>CM062804.1:89970603-91320603 GCA_031772625.1 Pinus tabuliformis
TGTTTTTGTTTTTGTTTTCTTTGTTTGTTTTTGTTTGTTTCTTTGTTTGTTTGTTTGTTTTTTTGTTTTTGTTTTTGTTTTTTTTTTTTTCATTTTTGTTTTTGTTTTTGTTTTTTGTTTTTGTTTTTGTTTTTGTTTTTTGTTTTTTGTTTTTTTGTTTTTTTTGTTTTTTTTTTTGTTTTGTTTTTATGTTAGTTTGTTAAAGTAGGATGTAAGTTTTTGTTTTACTTTTCATTTCAATACTAGTTAATGGACAATTTGGTCGGTTAGGGTCATTAGCTTGTCTGTCTTTAAACAATAGAGACTTAATAACTGTTCTGTCATTCTAGAAGAAAAAAACAAAATGTATTTGATGTAAATTCTTGTCATGGAACAGAACCAAATACAAGCATCGTTATGTAACTAAATAGAATTACAACTGACCAATAGTGATTGTACAGTTCAGGTAACTGTGAACAAAGACTACAAATGTACATGAAAAATCCATTGAAAGGGTTCAAAATTTCTTTGCATTCAAGTAATAATAAGAACAGAGCAGACAATTCAATCCATTTGTGTATTCTACTATATTTTTGTTTTGCTTCCTAATTCACCGAACATCTGAGTAAACGATACAATGCTCACAGAAAAATTTGTTTAATTCTTTTGTTTTCTTAAGAGACAGTCTAGATAGCGAGACAGAAATGCAAATGCTAGAACAAGGATTTGTATTACCATAAAAGAAAATAGCATTGACTAAACAGGAGCGAACGCAGACAGATAAACCGGACAAGTACAACATATACAGGCCATACAATATATTTTAAGTTCAAAACTGACCACCAGGACAAGTTATCAGAACAACCACAGAATTTCCTGTTCGTGGAAAATCATTACAAACACAGCTGCAAATCAACGATTGAAATTCGAAGGCGTTGAAGCTGGATTGAAGAGAACGACAGCCAAATCACCATCATTAAAAACTGAGGTAAATCGAAACCAATATTTTTCATAAAATTTTTCTTCAAATTATGGAATGAAATGTATGAGAATATACAACAGAGTTCCAAATAATACACGAACAGTCACATAAGCCGACGGTCGACAAACCCTAGGTGAGGGTTTTGGGAAACGGTTCCCATACATAGAAAGTTACAGCCAACAATCACCGGAACGTGAAAGCCTAAGAAAACAAAATGGCCAGAATGTTGGCTACAGCCAAAAGCCACATTGACTAAGCACTCAGGGAAAACAAATCCCATACTCACAGGCCTATTCTAAAAACAAGAAAAAGACTGAAGACTAATTACGTTGGCAGAGCCTACTAGGCAAAGACCGACGTGTTTGTTACAAGTATAATCCAACCGCAAACCCCAACACCTACAGAGGAGCCAACACACAATTGTTAGCACAAATTGACAGAGGAAAACAAAAACACAGTGCATGAAACCAAATATACGAAAGATACATTTTCCATACCTGAAGGATTTGCAGCAAGAACAGAGAACGAGCATTTAACCCACAAATTTCAACCAACGACTGAGACAAAGGAGTGGTCACATTAGAAACAGGGGAAAGAAAGTGGCAAATTGAATCAAGGATAGAGGAGGCTACCTGCATTGAAGCCGAAGACCGGAGAACGCCACTGTTTCAAGACCTGAATGCATGCCAACCACTGAGTTTCGCAAACAAGACAACCTCATACCAGAACCCGAGCTTGTGGAACAAATACCAGTTGAGACAATAGCAGAAAGGGCACAGAAATATACTTACATAGGTGGCGGCAGAACCATTCTTGGTTGCCCAACGAACCAGGGCCAAAGACTATCCACACAAGCATGAAAACCAAGCACGAGAATCACACTGTCAGACCAGAAAACAAACCAGAAGACGCACTCAGTAGTTGCAGCATAGCTGCATGCACAAGTAGCAAAACCACACCAGGACAAACCCTCGGCGAACAAATGAAAAATAACCGAATGAGCGACAGAGGAGGAGTTTTGGCGAAACAAGGAGCGGGAAACGTGACCTGAGGTTAGTACATACCATTGATTATAGACATAAATGCCACCTATCACTTTCCAGAAATATCCGAGAGCGTTGGTAATCACAAACTAATCCACAGTTAAATCATATTTAAAATCATTTAATTATTGATAGTCCGAACAGTGTTGGGCTAGTCCCATCATAGTGGTATCAGAGCAGTTGAAATTGATTGAAGAAATGGAGGTAGGAAGGAGAGGTCGTGGAGGAGGTGTTCGGAGGGTAGTAGAGGAAGGATTGAGAGAGGAGATCAGGATTCTTACTGCCCATTTGGAGGTAGTCTAAGCAGGGAGAAGAAGAGACCCAGAGGTAGGTGATGACAGCGAAGAGGAAACTGAAGCAACAACAGATGGATCAGATGGAGAGGGCCCAGAAATGAGACTGTTGAGATCTGTTTTAGTGGCAAGCAGTAAACCCAAACCAAAACTCCCAAATTATGATGGTAGCTTGTCCATAGAGGTTCTATTGGATTGGATCAGCGAGCTGGATAAGTATTTCGAGTGTGAGGAGGTCAGTGAAGACAACAGAGTTAAGTTCGCTGCGACGAAGTTGAAGGGACACGCAGCCCTGTGGTGGGACAATGTCCAAACAAAGAGAAGGAGATTGAATAAGTTGCCGATCAAAACCTAGTCAAGGATGGTGGCCAAGTTGAAGGGCAGATTTTTGCCAAAAGATTATCAGATTGCACTACACAGACAAGTGCAGAATCTGAAACAGAAAGGAATGACAGTGAGGGAGTACACTGAGGAGTTTTATCAAGTGAACTTAAGGGCCAGTTATACAGAGGATACCTCGGAAAAGACAACCAGGTATGTAAATGGTTTAAGACTAGAAATTTTAGATGAAATTAGTATTTTGTCTCCAAAGAACATTGAAGAAGCATATCAGAGTGCAATGAAAGCTGAAGAGAAAATTACTAGAAGGCAGAATGCCAGGAGAGGACGAGGAACCGGCAGGGGAAAAGGCCAGTCATATGGCAGAGGGTGGACTGCTGGTAGTAATGAAGAAGGCTGTAGTTCTAAAGCCTCTGGATCAGCAGACAAAGGTGAAAATGCGAAAGGTGGTAGGCCATATCAGCGAGGTAGGGGAAATGGCTGAGGTAGAGGAGCTGGTTACCAATGTTACAGGTGTCATAAATGGGGGCACAGATCATTTGAGTGTCCTGAGGTAGACCAAGCTGGATAGAGGGGTGTGTATGTTGCACAACCAGAAGAAGTAGAGACACCTCCCCAAGAAGCAGAGAATGCTCCAAAAATAGGGGAAGCCCTGGTATTGAACAAGGTGTTGCTAAAGCAGCAAAAGAAACCATTGAACAAACTCAGTGAAAGGATTTGTTTAGAATAGTTTGTAAGTCACATGGTAATTGTTGTAAGTTAATTATTGACAACGGTAGTACAGATAACCTAGTGGCCACAAAGATGGTGGAAAAGTTATAATTGAAGCGATTGAAACATCCCACCCCTTACAAAGTTTCGTGGTTGCAAAAAGGCCATCAGTTGTTGTTGGATGAACAATGCGAGGTGGAGTTTCAAATAGGCAGATATAAGGATAAGGTCATTTGTGACATCATGCCGATGGATGTATGTCACATACTGCTAGGCAGGCCATGGCAGTACGACAGAAAGGTGGTACATGATGGATTGACAAACTGTTATAAGTTTGTCAAGGATGGAATCAAGCATACGCTTGTGCCCATCAAAGAGGAAGGAACAACAGGAACAAGTGAGCCAAGAGCATTGTTGGTTAGTGGAAAATAGTTTCTGAAACAAGTTGAGGATAGTGAGGTGAGTTATGCAATTGTAAGAAGAGCAAAGATGGTACTGTTGCACACAGAGATATCAGATTTACCTCTAGAAATCCAGCAGATGTTGCAGGAATTTACAGACATAGTGGTGGATGACTTGCTAGACAAATTACCCCCCAAAAGAAGCATAAGTCACCATATTGACTTCATACCCGGAGCAAGTTTGCCGAACAAGGTAGCATACCGAATGAGTCCCAAGGACAATAAAGATATTAGGAAGCAGGTGCAGGAACTGCTAGACAAAGGATTGATAAGGGAGAGTTTGAGCCCTTGCGCAGTTCCAACGGTTCTCGCACCCAAGAAAGGAGGAGAATAGCGGATGTGCATAGACTCAAGGGCCATCAACAAAATCACCATTCGGTACAGGTTTCCACTGCCACAGATGGATGACATGATGGATTGCCTAAGCGGGGCAGCATATTTTTCTAAGATAGACTTGAAGAGAGGGTATCATCAGATCCAAATTCGAGAGGGGGACGAGTGGAAGACAACCTTTAAGACGAATGTGGGACTGTATGAATGGCTGTTTATGCCATTCGGGTTGAGCAATGCACCCAGTATGTTTATGCGATTAATGAATGAAATGATGAAAGAATACATCGGAAAATTTGTGATAGTGTACCTAGACAACATACTAATTTTCAACAGGACAAGGGAGGAGCACCTTCGGCATGTTAGGAGAGTGCTGGAAAAATTACAGCAGAATAAACGGCTGATAAATTTGAAGAAGTGTACTTTTCTGTAGAAAGAATTGATTTATTTGGGCTTTGTAATAGTAGAAAACGAACTGAAGATGGATCCGGAGAAGATTGCAGCAATAGTTAATTGGTCATCTCCGAAAAGCTTACTTGAGGCCAATCAGCCTTTTCGATGGACTGATGCAACGGAGAGAAGTTTTCAACTACTAAAGAAAAAGATCACAGAGAGACCAATCCTGAGATTTCCAGATTTTAAGAACCTTTTTCAGGTTCGCTGTGATGGTAGCGGTACAGCTATTGGAGCTTTACTTAGCCAGGAGGATAAACTTGTTGCATTTTTTAGCGAGAAGCTAAATGAAAGCAGACAGAAATATTCGTCTTATGACAAAGAGTTCTATGTTGTTATACAAGCATTAAAACACTGGAGGCATTATTTGTTGGGAAATGAATTTGTATTGTTTTTAAATAACTCTACACTACATTATGTAATACAACAGCACAAGCTGAATCACAAACATGCCAAGTGGGTGGAATATTTGCATAGTTTCACCTTCGTGTTGAAACACATCAACGAGCAGGCCAACAAGGTGGCTGATGCGTTGAGTAGATGGGCCTTACTTCTGTAGGAGAATACTGTACAAGTGCTAGGTTTTGAGCACTTGAAAGACTTATATCAGTCTTACACAGATTTTAAAGAAGCCTATGAGGCATGTCAGAATCCCTTGGTAAGAGATAATAGTCCATGGTTGGACTACAACTTGCAAGAGAAACTACTATTTAGAGGAGGAAAGCTATGCGTTCCTGACTGCTCGATGAGAGAGAACATTATTCGGGAGAAGCACAGTGGAGGTCTAGTCGGACACTTCAGCATAGACAAGACACTCGAGTAGCTCAGTCATTTCTACTTTTGGCCAAAGATGCGAAGGGTTGTACAGTGATTTATGACCAGATGTAAAGTGTTCCAGTTGGCGAAGGGTCACAATCAAAAAATGGGACTGTACACACTGTTACCTATTCCAGGCAGACCGTGGGACTCAGTCAGCTTGGACTTTGTTTTGGGTCTACCTAGGACACAATGGGGTTATGACTCGGTGATGGTAGTAGTGGAAAAATTCTCGAAGATGGTGCATTTTATCCCTTGTAGAAAAATCAGTGATGCCACTCACGTGGCCCACTTGTTCTTCACGGAGATTGTCAGGCTACATGGGTTGCCTAAGTCTATTCTTTCGAACAGGGATGTGAAGTTTATAGGGCACTTTTGGCGTACCCTGTGGAAGAAGATGGATACATAACTGAGCTACAGCTCTGCTTATCACCCGCAAATTGACGGACAAACAGAGGTGGTAAACAGGAGTCTAGGAAACCTGCTATGGAGCTTGATTGGTGAGAATTCGCGGATGTGCGATTGAGTGCTTACACAGCCAGAGTTTGCTTATAACAACTCTTTTAATCGTAGCACAGGCTATAGTCCATTTTAGATCCTGTACGACATGCATCCTCGTGGAGTGCATAAGTTGTGGGATGTTGGACTGCAAGAAAGGAAAAGTGCAGATGGAGAAGATTTCGCTAACGCGATGAGAGATTTGCATGAGTAGGTGAAAATTAAATTGCAGGACAGCAACCAAAAGTATAAACAACAAGCAGATTTGAAAAGAAGGGAAGTACAGTTCAATGTAGGAGATAAAGTCCTCACGCATTTGCGTAAGGAATGCTTTCCTAGAGGCACATACATAAGCTGAAGTATAAGAAGATAGGTCCCTGCAAAGTCCTCCGGAAATTTTCAGCGAATGCCTATGAGATACACTTACTGCCTGGGATAGGCATTTCACCCATCTTTAATGTAGCAGACCTGTTCCCTTACACTGCTGACCCAGAAGAGGAATATAGAACTACATGGCCTACACGGAGTACCCAAGTTGGAGGAGAAACTTGGATGAGACAGATGCCTTATGTTCCGCCTCCCAAGATTGAGAGCATCCTCGATACTTAGGTGGCCAAACGAACTCGGCAGAAGGAGTACCTGCAATACCTAGTCAAGTGGAAGAACCGTCCTATTGATGACAGTTCGTGGCTTGATGCAAGGCAGATTGAGCAGGCGGGTTCTTCAGTCGAGCAACTCATGGACCGGAGTCATGATTTCTTTTTACCCCAGGAGCCTGATGCAGGAGCATCCAGTTAGGGCACCATGACCGGGTGTTGGTCTTCACCAATATGGAAGTTGTCTTAACAAGTTGTTTTTTTTTATGTTAGTTTGTCAAAGTAGGATGTAAGTTTTTGTTTTAATTTTGATTTCAATACTAGTTAATGGACGATTTGGTCGGTTAGGGTCATTAGCTTGTCTGTCTTTAAACAATAGAGATTTAATAACTGTTTTGTCATTCTGGAAAAAAAAAAAACAAAATGTATTTGATGTAAAATATTGTCATGGAACAGAACCGAATACAAGCATCATTATGTAACTAAATAGAATTACAACTGACAAATAGTAACTGCACAGTTCAGGTAACTGTGAACAGAGACTACAAATGTACATGAAAAATCCATTTAAAGGGTTCAGCATTTCTTTGCATTCAAGTAATAATAAGAAAATAGCAGACAATTCAATCCATCTGTGTATTCTACTATATTTTCGTTTTGCTTCCTAATTCACCAAACATCAGAGTAAACGATACAATGCTCACAGACAAATTTGTTTAATTCTTTTATTTCCTAAGAGACAATCCAGACAGTGAGACAGAAATGCAAATGCCAAAACAAGGATTTGTATTTCCGTAAAAGAAAACAACATTGACTAAACAGGAGCGAACGCAGACAAATAAATCGGACAAGTACAACATATACATGCCATACAATATCTTTTAAGTTTGAAACTGACCACCAGGAAAAATTATCAGAAAAACCACAGAATTTCCTGTTCGTGGAAAAGCATCACAAACACAGTTGCAAATCAACGATTGAAATTCGAAAGCATTGAAGCCGGATTGAAGAGAACGACAACCAAATCACCATCATTAAAAACTAAGGTAAATCGAAACCAATATTTTTCCTAAAAGTTTTCTTCAATTTATGGAATGAAATGTATGAGAATATACAACAGAGTTCCAAATAATACACGAACAGTCACATAAGCCAACGAACGACAAACCCTAGGTGAGGGTCTTGGGAAACAATTCCCATACATAGAAAGTTACAGCCAACAATCACCAGAACATGAAAGCCTAAGACAACAAAACGGCCAAAACGTTGGCTATAGCCGAGAGCCACATTGACTAAGCACTGAGGGAAAACAAATCCCCACACTCACAGGCCTATTCTAAAAACAAGAAAAAGACTGAAGACTAATTATGTTGGCAGAGCCTAGTAGGCAAAGACCGACGTGTTCATTCCAAGTATAATCTGACCACAAACCCCAACACTTGCAGAGGAGCCAACACACTGTTGTTAGCACAAATTGATAGAGGAAAACAAAAACACAGTGCATGAAACCAAATATACGAAAGATACATTTTCCATACCTGAAGGATTTACAACAAGAACAGAGAATGAGCCTTTAACCCACGAATTCCAACCAACAGCTGAGACAAAGGAGCAGTCACGTTAGAAACAGGGGAAAGAAAGTGGCAAATTGAATCAAGGATAGAGGAGGCTACCTGCATTGAAGCCGAAGACCGGAGAATGCCACTGTTTTGAGACCTGAATGCATGCCAACCACTGAGTTTCACAAACAAGAAAACCTCATACCAGAACCCGAGCTCGTGGAACAAAGATTGGTTGAGACAATAGCAGAAAGGGCACATAAATCTACTTACACAAGTGGCAGTAGAACCATTCTTGGTTGCCCAATGAACCAGGGCCAAAGACTATCCACACAAGCATAAAAACCAAGCACGAGAGTCACACTGTCAGACTAGAAAACAAACCAGAAGGCACACTCAGTAGTTGCAGCATAGCTACATGCACAAGTAGCAGAACCACACCAGGACAAATCCTCGGCGAACAAATGCAAAATGACCGAATGAGCGACAGGGGAGGAGTTTTGGGGAAACAAGGAGCGGGAAATGCGACCCGAGGTTAGTACATAACATTGATTGTAGACATAAATGCCACCTATCACTTTCCAGAAATATCTGAGAGCATTGGTAATCAAAAACTAATCCACAGTTAAATCATATTTAAAATCATTTAATTATTGATAGTCCGAACAGTGTTGGGCTGGTCCCATCACTGGGTCACCATGCATTTGACCCACCTCTACTTGCTAGATGGTTCCACAGGATACAACATGTACTGGCCTCTCTAACTTCCTATTCTAGACACATGTATTCAGAGAGAACAATGTGGAAGTGGGCAAGTTGTCCAAGGTAGGTCTTCTGGGGCAATATGGGATCATGCATTACAAACTTATAGTATATTAGCACATTCGAGAAGTAGGTGAGATTTGCCTGCCATATTGATATTTCCTAGAAACTCTTGATTTTCCTATTTTGAGTAACATTTCTGAAGAGACAATGAAACTTACAGTAATATTTTTATTTTTGTTTTGATATTTGCTACTAGTATTAGTATATATGGATAACTTGCATTATTGCCTCTAGGCACTCTACAGTTTTGATATTATTTCTATGAAGCATGGTGATATTTATATCAGTTTGTATGTACTAGTCTTTTAATATAAATAGAAGCCAACATTTTTTTCCTCTGAACAAAAAAAAGAGTATATTTCTACTCTTTTGTGTATAGAGTTATTTACTGTATTAGGGGAATACAACAATTTTCATGGTTAGATTACTTTGTTCAAACTCAACAAAAGATTTGAGGTGATTGTCACTCTACCGTCATGTAAGATTATATGTTTAATAGGGAAATGGCTCAACAAGGTTTGAGGGCAAAGTAGACACTAGTAGACTTATTTTTTAGTAGGGTTTTGAGTTCAAACTCCAAGCTCCTTTCATCTAATGCTTTGGTATGTTCTCACTTTGTTCCAATGCTTTGGTTCATTTGGTTTTATTTATCTCAGTCTCTAACATTAGGTTTTTGGGGCGAAACCTCAACCACACTCTCGATTAGAAGAGTCAATGTCACGACTGTGGTTTCTTTATTGGTTCCTTGAATTAAGCCATGAACCATCTCTACCACCATATCTCCTACCTCATGTAACTTGCTCACTCTTCTATTGGTAATTTAATCCCCATTATTTACATTCTATGTCTATCTCAAGCCACTAACAACGAAGAGAGATTGCAAAGGTGATTGACCTGAATCTAGCATATAAGGCTTGACTTGAAATTCCAATCCACTGCCAAAAACCATTCATGTCATAAAGTTCCCTATTACATCACCTAGGCATAATAAGATGTCATGAAATTTAAAGAGAGCCACCACCAGTAGTTCTCTAATGACACTAAGACTGAAATGGAATCCATTGAGTAGGCAATCAATTAGAACAGATAGAATTTATCCAATGTTCAATTGGAGACCAAATTTAAAAGTGGGTGTCAAACACATGTTTCTCCGAGTCTAGAGATACCCAAGTCTTCAAACTCCTTAAGCTCTATTGGTTAAACAAGCCCTTCATTTCCCAAGTGGTGCAGGAGAGAGGACATCAATATCAAGGCATCTTGTAAAAAGTGGTCTTCCTAGACAAAATTTGAAGTTGTTTACAAAGTAGTCAATGATATAGATATCATTTTCTAAGACACTATGAATTCCTAACACACTCTGATGGTGCCAGTTGTCCAAGCTTAAGCTTCTTAAAAGATTCCCTCTAATCCCGTTTGGTTAGATGTGTTGGCTGATTTAATTGTGAGTTAAATCTTTGTCATTAAACTGGCAACATGGGGTTCATGAATTGATGAGGTATATATGTACGTATTAGGTGATTATTTATTAGAATAGATTAATATAATGCAAGAAACTTGAAACTAATTACAAAGAAAATTAAATCAATCCATTCCAATCCAATCCAATCAAAACATAAAGAAATTGAATCAGTCTTTAAAAAACAACATGAATCAAAATAACATAAAAGAAACTAAACTAAACTTGCATAAATGAAACCACACTTGCTTGAAATGAAACCACACTTACTTAAAATTAAAATCACACTTGCTGAATTGAAAATCACACTTTCTTAAAATGAAAATCACATTGGATGAATTGAAAATCACACTTGTTTAAAATGAAAATAAATGAATAACATAATTACACAATGTTACCAATATGTACAACAAATGAAAAAGGTGTGAAAATTGTGGTTGATGGGGGCCCTCCACTCCTCAACAAGCACACTGAACGATTATCAAAGCTTGGAGATCAAAGCAGCAACATGTATTCCATAAAATGAAGTTGGAGAAAAGCTCCAAAGGTATTACAATAATTCAACTCTCTTCCCCTCTATCCTCACTTACAAATTACATATCCTTGATGGAACTTGGAACCCCTTTGTATGAAGAATGCACTCCTATTTATACAAAAATTTAAGATAACTAATCAATAAATATAGATCCTCAAATATGTCCTAAATCCACATTTATCTCTTGTGGTTACAACCAATCACCTAAAAATATGTGATACAAATCCTCTCAAAATCCTCTCCTTATTTTTATAGGAGACACATATCAAAACATCAATGTTTCTTCTCCTTTGAATGTGCTTAGTCAATGATCGAAATCTTCTACAGTTATTCCACAAATCTTCATGAGTTGTAATTGAAATTCGAATTTGTGGTTGAGTGGTCAAATAAGATCCTTCTAGAATTTTCAAATAGGCTTATAATATCATAAAACTCATATCATTTTTAGATATATATGAAAACATGTTAATTTTCTAATATTTAATCATAAATTCTCTTAAAATACTTAAAATAAATGACTTGGAAAATAATAATGATAAACTCATATGATCTTCAAAATGGTTATTAATGTAGGGATATGAAGCTACAAAATATCGTAAAGAGTTACAGAATATGGTAAGATGATGGAAACGAGGGTAAAAGATGATGACATTTTGGAGGCCCAACAAGATGATGACCCAAAAAACCAAATAGATATATAATATTAGTAGCACTCTACATTGGCTCTAAAGTATTTAGCTTTCCATATCCTTTCACAATAAATTTAAGTACAAATAAAACTACTTCTTTTCAGTTTTTATTATATGTTCTCTTTATTACTTTACTAAATTATAACAAATTACTTTAACACATCCAAATAACTCTAAATTACTCTCAATATCATTTTACTTCAAACTCGTTATCATATCATACTAAACCTAATCTATTAATATTTTAATATATTAATATTAAAGTAGCCAATTTAAAAATAATAATAAACACATTCACACTCTTATATTCTAGAAAGTCATAACTTAGACCAATGAATTTCAAACATGAAGATGACATTTGAAAATCAAACATAGTCTATCCGATAATTTGAAAAAATATTTCTTTAGCATGTGTTTCCTCCTAAGAGGTCACAGGTTCAAAACCAGAGGGGGTAGAGTATGTATGCCTTCGTAGACTTAGCAGACAAATCACTGTGCGGAGGTGGGTCCCTTGTCCCACAAACAAGGGGGTCTCATACACCAATGTAGTGTCTGGCTTGGCGGTAACATATAGATATATATATATATATATATATATAACATTTTTATAATTAAATTTATTAAAATATATTTTTAATATAATAAAAAAGTCACTTTAAGTTGAAAATATAGAGCAAAAGCTCTAAGTTAGGAAAATGGAAACAATATAAAAAAATAAAAATTAGAAAGTTAAATAGAAAGAAATAAAAATGAAAATGAAAAAATAGTAACTAATAGAAATAGAAATGGAAGTCTCCAATCACTCAATGGACATGGAAGTTACTAAATATCCCATAATAAGACCTCAACCAATCACCTTACAAATAAATAAATTTAAATAATAACAAAATTGAATTCCCAATGTTGAACTATGGATAAGCGACATAATGTTTTGGTCAAAGACAAACTAATATGCAAGCAAAACTGAATGTGTAATACCATGCCTCCGCAAGTATAATGATAATTTTTATTAATAGATTTATTTCAAAATTAATTAATTTATAAAATTTATATAACAAAATGATTAATCAATGGAACATGTTATTTTTGAAAGTTATTCATTAATTTTAATTGTTAAATAATGTTATAATAATGGATAAAACCATGTTGTTAAGGCAAGAGGGGGAGAGGTCATTTTTTTCCATGACGAACAAAGAATTGTTCAATATGGTTGGGGACTTGGGAAAGCTACAAACGATCACACAGAGTTCCTTTCAAGGTTGATTGGCTTGGAGCTAGCCTCAAAGTGTGGAATCATGCAAATCACTGTCTTTAGATATTCCTTATTAGTTATAAAGAAATTCACGAAAAAGAAGAAAAATATCGACACTTCATCCTCCCCTTTGATTCTCAGGATTCATGCAACATTATCCAAGTTTGATAGAGTGAAATTCTTCCACATATATAGAAATTTAAATACAATTGTTTGCAAACATGCAAAAAGAGGGTCCACTATGTCTCAGGGGATCATAGATATCAATGCAAAATTACTCTCATATACAGTTCCATAAATGAATTGTAATCATTGTCATCCTTGGCATGAAGGGGAATGTTTAATGGCCTTCATTTCCTGAACCTTGATTCTCCACAGATAGATGGGATGTTCCCGATGGTGTGGTCGGACCCAGCTCTCGAAGAGACATTTGTATAAGTGATCTCATCCGACGAACAAATGGTTTTTAGTGTTCACTCTCTCATGTCATTTTGCCTTAAATTTCTCTGAAGCTAAGTTAATGATATATACGTCAATTGTAATGAACCCTTTACTCCGCACCAGGGAGAATTCAATGTTACTGTTCAACATGAATTCCAAGTATTTTCATCCATTTCCTAGAGTGATTATCATCATAATGGGTGATCTTTGGTTACTGTCGGGCTTTCTTTTCAATTGCAGGTTCATCTATATATGGTTGTATGGAAGATTTTGGCATTATCAATTGTTATCTCAAGTCTTTGTTGTCAGGCTCAGAAATTCAAGTGACACAGGTGGTGGTAGTTTGGTCTTCTATGTTCCCAATCCCCCCAAGGCTAGTGATCATATTATTGTTCTCTTCGCAAAGGTTTCCATGGAAATTCAAGGCGATTTCGAGGAGCTTCAAAAGACTATCAAAGCGTCAGAGCTGATAGACAAGTTGTGGGATTCAATGCAGACTCTGGTCGCTACAATCAACAAGCTAGAGGGTTTAAGTGAGCATCAACAAAGTTATTTTCAATCCTTTGTGGAGGATAAGCTCCTTGAGCACCATGCAGATATGAAGCTTGCTCTGGTTAGACTTAGTTCTAAGGTGCAACAACTCTCTGAGTGGGTGGCGGCTTTGGAAATGTCAAATGAATGTGTTAGAAAGGATGTCGAGGTAGGCAATGTTGTAGGGTTTGTTGTAGGCGCAGATAGACTCATTGAGTTCGTGGCCTAGAAGACTTTGATGATAGCCCGTTGGTGACCACCCTTATGGTACTGAAAATAGTCCTTCTCTAGATTTTAGTAAGTTTTTTTCATGTATATTGTTGTTATGTTAACAAGTAAATTTTGTCTTATGTTACGATCTTTCTATAGGATGTATGGAGATCGTATTTTGTCTTAAGAATAATGTAAGCAATTGAGACAGTAAACATTCAGTTTACTCTTTCAAAAATCTCCCTTTTATGGATGGCTCTAGATAAAAAACACTAGATGTAAGGATACTAGCCCAAAATCTAAATTTTCCTTAATATAAAATTTCCCACCCATTCCATTTTATATATATATATATATATATATATATATATATATATATATATATAGTTAATGATCTACAAGAAAATAAGTTATAGCTTTGGTTAAATGTCACTTAATATTAAATCATTAATGCATTTATTCACATCAAAAAACAATTATTAAACAATCAAAACAATTTTAATATATACTCCAAATCCAAAACCTAACAATTATTCAAACCACCAAATCATATTTCATAAATTATCAAAATTAATAAGATTTCATAAATTTATCACAATGTTTTTTCAAGTTTGAAAAATCCCAATTAAATTCTATATACAATTACTTTTTCTTTAATGGCAAATTTTTCTATATATTTATGTTAGCAAATTTTTCTATATATGTATGCTATTAATTTTTTTTTAATGGAAAATTTTTTTGGTTGTGAGGGATTGCCAATTCTATATATTTATGTGATTGTTTTCTAATTTTTTCTTTTGATGCAAATTTTTTTGGTTGCGACCGATTGCCAATTCTATATATTTATGTGATTGCTCCTTTTTTTATTAGAAAAATTTAGAAGTGTGAGAGATTGTCATGTCTTTGAAAACAATATTTCAAAAAAGAATAAATATAGTTTAGAAAGTAATTTAAATATATATATATATATATATATATATATATATATATGTATGTATGTATGTATGTATGTATGTATGTATGTATGTATGTATGTATGTATGTATGTATGTATGTATGTATATATATATATATATATATATATAAGTTTCTAGAAGTTTTTTTTTCTAAGTAAGAGTAATCTATTAATAAAATAAAAAGGTATTTACAGAGTGTCCTGGCCGGAAAGGGACTCGGCCTAAATCATCATGCTGCCATTAACAAAATCTTAGACTGCCCCAACAGAGGGGAGACTAGTCTGAAAGAGAGAAAGAGATACAAAAAGACACCGGATTTATCCACAGTTTTCTGAAGAGAACAAAAAAAGCCAACATTGCAAACCCACCCAGAAACCAGCAATGCGTCCGCACTGGACCGCCAACCTGGACAAAAACAAGACAGAAAAGACCAAGAACTAGGTGAAGTGCCACCTGGCAGACGCGATTTGCGCAACGAATTCCTCCGTGGTGGGTTCCTCCATAATCGGGCAAGCCCAATCATCTGGGTTATCCACCTCAGCATGGCCCACTGCCTGCTGAGCTCCTTCCCTATTGCCGGCTTCCAGTTGTGAGCCCGATGTGTCCGCCATGAGGCTTTCCACTGCCTGCATGTCACTTTGCATGCCCAAGTCCTTACACGAGCTGCCAGCAACGACCTTCCCATGCATTCTGTTCCGACCACCATCACCACCTTGTTCTTCATCGTTGCCTCTGTTTCGACTTGGACCAGCTCTGTGCATCTCGTCCATGGAGATTGTCATAAGGATGTTCTTCTCAGCTTCTTCAGTAATGGAGATGGAGACAGTGGTGACAATGATCGGGCAGTTCAGAGAGTTGCGGAATTGGAATTGCATGGTATGGGGGACCTGGTGCAGGGGCAGAGGGAAGGGAGCAATGTGTACAGCCACCTCATCGTGACTAGAGCAGTGGAGGCCTGCTCTGCCTTGGCCGCTTCTGGTGTTTGGATAGTGGGGATTTTCCACTGAGGAAGTCGGGGAATCCGAAATACTTCGATGTCGAGCCTGAGACCGAGAGCTACCACCGCGTGTGTTGCTGTGTCTGCTAAGCATACGGTGGTGAACCATGGTGGAAAGAGGAGCAGAGAATGAGTCAGGGTAAGCAGAAGGGGAATAGACAGGGGAATTTTGTACAGAGGAATCAAAATGTTGGAGAACAGGAGCTGAATTGCAGAGAATTGTTTGGGAATGGTGGTAACCATTGCCCGAATCAAGGCACGAAACAATCCAACAATGTCGCCCCGTGCTGGTTCTCTCAATTGGCTCTGCCGCCTTCGGAGGGCAAGCATAATGGAACAAGGGTGGAATGCCTGGATTGTGATCGGGCGCCATGGTTAAACAGGACATGGCTCTTCCTCGACTGTAGCGGGCATTTAATTCCACCTGCGAGGTGCCTTGGGGATTATTAACTCTGGTCTTGGGAAGATTGTTGAGGGCCAAGTGGCCAGCCCGTCCACCATCGTCCCGTCTCCTCACCATTAACGCATTAATGGTCACCCGCATCTGGGGAATGAGCTTCCTGTTGCACCAGGTCAGTGCAGATTTGCAGTAGATTTTGGTCATCTATGATGTCGAGAGGACTGTAGTTTAGGATCTGGTCCTGATCTGTCCCAATGTTTGCTAGAAGATCAGCAACTTTGTTACAATCCCTTTTGACATGAATAAAAGTTATTGCTTTTCTGTCTTTTGTCCATTTCTCTATTGTTTCAAGCCTGGTCATTAGTCTCCAACTGTTGACAACTCATGAAGCAGATCTTCCTTGTTGTATTTGAGTGGCCATATTGATGAGGATTTGAGTATCCCCTTCTATAAGAATTGGATAGAAGTTATGTTGGTCAGCGAGCTTCATACCTTGCCACAAGCCTTCCAATTCTACAGAGTTGTTCGTGTCCCATCCAATGGAGCCAAAAAAATATAATAAGGGTTGGCCCTCATGATTTCTAAATATGCCTCCATATCCTGCTTTGCCTGGGTTGCCTTTGGAGGTGCCATCAAAGTTTAACTTAATCACTCCTGTAGGGGGGTGTGACCAATATGAAAGCTGCCTGGTTGTGGTGCTGGTTCTGTTGGGATTCGATTGAACTTGTGGGAGCTGTAGATTCCAATTGTCCCATATGCTTAATTCCTATGGCTAGGTTGGAAAGTCCTCTGTTGTCCATTGATGCAGTGCGAGAGTTTCCTTGATGTTCTGACATAGGTTAGTCCATATTATTTCTAAGGAGGTTTGATGATTTTTGAAAATTCGCTTATTTCTTTCCTTCCAAATTGTCCATAGAAGGAGACCTGGCAGGATGGTCCATAACTTGTTGAGAATTTTGTTGTTGTAGGGCGCTAGAGTCCAATTGCGGATGGTGCCTCTTAAATCCCCAAGAATTTTGCACGGTCTCTGGCATCTGAATGTGAGCTTTTCCCAGAGTTGATTGGCCATGCGACAAGAATCCATGAGGTGCTGAATAGTTTCTTCATTATTTTGACAGTTGGGACAGTAAGAAGGACCATGAAATCCTCTTTTAATTAAGTTATCCCATGTGAGAATTATTTGATGATACAGTAGCTAGATAAAAGTGGAGACTTTGGGCCAGATCCCTATAGTCCATATACGTTGCCAGACAGGATCTATTGGTTCCTGAGTTTGGCACATTAATTGGTATGCCTCTTTGGTGGTGTATGTGCCTTTCGGTGTGTAGCCCCATCTTAGAACATTGCTTTCTGTATGGACTCTGATTCTTCTATTGGTGAGCTCTTTGTGTAGCTCCATGTTATAAGCTTTTGTTGCTTGTTGTGCTATTTGCCTTACCAGTTTCCATTGCCTGAATCCTTGTGTTATGCCAGGAGTCCAGAACTGAGCAACATTGTCTGCCTGGTTAATGTGGTTTGCATGATGATTTGTATCTGGTAGGAATGCTTCAATTTTGGGTCTCTGTTGCCAGGAGTCTGTCCAGAAACGAGCCGTTCTTCCATCCCTTATCTCCCAGAAGCTGTGCTGGTAGATGATCTCTCTATGTTGCTTGGCCACGTTCCAGATTAGGGAGCCTGTAGGTGTTGTCGTGATTCTGATAAGTTCTTGTTGCGGTCTATTATTGGCATATTTTGCTATCCATAATTGCGCCCATAGCTTCTGTGGACAGGAAACCCATTGCCACCAAATCCTTGCTCCCATCAAAGTGTTGCTTTGTTGTGGATCTCGTAAACCGAGTCCTCCCTGTATTTTGGGCTTGCAGACTTTATCCCACTTGACTAGAGCCCATTTTCTGTTTTGTCCTGTGGAACCCCATAGAAAATTGCGTTGCAAATTGCGAATTCTTTTCAATACCCATTTCGGCACGGCAAGCACTGAGAACAGATAGAGGGGAATTGATTGTAGAACAGCTTTTATCAGGACTAGTCTACTTGCCATATTGAGAGTTCTATATGTCCAAGATAATAGTCGACTTTCCATTTTCTCTATGAGTTGATGCCAGGAAGCATGCTTTAAGGCTGAGTCTATAAGAGGGGCGCCTAAATACTGAGACAGAAGCTTGGCTTGAGAGAAACCAATGATGCGAGAGATGATTCTTTGGGTGGGAATAGGAGTATGGAAGAAAAAAATATGAGATTTGGAGGTGTTGATGGTGGTGCCCGAAGCTTCTGAAAACGTGTCTAGAATTGCTTTGAAGGTTCTGGCTTCTTGTACAGAGGGATGACCAAAGAGCATATTGTCATCAACAAATTGTTGGTGGGTGATGGCAGGGGATCCATGGACAGAGAGTCCTCTAAGATTATTGGATTGGACTGCATGTTTTATGATACGACCTAGACCTTCAGCCATAATTATAAAAAGAAAAGGGGACAGTGGGTCACCTTGACGAATTCCTCTGGAAGGGTGATAAGGTTTAGAGGGGATCCCATTGACAAGAACAGAGCAAAGAGGGGAGGATATGAGAGTCATCATCCATCGAACCCAAGTTGGGCTGAAACCAAAGGCCGTTAGCACTTGTTTTATATATGTCCAACTGAGCTTATCAAAGGCTTTGGAAAGGTTGATTTTCAGCAACATACCTGCTTACTTGTTTGTTTTGAACGAATGAATGGTTTCATGGGTTAAAATTATACCATCTAGAATTTTGCGTCCTTCTACATACCCGGATGTTTTTGGAGAGATGAGAAGAGGGAGGAGCGGTTTGAGTGGATTGGCTATGACTTTCGAGATAATTTTGTAGATGACATTGCAGAGGGCAATAGGCCTAAACTTCTCCAGAGTGCTTGGTTGCGCTACTTTGGGAATAAGGGCGATGAAAGTTGAATTGAGCGAAGGGAGTAACCAATGCATTGCTCTTGATTCCTCTACCACATTCCAAACATCTGCTTTAATAAGATCCCAGAAGTGATGGTAAAAGTTGGACATGAAGCCATCAGGTCTCAGCGCTTTCCCCGCCTTTAGTTGATTGGAAGCCTCTTCAACTTCCATGATTGTGACTGGCCTTAGCAGTAATTTATTATGCTCCTTAGTGATGAGTTTAGGTATATGCTGTAGGATATCATTGATGGCACTCTGTCTGTCTGTGGGTTGTTCTTGATGAACAATTTTGAAGTGATTTATCAGCTCTTTCTCTATGTCTTCCTGTTTTTCCAGTTTGTCTCCTTGAGAGTTTTGTATATGTGAGATTGTGTTGTTCATTCTTCTTTGTATGGTTGTGTTGTGGAAGAACTTAGTATTTCATTCCCCTTCTTTTAGCCATCTGATTCTTGATTTCTGTCACCATAGCAATTCCTCTTGTTTGCCTCTTTCATCTAGCTATGTTAGTAGAGTTTGTTCCTGCTTGGCATACTCCTCTGTTCTGCCTTCTAGGATGATTTTCTGCTGAAGCTCTATCATGCTTTGCTCCAGGACTTTTTTCTCTTGGAAGATGTTGCCAAAGGTGGTATGGTTCTAGATTTTGATTTGTTTTTTGATATGTTTCAGTCTTTGCTAGAATTGGTACATAAGTGAACCTCCGTTGGGGATAAAGCTTTCCCAAGCGGCTTTGACCATGGTGTTGAACTCAGGGTGGGTAAGCCAGAAAGCTTCAAACTTGAATGGTTTTCTGTTGGAGTTTCCTGGATTCTTCCATTGTAAAGAAATGGGCCAATGATCCGAGCCAGCTAAGGGTAAGATAGAGGTGCTTATATCACCACCAAGATGAACAAAGTTGTCTGAGAGTAGAAATCTGTCCAACCTGGATGCTATTTGTTGAGTACCTGCTCTTTTGTTATTCCAAGTGAAGATGCCGTTGTCAAAAGGTGGGTCCATAAGACTATTGTGTTGAATATATGCTTTGAACTCATTGCTTTCTTTGTCCAGCTTTCGTCTGCCTCCCATTTTTTCCTCCAGCTGTGTGATCATGTTGAAGTCTCCTCCCGTTATCCAAAGTGGATAAGCTCTTGGAGCATTGAGGATCTGCAATGTTTCTAATTGCTTTATCTTTTGCGTACTTTCCTGAGGGAAGTAAACATTAGTTAGGTGACCATGTATGTTGGTGCCGGTCAGGTGGAACATGGCTTGAATGAAATAGTGTGAAGCATGGATATTTGTTAAGGAAATATGCTGAGAATTCCATGCTATGGCTAATCCTCCTGATGCACCGGTTGTGTCAACTATTGTTGTTTGACATCCCGCCCAGACTTTGGATAGAATGGGTTCTAAAGTACTGGTACTGCATTTTGTTTCTTGCATGAAAACAATGTGTGGTTGTTCTTGCAGGATCATGTTCTTCAACATTCTGTATTTCCTGTGACCATTAAGTCCTCTTACATTCCATGAGATGAGCTTCATGATTGACTGGTAGGTAAAGATCGGTAATATTTGGTCAGCTTGGAGCATCTTCCCGACTCCACTAGAATTTCCCCAATTAATATGGTACGTTGTAGATCTGTCTTTTTGCCTCTTTTCTTTCCATCTTTAATGATATGTTTCCCATCCCATTTTCCTCCTTGCTATATGCCCAAAGTATTGTGCTGATGCGCCCTTGTGAGCACTACTTCCAAATTTTCCAGTTGTCTTTCTGGTATTGAGTCGAACTCTTTTCTTTTGCAGGCCTGCTCTAGACTGAAGATGTTTATTTCCCCCAGATCAAAGCTTTCTGGTTCCTCTTCCATTAAGCTTTGCTGACTTCCTCCTTCCTGGTGGATTGGTGGCTGAGAGGGTTCTGCCTGAATATCATCTATGTCCATATTTTTATCAGACCATAGGGCTTTGTGGGTAACAGGATTGGGGTTGGGTTGCGAATCTGAGGCCAACTTTTTAGAGGGGATAGCTTTCAAGGGATGACTGGTGTTAGCTTGGGTGGGAGTGGGGGACAGAGGTTTGGAAGGAACAGAGCTTGGGTTTGCTAGCCTGGGCGTTTCTGAATCGAGCTATTCTAGATCTGTCAGAATATTAAAGTTGTTGCTGGAGGATGGTTGAGCAGAAGAAGGAGCTGCATTTTTGGGTGCTGAGGGAGGTTTCTTGTTATGCTTTTTCCTGCTGGTGACCTTGGTGAAGCCTGCTGGATCGGACTTGTCGCCAGAGTCTATGGTTTTAGGCGGCATATTTAAGGGACAGTCACGAAAGAGGTGACTGTGGGTATGGCATCATCTGCAGCGAAAGGGTACATGTTCATAGTCAAGGGGCTGAATCCATTCAAAGTCGTCGTGAAGAAGACTTACCGTGTCCGGTAGCGCATGGCCTAGTTTCATGTAAATGAAAATTCATGCATAGGATGTGTATCTTCGGAGCTTAGTTTCCTCTGCCGCCTTTATAAACTCACCTAGTCCATTGCCAATGGCTGTTAGTGAATCCTCGTCCCAGTATTCCAGTGGAAGCGAGTACAAGCATACCCAGACTGGCGCCCAGCTGAAATCTTCCTTATTGGGGTTGAATCTTTCGACCTAGTCACACAGATAGAGACCTGCTGCATTGAAGAAGTAAGGTCCTCCATCCAGGACCCTATTCCGATCTTCAAGGCAGTTGAAAGTGGCAGTGAAGAATCCCGTAGGGCCTAGCTGTAGAGTTACATGACCTTTGGGCTTCCATTTTGAGGTGATCCAGCCTTGCAGTGTTTTTTCATTAGGCTAGAAGCTTATGAATTTGCCAATCAGGGCATGCTCTTTCATGTGTTGTATTTGCGCATTGATCCTATGACTTGGCAGCTCGATCTTGGGCCTTTCCATGGCGATGAGCTTGCATGTGGGTGATGAAGTGTTCGTTGGCTTGCCTGAAGTCGCTGGTTTGTCCGATTTCTCTTGTTCCAAGTCTGCTTGTTCATTCTCCTCCGGCTGCTGCGCAGGCCATGTTTCATCCTTCTCTGCTGTTTTAGTTCCGCTCTCAGTGGGGTTTTCCTTATTGTGAGTTTGGGGGGAAGGTGCTGATGCCTCCCCCATTGGACCATTCATTGTCCTCTGCTATCAGAGTCCCAGAATCAGACCTGACAAATTTGTTGGGGCCTGTAAAGCTATGTGCTCAGACTGTGCGCCGTGGAAGAGTCTGTCAGGAACCCTAGTTCCTCAGTGCACCGTCGCTCCATAATCAATTAATATTAACTTTCTAGAAGTTATTAACAACATAATAAATATATTTTACAATTTAAAATTATGTATAGAATTTTTTAAATAAGGGTTTCAAATATATATAATATATAAATTTAATGGAAATATTCATGGTTGTGAGGGATTGTCAATTCTATATATTTATGTGATTGCTTTTTTTTAATGGCAAAATTTATAGGAGTGAGAGATTGTTATGTTTTTTAAAATAATTTAAAATATATATATATATATATATATATATATATATATATATATATATATATATATATATATATATATATATATATATATATATTAGAATTTAAAATATGGTTTAGAAAGTGATTTATAAAAAAAAATATTAAATATATAAGTTTCTAGAAATTTATAGGGCTGAGAGATTGTCATGTTTTTAAAAATAAAAAAGATTAAATATATTTTATAATTTAAAATATAGTTTTGAAATAAATTTATAAAAAAAGTTAAAATATACAAGTTTCTAGAAATTCTTAACCAGAGAATAAATATATTTTAGAATTTAAAATTATGTATAAAATTTTTAAATAAAAGTAACTTAAATATTTAATATATAAATTTTATTTTATTTAAAAATGAGTGAAAATATAATATAAAGTAAAATTTGTGCACCCTGGCATTAGCCTGTGATGAAATTTTATAATTCTAATAGTATTCATTAAAAAAAACTAATGAAATAAAATAATTCATTTGAATTATTTAATTTTCAACATTCCTGGTACAAATCTATATTTATAAGCAAAACCAAAATTTCAATGAAAGCATCCTACTTCATGTATAAATCTATATCTACAAGCAAAACCGAAACCAAAATTTCAAAGGAAGCATCTTAAATAAATTTAATTTAACAATAAATCTATATCAATTTATTATTTAATTAAGTTATTTATCTACCTCTCTTTATTCCCTAATGTTGTTAAGAACCTAGAGAATAGGGAGACCTCAAAAAATGATTAACCAAAGCCAATAAAGGTGGTGTTGTGGTTATTCTTGATAAAGATGATTACCATTGGAAGATTTTGGACCACCTCCATAATAGCGGGAGCTACAGGAAACTCAACAAGGATCCCCTGAAGAAGATTTCCAAAAGCGTGGCTCTTGCTATAAAGGCTAGTAGCTTGGTCAGCTTGTTTAGTCATAAGCTTAGTGAAAGTTGCCCTCTTACCCCTAGAATCTATGGTCTGCCAAAGATTCATAAGGAAGGGGCTCCTCTGAGACCCATTGTCAACATGAGACCCAGGGCCAACTTATCTTCTTGCTAAATATTTAGCCCATAAGCTTAAGCCCCTTGTTGGCCATACAGAATCCTTCGTCAAGGACTCTGCATCTTTTGTTAATGAGTTAAAGAGTTTCAAGCTTGATCCAGATGAAAAGCTTGTGAGCTTTGATGTGGTATCCCTCTATACTAATATCCCTATCAACAAGGCCATCAAAGTCATCAAGCGCATCACAGATCCTAATACGGCTTATTTAGTTGGTATTTCTCTTACTTCTACTTTCTTTTCATTCGATGGGGAATTCTATGAGAAAGATTGCGGTGCCGCCATGGGTTCCCCCCTCTCCCCTGTGGTAGCTAATCTATTCATGGAGGATTTTGAATCAAAGGCCTTAGCTTCTTCTCGTCTTCTGCCTAAGATGTGGAAGAGGTTTGTGGATGACACTTGTGTCATCTGGTCCCATGGTAAAGAAAAGTTGGAACTGTTTTTCCTCCATCTTAACAATCAATCTAGTTCTATAAAGTTCACCATGGAATTTGAATGTAATGGTAGTCTGCCCTTCCTTGACGTCCTCCTCTCAAGGAATGATGATGTCTCTTTCTCTCATCAGGTATTTCATAAGAAAACTCATACGGAACAATATCTTCATGCTAATTCTCATCATTTCCTAACTCAAAAGCTTGGTGTTCTCAACACCTTAGTGACTAGAGCTTTAAGAGTTTCTGATGAGAACCATCTCAATGAAGAGAAAGCACATCTCCTAAGTGTTTTCTTTAATAATGGGTATAGTAGACACCAATGTACTAAGGCTTTCCTCATAGCTGAAAAAGGTCATAGTGCTAGGAAAGATACCAAGGATCGTTTTTCTGGTGTTCAACTTCCTCTTATCCAAGGGACCACTAACAAAATTGTGGGGTTCCTAAGGAAGCATAACGTGGCTTCAACCTTTAGGCCTTTAAATACCATCCAGAGCTCCCTTAGATCTGTAAAAGACCCAGTGGACCCCAAGAATATGAAGGGTGTTTATGTTATCCCATGCTCTTGTGGGACTCCCTACATTGGTGAGACTGGTTGCTCGAATAATCAAAGGATTCGTGAGCATGCTGCTGACATCAAGCATGGTAGGACCCGCTGCTCTACTTTGGCGAAGCATGCAAATAAATCTAATTATCACATCTGCATTGAGAAGGCCCAAGTCATTGCTAAGGTTAGTCATTTCCATCATTGTAAATTGAGGGAAGCCCTAGAAATTGAAAAAAGACCCAAGAATTTGAATAGAGATGATGGTTGGAATATTAGTAGAAGTTGGGTCCTTGTCCTATCCTCCTATATTTTTAGGCTTCTTTTTGGGATTTATTTTGTTTATTTGTTTATCTATGTAGGTATTGGCGTCCTTTTTATAGTATTTTTTGTTGATTTATTCTTCATTAGAGTTTATTTTCTTGATCCTTCGTGTTTTTTATGTATTTTACCATCCTATTCGTTCTTAACTCCTTTTATTTTTTATTTTATTTATTTTTATTTTTTTGGGCTTGAGCCCCATATTTTGTTGTTGAACCCATTTTATTTATTGATTACTTTTCTTTGGATATATATATAATATATATATATATATATATATATATATATATATATATATATATATATATATATATATATAGATATATATAGACTTGTGTATATTTTTGTTTTATTTTATTTATTTTTCCATTAATTATTTTAAATTTAGTTTATTTTGTTTCCATTAATTATTTAACAAATGATCTTGTCTTGATTATGATCTTGACTCGTTTTTATAATTTTTGACTCCCCTTCTTTACAATTTTATTTTTTTTAATAAAGTAATAAACTAATATCACAATTTAAATATTATTTTTCAAAAACTAGTAATATTTGGTTTTAATAAATTAATTTAAATATTATTTAATATAGTCGTTACATATTAATATTTTTAATAAATTAATAAACTAATATCATCATTTAAATATTATTTTTCCAAACTAGTAATATTTGGTTTTAATAAATTAATTTAAATATTATTTTTCAAAAACTAGTCGCTTAATATAGTCGTTACCTATTAATATTTTTAATAAATTAATGAAATAATATTATTATTTAAATATATTTTTTCAAAAACTAGCTGTTTAATATAGTTGTTACTGAATAATATTTGTTTTTAGAATATTAATAAATTGATATCATAATTCAAATATTATTGTTCAAATATAGTCGTTACTTGAAATTATGTCTCTACATTTCTCTTTATTTAAGCCTTTGCTATGGGCTGTCTCTTCATCTGGTCCTAATGACGAACCACACTTTTTGGTTCGAAACATATCGACCAAAAATTTCTCTTATGTAATTTCTACCAAAATACTTTGCTTAATTCATTATAGATCACAAAAGCTTGAATACAGAAATAAACACATTCTCACTTTTAAAGTCATACCTAGAAAATCATACCTTAGACCAATGAATTTCAAACATCAAGATGACATTTGAAAATCAAACATAGACTATAGATAAATTTTGGTTAGTCACAATTTGAAAAAATATTTCTTTAGTTGAAAAAGTGGATAAGCAGCATTTACAGTGAAGGGTTCTTCCCCCAAGCAATTTCGTGTTACCTCTCTTACATGGGTACTACCGTACTTGTATGTTATAGAATGGTGATGGTGTAACTTAATAAATACAAAATATTTAATATAAAAAAATTACTATATAGTTTTGTTGTTTAATTTAAATAAAGTTTAGGTTTAAAATTCTATCCATTTGAGTTTTATTGATTAGTAAAGTTTTGATTTGAGCAAGGTCCTGATTTCAATGTTTATGCAAACAAAGCTTTAAAAAACTATAATATGTTATATTTGAATTATATTGGTCATCCAAATCATCATTGTCTCTCCAAATAAAGAATTATATATTTTATTTTTTAAAATTTGAACTAATATTCAATAATAAAAAAATAATATAATTATTAATTTATAAAAATACAAATATTTTATTCTTAAATTTTCAAATTATATTTGAAAATAATAATAATAATAATGATTTCTTATTTAGTTTATAAAAATGCCTATGTTTTGTTTTATTAAAATTTGAATTTAGATTTTAACCCAAAAATGATCTATATATATATATATATATATATAATTTGAATTAAAATATTCAATTAATCTTTTTTAATATAATTATTAGTTAAAAAAAATATTGATATGACAAGAATGTATATTGCATTAATAAAAGATAATGATTGTAAAATTATAGTTTACGATGTATTGTGTAATAAGATATTTAAATTATCAGCCAATAGTAACAAATGTAAATAATAATAAAAAAATTATAGAAAATATAAAAATAATTTATATTCCACGATTAGGGTGCGAGCGAGCTAATATCAGTCATAGTACTGTGTGATGGATACTCTCTGGATCCCAAAGTGATCCCTTGCCACCCTCCACATGCTCGTATCGTATGAAGTGGTGGCAGCACGTATGGACACATTCAATGTAATTAACGAAGGTGGCAAGGTTTGTTTAATGCGGCATGCTCTCGGTCTTTTAGGTGTTCAATCAAGTAAGTCCTTTGTTAGTGTATGGGTTCAATGTAAGTGTGGAATTGAGCAATCTTGCAACCCATGGCAATGTTCCATGGAGGTACTTCGCGGGGCTTTGGTTCAGTCACAGTGAGTTCAGGTCGTCAGTCTCGAGTAATTGCTCAATCTTATCACTTATTTCTTTGTCATGACTCGTTCTTCCTGTCTAAGGGTTTCATGGGAGAAGGTATATGCACTGTATAAAACAGTTTGGGAGACGTATTCTCTGGAAATGGCTAAGGTTGAATCTAAATTGCTTGAAGGTTGTCTCGTTTTCTATATTCATGTGTCTGTGTTCTATGGAGTTTTGTTGGCTCTTATGGGTATTCTATTGATTACGTTGATGGGCCACTTATGGTCTCTCTGGTTCTGTCATTAGCATCCCAATCCTGGTTTTCCTCTAGCATTTTGTGGCTACGACCCTGATGTCCCCCAGTCTCTACAAAGCAATGGTATGGTTTTTAATTCTGCACTCAGTTGTTCTGCTTATTGTTGGACTTATGGTGCTGAGCATTGTGACTTCTTTTAAAGGCTCTGGGTCCGCAATTGGGGCCATCATTGTGCTTTGCATGGGTTTTGGTTCTCACAATTGATTACCTTAACAGGACCTCTTAGGTGCGACCCAAGGCAGTATTCTGCTATTGGGTTTTGGCTTGTTCTGGGTCGACATTCTGGGTATCAGTTTGTGGGTTTCAGTTTGTTTTGTCTATGGCACAAGCACAGCATCATGGCTCACGTTACTTCTGGAAGAGGTCAAACCACTCGTGGTTCTCATGGTGGGGAAATAAGGTCAATAAGGCGGCAACATCTAATACTCCTAGCACATCAATTGGGAAATCTCGTGGACTCAAGTCTACCTTCAAGATCATTGATGGAGTAGCTACAATGTATCACACAGGCTCAACTCAGTTTGTCAACTCATCGCCAAATGTGAAGTGGAGTTAAATGAGACAGCGAAACTGTTGGACCTCGACTTAGATGATTGGCAAACCTAGTGCCTGATTTGAGACATTCTAGGGGTCGGTTTTCTAAGTATACGCAGATTTTTCATTTGTATTGGTTCTTGAAGAGCCTCTTGGTTAAAGCCCTAAAACACATCCCTCCAAGCTCGGACACGACTGTGCAGGCTTTCCCTGACTATAGCAAAGATTTTCAACAAATAAAATTCCAGTTACAGTAGCAAAATGGTCATCGTAGCCTCATCGAGAGGCGTATTCCATGCATCCTGCAATCTGAACTTCCTAGGTCAAGTGCAAAGGATCCGGCTCTGGTTGACTTAGTAGATGATAAGTAGTCTCGCGTATCACCTCTATTCTACTCACTAGTATATGCAGCAGTTTTTCTCTTTTTTGTGCTTTTAGTATGTATACATTTATCTATATGCTAGGTAATTTAAGGAAAATCAAACTTATTTAGCATGGATGGATAGACTTATTATATTTTGTTTTGGGTGAATTATCATGTCGTTAGGTGACCAACAGACCTGGTTTTGCTCCAGGCAAGTTGAGGCCACCTAACCATTCGACATATGGATGTAACTTGTCTATTTTTGAATGATAATGAAAAGAAAGGTCCTACCAAGTTTACAATATATATATATATATATATATATATATATATATGTATATATATGTATATATATGTATATGTATATGTATATGTATATGTATATGTATATATATATATATATATATATATATATATATATATATATATAATATATATATATATATATATATATATATATATATATATATATATAGTTTAACCTTATTAAATCAATACAAATTTTATAGGTTTGGCTTGGGGTTAGTGCAATACCTTTTGTGTTATACTGCCTAAGGGTAGCTACTATCTGTTGTTTAGCTTAAATATAGCGTAATTAAATTTAAAAAAATAATAAACACAAAAATAAAACAACTAATAAAATATTGCATTGTTAAATGTAATTGGCGAAAAATTAAGAAATTTGATTAACTAATATTGTTGATATATATATATATATATATATAATATATATATATATATATATATATATATATATATATAACTTTTCATAATTAAATTTATGAAAATATATTTTTAATATAATAACAATTCACTTTAGTTGAAAATATAGAAAAATCATTAAGTTAGGAAAAGGGAAATAATATAAAAAGAAAAAAAAAAATAAGAAAGTTAAATAAAACTAAAAATGAAAAATTAGTAACTAATAAAAATAGAAATGGGAGTTACTAAATAGCCCATAATAAGACCTCAACTAATCACTTTACAAATAAATAAATTTAAATAATAACAAAAATTGAATTCCCAATGTTAAACTATGAATAAGTGATGGAATTTTTTGGTCAAAGACAAACTAATATGCAAGCAAAATTGAATGTGTAATATCATGTTTGCCGCAGGTATAATAATATTTTTTTATTAATAGATTTATTTCAAAATAAATTAATTTCTAAAATTTATCTAACAGAATGATTAATCACTGGAACATGTTGTTTTTGAAAGTTGTTCATTAATGTTGATAGGGAAAGAGTATTTCGAGTACTTAATCAAGTGGGATAATTTTGAACCCTCTCCTTGAATGAATAGCCTTCCAAGGGGAGTGAATAGCGAATAGCGGAAGAACAACTAGGGTTTTAGGTTTCTGAGCACCATGGAGGTGCGCAAAGGGGGGAGCTCCACTCCCTCCTACATGTAGGAAGTGGCCAGTAGAGGTAAGAAACCTTTAGAAACTGTTAGAGGACCTTCAGGAAATAGGGATAAGAATCTGGAAGAGGATCAGGATGTCACCAGACCAAGAGACGACAACAGCACGAAAGATAAGGAGGAAGAAGACAAAAAACAGGGATCAGAAAACAAGGCACAGAAGGGGCCCTGCAAACCCAAAGCTGAGGTCACTCCTAGAGTTGTTTTAAATGATCCTGCCCTGCAGGCGCACAGAGATCACATGCGGACCTATGCTATCATTTGTAAATTCATGGGATTATGGCCCACTGAAAAGGCACTACAAACATGGATCAAATATCATTGGAAACCGAAAGGAAGCATTGACCTACACCTTGGGTCAAAGGGTTTCTTCACTGTGGTCTTCACAAATATTGAGGATAAAGATAGAGTGTTTGAAGGAGGACCCTACTTCTATGCAACAACGGGCCTCTATATGTGCCGTGGATGATGAATTTTGTTCCAGAGAGAGAGACTTTTACCTCGGTGCCAGTCTGGGTAAGACTCTACTCCCTACCTCTTGATTACTAGCAAGAGGAATCATTATCTGCCATAGGAAATAAACTAGGACATTTTGTTAAAGCCTCTGAAGCCACCAGACGGGGAAAATACACCTCCTTCGCAAGAATATGTGTCGAGATGGATCTATCAGGAGCCTTACCAAACGAGATCATCTTGGAATTTTTTGATGAAGAATGGGTGCAAACAATAGATTACGAACATATTCCATTTAAATGTCACAGATGCCATGAGCATGGGCACCTTTTTAGAGACTGTCCCCTTAGCAAAACAGAGAACAAAGACAAAGAAACCACTATGAAAGATACTGAAAACTTTCACAAAGTGGGACACAAAGGAAAAGGAGGCAAAAGTGGGCCAAAACAACAACAAACAAAAAGAAAACAAGCCAATCTGAACAGGTTCAAAGTTCTCGAAGAAGAGGAGGGAATATCAAAGGAAGATCAAGTAATGGAAGGAAACTCAGAGGAAAGGAGAAAGAAGAGAATAGGGAACAAGCTCGGGATGCTACTAAACAGAAAGAAATAATGTCGTATGATGAAGAACTAGAGATGGATCAAGAAATGATTCAAAGTGAGATGGAAACTGAGGATCAGGAATTGTCAGAAATTCTGGATAGAGAAAACCTAGATCTGGAAGGATTCTTGAAACAGGGAACCATGGGAGGGGTAGACTCATTACCTCAAGAAGAGTTCAACAGAGTACAGTAGTTGTTCCTATGGAAAACTCAGGACAAAGGGACGGAAAAACAAAGCAACAACGAAAGATCGGACAACGAAGGAGTGAAATCTATGAAATCTACACCAGGACTAGCTCCCAGAAACCCAGGAAAGAAAAGAGGAAGAAAAAAGTAGAACGAGCTACTGATGGAATGTGGAAAGCTAATGATTGATTTAGGTAAGATGAAAGACCTATCCAGTTACTCCTTTACAAATCTTTAATGATGAAGTTCACATCTTGGAATATCAGAGGTTTAGGTAATAAAAGGAAGCAAAGATTACTTAGCAATAGAATGAAACAAGAAGCTCTGGATATGATCTTTATCCAGGAAACTAAATGTTCCATTCAAAAAATCAAAGAACTTAATAGTAAGTGGCTCAATAAATATGAGTTTCTTGAAGTTAAAGCAGATAATACAGCTGGAGGCATACTCACTCTTTGGAACCCCCACAAGATTGGCATAATAGATGCTGAGGCATCTAGGAACTATTTATCAGTGGTTATACAACCTGTGGGAGACAACATGACTTACTTGGTCACGAATGTCTATGGGCCGCAAAGACTGGATGGTAAAATCAAATTTCTATATTCTCTGGTAGAACTCAGAGATAGACATGCAGGAGTTCCCTGGATAATGGGCAGGGAATTAAACATGATCAAATCACTCTCGGAAGAAAAAGGGGGAACAATAACTTTAAATAATATTCTATAGAATTTCTAAATTTCATAGATAATATGAAGCTAGTTGACACTGATATGAATAATGGCCTCCTTACTTGGAACAACAAGAGAGGAGGGGAAGCTCAAGTAGCCTCAAAACTAGATAGATTCATAATTTCATAGGACCTTATGATCACAGACAAGGAAATGACAGTGAGAATTCTCCCTTTTGGTGGCTCGGACCACTGGCCTGTACAAATGGAGGTACAGGGCATCAGTACCCCCAAGAATAGGCATTTTAGATTTGAGAATATTTGGCTTAACCACCCCGATTTCATCAGTAACATAGAAAGATGGTGGAAAGAGGATCTGCACATTCAAGGATCAAGAAAGTTTTTGCTTCACAAAAAGACTAAAATACATCAAGCTCAGACTCAAAGACTGGAAAAAAAGGTATTTGGCAATATTTTTGCAGCAAAAAAAGAGGTTGAAGACAAGATGCAAAAACTTAATCAAACTCTTATTGCAAAGGGCTTTGATAGAGTTAGAGATGACCAAGTTACCAAAGTTCATCAAGAATGGGAGAAATTATGCAAACAAGAGGAAATATATTGGAGACAAAAATCCAGAGTTCAGTGGCTAAAAGAAGGGGAACGTAATACCAAATTTTTCCACTGATCCACCATGGCGAACAAATCACATAATAGGATCTCTTCAATCAAGGACGAGAAAGGTCATCTTTCCAACTCCCATGAAGATATAGAATCTGTGTTAGTCTAGCACTTTCAAGGTATAGCAAAGGAGTCCACTACAGAAAAAGAAATATTATCAGAAACTTAACAAGGCATATACCCAGGCTAGTGTCTAGAGAGGACAATTTCAATCTCAACAAGCCAGTGACAAAAGAGGAGGTCAATGATGCAGTTAAGGAAATGCAGAATGGCAAAGTGCCAGGCCCCGACGGTTTTAATGTGGATTTCTTCAAATATTGTTGGAGCATTGTTAAACAAGATATTATGAATGTGGTGGAAGATTCCAAGTTGAATAGAACCATTCTAAAGGCGCTCAATACTTCCTTCTTATCCCTGATCCCCAAGCAGGACAATGCTCAAACTCTAGACAGGTTTAGGCCCATAGCTTTATGCAACATGGTGTATAAAATTATATCCAAATTTGTAGCCAATAGACTCAAACCCCTTCTCCCTACTCTGGTATCGGTGGAGCAATCATGTTTTTATCTCAAAATCAAGCCCTGGAAGGCTACAGACCAGGAAGACTTCAAGTAACTGTTTCAAACCAATCTTTTAGCTAAGGCTTAGCCTCCTTAGCCTGAGAGGGCTCTCTCAAAGGATTGAAGGTTTTCAATTATGATTAAGATGGCTAAATCTTTGTGAAACAAATAGGAATGAAGGTGGTGGAATCAAAATTTACAAGCATCCATTGGGCTTATGGAGTCATATGTCCTTTAGCATTAACAGTAGAATTGGCTTTGCAATCAAATCAAGGCATTCAAATTTCAATGTAGTTATAGTACACCAAACACAAAGAGGATAGTTTACAAGTATGTGAAGGAAATTAGAACACTGCAAGTGATTTCTAAGTAATCAAATACTCATAAGACTGTAGGCAACATGAAAAGACAACAACAGGAACACATAAATTGAAATCTCTATTATTCTTGAGCAGCAGAAGCCAGTACTGTATTATCAAAGAAACAGAGTTTTTACATAAGCTTAATAACAGAGCTTTTTACATAAACTTCCAACCCCTTTTACATTTCCCTTTCTCCTATATATAGACCTGATTGAGATTCCTCCTTAAACATTAGGGGAACTCAAAATCTACTTCTAATGACACCTGTTTAACTTTTAACTGCCTATTTAATGTAACAAACTTCAACTAGACTTTTTAGAGATCTAAATCAAGTAGGATTCTAATTCCATATTATGCTAATAATAGCCTTGATTGTAATCATTCTCGTTCTTTGACATCTATTCCCTTTTTAGTTTGGCTGTGATGAATGTTCAAAACTCCATGCTGGTCTTCAATGTCACATCTTCTCCATTGCCCTAAAACATAGGAAACTACCCTTGCTTATCGGTCTTTAGTTTGCCTCAAAATGTTCGAATCCAAAGAAGCATGTCCTTTATCTTTGATTATCCAAAATGTAACAGATGGCCACGACCTTGATGTGTTGTCCACCTCTTTTATGCATAAAGGGAAAAGCTCTTCCAAGTTGTTTTGACATATCTTGAACTGTGGTAAATGTGCTCACTTTATGACAAAAAATTTAAAATTGGATTCGAATCCATATTTTCTCCACCTGTCTTGACCTAGTTGAATGTTGATAGCTTTAGATGATGCCTTGTATATATTCCCCTTTCAAAATTCCCGCTTATATTTCAAACCGGTTGATTGTTTTATTTTAGTTAGTGGAAAAACCTGTGAACAATTTATGAAACCAACGTTTCGGACTAGCTAGGTGAGTCCATCATCATGGCAATGAAATCTGTATTTTGAGAAGAGAGACGAGAAAATTATGAAGCTATTAATAGTTGTTTAGAAAGATATTGATATCATTTTGCTTATAATGTCGGCATGATTGATTTATAATTATTAATTAATTAATTAATTGATTTTTTTTATATATTAAATTATTTAATAAATTTTATTTAAGTATTTGCTTAATATTATTATTATGATTTAAATTTTACGTTTTAATGATTGAATAAATCTGAACGTATTTGTTTGCTATATATATTACATTATTTTATGTGTTAATCTATTTATTTGTATTATATTATTTAATTTAATTGTATATCATTTATTTATTTGTTATTTGTTATTTTTTTTTATATTTATTATCTGTTTATTTATTAATTTTATTTACTTATTATTCATTTATTTTAATTTATTATTATTATTATTATTATTATTATTATTTATTTTTATTTTTATATTTTATTTTATTATTATTATTATTATTATTTGTTTTTTTATATTTATTTATTTATTTATTTTATATTATTATTATTATTATTTTTATCTTACTTTAATACAATTTAAACATTATTCTTATTATTAGTTTATTATTGTTATACATATTATTATTATTAATATTATCATTATTATTATTATTATTATAAAGATATTATATTAATATATTTTTTTTGTTATTTAATTATATGATATGTTATATAAATGAGTTATTTGTTATGAAACTGCTGAGCTCTAGTCATCACCTTCAGCAGTTTCGTAGCGCACTACGAAACTGCTGAGTTGTTTCAAAAATCACAGTTTCAACCCAAAACTTTGCTATTTGAGCACTTTGTTGTTTAAACATTCTTTCAACTGTTCCAAGACCTTCCAAAACTGAATGGAAATGTAGGATTCTTCAAGAAATATTATACCAAGCAAAATCATCAAAATTTGAAACATAGCCTTACTTAAAGTGGGATTTCTTTAAGGAGATTCCTTCAGCTGGCTTAACTGTATTTTGAAGTCTTCAATTTGTTTCTTCATGACCTTGATTCCAGATCTGAGGTTTGTATTGAACTTTCTTATAAATTGAGCTTCCTTTATTGCGGGAGTAGTCCAGCTACGGAATTGAACACTAAAATCAACCACCTCGGGAATTTGAAATGTTTGGTCTTCCCACTGAGCTTGCATTTGGTTGAAATAAGCCTCCTTAACTGCAAATTTCCTGGCAGCTTTCTTCAATCTAGCAATTTCAAAGTTGGCAGATTCCAATCTCCTTTTCAAGTCTTCCACACTACCTTCTTCTTGAGTGGGAACTGTTTTGCCTTTTTCCTTTCTTTCATGAAGCCATGTCACCTCCCTTGTTTCATCTGCTCTTGGCGGTACCTCCTGTACTTGTTTGAATTTCCTTGTTATGGGTCTCTTGGGCTTAAAAACAAATTGATCAACTTGATCATCAAACTTGAGTTTCTTTGAGGCTTTGACCCTCTTAGCCTTCTCTTTTCTTGACTGCATCAAATCAGCTTGAACTAGTGGGGACTCTTCAATGTCAATTGCTTGCAATAAATCACTTAAATCTCTCTTTCAAACAGGGCTTTCTTCAATACTCACTGACTTACTTTTTTCTTTAGCCACCTGGCTCCTAGTCCTTCTTCTTTGAACTCCTCCACCTGTGCTTGATTCATGTGCAGTTTCTTTGACCTGAGTTTTCTCTTTAATTGACTCCTAGGGTGTGCCCTGAATAGTCAGTGGCCTAGCAGATTCTCTTACTTGTTTCCTTGCCTTTAACTTTGAAAACCTCTTGGCTCTTGTTTCTGCTTGAGGACTGGTTGTTGTTGAAGGTTCTTTTGCAGCTTGAGGGCTGAGACCAGTCTTGCTCTTGAAACCGGACATGAATATGAATGTGTCCCAGTCTCTGCCTACCCTCTGGAGTTCATGCAAAACAATCAACTTAACCAAGCCATGGTGGAACAATGAAGTCTCACAGGCTTCTTTTCTTAGTTGCACCTTGTCACACATTTTACTTAAGCTGTGGAATAAGTAAAAAGGTAGATCAACAGATGTTTTCCCTATGAAATGCAACAGAAGTTTAAAATGGTATGAATACACTTTGCTATATCTCCCTTCACAGGTCAGGTACTTCTGTATACAGGTAATAAAATGGGCATATGATTCTTTGACATAACTTCTAGGCACAGACTTGCTCAAATATGAGTTAATGAACTCCTGCTTTAGAAATTCTTTGCATGGGTTCATGTCAAATTTGAAATTCTTGAACCAATTTTCTTACCCTCTTGGAATCTCTGTAACTGTGGTTATCATGTCGGGTGAGTCCTGCAGTTCCAGCATACCAACCTTTGAGTTTAGTCCTGTGAAATTCAGGGAAAATTCCTTAGTAACTTGTGCATGACCTCCCTGGAGCTTCTTGCAAAAATTCCAACACCCAGCTTGTTTAAATGCCTGCTCAACTTCTTCGTTCTTCAAGGTTATGTCTAAACCTTCAGGCTCGTTTCTTAAACATTTGCCTAACCTGTGATCTTTCCTTTCTGTCGATCCCTCCATGAAGATTCAGTGTAATGGAGGTTGGAAATGCTAGCACTGCTCAAACTCCAATCTCTGCCTCGCTTGATAGCTGCCTCGCTTGATAGCTGCCTCGCTTGGTAGCTGCCTCACTTGATAGCTGCCTCGCTTAGTAGCTGCCTCGCTTGATGACAATGTTTTCAATTTGAAATCTTGCAGACTTGTTTCTCATGCAAGACATACAATCATCATTAAGACTGTGCATACCTGGCCTTTCTTGGAACTTGTATTCCGTGTGTACCAACGTACCTAGTGGTTGCAATAATGGAGATAAGCGGTTGGACATGATCTGTGGAGTGCATAAAATGACAATGAATGACGCAGCCATAGATTAACTTGACAGATTTGACAGTTGGGAAAGATTCGCTGCGGAATGCACAAATCTCTGATTCCGCTGCGCGGTCAGTGTAAATTTTGAATTATGCGCTGCGAAATCACCTAAAACGTATCGCGCTACGAAATCACCTAAAGGACTTTTGCGCTGCGAAACCACCTAATGGACCTTTGCGCTGCGAAACTGCTAAAAAGGATTAGTGCGCTGCGAAAACACTTCAGAATGGTTACATGCGCTACGAAATCACCTACAAGGCTTTGTGGTACATAGTAGTTTTTAAACCAAACTGACACATAGCTATGAGACTGGTGATGAATGAGAATGACTAGTGATGAAGGAGAATGCATACTTGACTCAAGACCCCCTAAGACTTAGACCCTAAGTAAAAACAAAAAATAAACTTAGACTAGCACCGACCTTTGTCATCAAGCTAGTATGGGAAATTTTGGCATTAGAATTCTTAAGTGATAACACAGGTTATGTGGAGGGTAGACAAATTCTCAATAATATCATTTAAGCACATGAAGTGGTGCACTCATTGATGAGCAATAAGAAGGCTGGTATGATTATGCAATTGGACCTTGCCAAAGTTTATGACAAGCTGAATTGGACCTATATTAGGAAGGTCCTTCTAGCCTTTGACTTTGACATAACTTGGTAAGATGGGTTATGACATTGGTCACTTCTTCTAGTTTTTCGATATTGGTCAATGGTTCTCCTTCCAAGACCTTTACTCACTCTAGAGGTCTCAGAGAGGGAGACTCGCTATCTCCCTTCCTCTTCATCCTCATGATGGAAGGACTTGGGCGGTCTATCAAGCATGAGAAAGATGGGGGTCATATCAAGGGTATCCAACTTTTTGACAATGGGCAAGCTTTGTCCCATCAACAATTTGTTGATGACACTATGCTGCAAGGAATCCCCACAGTAAAAGAAGATCTTGCTTATAAACAAATCCTGCATGACTTTGCCATGGCCACAGGTATGTATGTAAATCTGTCAAAATCTAGGATTTTTTTCCTTAAAACTAATATTGCTATTCAGAGAAACATCTCCAGAATTCTAGGCTTTTAAAGGGAAGTCCTTCCTTCGAAATATTTGGGAGTTCCTCTAACTGTTAAACCTTTGCATAAAATCATCTGGGAGGCGATCATCAATAAGATGCAGGATAAAATCAGAAAATGGACAATCAAATCTTTAAACTTGGCAGGCAGGTTGGTGCTAACAAAAGTTGTTTTGCAATCAATCCTCATTTTCATGCTTTCAGCACTTCTAGCTCCAAAGGGAGTTTTACAAAAAATGAGAACTATTCAAAGAGACTTTCTTTGGGGCAAAGGGGGAGGGAAAAAGAAATGGGCCTTGGTTTCCTAGGATAAACTCTGCAAACCGAAATCTCATGGGGGCCTTGGTCTGGATGATCCAGAAGTACTCAGCAAGGTTTTAGGAGCAAAATTATGGTGGTAGTGGGTAAAAGAGCCAAAGGCTCAGTGGGCTCGTGTCTGGAAAGAAAAATATGCTAGCACTTGGCAAGAGAATGATCATATAAGGATGACAGGAACCATAAAAGGATCTCACATTTGGAATAAGGCCTGGGAGAATAGAGACTTAGTGCAGAAAAACAGTTTCTGGGAAATCAGAGAAGGGGACCTTGCTCTGTTTTGGGAGGATAGATGGCAACAAGAACAAACTCTGCTAAGAGAGGACTTTGTGGACCTAAAGAAAGAAACAGACACCAAAGGGCTATTCAGGGTTAAAGATTTTTGGGATCAACCTAATCTAGAAGATAAATGGAGAACCTAGAAAAACATAGAACCTAGGGATGACAACCCCTTGAAAGAAAAAACAGAGGCACTACTGCGAATTTTGGATCAAAGGAAGATTTTGGTTTCTGAAGGACATGATCAACTCAGATGGGGCAACAATAAAGAAGGCACCTTCAATATTAAGGAAGCCAAGAAGGTGTCTCTAGAGCTGGACTCCCAAGTTCTGGACAAGGTGTGGCAGAACCTCTGGAAGCATCAAGGATGGATGAAAATTAAAATCTTCATGTGGTTGGTTCACCACAAGAAAATTCTGACTTGGGAAAACATTAGAAAAAGGGGTGTTCTAGGACCTTCTAGATGCTAGCTCTGTGAAGCCCAAGAGGAGACAATAGAGCACCTTCTCAATGACTACACCTTTACCTCTGAGTTGTGGGATTCTTTTGCTACAATCTTCCAACAAACGGATAGGGACAAAGATAGCATTATCAACACCCTAAATAACTGGAGACAAAACTTTTCTGAGTATGAGTTTCTCCGCTTGGCTTGGGTTTTGAGTCCAGGTTTCTTAATTTGGAATGTTTGGAAAGAAAGGAACAATAGACTCTTCAAAAATGTTCACAGCACCACCCAACACATATTTGAGCAGATCCTTAGATAGCTCAAGGAGATAGTTGGCACCATTGTTCGCAACTCCCCCACAAAGCCACCTTCAGAAAGGGAGAGACAAATTCTCTGTCAGTTGAGGATGCAGGGACTTATACCACAGGGAATGGATAGGAAGGTCATGAATCTGCCCAACAAGCCAGATTATTAGCATCCTCCCCCTCAGGGTTTCCTGAAATTCAACATAGATGGGGCCTCTAAAGGAAACCCAGGTCTTGTTGGTTATGGAGGAGTGTTACAAGATAATAGTGGCTGTATTCTTCTCATTTTCCATTTCCATTTGGGAAAAGCTACTAATAATATGGCTGAATTAATGGCGCTTGAACAGTGTCTAGATTTCCTGAAGCAAGATAATCTACAAAACATTATTATTGAAGCCGATTCTGAGATGATTATTAACTCGGTTAAAAGAGTTGATGTGGCACAAATCCATAAAAATTCTCAAGGCACTGGAGGCTGATACAAGTCTTTCAAAGGATTCAAGTTCACCTCCTAGACTTACGCACTGTGAGTTTTACTCATGTGCGGCGGACGGCCAATAAACTGGCGGACGTTCTGGCCAATCAAGGAGTGGCTTGTACTAAAAACAGAGTCAAGATAATCTGGCGAGAAATGCCTCAGAATAGATTAAGGGAACAATGCCTCAGGCAGGCAGAAGAGGATTCCAAGGTTTATCATAACAAGGCCATAGAAATGGGATCGGGTTGACCGTTATGCAGAGTTCTTACACAAACAAGGTCGTTCTAGGTATGCAGGTCTATGTTTGGTATCAGTGTACAAAAGTTTCAGTGGATTGGCGGAATTCAGGGATCCTCTTTTTCTCATGGTCAAGGAAACGGTACTTAGTCTTTCTCAGCAGCCGCTTTTCCCGACTTTCTTGGCTGGCAGCAGTTTTACTGCCCTCGAAATGGTTTCCAACGTATCGCACCACTTTCAGTGGCCAGTGGTTTTCCTTCTGCGGGAGCGATTCCACTCACCTTCCAACACGTGGCCCAGGGTGGAAAGGCAATACCGCCCTCATCGCGTGGTAATCTTCGGTAAGGTTGGGCCTTGCGATATGTATAGGGACCATTGGATCTACTGTGGGCAATCGATGGCCAGGATTGCATGGGCTTGTTGGTGGGTCCTTTTTGTAGATTAACTTCTGAGCTGCTTGCACATTCTATCGGGTCTCACGCGCATCTGGCGAATTTCGGGAGGTGTATGTGAACGAAAGTTAAGGTTTATTTCGGACCCGATAGTATTTTCAATTTAGCTTATCTCAGCTTTTTGGGTCCATTTCGCGTGATAATAGGTGTGCTTATTGGCCACCCGAATTGTCTCTCCTCCGTTGGATCCTTGGCTCAGGATCTAACGGTTAATTTATGTGTTTTAGCCTTTTGTACATTATCTTTGTTTCTAATTTAATAGAAGGTTCCGCTCTTGCATTAGCAAAAAAAGGGAATGTTATTCATTAATGTTAATTGTTAAATAATGTTATAATAATGGTTAAAACTATGTTGTTAAGGCTAGACAGGGAGAGGTCATTTTTTGCCATGATGAACAAAGAGTTGTTCAATATGCTTGGGGACTTGGGAAAGCTACAAACAATCATACATAGGTCCTTGCATTGTGGATTGGCTTGGAGCTAGCCTTAAAGTGTGGAATCATGCAAATCACTTTCGTTGGAGATTCCTTATTAGTTTTAAAGCAATTCACGAAAGCAAGGAAAAATATCAACACTTCATCCTCCCCTTTGATTCTCAGGATTCATATAGCATTATCCAATTTTGATAGAGTAAAATTATTCCACATATATAGAAATTTGAATACAAGTGCTGATGAACTTACAAAAATAGGGTCCATTGTGTCTCAATGGATCATAGATATCAATGAAAAATTACTCTCATATACAGGTCCATAAATGAATCACAATCATTGGTATCCTTGGCATGAAGGGGAATTTTTAATGGCCTTCATTTTCCAAACCTTGATTCTCCATAGATCGATGGAATGTTCCCAATGGTGTACTCGGTCCCATCTCTCAAAGAGATACTTGTATAGGCGATCTCATATAACGAACATGTTGTCCTTTGAGATAACCTAAGGTCAATTGGTTATGCCAAAGCATCTATAATGTTTTGTTGTTTTAAATGGTTGGATAACTAGCGAACTATTTACAAACAAGTGCTTTAAACTTAGATAGATTCTTAATAAAATAAAAGGTTGTTCTTTACATGCACATGATTATTTTGATTTTAGTGGGATGGATAAGTAGAATATGCAGAAGTATAACTGATTTAATAGTCAAACTGAATATTTAACCATTTATAAGCAGAAATTAAGAAAACAGTGTTTCCTCAATCAACAAAATATAAATAGACAATCACAGAGATCTAGTGCAATTTATTCTCAAAGAGGAATTTACAATAACAGATAGTTCTGTAAATTTATCTCTTATTTAAATTACAACTTCACAGAGGATCCAAAATGAAACTGAAATCCAATTAAATTTTAAATTGGATAACTGCAAAATACATGATTTATATGAAGAAGACATAATGAATAAACAAAATGAAATACAACTCTCTAAGAGACAGATCATATGAAGCAAATCTAGAATATTTTATTATCTCAAGAATGTTCTAGCCTAGTACAAATCTACTTGATAACTTGTTCAAGGGTTCAACCCTGAATACTTCAACAAAATGAAGTATTAAAGAAAAATTACAAAAAGATTACAATTAATGCCTAAGTGACATGACATTATATTATTTACTTAGAACTAACAGAAAAGAAGTATTTCGATCAAAAGGAATGAATCTGAACATCTGGCCCTCTTTTGAAGGATAACAGTTGCTGAGTGGGCACTATTTAGGTGTTACGCTGGTGAAGCTGACCTGACTTTTAGTCCTGAAGTTCACACAACTTATCCCAATGTTCTTCATCTAGAATAACAATCTTTGTTACCTTGCGGTAGATCTCATCTACCTAAGTATACCAAGAAAAAGTGGGTTTTACTTCAAAAATGTGTTTTATCTCATGTTGGATAAAACTTATGTTGCTAATAGCTTCTTAAAAAGCTCTTCCTGTCATAGAACCTTCGATGTTGGAAGAATTAGTTGTATCCTTGTCAATGTACTGAAGCTTCTTCATGTAGTCTTCTCTGGTCATTAATTTGTCATTGATTACAAATAAGGAAGGCAAACCTTTCTTGTTCAATGCATCAATTCTGTTAGGGTCCAACCCTAACCCCTTTATTTATGTAATTATTGGGTTGTGTCATATTCTTTCCACGAATACCTGACCTAGTTAACTGGGGGGTTAGAGGAGGGGTGAAGCCCCCCCTTCGTTGCACCGATTGCGTAGAGGGGGGTCACAGGGGGTTTGAGGGGTTTGGACCCTATATTAGGTTGGGCGGACCTACCTATGGTTTTGTGTATGGTTTTCGCACATGGTTTTGGACATGATGGTTTTTGGTCCATGGTATTGGATGCTTTGGAATGTATATATATGTATTGTAACATTGAAATGAACATAATGAAAAATCAATCTGGTAGTCCCGGTTTTGGGATCCAGGGGAAAATCTCTGTGTATATGTGTTTTATGTGTTATGCTCCCGCATTATTTTTTTCCTGTGTTTTAGAATTCTTATGCCAAAAAAAATAAAATAAATAAATAAATATAAATAATAATGAAATAAAAAATAAAAAAATTAAATTAAATAAAAATTAAAAAAAAAATTAAAAATAATAATAATAATAATAATAAAAATAAAAATAAAAATTGGACCCTATATTAGGTTGGGCGGACCTACCTATGGTTTTGTGCATGGTTTTCGCACATGGTTTTGGATGCGATGGTTTTCAGTCCATGGTATTGGATGCTTCGGCATGTACATATATGTATTGTAACATTGAAAGGAACATAATGAAAAATCAATCTGGTAGTCCCGGTTTTGGGATCCAGGGGAAAATCTCTGTGTATAAGTGTTTTATGTGTTATGCTCTTGCATTATTTATTTTTTGTGTTTTAGAATTAGTACGCAGGTAATTTCTGTACGAGGTTAAAACCTACATTTAGTATCAGAGCTTTTTTGGCTTCAAGGGGACACCTTTGTTGCTGAGGGGTTTCTCTCGGGCTTATGGTAGACCATGTTCAATGGGAGATCTGTAGATCAATTCTAGTGGTGAAAGAAGATGGCGAGCAGTGGAAAGGTAGAGATGGATAAATTTAATGGTCAGAGTTTTGAGTTGTGGAAACTCAAGATGGAGGATCTATTGGTGGATAAAGATCAGTGGATCGTGGTAGATCCGGGTACTAAACCAACGGGAGTATCCGATGAAGAATGAAAGAAGTTGGATCAAAAGGCAAAGAGCACAATACGATTGTGTGTCTCAGATTCAGTATTGTTGAATGTATTAGGGGAAGCCACAATGAAAGCTTTGTGGGACAAGTTAGGGACTTTGTACCAATCTAAGTCTCTGGTGAATAAACTGTTCTTGAAGAAAAATCTATATAACCTGAGGATGAAAGATTGGGACTCGGTGACAGAGCATCTGAACGCATTTAATATTGTGGTAAGTCAGTTATTGTCTATTGATATTAAAATTTCAGATGAAGATAAGTGCATCAATTTGTTGTGTTCTCTACCAGATTCGTGGGATAGTCTGGTTATTGCAATAGGTAGCAATGCAACTGCCTTGTAGTTTGATGAAATAGTCTCATCCTTGCTAACGGAGGAGATGAGATGGAAAAATATCGAGAGCCAGAATGGTGATGCCTTTTCTGTATGAGGACTGTCCCAGAAAAAAAACAAAAATAAGTCATCGAGTGGGAGATCTAAATCTATAGGGAGATCTAAATCTCCAGGAAAACCTGTAAAGGTGGTTTTCTGGAAATGCCGAAAGGAAGGGCACTACAAAAGGGATTGTAAATCTAAAGCTCCTGACAAAGGAAAGGGATCTGATGATGCTCCTTCTGCAGAGGCGAAAACCACCTCAGATGAAGGTGGGGATGTGTAGTTGGCTTCTTCAAGTACACATGTAGATCATGAGGCATGGTTGATTGACTTAGGTGCATCCTTTCACTTCATTCCCCATAGAGAGTGGTTCTGCGAGTATGATAAATATGATGGTGGTGATGTCTTCTTGGGGGATGACAGGAAGACTAGAATCATTGGTCGTGGAAAAGAAAAGTTTAAGCTGCAAGGTGGAAGGGTTAGAACACTTCCGGATGATCTGCATATTCTTGAATTGGCCAGAAATCTGATTTCTGTAAGCAAGATGGATGATGCAGGTGTAAAAACGGTGTTCAATAAGGATACCTGCAAAATGGTTTGGGGAGCACTGGTATTGATGCCGGGAGTTCGAAATGGAACTCTGTACAAGCTACAAGGAAACACTGTTGTTGATGGGTGCAATAGTTCTGTGGTTCTTGAAAGTGGAGTAGAAAATCTAGTGATCCCTGGAGAGAAGACCACGCTGTGGCATCAAAGGCTTGGACATATTGGAGAGAAGCACCTTCGAATACTTCACGGTAAAGGCATGGTAGAAGGAATGACTAATAGCTCTCTTCATTTTGATTTCTCTAAAAATTGTGTATATGGGAAGCAGAACCGGTGAGTTTCCCTTCTAGTGGTAAGAGGGTGAAACATATATTAGAACTTGTGCACAGTGATGTGTTTGGACCTGTGAAGGTTCCATCACTGGGTAAGTCTGTGTACTATGTATCATATATAGATGACTTCTCAAGGAATACATGGATATATTTCCTCAAGAAGAAATCTGAAGTCTTTGACAGGTTTAAAGAATTTAAGTCTCTGGTGGAAAACCAGACAGAGAAGAAGATAAAAGTGTTGAGGATAGATAATGGTGGAGATTTTTGTAGTAAGGAATTTGAAGAATTCTGTAAGAAGTGTGGTATATCACGGCAGAAGACTACTCCATAAACACCTGAGCAAAATGGAGTTGTAGAAAGAAGGAACAAGACGTTGATGGAAAGGGCAAGAAGCATGCTCAGTGGTACTAGGTTAGAACAAGAATTCTGGGCAGAGGCGGTGGAGACAACATGTTACCTGGTCAACAAATCACCTTCATCAGCATTGGAGGATAAGACTCCACAAGAGGTATGGACTGGTAAGAAACCCTCTCTTTCACATCTAAGGGTATTTGGATGTGATGAATATGTACATGTTCCAAAGGAGAAAAGAACCAAGTTGGATAGTAAATCTGAAAAGTGCATCTTTATTGGGTATAAGGGTGGTTTAAAGGGCTATAAGCTTTGGAATCCAGTAACAAGGAAAGTTGTGTATAGCCGAGATGTGGTGTTCATAGAGTTGAAAGATGTTATTAAACATGAAGTCCCATCAAAGGAACCTGAGAAGATAGAGTTTGAGCTAAAGGAGGAAGAACCAAACTCTATAGCAGAAGAGGAATCAAAAGATGAAGAGCCACAAACTCCTGTTGTGAGAAGATCAGTTCGAGAAAGAAGGCAACCAGAAAGATATAGTCCATCTTCTTTCTGTTCAAATTTTTCTTTATCTATTACTGATGACGATCCAAGAACTGTGAAGGAAGTAGTAGATTCAGAGGATGGAAAACTCTAGAAAGAAGCCATGGTTGATGAAATGGCATCTTTGCACAAAAATGAGGCTTGGGATCTGGTGGAGTTGCCGGCTAGAAGGAAACCCATTGGCAACAAATGGGTGTTCAAGAAGAAGACAAATGCAGAAGGAAAGTTTGAGAAATACAAAGTTTGGTTGCTAGCAAAAGGTTATTTCCAAGTGTCAAGAATTGATTTTGGTGATATTTTTTGTCTTGTTGCCAAGGTAGCTTCTATTAGATTACTTTTATTTGTTGTTGTTGCTTTTAATTTTGAGGTAGAATAGATGGATGTGAAGACAAAATTTCTTCACGGGGATCTAGAAGAGGAGATCTACATGAAGCAACCTGAAGGCTTTGCGGTGAAGGGTAAGAAAGAATTGGTATGCAAGTTAAAAAAGTCTCTGTATGGGTTAAAACAGTCACCAAGGATGTGGTATCAAAAATTTGATACATTTATACGGGGACTTGGCTTCACCAAAAGCAAAGCAGATCATTGTGTGTATTTTAAATTAATTGGTGACCGTGTTATTTATTTGGTCTTGTATGTGGATGATATATTGCTGGTTGGAAATGACAAAGAAATTATCCAAGATTTGAAGACCCAATTGTCCTCCAAATTCGACATGAAAGATCTTGGTGTTGCAAACTATATTTTGGGCATGGAAATTAAAGAGATCGGGCAAAGAGGAAGCTCTAGTTAAACCATAGGAAGTATGTCGAGACAATACTGTAGAGATTTAATATGCAGGATAGTAAACCAGTGAAGGTTCCTATTCCTGTAGGTGTGAAGCTATCTGCTAAACAGTGTCCCAAGACACAAGAAGAGGAAGAGGACATGTCCCGTGTTCCATATGCAAGTGTAGTCGGTAGCCTGATGTATGCAATGGTCTGTAATAGACCATACATTGCACGTGCAATGGGAGTATTGAGCAGGTTTATGTCAAAACCAGGGAAGGAGCACTGGACAACAGTGAAGCGAGTTTTCAGGTATTTGCGTGGCACTAGTTATTATGGTTTGTGCGACCAAGGAAGACCAGTATTGGACAAAGTGTTGGATATTCGTGGATTTGTTGATGTAGACTGGGCTAGAGATCTGGATCAGAGAAGATCTACAAGTGGGTATGTGTTTAACCTATTTGGAGGTGCAGTCAGTTGGATGAGTAAGAAACAATCTGTAGTGGCACTTTCAACTACAGAGACAGAATACATGGCAGCCACTCATGCAAGCAAGGAAGCAGTTTGGTTGCAGAGATTGTGTTCAAGTATGGGGTTAGTACAGGGACCTATAAGGATAGACTGTGACAACCAAAGTGCAATTTTCTTGGCAAAGAACCCTGCTTATCATTCAAAGACAAAGCACATTGATGTTCAGTATCACTTTGTGAGAGATATGGTAGAAGAAAAAAAGGTGTTGTTGGTAAAGGTAGACACTTTGAAGAATACTGCAGATGCATTAACAAAATCTATGAGCTCTGAGAAGCTCTCTTAGTGTAGAGAAACAATGGGCGTTGTAGGGATGGATAAATGACTAAGCTCTCCCGTGGAAAGAAAACAACAAGTGGGAGAATGTTGGGTTATGTTATATTCTTTCCATCCTTCGTTGTTCCAATTATGCAGCAGGGGGGTCATAGGGGTTTGAGAAGGGCGGGGGGGGCCTCTCCCCTCTACGGGATCCGACGCAGTGCCTTGGGGAAAAAGAAATTGGTATTAGGTTGGGTGGACCTACCTATGGTTTTGTGCATGGTTTTTGCACATGGTTTTGGACGCGATGGTTTTTGGTCCATGGTATTGGATGCTTCGGCATGTATATATATGTATTGTAACATTGAAAGGAACATAATGAAAAATCAATCTGGTAGTCCCGGTTTTTGGATCCAGGGGAAAATCTCTGTGTATATGTGTTTTATGTGTTATGCTCTTGCATGATTTATTTTCTGTGTTTTAGAATTCGTATGCAAGAAAAAAAAATTGTACCCTATATTAGGTTGGGCAGACCTACCTATGGTTTTGTGCATGGTTTTGGACATGGTGGTTTTCAATCCATGGTATTGTATGCTTCGGCATGTATATATATGTATTGTAACACTGAAAGGAACATAATGAAAAATCAATCGGGTAGTCTCGGTTTTGGGATCCAGATGAAAATCTCTGTGTATATGTGTTTTATGTGTTATGCTCTCACTTTATTTATTTTCTGTGTTTTAGAATTCGTATGCAGGAAAAAAAAATTGGACCCTATATTAGGTTGGGCGGACCTACCTATGGTTTTGTGCATGGTTTTCGCACATGGTTTTGGACATGATGGTTTTCGGTCCATGGTATTGGATGCTTCGGCATGTATATATATGTATTGTAACATTGAAAGGAACATAATGAAAAATCAATCTGGTAGTCCCTGTTTTGGGATCCAGGGGAAATCTCTATGTATATGTGTTATGCTCTCGCATTATTTATTTTTTGTGTTTTAGAATTCGTATGCAGGTAAGCCTGTATTAATAATTGTAAGTGGTTGACCTGCATTTAAGAAAGGGACCACAATTAGTGAAAATGGGCCATGGTATTAGATAGATGGTATTGAGAGAACCATGGCACTGACCCATGGTATTGTATGTTGCCCCCTCGAAGAGGCAAGTGAACATTTCTTTCATCTCTGAATAATAAAATACTCATTGTTTTTCTCATTTTGTTCTGTGTTCTGGGTTGTATTTCTTCGCATATCTGGTATTCTGGAATCTTCTCGCAGGTCAAGAGCATAACAAGTGGTATCAAAGCACTTTCTAAGGCTGGTGGTATCTCCATTTTGGCATAACTTTTTTTAGGCTAGGATCTGTTGTTGAGCACATAAACCTACGGATTTGGGGAGGCATACACGTAGGAAATACAAGAGGTGGTCACGCTTGTTGGACTCCTTTGTAACCCTTGTGGGTACCCCTTCGAGTAGTAGCGCATTAGACAGAACCGTGCATGGATTGCCTTCCACGTACCCTCTGGGTATATCGAAAGCCCCCTAGGCTCACCTAAAACCTCACCTTAGATAAATCGTCGGCCATCTTGCTGTTACAATACACCAAGAACAAAACTCGGGGAGATTACTCACGCGTACGATAGGGTAGTCGAGTAGTACGGCTAAGGGTACGGTTGATCTTCCTTAGTTAGTGCCTTGAAAGATTGGGCCAAGTACTATTGTTGGACCCTTATGTATATTGCAATTTGTAGCACCTAACACTCCTTTGAGACCATAGTTCCCTTGACTCCCCGAAGATTGCCCATTATCTTATTTTATTGATCAGATCTAGCGGTTAGGGTTCTGTCGCCACAACAACAATCAGATCCACCAGTTGAGGTCCTACCGCCATAGTACCATTCAGATCTAGAAGTTGGGTTTTTGTCACTGCCATAGTCCAACTCACATTCAGTAGTTTGGGGTTTTGCAAGCAGATCTAACCATTTGTGCAGTGAGGATTGCGGTTCCTATACCCTAGGGTGATTCTCACAGGACATTGGGCAGGATCAATTTTTCTGGAAATTTTCCACAGCAGTATTGATAAGCTGGGAGTAAAACTCCATTCAGAGTATATATATATATATATATATATATATATATATATATATATATATATATATATATATATATATCTGAGTCTTCCTAGGACGCTTATAAGAGACTTAGCCCATAAGAATCAGGACGATGAGCTGATCGCAATGGTACCATTCACTTGTCAGCTTCAATTTTCGGGCGGTCCCAAATTTTTTCAAAGTGACGACAAGTGACTAAGATCTATGTATGGTAGAAACTAGAGCTCAAGCCATGGCCAAAGAGAGGATTGAGAGCCTTGAAAAACAGTTGGCTTCTTTCAAGGACATAGCGGACCAGATGCAAAAATTCATGGAAACATTCAAAGTGAGCATGTCGAGGTGGCATCCAGAGGCACATGGTCTTAATGAAGACCTTGAAGGAGAATATATCCATCATATTCAATTCCATGGAAATCACCAACATTCCCACCCTCAGCCACCCAAGCTGGACATGTATAAATTTGATGGCTCTAATCTGACAATATGGGTAGCACAAATGGAACAATATTTCCTTCTGAATGATATCCGAGATGATCCAACTAAACTACATGTGGGATCCCTTTACTTGGACCAAGAGAGATGGCAATGGTGGTAGTGGCATCATAAATGTTATCCCGGGAAAATAACTTGGCAAGTGTTCTCAAAATCTCTTTGTGACCGCTTTGATAGAGACTCTAATTTTTTGGGTCGTCTTACTAAGCTTCGACAGACAGGCATAGTAAAAGAATACATTGCAACTTTTGAGACATTGATCATCCACACAGAAGTTCTAGGAGATGAATTATACTTGGAATGTTTTATAAGTGGTCTCAAAGAAGCTATCCAAGCACATGTTTGGATGCACCACCCACCTACATGGATAGACGCTTGCAACAAGGCTATCGAAGTGGAATGTGCTTTAGTTGCCCAGTATCCTCATCCAAATTTCATAGCCAAGGGATGCCCCACCCCAGCTCAAGGCCCTACTCAAACACTTAATGTTCAAAAGGTGTCTCCAGCAAAAATGGCTGAAAGAAGAAAATAAGGATTGTGCTACTACTACGATGACAAATACTCCCCCAGGCATAAATGAAAGGAACCCAAATTCTTTCAAATTGATGTTACTGATCGCAGCTCATCTCAGGAAGCCCCACCCCTTGAGGGACCAAAGGATGAAGGAAACCCAGCAGTACAATGAACACCCAGCTACGCTAGAGGAACCAGTTATCTCGCTACATGCTTTGGCGGGCATTTTTACGCCCCAAACTCTTAAAATCAATGGCTTTATTAAACATCTCCCTGTAGTAGCATTGATTGATAGTGGTAGCACTCATAACTTTATCCATCAGTGAGTCACAGAAGTTGTTCATTGTTTTCTCACAACAATCTCTAATTTCCAGGTCCAGATTGCTGATGGGGGGATAATGAAATGTGAAGGTCGCTACAAAAATATCAAACTTCAGATGGGAGACTACCACCTAAAGACCCACATGTTTGGGTGGTTGTGACATTGTCTTGGGGGTTGAACGGCTTCACACACCAGGCCCAATCACCATATATTTCCAAGAGTTATATATGAGCTTTAAGAAGAATGACCACATGCATACTCCCCGTAGAATCCAGGCAGGTTCTCCTTCTATCATCAACTCGCATCGCATGGAAAAGTTGTTGAAAAGGGCCATCATGGATTTATCACCCAGTTTAATGCCATCCAGGCCATCGAGCCCACTACTCTTCATATTCATCCTGACATGCAACAAGTCTTGAATCGACACCAGTAGGTATTTGAAAAACCTAAAGAGCTTCCACCCTCTAGAGGGGAACATGATCATAGAATCACTTTAGCCCCAGGGTCACAACCATCGAATGTGTGGCCATATCGATATCCTTTCGTCCAAAAGAATGAATTTGAAAAAATCATCAAGGAACTCCTTGAAGTCGGTGTCATTCGTCCTAGCATCAGTCCTTATTCATCACCAGTGGTGATGGTGCTCAAGAAAGATGGGGAATGGCGCATGTGTCCAAAATTCAGGGCCCTCAACAAGCTCATGGTCAAAAACAAATTCCCTATCCCAGTTGTTGATGATTTTCTGGATGAACTACATTGTGCTCAATTCTTTACTAAGCTAGATCTTCGCTCTGGCTATCACTAAATACGCATGAAAGAAGTAGACATTCCCAATACTTTTTTCTGACCTCATGAAGGCCATTATGAATTCTTGATCATGCCATTTGGTCTCTGAAATTCCCCATCCACTTTTCAAAACCTCATGAATCACCTGCTGAAACCATATCTCAGCAAATTTGTCCTCGTTTTCTTTGATAACATTCTCATCTACAGCCTCACCTGGGAAAAACATCTTTAGCATGTAGACCTGTTCTTGCAACTACTCTGGAATCATAAATTATTTGTGAAATTGTCCAAGTTCTCTTTTGGCATGGAAGAAGTCGAGTATTTTGGCCACATTGTGGGTCGTGAAGGTGTCCGAGTGGATCCCAAAAATATATAGGCAATGCAAGATTGGCCCAAACCAAAACACTTGAAGAGTTTGAGGGGATTCTTGGGTCTCATTGGCTACTATTGCAAATTTGTCCACAATTATGGTCACATTGCTAGACCCCTCACTAACCTTCTCAAGAAAAATTCATTCCTCTGGACTGATGCAGTACAACAGGTGTTTATGGCTCTCAAATAGGCCATGTGTTCCACTCCCTTATTGGCACTACCTGAATTCACCAAACTCTTTTGTGATTGAATGTGATGCTTTAGGTACTCATATTGGTGTTGTCTTAATGCAAGAAGGTCAACCCTTGGCTTTCACTAGCCAACAATTGAGTGGGAAACATATGGGACAATCTACATATGAGAAGGAGATGATGGCCATATTACATGCAGTAGATACCTGGTGACCATACTTATTAGGGCAGAGTTTCCAAATCCACACAGACCATCAAAGCCTCAAATATTTTTTGGAGCAATGTCTATCCTTGCCCCATCAAAATAAATGGCTGAACAAAATGTTGGGATATGATTATGAGATAATTTACAAGAAAGGGTGTGACAATGTAGTAGTGGATGCTTTATCACGCCAATTTGAGGATGAAATCACCCTGCTATCAATCTCTCTTCCCATACCAGATTGGATTGAAGAATCCCGCAAGGAATGGTTTTCACATCCCTCTCTCTCTCAACTCATTAATAACTTGAGAGCATATCATAATTCCTTAGTTGGCTACTCCTGGAAGGATGAGATTCTTCGCTACAAGCATAGAGTAGTTATATTGTTGACATATTCCCTCAAAATGCGCATTTTGGCAGAGTTGCACTCATCTCCCATTGTAGGCCATGCAGGCTTTCAGAAAACTTATGCTTGCACTCATCGTTATTTCTTTTGGACAGGCATGAAAACTGACATTCTTACTTTTGTAGCTGAATGTGATGTGTGTCAATGCCACAAAGGAGAAACAGTCAAGTCACCAGGCACCTTACAACCATTGCCCATCCCTACCTCAATCTGGATGGATGTTTCTATGGATTTCATTACTGGTCTTCCGAAGTCAGGCAACAATTCAATCATCATGGTGGTTGTGGACAGACTTTCAAAATATACTCATTTTTACGCTCTACCCCACCCATTTACCCCCACTTTGGTGGCTCAAGCTTTCATGGACCAGATCTTCAAACTGCATGGCATGCCCACTTCCATTGTGTTTGATCATGACCTAACTTTCATCGGTAATTGTTAGCAAGAACTTTTCAAGCTATAAGGCACCCAACTCCAACGAAGTACTTCCTATCATCCCCAAACTGATGGTCAAACTAAAGAAGTTAACAAATGTTTGGAGACATACCTAAGGTGCTTCACTTCAGTAAAGAAACATCAATGGGTACAGTGGCTACCTCTAGATGAATGGTGGTATAATACTAACTATCATGTAGGCACCAAGATGACTCCATATGAAGCAGTGTATGGTCAACTTCCACCTTCACCTACTTCTTATATCCCTAGATGCTCTAAGGTGCAAGCAGTGGATCAACTCCTACAAAACCATGCAACCATGCTAGCCCGTCTCAAAGATAATCTCCATCAAGCTCAGAATCGCATGAAGCAACAGGTAGACCAACATCATTCAAAACGCACATTTCAATAAGGGGATCAGGTATTCCTGAGGCTGCAACCATATAAGCAAACATCACTCAAAGACAAGGGTTGTAAAAAATTAGCTCTAAAATTATATGGACCTTATCAAATACTTCAGCACATTGGAGTAGTAGCCTACAAGCTAGCCTTGCCACCAACTTCAAAAATCCATCCCGTCTTCCATGTATCATGCCTCAAGAAAGTGGTGGGGAACAATTGTAGAATTCAAACCAGTCTACCTGAATTGGATGAAGAAGGTTCACTCTGGATCCAACCTAAATAGGTCCTCGATACGCAAGAACGACATCTGTGTGGCCGCATGATCAAGGAAGTCCTCGTCAAGTGGAAAGACACCTCTCCAGAAGATGCGACTTGGGAACCAACCACTATTCTTCAGCAGTTTCCGCAACTTCATCCTTGAGGACAAGGTTGCTTTTTATGGGGCAGGGCATGTTAGGGTCCAACCCTAACCCCTTTATTTATGTAATAGGGGCAATTCATAGTTATAGTTAGTTAAAGAGTGAATAAAGCCCATATTAATAATTGCAAGTGGTTGACCCACATTTAAGAAAGGGACCACAGTTAGTTGCAAACGAGCCATGGTATTAGATAGATGGTATTGAGAGAACCATGGTACTAACCCATGGTATTGTATGTATGAATCCTATATAAAGGATAGAGACTCCCCATTGAGGAAGGTCGTACCTTATTTTGTAATCGAGCTCTGCTCTGCTGGAGTTTGCCCCATCAAAGAGGCAAGTGAACATTGCTTTCATCTCTGAATAATAAAATACTCGTTATTTTTCTCATTTTGTTCTATGTTCTAGGTTGCATTTCTTCACATATTTGGTATTCTGGAATCTTCTCGCAGGTCAAGAGCATAACAAATTCTAGTGAAAAACCTGTTAACTGCTACCTCCAGAGTGTGACACTTCTCTGTCACTTGTACAACTAAGTTCTTCTTTGTTAGAACTTTCTTTACCTCCAGAATATTTTATTTTCTCTCATCCACTCCTAGATCATCCCGCTCATATATGTTTTTGGAATTAAGGAACTTTATGATGTTGTTGGTTGTAGCAGGCATTTCTCCCAATTGAGCATTGATAGTAGAAATAGTTTGCTTAGCTTTCTCCATCAATTCCTTCTGCTCGAATATAATCTGGATACATGGCCAGATTTCATCTATTTCTTCAATGATATTGTTCCATATGATTTCTTTAACATGACCCAGTGTGTAGCCAATAGAAGACTCAGTTTCTGACTTCTTCCATGCCTCTATCTGATTTTGAGCTCTCTGTAGCTCTGCTGCATGAAAAGTCTCAGTCTTCTTTTGATGATCCTAAAGAATTTTCACTTGATCTTGCAACTTTTTGATCTCTTTAGTACAGAGAGACATGTTTTGTACTGCATTTGCCAACTGATCTGCAACATTCCCTATACTTGTTGTAGAAGATATGGTGGTAGGAATGGCTGTGATAGGGAGTGCTTGCAAAGGGACAACAACCATTTGGGAAGCTTTCTCCTTCTCTTTAATTAATTTTTCCATCTCTCTCTCCATTTTCTTTAGCTGTGCACTCTACTCCATGATGAGCTTCATCATATCTTCCTTTTGTGTCTTTGTCTCTTCAATATCCTTGGTTAGAGGATCTTCTGTAGATGGTGATTTTAACTGTTTCCTTAATGCTGCTATGTCTAAATTCTTTTTCTTTATTAGATCTTCTACAGCATTGATGTTTGAAGGGTCATAACCCACTTTGATCACCAAGTTCTCCAATGTTTTAATCATGGTGTCTTTGGCAAGTGCAGAGACCTTCTCCATCTTCAGCTTTGATTGGACATTTGCTAATGTAACCTGCAATTTAGACAAACTCATAGCAGTTTTAGTGACAATTGAAAATATCATTTCCCCGGCCTACTTATGCATCTCCATTTGGTCAATGGAATGTATATCTTTTACATCAAACTCAAAAGTTGTCTTCTTGTAGTCTGATGCTGCCTTGGGCTGGGGAACCTGTGCCTAGAGGAATGCCATTTGCATTTTCCCTTTCTTTAAATGAAAGGCTGATAGAAGCCTACTTTGAGCACCAGAAGTCTACTTCCAGAACTGGTTGTAGGTGTTAATCTTCAAGGCCTCATTCCTGACTTTTATCTCCTTAAAAATGTCCATTATAATTTTCTTTGTCTCCCTGAAGTAGATGTGTTGGTCTGCATAATTTGTTGCTGCTCTTGTGAAGTCATGGAGGTAGTGGGAGACTGTGTGGTCTGATCACCCACTAATGAGGAAACAAGTGGCTCATTAGTGGTGATAATGGTCTCCTACTCTGAGTCCTTGCTGAGGCTTAGTTTGGAACTAAGCTTGGCCTTCTTCCTATACATAATTTTGAATCCCTCACTGAAAATTTCAATCCCTGAAGGGGACTCTTCTTCTCTGCTTCTCTTAGTTGTTTTCTCCTGCATGGTAGGAGTTTATACTGTAGAGGATGAAACTAGCTGCTCTTATGCCTCTTGTAGGGTATTCTCAACCCATTCTAGCTTATTTTTGTACTTCTCTATCTCTGGTCTGGCAGTGTGAAAATAAGGAGTAGATTTGGTTTCTACTCTTAATTTAGAAATGACCCCTAATGGATGATATGACCAGGTAAAGATTAGGCTTAATTGCATTTCCTTTAGCAGCTTGTCTACTTCTTCCCCTATTGCTCTTGTGTTGAAAATGAAAGGCCCAATCTGTGTTTTGATTTTAAACTGGGACTTCTTCTTGGTAGCAACAAAGTGGATTTCATCCATATTTAGCATCTGCCTTATGTACTCTAGAGCAAAAATCCTCATTGGGAGGAATTTAGGCAACTTGTAAGGTGCAATCTCACACCCAAACATTCTCAATTATGTATAGTTTTGGTAGAGGTACCAATCCCCTATTTGAACTTGGTCTAATAGTTGCAACACCTTTCTAATTTCCTCACTGATCCTTGGTTCTATCCTGTTGCCTAAGAGACCGATTGTTGGATGCACAAACATCTCTATGAAATATTTCTATGTGTATTCCTTATGTTCCTTCATCACCAGAGTAATCCAAAAGATGACTGACTGTTGGTTTCCTTTTTCATCCAACTTTTGCAAAGCAAGGTTGATGTTGTCTCCCTGAAAGTATAGGAACATATAAAATAATATAGAAGAATACTTGAATACCTCCTCACTTGGGAATTTGATAAGCTGTTGATGAATTGACTCTGCAAGAAATTGGCTAAAGTTAAATACGATGGAGGGCTTAGAATCAATAGAGAAAATGGACAGAAATCTTATGATGGCCTCATCTACCCACTAATCAAAGTAGTAGCCAAGGAGGTAGGAGACAATTGTGATGATTGGTTTGGCTCTCTTAGGGAAAATAGAGGAGGGATAGGGAGGATTTTTCTTTGGCTATGGGGCATCTTGTGTCAAGAATAGCTCAAGAGTTTTGGCCTTCTTGGCAAAGTCTAATTTTTGGTATAACTCAGCAGGTGCTTCATAGGAAAAGGGGGTGGCATTCTCTATTATGGGGGCTTGCATCATCTGGTCTATGGCTTGAGGAGTAATAGTAAATAGAATTTCTCCAGTGGGGGTAATGATGGCTCTTTCACTTGGAAAATAAGATACATGGCACTTCCTAACAAACTTTAGGGTGTTGTGGGTATGAGGAAAATATAGTGGGGTAAATTGGACTCCCATAGCTGAATGTCATCGGATTTGTCAATGTATTTGTCCTCAAGCCATAAATACATCTCAAAGAGGTCCAATTCGGAGAGATTTTCATAGATTTTGAGGTCTCTGTCAGCCAAAGGGATGTGGTGAAAATCAATGGAAGGATAAATCAAAGGATTGACAGGCTCTTCTGGTCCTTTGTCCTTTGGAGGCATCTTTGGATAAGGCTAAGGAAAATAATGAAAATCATATTGGAGGTTTCAATACACAGAGAGGATTCAGGTTTTGGGGGCAAAAACAGAGGTAGTAGGCTGAAAAAAAGTTAGTAGACAGTGTTCCAGGTGGGTGAAAATGTCAGAGTTTAGCCCAACAAACCTGTAATAAAGCAATATAGTGACAGCGAATGAATTTAGTAACCTGTTAATAAGTGAAAGGGAAGTTTATATAACAGTGTGGCTTTTCTGTTGCAGATGGCACGGGTCAGTTGGATTAACAGTTAAACCATTTACTACTTAATGACTTAATTATGGAGGGAGCGAATGCAATTGGTGGAGCTAACGGACGAATGTCGTGGCGGAAGGTGAATGGCGGGAGCGCAACGGGTAGGAGAGCGGTATCGGAAGTGAGGGAAACAGCTTTTCGAAGGGGGGGGGAGTGGTTAGCAGTTTCGCCTGAGGGGGGTTCGAAAAGCGATAGTATTGACATGTAGGGGCGGGCATGGTTTGGAATACCGCCCATTTCAGACCACCCCCGACAGTAAAGTTCGGATGGTGAGGGGGGGCCGAAATGCCATGCGAGCTGTCAAATCTTGGGAGATGGATGGAGATGGAGTGAGAGGTGGCAGATATTTAACATGACGTGACGGGACACCCTGTGGGGTCCAACGGGAATTAATTTATCACCCAAGGGGAATATTTGCAATGTATGAGGGGGTAATAAACTTAGGAATAGGTGGTTGGAGGGTAATATGAGTGGTGGGGGAACTTTGGGGTTTTGAAAAATTAGGGATAGGGAATATTTGCCATGCGAGCTGTCAAATCTTGGGAGATGGGTGGAGATGGAGTGAGAGGTGGCAGAGATTTAACATGACGTGACGGGACACCCGGTGGGGGCCAACGGGAATTAATTTATCACCCAAGGGGAATATTTGCAATGTATGAGGGGGGTAATAAACTTAGGAATAGGTGGGTGGAGGGTAATATGAGTGGAGGGGGAACTTTGGGGTTTTGAAAACTTAGGGATAGGGAATTAATACCAAAATTAATTGATATATAAAACCTTAGAGCAAAACCTTTACTCCTTTGCCTTTTCTTTTGCACATGAAAATAACATTTGATATTTGACTTGTGGTGCATTTTGACTAGCAACTTGTGCATTTATAAAAATATAAAATGAAGCCACTCTTTTATTTTTGCTTCCCTAACATTTTATTTTCCTTTTGCCTTATTTGTTTAGGGCAGCTAACACCTAACATTTTATTGATATGGATGCCTATAAAACATTAAATTGGCCTAACATTTTAACTTTTCTTTCTTTTGCATCCATATCCTAACTTAACATTTTAAAATTATTTTTGACTAATATACTAACTTATCAAAACCAAATAATGTTACAACAGAACAAATGGTTATTAGTGTTCACTCTCTTTTGTGATTTTGCCTTAAATTTCTCTGGAGCTAAGTTAATGATATATATGTCGACTTCAGTAAACCCTTCACTTGGCACCAGGGAGAATTCAATGTTAGTGTTCAACATGAATTCCAAGTCTTTTCATCCCTGTCTTTTAGTGATTCTCATCGTAATGGGTGATCTTTGGTTACCGTCAGGCTCAGTTTTCACTTGCAGGTTCATTTATATATGGTTCTATGGAAGATTTTGGCATTATCAATCGTTATCTCAGGTCTTTATTGTCGGGTTCAAAAATTCAAGTGCCATAGGTGGTGGTAGTTTTCTCTTCTCTATTCCTAGTCCCCCCAAGTTTGGTCAGCATGTTATTGTTCTCTTCACAATGGTTTCCATGGTAGGTGAGGGAAATTTTGAGGAGCTTCATGAGACTATCAAAGCCTCAAAGTTGATAGATAGATTGTTGGATTCAATGCAAGCACTGGTCGTTACAATCAACAAGCTAGAGGGTTTAAGTGAGCGTCAACAAAGTTCTTTTCAATCCTTTGTGGAGGATAAGCTCCTTGAGCACCATGCAAACATGGAGCTCGTGTTGGTTAGACTTAGCTCTAAGGTGCAACAACTCTTTGAGTGGGTGGAGGCTTTGGAAATGTCAAATGAATGTGCTAGAAAGGATGTCGAGGCATGAAATATTGTAGGGGTTTCTTGTAGGCGCAGATAGACTCATCGAGTTCGTGACCTGGAAGACTTTGACGATAGCCTGTGGTGACCACCCTTATGGTACTAAAAATAGTCCTTCTCTAGATTTTAGCTAGTTTTTTTCATATAAATTATTGTTACGTTAGCTTGTAAATTTTGTCTTTTGTTACGATCTTTCTATAGGATGTATGGAGACCGTATTTTGTCTTAAGAGTAATGTAAGCAATGGAGACAGTAAACATTCAGATTACTCTTTCAAAGATCTCCCTTTTATGGATGGCTCTAGATAAAAGGGACTAGATGTAAGGATACTAGCCTAAAATCTAGATTTTCCTTAATATAAAATTTTCCACCCATTCCATTATATATATATATATATAATTATAATTAATGATCTACAAAGGAGTAATTCATAGTTTTGGTTAAATGTCTCTTAATATTAATTAATTAATTCATTTATTTACATCAAAAGACAATTATTAAACAAACAAAACAATTTTAAGATATACTCCAAATCCAAAATTTAACAATTATTAAAAAACCAAATCATATTTCATAAATTGTCAAAATTACTTAGATTTCATCCATTTCTCACGAGGGTTTTTTAAGTTTGAAAACTCCTAATTAAATTCTATATACAATTATTTTTAAGTTTGAAAACTCCCAATTAAATTATATAATTACTTTTCCTTTAATGTCAATTTTTTCTATATATCTATTCCATTACTTTTTTTTTGGAGTTGTCTTTAGTGCAACTTTTTGGACTTTATGGTGCCGTAATCCGGTGGAAAAATTTGAGGTGAAATCTTGATTTACGTTATTTAAATTGTTTTTTACTGTATATATGGATTCAGCACCCCAAAAACTCTTAGGAAAATTTGATTGTGCAACGGGATCAAACTTGTGATTTCAATAAATTCCTATAGGATTTTAGAGAAATTAGACCAAAAAACCCTCCAGAAAACTTCCAAAAGGTCTCACTAAAGACAACTCGTTTTTTTTAATGGAATTTTTTTTTGGTTGTGAGGAATTGTCAATTCTATATATTTATATGATTGCTTTTTTTAAGAAAAAATTATAAGTATGAGAGATTGTCATGTTTTTGAAAACAATTTTTCAAAAGAATAAATGTATTTTAGAATTTAAAATATGGTTTAAAAAGTAATATATATATATATATATATATATATATATATATATATATATAGGAGTCGTCTAATGAGGTGGAGGAATTGCCCAGATGGTCAAAAGTGGCTGGAATCCAGGTAAAAAGATTCAAAAAATCTTGTAGAGGCAGTGTTTGAATCGTGTTTTTGATGGTGGAAATGGATTGAGCACCATCAAAAATGTCCAGGACACCTAAAATTTTGAAGTTTAACAACTATAACTTGGATTTACAAAAATCCTTACCGGATTTTCTCTAAATATGACTGGAATTTCCATAACTTTCCAGGTAACTCCTCTGCCTCGTTAGACTACACAATATATATATATACAAAAACTTCCAAAAGTTCTCAACAATAAAATAAATATATTTTAGAATTTAAAATATGGTTTAGACAGTGATTTATAAAAATAAATAAATATATAAGTTTCTAGAAGTTTTAAAAAACAAAATAAATATATTTTAGGATTTAAATAGAATTTTTAAATAAAAGTAACTTAAATATATAATATATAAATTTAGTGAAAACATAATACAAAGTAAAATGTGTGCACCCTAGATTAACCTGTGATGAAATTTTATAATTCTAATCGTACTCATAAAAAATCCTAATGAAATAAATTTTTAACATGAGTGTTGGTTGTAAAGTATTAAATAATTCATTTTTTAATTTTCAACATTAGTGTATAAATCTATATCTATAAGCAAAACCAAAATTTCAAAGAAAGCATCTTACTCCATGTATAAAACTATATCTACAAGCAAAAGAAAAAGCAAAATTTCAAAGGAAGCATTCTATTGTAATCACTTTCTTTTTAAGAAAATAATTTAATTTAACAATAAATCTATATCAATTTATTATTTAATTTAGTTATCTATCTACTTCTTTTTATTCTCTAATTTTTATTTTTTTTCTTTCTTAATTGAAAAATGCTTCCATATTTTTTTATAAATGTTCTCAGTTTCTCGACAAACCCCTAGCTAAATAGATTATCCCAAGATCTAGTTGCCAACATATCTACATAACTTTCTGTGTCGTGTTTGAAGGCTTGACATTCTAAAATGAAATGTTTTTTGTTTCCACTTTTCCTAAAGAACAAAAAATGCATACTTTTTCCTCCCACACTTCTTTTGGCCTTTTCCAGCGCCCTGTTTCACAACGGAGATTATGAGAATTACTCCTTAACTGAGCAATAAGAATTTTGGCTCTCCAAGAGATATTGGCCTCTGTATTCTTTTGGTTGATGACTATGAGTGAGATTGAACATTTCAGTATAATATTTTTTCTTTCTTCCTAACTCCTTTTCTTTCTTCCTAGCTCCTTAATTGAATTGGGGGAATAATAATAATTTAGTCATATTAAATTAGGGGTTAAAATTTTTAAATATTTACAAATACAAATAATTGAGTTATTCCCCTAATTCAATTATTTATATTTGTAAATATTTAAAAAACTTACCTTGTAATCTAATATGACTAAATTATTAGTATCCCCTAATTCAATTATTATATTTGTAAATATTTATAAATTTTATCCTCTAAACTATTATGATTAAATTATTTATATTTATAATTATTAAAAAAATAAAAAATAAAAATAAAAACAACAACAACAACAACTTCATTATATTAATTTATTATTTTTTAAGGTACAATTGATTAATTTTAATAATTTTTCTAACAGTAACCCTATCTTCTTGTTCTTTTTATGCCCCTGTTAGACCATATGTTCTCCATCTTATCGTATTGATGATGAACCACATTAGTTGGTTCAAAACATGTTGACAACAAATACATTCATGTGATGGGTCCTGAAGGCATTTTTCTAAATAATTCTACTCACATAGACCTATATTCTTATAAGGTTAAGTCCTGGACCTGAGGACTATCCAAGGAGGGATAATCTAGGAGATAAGGTGATCTTCTCTCTAGGGGCCAATATTTGTGATACTCAAACTTTTGGAAGTTAGTTGGAAGGATATGTAAAAGTTGATGAGACAAGCATTGCTAAGGTGGAATACAGGCATTATGATAAAAAATCATTTTTGTTAATGTTTGATAGGCCTCCTTTAGGTGAGGGCACAAATGATCAAACCCAATCCTTCCCATTGGCTCTATCTGGATCTACTCAGTTGGACTAGGGATGGTCATTTTGGGGTTGAATTTAATGATCCAAAAGTTTTGACATGGGTCTTAATGGTGGTTTGATTGGTAGTGATGATGGATTCTCAACTCAATCTATTCTTAAGGCCTCTAGAGGTTTTTATTTTTGGTATCTAGAAAAAATATTGGAGTTTTCATAGATAAAGGTGACAAGGTTGTTTAGAGAACTATTAGAAGTTAAATCTCACGAGGGGTATTTATTTCTCAAATTTCAAGTTTCTTGGAACCTAGTGTGGAGTTGGGAGTCAATTCTTTGCAAGAAATTTTTCCTTAATTGCTTATCAATCTAGATAAAGAAGTGAGTGAAATAGACTCTAAAGGCAAAGAAGACAAAGTGATCCTAGAGGTGCTAATTAACAGGGTTAAGCAGGGTATAGGGATTTTGAATAGGGTCGATCTGAGGCATGGGGAGGGTGTTCTAAGTGTGGGTTATTGTGGTAGAAGTGGTGTTCTTCAGTGGGGTGAACTTGAGCTAAATGATAGAGAGCAAGGAGGGGACAAAATAATTTTGAGAAAGAAAATAAAAAGATGTTTCAAGTAGCAAGGGTTGTTAATGGAATTGGTTCTTGGAGATGATGTCAAAATCCATGAGTGGTAGAATTATTAGGACAGGATCTGGTTGAACGCTTCTTTGGCCAAAGGATGGTTGAGAAATCTGGTGGGCTCCAGTATTGTAGCAATAATGCTACAACTCCTGGAGCTCCCTATCTCTAATTTTATCAACCCGATAGTTCGTACAAACTTGGAAGCGACGGTGCTGTATGCACAAGTACTAGCTCTTGTCGCAGCTGTCACTTGGTCAGCTGGCACAAGTCCGCTAGGGCTCAAGCCAACTTCTATATGCTCACAGAAGAAGCTTTATGAATGATGGACGAAAGCTAACTCAAAGGAGACTAGTCTAACTGCAGAAAGAAACTGAAAGCCAATAAAGCATGAAAACCCTAGTAAACCCTAATTTGACTAGCTAGACCCTTACAATGAAAAACTGTGAATGAAACCACTACCACTAATGCCATTACTTGCAGTGAACTGAAATACATGCATCTAAGCTACTTGCATCTTAAAAGACATGTTTTTGTATTTTTTCATTAAGTGGTTGGATTTATTGTGATGATGCTTTTGATTAGGGTGTGGTTGTGCAAGAGCGGTTGGAATGGAAGGAAAGCATGGGCAAGGTCAGGATGGTTAAGGGAGGTCCCAGAGGGTCTCCAGCATCATTCCACAGAAGTCTACCACGTTCGGATGCTCAGCAACCGAGTTTGCAGGCTTCTATAGGAAGTCTGCAGGGGATCCTACAGGAAACTCAGGAATTTCTACAGGAAGTCTGTGCAATTCTACAGGATGTTTGGCCGTGGAGGTTTTGGGAGATGGTGAAGTGTTGGAGTGGTGTGGGAGGATAGGTGAGATGGAGATGGAGCTGGTGATGGCTCAGGAGCAGAGAAGTCAGATGGAGGAAGAGTGCATGCAGTGGGTTGATGGCTGGAAGGATGGGATCAACGAAAGGTTAAGTAAATGAAGCTATGTGGCAATGGATGAACTGGAGGGTAAACGAGCTGGACAGAGGCCGAGTGGGTGACTTGAGGAGAGGTCAAGAAGAAGAAGAAGGAAGTGGAATGATATGGAGCAGCATAAATGAAACAAATGACTTATGCACCAAAACGAGAATTCATTAACCTATGATAACGGTGCCATGAAACCTATGAACAGCAATGGAAAACCAAGAAAAGAAACTCGTGCATGGAAGTGGAATGTAGAAGTATGTGTTCAATATCAAAAGTGCATGGATGGATCTTCAACGAAAATTACTATGTTGCAGCTTGCATGGAAGTGAGAAGAACTACGTTTCTTTTTGGTGGTTGGTTATGGACTGCACCCCAATCCCTAACAGAGATGGCAGTGAGCCTTAACAACCTTTTTCTGGAGCTCCAATGAATTATATCTATCCTCTTCTAACCTAAGCAACTGGAAACAAATTCACCATAAACTAATCCTATTCAATCTCATGAAAAAGGCTAAATTAACAGACTGTAAATTCGAATTGCATGTTAAAGTAAAAACTCAAAGTGCTGGAACGAAATGCAAACAACATTACAACACCGAGGAGATCTATTGCTCTCAGGTTGGGCCCTAACCTGAGAGCTATAGCTCCCTTAGAAACTCAGAATGAGATCAAAATCTGCCTGCCTTTATTCATAAACGAAAATCTGATGTCATGCCAAAACTAGCTTACAAGAGGAACAAACACCGAGCTGTAGCTCGTACTTCCAAATTACAAGAGCAATACAAAAGTTCAAAAAGCTCCTATCCAAGGCTACGGCCTCAGTATTTATGCAAAATGATCATCCAACAGGTGTCCTTGATTTGTGGAGCTCGGCTGTCCAACTGAAGGTTAAACTGTTGATCCTGTAGAACAGTTATAACTGTTGTTCCTGTAGAACAGCTGGCTGCCTCTAAGCTCGGTGGGGGAGATGGATTGGAGCTCGGAGCTATGGTGGGAATTACGAGGAAGGTCCCCAAGACCGTGGACATCCTCTCCTAAAAACCAGCAGTGCCACCTCATTGTCTCCTTGTCTCCTTTTTCGTGGTCTTTGCTCCCTTTTAATGCCAAAACCTGAAATCATCATGCATTAGTCACGTAGATAAAATGTCTACCCTTCTTCCTACAAACAACACGAATAAACTAAGAAATGCATGCATAAGCAATAAAAGATGAATGGTTTGAGCAGAGCAAGTAGGCCAAATGAGCCCAAATTGTACCAAAAATTGGGGCTCATCATCACCCCCCAGCTAAACTATTTGCTCATCCTTGAGCAACTTAGTCCAAGTCCTCATCCTTCATTGCTTTCACTGCTTCCCTTGCATCCCAAGGCTCTGTGGTAGTGTCCTCTCTGTGGATATGAAACCCTGCTTTCCTGTTCACCTCTTCCCATTGTTGACTGTCATCCTCCTTTGTATTGCCTTCAGTCAATCCTAGCAGTAGTGGTGGGCTAAGTTTAAGGCCAATCCAGCTGGCCTGGAGGCTTTGCATGGATTTCTTGTAAAGGTCAACCCTTGCCAAAGCTTCCCTCATATGGATGGGGGTATGGTACTCTTGGATTTTCAAGCTGTGGGCCAGGGTATTCCATCTGCGTGCACATGCCTGGGCAGCACTTTCTCCCAACAACCTTTCCATGTCTTCAAAGTGAGCTATGGCTTGGGCCCGTTGGTCCATAAATCTCAAGGAAGTTGTGGGATCCGTAGCCAACTGTTGGTGGGTTGAGATGAGTGCCACCGGATCCTCTAGTTCTGGCCTAATGAACAGTGGCTCGCTCACTTCTCGGTTCATGACCGATTTTGCTTCAGCTGCTCTCTGATCCTCATGGTTTAACCATGAGGCGAACACCATCAATTGCATATCACCCAAGGCAATATTGGGATCCCAGGAGACTTCATTAGGCAAAGCCAAATTGTGGGGGTAAAACTCTGCTAACTTGGCTTTGTCTTCTGACGAACTAGTACTGCACAATTCAGAAAATTGTTGTGGGTTTTGGATATGTGAAAGACCTCTTTGTGCCAAGGTGTTTATTTGGAACTGCAGCCATTGATCTTTTAAGAACAATCCATAGGATTTTGCAGGCGGTCTGCACTGAATTGCCTCCATGGCCCAACTGGCCATGCAGGCCAATTGTGCTTCCTTTTGTTGCAGCTGTTCTTTTAGGGCTTGCACTTCAATTTTTGTTTGCTGTTCTGCTTCCTGTAGAAGTGTCATTGGCTCTTCAAGACTGGTGGTCAGCTCCTTTTTGCTTGGCTGTTCTTTTGTGATTTCCTTGGAGGATGTTCCTGCTCCTGCCCTTAGTTCTTGTAGCTGCAACCTCAGCTTCTGATTTTCTTCCTGTAGAAGCGCATGTTGGCAACTAGCCACATGTTTAGCCATGGTGAATTCACTCCTGACTTCCTTGAGTTGCTCTTGTAAAGGGCCTATGTCCGCCACACCCTTTGATTTGGCGATCTGCATCCATGTGTGGGAACGGACTCTTTCCTCCTCTAGTGCAAAAAATAGAGGCACAGTAAATTTCTGCGATATGATTTTGCCCGCGTCTAAAAAGGTGTAATACGAATTCAGATTGGGCGAAGGGCTAGGTTCTGGTATATGTTCTCTTGCTATCTCTTTAGGCGGTTCTGCCTCACCCTCCCTTGGTGATGAGGGTCCGTCTCCTTCCCTCTTTTCTGTTTCCTGTAGCCAGGCCAGAGTATCCTGTAGAACATTTTCAGCTTCCTGTAGCTGAGTTTTTTCTAACCTTTCTTGCCACGTATTTTTCTTTGGACTCCCCTTCTCGTAGGTGACTGTGATCCTGGAGGGTGACTTTTCTTTGGGAGAAGCAGGTGTATCTTCGATGACAATCGGGCTGCTGGATTGAGGCGGTGGCTTGCCCTTCTTTATCCTAACACTTCTTCGAGCTTTAAAGTACAGAGGGGTCTCCCTCTTCCTCTTTTCTTTTGGCTTAGGTTGCGTGCTGAGGCCAGCTAATACAGCTGCTGCCTCCCATGCCAGAATATCCACCTTCTTCTCTTTGGGTTTTACCTTTTCGGGGCTTCCTGTAGAAGCCTGTTTCTGCAATTTTGGGCTTCCTGTAGAAGCCTTTATCTCTGCTTTCGGGCTTCCTGTAGAAGCCTGTTTCTGCTTTCCTGTAGGCACAGGTGTCTCCGTCTTTGCTTGCTTACCTGCCTGAGTTTTGCTTTTTGCTTTGGTTGCAGGTACTGTTGAGGTACTTGGGCTGACGTGGACCACCTCAGCTTTGTCCATTCTGCTCTTCAACCTCCTTTCTCTTGCTGACAAGATAGGTGTGCCACCTTTTTCTTCGTCTTCCTTTTCCTCATGCTTTTTCTTTTGCTCCTTCTTCTGCACTGTGGTCGGGGTCTTTTGGCCTTTTCCTCTCTGTCCCTTGGCCACTACTTCTTGTTCCTCACTGCTGGAGGAACCTGTTTCTTCGATCAACATCTTAATGTCTCCATCTTTGGTCAAATTACGGAAGGATTCCCATGAGAGGGGAACCTTATATGAATGCATCGCATCCTCCACAAGAAGCTTGATTAACCCATGGTGGGCTATCTGATCTGGGATGCCCTCTCTTAGCTTTGTGGCACACTCCATGAGAGACTGCAATAGGAAATAGGGGATGCTCAGTTTCTGCTCTACAGGAAGATCAATTCGGTGCCTTAATTCAGTGAGCAGCCTAAAGTGATATGCATACATGATGCTGAAACGGCCTTCACAAGTGATATATTTCTTGATTTGCAAACTGACTTCATTCCATGGTGGCGACAGGCTCATTCTTCGCACCCCATTTTTGTCCTCCGAGAATTCTTCCTCAGGTGGAAAGAATTCTTTCTTTGCCTGCTGGCTCAGCTTTCTCTCTTCCTTATCCCACGACAGACCCATAGGAAGTTCTGTGATCCGACTGATATGTTCCGGGGTGAGCTTGAGGCTTAGACCTCTGAAGTTCATTGTGGCCAGTGTCTGGGATTTAGGCTTCAGAGCCTGCAAGAATTCTTCGGCCACTTCATCATCGTAACCCTGCAGCTTATCACAAAAAGGCATCCATTGTGCTCTGGTGAAGAGCTCTACCACTGCCGGGTTTTCCCTTAATTTGGTTGAATCAGTGGGTTCCCGTCTTATAAACCCACCCGGCATGATGAACACGGTTGTTTTAATTAAAGGTGGCAAATGCAAAAGAGATTTGGTCTATTAAGACAGAGCATGCACATAATCCACAAAATTCATCACAGTCTACTTATACTGACATCCTGTAGAACGACAGCATAGGCACAGCAAACAACAATTCCACCAATATCTTTATGACCAGACTGTGGACGATGGTCTTGCCACTCTTACTAACCAGTTGCATGAAGAGTTCAGGGTTACCTCTTTAATTGGCCACCTTTTTTCGTGAGGCACCCGCTTCCCTATAGAAGACTACGTTCCTGTAGAGACTGCGTTCCTGTAGAACTGCGTTCCTGTAGAACTGTGTTCCTGTAGAACTGTGTGCAATTCTCGGGGAGGACTGTAGTTGGCCCGCGCTCGAGGTGTGATTCTCCGGCGTTCTGGTAGCCAACAGCTCGGCATATCAAAGTGCAGAGGAGATCAGAATAGCCACCCGAGTTTGAAGTGGTGGTTGATAAATGCATGCGCATGATCTAGCCGATTAGATTTTGAATCGGCGCAATCCGTGGCGCGGGGGATGACTTGTCCCCGCCGGACCGTTGGGCGACATCATCCATCATTCGCCTGCGTGTTCACTTGCTGCCGCATCCATTCCCACAGATTTGCCGCCGCCTTTTCCTGTTAAACTCATGCTTCTGACGAGAGTGTTCTCACGTGCGTGCCGCTCATTCTTGTTGTCGTGGCCACCACCCAAACATCCAATTACACTTTAACTAGCCGACGTGGCCAGTCGACTGGCCATACGGCCGCTCAACCATTCAATTTTACGCTGTGCAAACAATTTCAAAGTAAAATTCATGCGATTTGATGGAAGGAAGGGTTGAGACACTTACCTGCGTGGCTGCACACGATTTTTCCAGTTCTTGGACGATGGTGAGTGGATCTACCTGCTGCATGCGACTTACACAGACCCGGAGGCTCGTGGTTACAGGCTGCCAACGATGGAGTGGATGCTTTGGTTGCATGCGCCCGCGTTTTGTTGCAGATGGCGGTGCTGTGAATGGTATCCACTCGAGCAGTTTGAACTGTTACAGGATTCCCGCGAGGTGTCTCGTAACAGTTCTTCCTCCTTGGGTGCATGCTGCACGACGGAGGATCTGGCCTTTCAATCACGTTCCCGGAGCTTCTGATGCCTGTGGTATGAGATCTCAGCATTTGTTTAACTTCGAAAATGGCTTTTCCCGCGAGAACTCATCGATCTTCTTTTTTGGTGCAGGGAACTTGGTTGCATGTCGACAAGGATGGTGGAGCAAGGTGACAACAATGTGCAAGGGTGCCAACAGAGGCTTGCATGCATCCAAACCAATCCATAGTCGCTAAATCTCCTTTTAAGATGAATTCTGGGCCATCCCAAACTTCTACAGGAAGTTTCCTGTAGAACACAGAGCTTCCTGTAGAAAGTTCGGCCTTCCTGTAGAAAGTCTGTACTTTCCTGTAGAAACCCGCGCCTTCCTGTAGAAAGACTGCATCTTCCTGTAGAGGATTCAAACCATGATAAAATTGCACATACCTTGAAAAAACATGGGTACCCTTGGAGGAGGTGCTGGTGAGGTTCCTTGACAGCATGATAAGGACCCTTGGCTTTGAGTTGAAGGGCTTCCTCTCCTCCATAGAACATCTGCAACCTGCATGCAATTTTACCATATTTTGCTTATTGTTTTTTCTTTTTTTTTCCTTTTTTTTTGAAAGATAACAGGGGCGCCTCAAAGAGGTTTTCACCCATGCCATCTGCCCTGAGCGCCTCAGAGAGGTTTTCACTCAAGGATCTTTTTCAAATATTTCCTCTTTTTTTGAAAGACAATAGGGGCGCCTCAATGAGGTTTTCACCCCTACCACCTGCCTTGGGTGCCTCAGAGAGGTTTTCACCCAAGGATCTTTATTATTTTTTTCTTTTTTTTTTCTTTTTTTTTTTCATATCCCTCAGGGTATGCCAAAAGCAGAGGCAGAACCCTTCTCTATGACCAATACAGATTTCTCCATAGTTTTGATGAACTCTTGTCTTGAGAGAGGTCTCCTGTAGATCTTCAATCGATGCCCATTGACAAGCATGGGAATGGCTTCCTCATCAATGGTTCGAATGAGGACAGATCCATTGTCATGGCATTTCTCCACTGCATATGGTCCTAGCCATCTGGTTCTCAGCTTCCCCTTGAAGTCCTTGTATCTGGAGTCATACAACAAAGCCCAATCTCCCGGCTGAAATTGCTTGTCATGGAGATGTTGGTCATGCCACACCTTTCTCTGAAGTTGAACCACTTCTGAGTGAAGGAGGGCCTGCATTCGGTGCTCATCCAGGCCATTCAGCTGCAGTAGCCTTTCTTGTTGTGCATGGCTGAGATCTAGGTCCAGCTGAGCTGCCATCCTCAAAGTGTTGTATTCAAACTCAATGGACAACAGAGCTTTCTTCCCATAGACTAGCTCATACGGTGTGAAGCCGGTGGTGGTCTTCCAAGTGGTGTTGTAAGCCCATGTGGCTTCAACCAGGCGATCTGCCCAGTCCTTTCTGCTGCTGCTCACCACCTTAGTCAAGATCCCTTCTAATGCTCTATTGGTGACTTCCACCTGCCCATTTGCTTGAGGGTGATAAGGGGTGGAAGTCCTATGCTTGATCTTGTGATGAGCTAGGAGATCTTCAACCAGGTTGGAGGTGAACTAGCTCCCTTGATCGGTGACCAGCTCTCTTGGATAGCCAAACTTATAGAAGATGTTCTCTCTTAGGAACTCGGCCACCTTTTCTTCTGTTTCTGCTTTGATTGCTTTGGTCTCTGCCCACTTTGTCAAATAGTCAGTACACACAATGATGTAAGTCCTTTGCCTCGAAGAGGGGTTGATTGGGCCCACAAAGTCCATGCCCCACTTCTCAAATGGCTCAAGAGTCACTTGAGGTTGGAGAGGCATCTCATCCCTTTGGGTCGATTTCCCCATTCTTTGGCATTGGTCACACTGACTGACATATCTTCTGACATCTTGATGAAGTGTGGGCCAATAGTAGCCTGCCTGCAGGATTTTGAAGGCAGTTCTCTTTGCTGCAAAATGTCCTCCACAAGGCCCATCATGACAAGTGAGGAGGATATCAAAGACTTCCTCCTCCCTTACACAACGCCTTAAGATCTGATCGGGGCCAAGCTTGAACAGATTGCCCCCGATCCAAGTAAATGAGGCACTTTTTCTGATGATTCTGCTCTTTTCTCTGGAAGATAGGTGTGGAGGGAACTGTGCTGAAACAAGATAGTTTGCTATATCAGCAAACCATGGAGAGAGTACTGAAATAGCAAACAGATGTTCATCGGGCATCTGGTCATCCACTGTTCCATCCTCATCTGCAGACAAATCCAATCTAGATAAAAAGTCAGCAACAACATTTTCTCTACCTGGTTTGTCAACAATGGTCAAATCAAACTGCTGCAATAAAAGTAACCATCTAATAATACGAGCATTCACATCTGGTTTATTCATTAAATATCTAATAGCAGCATGGTCAGTATGTACAAAGGTCTGGTAACCAGTAATATAATGGCGGAACTTGTTCAATGCATGGACCACAGCCAAGAATTCTTTTTCGGTTACAGTGTAATTCAGCTCAGCCTTGGACAAGTTTTTGCTAACAAAGTAAATGGCATATGGAAGTTTTTGCTCAACTTGTCCTAAAGCTGCACCTATGGCTTTGTTCGAGGCATCAGTGTGGATGTGGAAAGGTAGGGCCCAGTTTGGACCTCTCAGGATTGGGGCTGACACCAACTTGTCCTTTAACTCATTTAAAGCCCTCTGACAATCGTCAGTCCAATTAAACTCCACATCTTTTGCCAACAGGCCAAACAATGGCGAGGCTAGCTTGCTGAAATCTTTAATGAATCTCCGGTAGTATCCTGCTAATCCCAAGAAACTCCGGACATCCCTTACCTTTTGAGGAGGTGGAACCCTCTTGATGAGAGCAATTTTGTTAGGATCCACCTGCAACCCTTGGCAAGAAATGGTATGGCCTAGCACGGTCCCTTCAGTCATTAGGAATTCACATTTTTCAGGACTAAGGGACAAGTTCATCTCGGTGCATTTGGTTAGGACTTTTCCCAGGTTGGTCAATGCTTCCTGGAAGTTGGCCCCATAAGGAGTAAAGTCATCCATATAGATTTCTACTGCATCATGGACCAGCTCCGAGAAGATGCTCAAAACAACTCTCTGAAAGGTAGCAGGAGCATTGCACAGCCCAAAGGGAAGGACTTGATAGGCAAAGGTACCCCAAGGACAAGTGAAGGTGGTCTTATCTTGGTCTTCCAGGCTGATTTGGATTTGGTTGTACCCGCTATACCCATCCAGGAAAGAGAAGAACTTCTTTCCTACCAGTCCATCCAACACTTGATCTATGAAAGGTAGAGGGAAATGGTCCTTCTTGGTAGCTTTGTTCAACTCTCGGTAGTCCACACAGATTCTCCATTTCCCATTTTTCTTGGGAACCAACACTAGAGGGGACACCCATTCACTATCTGAGATGGGGTAGATGAATCCGGCATCCAACAATTTTTGCAATTCTTCCTTGACAATGTCCTTAAGGGCTGGATTCATTCTCCTCTGAGGTTGCCTTACCGGTTTACAATCCTCTTTGATGTATATATGATGGGTACAGACCGAAGGATGGACTCCTTTCATTTCCCTATAGCTCCAAGCAAAAGCATCTAAGTGATTGGCCAACAGACTACACAGCTCCTTTTCCTGGGAAGGAGATAGGGAGGAGCTGATCTTCAATGCTTTCTCAGGGCCGAACTCCACATTCTTGACTCTGGGAGTAACAGGGTTGGTTGTACAAAGATCCACTAAGGTGTTAGCTTGGGCATCCTCCACCAATTTCTCTAAGGGTAGTGCACTGGAAGGTGGATTCTGGATCAAGGTCTCGATCAAGTCATCCTCGGTTGGGGGGTCTCTTCTAGTGGTATCTAAGGTGCACAGAGGTGCTGAGTACACCTCATCTTCCTCTCCTTCTTCCAACCAGAGTGGTAAGTCATGCTCTAAGGAGGGTTGGGCAGGAGGGTATAGGACTAGTTGCTTGGACATGGGACCATTTTTGATGGTCATGTTTCCCGCAGGACAACTTATGTAAGCATCTGCAGTAGCTAACCAAGGCCTTCCTAAAATGAGAGGATATCCAGTAAGCTTGGCCTTTGGTTGCAGAACCAGGAAGTCTGCAGGGTATTCCCAAGAGTCAATAGAGACCAAGACATCCTCCACAATCCCTTCGGGAGTCACGGTGGAGCGATCTGCTAATTGCAGTACTGTCGAGGTCTTTCTCAAGGAACCCTGAAGATTAAGCTTAAGCATGGTATCCCTGGTCATCACATTAATGGCGGCCCCCAGATCAATCAAGGTGTGAGGTATAATGGTGCCATTGATGTGAACATCTACTACAGGACTTCCAGGATCTAGGTACTTTGGGCAGATGACTTGTCCTAACATAAGGTCAGACAGTTGTCCTATGACATGGATAGTTGAGGCATCTTTCTTCCGTCTGCCTGGGTGCTTGAAACACTTCTCCTTAACCAGTTTGTTGTATATTGGCACATCCTTGATGGCTTGGAGAAGTGGTATTTTTACACACAACTGCTTGAGCTCACCCAGAAGCTCATCCTCCTCTGGGTTGGGTTGTGTGGTGGCTGTTAGTCTCTCAGGAAAGGGTGGAATAACCTTCGGTTCACTTTCCTGTCTATCTTCCTCATCCTCTGGGGGAGGAGGTTGGTGATCTGGTAGAGTCTTTCCAGATCGAAGATTGATCTCCTGGATCTCCACAGCATAGGTAGGGCATGAGGTTTCCCCAGTGTATACCTGCTGGGCCTGTCTATTGTTGGGGTTCGGGTTCGGTTGAGCAGGCATTTGAGGTTGCCTTGGAGGAGCAGGAGGTAATGGCTGAGGTTGAACTGGTGGTGGAGGCAAGATGGCAGGAGGAGTGTTGTATTGGGGCCTCCACCCCGGCTGAGGTGCATTCCATTGAGACTGTGGCTGGGCATGTGAGTGATATGAATGAGAAGTAGGTTGAGTGGGGTACTGAGGTGGATAAGACCATGGAGGAGGCATGGACCATGAAGGATGAGCAGGGGGGCCCCAGGAAGGCATAGGAGTCGATTGGTTGGGGCTGTAATAAGCTTGAGATGCCCCTTGCATCCCCTGCTAATAAGGTCTAGATCCTTGTGGCCTCCTTTGGTTGAGGTAATAGAGAGGTTCAGTGGGAGCTTCTGTCCCTTGGTACATGGCTTTAAACCCAGGTAAGGTTGGACACTGATTTGTGGGATGGTCCTCCTCACAAACAAAACACACTTCAAGAGAATGCAATGGACATTCATTTTTAGGGTGTCTCCTTATGCACCTAGGGCAGAAGACAGCCAAGGCTCTCTCAGCTTCTTCTTTTTTTTGTTGAATCCTGAATGTGTCAAGCTGCATGGCAATGGTCTGTCTCACCTCACTCTTAAGATCTTCTAATTGATTTGCAAGCTCATGTTTGGAGAAAGGGACACTAGTTGAGAGGTGGTTTCCTCTACCTCGTTTCTGAGCTTCCCTGGAGTGGTTTCTAAACACGGTCTTGATGTCCTCATAAGGCAGTTGGTAAATGTCCCCCCCAGCTAACATGTGAAGGGTATCTCAGAGGTCTTCAGGGACTCCTCGGAGCAGGACCAACTTGAGGGATTCAGGGTCAAGTGTGCACCTGGCCCACTTATAGCTTAGTTGGAACCTCTCGTCATAATCCTCTAAGGACTCATCATTTCCCATGGACATCCGAAAGATTTCCCCCTTTGTTTCCTTGGACCTACAGTAATCCCGGTACTTGGTGTTGAAAGCTTGCTGCATCTGAGCCCAAGTGGTGATACTATTCCTAGGTAAGCCCATGAACCAGCGTAGTGCTGCATCCTTAAGAGTGGAAGGGAAAAGTTTCAACTTTTGCTCATCTTCAGTATAGTCATAGGTTCTACAAAGGACAGCAAACTCAAACAGGAAGGTATCCGGATCTTCAGTAGTCAGCCCATGGAAGTGAGGTAAGGCGGAGGGGCTAATGTTCTTCATTTTCATCTCTCCATTGGTTTCTCGGATGGGGAAGGCACCTTCTATTCTCTCATCTTCTCTCCTATTGTCAGCCATAGCTTCAGATGGAGTGGTCTCTAACTCTTCTTCTGCTATAGGGTCTTTGGATATCTTAGGATGTTCACCTATAGGTTCCTCTGGGTCACTGTCACCAAAGAAGAGAGAAGGGTGACTCAGTGATGTGGTGGGGGTGTTTGGTAGGAATTTGCCTGATCTATCTCGGTTCCTACGAGGCATGAAATGGAAAAGACTTTCTTTTTCTTTTGATTGTTTTTGCTTTGCTTTTCTTTTGGTACCTGCAAAACTGAGACAGATTGATCTACAACTAACTATGAAAGATGCAGAATTAAACTGAAAGCAGGAAAGAACTAATCTACTTTGCTCAAATGAAATTGCAAGAATGGAAATGCTAATCTACGCTTGCAGAAAGGAAATGCTATTCTATGAAAGCAGGAAATGCTAATCTATGAAAGCAGGAAATATCTATGCTACTTTTGCAGAATGGAAATGAAGTAAACTACTTAGCAGAAGGCAAGAGTAAGAAAGTAGAAGAAAAGCAACAATTACTAATACTCTGACGCATCCCCGGCAGCGGCGCCAAAAAGATGGTGGGCTCCAGTATTGTAGCAATAATGCTACAACTCCTGGAGCTCCCTATCTCTAATTTTATCAACTCGGTAGTTCGTACAAACTTGGAAGCGACGGTGCTGTATGCACAAGTACTAGCTCTTGTCGCAGCTGTCACTTGGTCAGCTGGCACAAGTCCGCTAGGGCTCAAGCCAACTTCTATATGCTCACAGAAGAAGCTTTATGAATGATGGATGAAAGCTAACTCAAAGGAGACTAGTCTAACTGCAGAAAGAAACTGAGAGCCAATAAAGCATGAAAACCCTAGTAAACCCTAATTTGACTAGCTAGACCCTTACAATGCAAAACTATGAATGAAACCACTACCACTAATGCCATTACTTGCAGTGAACTGAAATACATGCATCTAAGCTACTTGCATCTGAAAAGACATGTTTTTGTATTTTTTCATTAAGTGGTTGGATTTATTGTGATGATGCTTTTGATTAGGGTGTGGTTGTGCAGGAGCGGTTGGAATGGAAGGAAAGCATGGGCAAGGTCAGGATGGTTAAGGGAGGTCCCAAAGGGTCTCCAGCATCAGTTCACAGAAGTCTACCACGTTCGGATGCTCAGCAACCGAGTTTGCAGGCTTCTACAGGAAGTCTGCAGGGGATCCTACAGGAAACTCAGGAATTTCTACAGGAAGTCTGTGCAATTCTACAGGATGTTTGGCCGTGGAGGTTTTGGGAGATGGTGAAGTGTTGGAGTGGTGTGGGAGGATAGGTGAGATGGAGATGGAGCTGGTGATGGCTCAGGAGCAGAGAAGTCAGATGGAGGAAGAGTGCATGCAGTGGGTTGATGGCTGGAAGGATGGGATCAACGAAAGGTTAAGTAAATGAAGCTACGTGGCAATGGATGAACTGGAGGGTAAACGAGCTGGACAGAGGCCGAGTGGGTGACTTGAGGAGAGGTCAAGAAGAAGAAGAAGGAAGTGGAATGATATGGAGCAGCGTAAATGAAACAAATGACTTATGCACCAAAACGAGAATTCATTAACCTATGATAACTGTGCCATGAAACCTATGAACAGCAATGGAAAACCAAGAAAAGAAACTCGTGCATGGAAGTGGAATGTAGAAGTATGGTTCAATATCAAAAGTGCATGGATGGATCTTCAACGAAAATGACTATGTTGCAGCTTGCATGGAAGTGAGAAGAACTGCGTTTCTTTTTGGTGGTTGGTTATGGACTGCACCCCAATCCCTAACAGAGATGGCAGTGAGCCTTAACAACCTTTTTCTGGAGCTCCAATGAATTATATCTATCCTCTTCTAACCTAAGCAACTGGAAACAAATTCACCATAAACTAATCCTATTCAATCTCATGAAAAAGGCTAAATTAACAGACTGTAAATTCGAATTGCATGTTAAAGTAAAAACTCAAAGTGCTGGAACGAAATGCAAACAACATTACAACACCGAGGAGATCTATTGCTCTCAGGTTGGGCCCTAACCTGAGAGCTATAGCTCCCTTAGAAACTCAGAATGAGATCAAAATCTGCCTGCCTTTATTCATAAACGAAAATCTGATGTCATGCCAAAACTGGCTTACAAGAGGAACAAACACCGAGCTGTAGCTCATACTTCCAAATTACAAGAGCAATACAAAAGTTCGAAAAGCTCCTATCCAAGGCTACGGCCTCAGTATTTATGAAAAATGATCATCCAACAGGTGTCCTTGATTTGTGGAGCTCGGCTGTCCAACTGAAGGTTAAACTGCTGATCCTGTAGAACAGTTATAACTGCTGTTCCTGTAGAACAATTGGCTGCCTCTAAGCTCGGTGGGGGAGATGGATTGGAGCTCGGAGCTATGGTGGGAATTACAAGGAAGGTCCCCAAGACCGTGGACATCCTCTCCTAAAAACCAGCAGTGCCACCTCATTGTCTCCTTGTCTCCTTTTTCGTGGTCTTTGATCCCTTTTAATGCCAAAACCTGAAATCATCATGCATTAGTCACGTAGATAAAATGTCTACCCTTCTTCCTACAAACAACACGAATAAACTAAGAAATGCATGCATAAGCAATAAAAGATGAATGGTTTGAGCAGAGCAAGTAGGCCAAATGAGCCCAAATTGTACCAAAAATTGGGGCTCATCAAAATCTTTGAAGATTTTTTTGTTAAAGGATTGGTCACCCTAGCTAGGGTAATTGCTGAAATTTTCATCCTTAGATAGGGTTTGTTTTATGATCAGTTGAGGATGTGATAAGGGTTATAGTAGTGGGACACAACACCATTATTTTTGAACTTGTGGACCCCTTTCTTTGATGCATGAACTAAGAGGATAGATTATATCCCTGTGTCGTTAAAGATATTGGGCTTACTAATCGATTTCTAGTTGTATGATGCGTTTAGGGAAATAGGAAGCTCTCTTGGAAATTTTGTCATGGTGGACATGAATTTCTTAGCATCTATGTTTATGGCCATGAAAAATATCTCGATGGGACTAACCTATTTAATGGAAGGGGTTAGATACAAAGATGAATTTACATAAGAGAACACATTCCTTTACTAAAGCCACTTGATTACATGGGGATCAAATTAAAATATTTGAGATGTCACTAATATGGGCATCTAGCATAAGAGTGATTTGTGTTGCTACAAAATATTTTGGTTAAGAAAGAATTTTATGATGGGGAGGCAAGTGCCATGTAATGACTTAGTTGGCTAGTTGGAGATGGTAGTTAATTACAAGGAAGGACCTTTTGCGGCATTGAAAAAATACACAATTTTTTATCATATGGACTCCAATAAAGTGGCTCCAAACGTGGGGTTGCATGACTTAGATAATCCAACGATGTTGAATTCACCTTAGCATGAGATTGGTAAGTCATTCAATGTCCTTGCACCCTTAATTTTACTTCCTCTATTGATAAGGCGTATGATGTAGGTTTTTAGTAAATTGTGGAGGCTCTTTCTATTTCTTATTGGAGTAAAGGCTTACCTTTCGGCGGAGCTATAAGCATTAAATAATTATCAATTAGTAATTGAGAAAATAGTTATAAAAGTGAGGGATCATATAATGGATTGTTTTTAATCAACTTGTCATATTATTGAAGGTTTGAGAGTGGTAGGGATCTCAACAAGGGCTTATAAATGTCTAGGAATAGCTTCTCAGATATAATCAAAGGTTTGGAAAAGGAGGGAATAGATGATATAGAGGGGAGTGTTGATAGAGTGCTTGGGTTAATTGAGGGAAAAAACTCAAAGGGGTTTGGTTGTGGGTGAACCCCATTGTCAACTTTAGATGGAAGTCACCTGTAGAAACTGAAAATAGAAAAAGAGTTGCAATGTCTAATTAAAGACTGCAGCAGCCAAAAAGAGACTTGTCAAGGTCAAATATATCGTCGAGACGAGGAATTCACGAGCCCAAGAAAGACCCCTAGCAGTGAACAAAAAATGCCTCATGGCCTAAGGGAAGGAGCTAGTACCTCTCTCAGATGGAAGTGAAATAGTTGCGCAAGACCAGAGTAAAACAAGATAGAAGATGGCATTGGGCAAGACCCCATTTCCACCCAAGAAAACATAGTCGCATCCTTGGTGAAGACCTGCAGTGACACCCATCAGAGAAAACATAGAGACACTGACTCCCAAATGAAATAGAGAAGCGTAGACCAATGGGCGAAGGCGGCTAGGGATCCAACCTCCTTTCCCCCCACTCCATGCAAAGAAACACCTGTGAAGGGGGGAAAATACAAAATAGTAGTCTAATTACAGAGGAGGAGGAGAAAATCTCAAAGAAAAACTAGAGATGGCAGCCCACAGGACAACAATTCATTTCTAGGGTTCTGAGAGTCGCACCTTCTCCCAGTTGAATCAATCATATAAGTTTTGATGTCTTATATTAAAAGATCTTTAAAATTTTACAATTTCATTATCACATAAACATAAAAAAGATTATACAAGATTTATGAGATTACCCTAATTTTAATATGGTTCACATGAAAGCTTACTAAGTAAGCTTCCCACTTTACAACTTCACCATCAACAAGATTAATAGCAATAGTAGATTTCCATTCTTGTCTCCACATTAATGAAAGCATTTCCTGACATAGCTTAAAAAAAAATTATCTCTTAGACTTATGATTAAACTCTCAAACACTATACAATTTGCATCACATCCAACCCATGAGGCTTCCTCGAATTTAATCGTGTTACCTTTTCCCACCTTCCACAACTTTCTATATTATTGATACATTACAAAGAAGCTTAGAGGGCCTTCTAATGTGATCCTTAGCCATAAATGGATCAATATATTTTTTATGTACTACTTGATACCATAGACCATTCATAGATATGAGCCTCCACATACAATTTGTTGCATAGGTTTTAGCAAAGAAATGTACGTATTTTATCTCCTATTCACTAAACTCATTTCAAAGTGTTAATATCCTCTATTTGACCAGTGTTATGTTGCTTTTCTCCTTATCCCTTGACCATAAAAACCCAACACTCAACTTCCTTATTTTCTCAATAACAAATTTTGGAATGAAATCAAGTGACATCTAGTAAATAGAAGTTTCAATCATAGATCTAGTCAATACCAACCTACTTCATGACATAGCCATGTGCTATATACCAAGTTTTTATTATTTTCCCTACTTTCAATATAAGTGAATCCCAATCATTAATGTCATGATCAATTGGTTTAATACAAAACCCAAGATAGCTTATACCCACTCAGTCTCCACTTAGTCCACCTATATCATAACACTTATGTTCATGAAAATTTTAAATAATACCCTTAATGTCACTGGATATTTGATCAAACCTCCCAAAATCTTATTGTTTAACCCCATCCCGACACATCTTTCTTATAAAAATAACCCTTATTTTTTATACATATCCTCTATTTTTACTAATAACCCTTTTTATATGCCCTAATACCTATAATTCTCCAATACCTCATATCCCCACCCCATAATACTTACAATATATTGAGATTAATTTTCACAAGTTAGAAAACCCTTTTACGAATGAATGTAGTAAGATATTGGTCAACAAGGTGAAGCCCATTGTTTAAATATTTGCAAATCTACTTATTGAAAAGAAACATCTGAAAAAAGATTAAGATCAACCTCACTTACAGGAAAAATCAGCTGCATGAGAGTGGCTTATAAAGGAAATATAGAAGTAAGTAAGAGAGTAAGCTCAAGCATTAAAAGTCAATTGCACTAAGAGTGATTTTTGGTAATGGAGAGCTGATAAGAAGAAAAGCATGATTTTGCCTAGTCTAAGACGAGCTGCTATAGATCCCAATGGATTTAGTGTGTTGATATGTTACTAATCAATCTGCACAAACTGTACAGTCAAGATTGATGGTCAGGTTTGATAAGGTAATTGAGTGGAGAGGATTGATCATCAAAGTTGAATTTTTGTTTATGCTAGTCAAAATATATATATACACATGAAAATGAAAAAAATTAAATAACTATTCAAAACATTTAAAAAATGTCCACTCATAAAAGAAAAATTGCACTTGAAAAGATTGGATCTCTCTAGGCTCATGTTAGATCTATATTTAAGATGGATCTATGCTAGTTTTAGCTAATTTGTTGTAATTCATTAACAAGATTACTTAGTTGTCTATTTGAAGACCTTAAATGTAAATTTTGAAAATATTTTAAAATTCTTCCCCGAGACTAGGGTAAATGGATATGGCTATATGCAATTTTTTAGAACAATTTGAAAATCAAGAAATAAGAGCTCATAAAATATCAAAATTCTTTTTGCAATCTAGTTAAATTCAACAATCCAAAATCTCAAATTCTACAATCACCAAATGTACATAAAAATTGGCAATATGGATGCATCTGAAAATCGAAATATTTTTCTAGATCGATTGGTTGTTGAGTTTGGCGAAGAAAAAATGTCTGGATGGGTTTAGGGTTGATGAGCAGTAAAACATTGAGGTGGCTGGAATTTTATTAGTTGCAGGTTGTAGTGTGAAATCTACGTTTTTATATGATGAAAATGGTGATGTAAGATTTAATTTGGCATGTGCATTCATGATTTAAGATTAATGTGTAATTTTACATTTAATAACTTATTTAATAAGTCATTTTAGAATGGAGTGTTCACAATTTTGATTTATTTATCAATAAATATTAATTGGATAATCAGAATTTAACTTTCATAAAATATTCTAAAATATTCATATAGTATACATAAACAATTATTTAGATTTATTTCCAAAATGGTTGTCCTTTGTACTATTTTAATTAAATTGATTAATTTAAAAATTTCATGTGAACAAGTGTCATATGAAGTGAGTTATGGTTTTGTGGGCATGTGGTATTGATAATATAAGGTATTGGCACATGGTATTGTAACAAAGTCTATTTACAAATTAAGTTTATATATGTTTTCCAAGTTGAACCCATAAATTTTTGGAGACAAAAATTTCTTAGTAAAAGGAAAGAAAATAATTTGATCACCTTAAGGAACTCAGATATATATCTTAAGAATATTTATGATTCCCATAATGCCATGGGCACCATTTTGAACACCCATGTAGAGGAGGATATCTTCTATTTGGAAGACATTAAGTTCACGATTAAGCGACTCGCTAATGGGAAATCTGGGGATATTGAAGGCTACCAAGCTGAAATTTTCAAAATAAGAAGGTCTATCCCCATCCCTCATATACAAAAACTCCTCAATTGGGAAGTGAAATCAGGCTTCCCTAATCCCTAGCCATAAAGCCTTATTGTGTCTATCTTTAAAAGTGAGGATAAAAACATTCCCTCTAACTACAAGACCATTATGATTAGCCACATTTTAGTCAAGTTGTATGGATTCATTTTGGAAAATAATATTAGCCTTCGGCTTGAAAGGCATGGTAAAAGAGCTAAAGGGAATGGAAGATTTAGGAGACATCACTCAACTATAGACCATCTTGTTACTTTTAGGATCATTGCAGAGGAATGCCACAATAATAACACTCATCTCTTATGTTTTTTTGTTGACTTTAGAAAAGCTTTCAATATTGTTCCTCGAGATAAGCTATAGAAGAGGTTGGAAGAGATAATGGTTCCTCCCGATCTGAGCATTGTTGTGACTAGGTTGTATGAGAATTTTATTGCCAAGCTCAGGACCACTAAGGATTGGTCAGGAGAAATTACATGCAATATCAAAGTGAAGCAAGGATGTCCCTTATCCCCTACCTTTTTTGGAATTTACATCGATAAGTAGAAGAGTGTCTATAAGTTACAAGATGTGATGGCCACGAACTTATTGGTATGGTCATTATTTCGTCTCCTTTACGTTGATGATATCATTCTTTTAGCTAGGAGCCATGATTATCTCAACAATAATCTTAGAATCCTCCAAGATTACTATTGATGGGTATGATTGTTAATATCGATAAGACTAAAGTTATGATAATTAAATCCAAAAGTATCAACTATGATAATAACTACTTGGAGAAAGTTACAGCGTCAACATTCAACATCAACTCAATTGGAATTACAACATTGAGAAAAGGATAATTAGAGGTTGGAAAGCTTACTGTGGGCTTGAAAAAAATTGTATGTCGACAGATCTTTGGGCATTGAGCAGAAAAAAGTTCCTCTTTGAGACTCTCATCACCCATGTAATCTTATATAGGTGTGAGGTTTGAGGTTGCAATATATCTTTTATGTCTTCTGTGTTGACTTTTCAAGGATCTCCTAAACTTATAATTTCTTAGATTAATATATTATTCTATTCATTTTTCATCATAAAATAATTACACAAAATATCTCAACAAAATTCCAGTAGGATCATAAAAAGATAACCAAACAAGAGACACAAGACTTTACCCTGGGAAAACCCAACAACATTTTCTTAGTCAAATAATTAAATTCAATAGCGATACATCAAGTAAACATAAAGTCAAACACAACCTTGGTCGCACTTGCTTAAATTTCCCTTAGATAAGTCTTAGATCTCTTTGTTCTACCTCATATCTGCCCTTTTGTCTTGCCTCAAACCCGTTCAATATGATGTCTAAGGTTCGTCTAAAGTATTGCCTCAGATGGTCTAAATTCTCTCTTTGTTGAAGATGATCAAGTTTCCTTTTAGAGGATATTGAATCCTTTACTTATACTTGTCTAGGAGGATGAATGGGTATGACCATAGGGGCAAGCTAACCTGACTTCTTAGAGGGTTGAATTTATGTTTTGGAGAAAAAACTTTAACGTTTCAAATTCAAAATTTTGAAGATTCTTTATATATTTTTAAGGGCTAAAATAAAATGACATGAAGAACATGTCTTATATAATTCAAGGGCCAAAAATATTAATTATGAATACTGACCATAGCTACAAAATTCAACACTCCCTTAGCTAGGGAGGTATTCATAATGACTATCGGATGTTCTCTTGTTGACCAATTTCACTAAGAAAGGTTATAATCATTCACCATCAACATCATTAGTATCATCATCATACAATTACCATAATCCTAGTCAATGACTATGACACATGGTAAATCATTAGCATCAACACGTTGCCATAATTCTGGTCAGTACCTCTGACCTATGGTGCATCATCACCATAATCTTGGTTGGTACTCGTGACACATAGTACTTCATTTAGTATCAACTAGTCACCATGATTTTGGTCAGCAACTCTGACCTATGGTATATTGACTAGTTCTGGTTCACCATCATCCTGGTTAATCTCTTTTTCCCATGGTGAAACCCTAGGGACACACTCAATCCATTTGAGTAATCTAGTCCCAAATCCAAAGGCCTCACTCTAAACCATGATGCTAAATGAGCTCACTCTACCTAGCTGGAGAGTAATCTGAGCCTCATGTTGAAAGGAACTGACTCAACTGAGTGATCTTGGGCCTCTAGGACCATTCTTCCTAATCTGGTCAATATAATTAACACATGAAGAATGATTGTCCTTTCATAGACCGTTCTTCCTACTCTGGTCAACATAGTTGACATAGGAAGAATGTTTGTCCCTGATGTTATCATTTTGGAGCATTTTCCCTTATCTTAGTCAACCTGACCTAGGGAGAATGATTGTCCTAGATGTTGCAATTTCATCAGTCCCTCTTGCTCAGAGAGACATGTTCAATCACTCCAAGCGTTTCCTCGAAGTATATAGACTTTATCCTGGGACAAAGGCTTTGTTAGTAATAGTATTGAAGACACACTTCTTCCTTTTGTACCATGTCTCATTACTAAATCTCATTGTACTTTGACCTATCATCTTGGTCATCAACTACACTTGATCAAGACAATCCTGCAAGTAGCCTCTGAAGTTATATCGCTTCTCAACTTTCCAACCAGTTGCAATATACTCGGCCTCTGCAATATAGAGTGTGACATATGTTTGTTTCCTGCTCATCCAAGAAATCATAACGGAGCCCAAACTAAAGCAATATCTTGATGAAGTCTCTTTGTCTTATGTACTCTCATCCCAATATAAATTTGTGAATCCCTACATTTATACTTCATTATTTGAGACATATCTCAAACCATAACTAGAAGTGCCATAACCAACTGTATCATGTTGGTACTTCAACACATGTTGAGCTTAATGCCTTGGCTCAACCATAAGTTGATCAACTACTTTATGGTTACCCTAATTGGGTGTTCTTTCTAAAACCACTTTTGTTGTGAAAATCATGGTTTCTCCCTCTCTAGTTGTTGCTTTCTAGTTACTATATCATATTAGCTACCTAGCTTGGAAATCTTAATGACAGTGTATCATCTCGAACTTAGATGTCAACTCCCTCTAAAGCTAAAACAAGGCTTCTTGATTTCTCCCTTTGTTACAAAATAAATTCTTTCTATCACAGTTGCTCCCTTTGACAGATGAGTCCTTTTTCTTCCGTTAGAAACAAATCATGTAGGATCAACCTTGATTCATCAATCTAAAAATACCAAGCCCATATTCAGCCTCTGAGGAATTTCACACTTCTAACCTTAGCTAATCTCTTCCCAAGGCACTTCAAATTGAGGACTTCTAAGGCTCTTTGTACCAAGGCCTAACATTAGATAATATTGATCTTCCTGTAACCAACTTTCTCAGCGTTTCTAATTTTCCAAACTTCTTCGACCCTTATGTCAATTTTTTGTAATTTTTTAATGAATTATATTTCTTATCTGGCAAGGGAACTAGGGTTAAGTGGCTCCTCTTACCTTTTCAAGACTACTCAACAACAGTTCTCTTTTCATACAATTTCGGTGAAATTTCCTTCTTATCTCGACCTGGACAAAGCATATATTATCCACTGTAATTAGCTTTCGATTAGACATAGCCCTTTGTGTTAGATTATGAAGCCTTCTCAACCTACTAAAAAATTTATTAAGGCTCCTTCGATCTATTGAAAAAACTAAGGCCTTTCAGCTTGCTTACAACATAAGTTGAAGACTTCAATCCTCTTATAGATGCAAGAAAAGATCATGTCCCTTTCTTCCATAAATAACATAAATAGGACTTTGATCTTAAACTAGGGCTTCGACCCCTTTATAAATATTCAAACTAGAACTTCTTGTGGTCCAGACTGGGATAGATAACTTGGCATACTTCTTTAACACGGAGATTTTTCCTTCATAACATGCTGGCTTGTTAAGGTTTCTCTTTTAACCAATGCTTTGAAACCATGTTGATTTTTCAAGGATATCCTAAGATGATAATTACTTCTTATAATTTCTTAGATTAATCTTTTCTTGTAATTATTTTTCATTATAAACTAATTACATAGGATATCAACAAAATTCTAGTAGGATCATAAAGAGACAACCAAACAAGAGACACAAGACTTTACCCTGGTGTTGTGGTATTCAACAACCCCCCATTTGTTAATAATAGTAGTTAATGTTACATTAACTAAATGGGAACCCTTTAAAAAATTTCATTCAAAAAAAAACAAAACTTAGAGTTTAGTCATTTCTTTTATTTTTTTGAATAAAGCAAAGATAAAAATCAAAAAACCTTTTTGGGAACTACTAAAAACTTACATTTTCATATATAGCATGTCTAAAACCCACTAAAATACCTTTCTAAAATAAGGGCTCCATGGTCTAAATTATCATAAAATCCAACGAAAATAGAAGTCCTTAAGCTTTTTAGGCTTAAGTCTCGCATCGCATATCACGACCCATAAAGAGCTCTCTCTTAAATACGATATAGCAAGATTTGTGAGTTGCGAAACCGCGATGGTGCTTTGACTTTTATCGCATCGCATTTCGGGTATTCAAGCAAACACTTTGCACTTACCATAAGCCGATATTGCGAAATGTGATTCATGCCCGAACCCACACCTTAGAGTATTAAAAGCAAATATTTCGAGTCCATCAAGTCTATTGCATAGGATAAACCTAGCAATTAACCATACGTGAAACAACTAATGGACAGCTCACATCTCGCATCTCACAGACACACAGCAGGAGGTAAGAATGCTAAAAGGCACATCTTGCGATATTGCGATCTGCGATATTGCTTCACAAATCGCACAATCACTATCATCATAGTATAATGGCTCGCCACCCTAGAAGCTTTCATCCCGTTTTTCGACGCAAACATTTATGAGAAATAAAGCTAAGGGATAACGAATCATTAGTGGGCATTAGTGGGAAATAACTACATTTATGTGTGAAAATCCATTTAGCTTGATACGATATCTTGTTACGTGCATTCAAATAATGCTTCTTTTACCACCTTTACAAGCTATTTGCATTATTTCATTTTTACGTTCATCTTTGAGTGTCCAATAGATGTTGTTCTTCATTTTAGGAAAAACCCGCAGAGCAGAGCGTTGAGAAAAATGGGAAGAAAGGCAAGGTTGTAGCCTCGAAGAAGACAGAGATGACTCCCTTGTTCACAGACACCATATGCAGCAGAGAGGGAGGAACCTCTACATGGGAGACTATGTATAACATACTAGAGGAGGAACAACTGAGAATTATGGAAACAAATGTTATAGTTGACGGACGAGATTCCTCAGACGCTTCCATGTTAGAGACGACTTGCTCGTTTTTGCACTGCATAGCCGCTCGGCCGAAGATAATTCCTTATACCGACATGGTAAAATGGGTTATCAATGAAGTCGACATCTCAAACAAGGAATTCAAGATGAGAAGCCAAGGGGTCATCGGATCTTTTACCTCGGATAATTTACAGCTTATGTACCACCTACTAGAGCCATAGGTCATCTACAACAGGCAATTCATAGAAAAGTTTGCTAAAGAGAACAACGACCCAGCAGATTGCACCCGCGCCTAGTCGAATAGTGAAGAGAAAATAAAGAAGGACAAAAATGGTATGTACACTATTGCATCTATTTGTCCCCCTTATAGTTTTATTGCGGCTATGTTGTGTAGACTATTTGGAAGACCTGATAGTACCAAGTTCTCCCCGGAGTGGTTGCCATTAATAGACGTTGTCGTTAATGCAACTATTATGAATTGGGCCCCAATCTTGTCACACAATTTAGCAAAAATAATTATTGAGTATAGAAGGAGAAGAAGTATTGCTTCGATGGCTTACCCTCCATTTTATTTGAGTGCCTATGTTATGGGCGTTATTTGTTTTAGTTCAATTTTCCCTATTATGGGTTGGAAATGGACTGTTTGGAATCCACTTTCCATTCACGTGTACCACAAGGTCATGTGGGAATCCAATTTTCAACCACATTTTTTCAAGATTTGCCATGGAGTTATGCTCCCTATTTACAAGTGGCTGTATAATCGAGACACCCCCAGGTTTTCCCAAGAAGCTGAAGTTGACATCCTCCCAGTGGCCAGATGGTTTGGGGAGGAAACATTTACATATATCAGAGTTTTTGGCAGCATCACCTCCCCCCACATCCTCCCATACTATGTTCCAAATAAATTGATGGCTAGGGATATAGCCTATCAAATAGCTAGTGAGGGAGGAATGAGCCATACAATGAAAGAGTCAAAGAAGGCCATTTGGCTTGCATTCCCTGTACAGTGTGGAGCATTTACACTACATGACCTAGGACACGCATTAAAAGAAGCAGAGAACATGCTATCTCTACAATTACCTAAATTCCCTGGACGACAGTATGAACCATTTGGAACTATCAAGAATTTCACCACTCTGGCGAAAATAAAAGTATTCACTAATGAGGAGGATGTTTTTTATGATATCTTTTTACAAAAAAACATCTTTGTAAAGGCAAATCATATGGGACAACTACTTTTTGACCAAGATTATCTATAAAAGTTTTACAGTTACAAAGAAAGAAAGTTGGCAATGGTCCCATTGGACCAATTGTTAATTGAACCAATAAGGGAGCCTACTCCTAGTGTGACTATAGAAGGTGACTCCAAAGAAAACTCCAAATCCAATTCTGGAGCAGAGTCTCAAGAAAAATCTATCGGGGAATCACGACATTCATCACAGAATGGCAAAAGCAGGAGCATCGAGGATACGACCCAATCTACACAAAAGATAGCTGAAGAAGCTTCAGCTAGCAAGCAGGTTGAAATCCCTACTACCTCTGCACAACCAATAAAACCCACGGTAATTGACTTAGAGGAAGAGTGGGATAATTTTAATAAAAGTCTTAATATAGAGGAACAGGTGCCAGGGTTGCAAACTCCTCAACAGGAAAAAGCTCTGGAAATTACAATGGAAGAAACTACAAAATAACTAGAAGTAGAGCATATCCTTGTTACCCCCACCTCTGAAATAATTCTGAAGATTGAAGAAATACCCCCTCTAGATGTATTATGTAGCCCATAACATAAGGCCGTGGTGAAAAGGCAAAGAAAGAAAAGAAAATTGGACAATATAGTTGCTACTACCCCTGAAAATGAATTAATGGATGTTCTATGGAAGGACTCGCTTGTCGATCCATCCTCCAACTTAACTAGACTCTCACAGTTTGCAGGTGCTTATGCTACAACAACCATAGACAAAGCAATAGAAGTCCAAATGTTGCTTAGAGAAAAGGAAAATAAAATAGCGTTGCTTAAGTAATAATTACAGCAAGTCAAATCCGACCAGCAGGCAGAGATACAGTTGGCCAAGCTTCAACAGGAATTTGAATAGATGCAAATAGAACATCGAATCAGCATAGCCGAGAAAGAAGCACGGGTGTAGACAATAACTAATCTACATAAAAACTATCCAACAATTGATCAGTTTATTACCGAAGCACTTGAACTTAATTCTTAGTTGACACATCAAAAATAATTATTGTGCTAGAATATTTCACACTGGAAATCTTATTGTGAAACAAGTGATAAACTGACAAGTCAAGTCGTAGAAATGTGACTTGAATATGATGATATCTTTAAAAAGGTCTTTGATCATATCACTTGGAAAAATACAGAGGAGGGGAGAAAAGCCGACTTGCCCAAGCTAGAAGAATCACATAAGGAAATTATGTTTGCAAGTTGGGATTCTCGGCTAAAAGAAGCAGAAAAGGCAACAACAGACGTGGCAGCAGTAGCAAACATTATCATGGAAAATATCAATGAGAATTTTCATGGTGCCAATATAGTAGCAGAGTCCATTCCAGGGTTCCTTCCAAAAGCGAAACAGCTCGGACAACAATGGAAACAGGCAGTGGAAGAAAAAGTGGAAGTAATAATGCAAACGACCAGGCTAGACTAGGAGGCATATTGGCAACATTTGGTCAAGCCTCACAGGCAATGGATGATCCTGTGATGCCTAACCACTTCTGCCGAGAAAATGGCGCCAGCACTAACCGATGCTGTATTCGATGGACAGTTGAAAGATGAAGTCGGTCGGCCTACACAGCTGAAGCCTATGGTGGATATTTGTGATCTGAAGGATCGAATGCAACATAGTTAGTCACCGTGTTTACTTTAATTTTTATTTTATTTTTGCATAAATTTAGGCAGGTCGTTTAAACCTCCTCAACTATTTTTGTAATAATCTATTTTTAGTTTTATAGTTTTAGTATTTAAACCCCTCTCATGCATTTAGAGGGAGGTCCATAATTTTATCAAAAACTCTCTTCAAAACATGCACTTCTTTCCCTTTTAGGAAGTTCTGGTGAAATATATGGAACAAGATTTATTTTTATCTGATTTAGCAGCTTCTATTGAAATTGCACTTTTGTACTCTGAGATGATGTTGAATGGTTTGAAGCTAGATCAATATTGCTGAAACACATGAGTAGGATGTATTATAAATGGTACTTTTATCTCGTAATCCTTTTTACTTATGTATTAAGCAATCTTTTCTTTTCGAATTATTTATGTATGAAAGTCTGAATTTTGATTATCGTTATTGCACTTCTGTATGATGATGATCTTTGTTTTATGTTGAATATATGAATAACTCTTTATGCGATATATTTCTCACAATTGTTTCGGCTAACTTTTTATACGAAATGATTATTGTTAAAATGGATTCACTTCTAATCGTAATTGAATGATCTTTATTACCAATTGCTTTTAGAAATTATTGTAGATCGCATACATCAAGTTTATCTCGGGTATATTATGATTAGATAGCTTTTAGAAATTAGAAGTTAAATGCATTTGTGATTGATTAGTTTAGACTAGATTACCATTAGCTTAAAACGTTACTCTAAACACATCACACATCACCCCATTTAGCACAAGCATTAAACAAATTGGGAAACTGGTCCCATTATCCCCAGTCAGAGCCACTACTCCAAAGGGAAAAGGAGCTGCCAATCAAGGTCCGAACCAGGTGGTTTTCCCCCATATTGAGGCAACGACTTCCGAGGCTTCAACATTTTGGCGCTAGAAGGAGGGCATGAACTGTGAATGGCAAGTAAATCCAAATTAACAGGCCATTCTAAGAGTAAAACTCCCTCACCCTCTCCTCCAACTTCTCGAAAGTCTTCTAAATCCCTTGACCCCAAGCAAGAAGTTTCACAGGATATTATACAACCCATTGTTGAAAACCCAATTGATCCATGGCTTTCTTCTCTTACCAAAGCCCCTAAAGTTAAATCTTTGATTCACACATTACAGGGAATTTTTCTATCACAAGAAAAATCTGAGATATCTCAGGATAGTGTTACTTCTCAGTTCACTCCATCTCAGTCGTTAACTAGAGCACATAGCGAAAAGTTCGGAATACCTTTGTTCGAATTTCCTCTTCCAAGCTGGAAGAAAGCTAAGAAGACACCATCCGAATCTCACAGCGAGGTTTTATCATCATCTTCATCCATCCCATCTATACCCTCACAAGATCAATCATCCATCTCACCACTCCAGATCATGATTCACACAGGTACATGAGCTATATCTTCCTCTACCCAATCACCTTCAAACCCTACTACAACACCTTCCCCTACCCACATACCAGAAATGGCACAGAATCCCCCACAAAATCCTCCAAGGCCATGGACAAACCCAAGGGCTATTAGGATGGTTTCTCCTTTACATCAATTACCAGCGCATCCAGAAAAATGGCTGCCCAAATTCAATCTTGATAATGGCCTATTGGTTGAGGAACATATAAATAATTTTATGTTGTCCATTAACTTGAATCAAGTGGAGGAGGAAGATGCAGTTGTAATACTATTCCCATATACTTTGCAGGGAGCAGCAGGATCATGGTACTTTTTGTTACCATCAGGTTCTATTAATAGTTGGGATGCTTTTCAAGAGCAATTTTTAACAAAGTTTGGAGATGATAGATCTATAGCTACCTTAATTAATGATCTCTCCAATTTGAAAGCTAAGCCAAGAGAACCTATCAAGGACTTCAACTCTCACTTCAATAAACTATTGAATAAAATACCAGCGGCATCTAAGCCTAGCGATGAGGTCCAAAATGAGTGGTACATCTCTACTGTGCTGTCAACACAACTGTCTTTGTTGATAGAGCTTCCAAACCAACCTTGGTAGAAAATATGAAAGAGGCAATAGCTGTAGAAAAATGCATCCTAGTTGTTGAAAAAAGAAACGCATTAGAAGAACGGAAATCTAAGAAAGTAACCTTCAGAGATGACTCTAAGAAGAAACCACCGAAAGATCCTTTTGATCTTGAAGGATTACAGAAAGTCCTCAAAACCATGTCTAATGAAATGGTTGATATTAAGAAATAGGTAGCAAAGATTCCTCTAAAAAACCTTTTATACCATTCAAAAGGAATTCTCCCACTGATCCTAAGCCTCCAAATGCCATATCAAATGCCAAGTCAGATGAGGACAAAGTTTCACCTAGCGAAGAACAAACGGACGAGGAGGAAGTAGTAGAGTTACAAGGGATGTGGGATTTTATACTTCCCGATGAAGAAACTCAAGAAGCCTTACCTGTTGCTACCCGAAGTAAAAATCCTGTCGAATTGTCACAAACAAATCCTAAATAAAAGGCTTTAATGCCACCCCCTAGGGATAAAGCAATAGGTAAGAAATCTATACCAAAATCCACTCAGATAACACCTACTCAATTGGATCCTTCTCCTTCATCTAAAACTTTGATAGTTTCTGATGAAATGAAATATAATATTATCGATGATCTGAAGAAAACTAGGGAAAATATTACATTTCATGAGCTTAGAAAATTGAAACATCAGTAGAAGTTACTTCTGAAATAACTTAAAGTAGTACCTACTGCACCACTTCCTGCAGCCGTAATCTCGCAAGCTGCCCAAGAAAAGGGAAGACCCCCTAGTGCTTCTTTGAATAAAATAGATCCAAATAATATAGATTTAATTGGAGGAAGATCAAAATCGCACACTCCACCTTTTCTTCTTACTTTTGAAGTCTTTAACAAAAACTTACACAATTGTCTGGTTGATTCCGAAGCTTCATCTAACATATTGCCTAGAACAGTTTATGAGAAGCTGAATTTCAGCCTCAGAAATCTGTTGTACAAATAGTTCAGTTAGATCACTCTTAAGTAGATTTTCATCAAACCCAAAATTTTTCCAAGTCATCGACATACTTGTAGCTGACATTCCTGAGTTCTATGGTTTAATCCTTAGAAGAGACTGGTCAAAAAAAACTTCATGGTTATTTTGCAACTGACTGGTCTCACCAGTGGCTTCCCTATAATGGTAAACCAAATCAAATAAGTGTTGATCGTGAGAAACATCATAAGTTCATAGTGACAGAATTAGAAGGAGAAAACAAACCAGTTGCATATAGCAATGATATCATCGGAAATTATTCTGTAGAATCATTTCTAGGGAATTTCAATGCTCATATTTCACCTTTCTTAGAAAAATTTGTTGTCTCTCAAATTGAAATTTTTTCCCAAACAGACACTTCTAAATGTGTAAATTTTGTAGATAAACCTGTAATTAAATATTTATTTTGGAAATTATTTTTTGATGGATCTAAATCCAATGATGGAGCAGGAGCAGGTTTCATCTTAGTTAGCCCAAAGGGGGAGAAAACTACGCTAGCATGCAAACTTGAATTTGATTGCACCAACAATACTATTGAATATGAGGCACTAGTTCAAGGTTTGTATAAGGAAATTGGCCTTAACATAAAATACCTCCAAGTGTTCAAGGATTCAGAAATTGTCATAAAACAGGTAAGAAACACTATACATTGTTTATCAGGACATTTGAAACATTATCAGTCATTAGTTCAAGATTTGACTCTCCACTTTATTGTGTTTAATATTTCCCCTATCCCAAGACTCCAAAATGCTAGTGCCAATCTTCTAGCTAATGTTTCTTCCAAGCTTATCCCTACAGAAAATTATAGCCTATATCAATTCTCCATCGAATTAATCTTTAGGCCTTCCATCCCTAATAATATCACCAACTGGAGAGTCTTTAATAATGATCTGGATATCATACGCTTCCTGACCTTAGAAGGCTCATACGACGACCAGATAGTTGATGAAGACTAGCATGATAACCAACTTAAACAAGAAATGGTCATTAATGATATACCAAAGTCCGTAGTTAAGTTGGAAGACTTATATGACCTCAAAGACATATTTAAATGGTCTACTAATTCAAAACTTCAGAGTTCAACTCTGAGGTTTGAATTGATCAATCTTGGGACTGATTTAAAACCTCAAAATCTTAACTTAGGTCTAGGTCTCACGTCAGATGAAAAAACAACTTTTATAAGTTTGTTGAAAATATATAAGAGTATCTTTGCATGGAACTATGAAGATCTAAAAACATACGACACCTTTATTATCCAACACACTATTCCTATGGTATCTGACGAAAGACCTATTCAATAGAAATTGAGGAAAATCCATCCTAATTTAGAAATTCAAATTAATCCATGTTGAATAAACTGTTGAAAGCCAAAATTATTTTTCCTGTTAGACACTCCCGATGGGTTTCCAATCTTGTCCTAATCAGGAAGAACGACAATATTCAAATATGTATAGATTTCGGCAACCTGAATAAAGCTTGCCAAAAGGACAATTTCTCATTACCTCCTATGGAGTAGATTTTGCACTCAGTAGTAGGCTCTGAACTAATGTCTTTCCTAGATGGATTCTCAGGTTATAACCAAATTTTAATACATCCAGATGATGAGCTGAAAACTACATTCAGGACAAAATGGGACACTTATGCTTATTAGAAGATGTCACTTGGACTGATCAACGTTGGTGCTACTTTCCAAAGAGCCATGGATATAGCCTTCAAATGTTTGGTAAATAAATCAGTAGTGGTCTACTTAGATGATATAACAGTATACTCCAAAGAGCGCAGTAATCATCTAAGAGACTTGAAACAAATCTTTGAACGTTGCTAAAGGTATGGAATTTCTGTGAACCCCAAAAATTATTTTTTCACATTAAGTGAAGGAAAGCTCCTTGGATTCATTGTTTCCAAAGCAGGAATTCATATTGACCCTGATAGAATTAGAGAAATTTCTGAAATACCTTTACCACATAACAAGAAATCAATGCAATCTTTCCTAGGTCAAATAAATTTTGTTAAAATATTTGTCCCTCACTTCTCAAGAATTGTTTTACCTCTTCAATCCATGATAAAGAAAAATTCTTTGTTTAAATGGGGACATTTAGAACATGAAGCTTTTGGCTTGATAAAACAAGCAATTATTAATGCCCCATCTCTAGCAACCTCGAATTTTCCAATCATTTCATTTTATATACTTTCGCTTCCGAGAAATCATATGCGGCCATATTAACACAAGCAAATCAAGATAAGGCTGAAGCTCCAATCTCTTTCTTTAGCTCCAATTTGCAAGGAGCTGAATTAAATTACTCAGATGTTGAAAAACAGGCTTTTGCTGTTTTCAAATCTATAAAACACTTCAGACCTTTTCTCCTCAAAACCCACACTAAAGTCATAGTACCCTTCTTAGCAGTAATAAATCTTTTAATACAAAGGGACGTAGGAGAAAATATAGCAAACTGGGTCACTACCCTACAACAATATGACATAGAAATTAAACCAGCTAAAATTGTAAAAGGTCAAGGTTTTTGCAGGATGTTGGCAGGAACTTCAATCTATCAGAGTTTCAACATCCAGGTGACAATGTACAAATCTATAAGGTAAGCCTCAACGACACAAAATCAAGGTATGCTGATATCATATTTTACTTGAAAAGTGGATATGCACCAGCCCAATTGAATTACACAAAGAAAAGAGGCTTGAGATTAAAAGCAAGGCAATATCATATTTTCAACGACATACTTTTGAGAAGAAATTATGATTCTGTTTTACTTAAATGACTTGAAAAACCTAAGGCAGAAAAAGGTGTTGCAGGAACTTCATGATGGACCAGATGGTGGTCACTTTGGAGGTGACACTACGGCACATAAAATCCTGCATGTCGGCTATTACTAGCCAACTCTGTTCAAAGATGCACATAGTTATGTAAGAAGATGTAAGGTTTGTCAAACAGCTGCTGGAAGACAGAGAAAACCCGCGCTACCATTACAACCCATCAACATCGACCAACCATTTGAACAATGGGGATTGGATGTAATAGGTGAGATCGTTCCTCATTCTTCTAAACAGCATAGATACATTCTTACAACCACTGATTATTTCACCAAATGGGTAGAGAAAATCTCGCTGAAGGTAGCCAATTCAGAAAATATTATTGAATTTATAGATCAATTTATCATCACCAGATTTGGCTTACCATCTGCTTTAGTATCTGATAATGCATCTTATTTTTTAGGCAATGTTATGACATAATTTTCTCTTAAAAGAGGTTTTAAGCTTAAGTATTCAGCAAATTATTATCTGCAAGGAAATGGACTAGCCAAATCCACAAACAAAAATCTCATCAGGATTATTAAACGTACTGTTGACCAAGGCCAAAAGAACTGGCATAAGTCTTTAGTGTTTGCTCTATGGGCAGATCGAATAACTTAGAAAGCCTCCATCAGCACTTCTCCTTTTAATTTGGTCTATGGGAAAGAAGCAGTCTTACCAACAAACGTAGCCATTCCCTCCCTAGCCTTAGTTCAATTCATTGGAGAAACCCCTTCCTCATCTATGCAGGTTAGACAATTACAAATTCTTAAGCTTGAAGAGGAAAGGGAAAAATCCAAGACCACGCATGCACATCATCAGCAATTAGTCAAAGCCTCCTTTGATTCAAATTTTGTAGCTTCAAAATCTTTCCAACTCGGAGACCTAGTATTAAAATGGGATAAAGCCCATGAAGAGAAAGGTAAGCATACCAAGTTCCAACAAATGTGGCTCGGCCCATTTCAGATTGTGGAACAGTTAGGCCCATCAACTTTTCTGCTACAAGATTTATTAGGTAAGAGAGAATCTCTACCTGTTAATGGATAGGTCCTAAAGAAATACTTTCCATAGAAGATGATCTCTACTATTCACTGTATATTATTGCCCATAGTTTAAAAAAAAAAAATAATAATAATAATAATACCAATTCAAAAACATTCACTTTTGGTTTTACAAAAGATAGTCTCTTTTCAATTTTGAGTGTTCTCTTGTATAAGTAAAGATTTTTATGAAAGTAATCTTCACATATGAAAGTTAAGTTTGATTGCTTTTAAATTGACTGTCTTCCTCCTTAATTATATCAGTCTAGAAAAGTATCTATACAAAGCAAAGTCTCTCTCCAGAAAGGCATCTCTAAAAACTCTACAACTGTCATCCAAAAGCTCTTAAGGGACCAATGATCCTCCCCACTTAGTCAGTTTTCATTTTTAGAGTGTAATTCTAAAATATACCTAAACTTAAAGGATAAGAGGTCTCATCAAGAGCCATCTTACCATGATCATAATATTATAACTGAACTGACATTATCAAAACTGCATATCAAATTAGGGTAATGGCTTCTAATTATAATAATCAAAGGACAAGGGGTCTCATCACAAGCCAACTTGTTCAGTTAAGTTACAAATCAAGTGAATGGCATTATCAACGCTGGTCACCAAACCAAGACATTGTCCTTTAGGAAATAAAGATGAAAATCTAAAGCAACAAATGAATTACTTAAGAAAATAAAAAGAGCAATAAGCATTCTTACGAACTTATCTTTAAAATTGCATTCTGATTTAAGTGGAATACTGGGTCATTGTTGGTTAAAAGGTAACCCTGTCGAGGCTATGAATGCCTGCTGGTAGCAGAGGCTCTACCTACGACAACGGAGTAAAACAAAAACCAATCTGGGGAGAGACTCATGGGTTTTATCTTTAAAAAACCAAGTAAAGACTAATGTAGACAATGTTACCTTTTATAAGAAAAGAATAGTCAAAAGAATGGTAGTTAGGCAGATGATTGTTTTATTACAAAAGCAATAATTCTTACCTTATATTCCATATAATTTGTTTTATTTTCAAAACTATCTTTATTTTGGAAGTTTTAGAAATTTCAAAAAACTCTCAGAGATAACTGGTTCTTCCAAGTGAATTTCCAATTGTTGTGGTATTCAACAACCCCCCATTTGTTAATAATAGTAGTTAACGTTACATTAACTAAATGGGGACCCTTTAAAATTTTTCATTCAAAAAAAAAAAAACTTAGCGTTTAGTCGTTTCTTTTATTTTTTTCAATAAAGCAAAGATAACAATCAAAAAACCTTTTTGGGAACTACTAAAGACTTACATTTTCATATATAGCATGTCTAAAACTCACTAAAGAACCTTTCTAAAAAACCTCCAAAATCAAGAAAAGTGTTTAAAATAAGGGCTTCATGGTCTAAATTATCATAAAATCCAACGAAAATGGAAGTCCTTAAGCTTTTTAGGCTTAAGTCTCGCATCGCATATCACGACCCATAAATAGCTCTCTCTTAAAGACGATATAGAAAGATTTTCAAGTTGTGAAACTGCGATGGCGCTTTGAATTTTATCACATCACATTTCGAGTATTCCAGAAAACACTTTGCACTTACCATAAGCCGATATTGTGAAATGTGATTCGCGCCCAGACCCACACCTTAGAGTATTAAAAACAAATATTTCGAGTCTATCAAGTCTATTGCATAGGATGAACCTACAATTAACCATACGTGAAACAACTAATGGATGATTCGCATCTCGTAGACACATAGCAAGAGGTAAGAATGCTAAAAGGCACATCTTGCAATATTGCGAACTACGATATTGCTTTGCAAATCACACAATCACTATCATCGCAGTATAATGCCTCGCCACCCTATAAGCTTTCATCTCGTTTTTCGACGCAAACATTTATGAGCAATAAAGATAAGGGATAACGAATCATTAGTGGTCATTAGTGGGAAATAACTGCATTTATGTGTGAAAAGCCATTTAGCTTGATACGATATCTTGTTACGTGTGTTCAAATAATGCTTCTTTTACCACCTTTACAAGCTATCTGCATTATTTCATTTTTATGTTCCTCTTTGAGTGTCCGAGAGTTGTTGTTCTTCATTTCAGGAAAAATCCGCAAAGTAGAGCATTGAGAAAAATGGGGAAGAAAGGCAAGGTTGTAGCCTCTGAGAAGACAGAGATGACTCCCCTGTTCACAGACACCACATGCAGCAGAGAGGGAGGAACCTCTACATGGGAGACTATGTATAACATACTGGAGGAGGAATAGTCGAGGATTATGGAAACAAATGTTACAGTTGACGAACGAGATTCCTCAAACGCTTCCATGTTAGAGACGGCTTGCTCATTTTTGCACCACATAGCCGCTCGGCCTAAGATAATCCCTTATACCGACATGGTAAAATGGGTTATAAATGAAGCAGACATCTCAGACAGGGAATTCAAGATGAGAAGCCAAAGGGTCATCGGATCATTTACCCCGGATAATTTACAGCTTATGTACCACCTACCAAAGCCATAGATCATCTACAATAGACAATTCATAGAAAAGTTTGCTAAAGAGAACAGCGACCCAGTGGATTGCACCCATGCTTGGTCAAATAATGAAGAGAAAATCAAGAAGGACAAAAATGGTATGTACACTACTGCATCTATTTGTCCCCCTTATAGTTTTATTGCCGCTATGTTGTGTATACTATTTGGTAGACCTGATAGTACCAAGTTCTCCCCGGAGTGGTTGTCGTTAATAGACGCAGTCATTAACGCAACTATTATGAATTGGGCCCAAATCTTGTCAGACAATTTAGAAAAAATAATTATCGAGTATAGAAGGAGAAGAAGTATTGCTTCGAGGGTTTACCCTCCATTTTTTATGAGCGCCTATGTTATGGACGCTATTTGTTTTAGTTAAAAGTTCCCCATTATGGGATGGAAAATGGATTGTTCGGAATCCACTTCCTACTCATGTGTACCACAAGGTCATGTGGGAATCCAATTTTCAACCACATTTTTTCAAGATTTGCCATGGAGTTATGCTCCCTATTTAAAAGCAGTTGTATAATCAAGACGCCCCCAAGTTTTCCCAAGAATTTGAAGTTGATGTCCTCCCAGTGGCCAGATGGTTCGGGGAGGAAACATTTACATATATCAGAGTTTTTGGCAGCATCACCTCCCCCCACATCCTCCCATACTATGTTCCAGATAAATTGATGGCTAGGGAGATAGCCTATCAGACAACTAGTGAGGGAGGAATGAGCCATACACTGAAAGAGTCAAAGAAGGCCATTTGGCCTGCATTCCCTGTACAATGCGGAGCATTTGCACTACACGACCTGGGACACACATTCAAAGAAGCAGAGAACATGCTATCTCTGTAATTACCCAAATTCCCTGGACAACAGTATGACCCATTTGGCACTGTCAAGAATTTCACCACTCTGTTGAAAATAAAAGTATTCACTAATGAGGAGGATTTTTTTTATGATATCTTTTTACAAAACACCTTTGCAGAAGTGAAGCATATGGCACAACTACTTTTTGAGCAAGAAGATTTGGAAAAGTTTTATAGTTACAGAGAAATAAGGCTTCCAATGGTCCCATTGGAACAATTGTTAATTGAACCAATAAGGGAGCCTACTCCCAATGTGACTATAGAAGGTGACTCCATAGAAAACTCCAAATCTGATTCTGGAGCAGAGTCTCAAGAAAAATGTGTCGGGGAATCACGACGTTCATCACAGAATGGAAAAAGTAGGAGCATCGAGGATACGGCCCAATCTACACAAAAGATAGTTGAAGAAGCTTCAACTAGAAAGCGGGTTAAAATCCCGACTACCTCTACACAACTAATAAAACCCACAGTAATTGACTTAGAGGAAGAGTGGGATAATTTTAATAAAAGTCTTAATATAGAGGAACAGGTGCCAAAGTCGCAAACTCCTTAGCAAGAAAAAGCTCTGGAAATTACAGTGGAAGAAACTGCAAAATAACTAGAAGTAGAGCATATCCTTGTTACCCCCACCTCTGACATAATTCTGAAGATTGAATAAATACCCCCTCTGGATGTATCCTATAGCCCATAGCATAAGGTTGTGGTGAAAAGGAAAATAAAGAAAATAAAATTGGACTCTATAGCTGCTACTACCCCTGAAAATGAATTAATGGATGTTCTATGTAAGGACTCACCTGTCGATCCATCTGCCAACTTAACTAGACTCTCCCAGTTTACAGGTGCTTATGCTACAGCGACCATAGAAATGAAACAGAAGTCCAAATGTGGCTTAGAGAAAAGGAAAATAAAATAACGTCGCTTGAGCAACAATTACAGCAAGTCAAATCTAACCAGCAAGCAAAGATACAGTTGGCCAAGCTTAAACAGGAATTTGAATAGATGCAAATAGAACATCGAATCAGCATAGCCGAGAAAGAATCACAGGTGCAGGAAATAATTGATCAGTTTATTACCAAAGAATTCAGACTTAATTCCCAGTTAACATATCAGAAAGAATTACTGTGCCAGAATATTTCACATTGCAAATTTTATTGTGAAACAAGTGATAAATTGACAAGTCAAGTCGTAGAAATGCAACTTGAATATGATGAGAGATTTAAAAATGTCTCTAATCACATCGCCTAGAAAAATACAGAGGAGGGGAGCAAAGCCGACCTTCCCAAGCTAGAAGAATCACATAAAGAAATTTTGTTTGCAAGCTGTGATTCTCGGTTAAAAGAAGCGGAGAAGGAAACAACAGACTCGATGGCAACAACAAACATTATCATAGAAAATAACAATGACAATTTGCATGGTGCCAATCTAGTAGAAGAGTCCATTCCAGGATTCCTTCCAAATGTGAAATAGCTCAAACAACAATGGAAACAGGCAGCGGAAGAAAAAGCTGAAGTAATAAGGCAAACGACTAGGCTAGACTGGGAGGCATATTGGCAACATTTAGTTAAGCCTCATAGCCAATGGATGACCCTGCGAAGCCTAACCACTTCTACCGAGAAAATGGCACCAGCACTGACCAATGTCATATTTGATGGACAGTTGAAAGCTGAAGTCAGCCGGCCTACACAGCTAAAGCCTATGGTGGATATTTTCAATCTGAAGGATCGAATGCAACATAGTTAGTCACCCTGTTTACTTTGATTTTGATTTTATTTTTGCATAAATTGAGGTAGGTCGTTTAAACCTACTGACCTGCAGAAATTACAAAATAGCTGCTGGGGAGTCTGTGTATACTTCTGAAACAAATGACAATTATCCATCATGTGTTTTCCTCCTATCTGAAAAATTGTGCACCATAACGTGGTTGTCGCACTTGGCCCCGCCTATGCCTCTGATCTCAACGACATTGGCCCCCCTCCTGCCAAGTAGTTCGCAAATACTGGACAGTGGTCCTTGTCATGGCCCTGGCCTTTTCATTTTATGCACGATACTTCCTCACACGCCTCTGGCTGCAGTGCCCTATCCTGCTTCAAGCTCTGCATTTCCAGGCAGATATTTTGTAGTTTTATGTGGATTGACTGAACTCCCAACCCCAGATCCTGTATCAGTGTCTCATGCAACCTCATCGCCATTTCCAATGATTCAGCTTGGGTAGAAAGTTTCTGTTGTGACAGCGCTATCCTCAGGTGCGGTGTTAGAGATGCCACAAACCATGTGCAATGTTGTGCATCTATGAGCGTCATATTAGCCTCGTGGATCGTACTCTTCAGCCGTTGATCCAGATCCTAGGGGGTCTCGCCTGGAAGCATCACGATCTCTTTGAACCCAATGATTGACTGTGTCTCTGATTTCAGACGGCTAAATTCTTTGTTCAACGCATTCTAGATCTCTGTTATCCCTGCATTTTGGTGGTCATTAGAGTGCTTGATATACCATGTCAGTGCGCAATCTTGCAGCGCGCTCACCAATGTAGCCTTCTTAATGTTTTCATCCGTGACCCCTTGTGCTTCCCACATTGCTCTTACCACGAACCAAAACTGGTCCGAATCTTCATTCCATACTCCTCTGAATACAGGTAGCTTGATTGCGCTCGTCATGCTGAACTGCGAGGTTGGTGGAGGTGGAGTGGGTGGAGATGGAGGTGAAAGAGGTGAAGTGAGTGGTGGCGGGGGTGGAGGTGGTAACTGTGGAATGCGTTGCCTTATCAAACTGACCGCACTTCTTGAAGAGACCCAAGTGAGCTCTTCCTCGCTCTCTTGCGAAGGTGAAATTAAGGGACTGTTTCCTACTTCCCTGCTACCTTTGTAGATCTTTCCACTCCACGTTGCTCCAAACATTAATGTATTCACATAACCCGCTTTTCACATAACAACATCTTAATCCAGGTGTCTAGTCAATTTAACATCTTAAATTGCTCTACATAAATTATCAATCCGGGTATCGTAAACTGATGAAGTGTGGTGCACCATATGTGCTTAGTTAACCTTTCTCTTACTTCGTTGTTTTATAGTTTATGTTGTTTTTTTTGGGTTTTGTTCTTGTTGGTTTTCTAAAGTGTTTAATGCAAATGGAAATCCTATTCTAAGGTCTTAAGAATACTTTTAAAGGACAAGTATGGATAAAGATTTCAAGACAAGGCCTATGTCCCTAATGGTAACTTCCAAAACTTAGCACTTCAAAAGATCTTAAACAAAAATGTAAATATGCAGCTACTTAAACAAAAGTGTAAATATGCAACTACTTCAATTAAAATAGAATGCAACAACCAAACAATGAGCTAGTGACTATGAGACCCAGTATCCTTGCTGCTGTATGAAAAAAAGAAAGTAAAAACTGAACTTAAAGCAAATCAAAGACTGAAAGCAAAGCAACTAATTCATCACACTACTTCAACTCTTCTGATCCTTTACCCTTCAGCTCAATCTACCTTATGGGAAGCAATCATGAACAAGTTAAGCAATATGATATCTAAATTGCAGAAAATTAAATTGCATAAAGGAAACTAATCACACTACTTCAACTCTTCTGATCCTTTACCCTTCAGCTCAATCTACCTTATGGGAAGCAATCATGAACAAGTTAAGCAATATGATATCTAAATTGCAAGAAATTAAATTACATAAAGGAAACTAATCACACTACTTTAACTCTTCTGATCCTTTACCCTTCAGCTCAATCTACCTTATGGGAAGCAATCATGAACAAGTTAAGCAATATGATATCTAAATTGCAGAAAAGTAAATGAGCAAAACAAAAATGAAAGAAATAACAATGATGGAATTAGAACTCAGAAAATAAATCAGCAGGAGGACAAGATGATTCTATCATGTCATTAGTCATTAAAAGGCTATGTACAATCAACCGGTTGAACACACTTGCATGAATTAAAATTGCATGAATGAAAAATCTAATCTATCAACTTTAAAGCAATCAAATGACATAATGAAATCAAAGCAAAATTACAAAATGAAATCTACTCTACCTTACATTCTAATGTGCTCCATGACATCTACTTCACATCTCCTTCCATGTTGAGAACATCAAAGCTTTATTCAAATTCTTCAAAAGTACAAAGTACAACAAAGTTCTCCAAAGCTTTCAAAAGCCATCAAGGAAGAACTACAAACTTAAGAACTAGAGACTAAAAAGACTTAAGAACTCCAAACTCTAAGCTAAAAAGGACTAACAAATGAAGGAGAGAGATCTCCTATTTATACAAAAAGATGAGAGCCATCTCATTAATGAGAATCCATGAATCTCTCCCTCTACCTCTAAAGTCCTAATCAAAATAGGAACTGATAAGACACATGTCTTCTTAGAGTTACAATACAATTAGGATATGTGACACATATCCTCATGATCCCATGATTCTTTCCACTCAAATTCGAATTTGGCCTTGGGGTGTCACATAAGGGTCTTCTAGAAGCCTCCTTTCAACCTACACATGTCAACAATCTCAACCCATTTGTTAGGTATAAGCATATGCACATTATTTTCTAATTTTTAACCACAAATTCACTTAAAAGGCTTAGAAATAATAAAGATTGGGAAAACATAAAGGTGGCCCAATGATAATGGAAATGGGATGAATGTGGTGACATAGTAGTGAAATGGATGTGAAATGGAGGTGATATAATGGACATAATAGTGAAAGTGTAATGGAAATGAATGACATTTTCAAGACTCAACACCAGGTATTCAAATATTTAATGTACTTACCTCGCGGTCCCTTGAGAAAACGTCGTTCTGCTTCACTGTAGCTCACGATCATGTCTATCGCAAACTTAGTGATAAATCCCCCTATTATCTGGTCGAGCCAATGCTCCATAGCTCGCACGATCTTATCTTCTTATGCTTCTAGTTTGCGCACTAATTCTAGAGTCCATACTATCGGTTGGTCGAGCTTACACCTTCCCTGGCTATCGGCTAACCTCACGATCCACTCATACAGTTCATAAGGAAAGGATGTGAAGAATATCTCGTGGATTTCCGTATACACGTAGCGATCCAGCCACCTTTTCTCAGATACCTGCAGAGTTCTGTTTTCCTGTGTCACGAACTTGTGAATCCTCTTGTCCAACAACTCTTAAATTTCCTTCTTTGTTGGGTTCCAGTGGCATGGCATCAGACATCCCTTAGGCAGATCCCGATCCCAGCAACAGAACCATTTATTGGCTTATTGGAGCTTGACCCAGGTTCAAAAGTGATTTAGCCAAACAAATCCCGAAACTACTGGCCCTTTCGGAAACAGTCTGTGGTGCGCTGATTGAGGTCTCACTTGAGGTAGTATGGGAGGGTGCTGGAACCAGGTTTCCACACCCGAGGGATGTCTTGATGAAATCTAGGAAGTTCGCGAACCGAACCTGTGCGCTTGCGCTGCTCCGCGTAGCTGTCTGTCCTTCGCAACTTGTGCAACTGTTTCCGTGCAGCTTTGTAAAGAGTGTGAAGAGGCGTTGTCTAGATCCTTTATCCTTACTATGCTATTATTATAGATCTTAAATTAATTGTGTGGGCCCAATATTCTTATTAATCATTCAAAATTCATAACAAGTGCGCTCAATTATAAAATTTTAAAGAGATGCATAAATATAACAGAAGCATAGACACACAATATTTCAGAATCAACTTATCTTTTATTAATCCTCTGTCCAAGTACAATCCCAACTCCGCCCTGCGCACTCAGCTGCAAGGGTCTGCGCACACAGCTGCAGACTCTACCAGGCCTCTGTGCACTCAGCTGTAGGGGTCCGCGTACACAGCTGCGGAATCTACCAGGCCTCTGTGCACTCAGCTGCAGAGCCTCTTCCTACTACTACAACCCAAGACTTGGACTTACAGACTCAGAGCTAATTCATCATCCAAAACTATCTGTCCTACATCTTAGAGTCGCACTCTTATTTATACAATCCCATGGTCCGTGAACCATGGGTAGGCCAACACAATTTACATTAAAATACGTTATCTTAGGGCAGACAACCCTAGACTATTGTGCTCCGCGCCCGCATTCCGTGGGGTCTTTACATTACACTTGACCAAACTTCGGGCTTCAATCCCCAAAAACATGCTATGGGGGATCCGCTGCCCAACAGTTTCCTAGCAGGATTAATGGGAGCAAGTTGAGGGGTTACAGGGATGATCCTTCCCCTATGCAATGACTACATGACAGCAGGAAAGTCTTAGTGTTTCTGGCAGTTGAAAGAGAGCGCAGGACTATAAACTACTATGTCGAGGAAAAATTATATCGAAGAAGGAGGGTTGTGTGATATTTAGGAAGATCGCACAGGTGGAAGCTGTGACGCGGTAGTTGCACCATAAGGGGGGGTCCCATGCAGCCTTCCTAGAAAGTGATAGTTGGAACAACTACAATTGATTTGACAACAATTTTTCTATTAAAAGGAGTGAGGGAAATGAATTTAAGGAGCATATCTATGAAAATTTACCTCCAAAAACGTATTAATGAGGGAGATCTAGAGGGAATCAAGTGGTTTTAATTCAAAAAATATATAAATATGGCACCCCGCTCCACATTATTTAGACACTTTTCTTTCAGAGAGATTATTTTTTGATTTTGGCCTAAGTGTGATCTGAGAGAGTTGTTGTATGTATGAGTGGAATAAGACAAATTGGAGAAAGAATTCTTGCAGAGAGGACTTAGATATATCATGACTTATGCACCACCTACCCATACTACGGTGTCAAGATCCCCTAGAATGAAGCCTGTTGCCCCAACAGCAGTAGCTAAGAAGTTGAAAAAGCTGTCGTAGACCCCGTTCGTAAATCACCGCAGAACGCTCCAACTGAGCAGAGACAGAAGGGAAAAATGGATAAAAAAAAATAGCCAATGGAACTGCAAGACTTAGATGAGGAGGAATTGGCTGGTGGCCTTGAAGAAATCAACGCCAAAGAAGTAGAACCCATTTCCAGGTTGTCTCCATATTTTCCACCACAGAAGCCAACGTCCAAGGTTACATAGGACCCAGATTATATTAAATATAAGGTTTTCACTACATTGTTACCTAAATACGTACCTATTGAAAGAGAATTATTGGCTCAGGTACCGCAACTAAAAATGGAAGATTGAGATTTAAATGATCGAAGTAAATACCCACAGTTTGAGCCCAGTCAGTACCTAAGATCCATATATTATGAAGAAGAAGGTGTCACACGAGTTGAACCAATGAAGTGGGATGCTGGAATTCAGCGCACGGGATTGTTGAACATGCTGTATGTTCCACATTTCAGACATAGTAATATAAATACCATCTCTGTGTGCCAATTGTTGGCTCTGGTGCACGATGAGTGTCTTTGGCTTAGGATGCCCATCCCTATTGATGAGATGTTGATCAGACGGATTACCACACTACCTTATCAGGGGGCAAATCGGGATGATGATTTTGTAGGAAAGTCACAGGAGAAGAAACTAGCAGATCAAATGAAGCGTGACTTTAGATTGATCAAGAAGTCTTGGGGCTACGCCATCTTCTCTATCATCGATGAAGTTGTGTAGTTTTCTACCTCTATTTTGGCTAGGAAGATTATCAGAAAGTGTCGTGCGGATGAAGTGTCGACCCCTGTTGTCTCCTTGGATGCGTAGTGAAAAAAGGGAGTCTAGTTCAACTGGGCGGGTTACATGTGTCAAGAATTCCTAGATGATTGTCATGAGGTACAGGAGGAAGGAAATTCATTTCATTATGCATGGTTGTTAATTTTGATTGCATTAGTAGCTTGGAGAGCACTACAGGAATCACAGTTCCCCACGGTGGACCCGAATATCTGTGAAGCTACATGATATACCTCGTTGTGGTCATCTAAAGGCCCTACAAGGGCCATGGAGAATAAGATGTTTTGGGTTTTGTTCAAAATGGATCTATGTATGGTGATTAACCAATGACCGCGATTATCACTTGCTCTATTTTCTCAATACCACGATGTTGCAAAGTTCAAGGCCAATTTTCACAATGTATATATATGTGATAAGAAGGATTTAACGGAAGGTTGGTATGCACTTCCATATATGGTAGTAGAAGAAAATATTTTGGCTATTATCAATAAGTGGTTGAACGATTGGCTCACCTCGATCAACACGATGACAACAGCAGGCACAAGCAAGACTGTTGCAGAGACGAATGCTGAGAAGAAAGATCTGAAGAAAGACCCAAAGAAAGATCCAAATAAGGTCACTGTTACACAGTAATTTGTCACCATTGGTCACCGTCCCTGTTACCCCTTTCCCGCACTTTGGAGGACTCATTCCGGGACCTGTGAGCAGTGACATAACTTAAAAACACTTGCATTATGTTCCCCTAAGTATGGACTTCATGTGCCTTGAAGACATCTCCTGCAAAATATCCCTGAAAAGTGCCCTTTTTCCATTAGCGCGGGTCCACAATGTACTACCCGCGCCAATGAAGGAAATCCTCAAAATAAGGTGCGCCAGTTGGCGCTCTGTCTTAGAGTTACACCTGCGCCAACTGAGTTTGGAAAAGATTTTTAACAAACGTGCGCCCAGATGTTTTTTCCCTTCAAATCATGAAGTTTTTGAGGATAATGCTAATCTCTTGGATGTCGAGATTCATCATCTATCCCTTACATCTATCCACAATGGCTTTTTGGGGATAATGCCAATCCATAATGGGTGTCTTGATTCATTATATCTTCTTCCCCTCCTCCATCTATAAAAGCCTGTCCTCATGCATTTGACAAGCTAGTGATAACGCTAGTTTTGAGTGATAGTAAGAGTCTTGGAGCATAGGGAGATTATACTTTCAGAAGTCTGAGTTGTGCATTCATAATCAAAGAGAGAGAAAGGTTTATTGCAAGACATATGTAGCTGTTCGCCTAGCCAGAGGAGGGATTCAACGTCAGAACCTTGGTTGTACTTTTCTCTGTTGATTACTCATTAGTAAACGACTATCATTATGGTTGCGATCTTATTGTTCATTATGATAATGTTTGATCTATATCTTTTCTGACCGATATATGGTTGTATTTAGTGGATTTTATGCTTGTATTCGCTTCGTTCTTTGCATGTGCAGGTATCCATTCGCGAAGATCGTGAGGATCGTGACTTGCTGGAGCAAGGGAATGGGAGTATCAACTCTTCTACGACACTAGCGTTGGACTTCAGGTTGGTTCTCATAATCCACTTTCAATTTACAACTAGGAACTTGCATGGTAGCGTTGATTGATTGTTGCTAGACCCATTTTGGGCTAGTGGGATCGCCTCTGTCCGCAGAGGGGATTTACCTCTCCAACAATTTGGCGACTCCACTGGGGAAGCTATTTGTTGCTTGATTCGTAAACTTTGGACGGAGCCTGAAGTACGGCCAGGTAGCCTTCGAAACGCTATTGCTCTGCATTAGCGAAGTAGATCAACGCCACTTCATTCAATCTCTGGTTTGGTTTACGAACTGAACAGCTTGGAGTTTGTCTTGCACTTTGGTTTTCTCTTGTTTGCCTTCTTAAATAAGCTTTCTGGGTTAGATTTTTAAGTTGTTTCTTGCTGCTTGACCTGTCTCGATATTGTCGATCAGACCCTGGACTGCTTGATTTATTTTTAAGCCAACAAACTTTATTAGCGCGTTTTTCTACCTGACAGTCGCGCCAGTGGGCCAGGTTGCACAAAAGCAACTCGTGCTAATCCCTTAATAGCGCGAGTTACAGACTGACAGTCGCGCCAGTCCTGTGAACTTTGCCAGTTTGCTTGTTTGGAAGATTTTTAAACTCAGATTTCTGTCTTTTCACATCTTTTTCAGCTACTGGAGTGTGTCAGAGCTCTGTTTGACTGGTTTTGACCTTCACCCTTCGGGTGTTTGCCTCTTTCCATCAATCTCATATCCCAGCCCTAGAGCATCTAATGGCTTTGTACATCGAGCCTTCCGTGGGAGTTTGGTTCTTTGATTGTCCAGTCGACTTCTTGGCTGTTTTTGCACTTGTCTAGTGGTTGTCAAAACTTTTTATTGTGTGCTTCGAGCAATCCACCTCTTGTTCGTTTGGATTTCGCTTGGCTTCGTTTGGGCTTAGATCACATAGCTCATTGAGGTCTTTGTGATTCTCCTTGGCTTGACAGATTGTCTTGGTGTTTCAGACTTGGTTCTATTTTCATTGAGTGAAATTTGTCTGTTTACTCTTTGTTATCATCTCTCAAAATTTGTTTAAGTGCATTATGCCATTTAAAAAAAAAACAAACGATCTTTTTGCATTGCATTAGTTAGCATTCTTCACTGTTATTAGCAATTAGTCACTTTAAAAAAAAAAAGAAAAGAAAAAGTTTCATTTATTGCTATTAGCTGCATTAGAATCTTTGTTGATTGTTTGATGATCATTTTGTTTGTTTGAAAGATCTCAACTCTTCTGTAGTTAGCATTCATTGAATGGAATGATATATTTTGGCATATAGCTTGCATTTAGGAAATTGTGAGAGATCACATACGGTAGGACCTGAAAACTGAAACCTAATCAAAGATCAACTGTAAAATGAACTGAATGAATCTAAAAACGCATTGGAACTTAACGCATACATTCTAGAGGTCTAGGCTAGAGATGTGTTCCGGCGTCGTTAAACCTAGTCACTATTGTTTCACATTATGGTTGCGTGATTCCTCCTTTTGTGACTCGATAGTGGTCTAGCACGGATTTGTGCTCCCACGTACCGTTGAGTATATGTGGAGACCCCACTAGGTTATCATCCTTTATCCACAGGAAGTCGTGTCTGCCGCCTTACAAGCCGTAATGCACTGAACACAACATTCGGGAAGATTGACTGCCGTACGGGAAGTCCTTGGTTTTCATCTGATTGCCAAGGTGTATAAGCAGTTTTACGGATTGTTTGGTAAACCTTTTGCCTAGTTCTCCAGAGTAGTCACTTTTGACCCTTTTCGGACTCCCTAAAAGAAAAGGTTCACCTGAGCATTTGTCACTTCGGGCTCACTAAATATTCGAAGGAGACTAGAGTCATCTTTTTGTCCTTTTCTCGACTCTTAAAACATGAAAAGGTCAAGTCCAGTTCCTTTGTCTTAAAATTTATTCGGCCACGATTCACATTTACCCGGTTAGATCTTGTTTGCGTTAGTTTGAGTAGGGTCCTGTCTCGTTAGATTCCCTAGGATTTTGTGAAGTTTTCATCCTAGCGGAATTACCAATTTCGTCTTCTTCCTTTACCGAGATACCTGTTGTGAGTGAAACTCTTCCTGTTATTCCGAGTATACAACCGATTAATTCTCGTGCTCCAGGTGACGAGACTTACAAGTTTCACTGGAACCCTGTTTGGGAACCTTCTGAGGACGGTATCCCTTTTTGGGAATACACTTCCCCTCGTGTTTCAGCCCCACTATTTTCTTCCGACATGGAGGACGTATCCCCTACTTCGACTGAAGAATCCGTGGCGACGAGCGGTGAAATTCCCATCGCAACGGAACCTATACTTGTTAGTAGTACCCCTACTACTGGGAGACTACCTCCCGGCTATAAAGCATTAAAGGATGTTATGTCCTCTGGAACTCCCTTCACGAGTTCTATTTGGTCACAACTCGCTTTTCCCACCACGGAGCCTTTTACTCCACAAAGTCGCAGTACGTCTGTTACCTCAATCCCAACCATTCCAATGGTATGTGTAGCTTCTTCGACTCCTATTTTCAGTCGTCCTTCGGCCTCTTTATTCGGAGTCTTTGATCCTACGTCAAACGTCCCAGCAGAGGGGCCATACGATCAGTATTTACCACATCTTGGTAGGCCTTTGTCGTCTCAACCGACTATTGAGATTTCAGTTCCGCTGTCAATTGATTGGGTCCCCACCTCTTATCATGGTGGCCAAGTATCGTCCGCGCAATCTCAAAGACCACCTCATCAAGACCAACAAGGACAACCCTTCCAGGGACAACCTTTCGCCTCTGGTGGTCCGTCTTTCACCTCTTAGGCTCAACCTTCTGGTAACTCAGGTCAATCTTCTGTTCCACAAGCCCAACCTGGTATCCAACAAGGTTATCCTACTGGACAAATTGGTCAATTGTATGTTCACCCAAACCAACCTAATGTCCAGTATGGTCCAACATCTGGACAAGCTGGTCAACCATATGGTCAGCCCATCGTCCAGTATAGTCAACCTTCTAGGCAACAATACTAACATAATTGGTAATTAGCACATTCAATACTAACATAATTGTCATCTTGAGTAGGAGTGATATAGATAATAAGTAATAACATGTAACTATAAGAGGGGACTTAAGCTTTTCCTTGGTGAGATATGAAATTTGGGGTGAAGTGGCTTAGCTTGATAGTAAATATTTCTAATTTTCTCATAAGGAGGCTTGAAGAAGTAGGGTTATATGATATAGAACCTATAAAACTAAGGCCAACCTAGAGCAATAAAAGAATGGTGGTGGAGAGAATTGCAAAAATACTTGATAGGTTTCTTATCTTGAATTCAATGATAAATGATTAGGTACACATTAGATAATGGGTTGCTTCTAATGATAAGTAAGGTCACTTCGATGTTCTATTAGAATTGGCCTTGGTTGGTAGGACGAATCCTAGTCGTCTCAAGTTCAATTCCAGCTAGTGGGAGAGGGAAGATTCTATCACTTTGATTAAGGAAAAGTGGGTTCCTTTTGATGGTTCTATTTGAAAGTTTGTAGCTTTATATTTTGACAGTAATCTAGAAAAGGTCAAGCAAACAATTGTGTCTTAGGCCCATGATAAACAATGTGAAAGATGAGAAGGAAATCGTTGTTGTTGAAGTTAAGCTAGAAATGTATCTTCATGAGTTTTTTGGTTATCATCATGAAGGTTTTTAAAATAAGATAAAATAGTTGGATAAAGGAAAAAGGAAAATATTGCTTGACAATGAGGAAACCTAAGGACTTAGGAGCAAAGATTTATGGCTTTTTCGGAAAGATGAAAATATAAATGATTTTACTAGTTTTAGATAATAGGACAAATGCAACTACTTTTTTCGAAATCATTACATGCTCAATGATGTCAAGTTTTGAGGAGTTGTTCCAATCAAGAGTGGAGCATTTCAATGAAATTTACGAGCGAGGGCAAAGAAATTATAGATAGTAAATATGACATATTGTTTTCCTTGCTTTGTAATTGAGGAAGATAATACTAATGGTGCATTGTAATTGAGGAAAATAATACTAATGGTTAATGGAGGAATTTTTTGAAGATGAGCTTCAAAAGGTCCTTTACTCTTTCAAAAAGGACAAAAGCCCTAGTTTGGATGGGTACTTAGTGAATTCTAAGATTTTACAAATTCATTGAAGAACATTTAGTATAGTGAATTCTAAGGTTTTACAGATTCATTGAAGAACATTTACTAAGGGTTGTGAAAGAATCTTATAATTTCACACTCCTTATATCCTAATTTGGTGAATAAATGTTTGATTCTTCAACCAAATTAACTCATCCTGCGCACCTTTAATGTGTAAGTTTCACCTTTCTTTATTGAAGATGCATGAATGATGAGATCAAACTCTCATAAAAAGAGATTATACAATATCTACATTGAGAGTCTAAGTCAACACCAGCTCTTAATCAAGAGTTTAAGACCTAAAATATCTAATTTTAAAGTTAAAAGAAAAAAACAAAAAAAACAAAACCTGTAACCATTATATTCTTCTGATTTAATTTACGCTCTATATTTATGAGTTCCATTGTAATTATCTATTATTATTAGTTATTCCTTCACTAGAAAATTATAGTTAAAAAAATAAATAAAAAATATATCACGGTTGGCTTTGCAAATGTTTTCTCTTGATGAAGGTATTTTTCTTCTGTTTAATATAAAAATAAAAATTATGCACACAAAAAGAATATTTAAGCTTGTTCCATGATCTGCATCTTCATCTGGTGCTGATGATGAACCACACTAGCTGGTTCGGAACGCGTCGGCAAAATTTTTTCCTATGTGTTCTATCGAAAAGACTCTTCTTAATGTAATATGGATTACAGAAGCCTGAATTCAGAAAAATATATAAGTTAATATATGAAAATGTTTTTATTTGCTTGTTTCGTTTTTCTTCTTTTCTTTTTTATTATAAATAAAAAGGTCACTTTTACTATATATTGAAAATCTCTATATAAATGTAAGTTTTGATGTTTTATGTTAAAAAGAGTTTTAAATTTTATTTTTCCATTATCAAACAATTATAGAAGGGTGACAACCATTCATGGGATTACTTATATGAAGGCTTGCTAAGTAAGTTTCCCACTCTACAATTTCACCATCAACAAGATTATTTTTATTATTAGATTTTTACTTTTGTCTCCACATTAAGGAAAGCATTGCACCTCCTGACATAGCTTAAAAAAACTTTTATCTCTTTGACTTTGGATTAAGCTCTTAAACACTATATGATTTACATTATATCCAACCTATTAATCTTCTCCCAATTTAATCTTGTTATATTTTCCCACCTTCCACATGAACCATTTAGTGATCAAGGAGGATGCTAAAACTACTTTCTAGATTATTGATACATTAAGATGAAACTCAGAGGGCCTTCTAATGCAATCCTTAACCACACACCAAAACATTCCTAGATACGTGCCTCTACACACAATTTATCACGAAATCTTTAGTAAATAAATGGATGTCTTTTATGTCCACAGAGTCTTGGAGAGATGGTGATTGGGTGTGTTGTTAAGACACTCCTAGATGTTAAATCACTAGTTCAATTCCATGCCCTATTCTGTTGTTATTCTTGGACATGACCATGATGTAGCCTCACTAATGCTGAACTTTAAAAAAAAAATAGTAAATAAATAAATGTCTTTTATATCCCATTCACCTAACTCATTTGGAAGCATAATTTCTTCCATGTGTCCAAATTTATACTTCTTTTCCGATTATCCCTTGACCATAAAACCTAACACTCATTTTCCTTATTTTCTCAATAACAAATTTTGGAATGAATGCAAGTGACATCTCCTAAACAGGAGCTGCAATCACATATGTTGTCAATACCAACCTACTTCATGACATAACCATATGTTATACCATTTTTTAATTATTTTCTCCACTTTCAATATAAGCCAATTTGAATCATTAATGTCATCATAAATTGGTTTAATACAAAATCTTAGATAGTTTGAACCCATGGGCATCCACTTAGTTAAACTATGTCATAGCACCTGTGTTCATGAAAATTTTGAATAATACCCCTAATCTCACTGGATATTGATAAAAGCCTCCCAAAATCTTTTTGTTGAACCCCCTCTCTCAACCTCCTTATTATAAAATAACATATATTTTTATTGAATACCTCGTTTTATAGGCGTTGTCTACAGAGGTAGAGGAATTGCCCGGAGGGTCAAAAGTGGTCAGAATCTGGGAAAAAAAAATTCAAGAAATCTTGCAGTAGCAATGTTTGAATCATGTTTTTGATGGTGAAATGGATTCAGAACCATTAAAAACCTCCTATGTACCTGAAACCTCGAATTTTATTAGTTGTAGCCTGGATTTACAAAAATCCCTACCAGATTTTATCAAAATATTACCATATTTTCCATTATTTTCAAGGCAAAAAACAGTCTACTTAGACTACGACCTTTTTATATGCCTCAATATCTATATGGAGTAGTCCAAGAAAATGTCATTGTCAGTCGTATGGAGATTATGGAAATTAACGAATTCGTGCATTATAGGGTTCAAAAAATTGCGCCCTCCTGGACTGGACTATAGCCAGAAAAGGATTAGGTTGTCATCGCATTGGTTATGAGTTGCAGGTTGCAGCGTGAAATCTACATTTTGTTTGGGCATACTTGATGTTTATGGTGTGTGAATTCTCACATGTTTTTATATGAGGAACATATTGATGTAAGATTTAGTTTGGCATGTGCATCCATGACTCAGTTGCTTTAATTTGGATCCATGACTCAAGGTTTATTGTACATAGTACTATAATTTAAGTCAAGCTTGTATTTTCCTTACAATGTATTTAAGAGACTTAAAATGGTAGTTGGTTTGAATACATAATTTTTTCAAAATGGTTTTTATTTTGCTAATACATTACTTTTTTAAAAGCTTTTGTTATGGATAAGTTCCACAAGCGTACTTGGGATAAGGAGCTAGGGAGAAGGAAAAAATACTATATAGAAGTGTTTAATCCCACTCATAATCATCAACAAAAAGTGTACATAGAGGCTAATATTTCTTGGAGAGACAAAATTCTTATTGCTCAGTTAATGGCTAATTCTCATCAACTTCGTTGTGAAACAAGGCGCTAGAAAAGGCCAAAAGAAGTGTGGGAGGAAAGAGTTTGTATATTTTGTTCTTCCGGAAAAGTGGAAATAGAAAAACACTTCATTTTAGAATGTGAGGCATTCAAAGACAATAGGGAAAGTTATGCATATATTCTAGCAACTAGCTCTTGGGATAATCTATTTAGTGAAGGGTTTGCCAAGAAGCTGGGAGTGTTTATTGTGAGGCTTCACAGGAAAAGGGTCGAATACATCAACCAAATGAAGAAGAAATATGTCCCATAGGTTACCTTTAGCCTCGTGGACGTTAAATAATTTTCTTTATTTCTTTCTTTCTTTCGTGTATTGAATTAATAAATATATTTTTTAAAATAGTAAATTAATAAATGTTTTTTTTAGAATAGGAAATTTGAGCTATGTAATTTATATAATTTTTTTAGCCTGTTAAATTTATTTATACATTAAAAATATATAATAAACAAGGGTTACTTAGTAGCGATTATCTGCTGCTTAGTTTAAATATAGCTAGATTTAACTAAAAAATTTCTCCATGATGACAACCAACTGATAATAACTTGAGCGATATAGGAATTATTAAGATGGCCCAAAAACATGTGAATTTGATAGTCTAGATTAAATCTACAATGTCTAAATGGGATAACAGTAAGTAATGGCTTGAATTTTTTTTATTTGGACAATGCCCATATGTCAAAAAGTAGTCTATTGAGGCCACAAATTCACCCAAAAAATGGTGGAAATTTCAGCATGATTTTTTACAAAATCTGGCAGAAATTTTGGAAATCTAGGTTACTGATGTCAAACTTCAAGATTTTGGGTACCTAGTGGGTTATTGATGGTGTTGAATCCATTTCCACCATCAAAAAAATAATTCAAACACTCTTATTCCACCATCAAAAAAACAATTCAAACACTCTTATTCCACCATCAAAATAACTTTCCGAGCTAATTTGTGGCCTCGCTAGACAACGCCAGTGTCAAATACATTTAGCGTATGGTTTTAAAATTTTCAACTTTTTTTTTTACGAGACAATAAATGGAAATTAAATTGATTAGTAATAATAATAATAATAAGTTCAAATATAAAAGTTTCAAATAAAAATTATTTTGTTTGGAAATATTGTATATATAAAATGAAAATATTAGATATATTAAATAAAAAGACTCCAAAGGCATATAAAAAAATTGATGTCTACAATAAAATGACATATTTAACATTTAAATTTCATTTAGGTATTAAATGGAATTGTATATTTTAAATTGTAATAAGATTTTTTACCATACTCATTTATCCCAAAAATGAATGTTTATAAATGTGAATGAAATAGTATATTTCAAAGAAATAATTTGCCTAAATATAATACCATAAGATTGTTTATTTATTTTTATAATTAAAATTTACAAAGTTCAAACAATTTGATTATGAACTTCAATGAAAATAAATTTTGTAAATGTGACTTTTCTTTCTAGTCCCTGTCGCTTAGTTTAAATATAGCTTTCTTATTATTGTAGAATCTAAAATCCGTATTCATCGCCTGGAAATCATTATTTTAAGAATAGGGCGATACAGTTTGTGATGAAAACATAGAGAACATCTAATTTAGTAAAGCTTAGTTTGGTACCCTATGTGGACTTGAGGACAAGGTGTGCATTAAAAGTAAAGGAATAAATTATAGTGAACCTTTTTGGGCAGTGTGTGGAGGATTAGGTGGACCAAGTTGTTGATGTTTCTACCAAGTTCTCTTGTGTATATTAATTTGTCTTTGTGATTAATTCTCATATTCACTACCTCATGCGCTTATCACATTATAGTTGATAAAATTAAGTCATACAACCACTCACATTCATGCACAAGAATTTCTAAATTCTATTTGCTCAATTAATGGCACATGTGATTTTGTCCATGTAGAACTTTTACAATTAACGATTATTAAAAGTCTATGTACTTTTTTAAATTAAAATATATTATTAATTCAAAATTATTTTAATTTAACATCTATTATATTTGAGTATAATAAAATCCTTCCACTATAAATTTTATGCTAATAATAGTTACATCTAAAAATATATATTAAAAAATATTGATTCTTTGAGAAATTCAAAACATAATAAAAGTCAATTACTAAAATATTAAATATAAAATCACATCAATAAAGAAATAATTATATTCTTGGTCATAAAAATAAAGGTCATCTCATTTCCACTTATACGCAATTATGGTATTTTTTTTAAACAAAATAATTTCCACACGTACAAAATTCTAGTTGTATTGTAAAAGGGAAAAAAAATGTTTTCAAAGCTAATCCCATGGCACAGAGTCCTCGTTGATTAATAATCGTGAAAATTTCTTACCTAATATTGGTCATGTCTAGGTTAACCGTTGGTAGCCTTGCAATACACATAATGTCAACATTTAATCCGAAGCATAATCCTCGAGTATGATGTTAATTTTTGTGTGGGGCATACATAACATACAAAAAATGAAAGGGAAGGGAAAAGGAATACAATGAGTCTAACCACCAAATCCACTCTTGAACACCATGCCTCAGAAAATTTGCTAAAAAATATCGCATCATGTCAGTGTCTTCGTCACTCAATTGAGTTGGCAAGAATAAAAAAGGCTCAACGAGGAAGCCATTTTTATTTCCTCTGTACAATTGCTCGTTCAGTCAAAATGAAATCTGGTAACTCTTTGTAAATGCCTCTCTCAAGAGCTCATGTAATCCGTGTGTGTTTTGGAATTTAAAGCTGGTTTGTATGCATGTTAGTATCCATTCATAACAGTTTAACTCTGGCTTAAAGCTAATTAAATTATGGGGAGAATAGGGAGAGAAGAGCAATGAATAGGAGCCTACATGAGTATATTCTTTTGTCGTAATAAATCATGGAGACAAAACTAGTACTTCTGAAATTTGGCATGGCAATAATCCTAATGTAAAGAGAGATGGTTGCAAAAATGGTAACAGAGCACTCTATGGTCAACTTCTTCCTCTACGTGAAAGCCACAATGCCAAAATAATAGTGTATCTCCACACAGAATCCTCTTATGAGCCCACTCTATTCCCTTAAGAATTTTAAAATGAAATCTCTTAATTGAACAATCCATACACCAATTTCAAGGCCCTCACGGTCCTCAAGGTAGGTCAAGAGTTGGACCGTAGGGAGGTTGGGACCTTAATTCTCCACAAACCTCCAATAAAAATGTGTGAGGCCCAAAAAGTTGTGAAGCTTGTTAGAGTGTTCGAGACTGGCCAATCCCGAATGACTTGGATCTTAGTCGGATCCGAATGCACGCCTTGCTCATCGATGATGTAACCCAAATATTGGACTTGGCTCATGCCAAAGGTGCATTTCTCCAAGTTGGCACACATTCTATGTTTTTGTAGGGTTTGAAGGACCTGTCGAATGTGTTGAAAGTGTTCTTCTGAACGCTTGTTTAAGATGAGGATGTCCTCTAGATAAATAACCATGAACGAGCTGGTGAAGGGCAGCAATATGTCATCCATCAAACTCATAAAAGTATAAGGGGCATTTGTCAACCCAAATGGCATGACCAACCAATCAAAAAATCATTCCTTGGATTTGACAACGATCTTCCATACATTTGTGGACTCTATTAGAACCTGGTGATAGTCAGACTTTAAATCGATCTTGCTGAAATACTTTTCCCCCTTGAGCTTCTCCAGAAGACCATCTATCTATGGGATTTGATACATGTTCTTGACAATGATTTTGTTTAGTTCCTGATAATCAATGTAGAGCCTCCGGGTCCCATCCTTCTTTTGTACAAGTACAATTGTGCTCCCACAAGATGAGGAACTTGGTCGGATGTCCCCTTTTTGCAGCAACTCTTGGATTTGCCACTTGATCTCTTCATTTTCTAGAATGGAGTGGCAATGTATTATCCCATTGGTTAGGGGTGCTCCGGGAGTGAAATCGATCAAATGCCTGAACTGAAAGTGCAAGGGTACCCTTGTGGGTGAGGAGAATATGTCCTTGTATTCTTTCGTGACCTTATCCACCTGCTTGTGTTGCGTAGAGGAACCTTTCGTGGGGGTCATGGATGTGGCCACAATCTTCCCCTTACTTTGAGATCAAATCAGAAAGAAAACAAATTTCTCGGTCTGGGAGGTGATCCTACTGCATTGCTTAGAAGAGATCAAAGAGATAGTGGTAGGTGGGGCTACCTCCAGTATCATGTATAACTTATTTCCCTAAATAATAACAGTGTGAGGCCTAGACTCATACACAATATGATGCTTCCACAAGTATGGTTGGCCTAATCATACATCACAGACTTCAAGAGGAGAAACATCACATAATACCTCATTTGTGAAGGGCTTGATGTTGTAGGGAAGGTGACACAGCTAGCTGACGCGGAGATCTCATCCTTGGTGAATCCACCCAATGATGTACAGTTGCAGGTGTGGTGTGGTCAGTAGGCCCAATTGCTTCACGAACTTTGCAGAAATGAGGTTATTTTGGCTCCTACTATTGACAATGAACTACAACAAAAATACCTTCACCCATATTTGTGAGTGGAGGAGACACTCCCGCTCCTCCTGATCTTTAGGATCAATCTTTTGGATCTTAGTGGTGGAAACAGTGGCATTAGGATCTGTATCAATAATTTTATTCCCTTTTTCATTCATCTGGTCAAGTTCTAACTCAGAGTCGAAACATGCATCTGACTTTGAGGCCTTTAGTTTGGCCACTAGTGACAGTTTGACTCAACACTCACTTGTTTTCTGAGTGGTTTGCTTATGGAACTCACACCACTTTCTTATGTCCTTCCATGTCTTACTGGTGTTGTTCTTTTCTTGTGGCTTCAGCAAGTTGTATTGGGTCACCCATCCTTGGATTTGGCCTTTGTTTTGCAGTTTGGGGGCACTCTTTCCCTGCTTCGATTCGCAAATCCAAATTCATGCTTCTTTTGTTTAATTTTTTGTTTAATCTTGGTAGCATATCGGTATGTTGCTCCAAGTGAGGAGATGTCTAGGCACTCAATTTCTTCCTAAATGTATTTATGCATACAGTCGCGGTAATTAAGCATCGAATTTCACTTAGAGTCTTTGATACCCAACTTTGTGCATAGAGTATGAAAAATATTTGTGATCTCATGGACATATTGGTCCCTTTGTTGTTGTGGTGTGGTCCATTGTATGTACTTGTCCTCATAGCTCCCCACGTGGTAATATTATTCCTTGACAGCGTCTCGGAAAGAGTTCCAAGAGAGGGTGGTTTTAAATAGAGAGGTTTCCTTAGCCCTTTTCTCACAGTAAGTTTCACATCATTCCTCGATATGGGGAGTGTCCTTAAATAGTGCAAAAGTAATCTTCTCCCTATTGGAGAAACTATGGACCGAAAAGTAACCTTCCAACAGACATAACCATTTATCTACAACATCTGCATCCATTTGACCTTTGAATATAGGGATATTGAGATTTACTTGTACCTTGAATGTGGTGACGCCCCCGAAGTGACTATTGCATGAAGATGTGTTGTCAGTGGGTATCCGCTGAAGGATCTGGGAAAAGTTTTCCATCATTGCATTCCTTTGTCGCTTGAAGGCTTCTTCGAGCAATATTTTCAAAGGATATCCTACTCCCTTCACTTTATATTCTTCCTCCATGGGAGACCGTTGGGGTTAGCAAGGTCAATCTTACAAAGGCTCAACCAATTTGAGCCCTAACTCCTTATACCCCAACCTCATTGGGGACATGCAAAGAAAAATAGAGAAAGAGTAGACTGATCGGATACCACTAATCCAAATTTATGAAGGAACAAAATGAAATACAAATATAAACATAAACACAAAGATATAGTGAAAAAATAACTTTTATTCATTAATAATAAAGTACTGAAAATTGTTTAATATGCAGAATAGAAATAAACTAGCTAAGGCGATGGTAGCTTATCTCTGAGAATATATGTGGCGGCTACATGTCTTTTGAACTTTTTTACATTGAGGCTCAAAAGCCTATTTATTATTGAGAAACAATGGAAAAACATAAACATCCAAAAGCATAACCCTAAGAAATGAAACATCAAAAGTTAGTGGGCCCCATTGGGGTAAATTGCTACATCAACTTCTCGGGGTCATAACTTTGGCATATGATCTTTGTTTGACACATATGATACCTCATTAGAAATATCTAGCCAAGGACTAAAAATTTCGACTGCAAACTTGTGTCGCATATTGTGGGTTTGCCTGTTTTCTAGAAAAAAATTGTCGTTTAGGGCCTCAAAACAGCTCCAAAAGTTCAAGACCCAAAAAACTGTCAAAAATAGTAAATTGTGCTACAATTAAGGAAACTAAAAGAAACAATGGTGGATTCCAAGTGGAATAGGTGAGTGGCCACCAATATCCACCTGGATCATTTTTTGTCACTTGGACAACAACATCCAAGTGTATCTTTACTTCAGTTGGATTTTGATTAAACTATGAGTTTAATGGAATCTATGTTTGTTCGCTTTTCTTCGACTTGAATTTCTACATCTGAAAATTTGGATACTTCCTTCTCGATGAATTGTTGTACTTTTTTCCAACGACTTCTTGTTTTGTTTAAGCTTCTTAATTTTGATAAGTATTTTTTCACTGGGATCCTTAAGGCGAGAAATTTTTTCATTTTTGTCTATGATAATTTTGTCAACTTCTTTTCGCATATTTTGCATTGATTTTTGGTTTTCTTGAAGAATTAACTTTGAGATATATTTTTGTCTTCCGGTGTTACAAATTTGGCTCTAATGTAATGTCCGATAATGTTATTGTTTTCTTCTTGTAGGAAAATTTCAAAAACTTCTTCTTATTTAAGAAAAATGACCCTAGTGATTCCATCAAGGGTGAACCCAAAATAATGTCATTATCATCACAAAATAAAGATTTGACGGTGAATTGTGAAACAAAAGGTATAGTTCTCAATACTAATCTATAAATTGCTTATGTCATATTGTTTCTCATCCTTGTCTATCATTTCAATTATATTTGACTAAAGAACCACTAATTGGTTAGCACATTAAATAATAATATACTTGTCATCTTAAGTGGGAGAAATAGAGACAATAACATCCCTTCCTTCAATTGTTCCTTAAAGTCTAAATAATGCAAAAACAAATTTGATAAAAGTTTTAGGAAATCTTCTATTACTAATCTCCATTTTACTTTTTCAAACTTCATAATATTTTATTTAATCTTTTAACACTTTTGTGATTTAGGTATTATTGGTATAATATCCTTCATCCACTTCAAAATAATTAATTTTACTTAAACTTTAGCTTCGTAATTGAAGAGTAATGCCTTTTTTGCACTTCAAAACTTTAATAGTGATGAATGTCCCTTTTTTTTTAAACCAACGTTCTTTTAATAATAATAAAAATATAAAGTTCTGTGACTTTAAATTAGAACTTCTTCATTAATACTTTTTCTTGGTAACTTTAACATATATATATCCACTTATCTTAGATTTGGGTGGCATTCTAGAGGCAATGTCTTGTCAGCACTAATCGTCGTCACGAAAGCTCATTATAAGTGGCGCCCATGCACCTTAAATTCCCTCATCTTAATAGCGAAGACAACATTCTCGATATGTCTGGATTCCTCATTCTGTATCCGCCTGTTGATTTCCCTTTACCTTTTTCTCATGCTCCATTTGATTTGTCTGCCTCTCCCTCAATGTTGGCAATTTATCTGGATATACAACCCTACCCTACCTCATTCCATGCCCTACACTTTCCTGGAGCGGCTTTGTGTTAAGTTATGGTATGTTCTATGCTTATAACAGTTTACTTCTTTTTCTTATTATATTCCACCGATTAGCAATCACATGTACATAAAGTAAAGTGCAGATAGAACATTAAACGATCGACAAAAAACAAGCCAAGACAAGAGACACAAGATGTGGCGGCTAGCCAGGGACAAACCCCACAATGTGTGGGGAAACCCTTTGATCAAATCTTATTTTATCTTCAATAATTCAGCAGAGAGAAATAGTACAATAAATCTGATTCATATCAGCAGTAGCAAACCCTAGATCAGCAGCATCAGCATTAGCGGCTTCATTATCAAACTAGGGCAGACGATATCTCACAAACCGACCGTCGGATTAACTTCATTCCACCACCAAAGTTTCAGCTTCCAGAGGAGGTTCAGATGAACCTACAGCACAGTTCAGATGAGGAGATCTTCTAGGCCACGCAAGTCAATCTTTACTTCTGCAGTTGTAGCTTCAGTTTCAGCAGTTTCCGACTTCAAACTAGGGCAGTCGATATCTTGCAAACTGTTCGTCGGATTGACTTCATTCCACCACCAAAAGTTGCGGCTTTCAAAGGAGGTTCAGATGAAACTACATTGCAGTTCCAAAGAGGAGATCTTCTAGGCCACGCAAGTCAATCTTTACTTCTACAGTTGCAGCTTCAAATTCAACAGCTTCCGGCTTCACATGTGTGAGAGAGAGAGACCCATTTCAGCGCAGTAGAGAAGAGACTCATATCTGTGCAGTAGAGAGAGAGAGAGATGTGATGAGATGAGTGAGTCTAAATGAGGAAAAGTCCTCTTATATTTATACACAACGTTGGTGGGTGAATAGATGCGACTGTTGGGCTTCTGAGTCTACATGAGTTGTAGGTCGGCTTGATAATAATTCCATAATCAAAATAGATTGATATCTCCATGAATACTTATCGGAATTGGATGATCTTTATATCAATACTACACCTCTCGACGAGAGGAATCTAATAAAAATATTATTAGCCATGAATAAGATGACCCACATGAATTTTTGCCTTGGTTGCCAATTTTAACACTCCCTCTCAACCATGGAGAACTTCATCTGCAATCTGTCTATCGGTCGTTACTATTCATCCATCAAATGCATTGCCTTGTACAGCCTGACCCTTGCCCTGCTCTGCTCTATTTTTCCTGTTCTGCTTTGTCTTGTTCTGCCTGCACTGATCTGTACTGTTTTGCTCTGTTCTGCTCTACTCTTGCATTGTTCTGTTCTGCTCTGCTTTTGTCTGAATTATGAAGAAGAAGAAATGATCGAGGATGTATCATACTGACTCAGAGTATGTACCACTGGTCGCAGACCAGTCTCAACCAACCCAAAGTCAGCGTCATAGTGATTACAACTCCAATGGTCCCAAACCAATATCATCCTCCACTGACTCAAAGTCAATCTCAGAGTATGTACCACTAATCCCAGACTAGTCTCAACCGACCCGAAGTCAGCGTCATAGTATGGTACAACTCCTACCACTGGTCCCAGATCAATGGAGGTCATCCTAGCGTAGGGAGTATGGTAGTTACAACGATGCGTCCATCGGTACTACTATGGTCCCTAACTTTATTTCACTGCTCATTGATCAGATGAGAGGTACTTCCCATGAGTCCCAGACTGCATGGGTAGGATGCCTCAACAGGAGAACTAATCAATCCTGTCCTCACATGAGAACACATCAATCCTGCTACAATTGCCATGGAGAACACATCAATCCAGGCCTCACAGGAGAACACATCAATCCTGCTACAATCGTCGTGGAGAACACATCAATCCAGGCTGCCATGGAGAACACATCAATCCAAGCCTCACAGGAGAACACATCAATCCTGCTACAATTGCCATGGAGAACACATCAATCCAAGCCTCACAGGAGAACTAATCATCCTGCTACACAGGAGAGCGAATCATCCTGTTCCACAAGAGAGCGAATCATCTTGTCCCACAAGAGAGCGAATCATCTTGTTCCAGTGTGCACCACCAGGGGAGGGTGAGTCACCCTGTGGTCATATGTTGCTCCAGTAGGAACCGCAAGCCCTTAGAGCTCCCAGAGCTCAATGTATGCAACATGCAGGACCCTTGTACAAAGGTTTCTTGCCGACTCCAAGTCGTTTTGGAAAATCACAGATTAGATCTTTCCTCGGGGCTTTGATAAGGTGTATCAACCTATACATCATCTTAATGTGATGGAGCTTCCTTGCTCATCAACTTACCATATCCCAGATGATGCCTATCTGCTAGAGCAATTGACGAATACGGGATTCCTCAATAATCGAATCCCACCTCTGGTTGTTACAAAGAATCACAGTGGTATCCAATGTAAATCCAAACAGCTCACTGAAGAGCTTTCGCAACCAGACTGCCTCACACGAGGTTATGCTAGCAACAATATATCCTGCTTCGGCGGTGCTCAAAGCTACCAACTTCTGCTTCCTGCTCATCCAGGATATCGAAGAAGATCCCAAGGTGAAACAGTACCCGGAAGTGCTCTTACGGTCCACCACACTGCCTGCCCAATCAACATCAGTATATCCAAGTAGTCTCACATCTCTGGCAGTGTATCTTAATCCATGAGAGATTGTGTCCTGAAGACATCTCAGAAGATTCTTGGCATCAATCCAGTGAGGCTCAACCAAATATGAGCTCACAATGCTAACTGCAAAACATATGTTCAGACGGAGGTTCACCAAGAACATCAATGCGAATGAGTTTTTGAAACTCAGAGGCATTTCCCAAGTCTGGTCCGACATCACTACCATATAACTTCTAAAAGTTAAGATCCTCAAGGTAGTCACAGGCTTGCAGTCCATCATACCGAATCTTTCCAATATATTTACCACATATTTTCCTTGAGATAGGAAAATTTCCCTTGGCTTCTGCCACACTTCAAGTCCTTGGTCCTTCATTTCAAATTCAAAAGCCATCTCCCTCTAACATTTGTGAATGAGAGGGTTTGCACCTGTTAGAAATAGGTCATCCACATACAACACCAGTATGAGAGGCTTGTCATCTTCAACCTTAAAGTAAAGGTTAGGATCAGCTTCACTCTTAGTGAATCCCAGCTTCATCAAGTAGCTATCGATCCTCTCATACCATGCTCGGGGTGCTTGCTTCAGCCCATAGAGAGCCTTCTTCAACCTGCATACATGAGATTTTCGATCATAAATTTCAAATCCTTCAGGTTGCTCCACGTGGACCTCTTCTTTGATTGAGCCATGTAAGAACGCAGTCTTAACATCCTTCTGATGTAGGTTCCATCCTTGTAAAGCGGCAAGGGCTATGATCGAGCAGATGGTCGTATATCTGGCAACAGGTGCAAATATCTCATCATAGTCTAAACCTTCCTTCTGGGAGAAACCACGAGCAACAAAATCAGCCTTATACTTTTCCGTACTTCCATCTAATGCATGCTTTATCTTGTAAAGCCATTTGGAAGTAACAACTGTCTTGTCCTGGGATCTAGGAACTACTTCCCAGACATCATTATTCATGATAGACTCATATTCTTTGGTCATAGCATCCTTCCATACTTGATGCTTGACGACGTCTGAGAATGATGAAGGCTTATTTTGTATGATCGTGCTCATGATGGTCAGGTATCCCTGATACCTATTAGGTTTCTTACTTTCACAAAAGGTTCCTCGGGGTGCAGCATGTCCTTTAGCATCATCAAGTAGCCCCCTAAGCCATGAAGGCCTCTTCCTAGAAGAGGAAGGCTCATGTGGAGGAGGATCAATCGGATCCATGGGTTCTTCTGCATCAGGCATTGATTCATCATCCTTTTCTTTCGGTTCCCTGGTGTCGGCTTCTTGAGAGCTCCTCAAAGTCGAAATATTGTTCACCTTGCTGAGAGCCATATCTTCGTCAAAGGTGACATCATGACTAATTACGACTTCCCTTTGACCAGCTACATAGATTCTATAGCCTTTAGTATTTTCACCATAGCCCACAAAAATTCCCTTCTTTCCAGATGCACCCAATTTATTTCTTTTCTCTTTCGGCACATGAAAATATACAGGGCTTCCAAAAATTATAAAATGAGAAACCACCAGGTTTCTTACCGGTGAACTTTTCTTCAGGAGTCTTGGAACCCAATGCCTAATGAGGGCATCGATTTTGTACATATATGGAAGTGTTTGTAGTTTCAGCCCATAGAAACTTCGGAAGTCTTTGATCATGTAGCATGGCCCGGACAGCATCCGTAATCGTGTGGTTCTTCCTTCTCGCCACACCATTCTGCTCAGGAGTATGTGGTGTAGTAATCTCCCTCTTAATTTCAACCTCAGGTATGCCTGAGTGAACCAACTGTAATATATCGGAGGTCTTGCTTTGGCTGGAGGGGAATGGTCCCCTTTTGAGCTTTCCTTCGGCACATCCTAGACATACACCTTCTTTCTCTACTCAGAATTCGGGCATCCCTGTAACCATTTGTCTTACATCGAGTATAGCTTTACAATGAAGGGGGGCAAACCTCTGATGCCAAAGTTCAGACTGAAGAGTTGTGTCACAAGACATGACACCAAGCGGACTTCCATTGACCTGATATGATGAATCAACACTAAACCCAAGAGTAAAGGCATTTCCATATACATAGCTTACCATTGCTTAAGGTTACCTTGTAGCCTTTGTCTTCCATTGCCGAGATGGACACTAGGTTCTTTTTGAGGTCAGGTGCATTTAATACATCCTGGACTTTCTAGCCTTCTTGAATGGTTGTCCTCTTCCTCGATCCCCAGCTCTCTTCTTACCTTTGCTGTTGAATTTGTCATTCCTTTGATTTGCCATCAGAGGGATTTTGATCATTGTCCTGGTGTGAGTCCTTTCTATCAGGGCACTCCCTTGCATAGTGACCTGCTTTATCGCAGATGTAACATCATCCTTTTCTTCCACCCTTAGGTCCAGCCTTTCCTTTTGATTTACACCCAGAATTATTTCTTTTCTTAGCATGAGAAGAAAAAGCAGCAGGAGGACCTTTAGGCAAGGGCATTTCCTGCTCTTCTACCCTTGTTTGTTCTTGAATGCATCTAGCCATTAATTCCTCGAAACTAGGAATTACATTATTGTTCAGAAGAGTAGTCCTCAACACATACCATTCAGATGGTAATCCTCCGAGAGTCGTGAGTGCCATTTCTCTGTCAGTAATGGTTTCCCCAATAGATAGGAGATCGTTCTTGATCTCGGTGATTCTTAAGAAGTATGCTTGCATACTTTCATCTTTACCCTTCTTGATTTCCCTCAACTTATTTCTAAGAATGAAAAACTTGATTTGCATCATTAACTTTAAATAAACTCACCAGTCTGTCGTAGATTTGCTTGGAGGTGTCTAGATCAGAGATGTAGGCCACCAAGCGCTTGTCGATAGAGTCCCGGAAGATCTTCTTTGTTTTGACTTCTCCATTTTTCCATTTTTTCCAGGCAGCAGCAGATGCATTTGATGAAGGCTCAACAATATTGCCTCTTACATGGTCCAGCACTCCTTGATCTTCAAGGGTTAGATCGATAGACATATTCCATCCGTGATAGTCAGCTTTCTCACGGAGCTTGTCTTCGGCAGGAAAGAGTGTTGAGGACCCCATAGTTCTTTTAGGATAGCCTTGCCAATCTTCTCTTCAATGATTGCTCTTGCTCTTGCTCGGGCTTTGTCTTCACCTCACCTCTGATACAATGTTAAGTTATGGTATGTTCTATGCTTATAACAGTTTACTTCTTTTTCTTATTATATTCCACCGATTATCAATCACATCTACATAAAGTAAAGTGCAGATAGAACATTAAACGATCGACAGAAAACAAGCCAAGACAAGAGACACAAGATGTGGCAGCTAGCCAGGGACAAACCCCACAATGTGTGGGGAAACCCTTTGATCAAATCTTCTTTTATATTCAATAATTCAGCAGAGAGAAATAGTACAATAAATCTGATTCATATTAGCAGTAGCAAACCCTAGATCAGCAGCATCAGCATTAGCGGCTTCATTATCAAACTAGGGCAGACGATATCTCACAAACCGACCGTCGGATTGACTTCATTCCACCACCAAAAGTTTCGGCTTCCAGAGGAGGTTCAGATGAACCTATAGCGCAGTTCAGATGAGGAGATCTTCTAGGCCATGCAAGTCAATCTTTACTTCTGCAGTTGTGTTGAAGCCCCGAAAATCAGGGCGACAACAAGGGGGATACCCACCCGGTCTGGACCTTGGTTGGCAGCTCCTTATCCATTTGGTATAGCGGGTCTGACTGGGGATAATGGGACCAGTTTCCCAATCTAAGGGTGTGTGTGTGTAGAATTGGATGTTGCTGATCTAAGAATACTTAAAGCTAATCTAATTCAAACTTTTAAACTAACTTTACGCTATTGTAATCTAATGAAAAACAACACATCTAATCTATGCTAACCCGGGGTGTATTTCTTCTATTATGCGATCTAAAGAGATTTCAAACAATAACTGGTAATAAAGATCATTCAGCTATCATAAGAATAGAAATCAATTAAGATGAACTACTTTGCATAAAAAGTTAGGCAAAACAGTTGTGAACAGCATATCGCATAATAAGTTATTCATATATCAGACATAAATAAATGGCTCCACCGTACAAAAGTGCCAAATGGTAACTCACACATTCATGCAATAACATATAAACAACTAAAACTGTATATCACTTTAAGAATATAAGCAGAAATGGTCAAGAGATAAAAGTACCATTTATGACTGATCCTACTCATAAGCTTCAAGCAACAATGATTTATCTCTCCTTGCTCTAACATCTACTAAGAGTACAGAAGTGCAACATCAGTAGCAGATATCAAATGCAAACATTAATAAACCTTGATCCATCCATTCATCAAAACCCCCTCCGAGGGTGCAAAAGTGCATGTTCTGAGGACAAGTTTTTGACAAATTTCTGGACCCTTCTCCAAATGCATGAGAAGGGTTTAAATACTGCTAACTAATTAACTTAATTACATAAATTTAGGATACGGTTTAAATGACCACCCTTCTTCTAAAGCAAAACTATTTCTAAAAACTGAATCTAATTCCTAACTATTTCTGCATTTGCTCCTTAAATGTTGCGAGCATTCAACATTCGCCTGGGAAGAGTCGGCTGGTTGCCTTCTGCTTTTGTTTGAGTTATGAAAATAGAAATGGCAAGCGCTGGCACCACTTTTTAGTACACTAGAAGATATTTTTGAGAATTATCTTCTGGTTGGGCGAATTTACTGCGTATATACTTGGCAACAACCCAAATTTCCCTCAAACTGCTTCTGCTTTTGCTATTTCAGTTTCCGGACTTGCGAATGACTAAGCAAGTTAGGGACTTTGCTTTCTGAACAATTTTCTTAGCGATGCGCGATTAGCGCTAGGCGCTAATCACGCATCGAAAACTGCCTCTGTTCTTTGATCCGAGCTTTTCTGGTGCGTTTTCTTTCTTTAGCGCCTTTTTCCTTTACCGGGTAGAAGTTTCAGGATTTTTTGTAAACATGTTGCTTTTGTGAGCTTTCTGACCCTGAATGTTGAATCACCTATCGACCTCAGCATCTGTTGAGTGATACTCTGGAATCTGTGGTTCTGTTGCATGCGGCATCCGTTCATGAAGGCATCTCTTCTCTATTCTCCGAGCATTGACGCTTTCCCCTTTTCCTTAGATGTTTCCTGCTCATTGCTTCATATTGTTTCCTGTTTTTCATTCCTGCAGTTCACGCAAAGGAAAAGAGTAATGATAATAAATACTGATACGAAAGCTCTAACCTCTATGAATGTATAAAATCATGACACCCATCGTGAACTGACTCTTCGAAAAACACAAAATTGTCCTTCACTGACACTTTGGCATATGTTCATTAATTTCCTTTAAGGCGCGCGCCTAATTTTGGTTTATAGACAGCTTTTCTAGAATGTTGAGCCGAGGAAATTTGCGATGGGCGATAGCAGCATCGCGTCATTGCATTACCTAGATGTGTCATCGCAAATTTTTTCAGATCGGATTATCGCAGATCGCGTTTATCGCAGATCGCAGATATCGCAAGATCGCAGCATCACGGATCGCATGAGTCATTAAATCATTGTGTGCTGCTTATACGATATTGCGATATGCGACGTCGCACATCGGCCATCAGAGATTTCTTAAGATTTTCATTTAAGAGCGCTTCTTAATGTGTGCGATGCGATGAATTTCGCGTCGCTTCTTCGCAGTTTTTATTATGCTCATAAGGGGGTGTTTTATCTTCTCCACGTGATGCAACATAATTTCAAGGAGTAGAATACAAAAAGTTTTATAAAATGTTTTTTGAATTTTTTTATTAAGGGTCCCCATTTGCTTAGTGTTATTGCTAATACTAAACAAAGAGGGGGGTTGTTGGTGGCCACAACAATGGTGATTCACTTGGAAGAACCAGTTATCTCTGCTTTTCTATTGAATTTTTCTAAACTTTCAAAACAGAAAAATTTTCATAAATCTAAGCTTTGTTATGGATAGATAGAGCACATTATGCCTTATCCTATCAATGATATTTTGTTTCAACCTTTTTCTATTCTAATTGTTTGCTTCCTCAGGCTTGTTCTTGTACTTATATCAGCCATTACTTGGTCTTTTTAAAGATAAAATAAAGTCTTCTCTGTGTGCTGGCTTTAAAATATGCTCATTTGTCGTAGGTAGAGCCCCTGCTGCCAGCAGGCGTCCATAGCCTCGACAGGGTTACCTGTTACCCAGCAATGATCCTTTATCCTGCTTAAGGTTATCTACAACTTTTCAAAGAAAAAACCATTTTGACACTTTTTCCCTTTTTTATTCTCAAAGAACAATGTCTTGGTTTGGTAGCCAAAATTATGACACAGTCATTCACTTGATTTACACTTTTTCTGAACAAGCTGGCTCGTGATGAGACCCCTTGTCTTTTGATTGCAACAATCTTGAGTCGTTGCCCTGTTTTGGTGGACAGTATTGGCAAAGTCAGCAAGTTAAAATATCTGTGATCATGATAAGCCGACTCGTGATGAGACCTCTTATTCTTTGAGATATAGTGTTTCTCGGATTGTTCCTCTGAATGCTGCGATTTTCTTTAGCGGGGAGGAAGTCATTGTTTTTCCTTAAGAAAGCTCTGGACGACAATAATAGAGTTTGAAAACAGCAGTCTTACAGAGAAGCCTTATTTTGCTATTGATACCTTTCATTGTGCTGATATAAAACAATTCCTTCGCTAAAGGTTGCTTTCATCAAATTTTTTGAAGTTGAAACTAGCATCATATCTAGGCTAAAGTTTTTAACTGTATCTGTCAATAATAAAAATCAGATTTTCAAAAAAAAAATTGCTACTTATACAAGCGAAAGCTCAAAATCTGAAAGAGAATTGGTGTCTTTTCCGCGAATACCTGTAGTAACCACTCCCAACTGGTTTTATTATGAAAAATAAAAGAAAAACTATTCTACAAAATAGAAGAATAATCTTCTATGGAAAATATATTTTAAGGATTTGTCCATTAACAGGCAAAGAATCCCTTCTACCTGCTAAATCCTGCAACACAAACGTTGATGGACCTATGACTTCAACAATCTGAAAAGGACCAAGCCACATCTTTTGAAATTTCGTATGTTTGCCCTTTTCTTCATGAGCCTTATCCCATTTCAAAACTAAATCTCCCATCTGAAAAAAAATTCTGGTCATTATGCCTGAATCAAAAGAGGATTTTATTAGTGCTTGGTGATGAGCATGGGTTTTCTTAGCTTGTTCTTGTTGTTCTTCTAATTTAATTATTTCCATTTGTCTTAGTTGTATGGAGGAAGTAGATACTTCACCGATGTATTGTACTAAAGACAAAGAGGGGATGACTAAGTGAGTTGGAAGAATCACTTCTTTCCCATAAACTAAATTAAAGGGAGAAGTGCCGATTGAAGCTTTCTTCATTATTCTATCTACCCATAAAGCATTTACCAAAGCTTTGTGCCAATTCTTTTGGTTCTGGTCAACTGTTCTTTTAATAATCCTGATTAGGTTTTTATTTGTTGACTCAACTAACCCATTACCTTACGGATAGTAGTTGGCCGAATATTTCTGTTTGAACCCTCTTTTAAGTGCAAACTCAATCATTGCATTTCCAGAAAAGTATGATGCATTATCAAACATTAAAGCCGTTGGCAAACCAAACCTAGTGATTATAAATTGATCTATGAATTCAATAACATTTTCAGAATTAGTTGTCTTGAGAGGAACTGCTTCTACCCATTTAGTAAAATAATTTGTTGCCGTGATGATGTATCTATGCTGCTTAGAAGAGTAAGGAACGATCTCACCTATTATGTCGAAGCCCCACTGACTGAATGGTTGCTCGATGTTTACCGGCTGTAGTGGCAGGGACAGCTTCTTTTGTCTTCCAGCAGTTGTTTGGCAGACTTGACATTTCCTTACGTAACAGTGTGAGTCTTTGAACAGCGTAGGCCAGTAATATCCTGCACATAAGATCTTATGTGCAGTAGCATCTCCAGCATAGTGCCCGCCTGCTGGTCCGTCGTGGAGTTCCTGCAAAACTTTTTCAGCTTTCGTTTTCTCAAGACATCTAAGAAGAACAGAATCATAATTCTTTCTAAAAAGAACATCATTTATGAGCTGATATTGTTTAGCTTTCAATCTCAGAGCTCTTTTCTTAGTGTGATCTAGGTGTGATGGAGCATATCCGTTCCTAAGATAATAAATGATGTCAGCATATAATGATTCTGCATCGTTTAGGCTTACCTCATACAGTTGTACCTGTTCAGATGAATTTTCAGAAATCTGCGATGCTCCAGCCAACATTTTGAAGAAGCCTTGACCTCTTACAATGCTTGCTGGCTTGATCTCAAGGTTGTAATCCTGTAAAGCAGTGATCCAATTTGCTCTTTTCTCACCCACATCCTTCTGTACTAGAAGATTTCTTACCGCTGGAAACGGTACTATGACCTTAGTATGGGTTTTAAGTAAGAAAGGTCTGAAATATTTGACTGCTTTGAAAACAGCATATGCCTGTTTCTCCACGTCTGAATAATTGAGTTCATCACCTTGTAAATTCGAGCTAAAAAATGCGATTGGAGCTTCCGCTTTTTCTTGATTTGCTTGAGTTAGAATCACAGCATATGATTTCTCTGAGGCAAATGTGTATAAGATAAAAGATTCTGAAAAATTCGGGGTTGCTAAAGATGGAGCATTAATGATAGCTTGTTTGATCAGGTTGAATGCTTCATGTTCATCTTGACCCCATTTAAAATTTGAATTCTTTTTAATCATGGTTTGCAAAGGAGACACAATTCGTGAAAAATCTGGGACAAATCTCTTTACAAAATTGATTTGACCAAGGAAAGATTGCATGGCTTTTTTATTATGAGGTAGGGATATTTCAAAAATTTCTTTGATTCTGTCAGGCTCGATGAGAATACCAGATTTTGACACTATGAATCCTAGAAGTTTCCCTTCACTTAGTGCAAAAAAAGATTTCTTTGGGTTAAGTGAAATCCCATACCTTAAACATCGTTGAAAGATCTGTTTTAAGTCTCTGAGATGGTCGCTTCGCTTCTTGGAGTACACTGTTATATCATCCAAATAAATTACTACGGATTTATTGACTAATCCCTTGAATGCAATGTCCATGGCTCTCTGAAATGTAGCACCGGCATTGATCAAACCAAATGGCATCTTCCGATATGCGTATGTGCCCCATTTAGTTCTGAATGTGGTTTTCAACTGATCATCGGGATGTACCAGCACTTGATTATATCCTGAAAATCCATCCAAGAAAGACATCAGTTCTGAGCCTGCTACTGCCTGTAATATCTGCTCCATAGGTGGTAGAGGAAAATTGTCTTTTAGACAGGCTTTGTTGAGATTCCGAAAATCGATGCAGATTCTAATATCTCCGTTTTTCTTTCTAACGGGTACCATATTGGAGACCCATTTGGAATGTCTGACGGGGAAAATTATTCTGGCTTTTAACAACTTATTTAGCTCGGTTTTTATCTGATTTTCTAAATTGGGGTGGATCTTTCTCAGTTTCTGTTGGACAGGCTTTTCGTTGTCAATCATAGGGATAGTATGCTGAATGATAGAAGTGTCGTACGTCTTCAGCTCATCGTAATTCCAGGCAAAGACATTTTTATATTGTCTCAAAAGACGAATATACGCTAGTTTTTCTTCAGGGGCTAAGCTGATGCCTAGATTAATGTTTTGTGGTTTATCATCGGTTCCTAGGTTTACCAATTCGTAGTTCAGAGTTGAACTGTAGAGCTTTGAATTGGCAGACCTTTTGAACCGATTTTTCAAATCGTATAAGTCTTCTAACTTAACCACCGATTTAGGTATAGCATTATCAGTGCCATTTTGTTGTATTTGTCGATCGTGATGGTCTTCGTCAATTATCTGATTGGAGTAGGATCCTTCGGAAGTAAGAAAATTTACAATATCGGGATCGTCATTGAATACTCTCCAATTTGTAATGTTGTCAGGGATGGATGGTCTAAAGATTAATTCTATTGAGAATCTATCTGGACTAAACTCTTCGGAGGGAATAAGCCTAGAGGCTACGTTAGCCAAAAGGTCTGCGCTTGCGTTTTGGAGTCTCGGGATTGAAGAAATATTGAATGCTATGAAATTCTCAGTCAGATCTTGCACCAAAAATTGATAGTGTTTTAAATGACTTGATAGGCAATGAATAGTGTTACGTACCTGTTTGACAACAATCTCAGAGTCTTCGAAGACTTGAAGATACTTGACGTTCAACCCGATTGCTTTGTATAGGCCTTGCACCAAGGCCTCATATTCTGCTGTATTGTTCGTGCAATCGAATTCGAGTCTGCACGTAAGCATGGTCTTATTTCCTTCTGGACTAATCAGAACGCATCATGCTCCTGCTCCTTCGTTAGATTTAGAGCCATCAAAATATAATTTCCAAAACAAAGATGTATTTACAGGTTTATCTACAAAAGTAACACACTTTGAATTATCAGTTTGGGAAAAAATTTCGACTTGGGACAAAACTGAATTTTCTAAGTAAGGTGATGTATGAGCATTGAAATTGCCGAGAAAAGAATCTACCGAGTAATTGCCTATGATACTGCTGTTATATGCTACTGCTTCATTTTCTCCCTCCAATTCCGTTACTATGTACTTCTGGTGTAACTCTCGTTCAACCTTTATTTGATTCGGTTTACCATTGTAGGGTAACCACATGTGTGACCAGTCGGTTGAAAAGTATCCATGGAGTTTCTCGGACCAATCCCTGCTAAGAATCAAGCCATAGAATTCTGGGATATCAGCCACTCGAATGTCAATAACCTGACATACCTTTGGGTTGGATGACAATCTTATGGTTACTTGATTAAGTTCACCAATCACTTCGACTTGAGATCTATCAAGCTGAACTATGCGCACTGCGGATTTTTGTGGTTGAACATTTAACTTGGCAGATATTGATCTGGGTAAAATATTCGTTGAAGCACCAGAATCTACCAAACAATTGTGCACATTTTTATTGAAAATTTCATAAGTGAGAAGGAACGGGGGAGTGTGAGACCTTGATCTTCCTCCAATAAAGGCGATGTCATTAGGATCAATCTTATTAATCGTGTTGGTTGGAGGTTTTCCCATGTTGTGGGAAGCTACAGCTGTAGGCAAAAATGTAATAGGCACGGCATGTAATTCTTTCATCATTATCTTCTGTTGATGTTTCAATTTGCTCAATTCGTAAAGGGTAATATTAGCCCTAGTCTTTCTCATGTCGTCAATAATATTGTATTCCATTTCATCCGACACTATTAGTGTTTTTGATGGAGTTGTTTGATCTTATTGGACCGGGCTAGGTTGAGTGGCTTTAGTGGTCATTTTTTTTGTTGCGACTTTATCTTTTGCTGTAGAGCTTGTGCTCTTCTGCTTAGGGGTAGTTTGGGGGGGATCAAGTTGATTTTTGCTTCGTGTGCTAATCGGAAATGCTTCTTGATCTTCTTCTTGTGGGAGGATGAAATCCCACATTCCTTGTAATTCCACAACTTCTTCGTCATCAGTCTGCCCTTCAGTGGTATTCTCTTCTTCTTCCTCTTCTTCGGATTCGACATTTGAAATAGCGTTGGGTGGTTTCACATCCATCGAAGGACCTCTTTTAAAAGCTCTGTAGGGCTTTTTCGAAGAAGTTTCTGCTACTTGTTTTTTTATGTCAATCATCTCATTGGACATGGTCTTTAATACTTTTTGCAATCCTTCCAAATCGAAAGGGTCTTTCGTTTGTTTCTTCTTGGAGTCTTCCTTGAAGGTGACTTTTTTAGACTTGCATTCCTCTATCACAGATCTCTTTTCCAGGGCTATTACGCATTTCTCTACTGCTATCGCCTCTGTCAAGTTTTCAACTAAGGTTGTTTTATTTGCCCTATCCACGAAGATTGCTAAGTTTGATGGTAAGGTCGTAATATACCATTCACATCGTACTTCTTCGTTGGGTTGGGAAGCAGTGGGAATTTTGTTGAGGATCTTATTGAACCGTAAATTGAAATCTTTGATGGGTTCTCTAGCCTCGGCTTTAAGTTTGGATAGGTCATTGATTAACGTTGCCGTTGATCTGTCATCACCAAACTTGGTAAGGAATTGGCTTTGGAAAATGTCCCAAATTGTGATAGACCCGGAGGGTAATGAAAAGTACCATGACCCGGCTGTTCCTTGCATTGTATAGGGAAAAAGCCGAACAACAGCATCTTCGTTAGTAACTCCGTTGAGATTGACAGAAAGCATGAAATTGTTTATGTGTTCTTCAGCTAGCATGCCTGCTTTTGGATTGAATTTGGGTAGCCATTTCTCAGGATGGGCCGGTATTTGACTCAAGGGTGGAGGCATTAAGACTGCCCCAGGATTATTCCATGGAGACTGGGCCATCGTTGAGTTGCTAGTGAATGAAAGTGCAGAAGATGATCCCTGTGGCTGGGAAGATGAAGATACTATGATCGTAGATGATTGAAGAGGGGTTGTGGGAGTTCCAGTAAGCGGATGGATGATGGTTTGGAATGAAGATGTGGGTGGTTGACTTCGCGGTGAGGGAGTTAAAATGGAGGATGTAGATGAAAGAGTCTCACTGCTAGACTCTTGTGGTGTTTTCCTCGCTCTTTTCCTGGTGGGGAGAGGCAATTCAGTTGGCTGGATGCCAAATTTTTCACTCTTTAATCTGGTCAGGGGATGAGCAGGATTGTACTGCGAAGTCACGCTGCTTTGAGATTTATCAGACCTCTAAGTAGAAATGGAAAATCCCTGGAGTTTGTGAATCAGAGTTTGAACTTCAGGGGGTTCAATGGTAGATTGGTCTGAAATATTAGGGTGTGTAGCAGCGGTTAATACTCGAGCGACTTCTGACTCTGGATTTAAACATACTGGGGAAGTCAGGGGAGTTGATGAGGGCGATTTACTCTCAGAATGGTATTTAGATTTTGATTTAGGTGCCATTCATAGTTCGGGCCCTCCTTCTAGCACCAGATATGTTGAAGCCCCGAAAATCGGGTCGACAACAAGGGGGATACCCACCCGGTCCGGACCTTGGTTGGCAGCTCCTTATCCGTTTGGTATAGCGGGTCCGACTGGGGATAATGGGACCAGTTTCCCAATCTAAGGGTGTGTGTGTGCAGAATTGGATGTTGCTGATCTAAGAATACTTAAAGCTAATCTAATTCAAACTTTTAAACTAACTTTACGCTATTGTAATCTAATGAAAAACAGCACATCTAATCTATGCTAACCCGGGGTGTATTTCTTCTATTATGCGATCTAAAGAGATTTCAAACAATAACTGGTAATAAAGATCATTCAGCTATCATAAGAATAGAAATCAATTAAGATGAACTACTTTGCATAAAAAGTTAGGCAAAACAGTTGTGAACAGCATATCGCATAATAAGTTATTCATATATCAGACATAAATAAATGGCTCCACCGTACAAAAGTGCCAAATGGTAACTCACACATTCATGCAATAACATATAAACAACTAAAATTGTATATCACTTTAAGAATATAAGCAGAAATGGTCAAGAGATAAAAGTACGATTTATGACTGATCCTACTCATAAGCTTCAAGCAACAATGATTTATCTCTCATTGCTCTAACATCTACTAAGAGTACAGAAGTGCAACATCAGTAGCAGATATCAAATGCAAACATTAATAAACCTTGATCCATCCATTCATCAAAACCCCCTCTGAGGGTGCAAAAGTGCATGTTCTGAGGACAAGTTTTTGACAAATTTCTGGACCCTTCTCCAAATGCATGAGAAGGGTTTAAATACTGCTAACTAATTAACTTAATTACATAAATTTAGGATACGGTTTAAATGACCGCCCTTCTTCTAAAGCAAAACTATTTCTAAAAACTGAATCTAATTCCTAACTATTTCTGCATTTGCTCCTTAAATGTTGCGAGCATTCAACATTCGCCTAGGAAGAGTCGGCTGGTTGCCTTCTGCTTTTGTTTGAGTTATGCAAACAGAAATGGCAAGCGCTGGCACCACTTTTTAGTACACTAGAAGATATTTTTGAGAATTATCTTATGGTTGGGCGAATTTACTGCGTATATACTTGCCAACAACCCAAATTTCCCTCAAACTGCTTCTGCTTTTGCTATTTCAGTTTCCGGACTTGCGAATGACTAAGCAAGTTAGGGACTTTGCTTTCTGAACAATTTTCTTAGCGATGCGCGATTAGCGCTAGGCGCTAATCGCGCATCAAAAATTGCCTCTGTTCTTTGATCCGAGCTTTTCTGGTGTGTTTTCTTTCTTTAGCGCCTTTTTCCTTTACCGGGTAGAAGTTTCAGGATTTTTTTGTAAACATGCTGCTTTTGTGAGCTTTCTGACCCTGAATGTTGAATCACCTATCGACCTCAGCATCTGTTGAGTGATACTCTGGAATCTGTGGTTCTGTTGCATGCGGCATCCGTTCATGAAGGCATCTCTTCTCTATTCTCCGAGCATTGACGCTTTCCCCTTTTCCTTAGATGTTTCCTGCTCATTGCTTCATATTTTTCCTATTTTTCATTCCTGCAGTTCACGCAAAGGAAAAGAGTAATGATAATAAATACTGATACGAAAGATCTAACCTCTATGAATGTATAAAATCATGACACCCATCGTGAACTGACTCTTCGAAAAACACAAAACTGTCCTTCAATGACACTTTGGCATATGTTCATTAATTTCCTTTAAGGCGCGCGCCTAATTTTGGTTTATAGACAGCTTTTCTAGAATGTTGAGCCGAGGAAATTTGCGATGGGCGATAGCAGCATCGCGTCATCTCATTACCTAGATGTGTCATCGCAAATTTTTTCAGATCGGGTTATCGCAGATTGCGTTTATCGCAGATCGCGTTTATTGCAGATCGCAGATATCACAAGATCGCAGCATCGCGGACCACATGAGTCATTAAATCATTGTGTGCTGCTTATAAGATATTGCGATATGCGAAGTCACACATTGGCCGTCAGAGATTTCTTAATATTTTCATTTAAGAGCGCTTCTTAATGTGTGCGATGCGATGAATTTCGCGTCGCTTCTTCACAGTTTTTATTATGCTCATAAGGGGGTGTTTTATCTTCTCCACGCGATGCGACATAATTTCAAGGAGTAGAATACAAAAAGTTTTATAAAATGTTTTTTGAATTTTTTTATTAAGGGTCCCCATTTGCTTAGTGTTATTGCTAATACTAAACAAAGAGGGGGGTTGTTGGTGGCCACAACAAGTTGTAGCTTCAGTTTCAGCAGTTTCTGGCTTCAAAATAGGGCAGTCGATATCTTGCAAACCGTTCGTCGGATTGACTTCATTCCACCACCAAAAGTTGCGGCTTTCAAAGGAGGTTCAGATGAACCTACAGTGCAGTTCCAAAGAGGAGATATTCTAGGCCACGCAAGTCAATCTTTACTTCTGCAGTTGCAGCTTCAAATTCAACAGCTTCCGGCTTCACATGTGTGAGAGAGAGAGACCGATTTCAGCGCAATAGAGAAGAGACTCATATCTGCGCAGTAGAGAGAGAGAGATGTGATGAGATGAGTGAGTATAAATGAGGAAAAGTCCTCTTATATTTATACACAACGTTGGTGGGTGAATAGATGCGACTCTTGGGCTTCTGAGTCTACATGTGTTGTAGGTCGGCTTGATAATAATTCCATAATCAAAATAAATTCATATCTCCATGAATACTTATCGAAATTGGATGATCTTTATATCAATCCTACACCTCTCGACGAGAGGAATCTAATAAAAATATTATTAGCCATGAATAAGATGACCCACATGAAGTTTTGCCCTGGTTTCCAATTTTAACACTTTGTCATTCTCCCGTCACTACTGACATTGTTCTATGTTACCTTGGATTCCTTCTCTTCATCCTTCAGCCTACAGCAATGGTCTGCGAGCGAGGAAGAGTAAGATGTGGTGATGGTGGTTGGGGTAGAAGGTATCCCACTCGCAATACATGGATTGATGAAAATGTCAATATCTTTGACCCCGACATCCATGTGCATATCTATCTCACAATAGCCTTGCTAGAAGCCGATGAGAGAAGGTGTATAGGCGATGGGAATTGGGCCGTTAGAAACTTGTTGGATTATTATCTATGGAAACAGGAGCAAGCCAGAGAGGGGATGAAACAGAGGGTGGTGGAGACCAATTCCCAGTGAGCAACATTCATCAATCTCTACGCCAGTTATCTAGATGCTTTGGAATTTCCTTCCCTCATGTCCTGCTTTCACCCTCTTCCTCCAACTCTCAGTATGGCTCTGGCTCCCATTCCTTCTCTCCAACATCTCATTCTCCTTCTCTAAGGTAGATGATATGCAACTCGAAAGAAAGGTGGGCCAGGAAGCAGAGACAAAACAAGCTCAGTAGGAATCAAGCTCGTATGGTTGCCTCATTGTGGAGGAGAAGGTGGAATATGCACTACTCAAACGACGATCAACAAGGAATGGGAGGTCTCCTTAAACTCCAAAGGCAAGCATGTGGTATGACCAAACAATTCTTGTCTTTCCTACTCTTTCTCTTTACAGTTCTGACCAGCACTCAAGCAAACAATCATAGGCATTTTTGTAACTCTGTTAACATTGTTTTATGCTATTTTCTCCTTTGTTTTCTATGGACCAAGTATTTCAAGTCATATGCTTTCATGCAGAGATCATCCGGTTTCCCCTTGGTGGGAAGATGGTCCCAAATCTTCTATTACAGGCATTACAATGCTTGCTTACGAAAAAATATATCCACTTGGTCCCATGCTTGTTTATGAAAAAAATATATATATCCACTCACATACCTTTAACTCCTTGGATAACTTCCTCCACATAGAAATATATAACTTGTCATTCATGTCATTTTTTTTTACTTTGCAGATATCATGGGAAATTATCATGGACTACTGAAACCACGTGGTTGTAAACAACCAATTGCAATGTAATAGCCCCATGTTAAAGTTTCATGTATTAAAGGATAATAAAGGCAAAATAAGACCAAGGTCAGGAGACACGTATTCAAAGCTGAATGCTGGGAAAATGCTTTAGTGGACATCACTTGTGGTTCAATAATGGTTATGGAAATTAACAAAGGCAAAGAGGCAACAATTGGCATTTAATTATGAGAGATAAGGAAAATAGGAGAAAAGGAACGTGAAGAGACACAAATTTTTATGCAAGGGAAATTAGAGGAAAATGAAGGAAAAGAGAGACATCAATGATAAAAAGGCTTTAGAGAAACAACTCACAACTTTTGTCATATTTTGCATTGGATGAGTTTCAGAGAGAGGGAGAACAAGTAAGCAAGAAAAGGAAATCAAGGGAGTGCAAGGAGAAATATGGATCAGTAACTTCAACAAGAAGGTTTTGTAGGTAATAGGTTGCATATGTGATTTCCTTGTTGGGATGTGAATGCATGGTACATGAATTTGTTTATTTGGTTCATTTGTTTTCATTGGCAATGGTTTTTCTTGGTTTGACAGTGGTTTCAACCTTGCCTTGCCATTTCCTAGATATTCATGGTGTGATGGGATTCATTATTGGTTGAGCTTTGGATTGCTGGAAGGTTTTGGAACTGGGTGAGGTGGTCTCAGGAAAATCCCAAGGGTTGTGGGTGGAGATGGTTTTCTCCAAGAAGCCCTCGACAGGTGGGTGGAGATAGGAAAATTCCTCAAGGTATGGTGAAGGAATTCTGAGGCATCCAAGCTTGTTTTGGTTTTGTGATCTCAGGACCGGTTTAGGTGAGATCATGGTAGCTTGAGGGTGGAGGTGGTTTAACCTTTGGATTCCTTGTTTGGTTATGTTTTGGTTTATCCCATGAGATCCCACATTCATGCTTGGAATATGGCATGGGGGTGATTGGCTAAAAGAAATATTTGGTTAAGCCCAATCTATGGTTGGGTGGTACGTGGAAGTACCTAACTTGGTTGGCTTTTGCACAAGTTAAAATGAGTTATTCTTCCAATGTAACTAATGAGAACATGTACTTGTTATTATGCAGATTTTATGGTTGATTTGTTATGGTTTCTATTCTAGTTATATGTCGGTTATAAGCATGGTTCTACGGTGTGCTCTAGTTATGGCTCTTGTTCATGATTTTATAGTTTATTGAATGGTTGATGAATGCATGGGATAAAAAGTGATGTTGAAACTAGCTTGAGAGGGAATTGAGTCTTCTTGGTGATTCTTAGAAGAATTTCAGAAGTTTATGATCAAATATGCATTCATGACCTGTAGCTTTCATGTTTACCATATGCTTAACGAAATGTCTATCCATGTGCTAGGTATGTTTTTTTCAAGATATTGTCCAATTTTTGAATGGTTAGCCTTGCTATCGTGTTATTTATGTTTCTTGAAAGTTACAAACAGTTCTGGGTAGTGGTCTGGAGGCTTCTCTGAAAAATTGACATAGATTTCATGACCGCATGCATAATACGGGGGATTTTTTGTCATAACCGCATGCAGACAGGCTTATGAGTGTGGTTGGAGCCTCATAATTGCATGCACTTTGTGTCAACGGTGTGGTTGGGGTGTTAAGTCACTGAAAAAGAGTTCCATATCAGGGATTGATCACCAGAGCTGGTTTTCAGGCTCCTGAATGATCTGTAGTCCCTCAGGGATGTCAGTTTATGTTCGGATAGTCGGCCCCACTAGCATAACTAGAAATTGGAAGTTGGGTTATGTTATAGTAGCACTTAGCTCATGTTTACCCTATAGAGCTTGTAAAAACGAGTAAATGTGGGAGGGGGAATTACACATAATTAATGAGGAATCAAGATTATCTTATCTACTCTTCTTTTCTCATAAGTATAGTTTTACCCCTGATCAGGTGTGAGCTTGACAACACTCCCATAATGGTAGTTAAATGCAAAGGGACTTGGGGTACAAACCCACCACCCTCCACATGCTCGAGGTAGTAGGTGCGGTGGCTCCATGCATGCAAGTGGTTAATACTCCCGCAGGAGGTGGCAATGGCATTATGTCTTGGGTCTGGTATTATGTTAAGTGCTATGCGATATTTGTTAGTAAGTGTTTTTTCCAGGGTAAATAAGTGAGTAAGGGTGACGTTGAGCATAGAGGAACGATGCGAATCCAGGCAAGGTGGTGGGCTAATCTTCTCTGGGCAAGGGTAAACTAGTATGTGACATGTTTCTTCCTTCCCTCCTCCATGCAATAGCTTATCTGGTTATGGGAATTAGGTCTACATGGTGTCGATTAGCCTGAGGTTGTGAGAAAGCGAGTTTCTAGGAAGTTGTTGGTGCATGTATCCCTGATGCTGTATGTCCTTTTTAGCGGCATGGCCTCTATGTCTGTTCAGTTCAAAATTCTCCTGTCTTGGATGGGGTTATACGGGGTTTGTGCCTATACGTTGGCCCCTATGACCTTCTTCTTATGGTTTAGTTTAATAATACTAGGGTTCGTGGATGGTTTTGTCAACAACACCGCCTTTGGGCTTAGTTTCACTGACTCTCCCGGGGATGGGTCGAAGTTTTTCTCCCTGTATTTTTATTGGCCCTGGAGCCGTACGTTTTTATCTGTGTATTCAGCTAATTCTTGTGCCCTATGCCTCTGTGGAAGTCTTTACAGGTTAGGACTATGGGTTTGTGATGGTTTGGGTATGGGGACAACACTAATGGTGTAAGTCTCGTTGGTCTCTTAAATTCTTCTTCTGAATGCTATGATAAGTGGTTTTAGGTTGTGGAAGTTGTGACTCTGTTTGGGTCAGATGGCAAGGATGACGTGCATGGGAATAGACGGGAGGAAGTTCCTCGAATTTTGTGGTGGAAACCATCATTTCGTGCTTCTCCCTTGGCAGGTGTGCATGATGGTAGGGTCACCTGGAGGTGAAAAACTTATGGGCTTGGGCCACCTCCTGTACAAGAAATTCGCCCTACCCACCTTTCCACTGCACACTGTGAGTTCGTGGCAATGGCGTGGGCAGCGACTGCTAGAGGTCGTGGTAGGAGAAGCAAGGCGATTGTGAAGGAAGAGCAGCCCAACTCCTCTGGGGCAAAACGTGGGGCCGCAAACTGGTCACCAACATCATAAACAATGTGGCCACAACATACCGTGAAGGGACAAGCGAGGAAACAATGTAGTTAATTGAGGAATGGGAAGTTGACTTGAACCAACAGGCTGGATCGATGGACATTGAGGTGGAGGATTGGCGGGCTATGGTGCCTGATCCTAGGCACACCCATGGTCATGTTACCCAGTTTAAGCAAACTTTGTACCTGTACTGGTCCATGAAGGGTATCTTGGGAAAGGCCTTAGAGAAGATCTCTATGAGCATGGCAATAGTGGTGTAGGACTTTTCCAACTATAAACAGGACTTCCTAAAATTACAGTTTCATCTGCAAAAACAAGATGGCCGCCTTCGACGAATTGAAGATCACCTCCCTTGCCTTCTCTCACATTCAGTGCTTCCAGGGTCCAATGCTATGGATCTGACTCCGGTAGAGTCTGCATTTGCAAAGGGAGAGGAGTAGTCTGCTAGTTAGTTTCAGTTTTGTTTTATTATATATGCGGATAGCTTTTAATTTCCAAAATGTTGTTTCTTATGTTCATAGGCAAATAGTATTTCGGCAAGACAAAGACATACAAAATTATATAGCTTGGGTAGAAAGACTAATTTTTTTTGTTACTTGATGGCTTCTCATGCTGTTAGGTGGCCAACAGACTTGCTTTCCCTCTAGGAAAGTTGAGGCCACCTAACTATTCATATGTGGATGTAACTTGCTTATATTTTAATGAAAATGGAAGGATCTATCAAGCTTACAAAAGAAAAAAATTATAGTTTAAAAGATATTTGGAAAATATCCCTTTTTACTTTCACATGCACTTTCTTAACAATAATGTGGCACCTTTAATCCTTTTTTCCACGATCTTATGATTTCTTGTAGAACTTTTATTTTTCACTTTTTCTTTTTTCTTAATTACAAGAATAAGTGTCACCAAAAGTCTGAATGTTGTTAAGAACCTAGAGAATAGGGATACCTCTAAAAAATGATTAGGCCAATGGTTGGATCAGACAACAAATTTTTGATATGTTCGTTTTCATGAAAATATATTTTAAATATATGAAATATAAAGAAATCCACATAGATAATATATAAATAGTATATAAGTAATTGACAATAGAAAATGTGATAAAAGTAAAATTAGGATTATAGATATATATGTGATGATGATGATGATGGTTAACGTCCGCTGAGACCAATATATGTATATATATATCTATATCTATATATATCTATATATATATATATATATATATATATATATATATATATATATATATATATATATATAGATATAGATATAGATATTCTAACTTATAGACAAAACAACTTTTTTTAAGCGAAATTTGTCTATACAATTTCAAGTAAGATTATGATTTTTTGTTATTTAATCAACATTTTTGAAAACATAAATGGATTCAACACCTTTAAAAACCCCTAGAGCACTCAAATTCTACATATTAAACAACTTAAACTTGAGCTTCTAAAAATCTTTGCCGAATTTTAATTAAAATTAACCAAAAAAATATTCAAAAAAATCATTTCGTTTATAAATTAGATTATACCTATATATATATAAATATTTATAAAAATCATATCATTTGAAACATATTTATTTATAATTATTAATTATATCGTATTAATTATTATAATTTATATTTATCTTATACATAATTTGAAACCTATTTATTTATAATTATCTTATACATATTTAAACCTATATATTAATTTTATCAAATTTAAAATTTAAAAATAATAATAATAATAATAATAATTTATACTTTAAAATAAATCAAATAAAATAAAATATAAATATTATACTTAATTTCTTTGTTCCATATAAATTGTTTCGAAAATTTGTTTTATATAAATTGTTTCGATATTTTGTATATATTCAAAATTATATATAAGAAATAATTACTGTACATTATAATAAAAAAGAAATATATCCATTCCATTAAAATGGTTGATATAAAGCAATCAAAAATTAAAAAGCCTGAGAAAAAACATATAAAAATAAATCACAAAGCTATTAAAGAAGAGGAAGCAAAATAAACCATCTAAAAATAAATCACTAAATTATTATTAAAGTGCCAAAAGGAAGGAAGCAAAATGATCATGTTATGGGTATTAAGTTTATGGAAAGTCTTTGTCCCCAAAAAGTAGTCATATCCTTCTCATGATCATCACCTAGGGGTTCCTTTTCATCATTATCCTAATGCATTTTAAAGTTTTTGATATTGTCCTAATGCATTCTTAAAAAATTTGTTGATATTAACCCATTTTAATTTTAATAAGATTCTATATATATAAGTATAATGTTTTTATTTTTATTTTTTGATATTATCCTTATGCATTTTAAAAAAATGGTTGATATTAACACATTTTAATTTTAATAAGATTTTCTTAAATATATATATATAAATTTTTAAGTATAATGTTTTTTTTTAACACTTTATTTTTCATTTAAAAACTGGTTAAAGAGAAAAAAGAAACTCCCTTTATACATCATCAAAGTGTCTAATAACTACTATGTTTAAAGAGATATTTTTTACGATGGATAAAGGGTTCACACAAACATCATTTAATACTAATTAATGTAAACACTAATTTCAAAACATTATATTAGTTATAATTATAATATTATAATATTAATATATTTAATTGAAAATATAAGAAAAAATAAAAGTTTTATTTTTACTTTAAATTATTAGCATAGTATGTAAACTTTTTATTATGTTAATAAAAAGTTTTGTTTTTTCTTCGGAAAAATTATTAGCATAGTAATAAATTGCATTATATATAACATGTTAGATGTGAAGAGTATATAAAATTTTAAGCAACATAAGTATATTTTTAATATGCCAGTAGGATGGTTCAACGAAGCATCACAAAAAAGATTGTGTAGTTGTGAGTGGTTCTCAAGCCTGATAATAATATCAGATACCACTTACACTGGAATGGAGGTCCTGGTACCAACACTAGAGAAGAAACCATCTCTCTAGAGGCTGCTCTGGTTCGCCAAAGAAAAGCAGTTGAACAAAAATATTTATGGCAACTCAAAAACCCTGATTGAAGGTATTCGGGGTCACCATGCATTCGACCCACCTCTACTTGCTAGATGGTTCCATAGGATACAACATGTACTAGCCTCTCTAACTTCCTATTCTAGACACATGTATTCAGAGAGAACAATGTGGAAGCGGACAAGTTGTCCAAGGCAAGTCTTCTGGGGCAATATGGGATCATGCATTACAAACTTATAGTAGATCAGCACATTCGAGAAGTAGGCGAGATTTGCCTGCCATATTGATTTTCCTAGAAACTCTTGGTTTTCCTATTTTGAGTAACATTTCTGAAGAGACAATGAAACTTGCAGTCATATTTTTATTTTTATTTCGATATTTGCTACTAGTATCAGTATATATGGATAACTTGCATTATTGCCTCTAGGCACTATGTAGTTTTGATATTATTGCTATGACGCATGGTGATATTTATATCAGTTTGTATGTACTAGTCTTTTAATATAAATAGAATCCAACATTTTTTTCCTCTAAACAAAAAAAAGAGAGTATATTTCTACTCTTTTGTGTATAGAGTTATTTATTGTATTAGGGGAATACAACAATTTTCATGGTTAGATTACTTTGTTCAAAACTCAACAAAAGATTTGAGGTGATCGTCAATCTACCATCATGTAAGATTATAAGTTTAATGGGGAATGTGAATTTTATGGATCAAGGTTTGAGGGCAAAGTAGACACTAGTAGACTTATTGTTTAGTAGGGTTTTGAGATCAAACTCCAAGCTCCTTTCATCTAATGCTTTAGTATGTTCTCACTTTGTTTCAATGCTTTGGTTCATTTGGTTTTATTTATCTCAGTCTCTAACTTTAGCTTTTTGGGGGTGGAACCTCAACCACGCTCTTGATTGGAAGAGTCAATGTCACGACTGTGGTTTCTTTATTGGTTCCTTGAATTAAGCCATGAACCATCTCTACCACCATATCTCCTACCTCATGTATCTTGCTCACTCTATTATTGGTAATTTAATCCCCATTATTTACATTCTATGTCTATCTCAAGCCACTAACAACGAAGAGAGATTGCAAAGGTGATTGACCTGAATCTAACATACAAGGCGTGACTTGCAATTCCAATCCACTACCAAAAACCATTCCTATCATAAAGTTCCTTATTACATCACCTAGGCACAATAAGATGTCATGAAATTTAAAGAGAGCTACCACCAGTATTTCTCTAATGACACTAAGACTGAAGTGGAATCCATTGAGTAGGCGATCAATTAGAAGAGACAGAATTTATCCAATGTTTAATTGGAGACCAAATTTAAAAGTGGGTGTCAAACACATGTTTCTCCGAGTCTAGAGATACCCAAGTCTTCAAACTCCTTAAGCTCTATTGGTTAAACAAGGCCTTCATTTCCCAAGTGGTGCAGGAGAGAGGACATCAATAGCAAGGCATCTTGTAAAAAGTGGACTTCCTAGACAAAATTTGAAGTTGTTTACAAAGTAGTCAATGATATAGATATCATTTTCTAAGACACTACAGATTCCTAACACACTCTGATAGTGCCAGTTTTCCAAGCTTAAGCTTCTTAAAAGACTCCCTCTAATCCCATTTGGTTAGATGTGTTGGGTGATTTAATTGTGATTTAAATATTTGCCATTAAATTTTCAAAATGGTGTTCGTGAACTGATGAGGTATATGTGTACTATATGTATTAGGTGATTATTTATTAGAATAGATTAATATAATGCAAGAAACTTGAAACTAATTACAAAGAAAATTAAATCAATCCATTCCAATCCAATCCAATCAAAACATAAAGAAATTGAATCAATCTTAACAAAAAAACATGAATTAAAATAACATAAAAGAAACTAAACTAAACTTGCATAAATGAAACCACACTTGCTTGAAATGAAACCACACTTACTTAAAATTAAAATCACACTTGCTGAATTGGAAATCACACTTGTTTAAAATGAAAATCACATTGGATGAATTGAAAATCACACTTGTTTAAAATGAAAATAAATTAAATAACATAATTACAAAAAGTTACCAATATGTACAACAAATGAAAAAGGTGTGAAAATTGTGGTTGATGGGGGCCCTACACTCCTCGGCAAACACACCGAATGATTATCAAAGCTTGGAGATCAAAGCAGCAACATGTACTCCATAAAATTAAGTTGGAGAAAAGCTCCAAAGATATTGCAATAATTCAACTCTCTTCCCCTCTATCCTCACTTACAAATTACTTATCTTTGATGGAACTTGGAACCCCTTTGTATGAAGAATGCACTCCTATTTATACAAAAATTTGAGATAACTAACCAATAAATATAGATCCTCAAATCTCTCCTAAATCCACATTTATCTCTTGTGGTTACAACCAATCACCTAAAAATATGTGATACAAATCCTCTCAAAATCCTCTCCTGATTTTTATAGGAGACACATATCAAAACATCAATGATTCTTCTCCTTTGAATGTGCTTAGTCAATGATCCAAATCTTCTACAATTATTCCACAAATCTTCATGAGTTGGAATTGAAATTCGAATTTGTGGTTGAGTGGTCAAATAAGATCATTCTAGAATTTTCAAATAGGTTTATAATATCATATAACTTATATCGTTTTTAGATATATATGAAAACATGTTAATTTCTTAATATTTAATCATAAATTCTCTTAAAATACTTAAAATAAATGACTTGGAAAATAATAATGATAAACTCATATGATCTTGAAAATGGTTATTAATGTAGGGATATGGAGCTACAAAATATCGTAAAGAGTTATGGAATATGGTAAAATGATGGAAATGAGGGTAAAAGATGATGACATTGGAGGCCCAACAAGATGATGACCCAAAAAACCAACTAGATATACAATATTAGTAGCACTCTACATTGGCTCTAAAGTATTTAGCTTTCCATATCCTTTCACAATAAATTTAAGTACAAATAAAACTACTCCTTTTCAATTTTTATTATATGTTCTCTTTATTACTTTACTAAATTATAACAAATTACTTTAACACATCCAAATAACTCTAAATTACTCTCATTATCAATTTACTTCGAACTCATTATCATATCATGCTAAACCTAATCTCTTAATACTTTAATATATTAATATTAATGTAGCTAATTTAAAAATAATAATAAACGTATTCGCACTCTTATCTTCTAGAAAGTCATAACTTAGACCAATGAATTCAAAACATGAAGATGACATTTGAAAATCAAACATAGTCTATCTGATAATTTGAAAAAATATTTCTTTAGCATGTGTTTCCTCCTAAGAGGTCACAGGTTCAAAACCAGAGGGGGTAGAGTATGCATGCCTTCGTAGACTTAGCAGACAAATCGTTGTGCGGAGGTGGGTCCCTTGTCCCACAAACAAGGGGGTCTCATACACCAATGTAGTGTCTGGCTTGACGATAAGCTTATATATATATATATATATATATATATATATATATATATATATATATATATCCTTCTAAGAGGTCATAGGTTCAAAACCAAAGGAATGTAGAGTATGTATGCCTTCATAGACTTAACATCCAAATCACTGTGCGAAGGTGAGTCCCTTGTCCCACAAACAAGGGGGTCTCATACACCAATGTAGTGTCTGTCTTGGCGGTAACATAGATATATATATATATAACTTTTTTATAATTAAATTTATTAAAATATATTTCTAATATAATAAAAAAGTCACTTTAAGTTGAAAATATAGAGAAAAAGCTCTAAGTTAGGAAAATGGAAATAATATAAAAAAATAAAAATTAGAAAGTTAAATAAAAAGAAATAAAAATGAAAATGAAAAAATAGTAACTAATAGAAATAGAAATGGAAGTCTCCAATCACTCAATGGACATGGAAGTTACTAAATATCCCATAATAAGACCTCAACCAATCACCTTACAAATAAATAAATTTAAATAATAACAAAAAATAACAAAAATTGAATTCCCAATGTTAAACTATGGATAAGCGACATAATGTTTTGGTCAAAGACAAATTAATATGCAGTCAAAACTGAATGTGTAATACCATGCCTCCGCAAGTATAATGATAATTTTTATTAATAGATTTATTTCAAAATTAATTAATTTATAAAATTTATATAACAAAATGATTAATCAATGGAACATGTTATTTTTTAAAGTTATTCATTAATGTTAATTGTTAAATAATGTTATAATAAGGGATAAAACTATGTTGTTAAGGCAAGAGGGGGAGAGGTCATTTTTTTCCATGACGAACAAAGAGTTGTTCAATATGCTTGGGGACTTGGGAAAGCTACAAATAATCACACAGAGTTCCTTTCATTATTGATTGGCTTGGAGCTGGCCTCAAAGTGTGGAATCACACAGATCACTGTCTTTAGATATTCCTCATTAGTTATAAAAAAATTCATGAAAGCGAAGAAAAATATCGACACTTCATCCTCCCCTTTGATTCTTAAGATTCATGCAACATTATCCAAGTTTGATAGAGTGAAATTCTTCCACATATATAGAAATTTGAATACAATGTTGGCAAACTTGCAAAACGAGGGTCCACTATGTCTCAGGGGATCATAGATATCAATGCAAAATTACTCTCATATACAGTTCCATAAATGAATCGTAATCATTGTCATCCTTGGCATGAAGGGGGATGTTTAATGGCCTTCATTTCCCGAACCTTGATTCTCCACAGATCGATGGAATTTTCCTGATGGTGTGGTCGGGCCTAGCTCTCGAAGAGACACTTGTATAAGTGATCTCATCCGACGAACAAATGGTTGTTAGTGTTCACTCTCTCATGTCATTTTGCCTTAAATTTCTCAGAAGCTAAGTTAATGATATATACGTCGATTGTGATGAACCCTTCACTCCGCACCAGGGAGAATTCAATGTTAATGTTCAACATGAATTCCAGGTATTTTCATCTATTTCCTAGAGCGATTATCATCGTAATGGCTGATCTTTGGTTACTGTCGGGCTCACTTTTCAATTGCAGGTTCATCTATATATGGTTGTATGAAAGATTTTGGCATTATCAATCGTTATCTCAGGTCTTTGTTGTCAGGTTTAGAAATTCAAGTGACATAGGTGGTGGTAGTTTGGTCTTCTATGTTCCCAGTCCCCCCAGGGCTAGTGAGCATATTATTGTTCTCTTCGCAATGGTTTCCATGGAAATTCAAGGCAATTTCGAGGAGCTTCGTAAGACTATCAAAGCGTTAGAGCTGATAGACAGGTTGTGGGATTCAATGTAGACTCTGGTCGCTACAATCAGCAAGCTAGAGGGTTTAAGTGAGCGCCAACAAAGTTATTTTCAATCCTTTGTGGAGAATAAGCTCCTTGAGCACCATGCAGATATGGAGCTCGCTCTGGTTAGACTTAGCTCTAAGGTGCAGCAACTCTCTAAATGGGTGGCGGCTTTGGAAATGTCAAATGAATGTGTTAGAAAGGATGTCGAGGCAGGCAATGTTGTAGGGGTTTGTTGTAGGCGCAGATAGACTCATCGAGTTCGTGTCATGGAAGACTTTGATGATAGCCCGTTGGTGACCACCCTTATGGTACTGAAAATAGTCGTCCTCTAGATTTTAGTAAGTTTCATGTATATTGTTGTTATGTTAACATGTAAATTTTGTCTTATGTTACAATCTTTCTATAGGATGTATGGAGATCGTATTTTGTCTTAAGAATAATGTAAGCAATCGAGACAGTAAACATTCAGTTTACTCTTTCGAAGATCTCCCTTTTATGGATGGCTCTAGATAAAAAAGACTAGATGTAAGGATACTAGCCCAAAATCTAAATTTTCCTTAATATAAAATTTCCCACCCATTCCATTTAATATATATATATCTATATATATATATATATATATATATTATTTAATATATATATATATATATATAGTTAATGATCTACAAGAAAATAAGTTATAGCTTTGGTTAAATGTCGCTTAATCTTAAATCATAATGCATTTATTCACATCAAAAAACAATTATTAAACAATCAAAACAATTTTAATATATACTCCAAATCCAAAACCTAACAATTATTCAAAACACCAAATCATATTTCATAAATTTTCAAAATTAAATAGATTTCATAAATTTATCACAATGTTTTTTCAAGTTTGAAAACTCTCAATTAAATTCTATATACAATTACTTTTTCTTTAATGGCAAATTTTTCTATATATTTATGCTATTAATTTTTTTTAATGGCCAATTTTTTTTGGTTGTGAGGGATTGTCAATTCCATATATTTATGTGATTGCTTTTATATGGCAAAATTATTGGTTGTGAGGGATTGTCAATTCTATATATTTATGTGATTGTTTTTTAATTTTTTCTTTTGATGCCAATTTTTTTGGTTGCGATCGATTGTCAATTCTATATATTTATATGATTGCTCATTTTTTTATTAGCAAAATTTATAAGTGTGAGAGATTGTCATGTCTTTGAAAACAATTTTTCAAAAAAGAATAAATATAGTTTAGAAAGTAATTTAAAAAAATAAATTAAATATATAAGTTTCTAGAAGTTATTAACAACTTAATAAATATATTTTAGAATTTAAAATTATGTATAGAATTTTTTAAATAAAGTTTTCAAATATATAATATATAAATTTAATGGCAATATTCATGGTTTTGAGGGATTGTCAATTCTATACATTTATGTGATTGCTTTTTTTTAGTGGCAAAATTTATAGGAGTGAGAGATTGTTATGTTTTTTAAAATAATATTTAAAAAAAAAAAGAATAAATATATTTTAGAATTTAAATATATAAGTTTTTAGAAATTTATTGGGCTGAGAGATTGTCATGTTTTTAAAAATAATTAAAAAAAAAGAATAAATATATTTTATAATTTAAAATATAGTTTAGAAATAAATTTGTAAAAAAAAAAAGTTTAAATATACAAGTTTCTAGAAATTCTTAACAAGAGAATAAATATATTTTAGAATTTAAAATTCTGTATAAATTTTTTAAATAAAAGTAACTTAAATATTTAATATATAAATTTTATTTTATTTAAAAATGAGTGAAAATATAATATAAAGTAAAATTTGTGCACCCTGGCATTAGCATGTGATGAAATTTTATAATTCGAATCATATTCATTAAAAAAAACTAACGAAATAAAATTTTAACATTAATTCATTTGAATTATTTAATTTTCAACATTCTTTGTATAAATCTATATTTATAAGCAAAACCAAAATTTTAATGGAAGCATCCTACTTCATGTATAAATCTATATCTACAAGTAAAACCAAAACCAAAACCAAAATTTCAAAGGAAGCATCTTAAATAAATTTAATTTAACAATAAATCTATATCAATTTATTATTTAATTCAGTCATCTATCTGCCTCTCTTTATTTGCTAATGTTGTTAAGAACCTAGAGAATAAGGAGACCTCAAAAAATGATTAGCCAAAGCCGACAAAGGTGGTGTTGCGGTTATTCTTAATAAAGATGATTACCATTGGAAGATGTTGGACCACCTCCATAATAGTGGGAGCTACAGGAAACTCAACAAGGATCCCCTGAAGAAGATTTCCAAAAGTGTGGTTCTTGCTATAAAGGCTAGTAGCTCAGTCAACTCATTTAGTCATAAGCTAATTGAAAGTTTCCCTTTTACCCCCAGAATCGATGGTCTGCCAAAGAATCATAAGGAAGGGGCTCCTCTGAGACCCATTGTCAATACGATAGGAGGGCCAACTTATCTTCATGCTAAATATTTAGCCCAGAAGCTTAAACCCCTTGTTGGCCATATAGAATCCTTCATCAAGGACTTTGCATCTTTTGTCAATGAGTTAAAGAGTTTCAAGCTTTATCCAGATGACAAGCTTGTGAGCTTCGATGTGGTCTCCCTCTATACTAATATCCCTATCAACGAGGCCATCGAAGACATCAAGCACATCACAGATCCTAATACGGCTTATTTAGTTGGTATTTCTCTTACTTCTACTTTATTTTCATTCGATGGGGAATTCTATGAGCAAACTTGCGGTGCCGCCATGGATTCCCCCCTCTCCCCTGTGGTAGCTAATCTATTCGTGGAGGATTTTGAATCAAAGGTCTTAACTTCTTCTTGTCTTTTGCCTAAGATGTGGAAGAGGTTTGTGGATGACACTTGTGTCATCTGGTCCCATGGTAAAGAAAAGTTGGAACTGTTTTTCCTCCATCTTAACAATCAATCTAGTTATATAAAGTACACCATGGAATTTGAATGGAATGGTAGTCTGCCCTTCCATGAAGTCCCCTCTCAAGGAATGATGATGTCTCTTTCTCTCATCAGGTATTTCGTAAGAAAAAGCATACGGAACAATATCTTCATGCTAATTCTCATCATTTCCCAGCTCAAAAGCTTGGTGTTCTCAACACCTTAGCAACTAGAGCTTTAAGAGTTTTTGATGAGAACCATCTCAATGAAGAGAAAGCACATCTCCTAAGTGTTTTCTTTAATAATGGGTATAGTAGACACCAATGTACTAAGGCTTTCCTCATAGTTTAAAAAGGTCATAGTGCTAAGAAAGATACCAAGGATCGTTTTTTTGGTGTTCAACTTCCTCTTATCCAAGGGATCACTGACAACATTGTGAGGTTCCTAAGGAAGCATAAGGTGGCTTCAAGCTTTAGGCCTTTAAATACCATCCGGAGCTCCCTTAGATCTGTAAAAGGCCTAGTGGACCCCAAGAATATGAAGGGTGTTTAAGTTATCCCATGCTCTTGTGGGATTCCCTACATTGGTGAGACTCGTCACTCGAATAATCAAAAGATTCGTGAGCATGCTGCTGACATCAAGCATGGTAGGACCCGTTGCTCTGCTTTGGTGGAGCATGCAGATAAATCTAAGCATCACATCTGCATTGAGGAGGCCCAAGTCGTTGCTAGGGTTAGTAATTTCCATCATCGTAAATTGAGGGAAGCCCTAAAAATTGAAAAAAGACCCAATAATTTGAATAGAGATGATGGTTGGAATATTAGTAGAAGTTGGGTCCCTGTCCTGTCCTCCTAGATTTTTAGGCTTCTTTTTGGGATTTATTTTGTTTGTTTGTTTATCTATGTAGGTATTGGCATCCTTTTTATAGTATTTTTTGTTGATTTATTCTTCATTAGAGTTTATTTTCTTGATCCTTTGTGTTTTTTTATGTATTTTATCATCCTATTCGTTCTTAACTCCTTTTATTTTTTATTTTATTTATTTATTTTTATTTTTTTGGGCCTGAGCCCCATATTTCGTTGTTGAACCCGTTTTATTTATTGATTACTTTTCTTTGGATATATATATATATATATATATCTTGACTTGTGTATATTTTTGTTTTATTTTATTTATTTTTCCATTAATTATTTTTAATTTAGTTTATTTTGTTTCCATTAATTATTTAACAAATGATCTTGTCTTGATTATGATCTTGACTCATTTTTATAATTTTTGACTCCCCTTCATTACAATTTTTTTTTTTAATAAATTAATTTAAATCTTATTTCTCAGAAACTAGCTTTTTTTTTTTTTCTAAGCAACATTACCTACTTTGTATTAATATTTACAGCGGAAAATTACATGCAGTATGTCTTGCTGCCCCATGGCAGCTGTAGCATAGTCCCCCAGCCCATTACATTTCTGAGAAACCCACCTGAAGGTACCTAGATTGCTCCCTAAAACCTCCAACAAAAAGACAAAAACCATCTCTGTAAAGCCCTCGCAGGGGCAGAGATTGTCACATAGAACCAGGGCTTGTGGAGATAGCCCAAGCCAAACAAAACTCCATTCCATAACGGAAGAGTGACCCAGAAACAGCAGATGATTCATATGACCGAGAACGACCAACATATAACAGAAAAAAACAAACTAGAACGACTAAAGACAGCAGGAGAGAGAACCGACCACGATCCCACACGCGTCCAGTCTTCATGCATGAGAGCCATCTGGGCTTAGCCCTCTCTCTCGTCATCCCCGGGCTCGCCCTCCCCTGGTTTAGCTTCCCGAATCCACGCCCAGCCATGTCCTTCTGGTAGGCCGTCCATGAAAGCCGGCAGCACAGGTTCGCTCTCCCGCAATTCCGCCTCCCTTGAGCTTGAGGCCTCCCCCACAGGCCTTTTTCCTTTATCCACGAGCCTACACTCTGCCTCCATAGCCTGAGGCAGATTTTCCTCTCGCTCCGGGTGGAGTCTCTCTTCAGTGACCGCGGGGTGCTCCATTGCAGGTGGCCGAGGCATGCCTTCTTCAAATTCGTCCGGTATTCTGGTAAACAACACTGAAATATGAGCATTGATGCCCAGATTTTCTCTGGGATTGCGCAGCGAGAAGATGACAGAGCCGAATGCTGGTAGAGTTTGCTCGCCATTGTTGGACCCTCCAGCTTCCACAACTTGACTCGCCTGCACCTGAGGTGCTCCTCCTCGTCGGTGGCAGTAAAAACAACAACAATGGTGGTGTTGGTCAGCTGCAGGCCCGCGAGCGGATCTGGCTCTCCCTGAGCCTCTGCCCCGACGGCATGGCATTCTTTCACGCACCATGTTCCCAAATTCCACTTCCTCAGACGAAGCTTTCTCCCAATTCGGCTCACTATGACAGACAAAAGACTGTAGGCATGAACCAGGGAGGACCAGCAGTCGACCAGTCTCCCCCAATTCCACAAAGACTCCAGAACTCTCAGGACACAGAGCAAGAACACCATCGCTGTGGGCTTCGTCCGCTTCCAAATCAACATATTTAACGACCTCTGCATTCCGTCGGAATGTCCCCGCATTGAATGCGGCCATCCGCCTTCGCTGTGAAACCTGCGCCTTCATTAAGGCTCGAATGTTGCATTGCAGGTCGATGGGAGGTGGCGGTGAGGAGCCTTAATGCTCTCCGTCCGTCGCGTGTCCTGTCGACCGTGGCAAGTGGCCTTACCAGGTCATGCACGGTGGCACCCGCATCCGGGACAGAAACTAGCTTTTTAATATAGCGGTTACTTATTAATATATTTCTTTTTAATAAAGTAATAAACTAATATCACAATTTAAATATTATTTTTCAAAAACTAGTAATATTTGGTTTTAATAAATTAATTTAAATATTATTCAATATAGTCGTTACCTATTAATATTTTTAATAAATTAATAAACTAATATCATTATTTAAATATTATTTTTCGAAAACTAGTAATATTTGGTTTTAATAAATTAGTTTAAATATTATTTTTCAAAATCTAGTCGTTTAATATAGTCATTACCTATTAATATTTTTAATAAATTAATGAAATAATATCAATATTTAATTATTATTTTTTTCAAAAACTAGCCGTTTAATATAGTTGTTACTGAATAATATTTGTTTTTTAAATATTAATAAATTGATATCATAATTTAAATATTATTGTTCAAATATAGTTGTTACTTGAAATTATGTCTCTACATTTCTCTTTATTTAAGCCTTTGCCATGGTCTGTCTCTTCATCTAGTCCTAATGATGAACCACACTTGTTGGTTCGAAACGTGTCGACCAAAATTTCTCTTATGTAATTTCTACCGAAATACTTTGCGTAATTCATTATGGATCACAAAAGCTTGAATACAGAAATAAACACATTCTTACTTTTAAAGTCATACCTAGAAAATCATACCTTAGACCAATGAATTTCAAACATCAAGATGACATTTGAAAATCAAACATAGACTATAGGATAAATTTTGGTTAGTCACTGTAGGAATTTACAGGGTAAGTTCCTCAGATAGAACACCAAAGGACACCACTCACAAACAGATCACAGATCAATACACCAGTATTTTGACGTGGTTAAAACCCTCAAAGAGGGAAACAGTCCACGGCCTGAGCCAACGCGGCCACTTCAGGCAATTTATTAATAAAAGAATGAAAATTTACATATGCTTCTCTCATAGACGGATTACCCTACAAATGACCCTCCATGCGCTTTAAATAGAAATCATGGACCAATCGGGTGTTAAGCCACGGATCAAGTGTTAGTAATACCGAGGAGAGAATGAACCGTCGGATCACTACATATTGTGACCGTCGGATTGTAAGTTACAAAATGTACAAGGTAAAGAAACACACTTTACCTAACTCTATACTAGACCAAGTTGTACTTAACTATTTCCTATGTGTCGGAATATCCTAACATCCCCCCTTAAGAACAACTTGGGATAGGATTGAAGGATTTACAAATATGACACAATAGGAGAAGGAAGGAGGCACTAGAGCCTATCCCCCCTTAGTGACAACTTCCTGAACTCCAACCATAAATCGAAGTTTAGTGAACTTCGCCTCTGTGAGAGCCTTTGTAAAGATGTCTGCAACTTGATCATCTGTTGAACGATATTGCACTTCAAGAACATGGTCGTGAATGAGATTTCTGATGAAGTGCATGTGCAGTTCAATGTGTTTGCTGCGCTGATGTTGGACTGGATCTTTGCATAGCTGAATGGCACTTTGATTATCACACCAAAGTGTAGTCGGATGCTACTGCTGAAAGCCAAACTCTGACAGGATCTGACGAAGCCACAAGGCTTCCTTACTAGCTTCTACGGCACCACGATATTCTACTTCTGCTGAAGAAAGAGAAATGGCACCTTGTTTCTTGCAAGCCCATGTAATAGGTCCTGAACCAAGAGTGAACACATAACCTGCAGTAGACTTCCGATCATCAGGGTCACCAGCCCAATCGGAATCAGTGAAACCAACTAATAGAGGAGATGCTTCGACACTATAATGAATCCCAAACTGAATTGTACCTCGAACATAACGAAGTATTCTTTTAGCTGCTTTCCAATGACTTTCACGTGGGTTTTGCATAAACCGAGCAACAAGGCCAACAACAAAGGAAAGGTCAGGACGAGTATGGGTTAGATACAAAAGTTTTCCTACAAGTTGACGGTATAAGGTAGCATCAACTTCAGGAGAAGTACAAGTGACTGAAAGTTTGACTCCAGACTGAAAGGGAGAAGGGGTTGGCTTACAGTCTTCCATGTGAAAATGGCGTAGAATATCACAGGCATACTTGGACTGAGAAACGGAAATACCTTCCTTGGATTGCAAGACTTGAAGACCGAGAAAATAATGTAAGTGTCCTAAGTCTGTCATTTCAAACTTCCTTTTAAGGCTAGACTTCACATGGTTTATAAGGTTGGGATCACTATCAGTCAGGATAAGATCATCAACATAAAGAACAAGAATGATAAGAGACTTGCCCACTTTCTTGGTGTAGACAGTATTGTCAGAGTGACACCTAGAAAAGCCATTTTCTAAAAGAAAGTTATCCATTTTGGCATACCAAGCTCGAGGAGCTTGCTTGAGACCATAAAGGGATTTCTTAAGCCGACATACAAGGCTGGAGTCTGTTTGTATAAAGCCAATAGGTTGTTCCATATAGATTTCTTCATGCAAGCCCCCATGCAAGAAGGCGGATTTAACATCCATCTGATGGACTTCCCATTTGAAAGAAGCAGCAAGGGAAAGAACAAGGCGGATAGAGTTCATTTTGGCAACAGGGGAGAAGGTTTCAGTGTAGTCAATGCCTTCAACTTGTGAAAAAACCTTAGCAACAAGATGAGCTTTATGTTTATCAACTTTCCCATCTGGTCCATACTTGGTTCTGTAAACCCATTTGCATCTAACAAGTTTTCGTCCCTTTGGTAGAGGAACAAGATCCCATGTATCATTTGCCAATAATGAATGATATTCTTCATTCATAGCTGCTTCCCAATCTGGATGGCCTGAAGCTTCTGCAAAGGTGTCAGGATCATAATTCATTGAAGCTTGAGCCAGTAAAGAAGAGGCTCTCTCAAACTGAGAACGTGTACGTCGCTGATCTGTAGGATCACCGGCAAGATCACCTGCTGCATCCCGAGTAGCACGGACCCATTTTGGAAGCGGAGGAGCTGAAGGAGGATCCTGAGAAGGTGGGGGAGGATTTTCATCCTCGCTTTCATCGTCTGAAGAAGAAATATTTTCAAAAGTAGAAGAGATATGGAGAGGTGGCACATTCGCCGAACTAGGCTCGCAGGCCGATATATTTTCATCAAACTTTACATCTCTTCTAATGATAACATTTTTGGACTTAAGTGGAATAAGTCTATATCCTTTGACATCTTCAGAATATCCAACAAAAATACATTTTTCACTCTTTGGTTCTAAAGCTTTATGTTTCTCATCTAGAATATGGGCCCATGCTTCACTTCCAAAAACAGGAAAGTGACTTACATCTGGTTTGATTGAGCTCCATGCTTCTTCTGGGGTGATATTCTTTAAAACCTTAGTAGGAGTGCGATTTATTATGTAATTTGAACAATTAATTTCTTTTGCCCAATAATTAAGACTAAGTCCTTTAGATTGAAGCATACAATTAGCCATTTCCTTTAAGGTGCGATTCTTCCTTTCAGCTACACCATTTTGTTGTGGAGTATATGGAACAGTATGTTGCATTTGAATTCCATTCTCAGTGCAAAAGTTGATGAATGTGTTTTTAACATATTCTCCGCCATTATCAGATCTTAGCTTAAGAATTTGATGTCCATATTGTTTTTCAACAAAGGCCTTAAAGGCCAAGAACATGTTAAATACTTCACTCTTGAGTTTTAAGAAGTATACCCAAGTGCGTCTGGAGAAATCATCAATGAAAGTTAAGAAATACTTGTAGCCAGAGAATGAAGCAACTGGAAGTGGACCACATAAATCACTATGCACGAGCTGTAAAGGGGCTGAGGCGTGCCAAGAGGCACGTTTTTCAAAACTATCCCGATGATGTTTTCCGAGTACACATTCGGAACAAACACCATCTCTGCAAGATACCATGGGAAGACCTGTCACCATATTTTCTTTACATAGATTCTGAAGAGAGCGATAGTTTAAGTGACCAAATCGCTCATGCCAAAGTTTGCTCACTTCATCATTATGAGCAACAAATACTGAGGGAAGATTTGATGACCCAAAGTTGTGAAACTTATACAACCTTGTAGAATCATCAGCAATGCCAGTAGCTAAAATATGTCTAGGATCTCTTAGGTCCTTAATTACAACATCGTGAGGTGAAAATTCAACGATTTTACCTTCACCTGAATGGGTTATCTGATATAAAGATAGAAGGTTGCAGGATAAGGTTGGAACACATAATACATCATTAAACTGACCATTGTCTAGATGAACAGTTCCAGTCCCTACAACACTAAGAGATCTATCATCACCAACATATATATTTTTGGTGTTACAATCATTTAAAGAAGAAAACATGGCTTTGTTTTTCGCCATGTGATAAGAAGCTCCAGAATCAATGAGCCACTCATGAGAATGAGAAGAAGAAGATACATTTAGTGCATAGCCAGACCGAGATGTTTGACAACCACATGCAGAAAGTGCCATTCCTGAAGATGAAGTTGAAGTTGAAGATTGCTCCAAATGGATGTTATGCTTCTTCATTGTTGCTTCCAAGGCTTCCATCTTCTTAAAGCATTTGGATTCTAAGTGGCCATCTTGATTACAAAAGTTGCAGTGTCTATCAGTCTTCTTCCCTTTGTTTTTATTTGTCTTATCATTTTGTTGAAATGATTTTTCATTTTGAGGCTGAAATTGCTTAGGACCCTTGTTTGGTTTAGGACCATTCTTTTTAGGATACAACTTCTTAGGATTCTTTGGATTTGGTTGATGTTGGGCGGCTAATGCTTTCTTAGAAGAGTTTCCAAGATGAAGAAGACCAAGGTGTAAGAGTTTTTCTTGTTCTCTTATTAAAGAATCACAAAAGTAATCAAAGGAAGGGGACTTGTAGGTTTGTCCTTGAGAAATGAAGGCTTCTCATGTAGAATGGAAGGTGGAAACAAACACAGAATAGGTTGGTCCCAACTTAGTAAGAATGGAGTAGATAAGGCTACTATCTTCTTTCTTAACCTTAACACCTTCCAAGAGAAGTCTAAGGGTCTTGAACTTGGACAAAAAATCTTCAATGCAAGAAAAATTATTGGGGTCCAATGTAAGCAATTCATTTTCAAGTTGATGGGCTTTAAGTTCATTTTTAATTCCAAAGACTTTAGTGATTTGTTGCAGTGCTTCATCAAGAGTATCAAGTTCTGCAATATGGAATCTAAGATCTGGAGAAATAGACATCCCTATCAACCCACGTGCTTGGTCTTGCCTATTTTCCCATTTAGCTGCCTTATCTTCATCTTTCGGTTTGGTCTCTTGCCCTGTGGCTATTCTGTAAAGACCTTTACTTCTAAGTAAATCCATAATATAGGACCACCATTGGAAGTAGTTAGTGCTATCAAGAATGACTTGGCATGGAATTTCCATTTTTAACATAAACTGAAGCTGTAGATGCTGAAACTAAGTGTACCAATGGAAAGATCTCGAAAAATTAGGTCATTTCAAAAAAACGGTTCTGAAAACGGCTTCCGGATGAAGAAGTTATGGCTTTTTGGAAAAAAATTGATGAAGTCGCCAACGAAGTGCGGGAATGTGCGGAAATGAAAAAATCCGCCCCCAAAAAATGGAGACTTGAACCCAAGACCTCTACTCTCATAAATTAGCTTTGCACCAAGTGAGCTATACAAAAAGTTTGAGAGAGAGAGAGAGAGGTTGATGCTTTGGGTTGTGTGCTTGCTTTGAGAAGGCCCTTTTTCCCTACAAAACAAAAAACACAAAACCCAACATGGACATACAAAAAAAAATGAACCTTGTGGCTCGAAGTTAGCTTTAGCCGAAAAACTAAATATTTTCAAAAATGAACCTTGCGGCTCAAAGTTAGCTTTACCCGGAAACTAAATATTTTCCTCAATGTTTCTGATTTTCCGAGATCACACTAAGGCGCAGCGGAAAAGAGCATACGCATGAGAAAAATCCTTCCTTTCTGTTTCTGATTTGCCCAGATCGCACAGAGTCACAGGGCAAAGAGCATACGCAGAAATGAAAGGTATAGATCCGGTAATAAAAAAAGCTAAATAAACTGAAACCGAAATAAACAGAGAGAAAATAACTGTAAACTGCAAATAAACACTGTATACCTCCAGATCTTAAAAATGACGCAACTAGGGCTACTGGAAACCTTTTCGCGTGAAACGAAAGGGGTTCCTCACTGGAACAGATGCTCCCAACACAACAGAGCAGTCCTCTCAGCTCGAAAGCAGTCAGAAACAGTAAATCTACGAAACGGTAGTCAGATGCAGTTCTACCGGCTTCAGATTTGGATCACCAACGGACGCGGCCCTCAAATAGCTCTGATACCATGTAGGAATTTACAGGGTAAGTTCCTCATATAGAACACCAAAGGACACCGCTCACAAACAGATCACAGATCAATACACCAATATTTTGACGTGGTTAAAACCCTCAAAGAGGGAAACAGTCCACGGCCTGAGCCAACGCGGCCACTTCAGGAAATTTATTAATAAAAGAATGAAAATTTACATATGCTTCTCTCATAGACGGATTACCCTACAAATGACCCTCCATGCGCTTCAAATAGAAATCATGGACCAATTGGATGTTAAGCCATGGATCAAGTGTCAGTAATACCGAGGAGAGAATGAACCATCGGATCACTACATATCGTGACCATCGGATTGTAAGCTACAAAATGTACAAGGTAAAGAAACACACTTTACCTAACTCTATACCTAACTCTATACTAGACCAATTTGTACTTAACTATTTCCTATGTGTCGGAATATCCTAACAGTCACAAGCTGGAAAAATATTTCTTTAGTTGAAAAAGTGGATAAGCAGCATTTACGGTGATGGGTTCTTTCCCCAAGCAATTTCGTGTTACCTCATGGGTACTACCGTACTTGTATGTTTATAGAATGGTGATGGTGTAACTTAATAAATACAAAATATTTAATATAAAAAAATTACTATATAGTTTTGTTGTTTAATTTAAATAAAGTTTAGGTTTAAAATTTTATCAATTTGAGTTTTATTGATTAGTAAAGTTTTGATCTGAGCAAGGTCCTGATTTCAATGTTTATGCAAACAAAGCTTTAAAAAACTATAATATGTCATATTTGAATTATATTAGTCATCCAAATCAACATTGTCTCTCCAAGTAAAGAATCATATATTTTATTTCTTAAAATTTGAACTAAAATATTCAATAAAAAAATAATATAACTATTAATTTATAAAAATACAAATATTTTATTTTTAAATTTTCAATTTATATTTGAAAAAAATAATAATAATATTGATTTGTTATTTAGTTTATAAAAATGCCTATGTTTTGTTTTATTAAAATTTGAATTTAGATTTTAACCCAAAAAAATGATATCTATATATATATATATATATATATATATATATATATATATATATATATATATATATATATATAATTTGAATTAAAATATTCAATTTTTTTTATATATATAATTATTAGTTTAAAAAAATATTGATATGACAAGAATGTATATTGCATTAATAAAAGATAATGATGGTAAAATTACAGTTTACGATGTATTGTGCAATAAGATATTTAAATTATCAGCCAATAGTAACAAATATAAATAATAATAAAAAAAAATTTAGAAAATATAAAAATAATTTATATTCCCCGATTAGGGTGCGAGTGAACTAATATCAGTCATAGTACTGTGTGATGGATACTCTCTAGATCCCAAAGTGATCCCTCGCCACCCTCCACATGCTTGTATCGTATGAATCGGTGGCAGCACGTATGGACACATTCAATGGAATTAACGAAGGTGGCAAGGTTTGTTTAACGCGGCATGCTCTTGGCCTTTTAGGTGTTCAATCTGGTAAGTCTTTTGTTAGTGTATGGGTTCAAAGTAAGTGTGGAATTGAGCAATCATGCAACCCATGGCAACGTTCCATGGAGGTACTTCGCTGGACTTTGGTTCATTCACAGTGAGTTCAGGTCGTCGGTCTCGGGTAATTGCTCACTCTTATCACTTATTTCTTTGGCATGACTCATTCTTCCTGTCTAAGGGTTTCATGGGAGAAGGTATATGCACTGTATAAAACGGCCTGGGAGACGTATTCTCTGGAAATGGCTAAGGTTGAATCTAAATTTCTTGAAGGTTGTCTCGTTTTCTATATTCCTGTGTCTGTGTTATATTGAGTTTTGTTGGCTCGTATGGGTATTCTGTTGATTAGGCTGATAGGCTGCTTATGGTCTCTCTAGTTCTGTCATTAGCATCCCAATCCTGGTTTTCCTCTAGCATTTTGTGGCTATGACCTTGATGTCCCCCGGTCTCTACAAAGCAATGGTTTGGTTTTTAATTCTGCCCTCAGTTGTTCTGTGTATTGTTGGACTTCTAAGAATTATGACTTCTTTTAAAGGCTTTGGGTCCACAATTGGGGCCATCATTGTGCTTTGCATGGGTTGTGGTTCTCACAATTGATTACCTTAACAGGACCTCTTAGGTGCGACCCAAGGCAGTATTATGCTATTGGGTTTTGGCTTGTTTCGGGTCGACATTCTAGGTATCAATTTGTGGGTTTCAGTTTGTTTTGTCTATGGCACAAGCACAGCATCATGGCCCGCGCTGCTTCTGGAAAAGGTCAGACCACTCGTGGTTCTCATGGGCGGGGAAAGAAGTTTAATAAGGTGGCAACATCTAATACTCCTAGCACATCAATTGGGAAATCTCGTGGATGCAAGTCTACCTTCAGGATCATTGATGGAGTAGCTACAACGTATCACACAGGCTCGGCCTTAGTTCGTCAACTCATCGCCAAATGTGAAGTGGAGTTAAATGAGACAGCGAATTTGTTGGACCTCGACTTAGATGATTGGCAGACCCTGGTGCCTGATTTGAGACATTCTAGGGGTCGGGTTTCTAAGTATACGCAGATTGTTCATTTGTATTGGTTCTTGAAGAGTCTCCTGGTTAAATCCTTAAAACACATCCCTCCAAGCTCGGCCATGACTGCGTAGGCTTTCCCTGACTATAGTAAAGATTTTCAGCAAATCAAATTTCAGTTACAACAATAAAATGGTTGTTGTAGCCTCATCGAGAGGCATATCCCATTCATCCTGCAATCTAAACTTCCTAGGTCAAGTGCAAAGGATTCGGCTCTGGTTGACTCAGCAGATGATAAGTAGTCTCGCATATCACCTCTATTCTACTCATTAGTTTATGCAGTAGTTTTTCTCTTTTCTGTGCTTTTAGTATGTATACAGTTATCTAGATGCTAGGTAGTTTAAGGAAAATCAGACTTATTTAGCATGGATGGATAGACTTATTATATTTTGTTTTTGGATGAATTATCATGTCGTTAGGTGACCAACAGACCTGGTTTCGCTCTAGGCAAGTTGAGGCCACCTAACCATTCAGCATATGGATGTAACTTGTCTATTTTTGAATGATAATGAAAAGAAAGGTCCTACCAAGTTTACAATATATATATATATATATATATATATATATATATATATATATATATATATATATATATATATATATATATATATATATATATAGATATATATATAGTTTAACCTTATTAAATCGATACAAATTTTATAGGTTTGGCTTGGGGTCAGTGCAATACCTTTTGTGTTATACTGCCTAAGGGTAGCTACTATCTGTTTCTTAGCTTAAATATAGCGTAATTAAATTAAAAAAAATAAGAAGCGCAAAAAATAAAACAACTAATAAAATATTGCATTGTTGAATGTAATTGACGAAAAATTAAGAAATTTGATTAACTACTATATATATATATATATATATATATATATATATAACTTTTCATAATTAAATTTATTAAAATATAGTTTTAATATAATAATAAGTCACTTTAAGTTGAAAATATAGAAAAACCATTAAGTTAGGAAAATGGAAATAATATAAAAAAGAAAAAAAAAAAAAAAGTTAAATAAAACTAAAAATGAAAAATTAGTAGCTAATAAAAATAGAAATGGGAGTTACTAGCCCATAATAAGACCTCAACTAATCACCTTACAAATAAATAAATTTAAATAATAACAAAAATTGAATTCCCAATGTTAAACTATGGATAAGTGATGTAATTTTTTGGTCAAAGACAAACTAATATGCAGGCAAAATTGAATGTGTAATATCATGTATGACGCATGTATAAAAATATTTTTTACTAATAGATTTATTTCAAAATAAATTAATTTATAAAATTTATCTAACAGAATGATTAATCACTGGAACATGTTGTTTTTGAAAGTTATTCATTAATGTTAATTGTTAAATAATGTTATAATAATGGATAAAACTATGTTGTTAAGGCTAGATGGGGAGGGGTCATTTTTTGCCATGATGAACAAAGAGTTGTTCAATATGCTTGGGGACTTGGGAAAGCTACAAACAATCACACATAGTTCCTTTCATTGTGGATTGGCTTGGAGCTAGCCTCAAAGTGTGGAATCACGAAGATCACTGTCTTTGGAGATTCCTTATTAGTTATAAAGCAATTCACGAAAGCGAAGAAAAATATCAACACTTCATCCTCCCCTTTGATTCTCAGGATTCATGTAGCATTATCCAAGTTTGATAGAGTAAAATTATTCCACATATATAGAAATTTGAATACAAGTGCTGACAAACTTACAAAAATAGGGTCCATTGTGTCTCAAGGGATCATAGATATCAATGCAAAATTACTCTCATATACAGTTCCAAAAATGAATCACAATCATTGGTATCCTTGGCATGAAGGGGAATGTTTAATGGCCTTCATTTTCCAAACCTTGATTCTCCACAGATCGATGGAATGTTCCCAATGGTGTACTCGGTCCCATCTCTCAAAGAGACACTTGTATAGGCGATCTCATATGACGAACATGCTGTCCTTTGAGATAACCTAAGGTCAATTGGTTATGCCAAAGCATCCATAATGTTTTGTTGTTTTAAATGGTTGGATAACTAGTGAACTATTTATAAACAGGTGCTTTAAACTTAGATAGATTCTTAATAAAATAAAAGGTTGTTCTTTACATGCACATGATTATTTTGATTTTAGTGGGATGGATAAGTAGAATATGCAGAAGTATAACTGATTTAATATTCAAACTGAGTATTTAACCATTTATAAGCAGAAATTAAGAAAACAGTGTTTCCTTAATCAACAAAATATAAACAGACTATCACAGATATCTAGTGCAATTTATTCTCAAAGAGGAATTTACAATAACAGATAGTTATGTAAATTTATCTCTTATCTAAATTACAACTTCACAGAGGATCCAAAATGAAACTGAAATTAAATTAAATTTTAAATTGGATAGCTGGAAAAGACATGATTTATATGAAGAAGACATAATGAATAAACAAAATGAAATACAACTCTCTGAGAGACAGACCATATGAAGCAAATCCAGAATATTTTATTATCTCAAGAATGTTCCAGCTTAGTACAAATCTTCTTGATAACTTGTTCAAGGGTTCAACCTTGAATACTTCAACAGAATGAAGTATTGAAGAAAAATTACAAAAATATTAAATTAATGCCTAAGTGACACGACATTCTATTATTTACTTAGAACTAACAAAAAAGAAGTATTCCGATCAAAAGGAATGAATCTGAACATCTGGCCCTCTTTTGAATTTAACAGTTGTTGAGTGGGCACTATTCAGTTGTTGCACTGGTGAAGTTGACCTGACTTTTAGTCCTAAAGTTCACACAACTTATCCCACCGTTCTTCATCTGGAATAACAATCTTTGTTACCTTGTGGTAGATCTCATCTACCTAAGTATACTAAGAAAAAGTGGGTTTTACTGCAAAAATGTGTTTTATCTCATGTTGGATAAAACTTATGTTGCTAATAGCTTCTTAAAAAGCTCTTCCTGCCATAGAACCTTTGATGTTGGAAGACTTAGTTATATCCTTGTCAATGTCGTGAAGCTTCTTCATGTAGTCTTCTCTAGTCATTAATTTGTCATTAATTACAAATAAGGAAGGCAAACCTTTCTTGTTCAATGCATCAATTCTGTTAGGGTCCAACCCTAACCCCTTTATTTATGTAATTGTTGGGTTGTGTTATATTCTTTCCACAAATACCTGACCTAGTTAACTGGGGGATTAGAGGGGGGGTGGAGCCCCCCCTTCGTTGCACCGATTGTGCAGTGGGGGGGTCACAGGGGGTTTGAGGGGGGTGGGGAGCCCCCCTCTATGGGGTTCGGGGCAGTGCCTCAGAGAATTTTTTTTTGGACCCTATATTAAGTTCGGCGGACCTACCTATGGTTTTGTGCATGGTTTTCGCACATGGTTTTGGACACAATGGTTTTCGGTCCATGGTATTTGATGCTTCGGCATGTATATATATGTATTGTAACATTGAAATGAACATAATGAAAAATCAAATCTGCTAGCCCCGGTTTTGGGATCCAGGGGAAAATCTCTGTGTATATGTGTTTTATGTGTTATGCTCTCGCATTATTTATTTTCTCTGTTTTAGAATTCGTATGCCAGAAAAAAAATAAAAATAAAAAATAAATAAAATAAAATAAAAATAAAAAAATAAAAAAATTTGGACCCTATATTAGGTTGGGCGGACCTACCTATGGTTTTAGACGCGATGGTTTTTGGTCCATGGTATTGGATGCTTCGGCATGTACATATATGTATTGTAACATTGAAAGGAACATAATGAAAAATCAATCTGGTAGTCCCGGTTTTGGGATCCAGGGGAAAATCTCTATGTATAAGTGTTTTATGTGCTATGCTCTCGCATTATTTATTTTTTGTGTATTGAATTCGTATGCAGGTAATTTATGTACGGGGTTAAAACCTACATTTGGTATCAAAGCTTTTTTGGCTTCAAGGGGACGCCTTTGTTGTTGAGGGGTTTCACTCGGGCCTGTGGTAGACCCTGTTCAGGGGGAGATTTATAGATCGATTCTAGTGGTGAAAGAAGATGGCGAGCAGTGGAAAGATAGAGATCGATAAATTTAATGGTCAGAGTTTTGAGTTGTGGAAACTCAAGATGGAGGATTTGTTGGTGGATAAATATTAATGGATCATGGTAGATCCGGGTACTAAACCAACGGGAGTGTCCAATGAAGAATGGAAGAAGTTGGATTGGAAGGCAAAGAGCACAATACGGTTGTGTGTCTCAGATTCAATATTGTTGAATGTACTAGGGGAAGCTATGGTGAAGGCTTTGTGGGAAAAGTTAGGGACTTTGTACTAATCTAAGTCTCTGGTGAGTAAACTGTTCCTGCAGAAAAATCTATATAACCTAAGGATGAAAGATGGAGACTCGGTGACAAAGCATCTGAACGCATTTAATACTGTGGTAAGTCAATTATTGTCTGTTGATATTAAATTTTCAGATGAAGATAAGTGCATTATTTTGTTGTGTTCTCTACGAGATTTGTGGGATAGTCTGGTTATTGCAATAGGTAGCAATGTAACTGCCTTGCAGTTTGATGAAATAGTCTCATCCTTGCTAACGGAGGAGATGAGACAGAAAAATATGGAGAGCCAGAATGGTGATGCCTTTTCTGTACGAGGATTGTCCCAGAACAGAAACAAAAATAAGTCATCGAGTGGGAGATCTAAATATAGAGGGAGATCTAAATCTCTAGGAAAACCTGTATAGGTGGTTTGCTGGAAATGCAGAAAGGAAGGGCACTACAAAAGGGACTGTAAATCTGAAGCTCCTGACAAAGGAAAGGGATCTGATGATGCTCCTTCTGCAGAGGCGAAAACCACCTCAGATGAAGGTGGGGATGTGTACTTGGCTTCTTCAAATACACATGTAGATCATGAGGCATGGTTGATCGACTTAGGTGCATCCTTTCACTTCACTCCCCGTAGAGAGTGGTTCTGTGAGTATGAGAAATATGATGGTGGTGATGTTTTCTTAGGGGATGACAAGAAGACTAGAATCATTGGTCACGAAAAAGTAAAGTTGAAGTTGCAAGGTGGAAGGGTTAGAACACTTCTGGGTGATCTGCATATTCTTGCATTGGCCAGAAATCTGATTTATGTAAGCAAGATGGATGATGCAGGTGTAAAAACAGTGTTCAAGATGGATAGTTGCAAGATGGTTTGGGGAGCACTGGTATTGATGCGGGGAGTTCGAAATGGAACTCTGTACAAGTTGCAAGGAAACATTGTTGTTGATGGGTGCAATAGTTCTGTGGTTCCTGAAAGTGGAGCAGAAAATATAGTGGTCCCTGGAGAGAAGACCATGATGTGGCATCAAAGGCTTGGACATATTAGAGAGAAGCGCCTTCAAATACTTCACAGTAAAGGTATGGTAGAAGGCATGGAAAATTTTAGGGGCGAATTTTCGCCCTTAGGCGAAATTAAGGGGTTTTAAATTTTTACTGGGCGAATACTTTGTATCATAGTACATTTTTACAAATCGCCTCAAATTTAGTTTACAAAAAAATTAGGTATGGAGGTTAGCCCACCTTATTTTAAGGGATAGGGTAAAAAAGGTAAATTTAGCCCTTGAAATTAGGAGTTGCAACTTTCCTTTCGCCCTAATTTTCAAGAATAAGTTTTATTTAAGTGAATCCTATGGGCCAAATACCATATTTATAAAAGAGGTATGGTAAATTAACAAAAATATAAACAAATGAGAGGTATGGTAAATAAATAAAACATTTTTTATATTTACTCCATAAGTCACCTTATATACATGCAAGGGTGTAAACAAATAAAAATATAAATAAAGTGGAGGTATGGTAAATCAATAAAACCTATTTTTATACTTACTCAAAAGGTATCGTAAATAAATAAAAATATAAATAAACTAGAGGTATGGTAAATAAATAAAACCTCTTTTTATATTTAGTCCATAACCCTCTTTCTATTTATGAAGGCTCAAAAAATAGGTTTTATTTAAGTGAATCCTATGGGCCAAATACCATATTTGTAAAAGAGGTATGGTAAATTAATAAAAATATTATTAAACGAGAGGTATTGTAAATAAATAAAACATTTTTTTATATTTTCTCCATAAGTCACCTTATATTTAAGAACACTCAAAAAATGCGTTATATTTAGGTGAAACCTATGGGCAAAATACTATGGGCCACATACCATGGGCTAGATTATTATAAATACCATGCAAAAAAACATTATTAACCCTAATATTAGTATTAATAAAAATAAAAATGGCACATGGTATTGACCCATGGTATTCACGTGGAATGTAACCTATTTAAATGGGGGAATTAAACCAACATAGATCCATCTTTACTCTGGATCTACTAAGCCCCAAGAGGGATCAAATATCGTGATATGCAAACTAGCATAGAGTGAAAAAATATTTGATCCCTCTCGGGGCTTGGTGGATCAAGAGTAAAAATGGATGTTGTAATTTAATGTATGTTAAACATTTTAACTTGGTTAAAATAAAAATCAATTATTAATTTTTATAAATTACTAATAGTAATTTTTAAGCTCCAGGTTTATGATAACCCATGGTATTGACCCATGGTAATACCATGGTATTCATGTGAGCATAGACTATTTAAAGGGGAAATTCTATCATCTTAGATCCATCGTATTCTGGGTCTACCAATTGCTCAGAGGGATAAATAGATTTCATCCCTCTAAGAGTGGTAGATGTGGAGTTAAGATGGATATAGATTGGTTTTTATGATAATGAAGATACTATATAGACTTAGGAAATTATATTGTAAAAACATCTTAAGGTGAATAGTTAAAGCTACGACAATATTACCAAGAAGCATCTCCGAAAAACTATGCTCCGGGCTAGCTCGAGGTTTAGGGTTTAGCACGTGCACAGGGTCAGAATAGTGGAACTGCTCAGAAGAGGACAAGGATTGACCCGACAAATGGTAAACGGGGGGTCCATTGGGACCCCATCCTTCAAACAAATAGTCATGCAAAAACAAGTAGCGCAGGAGGGAGTAAAGATAACAGGATATGGAAAGCTTAAGCAAGATAGCGGAACAAGCAAAGAGAAGAAACAAAGGGCGCACAGAGAGACAACCAGTAACCCAAAAATGAAAGAAAAAGAAAGCAATGGAAAGGAGGACAGCGGAAGGAAGGAAGATACAGGGCAAAGACACATAGCCCATAAAGATAAACAAACAGAGGAAGAGGGGGAACGAGAGGAAGGGAATCAATCAAGAGATGAAGAGGAGAAAGAAACCGTACCAAACCCCAGCAATAACAAAGCAACACGAGGAGCATGCAAACCAAAAAAAGCAGAAACCCTAAGAGTGGTGATCACAGATCCGGAGATACAAGCCTATAGAGAACATATGTCGGAACATGCAGTAATCTGCAAGTTCATGGGACTGTGGCCAACAGAAAGAGCGCTATGTCAGTGGATCAAGCAGCAATGGAAACCCAAAGGTGATGTTAAACTACACTTAGGAGCGAAAGGTTTTTTTACTGTTGTTTTTACGAATTTAGAGGATAAGGATAGAGTATTTGATGGGGGTCCTTACTTCTTCACTTCAGCTGGTCTCTACATGAGACCCTGGAAACCCAACTTCGTGCCAGAAAGAGAGACCTTCACACAGGTCCCAGTGTGGATCCGTCTTTTCTCCCTTCCAATAGACTACTGGGGCTTGTCGGCACTAAAGCAAATAGGGGATCGACTAGGAACTTTCATCAAAGCCTCGGAAGCAACGATGCAAAGAAGATACACTTCCTGCGCGAGAATTTGTGTGGAGATGGATGTATCAGGAGCTTTACACGAAGGATTGTGGCTGGAGTACAGGGATGAAGACTATTTTCAAGCCATTGACTATGAGCAAATCCCCTTCCGCTGCAGAAAATGTCACGAACATGGACATTTAGTAAGAGAATGTCCATTAAACAAAACAGGGGAAGAACCTAAGCAAGAGCAAGCAGTAAAGAGCAGGGATGCCTTCATAAAGCCAAAAGCAAGACAAAGGGCTAACAGAAAAAGAACGAACAGAATAGGGGCAGCACAAGGCAACACCAGTAATGCCTTTGAAATCTTAGAGACAGATACAGATTCAGAAGAACAAAATAAGGAATCAAATACTAATGAAGGGAACAAAGAAATGACAGGCCATAAAACCAAAGAAGGGGAGGAACATCCCCTCAGAGCAGTAGTCCAAATGCAGGAGCCAATAGGAGAGCCAGATGAAGATGCAGATATGCTAACCAGTGATGGTGGTAGTGAGGAGATGGAGCTAAATGAGGTTCTAGAGCAGGAAGGAGTGAACTTACCAGTCATGGTAGAAAACTGGAAAACTCAAGGAATAGAAAACATTCCGGAAGAAGAGATTAGAAAGATCAATGATCTATTCATTGCAAGGCAGAAGGCGGAGTTGGACAGGAAAAATAGGAAATTAGGCATAGCAAAGGGAATAGGCAGCCATTCAAAGAGCCTTTTATGCAATTCAACCAGCTCGAAACAGAGAAGGAAGAGAGGTCGAAGAACAAACAGTGAAGTATTGCAGGAACTGGGTATTTTAATGTTAAACTCTGGCAAGATGAAGGCTCTGAATGCTTTCCCGTCTTACCAATAATCTGTCTAGTTAAAAATGAAAGTTATATCGTGGAATGAAAGAGGGCTTAATAGCCAAGCGAAACAAAGACTCCTAAAGAGAAAATTCCAAAAAGAGAAACCGGATATCATGTTCATACAGGAAACCAAGTGTGCTAACAACAACATGGTGAATATCAGCAAAAGGCTTGGTAAATACATAGAATTTATGGAAGTCACCAGTCAAGGTTGGGAAGGAGGTTTAGTAACTCTTTGGGACTCCCGGGTGATAAATATCCTCTCGACAGAAGCTACAAGATCGTTCATAGCCATGGAAACTCAAATGATAGGTAATTCTGAAACTTACTTATGCACAAATGTTTATGGACCTCAAAAGCTAGAAGATAAATTCTCTTTTCTCCGCTCTCTTTTAAGTCTAAAGCTCAGATATCCCAACTCAAAAATCATCATGGGTGGAGATTTTAATATGATAACCTCTCTTTTGGAAAAGAAAGGAGGGATCAGAAAACTCAATAAGGATGTTGAGCTCTTCGCTGAATTCATTGATTCTGCCAAACTAGTGGACATCCAACCAAAAAGTGGAACTTTCACATGGAATAATAGGAGAGGAGGCGAGAAGCAGATAGCCTCTCGTTTAGATAGATTTCTTATTTCTGAAAGCATACTACTTGAAGGAATAATAGTGGAATCCGACATCCTTCCTAGTGGAGGATCGGATCATTGGCCAATCTCTTTGGTAGTGGCCATCCAAGGAACCCCCAGAAACAAGCCTTTCAGTTTTGAGAAGTTCTAGTTGAATCACCCTAATTTCATTCAACTGGTGGAGAAATGGTGGCACGAACCAATGGACATCAGAGGAACCAGAATGTTTAAACTTCAAAGCAAATTAAGAAACATCAAAAACAAAATTAAAGAATGGAATGCAACTGAGTTTGGGAACATTTTCAAGGAGAAAACCATTATAGAGGGAAAGTTAGAACAGATTCACAAAGAATGGGCTAATGGGCACAACAACGAGGACTCAGCAGAACAGGAAAAAGTCCTGATGCAACAGTGGAAACTACGTTGTCAACAGGAAGAGACCTTATGGAAACAAAAATCTAGGATACAATGGCTAAAGGAAGGGGAACAGAACACCAAGTTCTTCCACAGGTCTGCGCTAGATTACAGAGGGGCAAATAAAATACTCTGTCTCAACAATGAAAAAGGGGAAACTCTACAAAGTCACCAAGAAATAACAACACTGCTCACAAATCACTTTAATCATATAGCCCAGGAGCTGCAAGCATACAGAACTGAAGCTATTGAGGAACTAACTCAAGCCATTCCTAAAATTATTACTAATGAGCAAAACCTAGCTCTTATTAGGGAAATCTCATTGGATGAGGTGGAAGAAGCGGTTAGAAGCATGCCGAATGACAAGGCACCTGGGCCTGATGGTTTCACCATCAATTTTTATAAAGCCTGCTGGAGCTTTGTTAAGACTGAAATATGGGAAGTAGTAGAAGATTCCAGACGCTCCTGCTCTATCCTTAAATCGCTAAATTCTACCTTCCTCGCTCTAATTCCAAAGGAAGAAGAGGCCAACTCCCCAGAGAAATTTAGACCTATAGCCTTATGTAATGTGATATATAAAATCATATCTAAAGTTATAGCCAACAGATTGAAACCCATTCTTCCTGGCCTCATCTCGGAAGAGCAGTTGGGGTATGTTGAAGGAAGACAAATTTTGGATAATATTCTACTAGCCCAAGAAATGGTTCATACTCTTCAGACTAGGAAAATAGCAGGGATGTTGATGCAGCTAGATCTTTCTAAAGCCTATGATAAGGTCAACTGGAACTACCTTGAAGCCATACTAAACGCTTTTGGCTTTGATAAACAGTGGACTAAATGGATTCTCGCCCTGATTAAATCCACTAAATTTTCTATCCTTGTCAACAGCTCCCCCTCCGACCCTTTCTCTCCCTCCCGAGGCATCAGGCAAGGAGACCCTCTGTCTCCTTTCCTTTTTGTAATCCTTATGGAAGGTCTGAGCAGACTCATCTGCAAAGCAAAGAATGAAGGAAAAATCAAAGGGCTACAGCCCCTTCATTCCATACCAGCAACAACTCACCAGCAATTTGTGGATGACACAATGCTGCATGGGACGCCAACTGTGAAAGAAGCTATGGCATTCAAGAAAATACTAAATCTCTTCAGTAAAGCCTCAAGTATGGAAATTAATCTTTCAAAGTCTACTATTTTTTTCTTCAATACTCATTTGGATATTCAGAAGCATCTATCTAGTATTCTAGGCTTTCAAAGAGGTAGCCTACCCTCTAAGTATCTGGGGGCCCCTCTGACGGACAAACCCTGGAAAAAGATACATTGGGAGAAAATCCTGGCTAAAATGGAGAAGAGATGTCAGCACTGGACCCACAGGGCCCTCAATTTCACTGGAAGATTAGTCCTGACCAAAGTAGTATTGCAAACCATTCCGTAGTACCTGCTCTCTATTATCCCTGCCCCAAAAGGAATCCTACAGCAGATTATGGCAATCCAGAGATTCTTTGTCTGGAATGGCAATCGGAAAAAAAATGGGCGTTTGTTGCCTGGAACAAACTTTGAAAATTGAAAGAATTAGGGGGCTTAAATCTAGTGGATCCTTCCACTATCAACATGACCTGTGGAGCCAAGCTCTGGTGGAGATGGTTGAAGGAACCCAATCTTCCATGGGCCAGACACTAGAAGGAAAAATATACCCGAGAGTGCAACATTCAGGAATTAATAAGGCTGCAGGAGGTTCCTGAAGGGTCTCCCATATGGAATTTAGCAAGAAGGAATCGCGACATTGTGCAGGATCACAGCTTTTGGGAAATCTGAAATGGGGAAATAGCTTTATTTTGGGAAGATGCTTGGCAGCAACTCCCGAAGCTTGAAAGACCAGAGTTAGCAGGCCTTCAGAGACAGTGTCAGGACAGGGGAAGATACACTGTCCATCAATATTGGAATCACAGCAGCAGGGACTAAGGATGGAGAGATTGGTTGATCAATGACACAGAAAGATCAAATGAGGAAAACAACAATATAAGAGATCTACTCAACCAACTAAACAAAAGGAAGATAAGGAAAGCTGAAGAAAAAGACCAGCTAAGATGGGGCATGAAAGGGAGTGGTAATTTTATGCTTAAGGAAGCCAGGGAGCATCTCGAAAATACAGAGCAAATGGAGGTGATTCAATGGAGCAATAAGGTCTGGGATACTCTGTTTTGGCCTAAGATTAAAACCTTCCTATGGCTCCTGATGCGAAGGAAAACCCTCACTTGGGAGAATCTTCACAAAAAAGGGTTTAATGGCCCATCTAGATGCCCCATGTGCAATTTGGCTGAAGAAACAATGAACCATCTCTTCAACACTTGTGACTGGGCTTGTCACCTGTGGAAATGGGCGGAAAACATTATGCAAAAGACAGATAGAACCAGGGACTCTATCCAGGACACCATCATGAATTGGCAGAGCGGGTATTCAAATAATATAAGAATTAATAGCATATGGAAAACCTTGCCAGGATTTATAACCTGGACCATCTGGAAGGAACGGAATAGAAGAATCTTTCAGAATGAATACAGAGACATAGAGCATTCACTAGACACTATAACCCAAAATATAAGACAATTAATCCTGGTAAAGTGCAGAGCAGAACCAGATAACCAAGCTTCGGTTAGAGACTTACACATTTTAAAAGCCTTCAAATTGGATAACGGCAGAAGTATGGGCACCACGAACTGCCAGCAGAAACCAAGTACCGCGTCAATTGGCTGGAGGCGTCCTCCTGCAGGCTTTCTCAAACTAAATTTCGACGGAGCCTCCAGAGGCAATCCAGGCTTGGCGGGCATCGAAGGCATCATAAGGAACAATGCATGGGAAATTCTTCACATCTACAATAAAGCCTTGGGGGAAGGAACTAATAACGAGATGGAGTTTGCTGCCATGGAACAAGGACTCAGAATTCTCAGAGATGCACAGGTTGGCGCCGCGGTGGTTGAGGGAGACTCAGAGTTGGCAATAACAGTGGCAAGGAAGCTCTACGGGGGAGCGAAAGCAAGTAAGGTTACTAAACATTGGAGACTTGCCAAGGTAGACAACATCACAGGAATGTTGGGAGAAATGAAAGGTATGATTTTTTAGGCTGTGCAATGGAAAGCTAATATGGTTGCGGACCACCTGGCGAACTATGGAATCGAGCACCCAAACTCCACGTGGGACAGTTGTTGGAAAAATGTAGACTGCCCAGAATTAAAAGAAAAGTGCACCCAGCTCTCTAGGCAAGATCTGGGTGACGAAAATTGAGATTGATTGGGGGGAAGAATATAACGACGTCATACTATGATGAGACATGCTGGCACTGCAGGCACCATTAAAGATTGGCAGGGGAAAGAAGGACACGCGAGTTCGGCACAGTTATGGCGCGAGCAGGAGAAAGAGGATATAGTATCAGATATGATGAATAAGGATATGCGCCGCCGAGGCCAGGTCAAGGAGGGGGACACTTGGCAGGAACTGAAGCAGGAGAGAAAAGGTGACCGTAAGGGAAAGAATATGAGCCACTACCCAAACAATTCGCCATCACGCAGAAGTAATTATGATATGACATGCAAGTTGCAAAGAGACAGGCAGTCTCCAGCCGGTAACATCCCAGGCAACCTCTATTTAACATCCACCAAAGGCAAGGGAAAAAGCATTGTTTTATCATGTAGTAGGCCAGAGCCCATCTATTCTGCAGAAAGCACCCAGAACTATATCGTGAGTGTAGGCACGATCATGGCAGGGGAAGGAAGTCGTAAAGCTTCTGCTAACAAAGATCTCAAGGTGGCTAGAGAAATGTATGAAACACGCACTTTGCAAAAGAACAAGCGAAAGATCATTGACCTGGAAGCCATGGTCCATGAGGAAGAAAAGAAGCTGTCGGAGCAGGAAATAGCAGAGGAAGTGGATTGGCTTCAGGACCCCGGAACTATCACCATGCGGGCCACCCAGTTTTTCAAGACTCAAGTAGAAAGCTGGAGAATGAAAACACTTTTAGCTCAAGCCTTAAGCATGCAGGGCAATTACACGGAGCAATTGCGAAAAGTCTAGCACATCTCAGAGGCTAAGACTGAAGAACACTTTGCGATCTTAGAGAGCCTAGAGTTCAAGGTTAGTGCACTGGAACAATAGGTCGATAGCATTACCAAGAATCTCACGGTGCTTATCAAACTCTTGAGGAAAACTATTGGACAAGATACAAGGCAAGCCGAAAACCAGAAGGATGAACCGACAGGAGATTATCAAGGCACTCATCCCAAGCCTGCGCAGGCAGGCATCTCAATGTCTGAACCAGCTCCGGAGACATCCAGGAATTATGTTGTGCTCAAGATGTAAAGGGGTTGTTTCTACCGCGGCTGGTATCTGAGTTCTTTCGGCTGGTCCTTTATGTTCCCTTCTGTTATGCTGGTTAGTTGGTCTGTCGCTTCTGTCGTCTGTCTGCTGCCTCATTTAGGCAGATGTTTAGTTGTTTGTCTTTTTGTTAAGCTCTATGACTATGCCACCCTGCGTGGTGTGCTTATGTTAGTATGGTTATCTCTTTTGGTCAATTATGAAGATAGGCCTGCAGTCTGGCGGCCCTCTGTCTGCAAGTGCAGACTTTTTGTACTATATTTTCCTCTTTTTTAATATAACAAGCTGACTTACACAAAAAAAGAATAGTTAAAGCTACATTTAGTCACTTCACAAAATTTAGTAAAAAATACCAATATCTCCATTAATATTGGTTTTTTCTGATTTAACAAAAAAAAATCAGAACAGTGAAACCTTATCACTCTTTCCGCATCACCCTTGCAAGAGATTTCCCACCATTTTTCAAACATTCTCAATATGATATCTTCATGAAAAAGTTTAGGTACTGATGTTGGATTAGTTGTTTGAAAAATAAGTTGGTTTGTACAACCTTTCATCTTCTGTGCTATTCTTAGTTTTCCCTAATGATCTATAGGTGTTGGAGCCACTACACCATATTTTCCTAAAAGGTGGAGATCGTTCACCAAAAACGAAATTAATCTACATGTTACAACATTGTTAAAAAATACGAGACGTATGAGGGTAGTGAATTATGCTAATAAGCAATTTAGATTGGGAGAGACGTAATTAAATTTTATTGTTTAATTGAAGATTTCCAATTAAAATAATAATAAATCTACATTTATATATTCATATATTGATTGGGAGACTTCTCATAATGGTCACTTCTTTCAATTAGATCCCCTTCAAGCCTTTGGGATACCTAATATTTTCTTATATAATATAGTTGGGGCTTGCTACTTGTTGGCATGTTGGGGTAAACAAACTTGATGTGTTTTTTTATCTCGCAGTTGGAGTCTATGGAATAAGAAAGAAATTTGATAACTTGAAAAAAGTGGTAGCTTGACAAAAGTTGTAGAGAAAATATTAATCTATCCTACCTTGACAGAACTCGTGGTCAATATCAACACCTACAAGAACTTTGTTGTGGAATATTATCAAAACTAATAGAAGGATATGAAAGAGTGTATTATAAGAACCTTGACAAACACGACCACTGAAACTTGGAACATTATTTGTAGGAAGAGAAAATTATGTTTCTTTTTTCCAAACATGTATGTTAGTATATTACAGTTTAATGAATATGTTTTCTTATTATCATATATGGTTTCATACTTTAACAAAACATTCGCCAAGACTTCACAATGTTTTATTATTCAGTAAAATATTTTCCAAGATCTTACAAGATTTTATAATTCAGTCAAAGATTCTCCATCACTGTAAAAGATAATATAATCTGGTGAGAGATTCACCAAAAAAATTGTATATACATATTATATTATTGATAAAATCGCCTCCCATTTTTCCTATGTATCATGCGGATCAGCCCATTTATTATACATATAAATTTAGGGTGGTTCTTAAAATTTTCCCTGGTAGAAGGAATTACTCCGCGTCTTCCTTGTTCTTCACCCCAGCTCAGAGATACTGATCGTGATCTGCAGCTTCTCGGAATGAAAGGAAATATTTCCAAAAGAAATTCCTGAGTTGAACTGGATCTGCGGCTTCTCCCACGATCGTTCCAATCGTGATCTACGGCTTCTCCTGGGATCGTTTCCAGGCTTCCAGCTAAGGCGATCCCTATGCGATCGACTTTGAACTTCTCTTACATCCCTATGCGATCTGCAGCTAGACGGGTGATCTGCCGCTAGACGACTGATCTGCAGCTAGACGGGCAATCTACAGCTTCTCCCGGGATCGTTCCAGGCTTCCAGCTAAGGCGATCCTCACTGGTTTTTGCTTCTCAGATTTTCCATGGTAAGGGACGTCTTGAGTGACCGCTTCTCCCGCCGATCTGCAGCTTCCCCAACGATCTACAGCCAGCGCTCTGAATTTTCAATCCACGAAGGTTGGTAAGAAGCTTAAGGTTTGTTAAGAACCCTAAATATGTTTTTCCATTGCTGCTATGTAATTTTTTGAGAAGTTTGAAATAGATCAGGGTCTGCGGCTCGATTGGGCTCTCCAAGGTCTACGGCTTTCCAAGATCTGCTGCTCTCCAAGTTAGATCTGCGGCTATTTCTTCAGATCTGCTGCTCTCCAAGTTAGATCTGCGGCTATTTCTCCAGATCTACGACTCTATTGAGATATAGAGGGGCTCTCCAGATCTGCGGCTCTCCAAGTTGTAGATCTGCCCATTCTGTAGCTTCTTTTCAGTAATATTCTATACTCAGTAGGAGAGCATTCTCCAGATGGCTCCCAGCTTCGCGAAAATAGCTGCTGGCTCAGTGTCATTCACCTCTGGGGGGCAAGTTCCTGCCCATATCGTCAGTGAAGCCCCAGCTCCCACTGTCCAAGTGTTCCAGCCCTCACTCGTTGAGGCTTTGAAGTTCTCTAAAAGTGCCCTAATCTTCCGATTCAATGGTTTTTTTCCGCGACTGACAGCTCTCCACAATTGGATCTCAGAGGTATGGAAGCCTCTAATTCCTGATGCAATTAATATCTACCCCTGTGCTAGGGGTTTATTTATAGTAGATTTTGAAAACCCTGAAAGCAGACAATGTATTCTAGATTCCAGCCCTTGGTTTTGGGAAAAATCAGGCGTATTCATGAGGCCATGGAACCCATCATTCGATCCCTCAACAATAATGATAACCTCAGCACCAGTTTGGGTGAGATTGCCAAACCTACCCTTGCATATCTAGAATTTCTCTTCACTAAAATCCATTGGAAATGCAATTGGGAAATTTTAATGCAGTTGCCCAGAAATAGAGGAATATGCCAGAACCACCTATGCACGCATCTGTGTGGAAATGGACTTCAGCGTCCGATTCCCTGCCGAAATACACCTAACAAGTAAAGACTACGTTTGGAACCAGAAACTTGATTATGAAAGTGTCCTCTTCAGATGTCGATCCTGCTTTGAGACAGGCCACCTAGCCAAAAATTTCCCAAAAGCCTCCCAGAAAAATTCTGCTAGAAAAAATCACCACAGATCTACATGGTGGGAAGGAGCACAAAAGGAACACTACACTGTCATCAAAGAAGAATACTCTCCAGAAAACTCTGAATCACAAGAAATCGGACAAGAAAGAAACAACTCTCAAGACAAGCGGGGGGAAAGCCCTGCCCAAAAACAAAAGAGTGAACTCGACAATCCCTCAAGTTATGAGGGTTTGAATACTACACAAAATAAATCTCCATTTAACAACAAAGCAGATCTCCTAGACCAAACTTGTTCTCCGACTATCTTCAAAAGGATGAACACAATAGATCGCGAAGCTAAGACACCAATGTCCCAAGAATCAGAAGAGATGAAGGAGATGCAAGATAAATAAAGTTGGAAGACTGTAGAGAAAAAAAGAAAGCTACAACGCCAATCTCACCAAGAAAGACAAGGAGCCAGACAACTAGAAACTAAGAAAGAAAGAAAATTATAGGTCCGATAGGCCAATTTGGTCTCAATGGATGGTAACCATCATCATCATCATATGGGAAGCAGAACTGGGTGAGTTTCCCTTCTGGTGGTAAGAGGGCGAAACAGATATTAGAACTTGTGCACAGTGATGTGTTTAGACCTGTGAAGGTTCCATCATTCGGTAAGTCTATGTACTATGTATCATATATAGATGACTTATCAAGGAATACATGGATATATTTCCTCAAGAAGAAATCTAAAGTCTTTGACAGGTTTAAAGAATTTAAGGCTCTGGTGGAAAACCAGATAGAGAAGAAGATAGAGGTGTTGAGGATAGATAACGGTGGAGAGTTTTGCAGTAAGGAATTTGAAGAATTCTGTAAGAAGTGTGGTATATCATGGCAGAAGACTACTCCATAAACACCTAAGCAAAATGTAATTGCAGAAAGAAGGAACAAGACATTGATGGAAAGGGCAAGAAGCATGCTCAGTGGTACTGGTTTAGAACATGAATTCTAGGCAGAGGCGATGGAGACAACATGTTACCTAGTCAACAGATCACCTTCATCAGCATTGGAGGATAAGAATCCACAAGAGGTATGGACTGGTAAGAAACCCTCTCTTTCACATCTAAGGGTTTTTGGATGTGATGCATATGTACATGTTCCAAAGGAGAAACGAACCAAGTTGGATAGTAAATCTGAAAAGTGCATCTTTATTGGGTATAAGGATGGTTTGTGTACAGCCGAGATGTGATATTCATAGAGTTGAAAGATATTATTAAACATGAAGTCCTATCAAAGGAACCTAAGAATATAGAGTTTGAGATAAAGGAGGAAGAACCAGACTCTATAGCAGAAGAGGAATCAGAAGATGAAGAGCCACAAACCCCTGTTGTGAGAAGATCAGTTTGAGAAAGAAGGTAGCCAGAAAGGTATAGTCCATCTTCTTTCTGTTCAAATTTTGCTTTATCTATTACTGATGACGATCCCAGATCTATGAAGGAAGCAATAGATTCATAGGATGGCAAACTCTGGAAAGAGGCCATGGTTGATGAAATGGCATCCTTGCACAAAAATGAGGCTTGGGATCTGGTGGAGTTGCCGGCTAGAAGGAAACCCATTGGCAGCAAATGGGTGTTCAAGAAGAAGACAAATGTAGAAGGAAAGATTGAGAAATACAAAGTTCGGTTGCTAGCAAAAGGTTATTCCCAAGTGTCAGAAATCGATTTTGGTGATATTTTTCTCTTGTTGCCAAGGTAGCTTCTATTAGATTACTTTTATCTGTTCTTGTTGCTTTTGATTTTGAGGTAGAACAGATGGATGCGAAGACAACATTTCTTCATTGGGATCTAGAAGAGGAGATCTACATGAAGCAACATGAAGGATTTGCAGTGAAGGGTAAGAAAGAACTGGTATGCAAGTTAAAAGAGTCTTTGTATGGGTTAAAACAGTCACCAAGGATGTGGTATCAAATATTTGATACATTTATACGAGGACTTGGCTTCACCAAAAGCAAAGCAGATCACTGTGTGTATTTTAAATTAATTGGTGACCGTGTTATTTACCTATTGTTGTATGTAGATGATATATTGCTGGTTGGAAATGACAAAGAAATTATCCAAGATTTGAAGACCCAATTGTCCTCCAAATTCGACATAAAAGACCTTGGTGCTGCAAACTATATGTTGGGCATGGAAATTAAAGAGATCGGGCAAAGAGGAAGCTCTAGTTAAACCAGAGGAAGTATGTCGAGACAATACTGCAGAGGTTTAATATGCAGGATAGTAAACCAGTGAAGGTTCCTATTCCTGTAGGTGTGAATTTATCTGTTAAATAGCGTCCCAAGACACAAGAAGAGGAAGAGGACATGTCCCATGTTCCATATGCAAGTGTAGTTGGTAGCTTGATGTATGCAATGGTCTGTACTAGACCAAACATTGCACATGCAGTGGGAGAATTGAGCAGGTTTATGTCGAAACCAGGGAAGAAGCACTAGACAACAGTGAAGCGAGTTTTCAGGTATTTGCGTGGCACTAGTGATTATGGTTTGTGCGACCAAGGAAGACCAGGATTGGACAGAGTGTTGGATATTCGTGGATTTGTTGATGTAGACTAGGCTAGAGAACTGGATCAGAGAAGATCTACAAGTGGGCATGTGTTTAACATATTTGGAGGTGCAGTCAGTTGGATGAGTAAGAAACAATCTATAGTGGCACTATCAACTACAGAGACAGAATACATGGCAGCCACTCATGCAAGCAAGGAAGTAGTTTGGTTGCAGAGATTGTGTTCAAGTATGGGGTTAGTACAGGGAGCTGTAAGGATAGACTGTGATAGTCAAAGTGCAATTTTCTTGGCAAAGAACCCTGCTTATCATTGAAAGACAAAGCACATTGATGTTCAACATCACTTTGTGAGGGATATGGTAGAAGACAAAAAGGTATTGTTGGTAAAGGTAGACACTTTGAAGAATACTGCAGATGCATTAACAAAATCTATGAGCTTTGAGAAGTTCTCTTAGTGTAGAGAAACAATGGGCATTGCAGGGATGGATAAATGACTAAGCTCTCTTGTGGAAAGAAAACAACAAGTGGGAGAATGTTGGGTTGCGTTATATTCTTTCCATCCTTCGTTGCGCCAATTGCGTAGCGGGGGGGTCACAAGGGGTTTGAGAGGGGTGGGGGGGGGGGGGGGGGGTATCCCCCCTCTACGGGATCCGGCACAGCGCCCCGGGGAAAAAAAATTTGGTATTAGGTTGGGCGGACCTACTTATGGTTTTGTGCATGGTTTTTGCACATGGTTTTGGATGCGATGGTTTTCGATCCATGGTATTGGATGCTTCAGTATGTATATATATGTATTGTAACATTGAAAGGAACATAATGAAAAATCAATCTGGTAGTCCCAGTTTTAGAATCCAGGGGAAAATCTTTGTGTATATGTGTTTTATGTGTTATGCTCTCGCATTATTTATTTTCTGTGTTTTAGAATTCGTATGCAAGAAAAGAAAATTGGACCCTATATTAGGTTGGGCAGACCTACCTGTGGTTTTGTGCATGGTTTTCGCACATGGTTTTGGACACGATGGTTTTCGGTCCATGGTATTGGATGCTTCGGCATGTATATATATGTATTGTAACATTGAAAGGAACATAATGAAAAATCAATCTGGTAGTCTCGTTTTTGGGATCCAGGGGAAAATTATGCTCTTGCATTATTTATTTTCTATGTTTTAGAATTTGTATGCAGAAAAAAAAATAAAATAAATAATAATAATAAAAATAAATATCTATATATATATATATATATATATATATATATATATATATATATATATATATATATATATATATATATATATATATATATAAAATAAAAAATTAAATTAAAATTAAAAAATAAAAATAAAAATAAATAAAATAAAATAAATAAAATTGGACCCTATATTAGGTTGGGCGGACCTACCTATGGTTTTGTGCATGGTTTTCGCACATGGTTTTGGACGTGATGGTTTTCGGTCCATGGTATTGGATGCTTCAGCATTTATATATATGTATTGTAACATTGAAAGGAACATAATGAAAAATCAATCTGGTAGTCCCTATTTTGGGATCCATGGGAAATCTCTGTGTATATGTGTTATGCTCTCGCATTATTTATTTTCTATGTTTTAGAATTTTTATGCAAGTAAGCCTGTATTAATAATTGTAAGTGGTTGAGCCGCATTTAAGAAAGGGACTACAGTTAGTTGAAAACGGACCATGGTATTAGATAGATGGTATTGAGAGAAACATGGCACTGACCCATGGTATTGTATGTATGAATCCTATATAAAGGATAGAGACTCCCCATTGAGGAAGGTCATGTCTTATTTTATAATCGAGCTCTGCTCTACTAGAGGTTGCCCCCTCAAAGAGGCAAGTGAACATTGCTTTCATCTCTGAATAATAAAATAGTCGTTGTTTTTTTCATTTTGTTCTGTGTTCTGGGTTGAATTTCTTCGCATATTTGGTATTCTGGAATCTTCTCGCAGGTCAAGAGCATAACAAGTGGTATCAGAACACTTTCTAGGGCTGGTGGTATCTCCGTTTTTGGCATAATTGTTTTTAGGCTAGGATCTGTCATTGAGCGCATAAACCTATGGATTTGGGGAGGCATGCATGCAGGAAATACAAGAGGTGGTCACGCTTGTTGGACTCCCTTGTAACCCCTATGGGTACCCCTTCGAGTAGTAGCACATTAGATAGAATCGTGCACGGACTGCCTTCCACGTACCCTCTGGGTATATCGGAAGCCCCCTAGGCTCACTTGAAACCTCACCTTAGATAAACCGTCGGTTGTCTTGCTGCTACAGTACACTAAGAACAAAACTCGGGGAGATTACTCATGCATACGATAGGGTAGTCGGGTAGTATGGTTAAGGGTACGGTTGATCCTCCTTAGTTAGTGCCCTGAAAGATTGGGCCGAGTACTATTGTTGGACCCTTATGTATATTGCGATCTGTAGCACCTGACACTCCTTTGAGACCATAGTTCCCTCGACTCTCTAAAGATCGCCCATTATCTTATTTTCTAGATCAGATCTAGCAGTTGGGGTTTTGTCACCGCAACAACAATCAGATCCACCAGTTGAGGTTCTACCGCCACAGTACCATTCAGATCTAGCAGTTGGGGTTCTGTCGCCGCCATAGTCCAACTCACATTCAGTAGTTGGGGGTTTGCAGGCAGATCTGACCATTTGTGCAGTGAGGCTTGTGGCTCCTATACCCTAGGGTGATTCTCGCAGGACATTGGGCAGGATCAAGTTTTCTGGAAATTGGCCACTGTAGTATTGATAAGCGAGGAGTAAAACTCCATTCGAAGTAATATATATATATATATATATATATATATATATATATATATATATACATAGATATCTATATATCTGAGTCTTCCCAGGATGCTTATAAGAGACTTAGCCCATAAGAATCAGGACGACGAGCTGATCGCAGTGGTACCATTCACTTGTCAGCTTCAATTTTCGAGCGGTCCCAATTTTTTTCAAAGTGACGACAAGTGACCAAGATCTGTGTATGGTAGAAACCAGAGCTCAAGCCATGGCCAACGAGAAGATTGAGAGCCTTGAAAAACAGTTGGCTTCTTTCAAGGACATAGTGGACCAGATGCAAAAATTCATGGAAACATTCAAAGTGAGCACATCGAGGTGGAATCTGAAGGCACATGGTCTTAATGAAGACCTTGAAGGAGAATCTAGCCATCATATTCACTTCCATGGAAATCACCAACATTCCCACCCTTGGCCACCCAAGCTGGACATGTATAAATTTGATGGCTCTAATCTGATAATATGGGTAGCACAAATGGAACAATATTTCCTTCTGAATGATATCTGAGATGATCCAACTAAACTACATGTGGGAGCCCTTTACTTGGACCAAGAGACATGGCAATGGTGGCAGTGGCATCATAAGTGTTATCCCAGGAAAATAACTTGGCAGGTGTTCTCAAAATCTCTTTGTGACCGCTTTGATAGAGACTCTAATTTTTTGGGTTGTCTTACTAAGCTTCGACAGACAAGCACGGTAAAAAATACATTGCAGCCTTTGAGACATTGGTCATCCACACAGAAGTTCTGGGAGATGAATTCTACTTGGAATGTTTTATAAGTGGTCTCAAAGAAGCTATCCAAGCACATGTCCGGATGCACCACCCACCTACATGGATAGACGCTTGCAACAAGGCTATCGAAGTGGAACGTGCTTTAGTTGCCCAGTATCCTCATCCAAATTTCATAGCCAAGGGATGCCCCACCCAAGCTTAGGGCCCTACCCAAACACTTAAGGTTCAAAAGGTGTCTCTAGTAGAAATGGCTGAAAGAAGAAAACAAGGATTGTGCTACTACTGTGATGACAAATACTCCCCCGGGCATAAATGAAAGGAACCCAAATTCTTTCAAATTGATGTTACTGATCGCAGCTCATCTGAGGAAGCCCCACCCCTTGAGGGACCAAAGGACGACGTTGAGGAAACCCAGTAGTACAATACACCCAGCTACGCCAGAGGAACCAGTTATCTCGCTACATGCTTTGGCGGGCATTTTTGCGCCCCAAACTCTCAAATCAGTGGCTTTATTAAACATCTCCCTGTAGTAGTATTGATTGATAGTGGTAGCACTCATAACTTTATCCATCAGCGAGTCGCAAAAGTTGTTCATTGTTTTGTCATGACAATCTCTAATTTCCAAGTCTAGATTGTTGATGGGGGGACAATGAAATGTGTGAAGGTCGCTGCGAAAATATCAAACTTCAGATGGGAGACTACCACCTAAAGACCCACATGTTTGTGATTAACATGGGTGGTTGTGACATTGTCTTAGGGGTTGAATGGCTTCGCACACTAGGTCCAATCACCATGGATTTCCAAGAGTTATATATGAGCTTTAAGAAGAATGACCACATGCATACCCTCCGTGGAATCCAGGCAGGTTCTCCTTCTATCATCAACTCGCATCGCATGGAAAAGTTGTTGAAAAGGGCCATCATGGAGTTATCGCCCAGTTTAATTCCATCCAGACCATCGAGTCCATTACTCTTCATATTCATCCTGACATGCAACAGGTCTTGAATCGATACAAGTAGGTATTTGACAAACCTAAAGAGCTTCCACCCTCTAGAGGGGAACATGATCTTAGCATCACTTTAGCCCCAGGGTCACAACTATCGAATGTGCGGCCATATCGATATCCTTTCTCCTAAAAGAATGAAATTGAAAAAATCATCAAGGAACTCCTTGAAGCCGATGTCATTCGTCCTAGCATCAGTCCTTATTCATCACTAGTGGTCATGGTGCTCAAGAAAGATGGGGAATGGCGCATGTGTCCAGAATTCAGGGCCCTCAACAAGCTCACGGTCAAAGACAAATTCCTTATCCCAGTTGTTGATGATTTGCTGGATGAACTACATGGTGCTGAATTCTTTACTAAGCTAGATCTTCGCTTTGGCTATCACCAAATGCGCATGAAAGAAGTAGACATTCCCAAGACTTATTTTCGAACTCATGAAGGACATTATGAATTCTTGATCATGCCATTTGATCTCTGAAATTCCCCATCCACTTTTCAAAACCTCATGAATCACCTACTGAAACCATATCTCCGTAAATTTTTCCTTGCTTTCTTTGATGACATTCTCATCTACATCCTCACCTGGGAAAAACATCTTCAGCATGTAGACCTACTCTTGCAACTGCTCCGGAATCATAAATTATTTGTCAAATTGTCCAAGTGCTCTTTTGTCATGGAAGAAGTCGAGTATTTTGGCCACATTGTGGGTCGTGAAGGTGTCCGAGTGGATCCAAAAAAGATACAGGCAATGCAAGATTGGCCCCAACCAAAAAGCTTGAAGAGTTTGAGGGGATTCTTGGGTCTCACCGGCTACTATCACAAATTTGTCTGCAATTATGGTCACATTGCTAGACCCCTCACTAACCTTCTCAAGAAAAATTCATTCCTCTGGACTAATGCAGCACAACAGGCATTTATGGCTCTCAAATAGGCCATGTGTTCCACTCCCATATTGGCACTACCTGACTTCACCAAATCTTTTATGATTGAATGTGATGCTTCAGGTACTCATATTGGTGTTGTCTTAATGCAGGAAGGTCAACCCTTGGCTTTCACTAGCCAACAACTAAGTGGGAAACACATGGGACAATCTACCTATGAGAAGGAGATGATGGCCATATTACATGCAGTAGATACCTAGCGACCATACTTATTGGGGCGAAGTTTCCAAATCTGCACAGACCATCAAAGCCTCAAATATTTTTTGGAGCAATGTCTATCCTCGCCCCAGCAAAATAAATGGCTGACCAAAATGTTGGGATATGATTATGAGATAATTTACAAGAAAGGCTGTGAAAATGTAGTAGCGGATGCTTTATCACGCCAATTTGAGGATGAAAGCACCGTGCTATCAATCTCTCTTGCCATACCAGATTGGATTGAAGAAGCCCGTAAGGAATGGTTTTCACATCCCTTTCTCTCTCGATTCATTAATAACTTGAGAGCAGATCCTAATTCCTCAGTTGGCTACTCTTGGAAGGATGAGATTCTTCGCTACAAGGATAGAGTAGTTATATCATTGACATATTCCCTCAAAACGCACATTTTGGCAGAGTTGTACTCATCTCCCATTGCAGGCCATGCAGGCTTTCAGAAAACTTATGCTCGCACTCGTCGTTCTTTCTTTTGGACAGGCATGAAAACTAACATTCTTACTTTTGTAGCTGAATGTGATGTGTGTCAATGCCACAAAGGAGAAACAGTCAAGTCACCAGGCACCTTACAACCATTTCCCATCCCTGCCTCAATCTGGACGAATGTTTCTATGGATTTCATTACTGGTATTCCGAAGTCGGGCAACAATTCAATCATCATGGTGGTTGTGGATAGAATTTCAAAATATACTCATTTTTACGCTCTACCCCACCCATTTACCCCCACTTTGGTGGCTCAAGCTTTCATGGACCAGATCTTCAAACTGCATGGCATGCCCACTTCCATTGTGTCTGATCGTAACCTAACTTTCACCGGTAACTTTTGGCAAGAACTTTTCAAGCTACAAGGCACCCAACTCAAACTAAGTACTTCCTATCATCCCCAAACTGATGGTCAAACTGAAGAAGTCAGCAAATGTTTGGAGACATACCTAAGGTGCTTCACTTCAGAAAAGAAACATCAATGGGTATAGTGGCTGCCTCTAGATGAATGGTGGTATAATACTAACTACCATGCAGCCACCAATATGACTCCATATGAAGCAGTGTATGGTCAACTCCCACCTTCACCTACTTCTTATATTCCTAGATGCTCTAAGGTGCAAGCAGTGGATCAACTCCTACAAAATCGTGCAACCATGCTAGCATGTCTCAAAGATAATCTCCATCAAGCTCAGAATCACATGAAGCAACAGGCAGAACAACATCATTCAAAATGCACATTTCAATAAGGGGATCAGGTATTCCTGAGGTTGCAATCATATAACCAAACATCCTCAAAGACAACGACTGTCAAAAAGTAGCTCCAAACGTATATGGACCTTATCAAATACTTCAGCGCATTGGAGCAGTAGCCTACAAGTTAGACTTGCCACCAACTTCAAAAATCCATCCCGTCTTCCATGTATCATGCCTCAAGAAAGTGGTGGGGAACTATTGCAGAATTCAAACCAGTCTACCTGAATTGGATGAAGAAGGTTCACTCTGGATCCAAACTGAATAGGTCCTCGATATGCGAGAACAACATCTGTGCAGCCACGCGATCAAGGAAGTCCTCGTCAAGTGGAAAGACGCCTCTCTAGAAGATGCGACTTGGGAACCAGTCACTATTCTTCAGCAGTTTCTGCAGCTTCATCCTTGAGGACAAGGCTACTTTTTATGGGGGAAGGCATGTTAGGGTCCAACCCTAACCCCTTTATTTATGTAATAGGGGCAAGTCATAGTTATAGTTAGTTAAAGAGTCAATAAAGCCCATATTAATAATTGTAAGTGGTTGACCCGCATTTAAGAAAGGGACCACAGTTAGTTGCAAACTAGCTATGGTATTAGATAGATGGTATTGAGAGAACCATGGTACTGACCCATGGTATTGTATGTATGAATCCTATATAAAGGATAGAGACTCCCCATTGAGGAAGGTCGTATCTTATTTTGTAATCGAGCTCTGCTCTGCTAGAGGTTGCCCCCTCAAAGAGGCAAGTGAACATTGCTTTCATCTCTGAATAATAAAATACTCGTTATTTTTCTCATTTTGTTCTATGTTCTAGGTTGCATTTCTTCGCATATTTGGTATTCTGGAATCTTCTCGCAGGTCAAGAGCATAACAAATTCTAGTGAAAAACCTGTTAACTGCTACCTCCAGAGTGTGACACTTCTCTGTCAGTTGTACAACTAAGTTCTTCTTTGTTAGAACTTTCTTTACCTCCAGAATATTTTATTTTCTGTCATCCACTCCTAGATCATCCAGCTCATATATGTTTTTGGAATTAAGGAACTTTATGATGTTATTGGTTGTAGCAGGAATTTCTCCCAATTGAGCATTGATAGTAGAAATAGTTTGCTTAGCTTTCTCCATCAATTCCTTCTGCTCGAATATAATCTAGATACATGGCCATATTTCATCTATTTCTTCAATGATATTGTTCCATATGATTTCTTTAACATGACCCAGTGTGTAGCCAATAGAAGACTCAGTTGTTGACTTCTTCCATGCCTCTATCTAATTTTGAGCTCTCTGTAGCTTTGTTGCATGAAAAGTCTCAATCTTCTTTTGATGATCCTATAGAATTTTCACTTGATCCTGCAACTTTTTGATTTCTTCAGTCTGGAGAGACATGTTTTGTACTGCATTTGCCAACTAATCTGCAACATCCCCTGTACTTGTTGTAGAAGATATGGCTGTAGGAATGGTTGTGATAGGGAGTGCTTGCAAAGGGACAACAACCATTTTGGAAGCTTTCTCCTTCTCTTTAATTAGGTTTTCCATCTCTGTCTCCATTTTCTTCAACTGTGCACTCTACTCCATGATGAGCTTCATCATATCTTCATTTTGTGTCTCTGTCTCTTCAATATCCTTGGTTAGAGGATCTTCTGTAGATGGCGATTTTAACTGTTTCCTTAATGATGCTATGTCTAAATTATATTTCTTTATAAGATCTTCTGCAGCATTGATGTTTGAAGGGTCATAACCCATTTTGATCACCAAGTCCTCCAATGTTTTAATCATGGTGTCTTTCGCAAGTGCAGAGACCTTCTCCATCTTCAGCTTTGATTGGACATTTGCTAATGTAACATACAGTTTAGACAAACTCATATCAGTTTTAGTGATAGTTGAAAACATCATTTCCCCAGCCTGCTTATGCATCTCCATTTGGTCAATGGGATGTATATCTTTTACATCAAACTCAAAAGTTTTCTTCTTGTAGTCTGATGCTGCCTTGGGCTGGGGAACCTGTGCCTAGAGGAATTCCATTTTCATTTTCCCTTTCTCTGAATTAGAGGCTGATGGCAGCCTACTTTGAGCACTAGAAGTCTACTTCCAGAACTGGTTGTAGGTGTTAATCTTCAAGGCCTCATTCCTGACTTTTATCTCCTTAAAAATTTCCATTATACTTTTCTTTGTCTCCCTGAAGTAGATGTGCTGGTCTGCATAATTTGTTGCTGCTCTTATGAAGTCATGGAGGTAGTGGGAGACTGTGTGGTATGATCACCCACTAATAAGGAAACGAGTGGCTCGTTAGTGGTGATAATGGTCTCCTTCTCTGAGTCCTTTATGAGGCTTAGATTGGAACTAAGCTTGGCCTTCTTCCTATACATAATTTTGAATCCCTTGCTGAAAATTTCAATCCCTGAAGGAGAATCTTCTTCTCTACTTCTCTTAGTTGTTTTCTCCTGCATGGTAGGAGTCTATACTGTAGAGGATGAAACCAACTGCTCTTCTGCCTCTTATAGGGTATTCTCAACCCATTCTAGCTGATTTTTGTACTTCTCTATCTCTGGTCTGGCAGTGTGAAAATAAGGAGTAGATTTGGTTTCTACTCTTAATTTAGAAATGATCCCTAATGGATCATATGACCAGGTAAAGCTTAGGCTGAATTGCATTTCCTTTAGTAGCTTGTCTGCTTCTTCCCTTGTTGCTCTTGTGTTACAAATGAAAGGCCCAATCTGTGTTTTGATTTCAAACTGGGAATTCTTCTTGGCAGCAACAAAGTGGATTTCATCCATATTTAGCATATGCCTTATGTACTCTAGAGCAAAAATCCTCATTGGGAGGAATTTAGGCAGCTTGTAAGGTGCAATCACACAGCCAAACATTCTCAATTATGTATAGTTTTGGTAGAGGTACCAATCCCCTATTTGAACTTGGTCTGATAGTTGCAACACCTTTCTAATTTCTTCATTGATCCTTGGTTCTATCCTGTTGCCTAAGATACCGATTGTTGGATGCACAAACATCTCTATGAACTATTTATATGTGTATTCCTGTTGTGGCCAGCAACAACCCGCCCCCCTTTTTATTTAGCATTAGTAATAAAACTAAATAATGAGGACCCTTTTCTAAAAATAAAAACTAGCACTTATATTTCCCTTTGGATAAAACATACTATCATAAGCTTAGGAAAACACCCGCAAAACCCAAAAACATAAGTTTTATGATAAGTTTCGAATAAAATCGTTATCTTGACAATAAAACATCGCATCACAAAGGGTAATGGAGGACATCATATAAACAAGCTTTTGAAAATTGCGAAAACACAATGCGAGATCGCGCGCCTTAAAAACTCATCACACATCTCGGATTTCATATGCCGCAAGTATCACCTAAGATAAAGTATCCCGATCTAGCGATATGTGATAAGGCATCTTACATTTCGCAGACACATAAGGTAATAAATGATTGTTAACGAAAAGGATTAGCGATATTGCGATCTGCGATATTGCAAAGCAAATCGCAAAATCGCTTTATCGCAAATTGGCAGGGCTCATTGTTCAATAAAGTATTTCTTGTAATCCGATACCGAGTTATGGGCATTAATGTCAATTTAGTGGTAAGTTGATAGTCATTTATGAGATAAGATTTAGATCTGATTGAAAGGTTGTTTCACGTAGGGTGATATATTTGATATGATTTCGGAATTAAGAGCTTTCCCGTCACCTTATCTCTTACCATCATTCTTTCCTTACTTGTAAATTTGCAGGAGTGGCAAGCAAAATAATATACACAACAGTGTGCAGAACGTAATGGGAAAGAAGGGAAAAGCTCTGGTTGCTGAGGACAAAGAGATGACGCCTTTATTCATAGACACCACCTGTACCAGAGATGCCAACATAACCACTTGGGAAGGCATGTACAGTCTATTCGAAGAAGAAAACCGCAGATTTATGTAAGTTAAAGCAACAGCAGACTCACGCGGGTCATCTGAGGCATCAATTACTGAACTTGCATGTTCATTCCTTCATCGAATAGCGTCAAGGCCTAAAATACTTCCATACATAGACATGGTCAAGTGGGTACTGGACAGTATAGACAAACAATTCAAGTCTCGAAGCCAAGACATCATTGGGTCATTCACCCCACAAGATTTAAGGCTTATGTATCATCTACCAGAGCCGCAGGCAAGCTACAAAAAACAGTTTGTGGAGAAGTTCGCCAAAGAAAACGAAGATTTGGTGGAGTGCACCAAGAACTGGTTGGCAAGGGAAGAGCCATTGAAAAAGGACAAACACGGTATGTACAGTACTGGTTCCCTCTCCTCCCCGTATTGTTTTGTTGTTGCTATGCTATGTAGGCTATTTGGAAGGCCCGACATCAACAAATTTTCATCCGAGTGGCTACCCCTATTAGATGCGGCCACTAATGCCATTATTATGGATTGGGCCCAGATATTGTCTGACAATTTAGCCTTGGCCATTTGGAACTACCGGTCTAAAAGAACTACCTCTTAGAGGATTTATCCTCCTTTCTTTTTAGCTACTTATGTAATGGATGCAATCTGTTATGTTTCCAAATTTCCTTTAATGGGTTGGAAGTGGACTATACAAAATCCCTTGCCCATTCACATTTATCATAAAGAATTGTGGGATTCCAAGTTCATCCCGTATTTTTACAGAATTTGTCATGGAATTATGTTACCTCTTCACAGAATGTTGTATAATAGGGACGCCCCAAGATTTTCCCCCGAAGCGGAAGTTGATATTCTCCCTGTCGGAAGATGGTTTGGGGAAGAATTTTTCACCTATGTCAGAGTATTTGGAAGCATTGCTTCCCCTCATGTGCTACCCTTATATGTTCCTGATAAGTTATTGGCTCGAGAAATTTCCTACCAAACCTGCGGGGTGGGAGGAATGAGAAAAGAGTTGAAAGACAAGAAGAAGGCCATCTGGCCGCAATTTCCTGTGGCCTGTGGGGCCTTTTCACTGTTTGATTTAGGTCATGCATTCAAAGAAGTAGACAATATGTTGAGTCTACGACTGTTCAAGTTTCTAGGGAGACAATTCGATCCCTTTGATGTCATTAAGAATTTTACTACTGCTGTCAAGATAAAAGTATTTTCTAAAGAAGATGATCTTTTTGATGATATCTTCCAACAAAAAAGCACACTGAAAGAAGTTTTGCATATGGCTCAAATTCAATTTCCCCCAGTGGAATTCCAAGAATTCAAATTATATAGAGAAAGGAGACTAGCAAACATCCCCTTGGATAAGTTGTGCTTAGAACCAATAAGGGAGCCAACTCCCAGTATCAGTTTAAGTGGAAGTTCAGGTACAGGCAAGTCCAGGTCTAAGTCTGGGAAAGAATCACCAGAATGCTCTAAGTGGTCTGAAAGCGACCATAATAAAAGTGAAGGGTCAGTTAGAGATACTGCCCAATCTAAAGAGCGCCTAGAGCAACAGGTCTTGACTACACCACAGGTAAAGGTTCCCCCTCCCCTCATCTAGCCACCAAAGCTAGTGAGAACTGAGCTGGATAAAGAGTGGGAAACATTCAATGAATTAATTAATACTGAGGAGAAGAACACGAAGACACCTGAGAGTACAGTGCAGACAATGATATATATGATCATTGGAACAATCAGCAATGCTCCAGAAATGGAGCATATTCCCATTACCCCATCATCTGAAATCATGCTCAAGATAGAGGAGATTCCTCCTCTAGATGTATTTTATAGTCTGCAGCACAAGGCAGTGGTGAGAAGACAAAGAAAGAAAAGGAAATTGGACAGCGTGCTCTCACTTGAGGCAGAGAAGCTAGATGTCCTTTGGCGAGACCCTACCACTGACCCTACTGAAAATCTGACTAAGTTATCCCATATCGCAGGAGCCTATGCTTTTGCTACCATTGATAAAGCATCCAAGGTACAAAAATTACTTAAGGATAGAGAGGAACAAATCCAAGTTTTGCAGCAATAGCTATAGTAGGCCAGTGCCAATCGAGAAGCAGAGGAGAAGTTAGAAAAATTACAACAAGATTTTCAACAGATGCAACTGAGATATTAGAACAATTTGGCCGAAAAGGAAAATCAGTTACAGACTATGCTAGAATTGCATAGAGATGACCCCAAAATTACAGAGTTTGTCTCAGAAGCCCTTGCCTTAAACGACCAACTCTTGCAACAGCAAGAGGCATTATGCCAAAGAATATCGCAATGGAGTTCCCATTGCGAAATGAGCGATAAAATTACAAATCAAGTCGTGGATTTGCGACTTGATTATGATTTGATCGATAAAAGAATTTTTGATTATTTGAAATGGCAGGAATCAGAGGAAGGGAAGAAAGCAGGCATGCGTAAAATAAATGAAGCCCACAAAGAAATGCTTTTCCATAAGTGGGACGCACATATTAAAAAGGCAGAATAGGCAGCGGAGGAAGCAGCGACATTGGTGAACAACGTCATTGACTTTGTCAATGAAAATATTCATAGAGCAAACCTGATATCAGAAATCGCTCCGAGATTTCTCCCAAAGGCACAACAACTGCAGACAAGTTGGAGATAGAAAGCTGAGGAAAAGGCAGAGTCCATCAAGAAGTTAACCAAGTTGAATTGGGACACTTATTGGCAGTACTTGGTTAAACCACACAGTCAATGCATGACTCTCAAATGCCTTACAAACTCTGCCGAGAAGTTAGTGCCAGCACTTGCCGATTCTGTTTTCGCAGGACAACTAAAATCGGAGGTCAGCCAACCGACGCTCCTCAAGCCGATGCTGAATGCTTGCGATCTCAGAGAACAGATACATAGATAGTTAATTTCTAGATACAGTTTTAGTTTTATTTTTGATTTATTTTTGCCTTAGATGAGGACGGTCATTTAAACCTCCTCCTATATTTTTGTAATAAACTATTTTTAGTATTTAGGTAGTAGTATTTTAACCCCTCTCATGCATTTAGAGAGGGGTCCTGAAATTTTTCAAAAACATTTCCTCAGAACATGCACTTCTGCACCCTCGGAGGAGGTTTTGATGAATGAATGGAACGAGATTTATTGATATCTATGTTTAATGTCTGCTACTGAAATGAATTTTTGTACTCTTAGTAGATATTGAATTAGGAAGAGATAAATCTATATTGTTGAAGCTCATGAGTAGGACTTGTTATCAATGGTAATTTTATCTCTTAATGATTTCTGCTTATGTGTCAAAGTAATATTTTATGTTTAGTTATTTATATATGAAGGCTTGAATGTTTGAGTTATCATTTGGCACTTTTGTACGGTGATGACTATTCTGTTTATGCTTAATGTATGAATGACTTATTATGTGATATGCTTCTCACAATTGTTTCAACTAATTTCTTATACGAAACAATTCATTTTTAACGAATTCTTTTCTCGTAGTGGTTGAATGATCTTTATTACCAATTGTTGTTAGAAACTATTTTAGATCGCATAAGAAAAAAGTTAAATCTCGGGTTAGTTTTAGAGTTAGATATTTCTGTTCATTAGAATATAATTGCATGTTTTGAATTAGACTTAGATTAAAAGCATTTTACTTAGAAATATTTAGAAAGGGAAATATCAATTCTTATCATCACACACAAATTGGGAAACTAGTCCCATTATCCCCAGTTGGACCCACCATCCCAAACGGAAAAGGAGCTGCTTTCAAGGTCTGGACCAGGTGGGTATCCCCCTTGTTGTAGATCTGATTTTCGGGGCTTCAACATATTTGGCGCTAGAAGGAGGGCCCCAAACTATGAATGGCTAGTAAATCTAAATCTAAATACCATTTTGAGAGTAAATCACCCTCAACATCTCCCCCGACTTCTCCATCGCATTCCAAATCTTTAAATCCTAAGCAAGAAGTTGAGAAAACAACAACCACCACCACAAACCCAAACATTTCAGAGAAATCTACTATCGAACCTCCTGAATTTGAGTCTTTGATTCATAAACTTCAAGGATTTTCCATATCACCGTAAAATTCTGAAATATCTCAAGGTAGTGTGACTTCGCAATACAATCCTTCTCATCCTCTTACCAGATTGCAGAGTGAAAAGTTTGGTATCGAACCAAATGAATTACCTCTACCTAAAAGGAAAAGAGCAAGGAAGTCACCTCAAGGGTCTGATAGTGAGACTCTTTCATCATCGACATCCATTCCAACTTCTCCATTTCAAAGTCAACCATCCAACCATCCACCCCTCCACTTCAAATTGTTGTCCATCAGAGTATTGGAACTTTAACATCCTCATCCCTACCACAAGGAACTTCGTCTACGCTTTCCTCTGTTAGTAGTTCAATGATGGCCCAAAACCCATGGAATAATCCAATGATAGTCTCAATGCCTACGCCCTTGAGTCAATTACTGGCCCATCTTGAAAAATGGCTGCCCAAGTTTAATCCCGAGGCAGGCATGCTAGCAGAAGAACACATAAACAACTTTATGTTATCGATAAATTTAAATGGAGTTACTAATGAAGATGTTGTTGTTAGACTTTTTCCTTATACTTTACAAGCAGCAGCTGGATCTTGGTATTTTTCATTACCATCAAGGTCCATTACTAGTTGGGACATTTTCCAAGAGAAATTCTTGACTAAGTTCGGCGATGATAGATCTACGGCAACGCTGATCAATGATATATCTAATCTTAAGACTGAATCAAGAGAGCCTATCAAATATTTTAACTCATGTTTCAACAAGCTTTTGAATAAAATTTTGACCGCTTCCAAGCCTAGCGAAGAAGTTCGAAGTGAATGGTACATATCTGCTTTACCATCGAACATAGAAATCTTTGTTGATAGGGCTGCCAAGACAACATTGGCTAAAAACATGAAGGAAGCGATAGCGGTAGAAAAACGTATCTTAGCTTTAGAAAAGAAAAACGCTGCCGATGAAAGAAAGTCTAAGAAGGTTACTTTTAGAGATGATCCTAAGAAAAAGAAAGCAAAAGACCCATTTGATTTAGAAGGATTGCAGAAAGTCTTAAAAACCATGTCTAACAGTATGGTTGACATTACAAGTAGTAGAAACTTCTTCTAAGAAACCCTACAAGCCTTATAGAAAAAATCCCTTGACTAATTCAAAGCCTCCTAATGCTATAACAAATGCAGAATCTGAAGGAGAAAAAGAGGAAGTTTCTAACAAGGAACCTACTTATGAAGATGAAGTTGTAGAGTTACAGGGAATGTGGGACTTCATTCTTCGGGATGAAGAGGATCAAGAGGCATCACCAGTCAATACCAGAACTAGAAATCAACTCGATCCTCCACAACCTAGTTCTAAATAGAAGAGCACAAGCTCGACATCTAAATATAAATTCGCAGGTAAGAAATCATCACCAAAAGCGACTCAAACAAGCCCAGTCCAATCTGATTCACCAACTCCGTCTAAAACACTGATTGTTTCTGATGAGATGGAATATAATATCGTTGAAGATATGAAGAAGACTAGGGCTAACATTACTTTTCATGAATTGAGCAAATTGAAACATCAACAGAAGCTACTTTTGAAAGAGTTACATGCAATACCCATTGCACCTCTTCCTGTCGTTGTAATCTCGCAAGCTTCTCATGAGATGGGAAGACCTCCAACTAATATGGCAAATAAAGTTGATCCGAATGATATTGCTTTAATTGGAGGTAGGTCAAAATCCCATACTCCTCCATTCCTTCTTACTTACGAAATTTTCAATAAAAACTTGCATAATTGTTTGGTAGATTCAGGAGCTTCATCTAATATTTTGCCTAAAAAAATATGCGCAAAGTTAAACATCCAACCTCAAAAATCTGCAGTACGCATAGTTCAGCTGGACCAATCGTAGGTTGAAGTAATTGGTGAACTAAATCAAGTTACCATAAGGCTGTCATCTAATCCAAAGGTATGTCAATTAATTGATATTATAGTTGCAGACATCCCCGAATTTTATGGTTTAATTCTTAGTAGGGATTGGTCCAAAAATCTTCATGGATACTTTGCAACCAACTGGTCACACATGTGGCTCCCTTACAATGGTAAACCGAATCAGATAAAGGTTGAGCGAGAAAGACACCAAAAATACATAGTGACGGAATTGGAAGGAGAAAATGAACCTGTAGCATACAACAACAATATAATTGGCAACTATTCTGTTGACTCTTTCTTAGGAAATTTTAATGCTCATACTTTGCCTTACTTAGAACATTTTGTTCTGTATCAAGTAGAAAACTTTTCTCAAACAGATAGTTCTAGATGTGTTAATTTCATAGATAGTCCTGTAAATACTTCTTTATTTAGAAATTATTTTTTGATGGTTCTAAGTCTAATGATGGGGCAGGAGTAGGATGTGTAGTAGTTAGTCCAGAGGGGAATAAAACTATGCTAACATGTAGACTCCAGTTTGATTGTACAAACAACACTGCAGAATATGAAGCTCTGGTACAAGGTTTGTACAAGGCAATCGGACTAGACATCAAGTATCTACAAGTCTTCGGAGACTTTGAGATTGTTATTAAACAGGTACGAAATACTATACATTTTCTATCAAGTCATTTAAAGCATTATCAATCTTTAGTGCAAGATCTGACTAAACATTTTATAGCATTCAATATTTCATCCATTCCCAGACTCCAAAATGCTAGTGCTGACCTCCTGGCTAATGTAGCTTCCAAGATCATTCCCTCAGAAGACTATAGCCTAGATAGATTCTCAATCGAATTGATATTTAGGCCCTCCATCCCTGATAATGTTACCAACTGGAGAATTTTTAACGATGACCCTGATATTGTAAGTTTCCTGACATCAGAAGGATCTTACACTAATCAGATAATTGATGAAGACCAACATGACAAGCAGTTACAACAAGAAAGCACCAATAATGCCATACCAAAATCTGTAGTCAAGTTGGAAGACTTATACGATTTGAAAGATAGATTTAAAAGGTCTACCAATTCAAAACTTCAGAGTTCAACTCTGAACTATGAATTAGTAAATCTAGGAACAGATACCAAGCCACAGAATATCAACCTAGGTCTTGGCCTAGCCCCAGAAGAAAAATTAGCCTTTGTTCGGCTCCTAAAATAGTATAAAAGTGTCTTTGCCTGGAATTATGATGACCTTAAGACTTACGACACTTCAATCATTCAGCATACTATCCCGATGATAGTAGATGAAAAACCTGTCTAGCAAAAGTTGAGGAAGATCCATCCTAATCTCGAAAGACAGATTAAATCTGAGCTTAATAAATTATTGAAATCCAAAATTATTTTTCCTGTTTGACATTCAAGATGGGTTTCCAACTTGGTTCCAATTAGAAAGAAAAACGGAGACATTAGAATTTGTATTGACTTTCGAAATCTTAACAAAGCCTGCCAAAAGGATAATTTTCCCTTGCCTCCTATGGAACAAATATTGCAAGCGATTGCAGGATCATAATTAATGTCCTTTTTAGATGGTTTCTCCAGCTACAACCAAGTTTCGGTTCATCCTGACGATCAACTAAAAACCACATTCAAAACCAAATGGGGTACTTATGCATATCAAAAGATGTCTTTTGGGCTGATTAACGCTGGCGCCACATTTCAAAGGGCCATGGATATTACATTTAAGGGATTAGTAAACAAATCAATGGTGATTTACTTGGATGATATAACAGTATATTCTAAAAAACGTGGTAATCACCTCAGAGACTTAAAGAAAATCTTCCAACGTCGCCAAAGGTATGGGATTTCACCTAATCCAAAAAAGTCCTTTTTTTCATTAAGTAAAGGAAAACTTCTTGGATTTATAGTATCAAAATCTGGAATCCATATTGATCCTGATAGAATTAAGGAGATTTTCGAAATATCCTTACCACATAATAAGAAAGCCATGCAATCCTTCCTTGGCCAGATTAATTTTGTTAAAAGATTTGTTCCAGAATTCTCAAGGATTGTGTCACCATTACAAGCAATGATCAAGAAGAATTCACTCTTCAAATGGGGCCAAGAAGAATATGAAGCGTTTAATCTAATTAAGCAAACGATTGTTAATGCACCATTGTTAGGCCCCTATACTACTAGTGTAACCCCTTATTGTTATTAGTACGACCCACTTATTATATTGATGTACCCATGTAGTGCCCATATTGTTACTATTGTGCCCCATAGAAGCCCACTATTGTTATTATTGTGCCCTTGCATTATTATTGTTATGTCGGCTCTGATTATGTTATGACCCCTTAGACTCCTATATATAGAAAGGAGGTCTTTTCATTTGTATCATCCAAGAATTTCTCATTTATGTAATGTAAAGGAGGTTGCCCCCTCAAAGAGACTAAACTTTAAGGCGTTGATCTATCTTTTCTATCTTTTCTTGAGCTGGTTTCATAACATTTGGTATTAAAGCTTTGGATTCTAGGGTTTCGCTGCTCCAAATAGGTCATCATGGAATTTTCGCTATAACTTTGTTTCTATTATGTTTCCAAAGCTAAAAAAAACCCATTTGAGAAGACATCGCGGTGAATCTCGGGTCCAAATCTCATATCTTTTCGCGGTATATTTGCGGAGATATGATCTGAGGAATTTGGTCTTTTTGCAGACTCCTGAATTACATTCCAAACAGGTGACCTGGGGAAAACCATCATAAATTTCTCTCTGAGCATCAGATTTAAATTTCATAAGAAGGTACAGAAAGAGGACGAACTGTAGTTTCTTTGATATATTTTTCAAAGCCAAAGGTCGAAACAGTGACTTGTGGCATGTCGTACAAGTTCGATCTACTGAACTAGTCTATAATCAGGTCACTGTGGGAGATGTGCGTAACTCTTTCTTGGAGAATCTAATTTGGATCAGACTGGTGGCATTGGAAAGAGGACATAGAGTGCTACTACAAGTCGCAATTTCAGAACTTAAAAATCTGAAAGTACAGAGTTACAGTCGCTTCAAGATCGAGCTCCTAAAATCAAGAAAAAGCAAGATGAGGAAGTTTGATGGCAAGGATCCGGTAAATTGGATACTTCAGATGGAGCAATATTTTGGTCTACATGGTGTACCACTATTACAAAAGGTATGTCTTGCATCTTCATATTTAGAACCGGATCAATTTTTATGGTATGAAGGGCTTTGTTCTTGTAAACAACATGTTACGTGGTCAATTTTTATGGAGGAAATGATAGCACATTATGAGGATACAAAGAGAAACACCTTCTTTAGAGCAACACCACAACAATTGGAAAGAGTAAAAGGGCTTTGTGACATAGTGGAAAAAAAAATTATGGAAACCAGGAAGCATACCCCTCACAACTATAAAGATGAAAGTGTTGTTTCTCGTAGCCTTCCACAACCTACAAGGGTTACACCACAACAATTGGAAGAAAAAAGAGAAAAAGGGATTTGTTACAATTGTGGTAGCAAATGCACTAAAGGACATAAGTGTGCTGAGAAGAAATTATTTTACATAGAATATGAAGAGGAGGAAGAAAAGGATCAAGAAACATCAAAAGAAGAAGATATACGCCAGGACCCCACCCCAGAGAAAGAAGAAATGAATTAGACCATATCTTGTAAAGCATTGGCAAGAATTACCACTCCTCAAACTGTTAAGATAGAAGGACATATCAAGAAGAAAAAGGTGCAAGAAGTGAAAGATCACATCGAGAGAGAAGAAATGAATCCAACCATATCTTGTAATTCATTGGTCGAAATTACCACTCCTCAAACTATCAAGATAGAAGGACATATCAAGAAGAAAAATGTTCAAGAAGTGAAAGATCACATCGAGCATCAAGAAATGAATCCGACCATATCTTGTAAAGGATTGGAAGAAATTACCACTCCTCAAACTCTAGAGATAGAAGGACATATCAAGAAGAAAAAGGTTCAAGCAGTGAAAGATCACATCGAGCATCAACAACAAGTTTTCCAACTTTTAAAGGATAACGCCACTTCGGTGCAAAATAAAATGAAACAATAGGTAGATCAACATCGTAGTGAAAAATGTTTTGATGTAGGTGATTAGGTATTTTTACTGCTACATCTCAAGAAAGCTATTTATGAGAAGGAAATTTTGGCAATACTACATGCACTTAAAAAATGGCGACCTTACCAAATGGGAAGACTCTTCAAGGATGAGGATGTGGAAGCATTGTTTTGTGCTATTTCTCTTATCCAACTAGATTGGATAAATGAAGCAAAGGATGAATGGAAGAAGAACGAAGAAGTATGGCCACTTATTCAAAAATTGCAAAATATCCCAATTCAAACAATATTTCCAGAAATTGAAGAGGAAGGAAAAATCATATTGGAACCTGGAGAAGTCACAAAAACAAGAACCCCACAGCTACGAAATCGATCAATTTCAGAGTATCTCATCAAGTGGAAGAACTTACCCACTGAAGATTCCACATGGGAGGACAAGAATTTTATACAGAAGAATCAAGAACTACTCAAGCGTTGAGGACAACACTTTTTGAAGGAGAGGGGCATGTTAGGCCCCTATACTACTAGTGTAACCCCTTATTGTTATTAGTACAACCCACTTATTATATTGATGTACCCATGTAGTGCCCATATTGTTACTATTCTGCCCCATAGAAGCCCACTATTGTTATTATCGTGCCCTTGTGTTATTATTGTTATGTCGGCTCTGATTATGTTTGACCCCTTAGACTCCTATATATAGAAAGGAGGTCTTTTCATTTGTATCATCCAAGAATTGCTCATTTATGTAATGTAAAGGAGGTTGCCCCTCGAAGAGGCTGAATTTTAAGGCGTTGATCTATCTTTTATGTCTTTTCTTGAGCTGGTTTCATAACACCCATCCTTAGCGACTCCAAATTTTTCTGATCTTTTTATTTTGTATACATTTGCCTCTGATAAATCATATGCTGCAATACTCACTCAAGCCAATCAAGACAAGGTGGAAGCCCCAATTTCTTTCTTTAGTTCAAATTTGCAAGGGGCTGAATTAAATTATTTTGACGTTGAGAAATAAGGTTATGCTGCTTTCAAAGCGATCAAACATTTTAGAGCCTTTCTTCTTAAAACCCATACAAATATCATAGTACCATTTCCAGCGATAAGAAATATCTTAGTATAGAAAGACGTGGGTGAAAAGAGAGCAAATTGGCTCACTGCGCTACAAGAATACGACGCTGAGATCAAGCCAACAAATATTGTAAAAGGTCAAGGTTTTTGCAAGATGTTGGCTGGAGCATTGCTTATTTCTGAAATACCATCTCCAAATCAAGAAGTACAAATGTATGAGGTAAGCCTAAACGATATTGAATCGAGATATGCTGATATCATATTTTATCTAAAAAATGGATATGCTCCTTCAAATTTGAATTATACAAAGAAAAGAGCCTTAAGATTGAAAGCCAAGCAGTATCAACTCGTAAACGATGTACTTTTTAGAATGAATTATGATTCTGTTCTTCTTCGATGTCTTGAGAAATCTGAAGCTGAAAAAGTATTGCAGGAACTCCATGATGGACTAGTAGGTGGACATTATGCGGGAGATGCTACAACACATAAAATTTTGCGTGCAGGATACTATTGGCCTACACTATTTAAAGATGCACATAGCTATGTAAGGAAATGTCAAGTTTGTCAAACTGCTGCCAGAAGATAGAAGAAACCGTCATTGTCATTGCAACCAGTCAATATCGATCAACCCTTTAATCAATGGAGATTGGATATAATAGGTGAAATCGTTCGTCACTCTTCTAAACAGCGTAGGTATATCCTTACAACTACAAATTATTTTACTAAATGGGTAGAAGCAGTGCCTCTCAAGACAGCTAATGCTGAACATATCATTGATTTCATAGATCAGTTCATAATTACCAGGTTTGGTTTATCCTCTGCTTTAATGTTTGACAATGCATCATATTTTTTTGGCAATGCTATGACTGAATTTGCACTTAAAAGAGGTTTTAAGCCTAAATATTCTGCCAATTATTACCCACAAGGGAACGAGTTGGCCGAATCAACAAATAAAAACTTAAACAGAATCATTAAGCGAACAATTGATCAGAATCATAAAAATTGGCACAAATCTTTGATGTATGCTCTATGGGCAGACCAAATAACTCAAAAGGCTTCCATTGGCACTTCTCCCTTTAATTTAGTTTACGGGAAAGCAGTAGTTCTCCCAACTCATCTAGCAATTCCTTCTTTGGCCTTAGTTCAATTTATTGACGAAACACCAACTTCATCTTTACAACTAAGACAACTACAGATCCTTAAGCTAGAAGAGCAACGAGAACAGGCTAAAATTACACATGCTCATCATCAAGCATTAGTAAAGGCTTCCTTTGATTCAAACATGGTATCTAGGAAGGATTTTCAAATTGGAGATTTAGTATTAAAATGGGATAAGGCTCACGAAGAAAAAGGCAAACATTCTAAATTCCAACGAATGTGGCTTGGACCATTCCAAATTGTTGAAATTATAGGTCCATCGACTTTCATGTTGTTAGATTTAACAGGGGAAAGAGAATCTTTACCTGTTAATGGTCAGATCCTTAAAAAATGCTTTCCATAGAAGATGACCTCTTCTATTTTTGTAAATTATTGTTTATAGCTTTATTTTGATAATAAAACAGGTTGTAAATGGTTACCTTTGGATTTCACAAAAAGATAGGTGTTTCTTTTAAATTTTGTTTTTTCACTTGTATAAATAGAACTGATTTGGAAAATTAATCATTATTATTGAAAGATACAGTCAAATGCTACAAGCCTGAAGATTTTACTAGTTTCATCCTTATGAATTTTGATAAAAACAACCTTTAGTGGGAATTTGTTTTAAATCAGTCAATGAAAATCATCAATAACAAAACAAAGGTTCTCTGTGGAAAAGTTGTTTCCAAAAAATTCTATAATTGTCGTCCAGAGCTATTCTTAAGGAACCAATGACTTCCTCCCCACCTAGGGAATTACGAGTTTCAAGGAGTAATCCAATGATACACTATAGACTTAAAGAATAAGAAGTCTCATCACGAGCCGACTTATCATGATCATAGATATTATAACTTGCTGACATTGCCAAAATTGCATACCAAAGTAGGGAAATAACTCAAGACTATTGCAATCAAAAGACAAGGGGTCTCATCACGAGCCATCTTGTTCAGCAAAGCTATAAATCAAGTGAATGGCACTGTCATAATTTGGCTACCAAACCAAGACATTGTTCTTTAAGAATTGAAAGAAAACAAAAGCAATAAGTGTGGATATGGATTTACCTTTGAAAATTGTATATTTCTCCAAGTAGGATACAGGATCATTGTTGGGCAACAGGTAACCCTGTCGAGGCTATGAACGCCTGCTGGCAGCAGAGGCTCTACCTATGACAAATGAGCATATTTAAAACTGATCTACATAGATGTCTTTGTTTTTATCTTTATAAACTAAGTAGTGGCTGATGTAAATACAATGACTAGATTTGGGAAGAAAATAATCAGAGTTAACATGGAAGAAACAACCTACCATTAACGGTTGAAAGCATGATGCACTTTATATTTCTATAATAAAGTTTTATTTTCCAGAAAACTTTTTTGTTTTGGAAGTTTAGAAAATTAAAAAGATAATCAGAGATAACTGGTTCTTCCTAGTGAGTCACCAATTGTTGTGGCCAGCAACAACCCCCCCCCTTTTATTTAGCATTAGTAATAAAACTAAATAAATGGGGACCCTTTTCTAAAAATAAAAACTAGCACTTATATTTCCCTTTGAATAAAACATACTATCATAAGCTTAGGAAAACACCCGCAAAACCCAAAAAACTTAAGTTTTATGATAAGTTCCGAATAAAATCGTTCTCTTAACAATAAAACATTGCATCACAAAGGGTAATGGAGGACATCATATAAACAAGCTTTCGAAAATTGTGAAAACATGATGCGAGATCGCGCGCCTTAAAGACTCATCGCACATCGTGGATTTCATATGCCGCAAGTATCACCTAAGATAAAATATCCCGATCCAGCGATATGTGATAAGGCATCTTTCAAATCACATTTTGCAGACACATAAGGTAATAAATGATTGTTAACGAAAAGGATTAGCGATATTGCGAAGCAAATTGCAAAATCGCTTTATTGCAAATTGACAGGGCTCATTGTTCAATAAAGTATTTCTCGTAATCCGATACCGAGTTATGAGCATTAATGTCAATTTAGTGGTAAGTTGATGATCATTTATGAGCTAAGATTTAGATCTGATCAAAAGGCTGTTTCACGTAGGGTGATATATTTGATATGATTTCAGAATTAAGAGCTTTCCCATCACCTTATCTCTTACCATCATTCTTTCCTTACTTGTAAATTTACAGGAGCGGCAAGCAAAATAATATACGCAACAATGTGCAGAACGTAATGGGAAAGAAGGGAAAAACTCTAGTTGTTGAGGACAAAGAGATGACGCCCTTATTCACAGACACCACCTGTACCAGAGATGCTGGCATAACCACTTGGGAAGGCATGTATAGTCTGTTCGAAGAAGAAAACCCCAGAGTCATGGAAGTTAAAGCAACAACAGACTCACGCGGGTCATCTGAGGCATCAATTACTGAACTTGCATGTTCATTCCTTCATCAAATAGCGGCAATGCCTAAAATACTTCCATACACAGACATGGTCAAGTGGGTACTGGACAGTGCTGATATAACAGACAAACAATTCAAGTCTCGAAGACAAGACCTCATTGGGGCATTCACTCCACAAGATTAAGGCTTATGTATCATCTACCAGAGCCGCAGGCGAGCTACAATAAACAGTTTGTGGAGAAGTTCACCAAAGAAAACGAAGATTTGGCGAAGTGCACCAAGAACTGGTCGGCAAGGGAAAAGCCATTGAAAAAGGACAAACATGGTATGTACAGTACTGGTTCCCTCTCCTCCTCGTATTGTTTTGCTGCTATTATGCTATGTAGGCTATTTGGAATGCCCGACATCAAAAAAATTTCATCCGAGTGGCTACCCCTATTAGATGCGGCCACTAACACCATTTATGGATTGGGCCCACATATTGTCTGACAATTTAGCCTCGACCATTTGGAACTACCGGTCTAAAAGAACTACCTCTCAGAGGATTTATCCTCCTTTCTTTTCAGCTACTTATGTAATGGATGCAATCTGTTATGTTTCCAAATTTCCTTTAATGGGTTGGAAGTGGACTATACAGAATCCCTTGCCCATTCACATTTATCATAAATAATTGTGGGATTCCAAGTTCATCTCGTATTTTTACAGAATTTGTCATGAAATTATGTTACCACTTCACAGAATGTTGTATAATAGGTACACCCCAATATTTTCTCCTGAAGCAGAAGTTGATATTCTTCCTGTCGGAAGATGGTTTGGGGAAGAATTTTTCACCTATGTCAGAGTATTTGGAAGCATTTCTTCCCCTCATGTGCTACCCTTATATGTTCCTGATAAGTTATTGGCTCGAGAAATTGCCTACCAGACCTGCGGGGTGGGAGGAATGAGCAAAGAGTTGAAAGACAAGAAGAAGGCCATCTGGCTGCAATTTCTTGTGGCCTGTGGGGCCTTTTCACTGTTTGATTTAGGTCATGCATTCAAAGAAGTAGACAATATGCTGAGTCTACGACTGTTCAAGTTTCCAGGGAGACAATTCGACCCCTTTGATGTCATTAAGAATTTTACTACTGCTGTCAAGATAAAAGTATTTTCTAAAGAAGATGATCTTTTTGATGATATCTTCCAACAGAAAAGCACATTGAAAGAAGTTTTTCATATGGCTCAAATTCAATTTCCCCCACCGGAATTCCAAGAATTCAAATTATACAGAGAAATAAGACTGGCAAACATCCCCTTGGATAAATTGTGCTTAGAACCAATAAGGGAGCCAACTCCCAGTATCAGTTTAAGTGGAACTTTGGGTACGGGGAAGTCTAGGTCTAAGTCTGAGAAAGAATCACCAGAATGCTCTAAGCGGTCAGAAAGCGACCATAATAAAAGTGAAGGGTTAGTTAGAGATACTACCCAATCTAAAGAGCGCCTAAAGCAACAGTCTTGACTACACCACAGGTAAAGGTTCCCCCTCCCCTCATCCAGCCACCAAAGCCAGTGAGAACTGAGCTAGATAAAGAGTGGGAAACATTCAATGAATTAATTAATACTGAGGATCAGAACACGAAGACACCTGAGAGTACAGTGCAGACAATGACAGATATGATCATTGGAACAATCAACAATGCTCCATAAATGGAGATATTCCCATTATCCCATCATCTGAAATCATGCTCAAGTTAGAGGAGATTCCTCCTCTAAATGTATTTTATAGTCCGCAGCACAAGGTAGTGGTGAGAAGACAAAGAAAGAAAAGGAAATTGGACAGCGTGCTCTCACCTGAGGCAGAGTAGCTAGATGTCCTTTGGCGAGACCCTACCACTAACCCTACTGAAAATCTGACTAAGTTATCCCAGATCGCAGGAGCCTATGCTTCTGCTACCATTGATAAAGCATCTGAGGTACAACAATTACTTAAGGATAGAGAGGAACAAATCCAAGTTTTGCAGCAACAGCTACAACAGGCCAGTGCCAACCGAGAAGCAGAGGAGAAGTTAGAAAAATTACAACAAGATTTTCAACAGATGCAGCTGGGGTATCAGAACAATTTGGCCAAAAAGGAAAATCAGTTACAGACTATGCTAGAATTGCATAGAGATGACCCCAAAATTACAGAGTTTGTCTTAGAATCCCTTGCCTTAAACGACCAACTCTTGCAATAGCAAGAGGCATTATGCCAAAGAATATCGCAATGGAGTTCCCATTGCGAGATGAGCGATAAAATTACAAATCAAGTCGTGGATTTGCGACTCGATTATGATTTGATTGATAAAAGAATTTCTGATTATTTGAAATGGCAGGAATCAGAGGAAGGGAAGAAAGCAGGCTTGCTCAAAATCAATGAAGCCCACAAAGAAATGCTTTTCCATAAGTGGGACGCATAGATTAAAAAGGCAGAACAGGCAGCAGAGGAAGCAGCGACAGCGGCGAACAACGTCATTGACTGTGTCAATGAAAATATTCATAGAGAAAACCTGATATCAGAAACCGCTCCAGGATTTCTCCCAAAGGCACAGCAACTGCAGACAAGCTAGAGACAAAAAGCTGAGGAAAAGGTAGAGTCCATCAAGAAGTTAACCAAGTTGAATTGGGACACTTACTGGTAGTACTTGGTTAAACCGCACAGTCAATGCATGACTCTCAAATGCCTTACAAACTCTGCCGAGAAGTTAGCACCAGCACTTGCCAATTCTATTTTCGCAGGACAACTAAAATCAGAGGTTGGCCAACCGATGCTCCTCAAGCCAATGTTGAATGCTTGCGATCTCAAAGAACAGATACATAGATAGTTAATTTCCAGATACAGTTTTAGTTTTATTTTTGATTTATTTTTGCCTTAGATGAGGACGGTCATTTAAACCTCCTCCTATATTTTTGTAATAAACTATTTTTAGTATTTAGGTAGTAGTATTTTAACCCCTCTCATGCATTTAGAGAGGGGTCCTAAAATTTGTCAAAAACGTTTCCTCAGAACATGCACTTCTGCACCCTTGGAGGAGGTTTTGATGAATGAATGGAACAAGATTTATTGATATCTATGTTTAATGTCTGCTACTGAAATGCATTTTTGTACTCTTAGTAGATATTGAATTAGGAAGAGATAAATCTATATTGTTGAAGCTCATGAGTAGAACTTGTTATCAATGGTACTTTTATCTCTTAATAATTTCTGCTTATGTGTCAAAGTAATATTTTATGTTTAGTTATTTATATATGAAGGCTTGAATGTTTGAGTTATCATTTGGCACTTTTGTACGGTGATGACTATTTTGTTTATGCTTAATGTATGAATGACTTATTATGCGATATGCTTCTCACAATTGTTTCGGCTAATTTCTTATACGAAACAATTCATTTTTAATGAATTCTTTTCTCGTAGCGATTGAATGATCTTTATTACCAATTGTTGTTAGAAACTATTTTAGATCGCATAAGCAAAAAGTTAAATCCCGGGTTAGTTTTAGAGTTAGATATTTCTGTTCATTAGAATATAATTGCATGTTTTGAATTAGACTTAGATTAAAAGCATTTTACTTAGAAATCTTTAGAAAGGGAAATATCAATTCTTATCATCACACACAAATTGGGAAACTGGTCCCATTATCCCTAGTCGGACCCACCATCCCAAACGGAAAAGGAGCTGCTTTCAAGGTCCAGACCAGGTGGGTATCCCCCTTGTTGTAGACCCGATTTTCGGGGCTTCAACAATTCCTTATGTTCCTTCATCACCAGAGTAGTCCAAAAGATGACTGACTGCTGGTTTCCTTTTTCATCCAGCTTTTGCAAAGCAAGGTTGATGTTGTCTCCCTGAAAGTATAAGAACATATAAACTAATATAGAAGAATACTTGAATACCTCCTCAGTTGGGAATTTGATAAGCTGCTGATGAATTGACTCTACAAGAAATTGGCTAAAGTTAAATACGATGGAGGGCTTATAATCAATAGAGAAAATGGACAGAAATCTTATGATGGCCTCATCTACCCACTGATCAAAGTAGTAGCCAAGGAGGTAGGAGACAATTGTGATGATTTGTTTGGCTCTCTCAGGGAAAATAGAGGAGGGATAGGGAGGATTTTTCTTTGGCAATGGGGCATCTTGTGTCAAGAACAGCTCAAGAGTTTTGGCCCTCTTGGCAAAGTCTAATTTCTGGTATAACTCAACAAGTGCTTCATAGGAAAGGGGGTGGCATTCTCTACTATGGGGGCTTGCATCATCTGGTCTATGGCTTGAGGAGTAATAGTAAAGAGAATTTCTCCAGTGGGGGTAATGATGGCTCTTCCGCTTGGAAAATAAGATACATGGCACTTCCTAACAAACTTTAGGGTGTTGTGGGTACGAGGAAAAATATAGTGGGGTAAATTGGACTCCCACAGCTGAATGTTATCGGATTTGTCAATGTATTTGTCCTCAAGCCATAAATACATCTCAAAGAGGTCCAATTCACAGAGAGTTTCATGGATTTTGAGATCTCTGTTAGCCAAAGGGATGTGGTGAAAATCAATGGGAGGATAAATCAGAGGATTGACATGCTCTTCTAGTCCTTTGTCCTTTGGATGCATCTTTGGATAAGTCTAAGGACAAAAATGAAAATCAGATCGGAGGTTTCAATACACATAGAGGAGTCAGGTTTTCGGGGCAAAAACAGAGGTAGTAGGGTGAAAACAAGTTAGTAGACAGTGTTCCTGGCAGGTGAAAACGTCAAAGTTTAGCCCAGCAAACCTGTAACAAAGCAACACAGTGACAGTGAATGAATTTAGTAACCTATTAATAAGTGAAATGGAATTTTATATAACAGTGTGGCTTTTACATTGCAGATGGCACGAGTCCATTGGATTAACAGTTAAACCATTTTCTGCTTAACGACTTAATTGTGGAGGGAGCGGATGCAATTGGTGGAGCTAACGGATGAATGTCATGGCAGAAGGTGAATGGCGGGAGCGCAACAGGTAGGAGAGCGGTATCGGAAGTGAGGGAAACAACTTTTCGGGGGGGGGGGGGGGGGGAGGGGGGAGTGGTTAGTAGTTTTGCCCGAGGGGGGTTTGAAAAGTGATAGTATTGACATGTAAGGGCGAGCGCGGTTTGGAATACCGCCCATTTCAGACTGCCCCTGACTGTAAAGTTCGAATGGTGAGGGGGGGCCGAAATGCCATGCGAGATGTCAAATCTTGGGAGATGGATGGAGATGGAGTGAGAGGTGGCAGAGATTTAACATGACGTGATGGGACACCTGGTGGGGCCGACGGGAATTAATTTATCACCCAAGGGGAATATTTTCAATGTATGAGGGGGGTAATAAACTTAGGAATAGGTGGGTGGAGGGTAATATGAGTGGAGGGGTAACTTTGGGGTTTTTTAAACTTAGGGATATGGAATTAATACCAAAATTAATTGATATATAAAACCTTAGAGCAAAACCTTTACTCCTTTGCCTTTTCTTCTACACATGAAAATAACATTTGATATTTGACTTGTGGCGCATTTTGACTAGCAACCTGTGCATTTATAAAAATATAAAATGAAGCCACTCTTTTATTTTTGCTTCCCTAAAATTTTATTTTCCTTTTGCCTTATTTGTTTAGGGCAACTAACACATAACATTTTATTGATATGGATGCCTATAAAACATTAAATTGGCCTAACATTTTAACTTTTATTTCTTTTGCATTCATATCCTAACTTAACATTTTAAAATTATTTTTGACTAATATACTAACTTATCAAAACCAAATAATGTTACAACAGAACAAATGGTTATTAGTATTCACTTTCTCTTGTGATTTTGCCTTAAATTTCTCTGGAGCTAAGTTAATGATATATATGTTGACTTCAGTGAACCCTTCACTTTGCGCAAGGGAGAATTCAATGTTAATGTTCAACATGATTTCCAAGTCTTTTCATCCCTGTCCTTTAGTTATTCTCATCGTAATGGGTGATCTTTGGTTACCTTCGAGCTCAGTTTTCAATTGCAGGTTCATTTATATATGGTTCTAGGGAAGATTTTGGCATTATCAATCGTTATCTCAAGTCTTTGTTGTCGGGCTCAAAAATTCAAGTGCCATAGGTGGTGGTAGTTTTCTCTTCTCTGTTCCCAGTCCCCCCAAGTCCGGTCAGCATGTTATTGTTCTCTTTGCAACGGTTTCCATGGCAGGTGAGGGAAATTTTGAGGAGCTTCGCGAGACTATCAAAGCCTCAAAGTTGATAGACAGATTGTTGGATTCAATGCAAGCATTGGTTGTTACAATCAACAAGCTAGAGGGTTTAAGTGAGCATCAACAAAGTTATTTTCAATCCTTTGTGGAGGATAAGCTCCTTGAGCACCATGCAAATATGGAGCTCGCGCTGGTTAGACTTAGCTCTGAGGTGCAACAACTCTTTGAGTGGGTGGAGGCTTTGGAAATGTCAAATGAATGTGCTAGAAAGGATGTCGAGGCATGAAATATTGTAGGGGTTTCTTGTAGGTGCAAATAGACTCATCGAGTTCTTGACCTAGAAGACTTTGACGATAGCCCGTGGTGACCACCCTTATGGTACTGAAAATAGTCCTTCTCTAGATTTTAGCTAGTTATTTTCATGTAAATTATTGTTATGTTAGCTTGTAAATTTTGTCTTTTGTTATGATCTTTCTATAGGATATATGGAGATCGTATTTTGTCTTAAGAGTAATGTAAGCAATGGAGACAAAAAACATTCATATTACTCTTTCAAAGATCTCCCTTTTATGGATGGCTCTAGATAAAAGGCACTAGATGTAAGGATACTAGCCTAAAATCTAGATTTTCCTTAATATAAAATTTCCCACCCATTCCATTTAATATATATATATATATATATATATATATATATATATATATATATATATATATATAGATATATATATATATGATCTACAAAGGAGTAATTTATAGTTTTGGTTAAATGTCTCTTAATATTAATTCATTAATGCATTTATTTGCATCAAAAGACAATTATTAAACAAACAAAACAATTTTAAGATATACTCCAAATCCAAAATTTAACAATTATTAAAAAACCACATCATATGTCATAAATTGTCAAAATTACTTAGATTTCATCAATTTCTCACGAGGGTTTTCTAAGTTTGAAAACTCCTAATTAAATTCTATATACAATTATTTTTAAGTTTGAAAACTCCTAATTAAATTATATAATTACTTTTCCTTTAATGTCAATTTTTTCTATATTTTTATGCTATTACTTTTTTTTGGAGTTGTCTTTAGTATGACTTTTTAGACTTTCTGGTGCCGGAATCCGATGGAAAAATTTGAGGTGAAATCTTGATTTACGTTATTTAAACTGTTGTTTTGACTGTATATATGGATTCAGCACCCTAAAAACCTTTAGGGAAATTTGATTGTGCAACAGTTCCCCATCACCCATCAGACTTGTGATTTCAATAAATTCCTATAGGATTTTAGAGAAATTAGACCGAAAAACCCTCCAGAAAACTTCCAAAAGGTCTCACTAAAGACAACTCATTTTTTTTAAATGGAATTTTTTTTGGTTGTGAGGGATTGTCAATTCTATATATTTATATGATTTCTTTTTTTAAGAAAAATTTATAAGTATGAGAGATTGTCATGTTTTTGGAAACAAATTTTCAAAAAGAATAAATGTATTTTAGAATTTAGATTATGGTTTAAAATGTAATATATATATATATATAGAGAGAGAGAGAGAGAGAGAGAGAGAGAGAGAGAGAGAGAGAGAGAGATATGAGTCGTCTAATGAGGCGGAGGAATTGCCTGGACGGCCAAAACTAGCTGGAATCCGGGTAAAAAAATTCAAAAAATCTTGTAGAGGCAGTGTTTGAATCGTGTTTTTGATGGTGGAAATGGATTGAGCACCATCAAAAACATCTAGGACACCTAAAATTTTGAAGTTTAACAACTATAACTTAGATTTACAAAAATCCTTGCCAGATTTTCTCTAAATATGACTGGAATTTCCATAACTTTGCGGGCAACTCCTCTACCTCATTAGACTACGATATATATATATATAGATATATATATATATATCCAAAAATTTCCAAAAGTTATCAACAATAAAATAAATATATTTTAGGATTTAAATAGAATTTTTAAATAAAAGTAACTTAAATATATAATATATAAATTTAGTGGAAACATAATATAATATAAAGTAAAATGTGTGCAGGCTCTGATGAAATTTTATAATTCTAATTGTATTCATAAAAGAAACCCTAATGAAATAAAATTTTAACATGAGTGTTGGTTGTAATGCATTAAATAATTCATTTTTTAATTTTCAACATTAGTGTATACATCTATATCTATAAGAAAACCCAAAATTTCAAAGAAAGCATCTTACTCCATGTATAAAACTATATCTACAAGCAAAAGAAAAATCAAAATTTCAAAGGAAGCATTCTATTGTAATCACTTTTTTTTTAACAAAATAATTTAATTTAACAATAAATCTATATCAATTTATTATTTAATTTAGTTATCTATCTACTTCTTTTTATTCTCTAATATTTATTACTTTTTTTCCTTTCTTAATTGAAAAAATGCTTCCAGATTTTTTTTATAAATGCTCTCAGTTTCTCGACAAACCCCTCGCTAAATAGATTATCCCAAGATCTAGTTGCCAGCATATCTACATAACTTTCTGTGTTGTGTTTGAAGGCTTGACATTCTAAAATGATTTTTTTTTTGTTTCCACTTTTCCTAAAGAACAAAAAATGCATACTCTTTCCTCCCACACTTCTTTTGGCCTTTTCCAGCGCCCTGTTTCATGAAGGAGTTTATGAGAATTACTCCTTAACTGAGCAATACTAATTTTGGCTCTCCAAGAGATATTGGCCTCTATGTATACTTTTGGTTGATGACTATGAGTGGGATTGAACACTTCAATATAATATTTTTTCTTTCTTCCTAGCTCCTTAATTGAATTAGAGGAATAATAATAATTTAGTCATATTAAATTAGGGGTTAAAATTTTTAAATATTTACAAATACAAATAATTGAATTATTCCCCTAATTCAATTATTTATATTTGTAAATATTTAAAAAACTTACCCCGTAATCTAATATGACTAAATTATTATTATCCCCTAATTCAATTATTCTATTTGTAAATATTTATAAATTTTATCCCCTAAACTATTATGATTAAATTATTTATATTTATAATATATATATATATATATATATATATATATATATATATATATATATATATATATAGATATATATATATATATCATTTTATTATTTTTTAAGGTATAATTGATTAATTTTAATAATTTTTCTAACAGTTATTTTTTTAACCCTATCTTCTTGTTCTTTTTATGCCCCTGTTAGACCATATTTTCTCCATCTTATCGTATTGATGATGAACCACATTAGTTGGTTCGAAACATGTCGACAACAAATACATTCATGTGATGGGTCCTGAAGGCATTTTTCTAAATAATTCTACACACATACACCTACATTCTTATATGGTTAAGTCTTGGACCTGAGGACTATCAAAGGAGGGATAATCTAGGAGATAAGGTGATCTTCTCTCTAGGGGCCAATATTTGTGATACTCAAACTTTTGGAAGTTAGTTGGAAGGATATGTAAAGGATGATGAGACAAGCGTTGCTAAGGTGGAACACAGGCATTATGATAAACAATCATTTTTGTTAATGTTTGGTAGGCCTCCTTTAGGTGAGGGCACAAATGATCAAGCCCAATCCTTCCCATTGGCTTTATCTGGATCTACTCAGTTGGATTAGGGATGGTCATTTTGGGGTTGAATTTAATGAGCCAAAAGTTTTGACATGAGTCTTAATGGTGGTTTGATTGGTAGTGATGATGGATTCTCAACTCAATCTATTCTTAAGGCCTCTAGAGGTTTTTATTTTTTGTATCTAGAAAAAATATTGGAGTTTTCATAGATGAAGGTGACAAGGTTGTTTAGAGAATTATTAGAAGTTAAATCTCATGAGGGGTATTTATTTCTCAAATTTCAAGTTGCTTGGAACCTAGTGTGGAGTTGGGAGTTGATTCTTTGCAAGAAATGTTTCCTTCATTGCTTATCAATCTAGATAAAGAAGTGAGTGAAAGAGACTCTAAAGGGAAAGAAGACAAAGTGATCCTAGAGGTGCTAATTAATAGGGTTAAGGAGGGTATATGGATTTTGAATAGGGTCGATCTGAGGCATGGGGAGGGTGTTCTAGGTGTGGGTTATTGTGGTAGAAGTGGTGTTCTTCAGTGGGGTGAACCTGGGCTAAATTATAGAGAGCAAGGAGGGGACAAAATAATTTTGAGAAAGAAAATACAAAGATGTTTTAAGTAGCAAGGGCTGTTAATGGAATTGGTTCTTGGAGATGATGTCAAAATCCATGAGTGGTAGAATTATTAGGACAGGATCTGGTTGAACACTTCTTTGGCCAAAGGATGGTGGAGCAATCTTTGACGATTTTGTTGTTAAAGGATTGGTCACCCTAGCTATGGTAATTGTTGAAATTTTCATCCTCAGATGGAGTTTTTTTTATGATCAGTTCAGGATGTGATAAGGGTTATGGTAGTGGGACACAACACCATTATTTTTGAAGTTGTGGACCCCTTTCTTTGATGCATGAACTAAGAGGATAGATTATATCCCTGTGTCGTTAAAGATATTGGGCTTACTAATTGATTTCTAGTTTTATGATGCATTTAGGGAAATAGGAAGCTCTCTTGGAAATTTTGTCATGGTGGACATGAATTTCTTAGCATCTATGTTTATGGCCATGAAAAATATCTCGATGGGCCTGACCTATTTAATGGAAGGGGTTATATACAAAGATGAATTTACATAAGAGAACACATTCCTTTACTAAAGCCACTTGATTACATGGGGATCAAATTCAAATATTTGAGATGTCACTGATATGGGCATCTAGCATAAGAGTGTGATTTGCGTTGCTACAAAATATTTTGGTTAAGAAATAAGTTTATGATGGGGAGGCAAGTGCCATGTAAGGACTTAGTTGGATAGTTGGAGATGGTAGTTAATTACAAGGAAGGACCTTTTGTGGCATTGAAAAAATACACAGTTTTTTATCATATGGACTCCAATAAACTGGCCCCAAAGGTGGGGTTGCATGACTTAGATAATCCAACGATGTTGAATTCACCTTAGCATGAGATTGGTAAGTCCTTCAATGTCCTTGCACCCTTAATTTTACTTCCTCTATTGATAAGGTGTATGATGTAGGCTTTTAGTAAATTGTGGAGGCTCTCTTTATTTTTATTGGAGTAAAGGCTTACCTTTGGGCGGAGCTATAGGCATTAAATAATTATAGATTAGTAATTGAGAAAATAGTTATAAAAGTGAGGGATCATATAATGGCTTTTTTTAATCAACTTGTCATATTAGTGAAGGTTTGAGAGTGGTAGGGATTTCACCAAGGGCTTATAAATGTCTAGGAATAACTTCTCAAATATAATCAAAGGTTTGGAAAAAGAGGGAATAGATGATATAGAGTGGAGTGTTGATAGAGTGCTTAGGTTAATTGAAGGAAAAAACTTAAAGGGGTTTGGTTGTGGAAGAAAATATTTCATATCCATTATCCAAGATAATGCTTTATGTGAGGTATTATCTAGAAGGCGATATTTTCTACTTTCGGTTATAAGCATTTAGATGGAAGCCCCAAAGGATTCAATGCAAAGAAGAAAAAACTAGCAACACCCAAGAAATTAACGGTGAACACCATAGAAGTCACCTATAGAAACTGAAAATAGAAAAAGAGTTGCAAGGTATAAAGAAAGACTATAGCAGCGAAAAAAAGACTCATCAAGGTCAGAGATATCGTCGAGACGAGGAATTCACGAGCCCAAAAAATACCCCTGGCAGTGAACAAAAAATGCCTCATGGCCTAAGGGAAGGAGCTAGTACCTCTCTTAGATGGAAGCAAGACCAGAGTAAAACAAGATAGAAGACGGCATCGAGCAAGACCCCATTTCCACCCAAGAAAACACAGTCGCATCCTTGGTGAAGACCTGCAGTGACACCCATCAGAGAAAACATAGAGACACTGACTCCCAAATGAAATAGAGAAGCGTAGACCAACGGGCGAAGGCGACTAGGGATCCAACCTCCCTGCCCCCCACTCTATGCAAAGAAACACATGTGAAGGGGGGGAAATATAAATAGTAGTCTAATTACAGAGGAGGAGGAGAAAATCTCAAAGAGAAACCAAAGATGGCAGCCCACAGGACAACAATTCATTTTTAGGGTTCCGAGAGTTGCACCTTCTTCCAATTGAATCAATCATATAAGTTTTGATGTCTTATATTAAAAGATCTTTAAAATTTTACATTTTTCATTATCAAACAAACATAAAAAAGATTATACAAGATTTATGAGATTACCCTAATTCTAATATGGTTCACATGAAAGCTTACTAAGTAAGCTTCCCACTTTACAACTTCACCATCAACAATATTAATCTCATTAGTAGATTTCCATTCTTGTCTCCACATTAATGAAAGCATTGTACCTGACATAGCTTAAAAAAAATTATCTCTTAGACTTTTGATTAAACTCTCAAACACTATACAATTTGCATCACATCCAACCCATGAGGCTTCCTTGAATTTAATCGTGTTACCTTTTCCCACCTTCCACAACTTTCTAGATTATTGATACATTACAAGGAAGCTTATAGGGCCTTCTAATGTGATCCTTAGCCATAAATGGATCAATATATTTTTTATGTACTACTTGATACCATAGACCATTCATAGATATGAGCCTCCACATACAATTTGTTGCATAAGTTTTAGCAAATAAATGTATGTATTTTATCTCCTATTCACTAAACTCATTTCAAAGTGTTAATATCTTCTATTTGACCAATGTTATGTTGCTTTTCTCCTTATCCCTTGACCATAAAAACCCAACACTTAACTTCCTTATTTTCTCAATAACAAATTTTGGAATGAACTCAAGTGACATCTAGTAAATAGGAGTTGCAATCATAGATCTAGTCAATACCAACCTACTTCATGACATAACCACGTGCTATATACCAAGTTTTTATTATTTTCCCTACTTTCAATATAAGTGAATCCAAATCATTAATGTCATGATTGATTGGTTTAATACAAAACCCAAGATAGTTTAAACCCACTCAGTCTCCACTTAGTCAACCTATATCATAACACTTATGTTCATGAAAATTTTAAATAATACCCTTAATGTCACTAGATATTTGATCAAACCTCCCAAAATTTTATTTTTTAACACCGTACCAATACATATTTCTTATAAAAATAACCCTTATTTTTAATACATATCCTCTATTTTTACTAATACCCCTTTTTATGTGCCCTAATACCTATAATTCTCCAATACCTCATATCCCCACCCCATAATACTTACAATATATTGAGATTAATTTTCACAAGTTAGAAAACCCTTTTACGAATGAATGTAGTAAGATATTGGTCAACAAGGTGAAGCCCCATTGTTTAAATATTTGCAAATCTACTTATTGAAAAGAAACATCTGAAAAAATATTAAGATCAACCTCACTTACAGGAAAAATCAGCTGCATGAGAGTGGTTTATAAAGGAAATATAGAAGTAAGTAAGAGAGTAAGCTCAAGCATTAAAAGTCTTCACTAAGAGTGATTTCTAGTAATGGAGAGCCAACAAGAAGAAAAGCATGATTTTGCCCAGTCTGAGACAAGTTGCTATAGACCCCAATGGATTTAGTGTGTTGATATGTTACTAATCAATCTACACAAATTGTACATGTGAAGATTAATGGTCAGGTTTCATAAGGTAATTGAGCGGAGAGACTTGGTCATCAAAGTTGAAATTTTGTTTATGCTAGTCAAAATAAAAATAAAAAATGAAAAAATCTAAAATATATAAAAATGAAAAAAAATAAATAACTATTCAAAACATTTAAATAATGTCCACTCATAAAAAAAATTGCAATTGAAAAGATTGGATCTCTCCAGGCTCATGTTAGATCTGTATTTAAGATGTATCTATGCTGGTTTTAGCTAATTTGTTGTAATTCATTAACAAGATTACTTAGTTGTCTGTCTGAAGACCTTAAATGTAAATTTTGAAGATATTTTAAAATTTCTCCCCGGGACCAAGGTAAATGGATATGGCTATATGCAATTTTTTAGAACATTTTGAAATTCAAGAAATAAGAGCTCAATCAAATTTATTTCACTTTGCTCATAAAAAATATCAAACATTCTCAAATTCTTTCTGCAATCTAGTTAAATTCAACAATCCCAAATCTCAAATTCTACATTCAATTAAATTCAACAATCCGAAATCTTAAATTCTACAATCACCAAATCTACATAAAGATTGGCAATATGGATGCATCTAAAAAACAAAATATTTTTCCAGATCGATTGGTTGTTTAGATTGGCGAAGAAAAAATGTCTAGATGGGTTTAGGGTTGATGAGCAGTAAAACATTAAGGTGGGAGGATTGTTATGATCAGTTGTCTGTGTGTTATCAGTTGTAGGTTGTAGTGTGAAATCTACGTTTTTATATGATGAAAATGGTGATGTAAGATTTAATTTGGCATGTGCATTCATGATTTAAGATTAACATGTAATTTTACATTTAATAGCTCATTTAATAAGTCATTTTAGAATGGAGTGTTCACAATTTTGATATATTTATCAATAAATATTAATTGGATGATAAGAATTTAACTTTCATAAAATATTCTAGAATATTCATATAGTATACATAAACAATTATTTAGATTTATTTCCAAAATGGTTGTCCTTTGTACTATTTTAATTAAATTGATTAATTTAAAAATGTGTGAACAAGTGTCATATGAAGTGAGTTATAGTTTTGTGGGCATGTGGTATTGATAATATAAGGTATTGGCACATGGTATTGTAACAAAGCCTATTTAAAAATTAAGCTTATATATGTTTTCCAAGTTGAAACCATAAATTTTTGGAGACAAAAATTTGTTAGTAAAAGGAACGAAAATAATTTGATCGCCTTAAGGAACTCAGATATATATCTTAAGAATCTTTATGATTCCCATAATGCCATGGGCACCATTTTGAACACTCTTGTAGAGGAGGATATCTTCTATTTGGAAGACGTTAAGTTCACGATTAAGCGACTCGCTAATGGAAAATCTGGGGATATTGAAGGCTACAAAGCTGAAATTTTCAAAATAGGAAGGTTTATCCCCATCCCTCATATACAGAAATTCCTCAATTGGGCAGTGAAATTAGGCTTCCCTAAGCCCTAGGTGCAAAGCATTATTGTGTCTATCTTTAAAAGTGCGGATAAAAACATTCCCTCTAACTACAAGACCATTGTGATTAGTCACATTTTAGTCAAGTTGTATAGAGTCATTTTGGAAAAGAATATTAGCCTTTGGCTTGAAAGCCATCGTAAAAGAGTTAAAGGGAAAGATAGATTTAGGGGACATCACTCAACTATAGACCATCTTGTTACTTTTAGGAATTGTAGAGAAAAGCCACAATCATAACACTCATCTCTTATGTTTTTTTGTTGACTTTAGAAAAGCTTTCGCTATTGTTCCTTGAGATACGCTATAGAAGAGGTTGGAAGAGAAAATGGGTCATCTCAAGCTAAGCATTGTTGTGACTAGGTTGTATGAGGATGTTATTGCCAAGCTCAGGACCACTGAGGACTGGTTAGAACAAATTACATGCAATATCAAAGTGAAGCAAGGATGTCCCTTATCCCCTACATTTTTTGGCATTTACATTGATAAGTAGAAGAGTTTATGTAAGTTACAAGATGTGATGGCCACAAACTCATTGGTATGGTCATTATTTCATCTCCTTTACGCTGATGATATCATTCTTTTAGCTAGGAGCCCTGATGATCTCAACAAGCAGCTTAGAATCCTCCAAGTTTACTATTGATGGGTATGATTGTTAATACCGACAAGACTAAAGTCATGATAATTAAATCCAAAAATATCAACTATGATAATTTCATCTATGATAATAACTACTTGGAGAAAGTTACAACATTGAGAAAAGGATAATTAGAGGTTGGAAAGCTTACTATGGGCTTGAAAACAATTGTAAGTCGACAGATCTTTGGGCATGGAGCAAAAAAATGTTCCTCTTTGAGACTCTCATCACCCATGTAATCTTATATAGGTGTGAGGTTTAAGGTTGCAGTATATCTTTTATGTCTTTTGTGTTGATTTTTAAAGGATCTCCTAAACTTATAATTTCTTAGATTAATATATTATTGTATTCATTTTTCATCATAAAATAATTACGCAGAAGATCTCAACAAAAATGCCAGTAGGATCATAAAGAGATAACCAAATAAGAGACACAAGACTTTACCCTAGGAAAACCCAGCAACATTTTCTTAGTCAAATAATTAAATTCAATAGAGATACATCAAGTAAACATAAATTCAAATATAGCCTTGGTCACACCTGCTTAAATTCCCTTAGATAAGTCTTAGATCTCTCTGTTCTAACTCTTTTTGTCTTATGTATTCTCGTCCCAATCTAAATTTGTGAATCCCTACAGTTATACTTCATTATTTGAGACATATCTCAAACCATAACTAGAAGTGCCATAACCAATTGTATCATGTTTGTACTTCAGCACATGTTGAGCTTAATGCCTTGGCTTAACCATAAGTTGATCAACTGCTTTATGGTCACCCTAATTGGATGTTCTTTCTAAAACAACTTTTGTTGTGGAAATCATGGTTTCTCCCTTTGTAGTTGTTGCTTTCTAGTTACTATAACATATTAGCTACCTAGCTTGGCAATCTTAATGATAGTGTATCATCTCGAACTTAGATGTCAACTCCCTCTAAAGCTAAAACAAGGCTCCTTGATTTCTCCCTTTATTGCAAAAAAAATTCTTTCTAGCATAGCTGCTCCCTCTAACACATGAATCCTTTTACTTCCGTTAGAAACAAATCATGTAGGATCAACCTTGATTCATCAATCTAAAAATACCAAGCCCATATTCAGCCTCTGAGGAATTTCGCACTTCTAACCTTAGCTAATCTCGTCCTGGGGCACTTCAAATTGAGGACTTATGAGGCTCTTTGGACCAAGGCCTAACCTTAGATAATATTGACCTTCATGTAACCAACTTTCTCAGCCTTTCTAATTTTCATACTTCTTCGACCCTTATGTCAAATTTTGTAATTTTGTAATGAATTATATTTCTTATCTGGCAAGGGAACTAGGGTTAAGTGGATCCTCTTATCTTTTCAAGACTACTCTTCAACTTTTCTCTTTTCAGACAATTTCGGTGGAATTTCTTTCTTATCTCAACCTGGAAAAAGCATATATTATCCACTGTAATTAGATTTTTATTAGACTTATCTCTCTGTGCTAGATTATGAGTCCTTCTCGGCCTACTGAAAAAAGTCCTAAGGCTCCTTCGATCTATTCAATGAACAGACTAAGGCCTTTCACCTTGCTTACAACATAGGTTGAAGACTTCAATCCTCCTATAGATGCAAGAAAGGATTGCAATCCTTTCTTCCATTAATAACATAAATAAGACTTTCACCATAAACTAGGGCTTCAATACCTTTATAAAGATTCAGACTAGAACTTCTTGTGGTCCAGACTGGGATAGATAACTTGGCATACTTCTTTAACATAGAGATTTTTCCTTCATAACATGTTGGCTTGTTAAGGTTTGTCTTTTACCCAATCTTTGAAACCATGTTGATTTTTCAAGGATCTCCTAAGATGATAATTACTTCTTATAGTTTCCTAGATTAATTTTTTCTTGTATTTGTTTTTCATTATAAACTAATTACATGGGATATCAAAAAAATGTCAGTAGGATCATAAAGAGACAACCAAACAAGAGACACAAGACTTTACCCTGGGAAAACCCACATGGGGGAAAATCCAACAACCTTTTCTTAGAGAAATCATTAAGTGAATCAATGGAGATACATCAAGTCAACATAAATTCAAACACAACCTTGGTCACACCTGGTCAAACTTCCCTTTAGATAAGCCTAAGATATTTGTGTTCCACCTCATATATCTGCCTTAAATATGCGCTTTTGTCTTTCCTTGGACCTATCCAATATTTTACCTTAGGTTTGTCCAAAGTACTACCTCAAATGGTTTGAATTCTCTCTTTGTTGAAGATGATCGATTTGCCTTTTGGAGGAGGTCAAATCCTTTACTTATACTTGTCTAAGAAGTTGAATGGGTGTAGCCATAGGGGAAAGCCAACTTGACTTATTGGAGGGACGACTTTATGTTTTGGGGCCAAAAATTTAAATTTGAAATTCAAATTTTGAAGTCAACATGAAGAACATGTCTTACATTATATATTTTCCACGGCTAAAATAAAATGACATGAAGAACATGCCTTATATAATTCAAGGGCCAAAATATTAATTATGAGGATCGATCATAGCTACAAAATTTAACATTTTGGTGTTATGAATATGGATCTAATGCATTTTTATATAGTGTTATTTATTTCTTATTGTAGGAAAATGTCAAAAAAGTATTCTTCTATTTAAGATAAAGGACCCTAGTGATTCCATCAAGGACGAAACTAGAATAATGTCATTATCATCACAAAATAGATATTTAATAGTGAATTGTGAGACAAAAGTATAGTTCCCAATACTCGGTTGTAAATTTCTTATGTGATATTGGTTTTCGTTCTTGTCTACCATTTCAAATATATTCAACTCAGGAACGACTAACTGGTTAGCACATTAAATACTAACATAATTTTCATCTTGAGTAGGAGTGATAGAGATAATAAGCAATAACATGTAACTATAAGAGGGGACTTAAGCTTTTCCTTGGCGAGATACGAAATTTGGGGTGAAGTGGCTTAGCTTGATAGTAAATATTTCTAGTTTTCTCATAAGGAGGCTTGAAGAAGTAGGGTTGTATGATATAGAACCTATAAAACTAAGGCCAACCTAGAGAAATAAAAGCATGGGGGTGGAGAGAATTGCAAAAATAATTGATAGGTTCCTTATCTCAAATTCAATGATAAATGATTAGGAACGCATTAGATAATGGGTTGCTTCTAATGATAAGTAAGGTCACTTCGATGTTCTATTAGAATTGGCCTTGGTTGGTAGGACGAATCCTAGTCGTTTCAAGTTCAATTCTAGCTAGTTGGAGAGGGAAGATTCTATCACTTTGATTAAGGAAAAGTGGGTCCCTTTTGATAGTTCTCTTCGAAATTTTGTAGCTTTATATTTTGATAGCAATCTAGAAAAGGTCAAGCAAACAATTGTGTCTTAGGCCCGTGATAAACAATGTGAAAGATGAGAAGGAAATCATTGTTGTTGAAGTTAAGCTAGAAATATATCTTCATGAGATTTTTGGTTATCATCATGAATGTTTTTAAAATAAGATAAAATAGTTGGATAAAGGAAAAAGGAAAATATTGCTTGACAATGAGGAAACCTGGGGACTTAGGAGAAAAGATTTATGGCTTTTTCAAAAGGATGGAAATATAAATGATTTTATTAGTTTTAGATAATAGGAAAAATGCAACTACTTTTTTGGAAATCATTACATGTGATAGTTCAATGATGTCAAGTTTTGAGGGGTTGGTCCAATCAAGAGTGGAACATTTCAATGAAATTTACGAGCAGGGGCAAAGCAATTATAGGTAGTAAAGATGACATCTTGTTTTCCTTGCTTTGCAATTGAGGAAGATAATACTAATGGTCCATTGTAATTGAGGAAAATAATACTAATGGTTAATGGAGGAAGTTTTTGAAGATGAGATTCAAAAGGTCCTTTACTCTTTCAAAAAGGATAAAATCCCCGGTTTGGATGGGTACTTAGTGAATTTTAAGATTTTACAAATTCATTGAAGAGCATTTAATATACTGAGTTCTAAGGTTTTACAAATTTATTGAAGAACATTTACTAAGGGTTGTGAAAGAATCTTATAGTTTCACACTCCTTATATCTTAATTTGGTGAATAAATGTTTGATTCTTCAACCAAATTAACTCATCCTCCGCGCCTTTAATGGGTACGTGTCACCTTTTTTATTGAAGATGCATGAATGGTGAAATCAAACTCTCATAAAAGAGATTATACAATATCTGCATTGAGAGTTTAAGTCAACACCAGCTCTTAATCAAGAGTTTAAGACCTAAAATATCTAATTTTAAAGTTTAAAAAAAAATCGAACCTTTAACCATTATATTCTTCTTATTTAATTTACGCTCTATATTTATGAGTTCAATTGTAATTGTCTATTATTATTATTTATTCCTTCACTAGAAATTTATAGTTAAAAATGCAAAATCACAGTTGGCTTTGCAAATGTTTTCTCTCGATGAAGGTATTTTTCTTCCGTTTAATATAAAAAGAAAAATTATGCACACAAAAAGAATATTTAAGCTTTTTCCATGATTTGCATCTTCATTTGTTGTTGATGATGAACCACACTAGTTGGTTCGAAATGCGTCGGCAAAATTTTCTCCTATGTGATTTCTACCGAAAAGACTCTTCTTAATGTAATATGGATTACAAAAGCTTGAATTCAGAAAAAAATATATAAGTTAATATATGAAAATGTTTTTATTTGCTTGTTTCATTTTTCTTCTTTTCTTTTTTATTATAAATAAAAAGGTCAATTTTACTATTTTTCCATTATCGAACAATTATAAAAGGGTGACAACCATTCATGGGATTACTTATATGAAGTCTTGCTAAGTAAGTTTCTCACTCTACAATTTCACCATCAACAAGATTATTTTTACTAGTATATTTTTATTCTTGTCTCCATATTAATGAAGGCATTTCACCTCGTGGCATTTTTATCTCTTTGAATGTGGATTAAGCTCTTAAACACTATATGATTTGCATTATATCCAACCTATTAGTCTTCTCCTAATTTAATCTTGTTATATTTTCCCACCTTCCACACAAACCATTTAGTGATCAAGGAGTATGCTAAAACTACTTTCTATATTATTGATACATTAAGATGAAACTTAGAGGGCCTTCTAATGCAATCCTTAACCACACACCAGACCATTCCTAGATATGTGCCTCTACACACAATTTATCACAAAAGCTTTAGTAAATAAATGGATGTCTTTTATGTCCACAGAGTCTTGGAGAGACAGTGATTGGGTGTGTTGTTAAGACACTCCTAGATGTTAAATCACTAGTTCAATTCCCTGCCCTATTCTGGTGTTATTCTTGGACATGACCATGTTCTAGCCTCACTAATGTCGAACTTTAAAAAATAATAATAGTAAATAAATAAATGTCTTTTATATCCCATTCACCTAACTCGTTTGAAGCATAATTTCTTCCATGTGTCCAAATTTATAATTTTTTTTTCTCACTATCCCTTGACCATAAAACCTAACACTCATCTTTCTTATTTTCTCAATAACAAATTTTGGAATGAATGCAAGTGACATCTCCTAAATTGAAGCTACAATCACATATGTTGTCAATACCAACCTACTCCATGACATAACCATATGTTATACCATTTTTGAATTATTTTCTCGACTTTCAATATAAGTCAATTTGAATTATTAATGTCATCATAAATTGGTTTAATACAAAATCCTAGATAGTTTGAACCCATGGGTCTCCACTTAGTTAAACTATGTCATAGCACCTGTGTTCATGAAAATTTTGAATAATACCCCTAATCTCACTGGATATTGATAAAAACCTCCCAAAATATTTTTGTTGAACCCCCTCTCTCTACCTCCTTATTATAAAATAACATGTATTTTTATTGAATACCCCTTTTTATATCCGTTGTCTACGAAGTAGAGGAATTTCCCGGACGATCAAAAGTGGTCAGAATCCGGGCAAAAAACAATTCAAAAAATCTTGCAGTAGCAATGTTTGAATCATGTTTTTGATGATGGAAATGGATTAAGAACCATTAAAAACCTCTTGGGTACCCTAAATCTTGAAGTTTAATAGTTGTAACCTGGATTTACAAAAATCCCTACCGGATTTTATCAATATATTACCATAATTTCCATGTTTTTCAAGGAAAAAAACGGTCTACTTAGACTATGGCCTTTTTATATGCCTCAATATCTATATGGAGTAGTTTGAGGAAAGGTCGTTGTCAGTCATATGGAGATTATGGAAATTAACGAATTCATGCATTACAGGGTTCAGAAAATTGTGCCCTCCTGGATTGGACTACAACCAGAAAAGGATTAGGTTGTCATTGCATTGGTTATGAGTTGTAGGTTGCAGCGTGCAATCTACTTTTTGTTTGGGCATACTTGATGTTTATGGCGAGTGAATGCTCACATGTTTGCAAATGAGGAACATATTGATGTAAGATTTAATTTGGCATGTGCATCCATGACTCAGTTGCTTTAATTTGGATCCATGACTCAGGGTTTATTGTACATAGTACTATAATTTAAGTCAAGCTTTTATTTTCCTTACAATGTATTTAAGAGACTTAAAATGGTAGTTCGTTTGAATACATAATTCTTTCAAGATGGTTTTTTTTTTTTGCTAATACATTACTTTTTTAAAAGCTTTTGTTATGGATAAGTTCCACAAGCGTACCTGGGATAAGGAGCTAGGGAGAACGAAAAAATACTATATATAAGTGTTTAATCTCACTCATAATCATCAACAAAAAGCGTACATAGAGGCCAATATTTATTGGAGAGACAAAATTCTTATTGCTCAGTTAATGACTAATTCTCATCAACTTCGTTGTGAAACAGGGCGCTGAAAAAGACCAAAAGAAGCATGGGAGGAAAGAGTTTGTATTTTTTGTCCTTTAGGAAAAGTGGAAACAAAAAAACACTTCGTTTTAGAATGTGAGGCATTCAAATAGAACCGGAAAAGTTATGCATATATTCTAGCAACTAGCTTTTGGGATAATCTATTTAGTGAAGGGTTTGTCGAGAATTTGGGAGTGTTTATTGTGAGGCTTCACAAGAAAAGGGTCGAATACATCAACCAAATGAAGAAGCAATATGTCCCAAAGGCTATCTTTAGCCTCGTGGACGTTAAAATAATTTTCTTTCTTTCTTTCTTTATTGTATTGAATTAATAAATATTTTTTTAAATAGTAAATTAATAAATGTTTTTTTTAGAATAGTAAATTTGAGCTATGTAATTTATATAATTTTTTTAGTGTGTTATACATTAAAATATATATAATAAACAAGGGTTACTCAGTAGCGATTATCTTTCGCTTAGTTTAAATATAGCTAAATTTAACTAAAAAAATTGTCTCCATGATGAGAACCAACTCATAATAACTTGAGCGATATAGGAATTATTAAGATGGCCCAAAAGCATGTGAATTTGACAATGTAGATTAAATCTACAATGTCTAAATGGGATAACAGTAAGTCATCGCTTGAATTTTTTTTATTTGGAAAATGCCCAAATGTCAGAAAAGTAGTCTACTTAGGCCACAAATTCACCCAAAAAATGGTGGAAATTTCAGCATGATTTTTTACAAAATCTGGTAGAAATTTTGGAAATCTAGGTTGCCATTGTCAAACTTCAAGATTTTGGGTACCTAGTGCGTTTTTTATGGTGTTGAATCCATTTCCACCATAAAAAAAAACAATTCAAACACTCCTATTCCACCATCAAAAAAACAATTCAAACACTCCTATGATCATTTTTTTTTAGAAAAAAAAAATTGTTGGATTCCGACAAAAATAACTTTCTGCGCCTATTTGTGGCCTCGCTAGACAACGCTAGTGTCAAATGCATTTAGCATATGGTTTTAAAATTTTCAACGTTTTTTTTTTAATTTACGAGACAATAAATGGAAATTAAATTGATTAGTAATAATAATAAGTTCAAATAGAAAATTTTTAAATAAAAATGTTTTTGTTTGGAAATATTATATATATAAAATGAAAATATTAGATGTATTAAATAAAAAGACTCCAAAGGCATATAAAAAAATTAATGTCTACAATAAAATGACATATTTAACATTTAAATTTCATTTAGGTATTAAATGGAATTGTATATTTTAAATTGTAATAAGTTTCTTTACCATACTCATTTATCCTAACAATGAATGTTTATAAATGTGAATGAAATAGTATATTTCAAAGAAATAATTTGCCTAAATATAATACCATAAGATTATTTATTTATTTTTATAATTAAAATTTACAAAATTCAAACAAATTTGATTATCAATTTCAATGAAAATAAATTTTGAAAATGTGACTTTTATTTCTAGTCCTTGTCGCTTAGTTTAAATATAGCTTTCTTATTATTGTAGAATTTAAAATCCATATCCATTGCCTTGAAATCATTATTTTAAGAATGGGATGATAGAGTTTGTGGTGGAAACATAGAGAACATATAATTTAGAAAGGCTTAGTTTGGTACCCTATGTGGACTTGAGGACAAGGTGTGCATTAAAAGTAAAGGAATAAATTATAGTGAACCCTTTTGGGTAGTATGTGGAGGATTGGATGGACCAAGTTGTTGATGTTGTTACCAAGTTCTCTTATGTATATTAATTTTTCTTTATGATTAATTCTCATGTTCATTACCTCATGGACTTATCACATTATAGTTGATAAAATTAAGTCATACAACCACTAACATTCATGCACAAGAATTTGAAAATTCTATTTGCTCAATAATGGCACATGTGATTTTGTCCAAGTAGAACCTTTTACAATTAACGATTATTAAAAGTATATGTACTCTTTTAAAATTAAAATATATTATTAATTCAAAATTATTTTAATTTATCATCTATTACATTTGAGTATAATAAAATCCTTCCACTATAAATTTATGTTAATAATAGTTACATCTAAAAAAAAATATTAAAAAAAATTGGTTCTTAGAGAAATTTAAAACATAATAAAAGTCTAATTACTAAAATATTAAATATAAAATCACATCAATAAAGAAATAATTATATTCTCATCGTAAAAATAAATATCATCTCATTTCCACTTATACACAATTATGGTAAATTTTTTTTAAACAAAATAATTTCCACTCGTACAAAAATTTTAGTTGTATTGTAAAAGGGAAAGAAAATATTTTCAAAGCTAACCGCATGGAAGAGAGTCCTCATTGATTAATAATCATGAAAAATTCTCACCTAATATCGGTCATGTGTAGGTTAACCATTGGTAGCCTTGCAATACACATAATGTCGACATTTAATCCGAAGCATAATCCTGGGGTATGATGTTATGTTTTTTGTGGGGCATGCATAACATACAAACATGAAAGGGAAGGGAAAAGGAATAGAGGAATTTTAACCACCAAATCCACTCTTGAACACCATGCCTCAAAAAATTTGCTGAAAAATATCGGATCATGTTAGTGTCTTCGTCGCCCAATTGAGTTGGCAAGAATTAAAAAGGCTGAACGAGGGAGCCATTTTTATTTTCTTTGTACAATTGCCCGTTTAGTCAAAATGAAATTTGGTAACTCTTTGTAAATGCCTCTCTCAAGAGCTCATGCAATCCGTGTGTGTTTTGAAATTTAAAGCTGGTATGTATGCATGTTAGTATCCATTCATAGCAATATAATTCTGGCTTAAAGCTAATTAAATTACAGGGAGAATAGGGAGAGAAGAGCAATGAGTTGGTGCACTACACGAGTATATTTTTGTTTCGTAATAAATCATGGAGACAAAACTAGTACTTATGAAATCTCGCATGGAAATAATCCTAATGTAAACATAGATGGTTACAAAAATGGTAACATAGTGCTCTATGGTCAAATTCATCCTCTACGTGAAACCCATAATGCCAAAATAATAGTGTATCTCTACACAGAATCCTCTTATGAACCCACTCTATTCCCTTAAGAATTTTAAAATGAAATCTATTAATTGAAAATCCCACACACCAATTTCAAGGCCCTCATGATTCTCAAGGTAGGTGAAGAGTTGGACCATAGGGAGGTTGGGACCTTAATTCTCCACAAAACTGCAATAAAAAATTGTGAGGCCCAAAAAGTTGTGAAGCTTTGTTAGAGTTTTTGAGACTGGCCAATCCCGAATGACTTGGATCTTAATCAGATCCGCATGCACGCCTTGCTCATCTATGATGTAACCCAGATATTGGACTTGGCTCATGCAAAAGGCGCATGTCTCCAAGTTGGCACACATTTTGTGTTGTTGTAGGGTTTGAAGGACTTCTCGAATGTCTTGAAAGAGTTCTTCCCAACTCTTGTTTAAGATGAGGATGTCCTCGAGAAAAATAACCATGAACGAGTTGGTGAAGTGCCACAATATGTCATCCATCAAACTCATAAAAGTATCAGGGGCATTTGTCAACACGAAGGGCATGATCAACCATTCAAAAAGGCCTTCCTTGGATTTGAAAGCGATCGTCCATACATTTGTGGGCTTTATTAGAACCTGGTAATAGTCAAACTTTAAATCTATCTTGCTGAAATACTTTGCCCCCTTGAGTTGGTCCAAAAGGCCATCAATCTATGGGATTGGATACATGTTCTTGACAATGATTTTGTTTAGTTCCTGATAATCAATGCAGAGCCTCCAGGTCCCATCCTTCTGTTGTACAAGTACAATCGGGCTCCCACAAGGTGAGGAACTTGGTCAGATGTGCCCTTTTTGCAGCAACTCTTGGATTTTCCACTTGATCTCTTCATTTTCCAGATTGGACAGGCGATGTATTCTCCCATTGGGTATGGGTGCTCCAAGAGTCAAATCGATCAAATGCTTGACCTGAAAGTGCAAGGGTACCCTTGTGTGTGAGGAGAATATGTCCTTGTATTCTTCCATGACCTTATCCACCTGTTTGTGTTGCGCAAAGGAACCCTTCTTGGGGGCCTTTAATGTGGCTGCAATCTCTTACCCTTACTTTGAGATCAAATTAGAAAGAAAACAAATTTCTCAGTCTAGGAGATGATCCTACTGCATTGCTTAGCAGAGATCAAAGAGATGGCAGTAGGCAGGGCTACCTCCAGTATCATGTATAACTTATTTCCCTAAGTAATAATAACAGTGTGAGGCCTAGAATCATACAAAATATGACGCCTCCACAAGTATGTTGGCCTAATAATACATCACAAACTTCAAGAGGAGAAACGTCACAAAATACCTCTTTTGTGAAGGGCTTGATGTTGTAGGGAAGGAGACACTGCTAGCCAGCACGGAGATCTCGTCCTTGGTGAAGCCACCTGATGGTGTACAGTTGCGGGTGTGGTGTGGCTAGTAGGTCCAATTGCTTCACGAACTATGCTAAAATGAGGTTATTTTGGCTCCTACTACTGACAATGAACTGCAGCAGAAAACCCTTCACCCATATCTGTGAGTGGAGGAGATGCTCCCCCTCCTCGAGATATTTGGACTCAATCTTTTGGATCTTAGTGGTGGCAACAGTGGCGTTGGGATCTACATCAATAATTTGCTTCCCTTTTTCATTCCTCTTGTCAGGTTTTGACTTAGAGTCGGAACATGCATCTGACTTTGAGGCCTTTAGTTTGGCCACCATTCACTGTTTGGCTCAACGCTCACTTGTTTTCTGAGTGGGTTTCTTATGGAACTCACACCAATTTCTTGTGTCCTTCTTTGTCTTAGTGGTGTTGTTATTTGCTTGTGGCTTTGGAAAGTTGTATTGGGTCACCCATCCTTGGATTTGTCCTTTATTTTGTAGTTTGTGGGTGCTCTTTCCCTGCTTCTGATTCGCAGATCCAGATTCACGCTTCTTTTGTTTAAACTTTTGTTCAATCTTGGAAGCATATCAGTATGTTGATCCAAGCGAGTAGATGTCCAGGAACTCCATTTCTTCCAAAATGTATTTATGCATGCAGTTGCAGTAATTAAGCATCGGATTTCACTCAGAGTCTTTGATACCCAACTTTGTGCGTAGAGTATGAAAAATATTTGTGAGCTCATGGACATCTTGGTGCCTTTATTGTTGTATTGTGGTCCATTGTATGTACTTCTCCTCATAGCTCCCTGCGCGGTAATATTATTCCTTGAGAGTGTCTCGAAAAGAGTGTCAGGCGGAAAGAGTCGATTGTGCGGACACAACCAACCTCCCTAGGAGCCTAAGACTCTCTAGTGACAAACAAGACAAACAAGAGAAATCCTTCCCTAAACATGCATTTACTATATAAGAAATCAAGTGTTTAGATCCTACCTGTAGTCCCACGCTGTTGTAGCAGTCCAGCCTCGCTGATCCGGATGAGCTCCTCCTTCACTTTGAAACCTGCATCCACTAACAATCAAACGATTAAATAGCACTTGATAATCTCATAAAATAAAACATATTTAACACATAGACCAAGGAGTACATGAAACAACTCATAAATAACAAGTTATTGAGAAGAATGGACTCATTTGCATTAATAGGTAACAAAAGGAACAAATACAACCTGAGCCTTGGTGTTGTGCAAGTCCCTCCCAGGGTCCATCAAGAGTTCTCCTTTACTTTGACAAAGCTCACCCACTTCCAAATAGAACAAGCAAAGATGGCAATCTCTCCTCACAAGCTTCTAAATGGGAGTCCTAATTCTAGTAGCATCTACCCTTAGAAATGTATATCTTCCAACCTTTCCTCCTTCTGGCCCAATGCCTGTATTTATAGTGCTCAAGAGGAAGTTATTCAGGTCCACCATCAATGGGATAATCCCCTCTTTGGATGGGATAGCTCCCTTGTTGATGGGATAAGTTCCTCTTTGGTAGGGGTACATGAACCATCTTGAGGCGCTCAATACACGTCGAACAACCTTCTAGAATGCTCTAGAAATGACCACAAGTAACTTTTTAAAGATGAAACTTGCGCATTTTGACCTTTACATGGGGACGCACCTGCCCCTTTACATACAGAGCGTCCAAAGACGCAGCTTTTGTGAACATTGGGTGCGTACCCGCAGGTAAGGTTGAGAGAACCTGCGTACCCAGAGATAAATACATTTTATAAAGACTTTCTCTCTTTTTGGAGTTTGACATGGAGAGCAGAGGCATAAGACTTGCCTAAGAGGATAGCATGACTGTTGATAGAGCCATACTAACTGTAAATAGTCATGGTGACATTTTTTAGTGTAACAGATTGCCCCCTAAAGTGCGAAGCCTGTAATAGATTAGGGTTTTGTATTATCTAGGAAGGGTGAAGCGCTTTATCATTTCAAGGATTATCTCGTGGAGAGCCTGGTCAGAACCTGCAATTTTCAACACAAAATACATGTATAAGATTATATCATCACTGAGGTAGGCATTCCCATACTCAGATCAAAACTTTAACTAACAGACTAACTACTCTGATACAGGAATGATCTTGCAATACATCATAATCATAGACTTTTGTAGACACAGTATGGGCGCAGCCATCTGTTTATGATTAGTCTACTTAGATAATGAATACAAAACTCCTCGCAGCCTGGATGGTGGAAACTAGATCCAGGGTCTTCATTTCTACTTCCCGAATTGGTACGATTCTAACCATGCGAATAAATGAGTTGATGTCGAACATGGTAGAAACCACTTGATTACCAGTCGATGATGTAAACTGTTAACAAGTGTGAGAGAGACCACCAGTAATGTCAATGGTTCTCAAAGTACCCAGTACAATCCATGAGATGTGAATGAATGAGTTGATGTCGAACATTTCACGGAATCCTTCGATCGAAAGTCAATGATGTAAACTGACGTCAAAGGCGAGAAACCTGCCATTGATGCATGCAGACTTCAAGGTACTGATGATTTCTAAGTCATCTCTCTAGATAATGTGCTGATGTCGATAGAAAGCGACCCGTTGCAGGCAAGCCCGCAACACGAAATCATTGTTCAAGTTGAAGAAATGTTGCTGTAAGGACTGACTCAGGGATGGTCAAATGGATGACAAGTATTTTGCAGATGAAAGTTTTGCTTGCAGACCTCTTGAACACATAACGACACGACAGATGGCTTGGTGATGAATAACTCAAAGTTAATCCCCGGAACCCAGCTGAAGACTTTCAAAGTGGTTTGATTAACTGTGAGGTAAAGGATTTCCCAACCCAGGTGAATGAAAAGTGTCGTGTCCAAGAGTGGTAATAAAGTTTCTTCTGAGACAAAAGATAACAAACAGGTTCATTCTTCTCTCTTTTCCCCCACCATTTCTGGCAAGTACCTCTTTATTTTTAACAAGCTTGAGGAGGATAACATATGCTTGATTATAAGCTCATCCTTTGGATGAGTCCAGCCTAGTTTTGATTCGAACCCTAGGAAGGAGTGGTTCGTTCCTGTTTGTAATTGAACAGGTCCTTTACTGTGAAATTTTAACGAGCCCAGTATAGGAGAAACTCGGCGTTTTTCAATTTTAGAGAGTCTGAAAAACTTAAGAAGACTCCAGGTTGAACTTTTTCGTAAATTTGTGTCCCTCAAGCCCGAAAAAGTATAAAGTAATACTTGGGAGAACCGCTTGATCTTGTGACCAAGGAGTACTTTCATGATTAGTGCCTCTGACCTGAAAAGTAAAAAGCGATCAAGGACACGTCGTTTTATTTCCGTATCGAGTTTGAAACGACAAAAACCCGGCAATCTTTTCCTGTTTTTACGGTCAGAAAAGAGCTATAAGGGGACCGTCTTTTAATTCCGTTTTAACGAGTGTAAAAGAAACTCTCGGCGATCTTTTCATATTTTGAGAGTCTGAAAAGGGCTTAAAAGAGAACTCCAAGGTTTCACTTTTTCGTAAGTTTTAATGAGTTCGAAAAAATGGTAAAAATGTACTCATATGGCCGACTTTCAATTTAATTTACGAGCCGGAAAAGACGGAAAGAACTCGGCATTTTCATTTGTTTTACAAGAATGAAAGATAGCAAAATAATCTCGGTATTTTCATGAGTTTAACGAGTCTTGAAAATAACTGAAATTGACTCGAGATAAGTTTCATTTTTACAAAAGCTTGAAACAGACAAAAACTATGCTTCAAAGTAGTTTCATTTTTACACAAGCTTGAAACAGAGATAAAACTGTGCTTGATGCCCCCTAAGCATAACTGCTAGAGTGCATGCCCCCCAGCTTCATTTCATTCAACCAGTTGGATGAAATGAAGGTTGAGTTACGAGATCATTTGAAAGACTCGACCTAAACTGTAAGAAAATTATGCAAAAAACTGAAATAACTAACCTAAATATACAACTTAACATTTATGAGGTCTCGTCAATCTCTCGACTCAAGTAGAGGAGGATTTGTTTCATTTTTTAACGAGCTTGACACAGGAAAAGAACTATGCTCGGATTCGGTTTCATGTTTACGCAAGCTTGAAACTAAAAACTATGCTTGTTATAAGTTCACATGCCCCCAGCATAATGACGCAAAACGAGGTACATGACCCCCAAGCTTCATTGCATTCAATGAGGTGGATGGAATGAAGCTTTACTTTCAAGATCTTGGAAAGACTTATGGGAGTTGTTTCATTTTTTAGTGAGGTTGACACAGGAAAAGAACTATCCTCAAAACCCTTGTTTCATTTTTTAAACGAGCTTGACACAAGATAAGGAACTATGCTCATAACTATTTCTACAATCTACCTAACAAAAAACTTTACTCTAAAAACCTTGATTCATTTTTTAACGAGCTTGACACAAGACAAGGAACTATGCTCATGATCCTTGTTTCATTTTTTAATGAGCTTGACACAAGACAAGGAACTATGCTCATGACTACTCTCTAAAATCTACCTATCTAACCTATCCTTGTTTCATTTTTTAACGAGCTTGACACAAGATAAGGAACTATGCTCAAGACTCCTTGTTTCATTTTTTAACGAGCTTGACACAAGACAAGGAACTATGCTCCAGAAGTTCGCATGCCCCCAGCATAACGATGCAAAGCGAGGTACATGCCCCCCAGGCTTCATTGCATTCAGCCAGATGGATGGAATGAAGGTTTACTTTCAATATTTAACTTGAAAAGGGAGTTGTTTCATTTTTAAGGAGGTTGACACAAGAAAAGAACTATCCTCATACCTGATTCATTTTTTAACGAGGTTGACTCAGTAACAGGAACTATCCTCATACTTGGTTCATTTTTTAACGAGGTTGACTCAGTAACAGGAACTATCCTCATAATCCTACTTTCTACAATCTACCTACATAACCTAAAATCTACCTGATTCATTTTTTAAAGAGGTTGACTCAGTAAAAGAACTATCCTCATGCTAGCCTATTTCATTTTTTGACGAGGTTGATACAGGAAAAAACTATCCTCATTCACACTGATTCATTTTTTAACGAGGTTGACACAGTAAAAGGAACTATCCTCGCCAACTGATTCATTTTTTAACGAGGTTGACACAGGAAAAGAACTGTCCTCATAACATCCAATTTCATTTTTTAACGAGGTTGAGAGAGGAACAAACTATCCTCGTGCACACTGATCATGGCTTCCAACTGGAAGAAAGACATGTCAATGGACACACCTTGATCATGGCTTCCAAAAGGTCTTCATCAGAAGGAAGAACACTTCTCTGGAAGGAACACATGTCAAGGGACTCAAAAGGGATAAGAACATCGTGTTCAAATAATCCCATAGAGTTTTCCATGTCAATTACCGGATCTAAATCAACAGTGAGAGGCTCACTTACATCGGTAACTGAAAACATGGGACCAGTTGCCACATAATTAACCCGTGGCAGGGTAGATACCACTTTAGAATCAGGAACATTTAGGGGTGTCATATTATTGGTAGTTGAAACAAGACTAGGGAACGAAAGCTGGTCTACAGTCACAATACTGCCATTGTGAGGGAAAGACATCACGCGAAAGAGTGTCGATACGACAGCTTTCATTGCATAAACATAGTCTCGCCCAAGGAGTAAATTGAAATCCAAGGGACCTCGAACTACCATAAGATCAATACAGACAGTTTTACCTTCCAAGGTAAGGGAAAACTTAGGAAGGATCCCTAAAGGTTCACTAATGGTTCTGTTAAAAGCTTTCAGATTCTGCGTAATAGGCGCAAGCTGAGGGGAACCCAAAGCTTTCCAAACAGTTGAGGATAAAATACTAACAGAAGCACCTTCATCTACCTGAGTACGATGTATGTCCCTACCACCAACTTTAACAATGAGTTGGAAAGGGATGGAGGAAGGAAGATGAGGTTCTGTCAGTCTATTCCAATCAAAGGAAAAGACCTCAGTGCTTGGAGGGGGTTCCGTAGAAACAGGTGAAATGCCCCCCGGCATAGAAGAATCTGATGTAACAAGAAGAACCTGAGCGGTATGAAGTTCACTCTCTAAAGGGAAAGTGGGATCGACCGAATGTGAAATTGAATCGACCACTTGATCAACTAACGGATCATCAACCTGAGTGACATGAGTTTCACTCTCCAATGGAAGAGTGTGATCGACCGAATGTGAAATTGAATCGACCACTCCGTCAGTTGACGGTAGGCTGGGAGAAAGTTTACGGTAACCAGTTGGAAATTCTTGCTGTGGAACAGTAAGGTTTTCCAACAATGTTGAGGCTTCATCCATGTGAGGGCAAATGTGAGTTTGATGACTCCCTTTGCATAACTTACAAGGAAACCTAACGTTACCCTTTTTCCCAAGAACCTGACTATCACTGGTTGATGGATCAACGGAAAGTTGATGAGATTTTTCTGACCATACTTCCAAGACCTTTGGTATACCAGGACAATTGACAAGGAAGTGGTCACCCTTACAAAGCCTACAAGGGTATTTGGGTTTACGATGCATGTCAGAATTTTCCTCAACACAACTAACACTTACAGTCGTGGTTGGTTGGTTGACTTCTTTCTTATCTTGCTTCTTCTTCTTCTTCTTCTTCTTCCCTTTCTTCTTCTTCTTAGCCTCCTGGTTACTAGCATCAAGGCTTTTACCAAGCGAAGAGGAAGAAATGGAGGAAGAAAAATTAGGCGAAGAAGGTAAAGGGTCAACAGAAGGTCGGTGATGTTGAGATGGTGAACTCTGTTGAGGTGAAGCATCCGGTTGAGGTGGAACAATTGGAGTACTTTGGGCCAACGAAGTTGAAAATAACCATATCGGTAATCCTATTGTAAATCCAGGTAATGACAAAGTAGCCATATAAGGAGGACCAACATTTCCAAAGTAAGGAAAAGTACTAGGATTCTCGTTAGGAGGGGTTCCTAGGTTGGTAAATTCTGTAACATTTGCCATTATATTCAACTTCAGTGAATTTTATTAACAATTTATAACTAAAATTAACAATTGACAATTCACACCTAACAATTAAAATTCACAATTCACACCTATGGTCTCTAAAAGTAAAAACAAACAAATTAACACGCGCTATCAAATCTAGGAGTCAAACCATACACAAACAGTAGCCTTTCGGACCGAAAACACTAGTTGGTGATGAAGCCCAACATTGCCGAATTCAGTATAGAAGTGGTGGGTGGAACAGTTACCCCGACAACCTGCTTAATGAATAGACTGGACCAAGTTCCTCCACTTTAACCGTCTCGAGTGAAGTGAACCCCCCAGAAAATCCAAGTGAGTCTAGCCGACGTCTGCTCCAGGTACAGTGGGATATTCCCTTCACCGTCACCTTGGGTAGAACCCTAAAGATAATGGTCACTAAGGTCACCAACAGCAACAAATACACCTGGGGGAACAGTCTACGACCCGATAGCACGCAAGGGCAGAGTAACAAGCTCAATCCCCTTGCCGGCTCCTTGACAATAATCCAAGGTTTACCGACAAGTGACCCCAGGCTCCTCGACAATAATCCGAGGTTTACCGTTTGTAGTACGTGCGTATCTGGCGTCTTTCCCAATGAAGGAGGATTGATCCCCTCACTGGTTCGGACACGGTCTCGTGCTTCTCCTTTAAGAGGAGCTTTCCCAGAGCATAAATGTAACAGTTGGATTTATCCTACCACAAGATGAGCTACTTGTTTGGTTTTTCTGTCTTGGAGAGTTAATTACTCTCCTACTCCAAGACACTAGCCTAAGCTATGTTGGTGTATCAGAGCCCTAGAAATGTAAAAATTACTAGATGAATTTTAATTAAGCGCTATGTTATTAAGGCTGTTATTACTCAAATGGGTAAATGGATATGAAACCAATGGTGTTATGACCCGACTCAACTGAATGCAATTGAATATGATAATGTAATCTTTTCAATTCGATGAATCCTAATTAAAGTAAGGAGAGAGTTTCCATTCACTTCCAACAATGCAAAAAATTGATCACTAAGAGAAAATATAACAAATTCTCTAATGCACTAATTTTATCAAGAAAAACTAATGCAAATCAATTCCAAACCATTTTTTTTAGTTTTTTTATTTTGTGTAAATTCAAATCAAAGAAAGCTGATCTAAATCTACGATTGATCTTTCAGAATGTAAACTATGCAATTGTAATCTATGCACAATTCACTTGAAAAGTATGCAAATGTAATCTATGCACATTTTTCATTAATATTCTGAAAATGATAATTCTAATTATGCAAATGTGATCTATGCAAGAGAATCCTCAAACACAAGATGATTCTAATGTAATCTAAGAACCAATCAAGTGCAAGTCGAGAAAATTGGGTGAGAGTTCCAAAGATCAAAAAATAAAAACACTCAAAGGCGATTAACACTCATACACAATTTAGCCCCCCCCGGCGAATGAGGGGGAAATTTTTTTGCAAAAAAACAAGAAAAAAGATGCAAAGTTGTGAAAAGACTGAGACAAACCTCCAAGTAATGACTAAAGGAAATCAAATCAAGAATTTCTCAAAAAAGAGACTCAAAACACCCAATTGATGAAAGCTTAAAGCAAGAATGCCAATGAAACAAGCTTAGGTGAAGATTTATGACAAGAGACTAATGGATCTGGGCAGTAAAAACTAAGAAAAAGCAAAATCTAAGAGAAAAAATGCAAAAAATGGATTTTTCTTAAATTTTAGCAGGGGACGCGGGCAACCCGTTAAGACAGGTGCGGGCCCGCTCTGTGCACACAGCGACAGTGCGTCCAGGGACGGACTGTGCAATACTCAGAGGGTGCGTCCTACTGGAAAATTCAAGAAAAACTAAAATGAATCTAACCCTAAGCTAACCCACCCAAAAACAAAGTCACGGAGCCAAAAACCAGAAAATAAATGACTTTTCTCAGATCAAAGTTGCATGCAAAGGAAAAGACTTTCACATCAATGGATTCCCCAGCGGAGTCGCCAATTTGTCAGGCGGAAAGAGTCGATTGTGCGGACACAACCAACCTCCCTAGGAGCCTAAGACTCTCTAGTGACAAACAAGACAAACAAGAGCAATCCTTCCCTAAACATGCATTTACTATATAAGAAATCAAGTGTTTAGATCCTACCTGTAGTCCCACGCTGTTGTAGCAGTCCAGCCTCGCTGATCCGGATGAGCTCCTCCTTCACTTTGAAACCTGCATCCACTAACAATCAAACGATTAAATAGCACTTGATAATCTCATAAAATAAAACATATTTAACACATAGACCAAGGAGTACATGAAACAACTCATAAATAACAAGTTATTGAGAAGAATGGACTCATTTGCATTAATAGGTAACAAAAGGAACAAATACAACCTAAGCCTTGGTGTTGTGCAAGTCCCTCCCAGGGTCCATCAAGATTTCTCCTTTACTTTGACAAAGCTCACCCACTTCCAAATAGAACAAGCAAAGATGGCAATCTCTCCTCACAAGCTTCTAAATGGGAGTCCTAATTCCAGCAGCATCTACCCTTAGAAATGTATAGCTTCCAACCTTTCCTCCTTCTGGCCCAATGCCTATATTTATAGTGCTCAAGAGGAAGTTATTCAGGTCCACCATCAATGGGATAATCCCCTCTTTGGATGGGATAGCTCCCTTATTGATGGGATAAGTTCCTCTTTGGTAGGGGTACATGAACCATCTGGAGCTTGGAGGGGGTGAGCTTTGTCAAAGTAAAGGAGAACTCTTGATGGACCCTGGGAGGGACTTGCACAACACCAAGGCTCAGGTTGTATTTGTTCCTTTTGTTACCTATTAATGCAAATGAGTCCATTCTTCTCAATAACTTGTTATTTATGAGTTGTTTCATGTACTCCTTGGTCTATGTGTTAAATATGTTTTATTTTATGAGATTATCAAGTGCTATTTAATCGTTTGATTGTTAGTGGATGCAGGATTCAAAGTGAAGGAGGAGCTCATCCGGATCAGCGAGGCTGGACTGCTACAACAGCGTGGGACTACAGGTAGGATCTAAACACTTGATTTCTTATATAGTAAATGCATGTTTAGGGAAGGATTGCTCTTGTTTGTCTTGTTTGTCACTAGAGAGTCTTAGGCTCCTAGGGAGGTTGGTTGTGTCCGCACAATCGACTCTTTCCGCCTGACAAATTGGCGACTGTAGTCCCACGCTGTTGTAGCAGTCCAGCCTCGCTGATCCGGATGAGCTCCTCCTTCACTTTGAAACCTGCATCCACTAACAATCAAACGATTAAATAGCACTTGATAATCTCATAAAATAAAACATATTTAACACATAGACCAAGGAGTACATGAAACAACTCATAAATAACAAGTTATTGAGAAGAATGGACTCATTTGCATTAATAGGTAACAAAAGGAAAAAATACAACCTGAGCCTTGGTGTTGTGCAAGTCCCTCCCAGGGTCCATCAAGAGTTCTCCTTTACTTTGACAAAGCTCACCCACTTCCAAATAGAACAAGCAAAGATGGCAATCTCTCCTCACAAGCTTCTAAATGGGAGTCCTAATTCCAGCAGCATCTACCCTTAGAAATGTATAGCTTCCAACCTTTCCTCCTTCTGGCCCAATGCCTGTATTTATAGTGCTCAAGAGGAAGTTATTCAGGTCCACCATTAATGGGATAATCCCCTCTTTGGATGGGATAACTCCCTTATTGATGGGATAAGTTCCTCTTTGGTAGGGGTACATGAACCATCTGGAGGTGCTCAATACACATCGAACAACCTTCTAGAATGCTCTAGAAATGACCACAAGTAACTTTTTAAAGATGAAACTTGCACATTTTGACCTTTACAGGGGGACGCACCTGCCCCTTTACATACAGAGCGTCCAAAGACGCAGCTTTTGTGAACATTGGGTGCGTACCCGTAGGTAAGGTTGAGAGAACCTGCGTACCCAGAGATAAATACATTTTATAAAGACTTTCTCTCTTTTTGGAGTTTGACATGGAGAGCAGAGGCATAAGACTTGCCTAAGAGGATAGCATGACTGTTGATAGAGCCATACTAACTGTAAATAGTCATGGTGACATTTTTTAGTGTAACAAAGAGTTCCAAAAGAGGGTGGTTGTAAATAGAGAGGTTTCCTTAGCCCTTTTTCATAGTAAGTTTCCCACCATTCCTTGATACGGGGAGCAACCTTAAGTAGTGCAAAAGTAATCTTCTCCCTATTGGAGAAACTATGGACCGAAAAGTAACCTTCCAACAGATATAACCATTTATCTAAAACATCTGCATCTATTTGACCTTTGAATATAGGGATATTGAGGTTTACTTGTACCTTGAATGTGGTGACGCCTTTGAAGTGACTGCTGGATGAAGATGCATCGTCGGTGGGTATCCGTCGAAGGATCTAGGAAAAGTTGTCCATCATTACGTTCCTTTGTCGCTTGAGGGCTTCTTCGAGCAATATTTTGAAAGGATATCCTACTCGCTACACTTTATTTTCTTCCTCCATGGGAGACTGTTGGGGTCAGCAAGGCTGGTCTTACAAAGGCTCAACCAGTTCGAGCCCTAACTCCTTATACCTTGACCTCATTGGGGACATGTAAAGAAAAATAGAGAAAGAGTAAACCAATCTGATACCACTAATCCAGATTTATGAAGGAACAAAATGAAATAAAAATATAAACATAAACACAGAGATATAGTGAAAACATAACTTTTATTCATTAATAAAAAATTACTCAAAATTGTTTACATGCAGAATGGAAATAAACTAACTCAGGTGATGGTAGCTTATCTCTAAGAATAGATGTGGTGGCTACATGTCTTATGAACTTTGTTACAATGAGGCTCAAAGGCCTATTTATTATTGATAAAGAATGGAAAAACATAAACATCCAAAAACTAACCTAAGAGATGTAACATCAAAAGTCAGTGGGCCACATTGGGGTAAATTGCTACATCAACTTCTTGGGGTCATAACTTTGGCATATGATCTTCGTTTGACACATATGATACCTCATTAGAAATATCTAGCCAAGGAGTACAAATTTCGACTGCAAACTCATAACACAAATTGTGAATTTTCCTGTTTTCCAAAAAAATGTCGTTTAGGGCCTCAAAACGGCTCCAGAAGTTCAGGACCCAAAAAACTGCCAAAAATAGTAAATTGTGCTACAATTAAGGAAACTAAAAGAAATAATGGTGGGATTCCAAGTGGAATAGGTGAGTGGCCACCAATATCCACCTAGATCATTTTTTGTCATTTGGACAACAACATCCAAGTGTATCTTTACTTCAGTTGGATTTTGATTAAACTGTGAGTTTAATGGAATCTATGATTGTTCCCTTTTCTTCAACTTGAATTTCTACATCTGAAATTTTTGATACTTCCTTCTCCATGAATTGTTGTACTTTTTTTCCAACAACTTGTTGTTTTGTTTAAGCTTCTTAATTTCCATAAGTATTTTTTCACTGGGATCCTTAAGGCGAGAAACTTCTACATTTTTGTCCATGATAATTTTTTCAACTTCTTTTCGCATATTTTGCATTGATTTTTGGTTTTCTTTAAGAATTAACTTTGAGATATCTTTTATGTCTTCTGGTGTTACAAATTTGGCTCTAATGTAATGTCCTATAATGTTATTGTTTTCTTCTTATAGGAAAATGTCAAAAACTTCTTCCTCTTATTTAAGATAAACGACCCTAGTGATTCCATCAAGGGTGAACCCAAATAATGTCATTATCATCACAAAATAAAGATTTGATGGTGAATTGTGACACAAAAGGTATAGTTGTCAATACTCAACTATAAATTGCTTATGTCATATTGTTTTTCATCCTTGTCTATCGTTTCAATTATATTCGACTAAGGAACCACTAATTGGTTAGCACATTTAATAATAATATAATTGTCATCTTGAGTGGTAGCAATAGAGACAATAACATCCCTTCCTTCAATTGTTCCTTCAAGCTTAAATAATGCAAAAAACAACTTTGATAATTTTTTTACGAAATCTTCTATTAGTAATCTCCATTTTACTTTTTCAAACTTCATAATATTTTATTTAATATTTTAACACTTTTGTGATTTAGGTATTATTGGTATAATATCCTTCATCCACTTCAAAATAATTAATTTTACTTAAACTTTAGCTTCTTAATTGAAGAGTAATGCCTTTTTCGCACTTCAAAACTTTAATAGTGATGAATGTCCCTTTTTTTCTAAATTAAAGTTCTTTTAATAATAATAAAATATAAAGTTCTATGACTTTAAATTAGAACTTCTTCATCAATACTTTTTCTTGGTAACTTTTATATAAAGTCATAAAGGAGGCAATGTCCTGTTAGCACTAATCATCGTCATGAAATCTCATTATAAGTGGCACCCATGCACCTTCAATTTCCTTAGCTTAACAACTAAGACAACATTCTCGATATGTTTGGATTCCTTGTTCTATATCCGCCTGCTGATTTCCATGTACATTTTTCTCATGCTCCATTTGATTCGTCTGCCTCTCCCTCAACGTTGGCAATTTATCTGGATATACAACCCTCCCCTACCTCATTCCATTCCCTACAATTTCTTGGAGCAGCTTCGTCATTCTCTCATCCCTCCTGACATTGTTCTATGTTACCTTGGATTCCCTCTTCGTCCTCCAGCCTACAACAATGGTTCGCGAGCGAGGAAGAGTTCAGTGTGGTGATGGTGGTCAAGCTCGAAGGTATCCCACTCACAATACATGGATTGATGAAAATATCAAGATCTTTGACCCCGACATCCATGTGCATATCTATCGCACAATAGCCTTGCTAGAAGCCGATGAGAGAAGGTGCATAGGCGATGGGCATTGGGCCGTTTGAAACTTGTTGGATTATTATCTGTGGAAACAGGAGCAAGCCAGAGAGGTGGCGAACAGAGGGTGGTGGAGACAAATTCCCAGTGAACAGCATTCGTCAATCTCTATGCCAGTTATCCACATGCTTTGGAATTTTCTTCCCTCATGTCCTTCTTTCACCTTCTTCCTCCAACTCTCAAGATGGCTTTGGCTCCCATTCCTTCTCTCCAACATCTCATTACCCTTCTCTAAGGTATATGATATGCAACTCCAAAGAAAGGTGGGCCAGGAAGCAGAGACAGAACAAGCTCAGTAGTAATCAAGCTCATATAGTTGCCTCATTGTGGAGGAGAAGCTAGAAGATGCACTACTCAAAAGATGATCAATAAGGAATGGGAGGTCTCCTTAAACTCCAAAGGCAACCATGTGGTCGTACCAGACAATTCTTGTCTTTCCTACTCTTTCTCTTTACAGTTCTAACCAGCACTCAGGAAAACAATCGTAGGCATTTTTGTAACTCTGTTAACATTTTTTTATGTTATTTTCTTGTGTATGTTCTATGGACCAAGTATTTCAAGTCATATGCTTTCATGTAGGGATCATCTGGTTTACCCTTGATGGGAAGATGGACCCAAATATTCCATTACATGCATTATTATGCTTGCTTACGAAAAAATATATCCACCTGGTCCCATGCTTGTTTACGAAATATATATATATATATATATATATATATATATATATATATATATATATATATATATATATATATATCCACTTACATACCTTTAACTCCTTGGATAAATTCCTCCCCATAAAAATATATAACTTGTCATTCATGTCATTTTTTACTTTGCAGATATCATGGGAAATTATCATGGACTACTAAAACCACGAGCTTGTAAACAACCAATTGCAATGTAATGGCCTTGGGTTAAAGTTTCATGTAATAAAGGATAATAAAGGCAAAATAAGACCAAGGTCACGAGACACGTATTCAAAGTTGAATCTTGGGAAAATGCTTTAGTGGGCATCACTTGTGGTTCAATAATGGCTATGGAAATTAACAAAGGAAAAGAGGCAATAATTGGCATTTAATTATGAGAGATAAGGAAAATAGGAGAAAAGGAAGGTGAAGAGACACAAATTTGTATGCAAAGGAAATTAGAGGAAAATGAAGGAAAAGAGAGACATCAATGATAAAAAGGCTTCAGATAAACAACTCACAACTTTTCTCATTTTTTTCTTTGGATCAGTTTCAGAGAGAGAGGGAGAACAAGCAACCAAGAAAAGGAAAGCAAGGGAATGCAAGGAGAAATTTGGATCAACAACTTCAACAAGAAGGTTTTGTAGGTAACAGATTACATATGTGATTTCCTTGCTGGGATGTGAATGCATGGTACATGCATTTTTTTATTTGGTTCATTTCTTGTCATTGTCAATGGTTTTTCCTGTTTTGACAGTGGTTTAAACCTTGCCTTGCCAATTCCTAGATAGTCATAGTGTAGATAGTCATGGTGTGATGGGATTCATTCTTGGTTGAGCTTTGAATTGCTGGAAGCTTTTGGAACCAGGTGAGGTGGTCTCAGGAAAATCCCAAGGGTTGGGGGTGGAGATGGTTTTCTCCAAGAAGCCCTCAATAGGTGGGTGGAGATAGGAAAATTCCTCAAGGTATGGTGAAGGTTTAACCTTTGGATTCCTTGTTTGGTTATGTTTTGGTTTATACCATGAGATCTCACATTCATGCTTGGAATATGGCACGGGGGTGATTGGCCAAAACAAATATTTGGTTAAGCCCAATCTATGGTTGGGTGGTACGTGGAAGTCACTAACTTTGTTTGCTTTTGAATAAGTTAAAATGAATTATTCCAATGTAATTAATGATAACATGTAGTTGTTATTATGCATATTTTATGGTTGATTTGTCATGATTTCTATTTTATTTATATGTTGGTTATAAGCATGGTTCTACGGTGTGCTCTAGTTATGGCTCTTGTTCATGATTTTATAGTTTATTGAATGGTTGATGAATGCATGGGCTAAAAAATGATGTTGCAACTAGCTTGAGAGGGCATTGAGTCTTCTTGGTGATTCTTAGATGAAGTTCAGAAGTTTATTATCAAATATGCATTCATGACCTATAGCTTTCATGTTTACCATATGCTTAACGAAATGGCTATCCATGTGTTAGGCTGTTCTGGTTAAGATCTTGTTCAATTTTTGAATGGTTAGCCTTGCTATCATGTTATTTATGTTTCTTGAAAGTTACAAGCAGTTCTGGGTAGTGCTATGGAGGCTTCCCTGAAAAAGTGGCATAGATTTCATGACCGCATGCATAGTACAGGGGATTTTTTGTCATAACCGTAGGTAGGCAAGCTTATGGGTGTGGTTGGAGCCTCATAACCGCATGCACATTGTGTCAACAGTGTGGTTGGGGTGTTAAGTCACTAAAAAAGAGTTCCATATCAGGGATTGATCACCCAGGGTGGTTTTCAGGCTCCTAAGTGATTTGTAGTCCCTGAGGGATGTCAGTTTATGTTCGGATAGTCGGCCCCACTTCCATAGCTGGAAATTAGAGGTCGAGTTATGTTACAGTGGCACTCAGCTCATGTTTACCCTATAGAGCTTGTAAAAATGAGTAAATATGGGAGGGGGAATTACACATAATTAATGAGGAATCAAGATTATCTTATCTACTCTTCTTTTTTCGTAAGTATAGTTTTAACTCCATGCCAGTCAAAAGGACATATTTCCATATTTACTATATGCAGTATGTCCTTTTGACTGGCATGGGCTCTGTGTCTATTCGGTTTGAAATTCTGGGGTTATACGGGGTTTGTGCCTCTAAGTTGGCCCCTCTGACCTTCTTCTTCTGGTTTGGTTTGATAATATTGGGGTTCGAGGATGGGTTGTCAACAACACCGCCTCTGGGCTTAGTTTTACTGACTCTCCCGGGGATGGGTCGAAGTTTTTCTCCCTGTATGTTTGTTGGCCCTAGAGCCTTATGTTTTTATCTGTCTATTCTACTAATTGTTGTGCCCTATGCCTCTGTGGAAGTATTTATGGGGTTAAAATTGTGGGTTTGTGATGGTTTGGGTACGGGGACAACACTTATGGTGTAAGTCTCGTTGGTCTCTTAAATTCTTCTTTTGAATGCTATGATAAGTGGTTTTAGGTTGTGGAAGTTGTGTCTCTGTTTGGGTCAGATGGCAAGGATTACGTGCATGGGAATAAACGGGAGGAATTTCCTCAAATTTTGTGGTGGAAATCATCGTTTCGTGCTTCTTCCTTGGCAGGTGTGCAAGGCGGTAGGGTCACCTAGAAGCAAAAGGCTTCTGAGCTTGGCCCACCTCATGTACAAGCAATTCGCCCTACCCAGCTTTCCACTGCACACTATGAGTTCTTGGCAATGGTGTGGGCAGAAACTGCTAGAGGTCGTGGTAGGAGAACCAAGGCAACTGCGAAGGAAGATCATCTAAGTTCATTTGGACAAAAAATTGGGGCCGCAAACTAGTCTCCAACATCATGGATGATGTGGCCACAACATACCGTGAAGGGACAAGCGAGGAAATCAGGCAGTTAATTGAGGAATGGGAAGATGACTTGAACCGGCAGGCTGGATTGATGGACATGGAGGTGGAGGATTAGCGGGCTATGGTGCATGATCCAAGGCAAACCCGTGGTCATGTTAACCAGTTTAAGCAAACTTTGTACCTATACTGGTCCATGAAGGGTATCTTCAAAAAGGCCTTGGAGAAGATCTCTGTGAGCATGGAAACAATGGTGCAGGACTTCTGGAAACTACAGTTTCATCTGCAAAAACAAGATGGCTGCCTTCGACGAATTGAAGATCACCTCCCTTGCCTTCTCTCAAATTAAGTGCTTCCAGGATCCAATGCTAAGGATCCGGCTCCGAAAGAGTCTGTGTCTGCCGAGGGAGAGGAGTAGTTTGCTAGCTGGTTTTAGTTTTGTTTTGTTATATATGTGGATAGCTTTTAATTTCCAAAATGTTGTTTCTTATGTTCATAGGAAAATAATATTTGGGCAAGGCAAAGACATAAAAACTTCTATAGCTTGGGTAAAAAGACTAATTATTTTTTGTTACCGGATGGCTTATCATGCTGTTAGGTGGCCAACAGACTTGGTTTCCCTCTAGGAAATTTGAGGCCACCTAACTATTCATATGTGGATGTAACTTGCTTATATTTTAATGAAAATGGAAGGATCTACCAAGCTTACAAAAAAAAATATAGTTTTAAAGATATTTGGAAAATATCCCTTTTTACTTTCACATGCTCTTTCTTAACAATAATTTGGCACCTTTAAACTTTTTTTCCACAATCCTATATTTGTTTGTAGAACTTTTATCTTTCACTTTTTCTTTTTCTTAATTACAAGAATAAGTGTCACCAAAAGTCTAAATGTTTTTTAAGGACCTAGAGAATAGGGAGACCTCTAAAAAATGATTAGACCAATGGTTGGATTAGACAACAAATTTTTTGTATGTTCGTTTTCATGCAAATATATTTAAAATGTATGAAATATAAAGAAATCCACAGATAATATATAAATAGTATATAAGTAATTGACAATAGAAAATATGATAAAAGTAAAATTATGATCTTATATATTTATATAGACATAGTCTAACTTATAGACAAAATAATTTTTTTCATCGGAATCTATCAATACAATTTCAAGTAAGAATGTGATTTTTTTGTTGTTTAATATATATATTCTAATGCATAAATGGATTCAGCACTTTCAAAACCCCTAGAGTACTCGAATTCTACAATTAAACAACTTAAACTTGAGTTTCTAAAAATCTCTACCGAATTTTAATTAAAATTAACCAAAAAATATACTTTAAAAAAGATTATTTCATTTATAAATTAGACTATACCTATTATATGTGTGACCATTTATGAAAGGACGAGGGTTGGACTGAAGCGCTCTGCATCCTCAGCCATGTAACCCCGCTGACAGGGGTTTGCAGGCCGTCCCACGGCCCTGTAAAACCCCACCCTCTCCCGTACCATCTCCACCCTGGACCGCTCTCGATATCTGTGCGGGCAGCTGGCTCACCTCTCCCGCGCCCGTGATCCTCTCTCTTACGGTTTTAACCCTGCCCTCAGTTTTTACCCTCTTTTACCTTGGTTTTTTTCCTATTCCTGGTCTCCTGCACTCCGCTGCATCGGAACGGCGCCCATCCGGATCGGCCGACAGCTTGTGAAGGCGACATTTACAAAGCGGTTAGTGGGAAGAACGGCCGCAGTTTCACTTCCAGATCGGGCTCTACAGGCTTATTCCATCTGTTTCCGGTGAACCCCAAGCGGTTATCTGGCATCGAGGAGGGTTTTGGACGGTTACCATTTTTCGTTGGAAGCAGGAAGCAGCTGTCGACATGGATTCGGAGGATGTGGACTACTCGGGGTCTCCGCTGGCGGACAGCTCAATCTGGCGGTCCACGTTTTCTTCTTCTGGGGGTATGCTCAATGGGAGCCTGTCTATTGGCTTGGAAAACGTCCCCCCCCCTCTGACCCAACACCCCCCTCTGAATTTTTTCCAGGTGAACCCTCCTCCTGGAACTCTTTCGCAGTCCCCTCCCCGGCTACATTGGGTTTTTTGGCTGATTGTATTCATCCCTCCCCGAACGGAGTTCCTCCCCCTCACTCGGACCCCCCATCCTTTGTCCCTCCACCTGTTATCCAGGCTGCGACCCCATTCCCTCCGGTAACAAACCCCCCCTCCTCGGTTTCAAACCCTCCATCGGCTCCCTCCGCCCCCTCTGGCAGCTATCACACGGTCCCTCCCCTCCCTGAAGCATTTCCCCCCCTGAATCTACCCCCCTCCCCACCCCTCCTGTTCCTCCCCCTGTGGGCTCACAGTCTACCGCTATCCCGGGCCGTATGTCCTCCAGGCTTGCCAAGAAGCAACGCTGCCTAAAATCCACGGCGGAGGACGCTTTTCTACGGCTGGAAGAAGATATCCGTTGGGGGGAAGCCATGGACCTTGCTGATTGCGTCCTAGTGGGTGGAATCAAGGGCAGGCGTGTATCGGCTGCAAAATTAAAGGAATGGGCGACTGAGATATGGGGACAATACCTGGTGGAGATTCCTACGGTCCAGACTTTTGTGCGTGGGTGGTTCGCACTCAAATTCGCTCGGGCGGATCACACGAGCTGGGTCCTTTCATCGTTTTGGCACTTTGAAAAGGCCCTGGTCCTTCTCAAACGATGGACGCCATTATTCGACCTGGAGACGGAGATCATCGGCATAGGGCCTGTTTGGGTCAGACTACCAGGCTTGCCGCTGCAATACTGGTCAGAAGATATCTTTAAGAGGATAGGCAACGCACTTGGCACTTTCATGGAATCTGATAAATCCTATCTAGCAATGGGCTCATTGGCATACGCAAGAATCCTTGTGCACATGGATACCAGAGGAGGGGTGCCGGAAAATATCAACATACATTGGAAATCTTCTTCAAGAACACAGAAGCTTGACTACGAAGGCCTCCCCTACAGATGCAGGAGATGCCACCAAGTGGGTCACCTTTTCAAAGACTGCCCCCTCCTTCAGAAGGTCGAGCAGACGGCACCTGGTTTGGATCCGCACACGACAGGAGGACAGCCAAGCCCCCCTGGGGATCTGGCGCGCAGAGTGGACCATATCATCACTTCAGACACGGTGGAGGCTCCCCCTGCTCCTCGGCGCAAGAAGCAAGGCTCAAATTCGGCTCGGCCTCCTTCTCCTCCCCTGACGCGATCCAGAGCTGCGAAGGGTGCAGTCTTCTCCTCGGGTACGTCCTCTATTTCGTCTGCCTCTGTTTCTCATATTGCATCTATGTGTTTATCCTCTGCGGGTATGCCTCCTATTAGAGTCCCTTCCCCCTCCTCCCCATCTGCTCTCGACCTCGTAAGGGTTTCAAACCCCCCCAACCTCCCTTCGCTATACGTCTCCTGCACCATTCCAAAAGCCCCGGGCTTCCCCATCCCCTCCCCTTCCCCTTCTATCCCCCTCAACTCCTTCCCCTCGCCCTCCCCTTCTGTTAACTCCTCTCCTCGGTACTCCACCCACTCGACTACCAAACTTCATGTCTCGGACTCTATAGGGCTGGCGGTGGAAGCCCTTGTCCTCTCGCCTAAGCAAGGGAGGGGCCGACCTTCAGGTATGACCATTGCTCGAAAACAAATGGAGGATGAGATCCTTCGTGGAAAACAACAAACTCTCCACAGGGCCCTTAGAGCACAGGACACCCTCCACCACCCCCCTCCATGATAATTTTGTCTTTCAACTGTAGAGGGCTGGCCAGCCCTGATAAAAAATCGGCCCTAAAGCGTCTTCTTCTTTCAAACCCTGTGGATATTATCTTCCTTCAAGAGACACTATGTAAAGCAGACACTGCAACCTCCCTTCTAGGTTCATGGCTGCCGGGGTGGTCCTTCACAGCCATTGATGTGTCAGGAAGATCAGGAGGTATTGCTTTTGGATTTAAGAACAACTCTATCAACATCAAAAACATCTGGGGAGGAGTGGGTTTTCTGGGGGCTGATATTTATGCAAAGGACATGGAGGAAAATCTCAAAATCATAAATGTTTATGGCCCCTGCCAAAACAGAGAGCTATTCTGGCAAAAGCTTCTGGGATCCCCGCTCCTACTAGATGAGAATATGATCTTGGGGGGTGATTTAAATTTCTCCATGGGTTTCTCTGAATCCTGGGGTCACCAGGCTCAAATCGACCCTCTCTCCGATTTTTTCAGTCAACTGCTTGAGGATTTTCACTGGATTGACCTCCCCTCCGCAAAAGTCCAGTACACATGGAGGAACAACAAAACAGGGGACCAGAGCCTAGCCAGGCAGTTGGATCGATTTATCATTAAATAAGGCCTTTGTAATCTACACCCTAGAGCCAGACAATGGGTGGGAAGTGGAGGGATCTCGGACCATAGACCAATATATTTGGAAATGAGTGCAAGACAACAGTCTAAAAAAGCCCCCTTCAAATTCAATGCAACTTGGCTGTGGGATCCCACCTACATCAAACAGATAACGGACTTCTGGAACGCACACCCGATTCGGGAAGATGAAGACCCAGCTATTGGTTTCATCAGAAACCTCTCAGAGCTCAAAGGGGTTTCAAGAGAGTGAGCAAAATCAAAGAGGCAACAAGATGATCAAACTATTTCTCTAGCGGAACAAGCTATTGAAGCCCTCGAATCAGGCTCAGATGGTACTTTCCTGTCCCCTGAACAGAAGTCCATGTATGAAGACCTCATTAAAAAGAGGACTCAGATCCTCAGAGACAGGGAGGACTCCTGGCGACTCAGAAGCAAAGCAATCTGGCTCAAGGAGGGAGATGAGAACACAAAATTTTACCATCGGTTTGCAAATGGACGGAAGGCAATCAACACTATCTGGGAACTACAGGATGAGCAGGGATATAGGGTGAGCAGGCATGGAGAACTTGCACACCTGGCCACTTCTCACTTCAGAAATATATACAGGGCCCCAGAACAGGCAAGTCTCCTTGAAATCATGAGGGTGGCAGAACACTTTCCTAGGTTTGTAGATGGGGAGGATGCAGAAGATCTCACACAAGATATTTCTTTGGAGGAACTTGAATCCACCATCAAAGGTTTTCAGAAGGATAAAAGCCCGGGACCGGACGGCTGGACCATTGAATTCTACTCAGCATTTTTCGAGCTGCTGGGGCAGGACATCCTCAATGCTTTAAATCATTGCAGCCAAATTGGATCTATCCCCTCCAGTATTAAAGCCACTTTCATAGCCCTTATACCTAAATCTGATAAACCTGTGTCCTTTGATGAATTCAGACCTATCTCGCTCTGCAACTGCCTCTATAAGATATTGGCCAAAATTCTAGCAAACCGGATCAAACCCATACTCTCAGCCCATATTTCCTCTGAACAATTCGCTTTTCTCCATCGACGTCAGATCCATGAAGCAATTGGCACTGCCCAAGAGCTTCTTCACTCAATGCAAAGCAAAAATCTGAAGGGTATGATCCTCAAGGTGGACCTATCAAAAGCTTTCGATAGGGTAAATCTTTTATACATCAGAATGTTACTCACTCATCTGGGATTCCCTTATGTCTTCATTAAGAGAATAATGAGTTGTATCTCTGATGTCCCGTTCAGCGTCCTCCTCAATGGCTCCCCTACCCCTTTCTTCACTGCTGAAAGGGGCCTCCGACAAGGGTGCCCACTCTCCCCCCTACTTTTTCTTCTAATCATGGAAGGTTTAAGCAGATTGATAGCATCTGAGCATAGAAGAGGGAGACTAAAAGGGGTAAAAATCTCGGACAACTGCTTCCTTACACATCTACTATTCGTGGATGATGTATTGATCTTTTTAAATGGTAGCATGGCTGACACTTCGGCGCTAAAATATGCTTTTGATCTCTTCCAGAAAGCAACAGGGATGGCTATAAATATTCAAAAATCCACCATAACGGAGCTCGGTTGTACCCCTCAAGAGGTCATCTACATTAAAAACCGCTTCCCCTTTCAGATCCACCCTATAGAGGAAGGACTAAAGTATCTTGGCTTTAGGGTGAAACATGGAGGATACAAAATAGCAGATTGGATCTGGCTAATCACCAAAGTGGAGAAAAGGATAAATGTCTGGTACAATCGATACCTCACGAGGGCAGGAAGGCTCACTCTTATCAAAGCAGTCTTGGAAGCTACGCCGGTGTACTGGATGTCTCTAGCCTGGATTCCAAGAGGGATTTTATCCAGGCTTCAAAAAATTTGTTGTAGATTCTTATGGAAGGGCAACAGACCAGGAAGCCTCTTTGCATGGGTAAAATGGGACACCATAGCAAGACCAAAAAGATGGGGAGGCTGGGGAATAAAGAGACTAGATCTCTTCGCAAATGCTCTGGCAGCCAAATTGGGCTGGCAACTCCTCACAGCAAACAGCCTCTGGACGAAGGTCGTTATGGAAAAATACATCGCCCCAGAATGCAAATACAACTGGGTCTGCAGGGAACAAAGAGGAGGTGGAAGGCATTCAATAATATGGAAAGCGGTTTTAAACTCTCTTCCCCTTATCCGAGAGGGCTTAACCTAGAGAATCAGACGAGGAAACTCTGTCAGAGTTGGCATTGACCCTTGGGTCGGCTGTGGAAACATGCACTTACTTCCAGACCAGCTCCTAACTCACCTCAGGGAACAGGGAGCCACACAGATTGCTCATATTGCAGACCAGGGAAACTCTTCTTTTATCCACCAGGCCTGGAGGTCCTCACAAGACCTGCACATACCCGAACAGTGGAGACAAACATGGGAGTTATATACGGAGGCGCTCTCACAAGCACAGGTCAGAATATCGGAGGATGAGGACGAAATTGTTTGGGCATTAGCCAAAAGCGGTTCTTACACCCCAAAGGAGGGATATCTACAGCTCATGCTGCCAATTGCACCAGACAACATTCAGCAATGGTGGAAATCTATCTGGCATCTAAAAGCAGCCCCCAGAACTCACCTTCTTATGTGGGCAATTCTCTTCAATAAAATACCAACAGGGGCAAACTTAAAAAAGAGGGCTTTTCATGGTCCCTTCTGGTGCCACTTATGCAAAAGAAACGACGAAGACACTGAACACCTCTTCCTCTCATGCCCGGTGGTCAAGGAGCAGTGGGCTTTACTTGCCACAAAATCCCCCTCCATCCATATATGGCAGGGCCAATCTATTAGTGTTGCGTGGGAGAATTGGCAAACTCTTCATACAGGCAGGGACAAGAACATACCCCTCCTGATGTGCTGGTCCATTTGGACAGCCAGGAACAGAGCCATCTTTGAACAAAAGCCTCCGTTGTGGCCCGTCCTTATTGCTCACCTTCTTGTTGACCTGGCTCTCATTCCAGATGATCCTCCACCTACTCCCCATAGGACCATCACCCCGGAGATCATATATAAAACTTTTCCCTGGGCCTATTTTGATGGCTCAGCCCAAGAGGCTGGCTGCGGGGGGGGAGCCCTACTTTACCTGAGAGAAAACCATTGCTTCTCGCTGCAAATACACCTGGGAAGGGGCACAAACAACTATGCTGAGCTATCCACTGCAAAACACCTCATAACTTTTGCACATGAAAAAGGATGTACAAAACTACAATTGTTTAGAGATTCACAGATTGTCTGCAATTGGCTTACCAGGAAATCATCATGCACTGTTTTCTCTTTGCGACACATTCTGGAAGGGGCACTCATACTAATAGATGCTTTTGATACATTTGAATGTCGGCATATCTACAGGGAGCGCAACTCTCGGGCGGACTACCTATCCAAGCAAGCAGCGCAGAGGCAAGAAGCGGACTGGCTGATACAAGAAGACCTGGATGGAACCTACTTTCAGCACTACCACAGGCCCTTTGATGATCAACAGGCACAAAGGGACACTTAGAACTGAAAGGGGTCCCAAAATGCACAAAGTGCTGGTCTTTTTTTGCTTTTTCATTTACATGCTATTTAGTCAGAACTGTTATTATGGACAGCATCGTTTTTTAGTAAACTGATATAATCACCTATCTATATTTTTTTGTATCTCCTATCTGGGGGACAGTACTCCCAGCTGCACAAAACATCAACTATATATGTTTTTATTATATTTGGACTGATACCTCTCCGAAACTCCCTGCGTGGACCAACAGTTCGGAGAGAGGATGGTTTTTTTGATATGATCGTACATCTGTGTTCTTTACAGTTTATCTTTTTTTTGAAACTCTAGACAGTCTCCTTCAGAGCTTATTGGTGAGACACACTGTCTCAGTATGCATATGCACAGCATCTACAGAATGTAATTTCTCTTGACTAATAGAAATTACGACTTTTTCCACGGGAAAAAAATGTGTGACCATTTATAAAAAGTCATATCATTTGAAACATATTTATTTATAATTATTAATTATATCATATTAATTATTATTATTTATATTTATTTTATAAATATTTATATTCGTTGAAATTTTTTTTTTAAAATCACATATTAATTTTATCAATTAAAATAATAATAATAATAATAATTATATAATTTTATATTTTAAAATAAATCAAATTAAATAAAATATAAATATTATACGTAATTTCTTTGTTCTATATAAATTGTTTCGAAAATATATATATGGTTATGAAATAATTGCTATATTTTATATTGAAAAAGAAATATATATTCATTCCATTAATTTTTTTATATAAGGTAATCAAAATTAAAAACCCATATAAAATTCAATCACTAAGCTATCAAAGAAGAGGAAGGAAAAAAATTAAATCACTAAATTATCAAGGTACCAAATGAGGAAAGCAAAATGATCATGATGTTATGGGTATTAAGTTTATGGAAAGTCTTTGTCCCCAAAAAATAGTCCTATCCTTCTCATGATCATCACCTATGGGTTCTTTTTCATCATTATCCTAATGCATTTTAATTTTTTTTTTTGAAAATCTAATTTATTTGACTAGATGGTATTAACGCATTTTAATTTTAATAACATTATATATATATATATATATATATATATATATATATATATATATAATGTTTTTGTAAGACACTTCATTTTTCGTTTAAAACTGGTTAAAGAGAAAAAGAAGAAACACATTTTATACATCATTACAGTGTCTAATAATTACTTACTAGGTTTAAAGAGAATATATATTTTTTAATAATGAATAAAGAGTTCACACAAACATCATCTAATAATAATTAATGTAAACACTAATTTCAAAACATTATATTATTAATATATTAATTATAATTATAATATTATGACTCTGATCGGGGTGCGAGTCGGTGGTTGGGTAGCCGGACAGAGGATTAATGGATTGTACTCCGAGTACAGTACCACCGCTCCTCACACACTCAAGGCGATGGGTATGGTGGCCCTTTACATGATGGCATGCAACAAAGATGGGAAAGGTGGCAACACGAGTTATGATAGTGTTGGCCCTAATAGCAGCGAAGGGAGGAAGTTGGGTGTTGTTGTTCGGATCGCTTATGGGCGGGGAGACTGGTGCAATGGATGGGTTCGGCAACGCCACCCATAGTAACAAGTATATTGATTGTTTGTGGGAGTTAATGGGTATGCATTTAGATATCTCTCAGCCCTCGTAATGTTGACCGGTTTTGGTTTTTGTTCAAGGGAGAGGGGAAGTGTTATGGGTGAGAATTGTGAAATCGAACAGTGCTAGAGGAATTCGGGGCAGTGGCTAGTGGCATTTGCCTGGTCTTGTGTCTGTTTCTTGCACCCGCTTGGTATTTTATCCATTTCCCTTTGCTTTGAATTCCTTCTTTTAAGCATGGGAATCCTGGAGATACTGGACAGAGCGCTGAGTGGTGCAACTCGTAGGGGTCCTACTAGTATAGGTAGAGAGACAAGCCTAGGGGGTAGAGTATGTCAATCCACCTGCAGTCTGGATGATATCTCTTGCTTTAGATGCATGTGTAGCCATAGGGAGATAAGTAGAAACCTCAACATGAGGGAAAAGGTTGAGAATTATGGGCAAGAAGTCTAGCAAGGGAGTGGAGCTGGCTATGACAGGCAGATACATGATGGAGGTGTCATGGGGCTCAAGGATGAGGGGATGATTGGGTTGGGTTCTCTGTGTGTGTCCTGGGCAAAGGGGAAAGGGTATGCTTGCCTTGGTCGGCTGAGTGATGGAAAGTGGCAGCGCTCACCAACCTGTAATTGGGGAGCGAAGATAACCTACTTGAGGTTGAGAGGAGGTGTTTGTGGTGAAGGGTAACCATTGGGGTTGGTAGTGGGTCGGCCCCCTCCAGGGAATTGACCTACGACCACGAAGGGCCCAACACTGCAATTAATGGGGGAGGGGAGGAAGAAGGCGGGTTGGAAAGCTGTAATATTACCACCTAGGTGCAAGGCTACTGTTATATTATGTTAAATTGGCACTAGTTAACGACTTGTTGCAATGAACAGGGTTGGGACAACAGAACCATGGCTCGTCCTATGAAAACCCGTGGTCATGGAAGAAGGGCCCAAGCGACTAGGAGGGACATGGACCCAGGCACGTCTGAGATCCGCAAAGGTAGGAAATCTGTGGAAATACTAATTAGTGAGGTGGCAAAGGCGTACCAAGAAGGCACAAATGAAGGAATTCACGAAATTCTAGAGGAATGGGAAGAAGAAGCTAAACAGGAAAGTGAGACGGAAACGGAAATGGAGGATTGGAGGACCCTTGTCCTTGACCCTAGCAACACAAGGGGCACAATCACTCAATACATGCAGACCATATACTTGTATTGGCTTATGAAAAGCCTGTTAGATAAGGCTATGGCGCAGATCTCGGTGGACATGGTTGTCACTATCCAAGGCATGTTGAATTATAAAAAGTTATTCCAGAAGGTACAGTTTCAACTGCACAAGCAGGATGTTAGACTTGGCATAATTGAGAGGCATATCCCTTGTATCTTAGAACAGACCGAGCTGCCGGGAACGAATGCCAAAGATCCAGCATTTGTGGAATCAACTTCTACTGAACAACATGACTAGAAAATCTCTCTTGTCATTTTTGTCTATATATGCAGATAACTTTTACATTTCCTTACACAAATATATGTGTAGGTAGAAATCTAGAGTATGGACATGAATTTGAGACTTATGTAGCTTGGATAGAAATACTGAAACTCTTTTGTTACTGGATGGCATATAATGCGGACAGGTGGCCAACAGACTTGGTTTCACACTAAGCAAGTTGAGGCCACCTAGCCAATCTATGTGGTGTAAATTTGCTTTATAAAGTAATGAAAAGTAGGATCTACCAAGCTTAACCAAAAAAAATATTATAATATTATATTATTAATATTTAATAAAAAATATAAAGAAAAATTGAAAGTTTTATTTTTATTTTAAATTATTATAATAATAATAAATTTTATTATATATAGCATGTTAGATGTGAAAAGTACATAAAAGTTTAAGCAAATATTGTATGTAAGTATATTTCTACTCTTTTGTGTACATAGTTATTTATTGTATTAGCGGAATACAACAGTTTTCATGGCTAGATTATTTTGTTCAAAATTCAACAAAACATTTGAGGTGATCATCACTCTACCATCATGTAAGATTATAAGTTTAATAGGGAATGTAAATTTTATGGCTCAATGAGGTTCGAGGGCAAAGTGGACACTAGTAGACTTAGGGTTTAGTAGGGTTTTGAGTTCAAACTCCAATATCCTTTCATCTAATGCATTGGTACGTTCCCTTTTTGTTTCAATGCTTTGGTTCATTTGGTTTTCTTTATCTCAGTCTCTAACATTAGGTTTTTTGGGCAGAACCTCAAGCACACTCTTGATGGGAAGAGTCAGACTGACGACTATGGTTTCTTTATTGGTTCCTTGAATTGACCCACGAACCATCTCTACCACCCTATCTCCTACCTCATGTATCTTTCTCACTCTGTTATGGGTAATTTAATCCCATTCTCTACATTTTATGTCTATCTCAAGCCACTAATAATGAAGAGAGATTACAAATGTGGTTGACCTGAATCTAGCATGCAAGGCGTGACTTGCAATTCCAATCCATTGCCAAAAATCATTTTTGTCATAAAGTTCCCTATTACATCACCTAGGCACAATAAGATGTCATCAAATTTAAAGAGAGCTACCACCATTAGTTCTCTAATGACACTAAGACCGAAGTGGAATCCATTGAGTAGGCAATCAATTAGAAGAGACAGAAATTATCCAATGTTCAATTGGAGACAAAATTTAAAAGTGTGTGCCAAACACATGTTTCTCCATGTCTAGAGATACCCCGTCTTCAAACTCCTTAAGATATATTAGCTAAACAAGGCCTTCATTTCCCAAGTGGTGCAGGAGAGAGGACATCGATAGCAGGGCATCTTGCAAAAAGTGGACTTCCTGGACAAGAAATTTGAAGTCGTTTACAAAGTAGTGAATAATTCAATCGGAGACAAAATTTAAAAGTGGGTGGCAAACACATGTTTCTCCAAGTCTAGAGATACCCAAGTCTTCAAACTCATTAAGCTCTTTGGCTAAACAAGGCCTTCATTTCCCAAGTGGTGGAGGAGAGAGGACATCAATTGCAGGGCATCTTGCAAAAAGTGGACTTCCTAAACAAGAAATTTGAAGTTGTTTACAAAGTAGTCAATGACATATATATCATTTTCTAAGACACTACGAATTCCTAACACACTCTGATAGTAGCATCTTCCCAAGCTCAAACTTCTTAAAAGACTCCCTCTAATCCTATTTAGTTAAATGACGACTAAAAAAACCAAATAAATATACAATGTTAGTAGCACTCTACATTAACTCTACAACATTTGATTTTCCATATCCTTTCCTATTAAATTTAAGTAAAAATAGAACTACTATTTTTCACTTATTGTTATTTATTCTCTTTATTGCTTTACTAAATTATAACAAATTACTTTAACAAAAACACTAACTCTAAATTACTCTCATCATTTTACTTCAAACTACTAAACCTAATCTCTTAATATTGTGATATTTTAATATTAAAGTAGCTAATTTAAAAATAATAATAAACACATTCTTACTCTTATCTTCTAGAAAGTCATACCTTAGACCAGTGCATTTCAAACATCAAGATGACATTTGAAAATCAAACATAATCTATACGATAAATTTTGGTTAGTTGCAATTTGAAAAAATATTTCTTTACTTGAAAAAGTGGATAAGCAACATGTACGGTGAAAGGTTGTTTCCCCAAGCAATTTCGTGTTACCTCTCTTACAAGGGTACTACCGTCCTTGTAATGTTTTGAACGCATGGTAATATAGAAGGGTGATGGGTGCTTAATTATATTAATATAATTAATTAATTTTTTTAATATAATTATTAGTTTTCTAAAAAATATTGATACGTAAGAATTTACATTGTAGTAATAAAAATAATGTTTGTAAAATTACATTTCACGATGTATTGTGTAATAAGATATTGAAATTATCAGCGAATAGTAACAAATATAAATATTAATAAAAAAATTGTAGAAAAAATAAAATTATATTCCCCAATCGGGGTGCGAGTGGGCTAATATTGGTCATAGTATTGTGTGATGGACACTCTCCGGATCCCAAAGCGATCCATCACCACCCTCCACATGTTTGTATCACATGGAACGGTGGCGGCATGTACGGATGCATTCAATGTAATTAACGAAGGTGGCAAGGTTTGTTTAACGCGGCATGCTCCCAGCCTTTTAGGTGTTCAATCTGGTAAGTCTTATGTCTGTGTATGGGTTCAACATAAGTGTGGAATTGAGCAACCCTACACTCTGTGGCAACATTCCATGGAGCCACTTTGCGGGGATCTAGTTCATTCACAGTGGGTTCAGGTCGTCGGTCTCGGGTATGTGCTCAATCTTATCACTTATTTCTCTATCATGACTCGTTCTTCCTGTCTGAGGGTTTCATGGGAGAAGGGATATGCACTGTATAAAACGTTCTAGGAGAATGGCTATGGTTGATTCTAAATTGCTTGAAGGTTGTCTCGTTTTCTATATTCATGTGTCTGTGCTCTATGGAGTTTTGTTGGCTCGTATGGGTATTCTGTTGATTAGGCCGACGAGTCGCTTATGGTCTGTCTGGTTCTGTCATTGGCATTCCAATCTTGGTTTTTCTCTATTATTTTGTGGCTACGGCCCTGATGTCCCCAGGTCTATGCAAAGCAATGGTTTGGTTTTTAATTCTGCCCTCAGTTGTTCTTCTTATTGTTGGACTTATGGTTCTAAGCATTGTGACTTCTTTTAAAGGCTCTGGGTCCACAATTGGGGCTATCGTTGTGCTTTGCATGGGTTGTGGTTCTCACAATTGATTACATTGACATGACCTATCCGGTGTGACCCAAGGAAGTACTCTACTACTAGGTTTTGGCTTATTCCGGGTCGGCATTCTAGGTATCAGTTTGTGGGTTTCAATTTGTTTTGTCTATGGCACAAGCACAGCATCATAGCCCGCATGCTTCTGGAAGAGGTCAAACCACTCATGGTTCTCATGGGCATGGAAAGAAGGTCAATACGACCACAACATCTAACACTCCTAGCACATCAATTGGGAAATCTCGTGGACGCAAGTCTACCTTCAGGATCATTGATGGAGCAGCTACAACGTATCATGCAGGCTCAACCTTGGTTTGACAACTCATCACCAAATGTGAAGCGGAGTTAAATGAGACAGCAGAACTATTTGACCTCGACTTAGATTATTGGAAGACCCTGGTGCCTGATCTGAGACATTCTAGGGGTTGGGTTTCTCAGTATAAGCAGATTGTTCATTTGTATTGGTTGTTGAAGAGCTTGGACTGGTTAAAGCCCTGAAACACATTCCTCCAAGCTCAGCCACGACTGCGCAGGCTTTCCCTGACTATAGCAAAGATTTTTAGCAAATCAAATTTCAGTTACAACAGCAAAATGGTCATTGTAGCCTCATCGAGAGGCATATCCCACGCATCCCGCAATCTGAACTTCCTAGGTCAAGTGCAAAGGATCTGACTCTGGTTGACTCAGCAGATGATAAGTAGTCTGGTGTATCACGTCTATTCTACTCACTAGTAGATGCAACAATTATTATCTCTTCAGTGCTTTTATTATGTATACAGTTATCTAGATGCTAGGCAGTTTAAGGACAATCAAAGTTATTTAGCATGGATGGATAGACTTATTATATTTTGTTTTTGGATGGCTTATCATGTCGTTAGGTGGCCAACATACATGATTCTGCTCCACGCAAGTTGAGGCCACCTAACCATTCGGCATATGGATGTAACTTGTCTATTTTTGAATGATAATGAAAAGAAAGGTCCTACCAAGTTTACTATATATATATATATATATATATATATATATATATATATAGATATATATCTATATCTATATCTATATCTATATCTATATCTATATATATATATATATATATATATATATATATATATAGTTTAACCTTATTAAATCAATACGAATTTTATAGGTTTGACTTGGGGTCAATGCAATACCTTTTGCGTTATACTGCCTAAGGGCAGCTACTATCTATTGCTTAGCTTAAATATAGCTTAATTACATTAAAAAATAATAAATGCAAAAATAAAACAACTAATAAAATATTGCATTGTTGAATGTAATTGATGAAAAATTAAGAAATTTGATGAACTAATATTGTTTATATTAACATATATACACTTATGTGTGTGTGTGTGTGTGTGTGTGTGTGTATATATCTTTTCATAATTAAATTTATTAAAATATATTTTTAATATAATAATAAGTCGCTTTAAGTTGAAAATATAAAAAAAAACATTAACTTATGAAAATGGGAATAATATAAAAAGGAAAAAAAATAAGAAAGTTAAATAAAACTAAAAATGAAAAATTAGTAACTAATAAAAATAGAAATGGGTGTTACTAAATAGCCCATAATATGAGCTCAACTAATCACCTTACAAATAAATAAATTTAAATAATAACAAAAATTGAATTCCCAATGTTAAACTATGGATAAGCGCTAGAATTTTTTGGTCAAAGACAAACTAATATGCGGGCAAAATTGAATGTGTAATACCATGTCTGTTGCGGGTATAATAATCATTTTTATTAATAGATTTATTTCAAAATAAATTAATTTATAAAATTTATCTAACATAATGATTAATCACTGGAACATGTTGGTTTTGAAAGTTATTCATTAATGTTAATTATTAAATAATGTTATAATAATGGATAAAACTATGTTGTTAAGGTTAGAGGGGGAGGGATCATTTTTTGCCATGATGAACAAAGAGTTGTTCAATATGCTTAGGGACTTGGGAAAGCTAAAACAATCACACAGAGTTTCTTGCATTGTGGATTGGCTTGGAGCTAGCCTCAAAGCGTGGAATCACACAGATCACTGTCTTTGGAGATTCCTTATTAGTTATAAAGCAATTCACGAAAGTGAAGAAAAATATCAACACTTCATCCTCCCCTTTGATTCTCAGGATTCATGCAGCATTATCCAAGTTTGATAGAGTAAAATTCTTCCACATATATAGAAATTTGAATACAAGTGTTGACGAACTTACAAAAATAGGGTCCATTGTGTCTCAAGGGATCATAGATATCAATGCAAAATTACTCTCATGCACAGTTCCATAAATGAATCACAATCATTGGTATCCTTCGCATGAAGGGAATGTTTAATGGCCTTCATTTCCCAAACCTTGATTCTCCACAAATTGATGGAATGTTCCCAATGGTGTAGTCGGGCCCATCTCTCAAAGAGACACTTGTATAGGCGATCTCAGATGACGAACAAATGGTTATTAGTGTTCACTCTCTCTTGTGATTTTGCCTTAAATTTCTCTGGAGCTAAGTTAATGATATATACATCGACTTCAGTGTACCCTTCACTTCACACTAGGGAGAATTAAATGTTAATGTTTAGCATGAATTCCAAGTCTTTTCTTCCCTATCCTTTAGTGGTTCTCATTGTACTAGGTGATCTTTGGTTATTTCCAAGCTCGGATTTCAATTGCAGGTTCATCTATATATGGTTCTATGGAAGATTTTGGCATTATCAATCGTTATCTCAGCTCTTTGCTGTCGGGTTCAAAAATTCAAGTGTCATAGGTGGTGGTAGTTTGCTCTTCTTTGTTCCTAGTCCCCCCAAGTCTGGTAAGCATGTTATTGTTCACTTCGCAGTGGTTTCCATGGCAGTTCAGGGCAATTTTGAGGAGCTTCGCGAGACTATCAAAGCCTCAGATTTAATAGACAGATTGTTGGATTCAATGAAAGCTTTGGTCGCTACAATCAGCAAGCTAGAGGGTTTAAGTGAGCGTCAACAAAGTTCTTTAAAATCCTTTGTGGAGGATAAGCTCCTTGAGCACCATGCAGATATGAAGCTCGCACTGGTTAGACTTAGTTATGAGGTGCAGCAACTCTCTGAGTGAGTGGAGGCTTTAGAAATGTCAAATGAATGTGCTAGAAAGGATGTCGAGGCAGACAATGTTGTAGGGCTTTGTTGTAGGCGCAGATAGACTCATCGAGTTCATGAACTGGAAGAATTTGACGATAGCCCGTGGTGACCACCCTTATGGTACTCAAAACAGTCATTCTCTATATTTTAGTTAGTCTTTTTCATGTAAATTGTTGTTATGTTAGCTTGTAAATTTTGTCTTATGTTACGATATTTCTATAAGATGTATGGAGATCGTATGTCTTAAGAGTAATGTAAGCAATGGAGACAGTAAACATTCATATTACTCTTTCAAAGATCTCCCTTTTATGGATGGCTCTAGATAAAGGGGACTAGATGTAAGGATACTAGCCCAAAATCTAGATTTTCCTTAATATAAAATTTCCCACCCATTCCATTTTATATATATATATATATATATATATATATATATATATCTACAAAGGAGTAAGTTATAGATTTGGTTAAATGTCTCTTAATATTAAATCATTAATGCATTTATTTTCATCAAAAAACAATTATTAAACAAACAAACCAATTTCAAGATATACTCCAAATCCAAAATTTAACAATTATTAAAAAACCAAATCATATTTCATAAATTGTCAAAATTACTTAGATTTCATCCATTTCTCACCAGGTTTTTTTAAGTTTGAAAACTCCTAATTAAATTCTATATACAAATATTTTTAAGTTTGAAAACTCCTAATTAAATTCTATAATTATTTTGCCTTTAATGTCATTTTTTATATATATTTATGGCATTATTTTTTTGGAGTTGCCTTTAGTGTGACTTTTTGGAATTTCTAGTGCCGGAATCCAGAGGAAAATTTTGAGGTGGAATCTTGATTTACATTATTTAAAACTATTTTTTTTACTGTATATATGGATTCAGCACCCTAAAAACCCCTAGGGCACTTTGATTGTGCAGCGGTTACCCATCAAACTTGTGATTTCAATCAATTCCTATAGGATTTTAGAGAAATTAGACCCAAAAACCCTCCGGAAAACTTCCAAAAAGTCGCACTAAAGACAACTCGTTTTTTTTTTAATGGAATTTTGTTTCGTTGTGAGGGATTGTCAATTCTATATATTTATATGATTGTTTTTTTAAGTGAAATTTATAGGTATGAGAGATTGTCATGTTTTTGGAAACAATTTTTCAAAAAAAATAAATGTATTTTAGAATTTAAAATGTGGTTTAGAAAGTAATATATATAGATAGATAGATAAGTTTCCAAAAGTTCTCTTAGAAGTTAAAATTATATGTAAAATTTTTAAATAAAAATAGCTTAAATATATAATATATAAATTTAAGAATAAATGTATTTTAGAATTTAAAATATGGTTTAGAAAATGATTTATAAACATAATATAAACTAAAATGTGTGCACGTGCATTAGCTTGTGATGAAATTTTATAATTCTAATTGTACTTATAAAAAAACCCAATGAAATAAAATTTTAACATGAGTGTTGGTTGTAAAGCATTAAATAATTCATTTTTTAATTTTCAACATTCAATGTATAAATCTATATCTATAAGCAAAACCAAAATTTTAAAGAAAGCATCCTACTCCATGTATAAAACTCTATCTACTAGCAAAAGCAAAAGCAAAAATTCAAAGGAAGCATCCTATTGTAATCACTTCCTTTTTTTTTTAAGAAAATAATTTAATTTAACAATAAATCTATATCAATTTATTATTTAATTCAATTATCTATTTACTTCTTTTTATTCCCTAATATTTATTACTTTTTATCCTTTCATAATTGAAAAAATGTTCTCAATTTTTTTTTTTTTAAATGCTCTTAGCTTCTCGATAAACCCCTCGCTAAATAGATTATCCCAAAAGCTAGTTGCCAGCATATCTACATAATTTTCCGTGTTGTCTTTGAAGGCTTGACATTCTAAAATGAAATGTTTTTATGTTTCCACTTTTCCTGAAGAACAAAAAATGCATACTCTTTCCTCCCACGCTTCTTTTGGCCTTTTCCAGCGCCCTGTTTCACAACGGAGTTTATGAGAATTAGTCCTTAAGTGAGCAATAAGAATTTTGGCTCTCCATGAGATATTGGCCTCTATGTATTCTTTTGGTTGATGACTATGAGTGGGATTGAACACTTCAATATAATATTTTTTCTTTCTTCCTAGCTCCTTAATTGAATTAGGGGAATAATAATAATTTAGTCGTATTAAATTAGGGGTTAAAATTTTTAAATATTTACAGATACAAATAATTGAATTATTCCCGTAATTCAATTATTTATATTTGTAAATATTTAAAAAAATTACCCTGTAATCTAATATGACTAAATTATTAGTATCCCCTCATTCAATTATTCTATTTGTAAATATTCATAAATTTTATGCCCCTAAAATATTATGATTAATTATTTATATTTATATATATATATATATATATATATATATATATATATATATATATATATATATATATATATATATATATATATATTAATTTTTTAAGGTATAATTGATTAATTTTAATAATTTTTCTAACAGTTATTCTTTTAACTCTATCTTCTTGTTCTTTTTATGCCCCTGTTAGATCATATTTTCTCCATCTTATCGTATTGATGATGAAGCACATTAGTTGGTTCGAAACACTTTGACAACAAATACATTCATGTGATGGATCCTAAAGGGATTTTTCTAAATAATTCTACTCACAGAAACCTACATTCTTAGAAGGGTAAGTCCTGGACTTGAGGACAATCAAAGGAGGGATAATCTTGGAAGTTAGTTGGAAGGATATGTAAAGGTTGATGAGACAAGTGTTGCTAAGGTGGAATACAGACATTATGATAAACAATCATTTTTGTTAATGTTTGGTAGGCCTCCTTTAGGTGAGGGCACAAATGATCAAGCCCAATCCTTCCCATTGGCTTTATCTGTATCTACTCAGTTGGACTAGGGATGGCCATTTTGAGGTTGAATTTAAAGAGCCAAAAGTTTTGACATGAGTCTTAATGGTGGTTTGACAGGTAGTGATGATGGATTCTCAACTCAATCTATTCTTGAGGCCTCTAGAGGTTTTGATTTTTTGTATCTAGAAAAAATATTGGAGTTTTCATAGATGAAGGTGACAAGGTTGTTTAGAGAACTATTAGAAGTTAAATCTCACGAGGGGTGTTTATTTCTCAAATTTCAAGTTGCTTGGAACCTAGTGTGGAGTTGGGAGTTGATTCTTTGCAAGAAATTTTTCCTTCATTGCTTATCAATCTAGATAGATAAGTGAGTGAAAGAGACTCTAAAGGGAAAGAAGACAAAGTGATCTCAGAGGTGATAATTAATGGGGTTTTTTTAATGATCAGTTGAGGATGTGATGAGGGTTATGGTAGAGCCTTGGTAGTGGAACACAACACCATTATTTTTGAAGTTGTTGACCCCTTTCTTTGATGCATGAACTAAGAGGATGGATTATATCCCTATGTCGTTAAAGATATTAGGCTTACTAATGTATTTCTAGTTGTATGATGCGTTTGGGGAAATAGGAAGCTCTCTTGGAAATTTTGTCATGGTGGACATGAATTTCTTAGCATCTATGTTTATGGCCATGAAAAATATCTCGATGGGCCTGACCTATTTAATGGAAGGGGTTAGATAGAAAGATGAATTTGCATAAGAGAACACATTCCTTTACTAAAGCCACTTGATTACATGGGGATCACATTCAAATATTTAAGATGTCACTGATATGGGAATCTAGCATAAGAGTGTGATTTGCGTTGCTACAAAATATTTTGGTTAAGAAAGAAGTTTATGATTGGAAGGCAATTGCAATGTAACGACTTAGTTGGCTAGTTGGAGACGATAGTTAATTACAAGGAAGGACCTTTTGTGGCATTGAAAAAATACACAGTCTTTTATCATATGGACTCCAATAAAGTGGCTCCAAAGGTGGGGTTGCATGACTTAGATAATTCAACGATGTTGAATTCACCTTAGCATGAGATTGGTAAGTCCTTCAATGTCCTTGCACCCTTTATTTTACTTCCTCTATTGATAAGGGGTATGATGTAGTTTTTTGGTAAATTGTGGAGGCTCTCTCTATCTTTTATTGGAGTAAAGGCATACCTTTGGGCAGAGCTATAGACTTTAAATAATTATTGATTAGTAATTGAGAAAATAGTTATAAAGTGAGAGATCATATAATGGATTGTTTTTAATCAACTTGTCATATTAGTGGAGGTTTGACAGTGATATGGATTTCAACAATGGCTTATAAATGTCTAGGAATAGCTTCTCAGATATATCAAAGGTTTGGAAAAAGAGGGAATAGATGATATAGAGGGGAGTGTTGATAGAGTTCTTGGGTTAATTGAAGGAAAAAACTCAAAGGGGTTTGGTTGTGGAAGAAAATATTGCATATCCATTACCCAAGATAATGCTTTATGTGAGGTATTATCTAAAAGGAGATATTTTATACTTTGGGTTGATAAGCATTTAGATGGAAGCCCCAAAGGATTCAATGTAGAGAAGAAAGAACTAGCAACACCCAAGGAATTAACGGTGAACCCCAACGTCAACTTCAGATGGAAGTCACTTGTAGAAACTGAAAAATAGAAAAAGAGTTGCAATGTCTAACGAAAGACCGCAACATCCACAAAGAGACTCGTTAAGGTCAGAGATATCGCCGAGACGAGGAACTCTCGAGCCAAAAAAAAACCCTGGCAGCGAACAAAAAATGCCTCATGGCCTAAGGGAAGGAGCTAGTACCTCTCTCAGATGGAAGTGAAACAGTTGTGTAAGACCAAGGTAAAACAAGATAGAAGACGACATCAGGAAAGACCCCATTTCCACCCTAGAAAACACAGTTGCATCCTTGGTGAAGACCTGCAAAAGGAAGTGACACCCATCAGAGAAAACATAAATACACCGACTCCCAAATGAAATAGAGAAGCATAGACCAGGGGGCGAAGGCGGCCAGGGATTACCCTAATTCTAATATGGTTCACATGAAAGCTTGCTAAGTAAGCTTCCCACTTTACAACTTCGTCATCAACAAGATTAATCTCATTAGTAGATTTGCATTCGTGTCTCCACATTAATGAAAAAATTGCACCTGAAATAGCTTTAAAAAGTACTTCTTAGACTTCAGATTAAACTCTCAAACATTATATAATTTGCATCACATCCAACCCATGAGGCTTCCCCGAATTTAATCTTCTTACCTTTTCCCACCATCCACAACTTTCCAGATTATTGATACATTACAAAGAAGCTTAGAGGGCCTTCTAATGTGATCCTTAGTCATAAATGGATCAATATATTTTTTATGTACTACTTGATACCATAGACCATTCATAGATATGAGCCTCCACATACAATTTGTTGTATAAGTTTTAGCAAAGAAATGTATGTATTTTATCTCCTATTCACTAAACTCATTTCAAAGTATTAATATCTTCTATTTGACCAATGTTATATTGTTTTTCTCCTTATCCCTTGACGATAAAAACCTAACACTCAGCTTCCTTATTTTCTCAATAACAAATTTTGGAATGAACTCAAGTGGCATCTAGTAAATAAGAGTTGAATGCATAGATCTAGTCAATACCAACCTACTTCATGACATAACCACATGCTATATACCAAGTTTTTATTATTTTCCGTACTTTCAATATAAGCCAATCCCAATCATTAATGTCATGATCAGTGAGTTTAATACAAAACCCTAGATAGTTTAAACCCACTCAGTCTCCCCTTAGTCAGCCTATGTCATAACACTTGTGTTTATGAAGATTTTAAATGATACCCTTAATGTCTCTGGATATTGATAAAACCTCCCAAAATCTTATTGTTGAACCCCCTCCCAACACATCTTTCTTATAAAAATAACCCTTATTTTTAATGCATATCCCCTATTTTACTAGTACCCTTTTTTATATGCCCTAATACCTATAATTCTCCACTAACTCATATCTTCGCCCCATAATACTTACAATGTATTGAGATTAATTTTCACAAGTTAAAAAACCCATTAATGAATGAATGTGGTAAGATGTTGGTCAACAAGGTGAAGCCTCATTGTTTAAACATTTGCAAATCTACTTATTGAAAAGAAACATCTGAAAAAATATTAAGATCATCCTCACTTACCCCATGAAAGAAACATATGACTTACCTAAATTAATATTTAAATTTTAAATTTTAATTAATTATCTTATTTTAATTTAATTCAATTTAATAAGAATATTAAACTTATTTTAATGATTTTCTTATTCTAAATACTTAAATTCTTAATATAATTTTTTAAATTTTAATTAATTAATTACTTTATTTTAATATTAATATGAATATGAATATTAAACTTATCCTAATAAATATTCTTATTCTAATTCTTTAATTCTAATACGTTATATACAATTTAACCCCTTATAATATTATTGATTTCATTTAATTAATTCTTAATATATTAATTAAAACATTGTGCGCGCCAATTGAGGTCGGCGGATTGTTGTGATCAGCTGTCTAGCCGGATCTGAGTGGTCCGAGAAAATTGTGGCAAACGATAAGGTCTGTGTGTTATCAGTTGCAGGTTGTTGGTATTCAAATTATATAACTAAATTTTAATGAAAAAAATCATAAAAATTATTAATTAATATGTAGTATAAATTTGATGTGTGATTTATATTTATAAATTTATTATTTTTATTCTATAAATAAATTTTAATAAATAATTGTTTAAAAATATACTGTATGAGGATTGCGGAGAGATTATTAATTTATTTTTTTTGAAAATGGATATATTATATAATCTTATTAGTCGCTAAAATTATATGTAATCAATATTGAAAAATAAAATATAAAATCAAGCTATTGAAAAATAAAATATAAAATCAAGCTATGTAAAAAAAAACATTATTAATTATTGTAGATCAAAATTAACATGTAATTTTGCATCTATTAAGTCATTTTAGAATGGGGTTTTCAGAATTTTGATTTATTTATCAATAAATATTAAGAAGATGATAGGGATTTAACTTCCATAAAATATTTTAGAATATTCACATAGTATATGTAAATAATGATTTAGATTTATCTACAAAATGGTTATGCCCTCTGTATTATTTTAATTAAATTGATTAATTTAAAAATGTCATATGAACAAGTGTCATATGAAGTGAGTTATGGTTTTGTGGGCATGTGGTATTGATAATACATAGTATTGTAACAAAGCCTCATTACAAATTAAGTTTATATATGTTTTCTAAGTTGAACCCATAAATTTTGGAGAAAAAATTTCGTTAGTAAAAGGAAAGAAAATAATTTGATCGCCTTAAGGAACTCCGATATATATCTTAAGAATCTTTATGATTCCCATAATGCCATGGGCACCATCTTGAACACTCTTGTAGAGGAGGATATCTTCTATTTGGAAGACGTTAAGTTCAGGATTAAGTGACTTGCTAAATGGGAAATCTGGGGATATTGAAGGCTACCAAGCTGAAATTTTCAAAATAGGAAGGTCTATCCCCATCCCTCATATACAAAAACTCCTCAATTGGGCAGTGAAATTAGGCTTCCCTGAGCCCTAGGCGCAAAGCCTTATTGTGTCTATCTTTAAAGTGGGGATAAAAGCACCTAAGGGAAGGAGCTAGCACCTCTCTTAGACGAAAGTGAAATAGTTGTGCAAGACCAAAGAAAAACAAGATAGAAGACGGCATCGGGCAAGGCCCCCTTTCCACTCGAGAAAAATAGTCGTGTTCTTGATGAAGACCTGCAAAAAAAGTGACACCCATCAAAGAAAACACAAAGACACTGACTCCCAAATGAAATAGAGAAGCATGGACCAAGGGGGAAAGTGGCTGGGGATGTAGCATCCCCGCCCCCCACTCCATGCAAAGAAACACATGTGAATAAGGGGAAAAAATAAAATAGTAGTATAATTACAAAGGAGGAGGAGAAAATCTAAAAAAAAAACCATATATGGCAGCCCACAGTACAATAATCCGTTATGGTTCTAAGAATCACACCTTGTCCCACTTTTGAATCAATCATATAAGTTTTGATGTCTTATATTAAAATATTTTTAAAATTTTACATTTTTCATTATCAAACAACCATAAAAAAGATGGTACAAGATTTATGGGGTTACCCTAATTCTAATATGGTTCACATGAAGGCTTACTAAGTAATCTCCCCACTTTACATCTTCACCATTAACAAGATTAATCTCATTACTAGATTTCTATTCTTGTCTCCACATCAATAAAAGCATTGCACCTGACATAGCTTAAAAAAAATTATCTCTTAGACTTCTGATTAAACTCTCAAACACTATACAATTTGCATCACATCCAACCCGTGAGGCTTCCTTGAATTTGATCTTGTTACCTTTTCCCACCTTCCACAACTTTCTAGATTATTGATACATTACAAAGAATCTTAGAGGGCCTTCTAATGTGATCCTTAGCCATAAATGGATCAATATATTTTTTATGTACTACTTGATACCATAGACCATTCATAGATATGAGCCTCCACATACAATTTGTTGCATAAGTTTTAGCAAAGAAATGTATGTATTTTATCTCCTATTCACTAAACTCATTTGAAAGCGTTAATATCTTCTATTTGACCAATGTTATGTTGCTTTTCTCCTTATCCCTTGACCATAAAAACCCAACACTCAACTTCCTTATTTTCTCAATAACAAATTTTGGAATGAACTCAAGTGACATCTAGTAAATAGGAGTTGCAATCATAGATCTAGTCAATACCAATCTACTTCATGACATAACCACATGCTATATACCAAGTTTTTATTATTTTCCCTACTTTCAATATAAGTCAATCCCAATCATTAATTTCATGATTGATTTGTTTAATACAAAACCCAAGATAGTTTAAACCCACTCAGTCTCCACTTAGCCAACATATATCATAACACTCATGTTCATGAAAATTTTAAATAATACCCTTAATGTCACTAGATATTTGATCAAACCTCCCAAAATCTTATTGTTGAACCCCGTCCCAACACATCTTTCTTAAAAAAATAACCCTTTTTTAATACATATCCTCTATTTTTACTAATACCCCTTTTTATATGGCCTAATACCTATAATTCTCCAATACCTCATATCCCCACTCCATAATACTTACAATATATTGAGATTAATTTTCACAAGTTAGAAAACCCTTTTACGAATGAATGTAGTGAGATATTGGTCAATGAGGTGAAGCCCCATTGTTTAAATATTTACAAATCTACTTATTGAAAAGAAACATCTAAAAAATGATTAAGATCAACCTCACTTACAGGAAGAGTGGTTTATAAAGGCAATATAGGAGTAAGTAAGAGAGTAAGCTCAAGCATTAAAAGTCAACTGCACTAAGAGTGATTTCTGGTAATGGAGAGCTGATAAGAAGAAAAGCATGATTTTGCCCAGTCTGAGACGAGCTGCTATACATCCCAATGGATTTAGTGTGTTGATATGTTAGTAATCAATCTGCAGAAATTGTACATGTGAAGATTGATGGTCAGGTTTCATAAGGTAATTGAGCGGAGAGGCTTGGTCATCAAAGTTGAAATTTTGTTTATGCTAGTCAAAATAAAAATAAAAATCTAAAAATCTAAAAAAGAAAAAAGTTAAATAATTATTCAAAACATTTAAATAATGTCCACTCATAAAAAAATTGCACTTGAAAAGAATGGATCTCTCTAGACTTAGACTTATGTTAGATCTGTATTTAACATAGATCTATTCTGGTTTTAGCTAATTTGTTTCAATTCATTAACAAGATTACATGGTTATCTGTACCAAGACCTTAAATATAAATTTTGAAAATATTTTAAAATGCTTTCCCCGACTAGAGTAAATATATATAGCTATATGCAATTTTTAGAACATTTTGAAATTCAAAAAATTATAGCTCAATCAAATTTATTTCACTTTACTCATAAAAATATGAAACATTCTCAAATTCTTTCTGCAATCTAGTTAAATTCAACAATACCAAATCTCGAATTCTACAATCAGTTAGGTTCAACCGTCACCAAATCCACATAAAGATGGGCAATATGGATACATCTGAAAATCGAAATATTTTTCCAGATCGATTGGTCGTTGAGTTTGGAGAAGAAAAAATCTGTGGATGGGTTTACGTCAATTCAATTGTTATGATGAGCTCAGCTGTCTACGCGGATCTGAGTGGTCCGAGAAAATGGTGTTGTCGGTCCTGCGGAGATGATGGAAATTGACTGGCAAAGGATAAGGTTGGCAATTAATATTTATCAATAAATATTAATTAGATGATAAAAATTTAACTTCTATAAAATATTCTAGAGTATTTATATAGTATACATAAACAATTATTTAGATTATATTCATATAGTATACATAAACAATTATTTAGATTTATTTCCAAAATGGTTGTCTTTTGTACTATTTTAATTAAATTGATTAATTTAAAATTGTCATGTGAACAAGTGTCATATGAAGTGAGCTATGGTTTTGTAGGCATGTGGTATTGATAATATATGGTATTGGCACATGGTATTGTAACAAAACCTATTTACAAATTAAGTTTATAATAATAATAATAATAATAATATCTATTTTTAAAGTCACAACACCTTAATTTTATATTTAATAACTTATTTAATAAGTCATTTTAGAATGGAGTGTTCATAATTTTGATTTATTTATGAATAAATATTAATTGGATGATAAAAATTTAATTTCTATAAAATATTTTAGAATATTCATATAGTATATATAAACAATTATTTAGATTTATATTCATATAGTATACATAAACAATTATTTACATTTATATTCATATAGTATATAAATGTAAACGCATATATTCGGTGATCTATATATTGATATTGAACTCATATATTTAAGTGCTGGATATATATTGAACTCGCATATATTTAAACGCATGTATTCGGTGATCAATTGAAATCGCATATATATTCGGTGATTCGGTCTCGCATATATATTCGGTGATTCGGTCTCGCATATATATTTGGTGATTCGGTGATCTATTTAAACTATATATATAATCCTCGCATTCAGCCGGATTCGGTATATATCTACAGTAATCTAAGTATTTAAACGCATTCGGGGATCTATTGAACTCGCATATATAATCCTCGCATTCAACCGGATTCGGTATATATCTACTGTAATCTAAGTATTTAAACGCATTCGGGGATCAATTTGAACTCGCATATATATTCGGTGATTCGGTCTCGCATGTATTCGGTGATTTGAGGCTCCGATTCTGAGGCTCGCAGTCAAACATTATATATATCTCCGATATACCTTCCGCACTCCTCGCTCTGGTTCTGAACTCACATATCTTTGGTCTGCGGGCTACGGTGGACACGGACGATCTGCAGTCAGGTTTGCTAGTACCAGGTGCACACATTCCTTACCTCTTTCTTTTCTAATACATATGTGCTCATATAATTTCAAGTATGAATATTTCACCACAGTTACCAAAGATTACCAAGGGCAGACCTAGCACAGTTACTCTACAAGGCCTCTATGAGTATATAGAGTCTTTAGAGAAACGTAGAGAATAAAGAGAAGCCAAGTTACAAAAAGAGTTAGAAGCCGTGCTGGAAAATAAATTTGCATCTCTTGAAAACACTATCCAAAAACAAATAGAAAATAAAATAGAACTACTGGAGAATAAAATGGAGGCAATGGAGACTAGATTGCATGTTATAGAAAAACAAAACCAAGATACTAACCAACCATCCCAGCAAGGAGACGCTGATACCTTAGAGGGTCTTAAAATGAAAGACATGATTAAAGAATTAGAAGAAAAAGTCAATAGCCGCCTCACCCTAAATAGTGCAGTAGATAAGTTAGATATTAAAACAATTAAAGACGAAATGAAAAAATTAATAGAATTAGACCACGAACGTAACAAAAGGACCTTAAACCTTATAATCTTCGGTTTAAAAGAGGAAGAAGATGAGGATACTTTAGCCTTAGTCCAGACAGAATTACATAATAGACTACAAATTGAAACAGTGTGTCTCACAGAAGCAACAAGGTTGGGGAAATTAACCGAGAATAAAGGAAGATTAATCCGCATAAAGGTGAGCTCTACTGATCATAAGCACAACATACTTAGTAAAACCTCAAGTCTAAAAGGAACGGGAATATTCATAAATGAAGATCTCATTCCAGAAGATCAAGCAGAATTAAGAAAGGAGGTTCAAAAGGTAAAAGAAGCTAGAAAGGAAGGAAAATGGGCAATAATCAGAAATAGAAAAGCCTTTATTCGAGACAAAAACCAAAAAGATAGTAATCAATATCAATTAAACATGCTCCGGATCCTTTCTTGGAACTGTCGGGGCTTCCCATGGAACAAAGGCCCCAAGCTAAGTTGGATCTCAAATGATGTTGATATTATTTTGCTTGTTGAAACTTGGGAGCACGAAGAATCTAAGGTCCCTAACATAGATGGCTTTACGCTATGGTCTACATGGAACAAGTGATCCTCCCGTAGAGGCATTGGGGGAATAGCTTGTTACATTAAGAAGAACATATCCCCCTATGTTAGGATTTATAAAAACGACCCTTACAACCAATTTAGTTTGATAGAGATCAGAGACATTAATAATAAAAAGTCCTACATAGCAATATGTTATTTCCCCCCCATTAATTCTAACTTCTATAAGAAGAAGAATCTAGATAAAACTAACCCTTACAATAGATTAGAGAACGATATTTCTAGCCTAAGGAATGATGGTAATATCCTTTTAATAGGTGACTTCAATGCTCGAACTTCAAACAACCAAGCTATTATTTTAAGCAATCGTTCCAACCCTAATCCTCTTTGGTTAGACGAAGACCCTACCCTGGCTAGTAGGTACAAAAGGAGCTCTGAAGACCTCGGGGAAAATTTGTTTGGGTCAGAGCTAATCAAGTTCTGTAGTGCTCAGGATCTCATAATTTGCAACGGTCTAAAAAAGTGGCCCAATTCCAGCAAGATGACCTGCATCCATGGTCTTGGTAGCAGCGTGGTAGACTACGTTATTTCCGATCTTCCATTATACAACGAAATGATAAACTTTGACATCTTAAACGACCACGAGCCTGACTCCGATCATAGGCCTTTACTTATAACCCTCAATTTTGTCATGCATAGAGTTCCCATAGAAAATAATACTTACAACCAAAAGAACTTAATATTTGATAAAAATAAAAAGGACCTCTTCCTAAATGAATTAAAAACTAATTTGCCTCCTTTATCTAATATAGACAACATAGAAAACCTATATCATAATTTTACTACAACCCTCTCATATTCTATTAAAAAGTTCTCAATTGAAGTCTCAAATAATAAAAGAAATAGCAAAACCAATCCTTGGTATGACAAAGATTGTAAAAATGCGAGGAGAGCAATTAAGGAAGCTGTTGATGATTCTCTTAAAATGGACAAGATAAGAATATACAAAGCCCTAATTAAAAGGAAAAAGAGGCAGTACATTCGTCAAAGACAGGAGAATCTCTTACACCTCTCTAAGGTTTCTCCTAAGAAATTTTGGAGGCAGATTCTGACTAGGAAGACTAAGGATAATAATAAAATTGCTCTTCACGATTGGAATTCTTATCTTAAAAAGCTTTATGAATCTCCTAATGTCATGGATAATTTGGAAACCCTGCTCACAACGAAAGAAGTCTTCTCTTTAGAAGACATTAAGTTTGGGGTTAATTGCCTCGCGAATGGGAAAGCTAAGGACATTGAAGGTTACCAGGCAGAAATCTTAAAAAATGGAGGCCCTGTCCTCATCCCCCACATCCACAAGCTTTTCAACCAAGCTGTTAAGCAAGGGTTCCCTAAACCTTGGACTGAGAGCCTCATTATCCCTATTTTTAAAAGTGGAGATACAAATAACCCCTCTAATTATCGGACAATTATGATCAGCCCTCTCTTAGCCAAGTTGTATGGTAGTATTCTGGAAAAAAAGTTAAGCATATGGCTTGAAAGTGAAGGTAAGTGGGCTAAAGGCCTAGCAGGTTTCAGAAGGCATCACTCAACAACAGACCACCTTGTTACGCTTAGGATCATTGCGGAGGAATGTCGTAATGATAAATCCAATTTATTTTGCTGCTTTGTAGACTTTAGAAAGGCTTTCAATACGGTTCCTAGAGACAACCTTTGGAATAGGTTAGAAGAGCTAAAGGTTCCTCTTGAGTTGAGAGCTGCTACTATAAGGCTATACGAGAATGTAATTTCCAAACTAAAGAACAATGAGGGGTGGTCAAAAGATATTAAGTGTAACATCGGAGTTAAACAAGGTTGCCCCCTCTCCCCTACCCTATTTGGCATTTACATCGATAAGCTCGAAGGTTATTTAGAAGAAGCAGGATGTGGTGGCACAATCTTAGCTGGGATAGTCGTTATCCTTCTTCTCTATGCTGACGATATTGTTCTTTTGGCAAGGTGCCCTTCTGATCTTGATAAGCAACTCAAGCTTCTTAAGGATTTCTGCTCTACCATGGGTATGACTGTTAACACTGACAAAACAAAAGTTATGATTATCAAATCCAAGAAGGACACTTGCGCTAATTTTATGTATGACAATAATAACTTGGAGGAAGTGTATTCTTACAAGTACCTAGGAATTGATATCCATCACAAGCTCAACTGGAATCATAGCATTGAGAAAAGGATCAATGCGGGATGGAAAGCTTATTTTGGTCTTGAAAATAATTGCAAAACAGCAAACCTCGTAATGTGGGATAAAAAGAAGTTCCTCTTTGAAACTTTAGTCATCCCTGTTATCTTATATGGCTGTGAAGTTTGGGGCTGCAGCATCTCCAGAGAATCATGGAGAAAGATTGAGCAAATCCAGAAGCGTTTTATAATTTATAACCTGAAAATTAAAAATAATACACCCTATCTTATTCTCCTTATAGAAGCAGGTCTTTCTCCTATTGAGAGCCTAGCTATGCTCAGGTTTCTAGTGTACAAGCACAAGCTCAATAACATAGACAATCATAGACTTCCTAAGCTAGCTTTAAATTCCAGCCAAAACCACCTAAGGCTTAACCGAGGATGGCATAAGGACACAAGGGCCTGGTTAAACTATTGGGAGATCAATGAGAATGATGCTTTGCAAAACATAAATAACATTAAAGATATTGTTACTTCTAAGTTCAAAGAAAAATTGTGGTGTGAGAAAGATTTAGCGTCTAAAAGAAAATTAAGTTATTATAAGAAGGTCATCAACCCCACCCTTGAAGATCAAAAGTATCTCTCTATTTTAACTAGCTCAAAGAAGAAAACTAATATAGCAAAGATTAGAACGAATTCTCATGAGCTCCATAGTGAAACTGGTCGTTGGGCAGTTCCTAAAACGCCATGGATAGAAAGGATCTGCCGCATTTGTGAGAATAGGAGCATCGAGGATGAAAACCACTTCCTCTTAGAGTGCCCTGCATACAACCACATTAGATCTCAATTTCACAACCTTTGTTACAATACTGACCTTCCTAGCCTTTTACAATGCCAAAATTATAGTGAACTCGGGAGGCTTCTCTCCAAGCTTTTTGAGCATAGGAATAAAATCTTAAATCAAAATAAATAATTTGTCTTTTTAGGTCCGATAGATCATTATTTGGTCTCAGCGGACGTTAACCATCATCATCATCATCATCATCATCATCATAAACAATTATTTACATTTATATTCATATAGTATACATAAACAATTATTTAGATTTATTTCCAAAATGGTTGTCCTTTGTACTATTTTAATTAAATTGATTAATTTAAAAATGTCATGTGAACAAGTGTCATATGAAGTGAGTTATGGTTTTGTGGGCATGTGGTATTGATAATATATGGTATTGGCACATGGTATTGTAACAAAGTCTATTTACAAATTAAGTTTATAATAATAATAATATCTATTTTTAAGGTCACAACACGTTAATTTTATATTTAATAACTTATTTAATAAGTCATTTTAGAATGGAGTGTTCATAGTTTTGATTTATTTATCAATAAATATTAATTGGATGATAAAAATTTAATTTCTATAAAATATTTTAGAATATTCATATAGTATATATAAACAATTATTTAGATTTATATTCATATAGTATACATAAACAATTATTTAGATTTATATTCATATAGTATACATAAACAATTATTTACATTTATATTCATATAGTATACATAAACAATTATTTAGATTTATTTCCAAAATGGTTGTCCTTTGTACTATTTTAATTAAATTGATTAATTTAAAAATGTCATGTGAACAAGTGTCATATGAAGTGAGTTATGGTTTTGTGGGCATGTGGTATTGATACTATATGGTATTGGCACATGGTATTGTAACAAAGCCTATTTACAAATTAAGTTTATAATAATAATAATAATAATATCTATTTTTAAGGTCACAACACGTTAATTTTATATTTAATAAGTCATTTTAGAATGGAGTGTTCATAATTTTGATTTATTTATCAATAAATATTAATTGGATGATAAAAATTTAATTTCTATAAAATATTTTAGAATATTCATATAGTATATATAAACAATTATTTAGATTTATATTCATATAGTATATATAAACAATTATTTAGATTTATATTCATATAGTATACATAAACAATTATTTACATTTATATTCATATAGTATACATAAACAATTATTTACATTTATATTCATATAGTATACATAAACAATTATTTAGATTTATTTCCAAAATGGTTGTCCTTTGTACTATTTTAATTAAATTGATTAATTTAAAAATGTCATGTGAACAAGTGTCATATGAAGTGAGTTATGGTTTTGTCGGCATGTGGTATTGATAATATATGGTATTGGCACATGGTATTGTAACAAAGCCTATTTACAAATTAAGTTTATAATAATAATAATAATAATAATATCTATTTTTAAGGTCACAACACGTTAATTTTATATTTAATAAGTCATTTTAGAATGGAGTGTTCATAATTTTGATTTATTTATCAATAAATATTAATTGGGTGATAAAAATTTAATTTCTATAAAATATTTTAGAATATTCATATAGTATATATAAACAATTATTTAGATTTATATTCATATAGTATACATAAACAATTATTTAGATTTATATTCATATAGTATACATAAACAATTATTTACATTTATATTCATATAGTATACATAAACAATTATTTACATTTATATTCATATAGTATACATAAACAATTATTTAGATTTATTTCCAAAATGGTTGTCCTTTGTACTATTTTAATTAAATTGATTAATTTAAAAATGTGATGTGAACAAGTGTCATATGAAGTGAGTTATGGTTTTGTAGGCATGTGGTATTGATAATATATGGTATTGGCACATGGTAATGTAACAAAGCCTCTTTACAAATTAAGTTTATAATAATAATAATAATATCTATTTTTAAGGTCACAACACGTTAATTTTATATTTAATAACTTATTTAATAAGTCATTTTAAAATGAAGTGTTCATAATTTTGATTTATTTATCAATAAATATTAATTGGATGATAAAATTTAATTTCTATAAAATATTTTAGAATATTCATATAGTATATATAAACAATTATTTAGATTTATATTCATATAGTATACATAAACAATTATTTAGATTTATATTCATATAGTATACATAAACAATTATTTACATTTATATTCATATAGTATACATAAACAATTATTTACATTTATATTCATATAGTATACATAAACAATTATTTAGATTTATTTCCAAAATGGTTGTCCTTTGTACTATTTTAATTAAATTGATTAATTTAAAAATGTCATGTGAACAAGTGTCATATGAAGTGAGTTATGGTTTTGTGGGCATGTGGTATTGATAATATATGGTATTGGCACATGGTATTGTAACAAAGCCTATTTACAAATTAAGTTTATAATAATAATAATAATATCTATTTTTAAGAACGTGTGACCTCTTACAAGGAAACACATGCTCTTAACCATTAGGCCCACTCAAGCTATATATATGTTTTCCAAGTTGAACCCATAAAGTTTTGGAGAAAAAAAAATTGTTTAAGGAAAGAAAATATTTTGATTGCCTTAAGGAACTCAGGTATATATCTTAAGAATCTTTATGATTCCCATAATGACATGGGCACCATCTTGAACACTCTTGTAGAGGAGGATATCTTCTATTTGGAAGATGTTAAGTTCAAGATTAAGCGACTTGCTATTGGGAAATTTGGGGATGTTGAAGGCTGCCAAGCTGAAATTTTCAAAATAGGAAGGTCTATCGCCATCCCTCATTTGCAAAAATTCCTCAATTGGGCAGTGAAATTAGGCTTCCCTGAGCCCTAAGCGCAAAACATTATTGTGTTTATCTTTAAAAGTGAGGATAAAAACATTCCCTCTAACTACAAGACCATTGTGATTAGCCACATTTTAGTAAAGCTCTATAGAGTCATTTTGGAAAAGAATATTAGCCTTTGGCTTGAAAGGCATGCTAAAAGAGCTAAAGGGAAAGAAAGATTTAGGAGACATCACTCAACTATAGACTATCTTATTACTTTTAGGATCATTGAAGAGGAATGCCACAATAATAATAGCACTCATCTCTTATGTTTTTTTGTTCACTTTAGAAAAGCTTTCGATATTGTTCCTCAAGATAAGCTATAAAAGAGGCTGGAAGAGATAATGGTTCTTCCTGAGTTGAGGGTCGTCGTGACTAAGCTATATGAAGATGTTATTGCCAAGCTCAGGACCAACGAGGATTGGTCTGAAGAAATTACATGTAATATCAAAGTGAAGCAAGGATGTCACTTATCCCCTACCTTTTTTGGCATTTACATTGATAAGTAGAAGAGTTTTTGTATTCAAGCTTCTGTGATCCATAATGAATTAAGCATAGTCTTTCAGTAGAAATCACATAAGAGAATTTTTTGGCCGACACGTTTCAAACCAATAAGTGTGGTTCATCATCAGGACTAGATGAAGAGGGAGACAATGGCAAAGGCTTTAATAGAGAGCAATGTAGAGACCAAAATTTCAACTAATGACTATATTTGAACCATAATATTTAAATTATGATATTAATATATTAAAAAGAAATACTATTAAGTAATGACTATATTAAAGAGATAGTTTTTGAAAAATAATATTTAAATTGTGATATTATTTTATTAATTTATTAAAAACAAATATTAATAAGTAACAACTATATTAAACAACTAGTTTTTGAAAAATAATATTTAAATTAATTTATTAAAATCAAATATTATTAAAAAAAATAATAAGAATCAAAAAAATCAAAGTCAAACTCCAAACAAAGAGGGAAGTCAAAAATTATACAAAAGAGTCAAGACCCTAATCGAGACAATATCATTTAATAAATAAAAATAATTAATGGAAACAAAATAAACTAAATTAAAAATAATTAATGAAAAATAAATAAAATAAAACAAAAATATACACAAGTCAACATATATATATATATATATATATATATATATATATATATATATATTCAAAGAATAGTAATCAATAAATAAAGCAGGGTCAACAACAAAATATGGGGCTAAGGCTCATTAAACAAATAACAAAACCACTCAAAGGAGTTAAGAACAGATAGGATGATAAAATACTTAAGAACACACGAAGGGTCAAGAAAATAAACTCTAATGAAGAATAAATCAATAACAAATACTATAAAAAGGACACTAATACTTATATAGATAATCAAACAAACAAAATAAATCCCAAAAAGAAACCTAAAAAACGAGGAGGATAAGACAGGGACCCAACTTCTACTAATATTCCAACCATCGTTTCTATTCAAATCCAAGAATTTCTCTTATGTGATTTCTACCAAAAGGCTTTGCTTAAGTAGAAGAGTGTCTGGAAGTTACAAGATGTGATGGACACGAGCTCATCGATATGGTCATTATTTCGTCTCCTTTACACTGATGATATCATTATTTTAGCTAGGAGCCATGATGATATCAACAAGCAGCTTAGAATCCTCCAAGTTTACTATTGATGGGTATGATTGCTAATACCAACAAGACTAAAGTCATGATAATTAAATCCAAAAATATCAACTATGATAATTTCATCTATGATAATAACTACTTGGAGAAAGTTACAACATCAACATTTAGCATCAACTCAATTGGAATTACAACATTGAGAAAAGAATAATTAGAGGTTGGAAAGCTTACTATGGACTTGAAAACAATTGTAAGTCGACAGATCTTTGGGCATGGAGCAAAAAAATGTTCCTCTTTGAGACTCTCATCACCCATGTAATCTTATATAGGTGTGAGGTTTGAGGTTGTAGTATATCTTTTATGTCTTCTGTGTTGATTTTTCAAGGATCTCCTAAACTTATAATTTCTTAGATTAATATATTATTGTATTCATTTTTCATCATAAAATAATTACATAGAATATCTCAACAAAAATGCCAGTAGGATCATAAAGAGATAACCAAACAAGAGACACAAGACTTTACCCTGGGAAAACCCAACAACATTTTCTTAGTCAAATAATTAAATTCAATAGAGATACATCAAGTAAACATAAAGTCAAACACAGCCTTGGTCACACATGCTCAAATTCCCCTTAGATAAGTCTTAGATCTCTCTATTCTAACTCTTTTTGTCTTATGTATTCTTGTTCCAATCTAAATTTGTGAATCCCTACAGTTATACTTCATTATTTGAGACATATCTCAAACCATAACTAGAAGTGTCATAACCAATTGTATCATGTTTGTACTTCAACACATGTTGAGCTTAATGCCTTGGCTCAACCATAAGTTGATCAACTACTTTATGGTTACCCTAATTGGATGTTCTTTCTAAAACAACTTTTGTTGTGGAAATCATGGTTGCTCCCTTTGTAGTTGTTTCTTTCTAGTTACTATAACATATTAGCTACCTAGCTTGGAAATCTTAATGACAGTGTATCTTCTCAAACTTAGATGTCAACTCTCTCTAAAGCTAAAACAAGGCTCCTTGATTTCTCCCTTTTTTACAAAATAAATTATTTCTATCACGGCTGCTCCCTCTGACATATGAGTCCTTTTGCTTCCGTTAGAAACAAATCATGTAGGATCAACCTTGATTCATCAATCTAAAAATACCAAGCCCATATTCAGCCTCTAAAAAATTTCGCACTTCTAACCTTAGCTAATCTTGTCGTGGGGCACTTCAAATTGAGGACTTCTGAGGCTCTTTGGACCAAGGCCTAATCTTAGATAATATTGACCTTCCTGTAACCAACTTTCTCAGCCTTTCTAATTTTCCAGACTTCTTCGACCCTTATGTCAAATTTTTATAATTTTGTAATGAATTATATTTCTTATCTGGCAAGGGAACTAGGGTTAAGTGGATCCTCTTACCTTTTCAAGACTACTCTTCAACTTTTCTCTGTTTAGACAATTTCGGTGGAATTTCCTTCTTATCTCAACTTGGAAAAAGCATATATTATCCACTGTAATTAGATTTTGATTAGACTTAGCCCTTTGTGCTAGACTATGAGGCCTTCTTGGCCTACTGAAAAAAGTTCTAAGGCTCCTTTGATCTATTGAACAGACGAAGGCCTTTCAGCTTGCTTACAACATAGGTTGAAGAATTCAATCCTCTTATAAATAAGACTTTGACCATAAACTAGGTCTTCAACCCCTTTATAAAGATTTGGACCAGAACTTCTTGTGGTCTAGACTAGGATAGATAACTTGGCATACTTCTTTAACATAGAGATTTTTCCTTCATAACATGTTGGCTTGTTAAGGTTTCTCTTTTACCCAATGCTTTGAAACCATGTTGATTTTTCAAGGATCTCCTAAGATGATAATTACTTCTTATAATTTCTTAGATAGATCTTTTCTTGTATTTAATTTTTCATTATAAACTAATTACACAGGATATCAGCAAAACGTTAGTAGGATCATAAAGAGACAACCAAACAAGAGACACAAGACTTTACCCTGGGAAAACCCACATGGGGGAAAATCCCAACAACCTTTTCTTAGAGAAATCATTAAGTTTAACGGAGATACATCAAGTCAACATAAATTCAAACACAACCTTGGTCTCACCTGGTCAAACTTCCCTTTAGGTAAGTCTAAGATCATTGTGTTCCACCTCATATATCTGCCTTAAATCTGCCCTTTTGTCTTTCGTTGGACCTATCCAATATTTTACCTTAGGTTTGTCCAAAGTACTGCCTCAAATGCAAGGATAATTTTAGGGGCGAATGTTCGCCCTTTGGCGAAATTAAGGGATTTTAAATTTTTAGTGGGCGAATATTTTGTATCATAGTACATTTTTACAAATCACCTCAAACAGCCCACCTTATTTTAAGGGAGAGGGTAAAAAAGGTAAATTTAGCCCTTGAAATTAGGACTTACAACCTTCCATTCGCCCATTTTCAAGAATAGGTTTTATTTAAGTGAATCCATTCGCCCATTTTCAAGAACAGGTTTTATTTAAGTGAATCCTATGGGCCAAATACCATATTTATAAAAGAGGTATGGTAAATTAATAAAAATATAAATAAATGAGAGGTATGGTAAATAAATAAAACATTTTTTTATATTTACTCCATAAGTCACCTTATATACATGTAAGGGTGTAAACAAATAAAAATATAAGTAAAGTGGAGGTATGGTAAATAAATAAAACGTTTTTTATATTTACTCCATAAGTCACCTTATATACATGTAAGGGTGTAAACAAATAAAAATATAAGTAAAGTGGAGGTATGGTAAATAAATAAAACGTCTTTTTATACTTACTCAAAAGGTATGGTAAATAAATAAAAATATATATAAACTAGACGTATCGTAAATAAATAAAACCTCTTTTTATATTTAGTCCATAACCTTCGTTCTATTTATGAAGGCTCAAGAAAGAGGTTTTATTTAAGTGAATCCTATGGGCCAAATACCATATTTGTAAAAGAGGTATGGTAAATTAATAAAAATATAAATAAATGAGAGGTATGGTAAACAAATAAAACACTTTTTTATATTTACTCCATAAGTCACCTTATATTTACGAACACTCAAAAAATGGGTTATATTTAGGTGAAACCTATGGCCAAAATACTATGGGACAAATACCATGGACTAGATTGTTATTAATACCATGCAAAAAACCATTATTAACCCTAATATTAGAATTAATAAAAACAAAAATGGCACATGGTATTGACCCATGGTATTCACCAAAATGGCACATGGTATTGACCCATGGTATTCACCTGGAATGTAGCCTATTTAAATGGGGGAATTAAACCAGCATGTAGCCTATGCTAAGATTCACTAGGACTTTACAAAGTTTTATTATTTAGTGAAAGACTCGCCAAGATCTTACAAGATTTTATAATTGAGTAAAATATTCACCATGCCTGGTGAGAGATTCGCCAAAAAATTATATATACATATTATATTATTGATAAAATCGCCTTCCATTTTTCCTATATACCATGGGGATTCACCCATTTATTATATTTATAAATTTAGGGAGGGTTCTTAAAATTTTCCCTGCTCAAATGGTTTGAATTCTCTCTCTGTTGAAGATGATTGAGTTTCCTTTTGGAGGAGGTCAAATCCTTTACTTATACTTGTCTAAGAAGTTGAATGGGTGTAGCCATAGGGGAAAGCCAACTTGACTTATTGAAGGGATGACTTTATGTTTTGGAGCCAAAAATTTAAATTTGAAATTCAAAATTTTGAAGTCAACATGAAGAACATGTCTTACATTATATATTTTCCAGGGCTAAAATAAAATGACATGAAGAACATGTCTTATATAATTCAAGGGCCAAAAATATTAATTATGAGGACCAACCATAGCTACAAAATGTAACATTTTGGTGTTATGAATGTGGATCTAATGCATTGTTATATAGTGTTATTTATTTCTTATTGTAGGAAAATGTCAAAAAAGTATTCTTCTATTTAAGATAAAGGACCCTAGTAATTCCATCAAGGACGAAACTAGAATAATGTCATTATCATCACAAAATAGATATTTAACAGTGAATTTTGAGACAAAAGTATAGTTCCCAATACTCAGTTGTAAATTTATTATGTGATATTGGTTTTCATTCTTGTCTACCATTTCAAATATATTCAACTCGGGAACCACTAACTGGTTAGCACATTAAATACTAACATAATTTTCATCTTGAGTAGGAGTGATAGAGATAATAAGCAATAACATGTAACTATAAGAGGAGACTTAAGCTTTTCCTTGGCGAGATACGAAATTTGGGGTGAAGTGGCTTAGCTTGATAGTAAATATTTCTAGTTTTCTCATAAGGAGGCTTGAAGAAGTAGGGTTGTATGATATAGAACCTATAAAACTAAGGCCAACCTAGATCAATAAAAGCATGGGGGTGGAGAGAATTGCAAAAATAATTGATAGGTTTCTTATCTCAAATTCAATGATAAATGATTAGGAACGCATTAGATAATGGGTTGCTTCTGATGATAAGTAAGGTAACTTCGATGTTCTATTAGAATTGGCCTTGGTTGGTAGGACTAATCCTAGCCCTTTCAAGTTCAATTATAGCTAGTTGGAGAGGGAAGATTCTATCACTTTGATTAAGGAAAAGTGGGTCCCTTTTGATGGTTCTCTTCGAAAGTTTGTAGCTTTATATTTTGACAGCAATCTAGAAAAGGTCAAGCAAACAATTATATCTTAGGCCCATGATAAACAATGTGAAAGATGAGAAGGAAATCGTTGTTGTTGAAGTTAAGCTAGAAATGTATCTTCATGAGATTTTTGGTTATCATCATGAAGGTTTTTAAAATAAGATAAAATAGTTGGATAAAGGAAAAGGAAAATATTGCTTGACAATGAGGAAACCTGGGGACTTAGGAGAAAAGATTTATTGTTTTTCAAAAGGATGAAAATATAAATGATTTTATTAGTTTTAGATAATAGGACAAATGCAACTACTTTTTTGGAAATCATTACATGTGATAGCTCAATGATGTCAAGTTTTGAGGGGTTGGTCCAATCAAGAGTGGAACATTTCAATGAAATTTACAACCGGGGGCAAAGAAATTATAGCTAGTAAAGGTTACATCTTGTTTTCCTTTGCTTTGTAATTGAGGAAGATAATATTAATGGTCCATTGCAATTGAGGAAAATAATACTAATGGTTAATGGAGGAAGTTTTTGAAGATGAGATTCAAAAGGTCCTTTACTCTTTCAAAAAGGACAAAAGCCCCAGTTTGGATGGGTACTTAGTGAATTCTAAGATTTTACAAATTCATTGAAGAGCATTTACTATAGTGAATTCTAAGGTTTTACAAATTTATTGAAGAACATTTACTAAGGGTTGTGAAAGAATCTTATAGTTTCACACTCCTTATATCTTAATTTGGTGAATAAATGTTTGATTCTTCAACCAAATTAACTCATCGAGGGCACCTTTAATGGGTAAGTGTCACCTTTTTTATTGAAGATGCATGAATGATGAAATCAAACTCTCATAAAAGAGATTATACAATATCCGCATTGAGAGTTTAAATCAACACCAACTCTTAATCAAGAGTTTAAGACCTAAAATATCTAATTTTAAAGTTTTAAAAAAAATCGAACCTTTAATCATTACATTCTTCTGATTTAATTTACGCTCTATATTTATGAGTTCAATTGTAATTATCTATTATTATTATTTATTCCTTCACTAGAAATTTATAGGTAAAAAAGCAAAATCACGGTTGGCTTTACAAAAATTTTCTCTCGATGAAGGTATTTTTATTCCGTTTAATTTAAAAAGAAAAATTATGCACACAAAAAGAATATTTAAGCTTGTTCCATGATCTGCATCTTCATCAACAAAAAGCGTACATAGAGGCCAATATTTCTTGGAGAGACAAAATTCTTATTGTTCAGTTAATGACTAATTCTCATCAACTCCGTTGTGAAACAGGGCGCTGGAAAAGACCAAAAGAAGTGTGGGAGGAAAGAGTTTGTATTTTTTGTTCTTTCGGAAAAGTGGAAATAGAAAAACACTTCATTTTAGAATGTGAGGCATTCAAATACAACCGGTAAAGTTATGCATATATTCTAGCAACTAGCTCTTGGGATAATTTATTTAGTGAAGGTTTGTCGAGAAGTTTGGAGTGTTTATTGTGAGGCTTCACACGAAAAGGGTCGAATACATCAACCAAATGAAGAAGAAATATGTCCCATAGGCTATCTTTAGCCTCGTGAACGTTAAAATAATTTTCTTTCTTTCTTTCTTTAGTGTATTGAATTAATAAATATTTTTTTTAAATAGTAAAATTAATAAATGTTTTTTTTAAGAATAGTAAATTTGAGCTATGTGATTTATATGATTTTTTAGTGTGTTATACATTAAAATTTATATAATAAACAAGGGTTACTCAGTAGCGATTATCTGTCGCTTAGTTTAAATATAGCTAAATTTAACTAAAAAAATTGTCTCCATGATGAGAACCAACTCATAATAACTTGAGCGATATAGGAATTATTAAGATGGCCCAAAAGCATGTGAATTTGACAATCTAGATTAAATCTACAATGTCTAAATATAGCTAAATTTAACTAAAAAAATTGTCTCCATGATGAGAACCAACTCATAATAACTTGAGCGATATAGGAATTATTAACATGGCCCAAAAGCATGTGAATTTGACAATCTAGATTAAATCTACAAAGTCTAAATGGGATAACAGTAAGTCATGGCTTGAATTTTTTTTATTTGGACAATGCCCAAATGTCAAAAAAGTACTCTATTTACACCAAAAATTCACCCAAAAAATGGTGGAAATTTCAACATGATTTTTTACAAAATTTGGCAGAAATTTTGGAAATCTGGGTCACCGTTGTCAAACTTCAAGATTTTGGGTACCCAGTGGGTTTTTGATGGTGTTGAATCCATTTCCACCATTAAAAACAAAAAACAAAAACAAAAACAAAACAAAACAAAACAAAACAAACAAACAAACAAAAACAAAAAAAAAACAAACAAACAAAAAACGCTCCTATTCCACCATCAAAATTCAAACACTCCTATGATCATAAAACAAAAAAACAAACAAACAAACACTCCTATTCCACCATCAAAAAAACAATTCAAACATAACTTTCCGAGCCGATTTGTGGCCTCGTTAGACAACACCAGTGTCAAATGCATTTAGCATATGGTTTTAAAATTTTCAATTTTTTTATTTCTTTACGAGACAATAAATGGAAATTAAATCGATTAGCAATAATAATAATAATAAGTTCAAATACAAAATTTTTAAATAAAAATATTTTTGTTTTGAAATATTGTATATATAAAATGAAAATATTAGATGTATTAAATAAAAAGACTCCAAAGGCATATAAAAAAATTAGTGTCTACAATAAAATGACATATTTAACATTTAAATTTCATATAGGTATGAAATGGAATTGTATATTTTAAATTGTAATAAGTTTCTTTACCATACTCATTTATCCTAACAATGAATGTTTATAAATGTGAATGAAATAATATATTTCAAAGAAATAATTTGCCTAAATATAATACGATAAGATTGTTTGTTTATTTTTATAATTAAAATTTACAAAATTCAAACAAATTTGATTATGAATTTCAATGAAAATAAATTTTGGAAATGTGACTTTTATTTCTAGTACTTATCTCTTAGTTTAAATATAGCTTTCTTATTATTGTAGAATTTAAAAGCCATATCCATTGCCTTGAAATCATTATTTTAAGAATGGGGTGATAGAGTTTGTGGTGGAAACATAGAGGACATCTAATTTAAAAAGGCTTAGTTTGGTATCTACGTGGACTTGAGAACAAGGTGTGCATTAAAAGTAAAGGAATAAATTATAGTGAACCCTTTTGGGCATTATGTGGAGGATTGGGTAGACCAAGTTGTTGATGTTGCTACCAAGTTCTCTTATGTATATTAATTTGTCTTTATGATTAATTCTCATGTTCATTACCTCATGGACTTATCACATTATAGTTGATAAAATTAAGTCATACAACCACTAACATTCATGCACAAGAATTTGAAAATTCTATTTGCTCGATAATGACACGTGATTTTGTCCATGTAGAACCTTTTACAATTAACGATTTTTAAAAGTGTATGTACTTTTTTAAAATTAAAATATATTATTAATTCAAAATTATTTTAATTTAACATCTATTACATTTGAGTATAATACAATCCTTCCAATATAAATTTTATGTTAATAATAGTTACATCTAAAAAAAAATTTAAAAAATTGGTTCTTAGAGAAATTCAAAACATAATAAAAGTCTAATTACTAAAATACTAAATATAAAATCACATCAATAAAGAAATAATTATATTCTCATCATAAAATAAAGATCATCTCATTTCCACTTATACGCAATTATGGTAAAAAAAATTTAAACAAAATAATTTCCACACGTACAAAAATTTTAATTGTATTGTAAAAGGGAAAGAAAATATTTTCAAAGCTAACCCCATGGAAGAGAGTCCTCATTGATTAATAATCGTGACAATTTCTCACCTAATATCGGTCATGTGTAGATTAACCATTGGTAGCCTTGCAATACACACAATGTCGACATTTAATCCGAAGCATAATCCTGGGGTATGATGTTATGTTTTGTGTGGGGCATACATAACATACAAACATGAAAGGGAAGGGAAAAGGAATAGAGGAATTCTAACCACCAAATCCACTCTTGAACACCATGCCTCAGAAATTTGCTAAAAAATATCGCATCATGTTAGTGTCTTTGTCACCCAATTGAGTTGGAAAGAATCGAAAAGGCTCAACGAGGGAGCCATTTTTATTTTCTTTGTACAATTGCTCGTTTAGTCAAAATGAAATTTGGTAACTCTTTGTAAATGCCTCTCTCAAGAGCTCATGTAATCCGTGTGTTTTGAAATTTAAAGATGGTATGTATGCATGTTAGTATCCATTCATAGCAGTATAATTCTGGCTTAAAGCTAATTAAATTATCGAGAGAATAGGGAGAGAAGAGCGATGAGTTGGAGCACTACACGAGTATATTCTTGTGTCGTAATAAATCATGGAGACAAAACTAGTACTTATGAAATCTCGCATGGAAATAATCCTAATGTAAACAGAGATGGTTGCAAAAATGGTAACATAGCACTCTATGGTCAAATTCATCCTCTACGTGAAACCCATAATGCCAAATTAATAGTGTATCTCCACACAGAATCCTCTCATGAACCCACTCTATTCCCTTAAGAATTTTAAAATGAAATCTCTTAATTGAACAATCCATGCACCAATTTCAAGGCCCTCACGATTCTCAAGGTAGGTCAAGAGTTGGACCATAGGGAGGTTGGGACCTTAATTCTCCACGAACCTCCAATAAAAATTTGTGAGGCCCAAAAAGTTGTGAAACTTTGTTAGAGTTTTCGAGACTAGCCAATCCTGAATGACTTGGATCTTAATCAGATCTGCATGCATGCCTTGCTCATCTATAATGTAACCCAGATATTGGACTTGGCTCTTTCAAAAGGTGCATTTCTCCAAGTTGGCACACATTTTGTTTTGTTGTAGGGTTTGAAGGACTTCTCTAATGTCTTGAAAGTGTTCTTCCCAACTCTTGTTTAAGATGAGGATGTCCTCCAGATAAATAACCATGAACGAGTTAGTGAAGAGCCGCAAGATGTCATCCATCAAACTCATAAAAGTATCAGGGGAATTTTTCAACCCGAAGGGCATGACCAACCATTCAAAAGGGAATTCCTTGGATTTGAAAGAGATCTTCCATACATTTGTGGGCTTTATTAGAACCTGGTGATAGTCAGACTTTAAAACTATCTTGCTAAAATACGTTTCCCCCTTGAGCTGGTCCAGAAGGCCATCAATTTGTGGGATTGGATACATGTTCTTGACAATGATTTTGTTTAGTTCCTGATAATCAATGCAGAGCCTCCAGGTCCCATCCTTCTTTTGTAAAAGTACAATCGGGCTCCCACAAGGTGAGGAACTTGGCCGGATGTGCCCTTTTTGCAGCAACTCTTGGATTTTCCACTTGATCTCTTCATTTTCCAGAATGGAGAGGCGATGTATTCTCCCATTGGGTATGGGTGCTTCAGGAGTCAAATCGATCAAATTCTTGACTTGAAAGTGCAAGGGGACCCTTGTGCGTGAGGATAATATGTCCTTGTATTCTTCCATGACCTTATCCACCTGCTTGTGTTACGTAGAGGAATCCTTCCTGGGGGCCTTGGATGTGGCCACAATCTCTTACGCTTACTTTGAGATCGGATCAGAAAGAGAACGAATTTCTCAGTTTAGTAGATGATCCTACTGCATTGCTTAGCAGAGATCAAAGAGATGGTGGTAAGCGGGGCTACCTCCTGTATCATGTATAACTTATTTCCCTAAGTTATAATAACAGTGTGAGGCCTAGACTCATACATAGTATGATGCTTCCACAGGCATGTTGGCCTAATAATACATCACAAACTTCAAGAGGAGCAACATTACACAATACCTCATTTGTGAAGGGCTTGATGTTGTAGTGAAGGTGACACTGCTAGCTGACGCGGAGATCTCGTCCTTGGTGAAGCCACCCGATGGTGTATGGTTGCGGGTGTTGTGTGGTCAGTGGGCCCAATTGCTTCACCACCTATGCTGAAATGAGGTTATTTTGGCTCCTACTACCGAAAATGAACTGCAGCATAAAACCCTTCACCCATATCTGTGAGAGGAGGAGACGCTCCCCCTCCTCCAGATCTTTGGGCTCAATATTTTGGATCTTAGTGGTGGCAACAGTGGCATTGGGATTTGCATCAATAATTTGCTTCCCTTTTTAATTCCTCTTGTCAGGTTTTGACTTAGAGTCGGAACATGCATCTAACTTTGAGGCCTTTAGTTTGGCCACCATTGACTATTTGGCTTAACGCTCACTTGTTTTTTGAGTGGGTCACTTATGGAACTCACACCACTTTCTTGTGTCCTTCTTTGTCTTAGTGGTGTTTTTATTAGCTTGTGTCTTTGGCGAGTTGTATTGGGTCACCCATCCTTGGATTTGTCCTTTATTTTTCAGTTCGTGGGCGCTCTTTCCCTGCTTCTGATTCGCAGATCCAGATTCACGCTTCTTTTGTTTAAATTTTTGTTCAATCTTGGCAGCATATCAGTATGTTGCTCCACGCGAGGAGATGTCCAGGAACTCCATTTCTTCCTGAATGTATTTATGCATATAATCATGATAATTAAGCATCAAATTTCACTCAGAGTCTTTGATACCCAACTTTGTGCATAGAGTATGAAAATTATTTGTGAGCTCATGGACATCTTGGTGCCTTTGTTGTTGTAGTCCACTGTATGTACTTGTCCTCATAGCTCCCCATGTGGTAATATTATTCCTTGAGAGCATCTCGGAAAGAGTTCCAAGAGAGGGTGGTTGTAAATAGAGAGGTTTCCTTAGCCCTTTTCTCACAGTAAGTTTCCCACCATTCCTTGATATGGGGAGAAACCTTAACTAGTGCAAAAGTAATCTTCTCCCTATCGGAGAAACCATGGACCGAAAAGTAACCTTCCAATAGATATAACCATCTATCTAAAACATCTGCATCTATTTGACCTTTGAATATAGGGATATTTAGGTTTACTTGTACCTTGAATGTGGTGACGCCTCCGAAGTGACTGTTGGATGAAGATGCGTCATCGGTGGGTATCCGCTGAAGGATCTGGGCAAAGTTGTCCATCATTACATTCCTTTATCGCTTGAGGGCTTATTCGAGCAATATTTTGAAAGGATATCCTACTCCCTTCACTTTATTTTCTTCCTCCATGGAAACTGTTGGGGTCAGCAAGGCTGGTCTTACAAAGGCTCAAACAATTCAAGCCCTAACTCCTTATACCTTGACCTCATTAGGGACATGTAAAGAAAAATAGAGAAAGAGTAGACCAATTTGATACCACTAATCCAGATTTATGAAGGAACAAAATGAAATACAAATATAAACATAAACACGAAGATATAGTGAAAACATAACTTTTATTCATTAATAACAAAGTACTCAAAATTGTTTACATGCAGAATGGAAATAAATTAACTCAGGCGATGGTAGCTTATCTCTGAGAATAAATGTGGCAGCTACATGTCTTCTGAATTTTGTTACAATGAGGCTCAAAGGCCTATTTATTATTGAGAAACAATGGAAAAACATAAACATCCAAAAACATAACCTAAGAGATGAAACATCAAAAGTCAGTGGGCCCCATTGGGGTAAATTGATACATCAACTTCTTAGGGTCATAACTTTGGCATATGATCTTTGTTTGACACATATGATACCTCGTTAGAAATATCTAGCCAAGGACTACAAATTTCGATTGCAAACTCATGTTGCAAAATCGGGATTTGCCTGTTTTCCAAAAAAAATTCGTTTAGTGCCTCAAAACGGCTCCGGAAGTTAAAGACCCAAAAAACTGCCAAAAATTGTAAATTGTGCTACAATTAAGGAAACGAAAAGAAACAATGGTGGGATTCCAAGTGGAATAGGTGAGTGGCCACCAATATCCACCTGGATCATTTTTTGTCATTTGGACAACAACATCCAAGTGTATCTTTACTTCAGTTGGATTTTGATTAAACTGTGAGTTTAATGGAATCTATGATTGTTCCCTTTTCTTCAATTGCATTTCTACATCTGAAATTTTTGATGCTTCCTTCTCCATGAATTGTTGTACTTTTTTTCCAACAACTTCTTGTTTTTTTTAAGCTTCTCAATTTTCATAAGTATTTTTTCACTGCGATCCTTAAGGCAAGAAACTTCTGCATTTTTGTCCATGATAATTTTTTCAACTTCTTTTCGCATACTTTGCATTGATTTTTTGTTTTCTTGAAGAATTAACTTTGAGATATCTTTTATGTCTTCTGGTGTTACAAATTTGGCTCTAATGTAATGTCCTATAACGTTATTGTTTTCTTCTTGTAGGAAAATGTCAAAATCTTCTTCTTCTTATTTAAGATAAATGGCCCTAGTGATTCCATCAAGGGTGAACCCAAATAATGTCATTATCATCACAAAATAAAGATTTGATGGTGAATTGTGACACAAAAGGTATAGTTCTCAATACTCAGCTATAAATTGCTTATGTCATATTGCTTTTCATCCTTGTTTATTGTTTCAATTATATTCAATGGTTAGCAAATTTAATAATAATATAATTGTCATCTTGAGTGGTAGCAATAGAAACAATAACATTCCTTCCTTCCATTGTTCCTTCAAGCTTAAATAATGCAAAAACAACTTTGATAATTTTTTTTAGGAAATCTTCTATTAGCAATCTCCATTTCACTTTTTCAAACTTCATAATATTTTATTTAATCTTTTAACACTTTTGTGATTTAGGTATTATTGGTATAATATCCTTCATCCACTTCAAAATAATTAATTTTACTTAAACTTTAGCTTCTTAATTGAAGAGTAATGCCTTTTTTTCACTTCAAAACTTTAATAGTGATGAATGTCCCTTTTTTTTTTAATTAAAGTTCTTTTAATAATAATAAAAATATAAAGTTCTATGACTTTAAATTAGAACTTCTTCATTAATACTTTTTCTTGGTAAATTACTGATATCTATATATATATATATATTCATCTTTTAAATATATATACACTTATCTTAGATTCGGGTGGCATTCTAGAGGCGATGTCCTGTCAGCACTAATCATCGTCATGAAATCTCATTATAAGTGGCGCCCATGCACCTTTAATTTCCTTAGCTTAATAGCTGAGACAACATTCTCGATATGTCTGGATTCCTTGTTCTATATCCACTCGCTGATTTCCATATACCTTTTTCTCATGCTCCATTTGATTCATCTGCCTCTCCCTCAACGTTGGCAATTTATCTAGATATACAACCCTCCCCTACCTCATTCCATGCCCTACAATTTCCTGGAGCAACTTCGTCATTCTCTCGTCCCTCCCAACATTGTTCTATGTTACGTTGGATTCCCTCTTCGTCCTTTAGCCCACAATAATGGTCCGCGGGTGAAGAAGAGTTAGGTGTGGTGATGGTGCTGAAGGTCGAAGGTATCCCACTCGCAATACATGGATTGATGAAAATGTCAAGATCTTTGACCCCGACATCCATGTGCATATCTATCGCTCAATAGCCTTTCTAGAAGTCGGTGAGAGAAGGTGCATAAATGATGGGCATTGGCCGTTTGAAACTTGTTGGGTTATTATCTGTGGAAACGGGAGCAAGCCAGAGAGGGGGCGTAATAGAGGGTGGTGGAGACAAATTCCAAGTGAGCAGCATTTGTCAATCTCTACGCTAGTTATCCACATGCTTTGGACTTTTCTTCTATCATGTCCTTCTTTCACCTTCTTCCTCCAACTCTCAAGATGGCTCTGGGTCCCATTCCTTCTCTCCAACACCTCATTACCCTTCTCTAAGGTAGATGATATGCAACTCCAAAGAAAGGTGGGCCGAGAAGCAGAGACGGAACAAGCTCAGTAGGAATCAAGCTCATATGGTTGCCTCATTGTAGAGGAGAAGCTAGAAGATGCACTACTCAAATGACGATAAAAAAGGAACGGGAGGTCTCCTTAAACTCCAAAGGCAACCATGTGGTCGTACCAGACAATTCTTGTCTTTCCTACTCTTTCTCTTTACAGTTCTAACTAGTACTCAGGAAAAAAATCGTAGGCATTTTTGTAACTTTGTTAACATTTTTTTATGCTATTTTCTCATGTATTTTCTATGGACCAAGTATTTCAAGTCATATGCTTTCATGTAGGGGTCATCCGGTTTACCCTTGATGGGAAGATGGACCAAATATTCCATTACATGCATTATTATGCTTGCTTACGAAAAAATATATCCACTTGGTCCCATGCTTGTTTACGAAATATATATATATATATATATATATATATATATATATATATATAGATATAGATATAGATATCCACTTACATACCTTTAACTCCTTGGATAAATTCCTCCACATAAAAATATATAACTTTTCATTCATGTAATTCTTTTTACTTTGCAGATATCATGGGAAATTATCATGGACTACTAAAACCACGAGCTTGTAAACAACCAATTGCAATGTAACAACCTTGGGTTAAAGTTTCATGTAATAAGGATAATAAAGGCAAAATAAGACCAAGGTCACGAGACACGTTTTCAAAGTTGAATCTTGCGAAAACGCTTTAGTGGGCATCACTTGTGGTTCAATAACGGCTATGGAAATTAACAAAGGAAAAGAGGCAATAATTGGCATTTAATTATGAGAGATAAGGAAAATAGTAGAAAAGGAAGGTGAAGAGACACAAATTTGTATGCAAGGGAAATTAAAGGAAAATGAAGGAAAAAGAGAGACATCAATGATAAAAAGGCTTCAAATAAACAACTCACAACTTTTGTCATTTTTTGCTTTGGATAAGTTTCAGAGAGAGAGGGGGAGAACAAGCAACCAAGAAAAGGAAAGCAAGGGAGTGCAAGGAGAAATTTGGATCAACATCTTCAACAAGAAGGTGTTGTAGGTATAGGTTACATATGTGATTTCCTTGCTAGGATGTGAATGCATGGTACATGCATTTGTTTATTTGGTTCATTTGTTGTCATTGGCAATCATTTTGCCTAGTTTGATAGTGGTTTCAGCCTTGTCTTGCCAATTCCTAGATAGTCATGGTGTGATGGGATTCATTCTTAGTTGAGCTTTGAATTGCTGGAAGGTTTTGGAACCAGGTGAGGTGGTCTCAGGAAAATCCCATGGGTTGGGGGTGGAGATGGTTTTCTCCGAGAAGCCCTCGATAGGTGGGTGGAGATAGGAAAATTCCTCAAGGTATGGTGAAGGTTTAACCTTTGGATTCCTTGTTTGGTTATGTTTTGGTTTATACCATGAGATCTCACATTCATGCTTGGAAAATGGCACGGATTTGATTGGCCAAAAGAAATATTTGGTTAAGCCCAATCTATGGTTGGGTGGTAGGTGGAAGTCCCTAACTTTGTTGGCTTTTGCATAAATTAAAATGAATTATTCCAATGTAATTAATGATAACATGTACTTGTTATTATGCGGATTTTATGGTTGATTTGTCATGGTTTATATTCTAGTTATATGTTGGTTATAAGCATGGTTCTACGGTGTGCTCTAGTTATGGCTCTTGTTCATGATTTTATAGTTTATTGAATGGTTGATGAATGCATGGGCTAAAAAATGATGTTGCAACTAGCTTGAGAGGGCATTGAGTCTTCTTGGTGATTCTTAGATGAAGTTCAAAAGTTTATGATCAAATATGCATTCATGACCTGTAGCTTTAATGTTTACCATATGCTTAACGAAATGTCTATCCATATGTTAGGCATGTTCTGGTTAAGATCTTGTTCAATTTTTGAATGGTTAGCCTTGCTATCATGTTATTTATGTTTCTTGAAAGTTACAAGTAGTTCTGGGTAGTGCTATGGAGGCTTCCCTAAAAAAGTGGCATAGATTTCATGACCACATGCATAGTACAGGGGATTTTTTGTCATAACCGCAAGCATGCAGGCTTATGGGTGTGGTTGGAGCCTCATAACTGCAGGTAGGCAGGATTATGGGTGTGGTTGGAGCCTCATAACCGCATGAACATTGTGTCAACAGTGTGGTTGGGGTGTTAAGTCACTGAAAAAGAGTTCCAGATCAGGGATTGATCACCCAAGGTGGTTTTCATGCTCCTGAGTGATTTGTAGTCCCTGAGGGATGTCAGTTTATGTTCAGATAGTCGGCCCACTTCCATAACTGGAAATTAGAGGTCGGGTTATGTTACAGTGACACTCAACTCATGTTTACCCTATAGAACTTGTAAAAATGAGTAAATATGGGAGGGGGAATTACACATAATTAATGAGGAATCGAGATTATCTTATCTACTCTTCTTTTTCATAAGCATAGTTTTAATTCCATGCTGGTCAAAAGGACATACTGCCATATTTACTATATGCAGTATATCCTTTTGACCGACATGGGCTCTGTGTCTGTTCGGTTTGAAATTCTCCTTTCTTGGATGGGGTTATACGGGGTTTGTGCCTCTAAGTTGGCCCCTATGACCTTGTTCTTCTGGTTTGGTTTGATAATATTGGGGTTCGGGGATGGGTTGTCAACAACACCGCCTCTGGGTTTAGTTTTACTGACTCTCCCCGTGATGGGTCTGTTACACTAAAAAATGTCACCTTGACTACTTACAGTTAGTATGGCTCAAATCAACAAGTCATGCTACCCTCTTAGGCAAGTCTCATGCCTCTGTTATCCATCTCAAACTCAAAGAAGAGAGAAAGTCTTGTAAAAATCATGTTTATCTCTGGGGTCGCAGGTTCTCTCTAGCCTTACCTGCGGGGACGCTGACCATGTTCACAAAATCTGCGTCCATGGAAGCTCTGTATGTTAAGGGACAGGTGCGTCCCTCTGTAAAAGGCAAAATGCGCGAGTTTTATCTTGAAAAAGTTACTTGTGGTTACTTCTAGAACATTCTAGAGGTCGGTTTGATGAAATGGATGCGCCTCCAGTTGGTTCATGTATCTCTATTAAGGGGGAACTTATCCCATCAATAAGGGAGCTATCCCACCCAAAGAGGGGGATGATCCCATTGATAGTGGACCTGAATAACCTCTTTACAGCACTATAAATAAAGGCATTGAGCCAGAAGGAGAGGAGGTTGGAGCTATACATTTTCTTTGGGTAAATGCTGCAGGATTTAGGTCTTCCATTAGAGCCTTTGTGAGGAGAGATTGTCTTCACTTGATTCTACTTGGGAGAGGGTGAGCTTTGTCAAAGTAGAGGAAAACCCTTGATGGACCCTGGGAGGAACTTGCACAACACCAAGGCCAGGTTGTAAGAGTTTCTTTGTTTCGTTATTAATACAAACTGGTTTATTTTTCTCAATAGCTTGTGTTAATGAGTTATTTCATGTGTTCCTTGGTCTGCATGTTGAATATATGTTTTATTATATGAAATGCAAGTGCTTGGTAATTGTTTGATTGTTTGTGGTTGCAGGAATTGACTTGAAGGAGGAGCTCATCCGGATCGTCAAGAACGGACTTCAACAACAGCGTTTTGGAATAAGGTAAGCCTAAACACTTGTAGTTTTCATGTTGTAAAAGGTGTATTTAGAGAAAGATCACTCCATTTTGTCTTGTTTGTCATTAGAATGTCTTAGACTTCTAGGAAGGTCAGTCGTGTCCGCACCCTTGACAGATTCCGTGTGACAAATTGGCGACTCCACTGGGGAATCCATTAATGAGAGAGTCTTTTCCTTTATATGAACTTTGCTTTGAGAAAATCATTTTTATTTTCTGGTTTTTGACTGTGAGAATTAGTATTTGGGTGGCTTAGCTGTAGATTTAGTTGGCTTTAGTTTTTCTTCCTTTTTCCAGAAAGACGCAGTCTCTGTGTGCTGCACAGTGCGTCCTTGGACGCGCTGTTGTCGACTGCACAGTGCGGGGCCGCACCTGTGACAACGGGTGGCCTGCGTCTTCCTGTAAAAGTTAAGAAAATTCCATTTTTGCCTTAAATTACTTTTAGATTTTGTTTTTTCTTAGTGTTTTCTGCCCAGATCCTTTAGTACCCTGTCAAGAATTCTCACCTGAACTCGTTTTGTGAGCTTTGAGTGTTTTAGTGGTTTTCAACGAAGTTTAGACCTAGGGTTTGATTTTTGGAAAGGCTTTGTAGTGACTTTGAGCTTAGAAAGTTGTCCAACCTTAGATATCTCTGGTTAGTCAACCTTCTTAGAAGTTGAGCCTGCCGTAAAGTCTCCTTGTTTGAGCAACTTGTCATTTGAGTTGTTTTGGGTCAAATTTCGAATTGCTTGTTTTTAAAGTATTGATTTCCATTTTCAAAAAGGACAAAAAGATTAGAATTTTGTTTTGACTAGTTTTTGGTTCTGCAACAAGCTAGTCCTTGATTTGATTGTGATCAAGTAAAACACCTTAGAAATAATCATTGTTAGTTTTGGCCTCGTTAAGATTGCTTAGAGTAAATTTGCCTTTAGTTTGCTTATGAGTGCATTTTCATAGATTTTAAGAGTTGTTAAGATTGATTTTTGGTTATATTAGATTTATTTGCTTTATTAAAAGAAAAATACAAAAACATCTTCTTAAAAAGTCTTGTTTCAAGTAGTTTTTTGTTTTCAAAAGAAGAAAAGAGTTTTTTTCGTGCATGTAAAGAGAAGTTATGTTTTTATGCTTGGAAAAGAAAAACGAATTGTTTCTTTGATTGTCTTCAATTAAGAAGTTGCTTTTATAAAGATTGCATTCTCTCAACTTTTTAGTTAAGCAATTCATCGAAAAAGTAAAGTAGTGGATAAATCATTTTAGGTGCATTTTGTAGTGGTTTCAAGTCGAGTCAACACACCACTAGTTTCACTTCCATCACCTTTTGACTTAAGAAACAACCTTAAAAGTAACGCTTAAATTAAAATCAATCTAGTAATTTTTATTTTTCTAGGGCTCTGAAGCACCAACATAGCTTAGGCTAGGGTCTTGGAGTAGGTGAGTACTTAACTCTCCAAGACTACAAAACCAAACAGATAGTCTATCTTGAGTAGAACAAATCCAATTGTTTCAGTTACATTCTGGGAAAGCTCCTCTTAAAGGAGAAACACGAGCTCGTGTCCGAACCAGTGAGGGGATCATTCCTCCCTCGTTGGGAACGACGCCAGGCAGTACGTATTACAAACGGTAAACCTCGGATTAACCATTGTCGAGGAGCCAGGGGTCACTTATCGGTAAACCTTGGATTGTTGTCAAGGAGCCGGTAAGGGGATTGGAGCTTGCTACTCTGCCCTTGCGTGCTGTCGGAGTTTAGACTGTTCCCCCAGGTGTAATTGTTGTGATTGGTAACCTTAGTGGCCATAATATCTAGGATTCTACCCAAGGTGACGGTGGAGGGAAGGTCCCACTGTACCTGGAGCAGACGTCGGTTATACTCACTTGGATTTTCTGGGGGGTTCGCTTCACTTCGAGACGGTTAAAGTGGAGGAACTTGGTCCAGTCTATTCATTAAGCAGGTTGCCGGGGTAACTGTTCCACCCACTATTTCTGTACTGAATCCTGCGAGGTTGGGCCTAATCACCAACTAGCGCTTTTGGTCCGGAAGACTTCTGTTTGTGTGTGGTTTGACGCTCTAGATTATTTAGGCGTGTGCTTCAAATTTGATTGGTTCTTTAGAAGACTTTAGGTGGTTTGATTTGAAATTTTTTACTTTGATTTCGTGTGTTGTAGTTAAAATCTTTAATTGTGGCGGAATTACCGAGAAGGTCCCGTCGCATTGCGGGCCAGTCTCCTGAAGTTGTTTCTGTGGCCGAATTGTTGAGAAGATCCCGTGAACTTAGGGGTTCACCTCCTCGAGACGACCCCAGTTATTTAGAGGGTTTAAAGGTCCTTGTAACTCCTCCTAGTGGCAGTAGAGTAGGTTCACCTGAAGAAGGAGAATCTTCCTTGGTAGTCCATCCAGATTACCAAAGATTAGAAACAGGTTACAATCCCGAAGCTGTTACAGTTTCCGAGCTTGCTGGTAGTTTTTCATCTGCCAGTGAAACAGGCGAAGAACCTGAAATTTCAGAACCTGTTACTCCAACTCCTAGTGTTCCTGATTCACCAAGAATAGAAAGAATTATCACCGAAAATCTTCCTGTTGGATTAATTGCTATAGAAGAACTTGTTCCAGAGGAAGAAATAGGCGTTTCTGATTCTGAAGATCTAATTACCCTTGATCTAAGGGAGCGTGAATCCATCTTTTACAGTCCTCCTAGAAGTGAATCTTGGTACCTTGCATTAACCAATTTTTTAGACAACTCAGTAGGTTTTTCTACACCTCGTACTCCGGTTCCACCTAGAGGAATTCATTCTCCTGTAAATATGTCTGGTCAGTCATCTGTGTTTTCACAAAGTCCTGAATCATTTTTACATGGCGGTCCTTCTGTTCCTACTGGGTATCAATCACTTTCTGGTACCTTTGCGGGAGCATCTCCTCAACCTGTTGATCATGGGTTATTAGTTGGAAACAGTGGTAATGTACCATTGAGTATAGGTGAAGTTTATATGATGTCAGGTTCAACTCCCATTAACCAACCTCAAGGTGGCCAATTACCGCCTGGGGGGCAACCTTCGTTAATGCCTGGGGGGCAACCTCAAGGTACTTCATTTGTGACTGGGGGCAACCTCAAGGGTATCAACCCCAAGGGTATCAACCCCAGCCTCAATACGTACCCCAAAGTCAACCTCAGTATCAGTATCAACCTCAAGGATGGCAACCTCAAGGATGGCAACCCCAAGGGTATCAACCCCAAGGGTATCAACCTCAAGGATACCAACCTCAAGGTCAAGGTCAACCCCAGTATTCGTATTTACCTCAAGGTTATCAACCTACGGGTCAATACCCTGGTCAAGGTTATCAACCACCTCAAGGGCAATCATATGGGACTACACCTTACAGTTATCAACCCTATCCTCAATACGGCTATGGATCTCAGTATCCTCAACCTGTTACGAGTCAATACCCTGGAATGTTAACATGGGATCCGTCACAGGGTCAACAGATGTCGCAACCAAGTATACAGTCGGTACCTCAAGCAGGACAACCTGCAGTTCCTGGTCCACCCCAGCAACCGCAACCTGTCCAGTCAAGTGTTCAGACCCCTGTAACTTCTGTAGTTACTCAGCCGCCAATTGCACCGAGTACTCCACCTCACACGGCTGCAGCAACTACCGCTTCATCTACCATGCTTACATCTGGAGTATCGGCAGCTCCGGTTTCTACTGTCCCTGTAACCGCTCCTCAGACATCTGTACCGTTGTCTGGACCCACGGTTCAAACCACAGTCCAGATGCCTGCAGGCCAACCTGGTACAAGTACGGTTGTTACTACTCAACCTCAATTTGTTCAACCTCCGTACCAGGGACAGTATCAACCTGGGCAAGCTGCCCAACAACCGGTTTACCAGTATCAACCGTATCCTGGGTACAATTATCAACCACCTCAACAACCCCAGTACGGTCCGGTTAATCCTGGTTTTCCAGGAGGATATAATATCCCCAATGCGAATCCTGTTCCTAGTTATCCTGGATATCCTCCTCCTGGGGCTGGTATTGTGACTCAGAGTTTCAGAGATCCTAACCGGCAGTTACCATTTATTGCAACTTTAGATTTACCCGACTTGACGCGCCTAACGAACGATCCAATTCAATATCTTCCGTTCTGGCCGCCAATGCCAAATAAGTTGCCCAGCGATATACCCAAGTTCGAAGGTAAGTCTGGAGAGGATCCGTCTAATCACGTGATGACTTACCACCTCTGGTGTGCATCAAATTCCATCTCAGATGATTCTATCCGCTTACGTCTTTTCCAGCGTACACTCATTGGTCTCGCAGCCAAGTGGTACATTGAGTTGCCACGGGCTTCTTTTTACAACTTTAGCCAGTTAGCTACTTCATTCTTAACTCATTTTCAGTTACCAGTCAGATACGATAATGGTACGGAATTATTAACTTCGCTAAAACAATCGACATCCACGTACATTTCTGATCACATCCATGAGTGGAGACGTCGAAGAAGATTAGTGAAAGTTTTTATCCCGGACCAAATTTTAGCTGAATGGTTTGTAAAATCATTATTACCAAGAATTACTGAAGATGTAGCTAAGGCCGGCGTAGTTACTGAGGAGCAAGTCATTGCTCAGGCACAATACCTTGACTTAGTTTACACTCAGTCGGGTACGTTACACGAGAAAATTCCGGATCTTCCAAAGTCAAACCAAATCGCTGCTGCTCCTTCGGGATCTCATGCCGCTGATGGTATGATCGGTATCGTGACTACGAAGAGTAAGAAGAAGTCTTCCAAGACCTCCAATACTCCAATTATCACTTTGCCTGATTCTCCGACAGGAGAGTCTTCTCCTCCTGAACTTACCGCCGACATTCACGCTGTAGAGTCATCTACGGCCAAATCCAAAAACGGTGGAAAGAAGAAAGGAAAGAAGAAGGCTAAAGCAGACAAGGCTCCAAAGGAGAAAACGGAAAAGTCGGAAACCAATGACGAAAAGCGCAAACCTCGTTATCCTTGTCTTATTTGTGAAGAAGATCATTTTACGAGAGACTGCCCTCATCGGGCCGAGGTAGTGAAAATAGTTAAAGGTTCTCCCACTCCTGCTGTGTTAAAGAATCCATTCCCCGAGCAGGAAAATAAGATGATAGGTTCTTCTTCGAATGCCAGTGAAGAACCCATTTTGATGATGTCTCATGTCAGGATTGCGACTCGATCGCAAGATTATGGTAGTAAGGCTCCTGTTGATGGTAAAGAAGCAGAATCTTCTAACTCTAACCCATCAACCTCAGCTCCTGGTTCCGATCCACTACAGATCGAAAAACCTAACCCAGACTTAGTGATTAAGCCGCCCGCCAAGGGTGTACTTCGAAGGTCTGCTTTCAATCCACATGCGAGAGCAGCCCAGAATTACAACATTGTTGAAGACTTAGCTGTTTCACCTTCAGCAATGTCGGCACTCGAAGTGCTGCAATCATGTCCAGCGCAACGAAAATTGCTTTTGTCGGCTATTGGAGCTGTCGATGTTCAGGACCCGAACCTAATGATCTTTGATCTAGAAAGTAGTACACCGCGTCTCCCCCATCAAATGGCTTTCCAAATTCCAGTGATAGTCAAAAACAGGCCTATTCATCGGACTGTGATTGATGAGGGAGCTTCTACGTGTATTATGTCGATTCAATGTTGGAGATCGCTTGGTTCTCCTTCGTTGAACCAATCCCCCACCATCCTTAAGGCCTTTGATGGCCGTGGGTTCCGTCCGTTTGGTATTCTACAAGAATTGCCTATAGGGGTCGAAGGTAAAACCGTTAGTCTGGATGTGGAAGTGGTTGATGCCCCTCTAGACTACAACCTTCTTTTGGGTCGAAGTTGGTCATATGCTATGACAGCGGTCGTTTCATCGGTCTTCAGAGTCATTAAGTTTCCACATAACGGTAAGATCGTGACTATTGATCAGCTGACATACTTTTCATCCGACCCAACCTCTTTAGAAACTATCCAGCATGTTGGTAAAACGACAATCCCTTATAGGGACATTGGTGTAGGTTTAGTTAAGGATTCCGGTTTACTGGGAACTTTTCCTCTCCCTCCACTCAATGCAGACCCTTCGTTCGCAACAATTCATATGATCACGTCAGAAAACATTATTTATGATGATCCTTGGTATGTTCCCTCTGACTCTGAGCTAGACTCACTCGGTGATGTTATGCCGTTGAGTCCGTATGAGATTGCTTATGAAGCTCTTATGTCTTTTACCGACTTTCATTCAACCGACCAAATGAATGTGGTCAGTGAAGAGTCACTTTTCACCTCACCCTTAGAACGGATAACGTTTCCCGAAGAAGTGTCATCTGACGAACAACTTCGCGAAATCCTAAGTGTAGATGATCTACCATGGGACGATCTCCATCACAGATCTTCGTTTTTACCTAAGGATGATGCCTTTGAAAATGATTTTTCATCTATCTTTACCGCTGAATATGTCAAAGACGCTCAGGATCCAACGAAACATTCTGATTCAGAGCTGAATTTAGGGAATATTTCTCGTACTATTCCCATTGATATTTCAGTGAAGCCCGGAATCAAGGAGAACATTCATATAGGTGCCGCATGTACTGAAGAAGAAATCCAAACTTACAAGGCCCTATTCCAAGAATTCCGCGACGTGTTTGCCTGGTCTTACGAAGAAATGCCGGGAATTGATCCTGCCATTGTTGTTCATGAAATCAAAACCTACCCGGATGCTAAACCCATTCGGCAACGGTTGCGTCAGATTCACCCTCGAAAAGCAGCTGCAATCAAAGCCGAAGTCGAAAAGCTGTTGAAAGCAGGTTTCATTTATCCGATCCCGTTAACGGATTGGGTATCGAATATTGTTCCCGTCAATAAAAAACAAGGAACAATAAGAATCTGTATCGATTATAGGGATATCAATCGAGCTTGTCCAAAAGACAACTATCCTACGCCTTATATCGATCAAATTATTGATGATTGTGCCGGAAGTGAGATGTTTTCCTTCATGGATGGTTTCTCCGGGTATAATCAAATCAATATTCTACCTGCCGATCAACCAAAAACGGCATTCATTTGTCCATGGGGGACATTTGCTTATTGCAAATTACCTTTTGGCCTTAAGAATGCCGGTGCTACTTTTCAACGGGCCATGTCTTATGCATTTCATGACATCAAGCACATTGTGCAACCCTATCTCGATGATTTGCCTGCTCATTCTTTACACCGAGCTGATCACCTTGTCCATTTACGAGCAATCTTTATGAGGTGTAGGCATTATCGAATTCGGTTGAATCCCCACAAGTGTGTTTTCTGTATAGAAACAGGTCGATTGCTGGGATTTGTTGTTTCCAAAACCGGCATTCGCGTCGATCCCTCGAAAGTCGAGGCTATCATCCAATTGCCTCCTCCTTCGAGTTTGCGCCAACTCCAAAGTTTGCAAGGGAAAGCGAACTTTTTACGCCGATTCATCCCTAACTACGCCGAGGTCACTAAAGGTTTTACACGGTTGTTGAAACAGAACGTACAATTCTTTTGGGACGAGATTGCTCAACAATCTTTTGATGCACTGAAACACGCGTTGACCCATGCACCGTTATTGCATCCTCCCAACTACAACCAGGACTACTTCTTATACCTCGCAGCTTCGCATTCCACCATTGGAATGGTGTTAGTTCAAGAAGATGAATTCAAGGCAGAGCATGTGATATATTACCTTAGCAGAACCTTAAATCCAACTGAGTTAAAATATTCGCATGTGGAGAAATTGGCCCTGGCAGCCGTTCAAGCTGTCCAGCGTTTTCGTCACTACATTCTTCTCCGCAAAACTACTGTTATTTCGGATTGCAACCCTATGATTTATATATTGACAAAACAACTGCTAGGGGGCAAGTACTCTAAATGGATCGTCATCCTGCAAGAGTTCGACTTGGAGTTTGAGAAGTCCAAGTCTAAGAAATCTTTAGTCTTCGCGGAATTGATGTGTGATTTCCCGAGTGCTGACACAGAGACTGTGGCAGAGGAGTCCATTGCGGACGAATCTTTGTTTCTTATTAGCACTGTAGATCCGTGGTATGGGGATATAATCATCTATCTCCAAACCCAAACCTTTCGGCCTGAAACTTCCAAGGAAAACCGTCGAAAAATTCGGTTTCAATCCCAGCAATACAGAATTATTGGAGATACACTTTATCGCCTGGGGGCAGACTTAGTTTTTCGACGTTGTTTAACTCACGATGAGGCTGAGAGAGTTTTGAATGATTGTCACTCTGGAGCATGTGGCGGTCATATGTCTGGGTATGCCACAGCTCAGAAGGTGTTGCGCGCTGGCTATTTCTGGCCGTCTATGTTTAAAGATTGTATCCTTGCCGTCAGAAAATGCCACAACTGTCAAGTGTTTGATCGCAAGATGCGCGCTCCACCTGCTCCTCTCCACCCTATAATGGGGCATTGACTTTATTACTTGGGCGATGCCTACATTCGACGCAAGCGGCAAGACAGCTGCACTTTTCGTATTCAATCATATCATAACTAGGTTTGGTGTCCCACAAGCAATCATTACGGACCATGGAAGCCATTTTCGAAATGTCATGATGACTGAGCTTACAAGCCAGCTTGGTTTGCGCCACGATAGCTCTACACCTTATTATCCGCAAGCCAACGGTTTGGTTGAGTCAATCAACAAAGTTCTAGTCGTCATGATTCGACGGATCATTGGTATCCATCGAACGAATTGGCATAACATGTTATTTTCGGCGCTATGGGCATATCGAACTTCAGTGAAAAATTCAACAGGTTTCACCCCTTTTCAGCTAGTTTATGGCTTAGAAGCTGTGTTACCTATTGAGTGCGAAATCCCATCACTTCAAATGGCTGTCGAATTACTTCCAGCTACTTCCGAAGAGGAGAAACGGTTGTTATACTTAGCTAAATTAGATGAGACTCGACGTGACGCTACTTTAGCTATCGAGACTCACGCGAAACGAATGAAAGCTCAGTACGATAAAAATGTAACCCCTCGAAGTTTTTCGGAAGGAGACCTAGTACTATTATATGATCAAGTGAACGATAAGCTAGGTGCTGGAAAATTCGTTCCCATGTGGCATGGGCCCTACATTGTAAAGCGAAAGCTAGCAAAAGGGGCTTATGAGTTAGTTGATTTTGATGGGGACTCTTTGGGCAAACCCAGAAATGGACTTTACCTAAAGAGGTATTATGCTTAAAATGATGGATGGAGAAATTTTTAGATAGGTTAGATTTCCTTTCTAGCTAGCAAGTGTGTTAGTTTAGTCAGTGTGCTTAGCTTAGCAAGTGTGGTTTTTCGTCATTATTTTGGCTCATCTTGGTTTTACTCTTGATATTGTAGATGTCGACGCCTCTCCAAACATACATTGGATTTGCTGATGGTGCTTGTCGTAGTACACGGAATATCTCTTCCGCAGCTTGGGTTATCTATTCACCCTCTGACGAGTTAGTTTCTATGCATGGGGTAAGCCTCGGTCAAACAACGAATAACATTGCAGAATACAGTGCAGTGGTTGAATTATTATCCGAATCTATTTCATTTGGAATTCGACGTTTGATAGTGAGGTTAGATTCTGAACTTGTTGTATTACAGCTTAATAGAGTTTATGCCATTAGAAATCCTGTGTTATTAAGGTTGTTTTTGAGAGTGCGTCTCTTGGAACGTGAATTTGATTACATTGAATATCAACATATTCCAAGGTCTTTGAATACATTAGCAGATGCAATTGCTTCTCGAGTGTTGGACAGACATTTATAATAATCATGCAAGTAAATTTAAAGACATTTCATCATACATGTTAAACAAGATAAGCCGGTAATAGTGATATATAGATATAGATAGAAGTGTGTCCAAAAATATATACATCGTCTTCGATCATAGGTTTAACACACCTTATGATCGGCAAAATGATAGTGCAAAAAGTCAAAAATGTCACATGTGACTACAAAAGTGACTAGTCAATCACTGGTGGTGCTCTCTGTACGACACCACTGCGCGGGCTATCTTGCGCAGAAATCTCCTAAACGGTCCAGGGACCGCGACCACGAAGCGCTGAAGCCTCATTGGAATATCATCCATAGTAGTCTCAGGTATATCTGCCGTGAGACGCTCTAGATCATGCTCCAAATCGGCTAGTACTTCTGCTGTCGCATCCTGTAGGGCCGGTGCCGGTGCAGCTGGATGTCGTCTGTCGTAAGGCCGGAGATTGGCTGGACGCTGTGGTCCAACATCTGCATTTTTAAAATTTTACTGTTACTTTGAGACGATATATATGAAAAATAAAAAATACATAATTAGAAAACTTGTGAAAATGAAAGTACCTCTGTCATCCCATTGTTCTCCCTGTGGAAGAACCATGTCCGGATCACCTCTGAAATCCATTCCGGCATATGGAAAGTCTTGTATCACAAAAAGCTGGCCCTCTAGCCAGTCGAAGTAACTGTCTGAGAATCGAACCACTGCAGCACCCTCGTCAGGATGCCGGGCCATCACCGCAACCCATCGAACAAGCTTTGGCTCCCGAGGACCCAAGTCATCAACAGTGAGTTGCTGAGGGATCAGCATAGGAACTCTCTCCAAGGCAAAGCTCACGACTAGAGGCCCATATCCAAAAGTCTTTAGTCGTCCGTTCTTTGCCTTGGTTAGTTGGCTCTTCATATGAGCCGACACAGCTTCGCACCAGTTGAAGATGGTGCCTTGGTAACAGTCAACTGCCATCCGCATTTGGGATCCGGAGGCAATGTGCAAGGCGGCCGCGCCACAAATCCTAGTGACCGTAAATGCAATAACTCTAAGTTCCGCCAGAGCGATGTGCTTTATCTCCACGCCTTTTTTATGGCGAGTCCCTGGTCTGCACCACTCCTCGCGGAGATCATCAAGGGATTGGCCACCCGGCCTGGTCCCCGCAAGGTTGAGTTGCTCACCTCTGTTTGGCAAGCCAGTGAGAAAGTATACATCCGAGGGCTCTATCTCGAGCTGGTGCCCTCCAATGTAAAAACATTGATCTTGAACGTTCCATCGCTCAACCAGCCATTCCAAAAATCTTACCTGGCCCCTCATGCCCGGTATGGTCCAATATTTGTACAATCCACATGTTCTTAAGGCATCCAGAGAGGGTTGGTGGTTAATCGCAGCTTCATCGTCCTCTACGTGCTCTCTCTCTCTCCAGTCTAACATGTTTAAGGTCCTGCACATCAAAAGAGTCAATTAGAAATTAATTTGAGAAATTTGGTGGTTTTTTGAGAGAGTAGGGTTTTGAAATGCGCCCTTTGCGGAAGACGCACCCCGGCTTTGTAGCACAGGGCGTCCGGACGCAGCTCGCCTGAAGGCGGACTGCGTCCCCCGACCTTTTTCCCGTGTGAGAAAAAGTCGGGGGACGCGGGTCACCCGAAGGGCACCTGCGTCCGCCGAGGGGCGCATTTTGAACCAAAACCCCCCCAAAAAATGAAACAGAGACCAAAAACAAAAAACTAAACGGATAAAAATGAAGAGTGGGATGTGTAAAATACCTCGGTGAAGCGGCGTTCGATTCCGACGGTCAGATTTTCCGCAGCAACCACGGGAAGTTTCTTGTCAAAAGCTCCTTTTTCAACCTCAACAGTGAAACGGTAAAAATGACATGGTAAAAGGTCTTTTTATAGGTTTTTTGGATGAATTAGTTCATTTTTTACCATGAAAAGATGTTTTCAAATGTATTTTTGCCTATTTTAAACAGGTATGAGTAATGTGTCGCTTTTGTGCAGGACGAAGGGATTTCGAGGGAAATTGTAATTTTTCACAAACAAAATTTCAGAGTCATCTTTTAAGCCCTTTTCTGACTCCTAAAACATGAAAAGATCGCCGAGTGTTTCTTTTTCACTCGTTAAAACGGAATTAAAAGACGGTCCCCTTTTAGCTCTTTTCTGACCGCAAAATCAGGAAAAGATTGCCGGGTTTTTGTCGTTTCAAACTCGATAAGGAAATAAAACGACGTGTCTTTGATCGCTTTTTACTTTTCAGGTCAACGACACTATTATGAAAGTACTCCTTGGTCGCAAGATCAAGCGGTTCCCCCAGGTATTATTTTATACTTTTTCGGGCTTGAGGGACACAAATATACGAAAAAGTTCAACGTGGAGTTTCCTTAAGTTTTTCAGACTCTCTAAAAATAAAAAACGCCGAGTTTGGGCTCGTTAAACTTTTACAGTAAAGGACCTGTTCAATTACAAACAGGAACGAACCACTCCTTCCTAGGGTTCGCATTTAAACTAGGTTGGACTCGTCCGAAGGATGAGCTTATAATCAAGCATATGTTATCCTCCTCAAGCTTGTTAAAAATAAAGAGGTACTTGCCAGAAATGGTGGGGGAAAAAAGAGAAGAATGAACCTATTTGTCACCTTTTGCCTCAGAAGAAACTTTATTACCGCTCTTGAACACGACACTTTTCATTCACCTGGGTTGGGAAATCTTTTACCTCACAGTTGACTAAATCACTTTGAAAATCTTTAACCGGGTTCAGGGATCAACTTTGAGTTATTCGTCACCAAACCATCTGTTGTGTCGTTATGTGTTCAAGAGGTCTGCAAGCAAAACTTTCATCTGCAAAATACTTGTCATCCATTTGACCATCCCTGAGTCAGTCCTTACAGCAACATTTCTTCAACTTGAACAATGATTTCGTGTTGCGGGCTTGCCTGCAACGGGTCGCTTTCTATCGACATCGACACATTATCTAGAAAGATGACTTAGGAATCGACAGTACCTTGAAGTCTGCATGCATCAATGGCAGGTTTCTCGCCTTTGACGTCAGTTTACATCATTGACTTTCGATCAGAGGATTCCGTGAAGTGTTCGACATCAAAACATCTATTCACATTTCACGGGTTGTGCTTGGTACTTTGAGGACCATTGACATTACTGGTGGTTTCTCTCACGCTTGTTAACAGTTTACATCATTGACTGGTAATCAAGTGGTTTCTACCATGTTCGACATCGAATCATTTAATCACATGGCTAGAATCGTACCAATTCGGGAAGTAGAAGTGAAGACCCTGGATCTAGTTTCTACCATCCAGGCTGCGAGGAGTTTTGTATTCATTGTCTATGTAGACTTATCATAAACAGATGGCTGCGTCCATACTGTGTCTACAAAAGTCTATAAAAATGATGTACTGCAAGATCATTCCTGTATCAGAATAGTTAGTCCATTAGTTAAAGTTTTGAATCTGAGTATGGGAATGCCTACCTCAGTGATGATATAATCTTATCCATGTATTTTGTGTTGAAAATTGCAGGTTCCAACCAGGCCATCCACAAGGCAATCCTTGAAATGATAAAGCGCTTCACCCTTCCTAGAATTACAAAACCCTATTCTATTCCAGGCTTCGCACTTTAGGGGGCAATCTGTTACACTAAAAAATGTCACCTTGACTACTTACAGTTAGTATGGCTCAAATCAACAAGTCATGCTACCCTCTTAGGCAAGTCTCATGCCTCTGTTATCCATCTCAAACTCAAAGAAGAGAGAAAGTCTTGTAAAAATCATGTTTATCTCTGGGGTCGCAGGTTCTCTCTAGCCTTACCTGCGGGGACGCTGACCATGTTCACAAAATCTGCGTCCATGGACGCTCTGTATGTTAAGGGACAGGTGCGTCCCTCTGTAAAAGGCAAAATGCGCGAGTTTTATCTTGAAAAAGTTACTTGTGGTTACTTCTAGAACATTCTAGAGGTCGGTTTGATGAAATGGATGCGCCTCCAGTTGGTTCATGTATCTCTATTAAGGGGGAACTTATCCCATCAATAAGGGAGCTATCCCACCCAAAGAGGGGGATGATCCCATTGATAGTGGACCTGAATAACCTCTTTACAGCACTATAAATAAAGGCATTGAGCCAGAAGGAGAGGAGGTTGGAGCTATACATTTTCTTTGGGTAAATGCTGCAGGATTTAGGTCTTCCATTAGAGCCTTTGTGAGGAGAGATTGTCTTCACTTGATTCTACTTGGGAGAGGGTGAGCTTTGTCAAAGTAGAGGAAAACCCTTGATGGACCCTGGGAGGAACTTGCACAACACCAAGGCCAGGTTGTAAGAGTTTCTTTGTTTCGTTATTAATACAAACTGGTTTATTTTTCTCAATAGCTTGTGTTAATGAGTTATTTCATGTGTTCCTTGGTCTGCATGTTGAATATATGTTTTATTATATGAAATGCAAGTGCTTGGTAATTGTTTGATTGTTTGTGGTTGCAGGAATTGACTTGAAGGAGGAGCTCATCCGGATCGTCAAGAACGGACTTCAACAACAGCGTTTTGGAATAAGGTAAGCCTAAACACTTGTAGTTTTCATGTTGTAAAAGGTGTATTTAGAGAAAGATCACTCCATTTTGTCTTGTTTGTCATTAGAATGTCTTAGACTTCTAGGAAGGTCAGTCGTGTCCGCACCCTTGACAGATTCCGTGTGACAGGGTCGAAGTTTTTATCCCTGTATGTTTGTTGGCCCTAGAGCCTTATGTTTTTATCTATCTATTCTACTAATTATTGTGCCCTATGCCTCTAGGGAAGTCTTTACGGGGTTAGAACTGTGGGTTTGTGATGGTTTGGGTATGGGGACAACACTTATGGTGTAAGTCTCGTTGGTCTCTTAAATTCTTCTTCTGAATGCTATGATAAGTTGTGTCTCTGTTTAGGTCAGATGGTAAGGATGATGTGCATGGGAATAAACGGGAGGAAGTTCCTCGAATTTTATGGTGGAAATCATCGTTTCGTGCTTCTTCCTTGGCAGGTGTGCAGGGTGGTAGGGTTACCTGGAAGCAAAAAGCTTCTGAGCTTGGCCCACCTCATGTACAAGCAGTTCGCCCTACCCACCTTTCCACTACACACTGTGAGTTCTTGGAAATGGTGTGGGCAGCAACTGCTAGAGATCGTGGTAGGAGAACTAGGTCAACTGCGAAGGAAGAGCACCTCAGCCCATCTGGAGAAAAAAGCGGGGCCACAAACTAGTCTCCAACATCATCGATGATGTGGCCACAACATACCGTGAAGGGACAAGCGAGGAAATCAAGCAGTTAATTGAGGAATGGGAAGATGACTTGAACCGGCAGGCTGGATCGATGGACATGGAGGTGGAGGATTAGCAAGCTATGGTGCATGATCCTCGACAAACCTGTGGTCATGTTACCCAGTTTAAGCAAACTTTGTACCTATACTAGTCCATGAAGGGTATCTTCGGAAAGGCCTTGGAGAAGATCTCTATGAGCATGGAAACAATGGTGCAGGACTTCCCCAACTATAAACAAGACTTCCGAAAACTACAGTTTCATCTGCAAAAACAAGATGGTCACCTTCGACGAATTGAAGATCACCTACCTTGCCTTCTCTCACATTCAGTGCTTCCAGGATCCAATGTTAAGGATCTGGCTCCGGTAGAGTCTGTGTCTGCCGAGGGAGAGGAGTAGTTTGCTAGCTGGTTTCAGTTTTGTTTTATTATATATGTGGATAGCTTTTAATCTCCAAAATGTTGTTTCTTATGTTCATAGGGAAATAATATTTGGGCAAGGCAAAGATATACAAACTTATATAGCTTGAGTAAAAAGACTAATTATTTTTTGTTACCGGATGGCTTATCATGTTGTTAGTTAGCCAACAGACTTGGTTTCCCTCTAGGCAATTTGAGGCCACCTAACTATTCATATGTGGATGTAACTTGCTTATATTTGAATGAAAATGGAAGGATCTACCAAGCATACAAAAAAAAAATTATAGTTTTAAAGATATTTGGAAAATATCGCTTTTTACTTTCACATGCACTTTCTTAACAATAATTTGGCACCTTTAATCTTTTTTTCCACAATCCTATAATTTTTTGTAGAACTTTTATTTTTCACTTTTTCTTTTTCTTAATTACAAGAATAAGTGTCACCAAAAGTCTAAATGTTTTTTAAGGACCTAGAGAATAGGGAGACCTCTAAAAAATGATTAGACCAATGGTTGGATTAGACAACAAATTTTTTATATGTTCGTTTTCATGCAAATATATTTAAAATGTATGAAATATAAAGAAATCCACATAGATAATATATAAATAGTATATAAGTAATTGACAATAGAAAATATGATAAAAGTAAAATTAGGATCATATATATTTATATAGACATAGTTTAACTTATAGACAAAACAATTTTTCTCATCGGAATCTATCAATACAATTTGAAGTAAGATTGTGATTTTTTGTTGTTTAATATATATTTTTTAATGCATAAATGGATTCAACACTTTCAAAACCCCTAGAGTACTTGAATTTTACAATTAAACAATTTAAACTTGAGTTTCTAAAAATCTCTATCGAATTTTAATTAAAATTAACCAAAAAATATACTTTAAAAAAATTAGACTATACCTATATATGTGTGTGAGCATTAAAAAGTCACATCATTTAAAACATATTTATTTATAATTATTAATTATATCATATTAATTATTATTATTTATATTTATTTTATAAATATTTATATTTGCTAAAAAAATATTTTTAAAAATCACATATTAATTTTATCAATTAAAAAAAATTAATAATAATAATAATAATAATAATATAATTTTATCTATTAAAATAAATCAAATTAAATAAAATATAAATATTATACGTAATTTCTTTGTTCTATATAAATTGTTTCGAAAAGTTTTTTTATATATATGGTTGTGAAATAATTTCTATATGTTATATTGAAAAGAAATATATATTCATTATATAAGGTAGTCAAAATTAAAAACCCATATAAAAATCAATCACTAAGCTGTCAAAGAAGAGGAAGCAAAATAAAATAAATCACTAAATTATCAAGGTACCAAATGAGGAGAGCAAAATGATCATGATGTTATGGGTATTAAGTTTATGGAAAGTCTTTGTCCCCAAAAAATAGTCCTATCCTTCTCATGATCATCACCTATGGGTTCTTTTTCATCATTATCCTAACGCATTTTAATTTTTTTTGAAAATATAATTTATTTGACTAGATGATATTAACGCATTTATATATATATATATATATAATGTTTTTTAAGACATTTCATTTTTCATTTAAAATTGGTTAAAGAGAAAAAGAAGAAACACACTTTATACATCATTACAATGTCTAATAATTACTATGTTTAAAGAGAATATTTATTAACAATGCATAAAGGGTTCACACAAACACCATCTAATAATAATTAATGTAAACACTAATTTCAAAACATTATATTATTAATATATTAATTATAATTATAATATTACGACTCTGATCGAGGTGCGAGTCGGTGATTGGGCAGCCGAACAAAGGATTAATGGATTGTACTCCGAGTACAGCACAACTGCTCCTCACAGGCTCAAGGCGATGGGTATGGTGGCCCTTTGCATGATGGCATGCAACGAAGATGGGAAAGGTGGCAACACGAGTTATGATAGTGTTGGCCCTAACAACAGCGAAGGGAGGAAGTTGGGTGTTGTTGTTCGGATCGCTCATGGACGGGGAGACTGGTAAGATGGATGGGTTCGGTGACGCCATCCACAATAACAAGTATATTGACTTTTTGCGGGAGTTAACGGTTATGTATTCAAATATCTCTCAGCCCTCGTAATGTTGACCTGTTTTGGTTTTCATTCAAGGGAGAGGGGAAGTGTTATGGGTGAGAATTACGAAATCGAACAGCGCTGGAGGAATTTGAGGCGGAGGCTCATGGCGTTTGCTTGGTCTTGTGTCTGTTTCTCGCCCCGCTTGGCATTTTATCCATTTCTCTTTGCTTTGAATTCCTTCTTTTCAGCATGGGAATCCTGGAGATACTGGACAGAGGGCAGAGTGGTGCAACTCGTAGGGGTCCTGTTGGTATAGGTAGAGAGACAAGCCCAGGGGGTAGAGTATGTCAATCCACCTGCAGTCTGGATGATATCCCTTGCTTTAGATACATGTGTAGCCGTAGGGAGATAAGTAAAAACCTCGGCATGAGGGAAAAGGTCAAGAATTATGGGCAAGAAGTCTAGCAAGGGAGCGGAGCTAGCTATGACAGGCAGATACGTGATGGAGGTGTCATGGGGCTCAAGGATGAGGGGATGATTAGGCTGGGTTCTCTGTGTGTGTCCTTGACAGAGGGGAAAGGGTATGCTTGCCTTAGTCGGTTGAGTGAGGGAAAGTGGCAGCACTCACCAATCTGTAATTGGGGAGCGGAAGATAACCTTCTTGAAGTTGAGAGGAGGTGTTTGTGGCGAAGGGTAACCATTGTAGTTGGTAGTGGGTCGGCCCCCTCCAGCGAATTGACCTATGACCACGAAGGACCCAACACTGCAATTAATAGGGGAGGGGAGGAAGAAGGCGGGTTGGAAAGCTGTAATATTACCACCTGGGTGCAAGGCTACTGTTATATTATATTAAATTGGCACTAGTTAACGACTTGTTGCAATTGACAGGGTTGGGACAGTAGAACCATGGCTTGCCCTGTGAAAACCCGTGGTCATGGAAGAAAGGCCCAAGCGACCAGGAGGGACATGGACCCAGGCACGTCTGAGGTCCGCAGAGGTAGGAAATCTATGGAAATACTAATCAGTGAGGTGGTAAAGCCGTACCGAGAAGGCACAAATGAAGGAATTCCCAAAATTCTAGAGAAATGGGAAGAAGAAGATAAACAGGAAAGTGAGACGGACACGGAAATGGAGGATTGGAGGCCCCTTGTCCTTGACCCTAGCAACAAAAGGGGCAGAATCACTCAATACATGCATACCCTATACTTGTATTAGCTTATGAAAAGCCCGTTGGGTAAGGCTATGAAGCAGATCTCGGTGGGCATGGTTGTCACTATTCAAGGCATGTCGAATTATAAACAGTTATTCCAGAAGGTACAGTTTCAACTGCTTTAGACTTGTAATAATTGAGAGGCATATCCCTTGTATCTTGGAACAGACCAAGCTGCTGGGAATGAATGCCAAAGATCCAGTGCTTGTGGAATCAGCGTCTACTGAACAACATGACTAGAAAATCTCTCGTCATTTTTGTCTATATATGCAGATAACTTTTACATTTCCTTATGCAAATATATGTGTAGGTAGAAATCTAGAGTATGGGCATGAATTTGAGACTTATATAGCTTGGATAGAAAGACTAAAACTCTTTGTTACTGGATGGCATATAATGTGGATAGGTGGCCAACAGACTTGGTTTCCCACTGAGAAAGTTGAGGCCACCTAGCCAATATATGTGGTGTAAATTTGCTTTATAAACTAATGAAAAGGAGAATCTACCAAGCTTAACAAAAAAAAATATATTATAATATTATATTATTAATATATTTAATCAAAAATATAAAGAAAAATTGAAAGTTTTATTTTTATTTTAAATTATTATAATAATAATAAATTTTATTATATATAGCATGTTAGATGTGAAAAGTACATAAAAGTTTAAGAAAATCTTGTATATAAGTATATTTCTACTCTTTTGTGTACATAGTTATTTATTATATTAGCGGAATACAACAATTTTCAAGGCTAGATTATTTTGTTAAAAATTCAACAAAACATTTGAGGTGATCATCACTCTACCATCATGTAAGATTATAAGTTTAATAGGGAACGTAAATTTTATGGCTCAATGAGGTTTGAGGGCAAAGTGGACACTAGTATACTTAGGGTTTACTAGGGTTTTGAGTTCAAACTCCAATCTCCTTTCATCTAATGCTTTGGTATGTTCCCTTTTTGTTTCAATGCTTTGGTTCATTTGGTTTTCTTTATCTCAATCTCTAACATTAGGTTTTTTTGGTAGAACCTCAAGCACACTCTTGATGGGAAGAGTCAGTCTGACGACTATGGTTTCTTTATTAGTTCCTTGAATTAACCCACGAACCATCTCTACCACCCTATCTCCTGCCTCATGAATCTTTCTCACTCTGTTATTGGTAATTTAATCCCATTCTCTACATTTTATGTCTATCTCAAGCCACTAATAATGAAGAGAGATTACAAAGGTGGTTGACCTGATTCTAGCATGCAAGGCGTGACTTGCAATTCCAATCCACAGCCAAAAATCATTTTTGTCATAAAGTTCCCTATTACATCACCTAGGCACAATAAGATGTCATCAAATTTAAAGAGAGCTACCACCATTAGTTCTCTAATGACACTAAAACTAAAGTGGAATCCATTGAGTAGGCAATCAATTAGAAGAGACAGAAATTATCCAATGTCTATTGGAGACAAAATTTAAAAGTGTGTGCCAAACACATGTTTCTCCAAGTCTAGAGATACCCCATCTTCAAAATCCTTAAGCTCTATTGGCTAAACAAGGCCTTCATTTCCCAAGTGGTGCAGGAGAGAGGACATCGATAGCAGGGCATCTTGCAAAAAGTGGACTTCCTAGACAAGAAATTTGAAGTCATTTACAAAGTAGTAAATGATTCAATTGGAGACAAAATTTAAAAGTGGGTGGCAAACACATGTTTCTCCAAGTCTAGAGATACCCAAGTCTTCAAACTCATTAAGCTCTTTGGCTAAACAAGGCCTTCATTTCCCAAGTGGTGCAGGAGAGAGGACACCAATTGAAGGGCATCTTGCAAAAAGTGGACTTCCTAAACAAGAAATTTGAATTTGTTTACAAAGTAGTCAATGACATATATATCATTTTCTAAGACACTACGGATTCCTAACACACTCTGATAGTAGCATCTTCCCAAGCTCAAGCTTCTTAAAAAGCTCCCTCTAATCTTGTTTAGTTAGATGATGACCAAAAAGACCAAATAGATATACAATGTTAGTAGCACTCTACATTAGCTCTGCAACATTTGGTTTTCCATATCCTTTCCTAATAAATTTAAGTAAAAATAAAACTACTATTTTTCACTTATTGTTATTTATTCTCTTTATTGCTTTACTAAATTATAACAAATTACTTTAACACAAACCATAACTCTAAATTACTCTCATCATCATTTTACATTAAACTACTAAACCTAATCTCTTAATATTGTGATATATTAATATTAAAGTAGCTAATTTAAAAATAATAATAAACACATTCTTACTCTTATCTTCTAGGAAGTCATACCTTAGACCAATGCAATTCAAACATCAAGATGACATTTGAAAATCAAACATAATCTATACGATAAATTTTGATTAGTCACAATTTGAAAAAAAATTCTTTACTTGAAAAAGTGGATAAGCACCATGTACGGTGAAAGGTCGTTTCCCCAAGCAATTTCGTGTTACTCTCTTACATGGGTACTACCGTCCTTGTAATGTTTTGAACGCATGGTAATATAGAATGGTGATGGGTGCTTAATCAATAAAAATATATTTAACATTAAAAAAATTATTTGAATTAAAATATTTAATTTTTTTTAATATAATTATAAATTCTATATATATTTTTAATTAAAATTTGAATTAAAATATTTAATTAATTTTTTTAATATAACTATTAGTTTATAAAAAATATTAATACGACAAGAATTTACATTGTAGTAATAAAAAGAATTACATTGTAGTAATAAAAAGAATGATGGTAAACTTACATTTCACAATGTATTGTGTAACAAGATATTGAAATTATCAGTGAATAGTAACAAATATAAATATTAATAAAAAAATCTGTAGAAAATAAAAAAAATAATTTCTATTCCCCAATTAGGGTGCGAGCAGGCTAATATTGGTCATAGTATTGTGTGATGGACACTCTCTGGATCCCAAAGCGATCCATCACCACCCTCTACATGTTTGTATCACATGGAACGGTGGCGGTATGTATGGACGCATTCAATGTAATTAACGAAGGTGGCAAGGTTTGTTTAACACGGCATGCTCCCAGCCTTTTAGGTGTTCAATCTGGTAAGTCTTATGTCTGTGTATGATCCGAATTGGATCCTAAAACACTCTCTAAGTTTTCATAACTATTTCAAATTATGCTAAAAGATTCAAGTCCTAGAAAAATCAAAGCTATTAGAAGGAATCCTCGTAACAGTTGCAGTTGTGGCCAGAGCGGAGCAACGAGGACCCTCGGTCGAGCGCGCAGACCGTTGGCCCATGGTAACACGCACTGGCACAAACCGGCAAAATCGGAGGCCAAATTAAGAAATGGGAGGCCAAAGCGCTAATTGCGTATCGTAGGGCGTCCCCCTCAGTGAAGGAAAGCCTTGAAGCGCTCGGACATGAAATTGCTATAAAATTCAGAAAAGTAACACATTCCGTTCCGTAGTGCGGGATTCCACAAACCGGCAGGATATCGGAAGGCCTCGAGGCAGTGAGCAGTTTTGGCTGAGTCCCGCTCGATGCCACACATCGAGCGACACGCGTCCAGCAAATGAGAGAGAAAATCGCCCGCATCGGACGGGTAAACAACGTGCGACTTGTTCGCCCGATATGAAGGACAATCGTAGGATCTAGGGGGCCCAGATCAATGGTGGAGACGTGTCCCGATGACTAACCGGATTTGACAGGTCAAAAAGCAAGATGACAGGGGATTTGAAGTCCGACGTGGATGATGAATTAGCAAACGATTCATGATTCGCGGGCAATCTTGAAGCAAACATAATTAACAACCATTCAAAAATGATTCAAGGAATTTGACACCCAGTGCATTGGCAACCAGGTGGCCACCTCCCTGCGAGGCGTTACCCAGTGATGATGACGTAGAGCAGAGGAATTAGAACGGACAATGGTAAGGAAACAAGAAGGCTGAGAAGCGGAAACGATTAGTCAAAGAACAGACTGGCTTTAAAGCCATGAACTGACAGAAGCAGAGAGGAGGCACACACAAAGACGCAAGAAGCTAATAGCAAAGAACAGAGAGTAGAAGCCGAGCTGACCTGAAGGCAGCATCGAGCCAGACAGAGCCAGAGAGAGTTAGAGACTCTGTATACTCCATTAAAGGCTTGAGAGGTTCAAGCAAACTCCTCGGCATAAGCCTGTCATACTACTATGACCCTCAGAGGTCGAGTTTCAGTAAGGAGAGTCCGTGCACTCCATTTCTAATGACTTCATTCTGTTTAGTGAGTCTCGAATCGAGCTCACTATTGTAAAAAACTCTGCTTGAAAACATAATAGAGAGGCCACCACTGAAAGGCTAGACCGGGAGACGTAGCCCAGGAGCATTGGGTGAACTCCTTATTAAACTTGTTTTGTTTACATGTTTGACTATTATGTTTTCTCTGATTGCCTCAGTGTCTATGTATTCTAGCAACCTTATCGATCTGTTGCATAAGTAACATAGGCACATCGATGCACATGAGTCTGTAATACCTTTAATTCTTTGTCTTGGATAAATTCCAGATCAAGTGGTATCAGAGCTCTAGGTTACTAAGGTTAGACAAGCTTGTGCTGGATTTTGTTGTCGAATGCTAACTAGATCAAAGCTTAAATTAGGAGAAGGAGAATTGGCTGAAACTAACCCGGAAATTGGAAGAGTCTATTCCAAAGAGGAAAATGTCATAAGGAAATCCCTTGGAATCATACCCCCAGTTCATGGATCGTTTTATGACCCTGAGATCCATGGTGGAGGAAATGTATAGGGACTTTAAGAAACATAGAGATGAGGATTCATCAAACTCCAAACAAGACAAAGGAATAGAAGAATCTCTCCTCCATGACCACTCTAAAGGCAAAGGGATAGAAGAAAAATTTCTCACACCTCCTAATAGCCCTGAAAATAAAAAGAAGACATATTTGATTAAATTAGATGTTAAATTTGATTTACCAATATATGATGGAGAGTTGAATGCAAAGAAGCTAGATAATTGGATCAGATAGATTGAAGTTTATTGCAGAGTGCAGAGCATTGACTCAGACAAGAGTAAGATTCAGCTGGCCAGCCTATGCCTTGGAGGCACTGCCTTGGTATGGTGGGAAGGCAGGACACAAGCTGACATGAAGAAACATGGTAAGATTCTTTATGTTTGGAGTGCATTTGTTTCTGCAATTAAAAAGCAATTCCATCCACTAGCCTACATGCAACAAGCCATGATGAGCTAGCAAACTCTTCGACAACTAAAAGGACAAAGTGTACAAGGTTACACCCAAGAAATTAGGAAAAGAGATTTGATTCTAGGAATTTATTTAGACTCACCTGAGACTCTGTTGAAGTATATAGGTGGTCTACACAGCTACATGAGGCACACTATCCTCATGTTTAATCCCACCAACATAGATGAGGTATCCGTTCATAGATGAGGTATCCGTTCAGGCTATGCATCTAGAGGCTAGAGGTAAGAATGGGAACCCAGAAATTGGGGGATCATACAAACCCACTACAAGAAAAAATAAGGAGAAAAGAAAACAGAAATTGGAAAGAGATGAAGACAAACACTGTACAAAAAAGAAAGTCTTCATGCACTTACTGTAAGAAGGATGGGCATGATGATGAACAATGTTGGATTCTGCATCCGGAGCTGAAACCTAAGAAGTTCGAGGGCAAGAAGAAGAAGACTGATGCAGCTATTCGAAAGGATTTTGGATCAGACTCAGGAGATGAAGCAACAATCGCAGCCACAGTTATAAAAGGTAAAAATTCTAAAGCATCTACTAGTTATTCTGCACAATCTATTGATAATGAAGAAAATGAGAGAAAAAGACATGAGCTTTTTCATATTCCAATTATTTCCAGTCATCAAAAGATTGATACTTTGTTTGATAGTGGCTCACAAGTAAATTTAATTTCTAAAGCAATTGTAAAGAAGTTGGGATTACTAACCACACCTCACAAGAAACCATATCCATTAGGTTGGTTATGTGATAAAGTAAAGCTACAAGTGACTAGACAATGTAAACTTAAGTTTTCTTTTGGGTTAGCATTTGTAGATAAGGTTGAGTTAGATATAGTTCCTTTGGATATATGTGGAATTGTTTTAGGAAGTCCTTACTTGTATGATAGAAAATCCATTTTCTATAGAGCTGAGAACAAGTATCTACTCGTTAAAAATGGAATCGAATATATTGTAAGAGCTCATAAGCTCAAGAATAATTATACTCTCATAAACTCAGGGCAGATGAAACGAATTGTAAATTCATGCAAACAATTTTTACTAATGGTTGTAAAGGAAAAGAAACCTGATAAAACCAATGTATTTGAGGGTTGTGATGCTAAACATCAAGCTGATTTAGAAAAATTTGTTTCAGAATATGATATATTGTTTCAAGAACCTAAAGGTCTGTCGCCCAAAAAGGAAATAGTGCATGATATTAATTTGCAGCAAGATGCTCCATTGCCTAACATCAGAATGTACAAGTTGTCCGCTTTAGAGAATGCAGAAATCAAGAAGCAGGTACAGGAGCTGCTCGAGAAGGGGTTCATTAGACCTAGAACATCACCATGCAGGTCTCCAATTGTTCTGGTGAGAAAGGAAGATGGCTCGTGGAGAAAGTGCATTGATTATCGAGCACTGAATAAGATAACGATAAAAAATCGTTATCCCCTTCCTCGCATAGATGATCTATTAGATCAGTTGAAAGAAGCTATTTATTTTTCCAAGTTAGACTTGGCTATCGTCAGGTCAGAGTTGCAGAGCAAGGTGCATGGAAGATTACTTTCAAAATAAAGAAGGGACTGTATGAGTGGCTGGTTATGCCTTTTGGCTTAACTAATGCTCCTGCTACTTTCATGAGAGTAATGAATGATGTACTCAGAACTTTTCTTGATGATTTCGTTATTGTATATCTAGATGACATTCTTATATTTAGCAAAACGTGGGAAGAACATTTAAAGCATGTTAAGCAGACTCTAGATGTTTTGAAAAGAGAAAATATTTATGTTAAACTCTCAAAATGTGAATTTGAAAAAACATCTTTGAATTATTTGGTACATATAGTAGGGGGTGGTGAATTGAAGATAGATCCCTCTAAGGTTGCAGCCATTTTAAACTGGCCTAAACCCAAATCTACTACAGAAGTCAGAAGCTTCTTAGGAGTAGCACAATATTGAGAAAGTTTATTTCTAACTTTTCCTTAATTGCAACTCCCTTACATGCTTTAATAGGATTGAACAAGGTGTTTCAGTGGGGAGGCAAATAGCAAAAAGCCTTCGACACCTTGAAAGAAAAGATTAGTACAGCACCAGTACTAGCACTGCCCGATCTTCAAAGACCATTTGAGATTGAAACAGATGCCAGTGACTATGCCATGGGAGCAGTGTTGATGCAGCACGGTAAACCCATATGTTATCATTCTGAGACATTTAATTCTGCAGTAGTTAACTATCCCACATATGATAAAGAATTGTATGCATTAGTACAGAGTGTGAAAAAGTGGAAACATTACTTAATGGGAAAAGAGACAGTTATACATACTAATCATCAACCACTTCAATATCTACACTCCCAAACTAAGTTGCAGCAATCAAGACACTATAGATGGATGGGTTTTCTACAACAGTTTCATTTAGTCATCAGATATAAAAATGGCATACACAATAAAGTTGCAGATATGTTATCTAGACCAATTATAAATGCATCTACTATACTTAAGCATAATTCAGTATTGCATGAGAGCTACATTGAACAATATGCTCAAGATATAGATTTTAAAGATGTATATGCAACTTTAAGTCAAGGAAAACGAGTAGAAGAATTGGATTATCATGTTAAGGAATAACTTTTGTATGATTTTGGGAAGCTATGCATTCCACAAACTGAAAGAGTAAAGATAATTCGAGAAGCACACACTTCTCTAATATCATGTCACTTTGGTGTAAGTAAAATAGTTGCACAGCTGCAAAGATTTTGTTATTGGCCAAAAATGAATGAGACAGTTTCTAGATATGTAAGAGGGTGTACCATGTGCGCTAAAAGCAAGCCCAACAATAGAAAACTAGGCTTGTACACTCCACTACCAGTTCCTTCTCATCCTTGGGAAAGTGTTTCCATGGACTTTGTTGGAGGATTTCCTAAATCTAGGAAAGGTCATGACTATTTATATGTTATTGTGGATAGGTTCAGCAAAATGTGTATTTTAATACCTTGTAACAAACAAATTACAGCTGAACAAACTGCAAAGTTGTTCTCTCAGCATGAATGGGTTCATTTTGGATTACCCACTTCCAAAATATATGATCGAGATACCCGATTTGTTGGGAAATTTTGGTCAAGTTTGTGGGAATTGATGGACACCAGGCTAAAGAAGAGCACAACTTTTCACCGACAAACAGATGGCCAAACAGAAGTGGTCAACGGGACAGTGATCTAGTTGCTCGGATGCTATTGCAGCAAGCATCCAAAACTTTGGGATGAACATTTATGTTATGTGCAGCATGCTTACAATTGAGCTAAATATTCTTCTACACAAAGATCTCCTTTCGAGACCTGTTTTGGTTTCACCCCAAGGTCTCCCTTGGATTTTGTCTTTGGTAAAGACATAGAATTTGACGGAAACAATGATGTGGACAAGGCAACAAAGTTCATTGAACAAATCCAAGAGATTCACCAGGCAGTACAGGAACAACTGGAAAAGAGCCAAGCCAAGTACAAGGCAAGGCATGACAAGCATTGGATGGAGCATAGTTTCCAAGTTGGTGATCAAGTCTGGTTGTATATCAGCAAAGACAGAATGCAAGGTGAAGGTAAGAAGCTAAAACCAATAAGGTATGGACCTTTCAAGATACTTGATAAAATTGGTGAGAATGCTTTTCGCCTTGATCTACCAGCTTACATGCACATCTACTCAGTTGTTAATGCAGACAGCTTGAGACTATTTGAACCTTCATTAATTGAAGATCCCGAAGAGCAGAGTCAATTGCCTTCTATTGATGATCTGTTACCTGAATATCTTAATGAGTTGCAGGAAGATACAGTTTTGGAAAAGAAGGTAAGAACTACATGTAAAGGCAATGTTGAGTACCTCAGGATCGGACTCAAAGGTTCAAAACCAAGCAATGTGAAATGGATAGAAATTGAGCAAGCGAGGAAGCAATACCCTCACTTGATTGATGCTTGAAAGAAAACCAACTTTTGGTGGTCCAAAAGCTTTTTCAGTGGGACGGTCATGATCCGAATTGGATCCTAGAACACTCTCTAAGTTTTCATGACTGTTTCAAATTATGCTAAAAGATTCAAGTCCTAGAAAAAATCAAATCTATCAGAAGGAATCCTCGTAACAGTTGCAGTTGTGGCCAGAGCGGAGCACGAGGACCCTCGATCAAGCACATAGATTGTTGGCCCATGGTAACACGCACTAGCGGAAATTGGCAAAATCAGAGGCCAAATCAAGAAACGGGGGTGGTTTCTGATATGCGATTAGCATTATCGTAGGGCGTCGCCCTCAGTGAAGGAAAGCCTCGAAGCGCCTAGACCCGAAATCGCTATAAAATTTGAAAAAGTAACGCATTCGGTTCTATAGCGCGAGATTCCAAAAACCGGCAAGATATCGGAAGGCCTCAAGGCAGTAAGCAGTTTTGGCTGAGTCTTGCCCGATGCCACACATCGAGCAACATGCGTCTGATGGATGAGAGAGAAAATTGCCCGTTGGGAACCAGGTGGCCACCTCCCTGTGAGGCGTTACCCAGTGATGATGATGGAGAGCAGAGGAATTCGAATGGACAGAGGTAAGGAAACCAGAAGGCTGGGAAGCGAAAACGAGCAGTCAAAGACCAGACTGGCTTTAAAGCAATGAACTGAAAAAAGCAGAGAGGAGGCACACATAGAGACACAAGAAGCTAATAGTAGAGAACATAGAGTAGAAGCCGAACTGACTTGAAGGCAGTATTGAGCCAGACAGAGCCAGAGAGAGTCAGAGAGTCTATGTACTCCATTGAAGGCTTGAGAGGTTCAAGTAAACTCCTCGGCATAATTCTGTCATACTACTATGACCCTCAAAGGTCGAGTTTCAGTAAGGAGAGTTTGTGCACTCCATTCCTACTGACTTCATTCTGTTTAGTGAGTCTCGAATTGAGATCACTGTTGTAAAAAACTCTACTTGAAAACATAATAGAGAGGCCACCACTGAAAGGCTAGACCGGGAGATGTAGCCCAGGCGCATTGGGTGAACTCCTTATTAAACTTATTTTGTTTACATGTTTGACTGTTATGTTTTCTCTGATTGCCTTAGTGTCTATGTATTCTAGCAATCTTATCGATCCATTGCATAAGTAACATAGGCACATCCACGCACATGAGTCTGTAATACCTTTAATTATTTGTCCTAGATAAATTCCAGATCAATGTATGAGTTCAACAAAAGTGTGGAATTGAGAAACCCTACAGCCTGTGGCACGATTCCTTGGAGCCACTTCGCGGGGATCTAGTTCATTCACAATGGGTTCAGGTCATGAGTCTCGGGGATGTGCTCAATCTTATCACTTATTTCTCTGTCATGACTCGTTCTTCATGTCTGAGGGTTTCATGGGTGAAGGGATATGCATTGTATAAAACATTTTGGGAGAATGACTATGGTTGACTCTAAATTGCTTGAAGATTGTCTCATTTTCTATATTCATGTGTCTGTGCTCTATGGAGTTTTGTTGGCTCGTACGGGTATTCTGTTGATTAGGTCGACGGGTCGCTTATGGTCTATCTGATTCTGCCATTGGCATCCCAATCCTGGTTTTTCTCTCATATTTTGTGGCTACGGCCCTGATGTCCCCAGGTCTATGCAAAGCAATGGTTTGGTTTTTAATTCTGCCCTCAGTTGTTCTTCTTATTGTTGGACTTATGGTTCTAAGCATTGTGACTTCTTTTAAAGGCTCTAGGTCCACAATTAGGGCCATCGTTGTGCTTTGCATGGGTTGTGGTTCTCACAATTGATTACCTTGACATGACCTATCAAGTGCGACCCAAGGCAGTACTCTTCTACTGGGTTTTGGCTTGTTCTGGGTCGGCATTCTAGGTATCAATTTGTGGGTTTCAATTTTTTTTCTCTATGGCACAAGCACAACATCATGGCCCGCGTTGCTTTTGGAAGAGTTCAAGCCACTCATGGTTCTCATGGGCATGGAAAGAAGGTCAATATGACCACAACATCTAACACTCCTAGCACATCAATTGGGAAATCTTGTGGACACAAGTCTACCTTCAGGATCATTGATGGAGCAACTACAACATATCACGCACGCTCAGCCTTGGTTCGCCAACTCAACACCAAATGTGAAGAGGAGTTAAATGAGACAGCATAACTATTGGACCTTGACTTAGATTATTGGAAGACCTTGGTGCCTGATCTGAGACATTCTAGGGGTTGGGTTTCTCAGTATAAGCAGATTGTTCATTTGTATTGGTTGTTGAAGAGCCTCCTGGTTAAAACCCTGAAACACATCCCTCCAAGCTCGACCACGACTGCGCAGGCTTTCCCTGACTATAGCAAATATTTTTAGCAAATAAAATTTCAGTTACAGCAGCAAAATGGTCATTGTAGCCTCATTGTGAGAAATATCCCACGCATCCCGCAATCTGAACTTCCTAGGTCAAGTGCAAAGGATCCGACTCTGGTTGACTCAGCAGATGATAAGTAGTATGGCGTATCACCTCTATTCTACTCACTAGTATATGCAACAATTTTTATCTCTTCAGTGCTTTTATTATGTATAGAGTTATCTAGATGCTAGGCAGTTTAAGTACAATCAGAGTAATTTAGCATGGATCTATAGACTTATTATATTTTGTTTTTGGATGGCTTATCATGTTGTTAGGTGGCCAACATACCTGATTCCGCTCCAGGCAAGTTGAGGCCACCTAACCATTCAGCATATGGATTTAACTTGTCTATTTTTGAATGATAATGAAAAGAAAGGTCCTATCAAGTTTACAATATATCTATATATATATATATATATATATATATATATATATATATATATATATATATATATATATATATATATATAGTTTAACCTTATTAAATCAATACGAATTTTATAGGTTTGAGTTGGGGTCAATGCAATACCTTTTGCGTTATACTGCCTAAGGGCAACTACTATCTATTGCTTAGCTTAAATATAGCTTAATTAAATTAAAAAATAATAAACGTAAAAATAAAACAACTAATAAAATATTGCATTATTAAATGTAATTGATGAAAAATTAAGAAATTTGATGAACTAATATTGTTTATATTAACATATATATATATATATATATATATATATATATATATATATATATATATATATATATATATATATATATATATAGATATATATATATATAACTTTTCATAATTAAATTTATTAAAATATATTTTTAATATAATAAGAAGTCGCTTTAAGTTGAAAATATATTAAAAAAAAAAAACATTAAGTTAGGAAAATGGAAATAATATAAAAAAGTAAAAAAATAAGAAAGTTAAATAAAACGAAAATAAAACTAAAAATGAAAAATTAGTAACTAATAAAAATAGAAATGGGCGTTACTAAATAGCCAATAATAGGAGCTCAACTAATCACCTTTCAAATAAATAAATTTAAATAATAACAAAAATTGAATTCCCAGTGTTAAACTATGGATAAGCGTTGGACTTTTTTGGTCAAAGACAAAGTAATATGTAGGCAAAATTGAATGTGTAATACCATGTCTGTTGTAGGTATAATAATCATTTTTATTAATAGATTTATTTCAAAATAAATTAATTTATAAAATTTATCTAACATAATGATTAATCACTGGAACATGTTGGTTTTGAAAGTTATTCATTAATGTTAGTTGTTAAATAATGTTATAATAATGGATAAAACTATGTTGTTAAGGTTAGAGGGGGAGGGGTCATTTTTTGCCAGGATGAACAAAGAGTTGTTCAATATGCTTGGGGACTTGGGAAAGCTAAAACAATCACGCAGAGTTCCGTGCATTGTGGATTGGCTTGGAGCTAGCCTCAAAGCGTGGAATCATGCAATTCATTGTCTTTGGAGATTCCTTATTAGTTATAAAGCAATTCATGAAAGTGAATAAAAATATCAACACTTCATCCTCCCCTTTGATTCTTAGGATTCATGCAGCATTATCCAAGTTTGATAGAGTAAAATTCTTCCACATATATAGAAATTTGAATACAAGTGCTGACGAACTTACAAAAATAGGGTCCATTGTGTCTCAAGGGATCATAGATATTAATGCAAAATTACTCTCATACACAGTTCCATAAATGAATCACAATCATTGGTATCCTTGGCATGAAGGGAATGTTTAATGGCCTTCATTTCCCAAACCTTGATTCTCCACAGATAGATGGAATGTTCCCAATGGTGTAGTCGGGCCCATCTCTCAAAGAGACACTTGTATAGGCGATCTCATATGACGAACAAATGGTTATTAGTGTTCACTCTCTCTTGTGATTTTGCCTTAAATTTCTCTGGAGCTAAGTTAATGATATATACATCGACTTCAGTGAACCCTTCACTTCATGCCAAGGAGAATTCAATGTTAATGTTCAGCATGAATTCCAAGTCTTTTTGTCCCTATCCTTTAGTGGTTCTCATTGTACTGGGTGATCTTTAGTTATCGTCGAGCTCGGATTTCAATCGCAGGTTCATCTATATATGGTCCTATGGAAGATTTTGGCATTATCAATCGTTATCTCAAGTCTTTGCTATCGGGTTCAAAAATTCAAGTGTCATAGGTGGTGGTAGTTTGCTCTTCTTTGTTCCTAGTCCCCCCAAGTTTGGTCAGCATGTTATTGTTCTCTTCGCAACGGTTTCCATGGAAGGTCAGGGCAATTTTGAGGAGCTTCGCGAGACTATCAAAGCCTTAGATTTAATAGACAGATTGTTGGATTCAATGCAAGCTCTGGTCACTACAATCAGCAAGCTAGAGGGTTTAAGTGAGAGTCAACAAAGTTATTTTCAATCCTTTGTGGAGGATAAGCTCCTTGAGCACCATGCAGATATGGAGCTCAAGCTGGTTAGACTTAGCTCTGAGGTGCAGCAACTCTTTGAGTGAGTGGAGGCTTTGGAAATGTCAAATGAATGTGCTAGAAAGGATGCCGAGGCAGGCAATGTTGTAGGGGTTTGTTGTAGGCACAGATAGACTCATCGAGTTCGTGACCTAGAAGACTTTGACGATAGCCTATGGTGACCACCCTTATGGTACTGAAAATAGTCATTCTCTATATTTTAGTTATTTTTTTCATGTAAATTGTTGTTATGTTAGCTTGTAAATTTTGTCTTCTGTTACGATCTTTCTATAAGACGTATGGAGATCATATTTTGTCTTAAGAGTAATGTAAGCAATGGAGACAGTAAACATTCATATTACTCTTTCAAAGATCTCGCTTTTATGGATGGCTCTAGATAAAGGGGACTAGATGTAAGGGTACTAGCCAAAAATCTAGATTTTTCTTAATATAAAATTTCCCACCCATTCCATTATATATATATATATATATATATATATATATATATATATAATGATCTACAAAGGAGTAAGTTATAGATTTGGTTAAATGTCTCTTAATATTAAATCATTAATGCATTTATTTACATCAAAAAACAATTATTAAACGAAGAAAACAATTTTAAGATATACTCCAAATCCAAAATTTAACAATTATTAAAAAACCAGATCATATTTCATAAATTGTCAAAATTACTTAGATTTCATCCATTTCTCACCACGTTTTTTTAAGTTTGAAAACTCCTAATTAAATTCTATAATTAATTTTCCTTTAATGTCAAATTTTTCTATATATTTATGCCATTATTTTTTTTGGAGTTGTCTTTAGTGTGACTTTTTGGACTTTCTGGTGTCGGAATCCGGTGGAAAAATTTGAGGTTAAATCTTGATTTACATTATTTAAACTGTTTTTTTTACTGTATATATGGATTCAGCACCCTAAAACCCCTAAGGCACTTTGTTTGTGCAGTGGTTACCCATCAAACTTGTGATTTCAAAAAATTCCTATAGGATTTTAGAGAAATTAGACCCAAAAACCCTCTGGAAAACTTCCTAAAAGTCACACTAAAGACAACGCGTTTTTTTTATATGGAATTTTGATTGGTTGTGAGTGATTGTCAATTCTATATATTTATATGATTGCTTTTTTTACGCAAAATTTATAGGTATGAGAGATTTTCATGTTTTTGGAAACAATTTTTCAAAAAGAATAAATGTATTTTAGAATTTAAAATATAGTTTCGAAAGTAATATATATATATATATATATATATATATATATATATATATATATATATATATATATATATATATATATATATATATATCTATATATATATATATATATATATATATATATATATTTCCAAAAGTTCTCTTAGAATTTTAAATTATATGTATAATTTTTAAATAAAAATAGCTTAAATATATAATATATAAATTTAAGAATAAATGTATTTTAGAATTTAAAATATGGTTTAGAAAATGATTTATAAACATAATATAAACTAAAATGTGTGCACCTGCATTAGCCTGTGATGAAATTTTATAATCCTAATTGTACTCATAAAAAAACTCTAATGAAATAGGTTGTAAAGCATTAAATAGTTCATTTTTGAATTTTCAACATTCAGTGTATAAATCTATATCTATAAGCAAAACCAAAATTTCAAAGAAAGCATCCTACTCCATGTATAAAACTCTATCTACAAGCAAAAGCAAAAGCAAAATTTCAAAGGAAGCATCCTATTGTAATCACTTTTTTTTTAAGAAAATAATTTAATTTAACAATAAATGTATATTAATTTATTATTTAATTCAGTTATCTATCTATCTCTTTTTATTCCTTAATATTTATTACTTTTTTTTTCCTTTCATAATTGAAAAAATGCTCCCAATTTTTTTTGATAAATGTTCTTAGCTTCTCAATAAACCCCTCGCTAAATAGATTATCCCAAGAGCTAGCTGCCAGCATATCTACATAACTTTCCATGTTGTCTTTGAAGGCTCGACATTCTAAAATGAAATGTTTTTTTGTTTCCACTTTTCCTAAAGAACAAAAAATGCATACTCTTTCCTCCCACACTTCTTTTGGCCTTTTCCAACGCCCTGTTTCACAACAGATTTTATGAAAATTAGTCCTTAAGTGAGCAATAAGAATTTTGACTCTCCAAGAGATATTGGCCTCTATGTATTCTTTTGGTTGATGACTATGAGTGGGATTGAACACTTCAATATAGTATTTTTTCTTTCTTCGTAACTCCTTTTCTTTCTTCCTAGCTCCTTAATTGAATTAGGGGAATAATAATAATTTAGTCATATTAAATTAGGGGTTAAATTTTTTAAATATTTACAAATACAAATAATTGAATTATTCCCCTAATTCAATTATTTATATCTGTAAATATTTCAAAAAATTACCTTGTAATCTAATATGACTAAATTATTAGTATCCCCTAATTCAATTATTCTATTTGTAAATATTTATAAATTTTATCCCCTAAACTATTATGATTAAATTATTTATATTTATAATTATTATACAATTTAAATATATAAATATCTATATATATATATATATATATATATATATATATATATATATATATATATATATATATATAGATATATATATATATATATATATATATATATATATATTAATTTATTATTTTTTTAAAGGTATAATTGATTAATTTTAATAATTTTTTTAACAGTTATATTTTTAACTCTATCGTCTTGTTCTTTTTATGCCCCTGTTAAATCATATTTTCTCTATCTTATCGTATTGATGATGAACCACATTAGTTGGTTCGAAGCACGTCGACAACAAAAGCATTCATGTGATGGATCCTAAAGGCATTTTTCTAAATAATTCTACTCGGATAAACCTACATTCTTATAAGGGTAAGTTCTGGACCTGAGGACTATCAAAGGAGGGATAATCTTGGAAGTTAGTTGGAAGAATATGTAAAGGTTGATGAGACAAGTGTTGCTAAGGTGGAATACATGCATTATGATAAACAATAATTTTTGTTAATGTTTGGTAGGCATCCTTTAGGTGAGGGCAGAAATGATCAAGCCCAATCCTTTACATTGGCTTTATCTGGATCTACTCAGTTGGATTAGGGATGGCCATTTTGGGGTTGAATTTAAAGAGCCAAAGTTTTGACATGAGTCTTAATGGTGGTTTGATAGGTAGTGATGATGGATTCTCAACTAAATCTATTCTTGAGGCCTCTAGAGGTTTTGATTTTTTGTATCTAGAAAAAATATTGGAGTTTTCATAGATGAAGGTGACAAGGTTGTTTAAAGAACTATTAGAAGTTAAATCTCACGAGGGGTGTTTATTTCTCAAATTTCAAGTTGCTTGGAACCTAGTGTGGAGTTGGGAGTTGATTCTTTGCAAGAAATTTTTCCTTCATTGCTTATCAATCTAGATAAAGAAGTGAGTGAAAGAGACTCTAAAGGGAAAGAAGACAAAGTGATCCCAGAGGTGTTAATTAATAGGGTTAAGGAGGGTATAGATATTTTGAATAGAGTCGATTCGAGCCACGGAGAGGGTGTTTTAGGTGTGGGTTATTGTGGTAGCAGTCGTGTTCTTCAGCGGGATGAACCTGAGCTAAATGATAGAGAGCAAGGAGGGGACAAAATCATTTTGAGAAAGAAAAGACAAAGATGTTTTAAGTAGCAAGGGTTGTTAATGGAATTGGTTCTTGGAGATGATGTCAAAATCCATTAGTGGTAGAATTATTAGGACAGGCTCTGGTTGGATGCTTCTTTGGCCAAAGGATGGTTGAGAAATCTTTGAAGATTTTGTTGTTAAAGGATTGGTCACCCTAGCTAGGGTAATTGTTAAAATTTTACATCGTCAGATGGGGATTGTTTTATGATCAGTTGAGGATGTGATAAGGGTTATGGTAGAGCCTTGGTAGTGGGACACAACACCATTATTTTTGAAGTTGTGGACCCCATTCTTTGATGCATAAACTAAGAGGATGGATTATATCCCTGTGTCCTTAAAGATATTGGGCTTACTAATTGATTTCTAATTGTATGATGCGTTTAGGGAAATAGGAAGCTCTCTTGGAAATTTTGTCATGGTGGACATGAATTTCTTAGCATCTATGTTTATGGCCATGAAAAATATCTCGATGGGCCTGACCTATTTAATGGAAGGGGTTAGATAGAAAGATGAATTTACATAAGAGAACACATTCCTTTACTAAAGCCACTTGATTACATGGGGATCACATTCAAATATTTGAGATGTCACTGATATGGGAATCTATCATAAGAGTGTGATTTGCGTTGCTACAAAATATTTTGGTTAAGAAAGAAGTTTATGATTGGGAGGCAAGTGCCATGTAACGACTTAGCTGGCTAGTTGGAGACAGTAGTTAATAAAAAGGAAGGACCTTGATGCAGGAGCATCCAGCTAAGGGAGGTCATGGCTGGAGTATTTGTCTTTGCAAACCGGAAGGAGTTTCAGTTAGTTTTTTTAAGTTCCATTTAAATTTCTAGTTAACAGCATTTAGGACTTTACGCTAAGTTTAAGGCTGTCCCAGCCACTGTTTATTTTTATTTACTGTTCTTTTATTTTTAATTTATTGTTTCAAATTAACTTTAGAATACAGACAAGGATGAATAGTTATCAATGAATAACTAAAATGTAACTACTGACAGTTTAAATAACTGTACAGTGATCTTTAAGAAGGAAGGAAAAAGCCACTGTAATCATCCATCATAGTATTGAATAAAAAGAAGCATGCAATCATTTTGAGAAGCAAGAAAATCTGAGTCCATATATTGCAGCCTAAAGTTATTTAATTAAGTTCATCTACCCATTTCCTAACAGTGACAGAGAGCAGAAATTATCGTAGAGGCAAGAAGAAAACGCGGACGAGTTCCATAAATCAACAAAGAGGGTTTGCAGAAGAGTCGAAACACAACAAACATCTACAGGTACCAACAAACTTGTATCATTCCCATTTACTATTTACTTTTCAAAATCTATGTGTATATATAAATTTACAGTCCAAGATACAAATACAAAGTCATAGACCAGTTATAGACCGAACAAGGAGACAAAGGTCATCCATAACAATGCCGAATATAATCATGAGTTCATAAGTTAACTATAGAGCAGACATAATTACAATTTCATAAGTTAACAGCTCAGAGGCATAAATACATAGGACCATGAAACTTTGAGGTCGAAGCCACAACCCTCGACAACAGACCCACTGAAGACTACAAACAACAAACACTTCGAAACAGACAGACAGAGAAACGACGAGGCACGACCCTACCCGATACAAGAGCATAGATGTCAGGGCAGAGACCAGCGGCCGGTAAGCCCGGTTATTCACTTGTAGTGGCCACCAAATAAGGTCGTGAGAATCCAAGACAAGAACCATAAAAAGAAAATGAAAACAGGGATGACAGTTTAAGGAGAGTTCACTTACTAGAGGATCCGAGCCCTTGCAAACGAGGGAGGAAGCCGCGGACCAAGGTCATAGTCACTAGAGCACCCACTACTCACAAGGAGTGAGAAGAATTAGTAACATTAGCAAACGAAGAAGAACCATAAAGCATGGAAGGAGAGCTTACCTCTGTTCAAATGTCGGATGAAAGCTGAGAGTCAAGCCACCCCACGACCATGACCTGCAACAGAACATCAAGCTTACAATCAAACAGCGAGGTGAAAGCCTTGAAGACAAAAGTATAATCAAAACCACATAACGACAAACAAATTTACAGAGTCGAGGCAACCCAAGAGTATAGCTGAAGTAGCGCCCACAGAGCCACAAGGTAGGCGGCCAACACAAGACCCATAGATGGGTGGAGTACCTTGCAGAAGCCGAGGGTTTCATGCCCACGAAGCCGACCTTCGAGTCAATACACAAAATTGATAAAAAGAGGAGCATCGTAGCCACAACCGAGCCATACGGCCACAGAAAATAAGAGACTAGCGTACAACTAAGACCCACAACTACGGGAACCACAGTCATTACCAAAGCTTGCAGATAGAAACCCTCACGGAGAACCATCCCGAGAACAGGATAACCGAAGCCCTTGAGGAGCAGCAGCCTGAACCCAATAGCAGAGACCTCACCTTGACAGAGCAGTAGAGCACTGGAACAGTAACAGAATGACCAAGGCTAGGGTTTCTTTTGCATAGTGAAGAGGCGGGAGAAGCGGGACCCTAGAATAGGACAGTTGTCCTCACAACATTAACTCACCAGTACCATGCCATAAAACTAATCAACCATAAAATCATCCACGCAATCACACATTAATTATATGTTGTAATTGATTAGGGCTGGTCCCATCAAATTTGGTAACAGAGTAGGTTAGGGTTAATTTTTGTTGGGAAAATAGAAGTCGGAAGACGAGTTCGTGGTAGAGCTATTCGAAGAGTAGCAGATGAAGGATTGAGAGAAGAGATTAGGATTTTGAGTGCCCATTTGGCAGTGGTAGAAATAGGAGGAGAAGGGATCCTAAAGGAGGGGATGATAGTGAGGAAGAAGCTGCAGTTACAACAGATGGATTAGATGAGGAAGGACCTAAAATCAGATTGCTAAGGTCAGTTTTATTGGCTAGCAGTAAGCCAAAGCCTGAGATTTCAAACTATGATGGTATGTTGTCCATAGAAGTGTTGTTGGACTGGATCAGTGAGTTAGACAAATACTTTGAATGTGAGGAGATCAACGAAGATAGAAAAGTTCAATCCGTTGCCACCAAGTTGAAAGGACATGCAGCCTTATGGTGGGACAATGTCCAAGCAGAGAGGAGAAGATCAAACAAGCCACCCATTAAAAAGTGGACTAGAATGGTCGCCAAAATAAAGGGTAAGTTTTTTCCCAAAGATTACCAGATTCCTCTGTATCGGTAGGTGCAGAATTTGAAATAGATAGAAATGACTGTGAAAGAATATACTGAAGAATTTCATCAGGTGAATTTGAGAGCAGGTTACGTTGAAGACACGCCACAAAAAACAGCAAGGTTTTTGAATGGCCTAAGGCTGGAGATATTGGATGAGATAAGTATTCTTTCTCCAAAAACCATAGAGGAAGCATACCAGAGTGCCTTGAAGGAAAAGAAAAGATCACTAGGAAGCAAAATGCCAGGAGAGGACGTGGATCTGGCAGAAGGAAAGGACAATGCTTTGGCAGAGGTAGGACTGCCAACAGTGAAGAAGGCAGTAGTTCAAAGGCCTCAGGGACAGCAGAAAAGGAAGGTAGCATGTTATGAAACCAGCTCAAGAAAAGATAGAAAATAGAGATCAACGCCTTAGAATTCAACCTCTTCTAGGGGGCAACCTCCTTTACATTACATAAATGAACAATTCTTCGATGATACAAATGACAAAACCTCCTTTCTATATATAGAAGTCTAAGGAGTCACAATATAACCCAGCTGACCTAACAATAATAATATAAAGCCACAAAAATAACAATAGAGGGATTCTATGGGGCACAGTAATAACAATATGGGGGCAATAGGGGCACAACAATATTAATAAGGGGTATAACTACAATAGTAATGGGGTAATCACTAGTATTATAGGGACCCAACATGCCCCTCTCCTTCAAAAAAGTGTTGTCCTCAATGCTTGAGTAGTTCTGGATACTTCTGTATAAAATTCTCATCCTCCCATGTGGAATCTTCAGCAGATAAGTTCTTCCACTTGATAAGATACTCCGAAATTGATCGATTTCGTAGCTGTCGAGTTCTTGTTTCTGTGACTGCTTCCGGTTCCAATATAATTTTTCCTTCCTCGTCAAGTTCTGGCAATATTGTTTGAACTGGGAGCTTGTCGCCTATAACCTTCTTTAAACATGAAACATGGAAAACTAGATGCAATCGAGAAGCTGCAGGAAGCTCCAATTTGTATGCCATAGTACCAATCTTTTGCAACACCTTGTACGGACCATAATACTTTGGTGATAATGTATTATCCTTCTTAGCTTGCTTGAGGGACATTTTCTTATATGGTTGTAGCCGTAGGAATACCCAATCACCTACATCAAAACTTCTTTCACTGCGATGTTGATCTGCCTGTTGTTTCATTCTATTCTGTGCCAACACGAGGTTATCCTTTAAGAGTTGGAGGACTTGTTGTTGATGTTCGATGTGATGTTCCACTTCCTAAACCTTAGAATTTTCTCTTAAATATGATGTGATGGATGGTGGTCGATACCCATAAAGTGTCGTAAATGGGGTCATTTTTGTTGTTGTATGGAAGGAAGTGTTATACCACCATTCAGCCAGAGGAAACCATTTGACCCATTGTGTCTGTTTATCAGATACAAAGCAATGAAGATATCCTTCCAAACATTTGTTTACTATCTCAGTTTGCCCATCAGATTGAGGATTATAAGATGAGCTATGAGCTAACTAAGTACCAAGACAAGAAAATAATTATGTCGAAAAATTTCCAGTGAAAATGGGATCTCTGTCACTTACAATAATCTTTGGGTTTCCATGTAGCTTTTGAATTGTTTCCATAAATGGAGTAGAAACTGTACTAGCCTTAAATGGATGTGATAATGCACAAAAGAGCGCATACTTGGTAAGTCTGTCAACTACCACCATGATGACACTCTTTCCCTCAGACTTGGGTAAACCTATGATAAAATCCATTGAAACCTCCTCCCAACGTTGGCTTGGAATGGATAAAGGTTGTAATAGACCCGGTGTCTTAATTGTTTCAACTTTATTTTGTTGGCAAACCAAACATTCCGCCACAAACTTTTGAATATCTAATTTAAGGCCATCCCAAAAAAATTCCTTCTTAACCCTGTGGTAAGTTTTTCAAAATCCTGAGTGCCCTCCTAAGGGAGAAGTGTGCAATTCCATAAGAATCTTTTGTTTTAGCTGGGAATTATTACAGAGGTATAAGCGATCTTTGTACCATAACGAATCATTTTGCCAGCTAAATGTATCAGACGTACTGGAATCTTGTTGTAGCTTTTGAATAAGTGCCCACACTTCTTCATCATTCTTCCATTCCTCCCTTGCTTCGTTTATCCAATCTGGTTGGATAATAGAAATGGCGCACAACAATGCTTCCACATCCTCATCCTTTCTTGAGAGTGCATCTGCCACCACATTTTTCTTCCCTTTTTTGTAGATGATTTCAAAGTCATAACCCAACATCTTTGTGACCCACTTTTGTTGCTCTTCATAGGATAATCTTTGTTCTAAAAAGTATTTAAGGCTATCATGATCCTTTTTTACCTTGAAGTGTCTTCCCATTAGGTAGGGTCGCCATTTCTTAAGTGCATGGAGTATTGCCAACATTTCCTTCTCATAAATAGCTTTTCTTAAAAACTTTCCCTTGATTGGACGACTTTCAAAAGCAATGGGTCTTTCATCTTGCATTAGAACAGCACCAATTCCATTTCCTGAAGCATCACATTCCACAATAAAGGTTTTTGTGAAGTCCGGTGTAGCTAAGACCGGTGCTTGGCACATTGCCTCTTTAAGATGTTCAAAGGCCTTTGTTGCTTCCGGAGTCCATGAAAATGTATCTTCCTTCAATAATGTTGTTAGAGGTGCTGCTATTCTCCCATAATTCTTAACAAACTTGTGATAATACCCTGTCAACCCAAGAAATCCTCGCAGATGCTTTATGGATGTGGGAATTTTCCATTCCTTAATGGCTTTAATTTTGCTAGGGTCTACCTTAACTCCTTCATGAGATACAATATGACCCAGATATTCCACCTCCTGGACTCCAAAGAAACATTTGGATCTTTTTGCATATAATTGTTTCTCCTCCAATAGTTGTAGCACCCTGTCAACATGTTCAACATGATCCTTCCAAGACTTGTTGTAGATTAGTATATCATCAAAAAATACTAACACAAATTTTCTAAGGAATGGTTTGAAAATTGAATTCATCAAACCTTGAAATGTTGAAGGTGCATTGGTAAGGCCAAAAGGCATGACCAAAAATTCATAATGACCCTCATGAGTTCTAAATGTTGTTTTCAGAATGTCTTCAGTCTTCATTCTGATTTGATGATATCCTGAACGAAGATCCAACTTGGTGAAGTAAATTGATCCATGCAATTCATCCAGTAATTCATCAATGATAGGAATGGGGAACTTATCTTTAATAGTGAGCTTGTTGAGCTCCCTATAATCCGGACACATGCGCCATGATCCATCCTTCTTGTGCACCAATACTACTGGAGTAGAGAAAGAACTTTGACTCGGTTGAATTATACCAGCCTCTAGCATTTCTGCAACCATACGTTCAATTTCACTCTTTTGGACATAGGGATATCTGTACGGCCTGATGTTTGGAGGAACACTTCCTGGAATCAGATGAATAGCATGATCATGATCACGCATAGGTGGGAGACCTTTGGGAGTCTCAAATACCTTGGAATGATTGTCCAGGACTTTTTGGAGATCTGGAGAAATAGATGATTCCGATGTGGAAACATCTAGCAAACATAATTGTGCAATTACACCTCTTTGTTCCTTTTTTAGAAGCTTTGTCATACCATTAGAGCTGATTATCTTTCCTGGTTTCCCTGCAATACCCCTTAATTCAACTTCCTTTCCTTCCGTAGAAAATTTGATGAAAAGTTCTTGAAAATTAAAAGCTATTGTACCCAAGGATTGTAGCCATTGGACTCCTAGTACAACATCAACACCTCCCATTGGAATGGAAAGCATTGGGCTAGTCAATACATATTCTCCCATGGATAGCTTGATATTATGGCACTTTCTAGAGCAATTTATTGTTCCTCCATTTGCAATCATCACTTGACACTCTGGTGCTGGATATAGGAAGCAATTCAATTCTTTTGCTACCTTACAATGAATAAAATTGTGGGTGCTTCCTGAATCAATCAACACTATTACCTTTTTCTTCTTGATTTGTCCTTCTATCTTGATGGTTTGAGGAGTGGTAATTCCCGCCAATGCATTACAAGATATGGTTGGATTTATTTGTTCTTCATCTAGGCTTTGTTCCTGGAGTATATCCTCTTCTTTTGACCTTTCTTGCTCCTTTTCTTCTTCCTCTTCACAATCTATGTAGAATAATTTCTTCTCATCACACTTATGACCTTTAGTGTATTTGCTATCACAACTGTAACAAAGCCCTTTTGCTCTTTTTTCTTCCAATTGTTGTGGTGTCAACCTTATAAGTTGTGGAAGACTAGGGGCAACAACACTTCTGTCTTTATAGTTGTGAGTGGTATGCTTCCTGGTTGCCATAATTTTTCTTTCCATTTTTCTTGCTAACCTGAATGCCTTCTCTAATGAATCAGGTTCCCAAAGGCGAACATCATGTTGGATATTATCATTTAAAGACCCTATGAACACATCAATCCTATGCTCCTCTGGAATATCTTTTACCCTTATGTTCAATTTTTGGAACTCCTCAATGTGCTCCATTATTGAACCCTTTTGTTTGAGACTTATCAATTGGCTAAAAAAAGTGTTTCTTTTTGTATCCTCATAATGTGCAATCAATTATTCCGTAAAAATTGCCCAAGTGATAAATTGTTTATGAGAGCAAAGCCATTGATACCATACAAACTAATTTGGTTCCAAATATAAAGTTGCCATACGTACCTTTTGTGCGTTTTGCACATTATTGAGATCGAAAAATTGCTCCACCTATAATATCCATGTTGCGGGATCCTTGCCATCAAACTTCCTCATATCAATTTTTGGAATATGGTGGGTCTTCGATCCAACATTAGAGTCTATGGAATCATGATTAACATTTCTTTTGTTCGCATCATGAGTTTCCTTTACAACCTTTTCACCATTAGTAAGTATTTCTTGTAGAAAATTTGTCAAATCTGTCTTCAAATCTGCCATGTCTGTCTTCAAATATGTCTTCAAATCTGCCATGTCTCTCCTCAAATCTGTCTTTGAATCATCCATCTTAGCTTCCATGTCCTTTATCTTAGATTCCACGCCATTTATATTAGCTTTTGTTAGCTTTTGTGAGCGTGACATTTGTTTCACTTGTTCTTGTAATTTTGATATATCATGTAGCATTTCTTCCTCTTCTTCATGAGTCATGCTAGAGCTTTCAGGTTCCTTACTAGGTGTTTTCATTTTCTTTCCTCGGGGCATCAGTTATCGATAATAATGCTTTACTATGCCCTTTGAATTCCTTCAAACCAAGCTTACGCAAAAATTTAAAAAAAAAACTACACACCTTTTTTCACTTCGTAGAAGCCTGATATTGAATCTGATGTATATCTATAATTTCGGATCATACAGTTCTAAAATTGTGCTCTGTAGTAGCCTTCTGTGTCCTCTTTCCAATGCCACCATTCTGATCCAAATTGGATTCTCCAAGGAAGAGTTATGCAAAATCTCCCACAGTGACCTGCTTATAGACTAGTTCAGTAGAGCCAACTTGTACGACGTGCCACGAATCACTGTTTCAACCTTTGGCTCTAAAAAATATATACAAGAAACTAAAGTCCGTCCTCTTTCTGTACCTTCTTACGAAATTTCAATCCGATGCTCAGAAAGAAAGTTATGATGATTTTCCCCAGGTCACCTGTTTGGAATGTAATTCAGGAGTCTGCAAGAAGACCAACTTCCTCAGATCATATCTCCGCAAATATAGCGCGAAAAGTTCTGAAATTCGGACCCGAGATTCAGCGCGATGTCTTCTCAAATGGGTTTTTTTTTTAGCTTCTGAAACACCGTACAAAAATAGTTATAGCGAAAATTCCACGATGACCTGTTGGGAGCAGTGAAACCCTAGAATCCAAAGCTCTGATACCAAATGTTATGAAACCAGCTCAAGAAAAGATAGATCAACGCATTAGAATTCAACCTCTTCGAGGGGGAAACCTCCTTTACATTACATAAATTAACAATTCTTCGATGATACAAAAGACAAAACCTCCTTTCTATATATAGGAGTCTAAGGAGTCACAATATAACCCAACCGACCTAACAATAATAATATAAAGCCACAAAAATAACAATAGAGGGATTCTATGGGGCACAGTAATAACAATATGGGGGCAATAGCGGCACAACAATATTAATAAGGGGTATAACTACAATAGTAATGGGGTAATCACTAGTATTATAGGGACCCAACATAGCACTAGGGGAGGAAGGCCATACCAGCGAGGAAGGGGTAATGGCAGAGGCAGAGGAGTTGCCTACCAGTGTTACAAGTGCCACAAGTGGGGGCATAGGTCCTTTGAGTGTCCTAAAGGTGAACAGGCTGGAAAAAGATGAGCATATATTGCTCAAATAGAGGAAGCAGAGGCACCACCCAAAGAGGTAGAGAATGTACCGGAGACAGGAGAGGCCTTAGTCTTAAATAAGGTACTGTTGAAACCGACAAAGGAGATAGCTGACCAAACCCAGAGAAAGGAATTATTCTAGACTGTGTGTAAGTCACATGGAAAATGCTGCAAACTGATTATAGACAGTGGAAGCGCCGATAATCTCTTTGCTATAGAGATGGTGGAGAAATTGGGTTTGAAGAGGTTAAATCACCCAACTCCCTATAAGGTGTCTTGGTTACAGAAAGGACATCAACTACTAGTTGACGAGCAGTGTGAGGTGGAATTCCATATTGACAAGTATAGGGACAAGGTGACTTGTGATATCATGCCCATGGACGTGTGTCATATTCTGCTAGGTAGACCATGGCAGTATGACCGAAAAGTTGTTCATGACGGAAAAACAAACTGCTACAAGTTTGTCAAGGATGGGATTAAGCATACACTAGTACCCATCAAGGAAGAAGAAACAGTAGAGACTAGTGGGACAAAAGTGTTGCTGATGGGGGGAAAAGAATTTTTAAAACAGATTGAAGATAATGAGATAAAGTATGCCGTTGTAAGGAGACCAAGAGCAGTGTTGTTGCATACTGAAATTTCTGACTTACCTGAAGAAATCTAGGATTTGTTACAGGAATTCAATGACATTGTGGTGGATGATTTATCGGATAAGTTACCACCAAAGCGAAGTATCAATCATCACATAGATTTCATCCCCAGAGCTAGTTTACCAAACAAAGCTGCTTATCGGATGAGTCCTAAGGACAACGAAGAGATCAGGAAGCAGGTACAGGAATTGTTGGACAAAGGATTGATACGAGAAAGTTTAAGTCCCTATGCAGTTCCGACAGTTTTAGCTCCCAAGAAAGGAGGCGAGTGGCGGATGTGTACATATTCAAGAGCAATAAATAAAATTACTATTAGGTATAGGTTTCCATTGCCACGAATGGATGACATGATGGACTGCTTGAGTGGAGCAGCATATTTTTCGAAGATAGATCTAAAGAGCGGATACCACCATATTAGAATAAGAGAAGGGGACGAATGGAAAACAACTTTCAAAACCAATGAAGGTCTGTATGAATGGCTGGTGATGCCATTTGGGTTGAGTAATACCCCTATCACTTTCATGCACCTAATGAACGAGATGTTGAAGGAGTTCATTGGAAAATTCGTGATTGTATATCTTGACGATATATTGATTTTCAGTAAGACCAAGGAAGAACATTTTTGACACGTTAGATATGTTTTGGAGAAGTTACAGCAAAATAAGTTGCTGATAAATTTTAAAAAATGTTCTTTCTTTCAGAAGGAGTTAGTCTATTTGGGTTTTGTGATTTTAGAAAATGAGCTAAAAATGGACCCAGAAAAAGTTGCAGCTATAATCAGCTGGCCATCCCCTAAGAGTCTGTTCGAAGTTCGGAGTTTTCACGGGTTGGCAAGTTTCTATCGCAAGTTTATAAAGAATTTTAGTGGAATCTATGCACCCATGTTGGATACCATCAAAAAGGCAAGTCAGCCTTTCCATTGGACTGAAGCTGCAAAGAAAAGTTTTGAGATATTGAAGAAGAAGATCATTGAAAGGCCAATTTTGAGATTGGCTAATTTTAAAAGACTTTTCCAAGTTCGTTGTGATGCCAAAGGAACAACCATTGGAGCCATACTCAGCCAGGAAGACAAACCAGTAGCTTACTTCAGTGAAAAATTAAATGAAAGCAGGCAAAAATACATGTCTTACGACAAGGAGTTTTATGTCGTCGTCCAAGCATTGAAGCATTGGAGACATTATTTGTTGGGTAATGAGTTTGTCTTGTTTTTTGATAATTCTGCATTACAGTATGTTATGCAGCAGCATAAGCTGAATCATAAACACGCAAAATGGGTTGAGTACTTGTAGAGTTTTACATTTGTATTGAAGCATATCAGTGGTCAAGCCAACAAGGTAGCAGATGCACTAAGCAGAAGAGTTTTACTCTTACAGGAGAGCACGATACAAGTGTTGGGTTTTGAACACCTGAAGGACTTGTATCAAACCGATGCAAATTTCAAGGAGGCTTATGAAGCCTGCCAAAATCCCTTGTTGAGGAATAATAGTCCATGGCTGGACTATAACTTATAGGAGGAGCTTCTATTCAAGGGAGGACAACTGTGTATTCCAGAATGTTCGATGAGGGAGAACATCATCCGGGAAAAACATAGTGGAGGTCTAGCTGGACATTTCGGCATTGATAAGACCTTGGATCAGCTCAGTCATTTTTACTACTGGCCGAAGATGCGAAGAGACATGCAACGATATGTAACTAGGTGTAAAATGTGTCAATTAGTGAAAGGGCACAATCAGAACATGGGGTTGTATACACCCTTTCCTATTCCAAACAGACCATGGGACTCAGTTAGTCTGGACTTTGTCTTGGGTCTGCCAAAAACACAACGGGGTTTTGACTCCATCATGGTGGTGGTGGACCATTTCTCCAAGATGGTACACTCCATCCCTTACAGGAAAACCAGTGATGCTACCCATGTAGCACACTTGTTTTTCACTAAAATTGTTAGACTGCATGGCTTACCCAAGTCCATTGTTTCCGACAGGGATGTGAAATTCACAGGACATTTCTGGCGCACCTTGTGGAAAAAGCTGGACACAAAGTTAAACTTCAACTCCGCTTATCACCCACAGACCGATGGGCAGACAGAGGTGGTGAATAGGAGTTTAGGAAACCTGCTATGGAGTCTAGTTGGGGAAAATTCACGAATGTGGGATCATGTACTTGCCCAAGCAGAATTTGCTTACAACGATTCACCAAATTGAAGCACGGGAAGTAGTCCTTTCCAGATCTTGTATGGAATGCATCCTTGAGGAGTGCATGAGTTATGAGATTTGGGACAGTTAGAAAGAAGAAGTGTTGATGGGGAAGATTTTGCAAGAGCAATTAACGACCTACATGAGCAGGTGAAGTCAAAATTACAGGACAATAGTCAAAGGTACAAATAGAAAGCAGATCTGAAAAGATGGGAGGTACAATTTAACGTTGGGGATTAAGTCCTAGCACATCTACGCAAAGAAAGATTCCCTAAGGGCGAATACAATAAGTTGAAGTTTAAGAAAATTGGACCTTGCAAAATTTTGCGTAAGTTTTCTGCAAATGCTTATGAGCTACAATTTTCTCTAGGTATAGGAATATAACCCATCTTTAATGTGGCAGATTTATTCCCATACACTGCCAATCCTAAAGGGGACAGTTCGAAGCAAACAAAATCGGGATACCTAGGAAGAGAGTATTTCGTGGATGAGACAAATGCCTTCAGCTCAGTGACTTGAGATCGAAGGAATCCTCGATACTTAGGTGGCCAGGCGGACTCGAAGAAAGGAGTACCTACAGTACCTCATCAAGTGGAAGAACCGTCCCATTGAGGACAGTTCATGGCTTGACGCAGGTCAGATACAATGTGTAGGGTATTCTATCGAGGAGCTCATAGATCGAAGCCATGAATTTTCATCTACCCCTAGAGCCTGATGCAGGAGCATCCAGCTAAGGGAGGTCATGGCTGGAGTATTTGTCTTTGCAGATCGGAAGGAGTTTTAGTTAGTTTTTTTAAGTTCCATTTAAATTTCTAGTTAACAGCGTTTACGAATTTACGCTAAGTTATTGTCCCAGCCACTGTTTATTTTTATTTATTGTTCTTTTTTATTTTTAATTTATTGTTTCAAATTAACTTTTGAATACAGACAAGGATGAACAGTTATCAATGAATAACTAAAATGTAACTACTGACAGTTTAAATAACTGTACATTGATATTTAATAAGGAAGGAAAAAGCCACTGTAATCATCCATCATAGTATTGAATAAAAAGAAGCATACAATCATTTTGAGAAGCAAGAAAATCTAAGTCCATACCTTGCAGCCTAAAGTTATTTAATTAAGTTCATCTACCCATTTCCTAATAGAGACAAAGAGCATAAATTATCGCAGAGGCAAAAAGAAAATGCGGATGAGTTCCATAAATCAACAAAGAGGGTTTGCAGAAGAGTTGAAACACAACAAACATCTACAGGTACCAACAAACTTGTATCATTCCCATTTACTATTTACTTTTCAAAATCTTTGTGTATATATAGATTTACATTCCAAGATAGAAATACAAATTTACAGACAAGTTACAGATCGAACAAGGAAACAAAGGTCATCCATAACAATGCCGAATATAATCACGAGTTCATAAGTTAACTATAGAGTCGACATAATTACAATTTCATAAGTTAACAGTCTGGAGGAATAAATACACATGACCATGAAACTATGAGGCTGAAGCCACAATCCTCGACAATAGACCTAGTGAAGACTACAAACAGCAAACACTTCGAAATAGATAGATAGAGAAACGACGAGGCACAACCCTACCCAATACAAGAGTGTAGGTGTCAAGGCAAAGACCAGCGGCCGGCGAGCCCAGTTATTCACCTGTAGTGGGCACCAAACAAGGTTGTAAGAACCCAAGACAAGAACCATAAAAAGAAAATGAAAACAGGGATGACAGCTTAAGGAGAGTTCACTTACCAAAGGAGCCGAGCCCTTGTGAACGAGGGAGGAAACCGCGGACCAAGGTCACAGTCGCCAAAGTGCCCACTGCTCACAAGGAGCGAGAAGAATTAGTAACAGTAGCAAACGAAGTAGAACCATAAAGCCTGGAAGGAGAGCTTACCTCTGTTCGAACGCCGGATGAAAGCTGAGAGTCAAGCCAACCCACGACCATGATCGGCAACAAAACGTCGAGCTTACAGTTAAATAACGAGGCGAAAGTCTTGAAGGAAAAATTATAATCTAAACCACATAACGATAAACAAATTTACAGCGTTGAGGCAACCCAGGAATATAGCTGAAGTAGCACCCACAGAGCCACAAGGTAGGCAGCCAACACAAGACCCATAGACGGGTGGAGTACCTTGCAGAAGCCGACAGTTTCATGCCCACGAAGCTAAGCTTCAAATTGATACACAGAACTGATAAACAGAGGAGCATCGTAGCCACAGTCGGGCCATACGGCCACGGAAAAGAAGAGACCAACGTACAGCTAAGACCCACAACTACGGGAACCACAGTCATTGCCAGAGCTCGCAGACGGAAACCCTCATGGAGAACCATCCCAAGAACAGGATAACCAAAGCCCTCGAGGAGCAACATCCTGAACCCAGTAGCAGAGACCTCACCTCGACGGTGCTTTAGAGCACCGAAACAGCAACAGAATGACCAAGGCTAGGGTTTCTTTGGCATAGTGAAGAGGCAGGAGAAGCGAGACCCGAGAATAGGACAGTTGTCCTCACAACATTAACTCACCAATACCGCGCCATAAAACTAATTAACCATAAAATCATCCACGCAATCACACATTAATTATATGCTGTAAGTGATCAGGGCTGGTCCCATCAGATCTTTTGTGGCATTGAAAAAATACACAGTTTTTTATCATATGGACTCCAATAAAGTGGCTCCAAAGGTGGGGTTGCATGACTTAGATAATTCAATGATGTTGAATTCACCTTAGCATGAGATTGGTAAGTCCTTCAATGTCCTTGTACCCTTAATTTTACTTCCTCTATTGATAATGGGTATGATGTAATTTTTTGGTAAATTGTGGAGGCTCTCTCTATCTTTTATTGGAGTAAAGGCTTACCTTTGGGCAAAGCCATAGGCTTTAAATAATTATCGATTAGTAATTGAGAAAATAGTTATAAAAGTGAGGGATCATATAATGGATTGTTTTTAATCAACTTTTCATATTAGTGGAGGTTTGACAGTGATAGGGATTTCAACAAGGGCTTATAAATGTCTAGGAATAGCTTCTAAGATATATCAAAGGTTTGGAAAAAGAGGGAATAGATGATAGAGAGGGGAGTGCTGATAGAGTGCTTGGGTTAATTGAAGGAAAAAACTAAAAGGGGTTTGGTTGTGGAAGAAAATATTTCATATCCATTACCCAAGATATTGCTTTATGTGAGGTGTTATCTAGAAGGTGATATTTTATACTTTGGGTTGATAAGAATTTAGATGGAAGCCCCAAAGGATTCAATGCAGAGAAGAAAAAACTAGCAACACCTAAGGAATTAACAGTGAACCCCAGCGTCAACTTCAGATGGAAGTCACCTGTAGAAACTGAAAAATAGAAAAAGAGTTGCAATGTCTAACGAAAGACCACAACATCCAAAAAGAGACTCGTCAAGGTCAGAGATATCACCGAGACGAGGAACTCACGAGCCCAAAAAACACCCCTGGTAGCGAACAAAAAATGCCTCATGGCCTAAGGGAAGGAGCTAGTACCTCTCTCAGATGGAAGTGAAACAGTTGTGTAAGACCAAAGTAAAACAAGATAGAAGACGACATCGGGCAAGACCCCATTTCCACCTAAGAAAACACAATCTCATCCTTGGTGAAGACTTGCAAAAATAAGTGACACCCATCAGAGAAAACATAGATACACTGACTCCCAAATGAAATAGAGAATCATTGACCAGGGGGCGAAGGTGGCTAGGGATTACCCTAATTCTAATATGGTTCACATGAAAGCTTATTAAGTAAGCTTCCCACTTTACAACTTCACCATCAACAAGATTAATCTCATTAGTAGATTTCCATTCTTGTCTCCACATTAATGAAAACATTGCACCTGAAATAGCTTTAAAAAAGTACTTCTTAGACTTCGGATTACACTCTCAAACACTATATAATTTGCATCACATCCAACCCATGAGGCTTCCCCGAATTTAATCTTGTTACCTTTTCCCACCTTCCACAACTTTCTAGATTATTGATACATTACAAAGAAGCTTAGAGGGCCTTCTAATGTGATCCTTAGCCATAAATGGATCAATATATTTTTTATGTACTACTTGATACCATAGACCATTCATAGATATGAGCCTCCACATACAATTTGTTGCATAAGTTTTAGCAAAGAAATGTATGTATTTTATCTCTTATTCACTAAACTCATTTCAAAGCATTAATATCTTCTATTTCACCAATGCTATATTTTTTTCTCCTTATCCCTTGACGATAAAAACCTAATACTCAGCTTCCTTATTTTCTCAATAACAAATTTTGGAATGAACTCAAGTGGCATCTAGTAAATAAGAGTTGAAAGCATAGATCTAGTCAATACCAACCTACTTCATGACATAACCGCATGCTATATACCAAGTTTTTATTATTTTCTGTACTTTCAATATAAGCCAATCCCAATCATTAATGTCATGATAAGTGGGTTTAATACAAAACCCTAGATAGTTTAAACCCACTCAGTCTCCACTTAGTCAGCCTATGTCATAACACTTGTGTTCATGAAAATTTTAAATAATACCTTCATTGTCTCTGGATATTGATAAAACCTCCCAAAATCTTATTGTTAAACCCCCTCCCAACACACATTTCTTATAAAAATAACCCTTAATTTTAATGCATATCCCCTATTTTACTAATACCCCTTTTTATATGCCCTAATACCTATAATTCTCCACTAACTCATATCTTTCCCCATAATACTTACAATGTATTGAGATTAATTTTCACAAGTTAAAAAACCCATTTATAAATCAATGTGGTAAGATATTGATCAACAAGGTCAAGTCCTATTGTTTCAACATTTGCAAATCTACTTATTGAAAAGAAATATCTAAAAAAATATTAAGATCATCCTCACTTACCCCATGAAAGAAACATATAACTTACCTAGATTAATATTTAAACTTTAAATTTAAATTAATTATTTTATTTTATTTTAATGCAATTTAATAAGAATATTAAACTTATTTAAACTTTAAATTTAAATTAATTATTTTATTTTATTTTAATTCAATTTAATAAGAATATTAAACTTATTTGAATGATTTTCTGATTAATTAATTAATCAATTAATTTTAATATTAATATTAATATGAATATGAATATGAATATGAATATTAAACTTATCCTAATAAATATTCTTATTCTAATTTTTTTTAGGATCTAATACGTTATATACCATTTAACCCCTTATAATATTATTGATTTTATTTAATTATTTCTTAATATATTCTTAATCCGCCAATTGAGGTCGGCGGACTGCTGTGATCAGTTGCAGGTTGTTGTTATTCAAATTATATAACTAAATTTTAATGAAAAAAATCATAAAAATCATTAATTAATATGTGTAGTATAAATTTAATTAATATGTGTGATTTATATTTATAAATTTATTATGTTATTCTATAAATAAATTTTAATAAATAATTGTTTAAAAATATATTGTATGAAGACATTGCGGAGAGATTATTAATTTTTTTTAAGAAAATGGATATAGTATATAATCTTATTACTTGCTAAATTTATATATAATCAATATTGAAAAATAAAATATAAAATTAAGTTATGATGGTAAAAAAACCATTATTAATTATTGTAGATCAAAATTAACATGTAATTTTGTATTTATTAAGTTATTTTAGAATGGGGTTTTTAGAATTTTGATTAATTTAAAAATGTCATATGAACAAGTGTCATATGAAGTGAGTTATGGTTTTGTGGGCATGTGGTATTAATAATACATGGTATTGGCACATGGTATTGTAACAAAGACTATTTACAAATTAAGTTTATATATGTTTTCTAAGTTGAACCTATAAAATTTTGGAGAAAAAATTTAGCCAGTAAAAGGAAAGAAAATAATTTGATCGCCTTAAGGAACTCCGATATATATCTTAAGTATCTTTATAATTCCCATAATGCCATGGGCACCATCTTGAACACTCTTGTAGAGGATATCTTCTATTTCGAAGACGTTAAGTTCAGGATTAAGTGACTTGCTAATGGGAAAATTGGGGATATTGAAGGCTACCAAGTTGAAATTTTCCAAAATAGGAAGGTCTATCCCCATCCCTCATATACAAAAACTCCTCAATTGGGCAGTGAAATTAGGCATCCCTGAGCCCTAGGCGAAAAGCCTTATTGTGTCTATCTTTAAAAGTGGGGATAAAAGCATTCCCTCTAACTACAAGACCATTGTGATTAGCCATAGTTTAGTCAAGCTGTATGGAGTCATTTTGGAAAAGAATACTAGCCTTTGGCTTGAAAGCCATGGTAAAAGAGCTAAAGGGAAAGATAGATTTAGGAGACATCACTCAACTATAAACCATATTGTTACTTTTAGGATCATTGCAGATGAATGCCACAATAAAAACACTCATCTCTTATGTTGTTTTGTTGACTTTAGAAAAGCTTTCAATATTGTTCCTCAAGATAAGCTATAGAAGAGGTTGGAAGAGATAATGGTTCCTTCCGAGCTGAGCGTTGTTGTGACTGGGCTGTATGAAAATGTTATTGCCAAGCTTAAGACCACTGAGGATTGGTTAGAAGAAATTACATGCAATATCAAAGTGAAACAAGGATGTCCCTTATCCCCTACCTTTTTTAGCATTTACATTGATAAGTAGAAGAGTGTTGCAAGTTACAAGATGTGATGGTCATGAACTCATTGATATGGTCATTATTTCGTCTCCTTTATGCTGATGATATCATTCTTTTAGCTAGGAGCCATGATGATCTCAACAAGAATCTTAGAATCCTCCACAATTACTATTGATGGGTATGATTGTTAATACCGATAAGACTAAAGTCATGATAATGAAATCCAAAAATATCAACTATGATAATAACTACTTGGAGAAAGTTGCAGCGTCAACATTCAACATCAACTCAATTGGAATTACAACATTGAGAAAATGATAATTAGAGGTTGGAAAGCTTACTATGGGCTTGAAAAAAATTGTAAGTCGACAGATCTTTGGGCATGGAGCAAAAAAATGTTCCTCTTTGAGACTCTCATCTCCCATGTAATCTTATATAGGTGTGAGGTTTGAGGTTGCTTTATATCTTTTATGTCTTCTGTGTTGAATTTTCAAAGATCTCCTAAACTTATAATTTCTTAGATTAATATATTATTGTATTCATTTTTCATCATAAAATAATTACACAAAAGATCTCAACAAAATGCCAGTAGGATCATAAAGAGATAACCAAACAAGAGACACAAGACTTTACCCTCGGAAAACCCAGCAACATTTTCTTAATCAAATAATTAAATTCAATAGAGATACATCAAGTAAACATAAAGTCAAACACAACCTTGGTCACAACTGCTCAAATTTCCCTTAGATAAGTCTTAGATCTCTCTGCGCTACCTCATATCTGCCCTTTTGTCTTGCCTCAAACCCGTTCAATATTATGCCTTAGGTTCATCTAAAGTATTGCCTCAGATGGTCTAAATTCTCTCTTTGTTGAAGATGATCAAGTTTCCTTTTAGAGGAGGTCGAATCCTTTACTTATACTTGTCTAGGAGGATGAATGGGTATGACCATAGGGGCAAGCCAACCTGACTTCTTAGAGGGTTGAATTTATGTTTTGGATCAAAAACTTTAACATTTGAAATTCAAAAATTTGAAGCTTCTTTATATATTTTAAGGGCTAAAATAAAATGAAATGAAGAACATGTCTTATATAATTCAAGGGCCAAAAATATTAATTATGAATATTGACCATAGCTACAAAATTCAACACTCCCTCTTAGCTAGGGAGGTATTCATAATGACTATCGGATGTTCTCTTGTTGACCAATTTCACTAAGAAAGGTTATAACCATTCACCATCAACATCATCAGTATAAGCATCATACAATTACCATAATCCTGGGCAATGACTATGACACATGGTAAATCATTAGCATCAACATGTTGCCATAATTCTGGTCAGTACCTTTGACCTATGGTGCATCATCACCATAATCTTGGTTGGTACTCCTGACACATAGTACATCATTTAGCATCAACTAGTCACCATGATTTTGGTTAGCAACTCTGACCTATGGTATATTGACTAGTTATGGTTCACCATCATCCTGGTTAATCTCTTTTTCCCATGGTGAAACCCTAGGGACACACTCAATCCATTTGAGTAATCTAGTCCCAAATCCAAAGGCCTCACTCTAAACCATGATGCTAAATGAGCTCACTCTACCTAGCTGGAGAGTAATCTGAGCCTCATGTTGAAAGGCACTGACTCAACTAAGTGATCTTGGGCCTCTAGGACCATTCTTCCTAATCTGGTCAATATAATTAACACATGAAGAATGATTGTACTTTTATAAACCATTCTCCCTAGTATGGTCAACATAGTTGACACAGGAAGAATGTTTGTCCCTGATGTTATCATTTTGAAGCATTTTCCCTTATCCTAGTCAACCTAACCTAGGGAGAATGATTGTCCTAGATGCTGCAATTTCATCACGCCGTCTTGCTCAGAGAGACATGCTCAATCACTCCAAGATTTTCCTTGAAGTATATAGACTTTATCATGGGACAAAGGCTTTGTCAGTAATAGTATTGAAGACACACTTCTTCCTTTTGTACCATGTCTCATTACTAAATCTCATTGTGCTTTGACCTATCATCTTGGTCATCAACTACACTTGATCAAGACAATCCTGCAAGTAGCCTCTAAAGCTATATCACTTCTCAACTTTCCAACCAGTTGCAATATACTCGGTCTCTGCAATACAGAGGCGATAGATGTTTGTTTCCTGCTCATCCAAGAAATCATAACAGAGCCCAAACTAAAACAATATCTTGATGAACTCTTTTTGTCTTATGTACTCTCGTCCCAATCTAAATTTCTGAATCCCTACATTTATACTTCATTATTTGAGACATATCTCAAACCATAACTAGAAGTGCCATAACCAACTGTATCATGTTGGTACTTCAACACATGTTGAGCTTAATGCCTTGGCTCAACCATAAGTTGATCAACTACTTTATGGTTACCCTAATTGGGTGTTCTTTCTAAAACAACTTTTGTTGTGAATATCATGGTTTCTCTCTCTCTAGTTGTTGCTTTCTAGTTACTATATCATATTAGCTACCTAGCTTGGAAATCTTAATGACAGTGTATCATCTTGAACTTAGATGTCAATTCCCTCTAAGGCTAAAACAAGGCTCCTTGATTTCTTCCTTTGTTACAAAATAAATTCTTTCCACCATAGCTGCTCACTTACTACCTTCCTGTAACCAACTTTCTTAGCGTTTCTAATTTTCTAGACTTCTTCGACCCTTATGTCAAATTTTTGTAATTTTGTAATCAATTATATTTCTTATCTGGCAAGGGAACTAGGGTTAAGTGGCTCCTCTTACCTTTTCAATACTACTCATCAAATTTTCTCTTTTCATACAATTTTGGTGAAATTTCCTTCTTATCTCAACCTGGACAAAGCATATATTATCCACTGTAATTAGCTTTTGATTAGACTTAGCCCTTTGTGTTAGATTATGAGGCCTTCTCGGCCTATTAAAAAAGGTTTTAAGGCTCCTTTGATCTATTGAAAATACTAAGGCCTTTCAGCTTGCTTACAACATAGGTTGAAGACTTCAATCCTCTTATAGATGCAAGAAAAGATCATGGCCCTTTCTTCCATTAATAACATAAATAGGACTTTGACCTTAAACTAGGGCTTCAACCCCATTATAAATATTTAGACTAGAACTTCTTGTGGTCCAGACTAGGATAGATAACTTGGCATACTTCTTTAACACAAAGACTTTTCCTTCATAACATGTTGGCTTGTTAAGGTTTCTCTTTTACCCAATGCTTTGAAACCATGTTGGTTTTTCAAGGATATCCTAAGATGATAATTACTTCTTATAATTTCTTAGATTAATCTTTTCTTGTAATTATTTTTCATTATAAACTAATTACACAGGATATCAACAAAATTCTAGTAGGATCATAAAGAGACAACCAAACAAGAGACACAAGACTTTACCCTGGTGTTGTGGTATTCAACAAGCCCCCCATTTGTTAATAATAGTAGAACGTTACATTAACTAAATGGGGACCCTTTAAAAATTTTCATTCAAAAAAATCAAAACTTAGAGTTTAGTCATTTCTTTTATTTTTTTGAATAAAGCAAAGATAACAATCAAAAAACTTTTTTGGGAACTACTAAAGACTTACCTTGTCATATATAGCATGTTTAAAACCCACTAAAGGACCTTTCTAAAATACCTCCAAAATCAAAAAAGCATTTAAAATAAGGGCTCCATGGTCTAAATTATCATAAAATCCAACGAAAATGGAAGTCCTTAAGCTTTTTAGGCTTAAGTCTCGCATCGCATATCACGACCCATAAAGAGCTCTCTCTTAAATACGATATAACAAGATTTGTGAGTTGTGAAACCGTGATGGCGCTTTGACTTTTATCGCATCGCATTTCGGGTATTCAAGCAAACACTTTGCACTTACCATAAGCCAATATTGCGAAATGTGATTCGTGCCCGGACCCACACCTTAGAGTATTAAAAGCAAATATTTTGAGTCCGTCAAGTCTATTGCATAGGATGAACCTAGCAATTAACCATACATGAAACAACTAATGGACGACTCACATCTTGCATCTCGCAGACACACAACAGGAGGTAAGAATGCTAAAAGGCACATCTTGTGATATTGTGATCTGCGATATTGCTTCGCAAATCGCACAATCGCTATCATCGCAGTATAATGGCTCGCCACCCTAAAAGCTTTCATCCCGTTTTTTGATGCAAACATTTATGAGCAATAAAGCTAAGGGATAACGAATCATTAGTGGGCATTAGTGGGAAATAACTACATTTATGTGTGAAAATCCATTTATCTTGATACGATATCTTGTTACGTGCATTCAAATAATGCTTCTTTTACCACCTTTACAAGTTATCTGCATTATTTCATTTTTACGTTCATCTTTGAGTGTCCAATAGTTGTTGTTCTTCATTTCAAGAAAAAACCACAGAGCAGCATGTTGAGAACAATGGGGAAGAAAGGCAAGGTTGTAGCCTTTGAGAAGACAGAGATGACTCCCCTGTTCACAGACACCACATGCAGCAGAGAGGGAGGAACCTCTACATGGGAGACTATGTACAACATACTGGAGGAGGAACAACCGAGGATTATGGAAACAAATGTTACAATTGATGGACGAGATTCCTCAGACGCTTCCATGTTAGAGACGGCTTGCTCGTTTTTGCACTGCATAGCCGCTCGGCCAAAGATAATCCCTTATACCGACATGGTAAAATGGGTTATCGATGAAGCAGACATCTCAGATAGGGAATTCAAGACGAGAAGCCAAGGGGTCATCAGATCTTTTACCTCAGATAATTTACGGCTTATGTACCACCTACCAGAGCCACAGGTCATCTACAACAGGCAATTCATAGAAAATTTTGCTAAAGAGAACAACGACCCAACAGATTGCACCCGCGCCTGGTCGAATAATGAAGAGAAAATCAAGAAAGACAAAAATGGTATGTACACTACTGCATCTATTTGTCCCCCTTATAGTTTTGTTGCGGCTATGTTGTGTAGACTGTTTGGCAAACCTGATAGTACCAAGTTCTCCCCGGAGTGGTTGCCATTAATAGATACAGTCATTAACGCAACTATTATGAATTGGGCCTAAATCTTGTCAGACAATTTAGCAAAAATAATTATCGAGTATAGAAGGAGAAGAAGTATTTCTTTGAGGGTTTACCCTCCATTTTCTATGAGCGCCTATGTTATGGACGTTATTTTTTTTAGTTCAAAGTTCCCTATTATGGGGTGAAATGGATTGTTTGGAATCAACTTCCCATTCACGTGTACCACAAGGTCATGTGGGAATCCAATTTTCAACCACATTTTTTCAATATTTTCCATGGAGTTATGCTCCCTATTTACAAGCAGTTGTATAATCGAGACACCGCCAGGTTTTCCCAAGAAGCTAAAGTTGACATCCTCCCAATGGCCAGATGGTTCGGGGAGGAAACATTTACATATATTAGAGTTTTTGGCAGCATCACCTCTCCCCACATACTCCCATACTATGTTCTAGATAAATTGATGGTTAGGGAGATAGCCTATCAAACAACTAGTGACGGAGGAATGAGCCATACACTGAAAGAGTCAAAGAAGGCCATTTGGCTGCATTCCCTGTACAGCATGGAGCATTTGCACTACATGACCTGGGACACGCATTCAAAGAAGAAGAGAACATGCTATATCTGCAATTACCCAAATTCCCTGGACGACAGTATGACCCGTTTGGCACTGTCAAGAATTTCACTACTCTGGTGAAAATAAAAGTATTCACTAATGAGGAGGATGTTTTTGATGATATGTTTTTAAAGAAAAACACCTTTGTAGAGGCAAAGCATATGGAACAACTAGTTTTTGACCAGGAAGATCTAGAAAAGTTTTACAGTTATAGAGAAACAAGGTTGGCAATGGTCCCATTGGACCAATTGTTAATTGAACCAATAAGGGAGCCTACTCCCAGTGTGACTATAGAAGGTGACTCCAAAGAAAACTCCAAATCCAATTCTGGAGCAAAGTCTCAAGAAAAATCTATCGGGGAATCACGACATTCATCATAGAATGGTAAAATCAGGAGCATCGAGGATACAACCTGATCTACACAAAAGATAGTTGAAGAAGCTTCAGCTAGCAAGCAGGTTGAAATCCCGACTACCTCTGCACAACCAATAAAACCCACGGTAATTGACTTAGAGGAAGAGTGGTATAATTTTAATAAAAGTCTTAATGTAGAGGAACAAGTGCCAGAGTCGCAAACTCCTCAACAGGAAAAAGATCTGGAAATTACAGTGGAAGAAATTGCAAGAGAACTAGAAGTAGAGCATATCCCTGTTACCCCCACCTCTGAAATAATTCTGAAGATTGAAGAAATACCCCCTCTGGATGTATTCTATAGCCCACAGCATAAGGCCATGGTGAAAAGGCAAAGAAAGAAAAGAAAATTGGACTCTATAGCTGCTACTACCCCTGAAAATGAATTAATGGATGTTCTATGGAAGGACTCGCCTGTTGATCCATCCGCCAACTTAACTAGACTCTCGCAGTTTGTACGTGCTTATGCTACAACGACCATAGACAAAGCAACAGAAGTCCAAATGTTGCTTAGAGAAAAGGACAATAAAATAACGTTGCTTGAGCAATAATTACAACAAGTCAAATCCAACCAGCAGGCAGAGATAGAGTTGGCCAAGATTCAACAAGAATTTGAACAAATGTAAATAGAACATCAAATCAGCATAGCCGAGAAAGAAGCACAGGTGCAGGAAAAAACTGATCTACATAAAGGCGATCCAAAAATTGATCAGTTTATTACCGAAGCACTCGGACTTAATTCCCAGTTGACACATCAAAAAGAATTATTGTGCCAGAATATTTCACACTGGAAATCTTATTGCAAAACAAGTGATAAACTGACAAGTCAAGTCATAGAAATGCGACTTGAATATGATGAGATCTTTAAAAATGTCTTTGATCACATCGCCTGGAAAAATACAGAGGAGGGGAGAAAAGTCGACCTACCTAAGCTAGAAGAATCACATAAAGAAATTTTGTTTGCAAGCTGGGATTCTCGGCTAAAAGAAGCAGAAAAGGCAACAGCAGATGCGGCGGCAACAACAAAAATTATCATAGAAAATATCAATGAGAATTTGCATGGTGCCAATCTAGTAGCAGAGTCCATTCCAGGGTTCCTTCCAGATGCGAAACAACTTGAACAACAATGGAAACAGGCAGTGGAAGAAAAAGCGGAAGTGATAAGGCAAATGACCAGGCTAGACTGGGAGGCATATTGGAAACATTTGGTCAAGCCTCACAGCCAATGGATGACCCTGCGATGCCTAACCACTTCTGCCGAGAAAATGGCGCCAGCACTGACCGATGTTGTATTTGATGGACAGTTGAAAGCTGAAGTCGGCCAGCCTACACAGCTAAAGCCTATGGTCGATATTTGCGATCTGAATGATCGAATGCAACATATTTAGTCACTCTATTTACTTTAATTTTGATTTTATTTTTGCATAAATTGAGGCAGGTCGTTTAAACCTCCTCAATTATTTTTGTAATAATCTATTTTTAGTTTTATAGTTTTAGTATTTAAACCCCTCTCATGCATTTAGAGGGGGGTCCATAATTTTATCAGAAACTCTCTTCAAAACATTCACTTTTGTCCCTTTCAGGAAGTTCTAGTGAAATATATGGAACAAGATTTATTTTTATCTGATTTAGCATCTTCTATTGAAATTGCACTTTTGTACTCTTAGATGTTGTTGAATGGATTGAAGATAGATCAATATTGTTGAAACACATGAGTAGGACATATTATAAATGGTACTTTTATCTTGTAATCCTTTTTACTTATGTATTAAGCAATATTTTCTTTTCAAATTATTTATGTATGAAAGTCTGAATTTCGATTATCGTTATTGCACTTATGTATGATGATGATCTTTGTTTTATGTTGAATATATGAATAACTCTTTATGCGATATATTTCTCACAATTGTTTCGGCTAACTTTTTATACGAAACAATTATTGTTAAAACAGATTCACTTCTAATCGTAATTGAATGATCTTTATTACCAATTTCTTTTAGAAATTATTGTAGATCGCATACATCAAGTTTATCCCGGGTATATTATGATTAGATAGCTTTTAGAAATTAGAAGTTAAATGCATTTGTGATTGATTAGTTTAGACTAGATTACCATTAGCTTAAAACGTTACTCTAAACACATCACACATCACCTGATTTAGCACAAGCATTAAGTAGATTGGGAAATTGGTCCCATTATCCCCAGTCAGAGCCACTACTCCAAACGGAAAAGGAGCTATCAATCAAGGTCCGAACCAGGTGGTTTTCCCCCATGTTGAGGCAATGATTTTTTAGGCTTCAAAATTTTGGCTCTAGAAGGAGGGCATGAACTGTGAATGGCAAGTAAATCCAAATTAACAGGCCATTCTAAGAGTAAAACTCCCTCACCCTCTCCTCCAACTTCTCGAAAGTCTTCTAAATCCCCTGACCCTAAGCGAGAAGTTGCACAGGATATTATACAACCCGTTGTTGAAAACCCAATCAATCCAGAGCTTTCTTCTCTTACCGAAGCCCCTGAAGTTCAATCTTTGATTCACAAATTACAGGGAATTTCACTATCACAAGAAGAATCTGAGATATCTTAGGATAGTGTTACTTCTCAGTTCACTCCATCTCGGCCATTAGCAAGAGCATAGAGCAAAATGTTTGGAATACCTTTGTTTGAATTTCCTCTTCCAAGCCGGAAGAAATCTTAGAAGACACCATCCAAATTTCACAGTAAGGTTTTATCATCATCTTCATCCATCCCATCTATACCCTCACAAGATCAATCATCCATCTCATCACTCCAGATCATGATTCACGCAGGTACATGAGCTATATCTTCCTCTACCCAATCACCTTCAAACCCTACAACAACACCTTCCCCTACCCACATACCAGAAATGGCACAAAATCCCCCAGAAAATCCTTCAAGGCCATGGACAAACCCAGGGGCTGTTAGGATGGCTTCTCCTTTACATCAATTACGAGTGCATCCAAAAAAATGGCTGCCCAAATTCAATCTTGATAATTGCCTATTGGATGAGGAACATATAAATAATTTTAAGTTGTCCATTAACTTGAATCGACTGGAGGAGGAAGACGTAGTTGTAATAATATTCCCATATACTTTGCAGGGAGCAACAGGATCATGGTAATTTTCGTTACCATCAGGTTCTATTAACAGTTGGGATGCTTTTCAAGAGAAATTTTTAACAAAGTTTGGAGATGATAGACCTACAACTACCTTATTTAATGATCTCTCCAATTTCAAAGCTGAGCCAAGAGAATATATCAAGGACTTCAACTCTTGCTTCAATAAACTATTAAATAAAATATCAGCGGCATCTAAGCCTAGCGATGAGGTCCAAAATGAGTGGTACATATCTGCTATGCCGTCAAACACAACTATCTTTGTTGATAAAGCTACCAAACCAACCTTTGCAAAAAATATGAAAGAGGCAATAGCTGTTGAAAAACGCATCTTAGTTGTTGAAAAAAGAAACACATTAGAAGAATGGAAATCTAAGAAAGTAACCTTCAGAGGTGACTCTAAGAAGAAACCACTAAAAGATCCTCTTGATCTTTAAGGATTACAGAAAGTCCTCAAAACCATGTCTAATGAAATGGTTGATATTAAGAAATAGGTAGCAGAGACTTCCTCTAAAAAACCTTTCAGACCATTCAAAAGGAATTCTCCCACTGATCCTAAGCCTCCAAATGCCATATCAAATGCTGAGTCAGATGAGGACGAAGTCTCACCTAGCGAAGAACAAACGGACGAGGAGGAATTAGAAAAGTTACAAGCAATGTGGGATTTTATACTTCCCGATGAAGAAACTCAAGAAGCCTTACCTGACGCTACCCAAAGTAAAAATCATGTCGAATTGTCACAAACAAATCCGAAATAGAAGGCTTCAATGCCACCCCCCAGGGATAAAGCAATAGGTAAGAAATCTATACCAAAATCTGCTCAGACAACACCTACTCAATTGGATCCCTCTCCTTCATCTAAAACTTTGACACTTTCTGATGAAATGAAATATAATATTATCGATGATATGAAGAAAACTAGGGAAAACATTACATTTCATGAGCTTAGAAAATAGAAACATCAGCAGAAGCTACTTCTGAAAGAACTTAAAGTAGTACCTACTGCACCACTTCCTGCAGCCGTAATCTCGCAAGATGCCCAAGAAAAGGGAAGACCCCCTAGTTCTTCTTTGAATAAAATAGATCCAACTGATATATCTTTAATTGGAGGAAGATCAAAATCACACACTCCGCCTTTTCTTCTTACTTTTGAAGTCTTTAACAAAAACTTACACAATTGTCTGGTTGATTCCGGAGCTTCATCTAACATATTTCCCAGAACAGTTTGTGAGAAGTTGAATTTTTAGCCTCAGAAATCTGCTATACAAATAGTTCAGTTAGATCGCTCTCAAGTAGAAGTCATCGGGGAACTTAATCAAGTAACCACTAGACTTTCATCAAACCCCTAAGTTTGCCAAGTCATCGACATACTTGTAGCTGACATTCCTGAGTTATATGGTTTAATCGTTAGTAGAGACTAGTCAAAAAAACTTCATGGTTATTTTGCAACTGACTGGTCTCACCTGTGGCTTCCCTATAACGGTAAACCAAATCAAATAAGGGTTGATCGTGAGAAACATTAGAATTTCATAGTGATAGAATTAGAAGGAGAAAACGAACCAGTTGCATATAGCAACAATATCATTGGAAATTATTCTGTGGAATCATTTCTAGGGAATTTCAATGCTCATATTTCACCTTTCTTAGAAAACTCTATTGTCTCTCAAATTGAATTTTTTTCCCAATAGACACTTCTAAATGTGGAAATTTTGTGGATAAACCTGTAATTAAATCTTTATTTTGCAAATTACTTTTTGATGGATCTAAATCCAATGATGGAGCAGGAGCAGGTTTCATCTTAGTTAGCCCAGAGGGGGAGAAAACTATGCTGGCATGCAGACTTGAATTTGATTGCACCAAAAATACTGCTGAATATGAGGCATTGGTTCAAGGTCTGTATAAGGCAATTGGCCTTAACATAAAATACCTCCAAGTGTTTGGGGATTCATAAATTGTCATAAAATAGGTAAGAAACACTATACATTGTTTATCAGGACACTTGAAACATTATCAATCATTAGTTCAAGAGCTGACTCTCCACTTTATTGTGTTTAATATTTCCCCTATCCCAAGACTCTAGAATGCTAGTGTCGATCTTCTAGATAATGTTTCTTCCAAGCTTATCCCTCTATAAGATTAAAGCCTATATCAATTCTCCATCGAATTAATCTTTAGGCCTTCCATCCTTGATAATATCACCAACTGGAGAGTCTTTAATAACGATCCAGATATCATAAGCTTCCTGACCTCAGAAGGCTCATACGATGACCAGATAGTTGATGAAGACCAACATGATAACCAACTTAAACAAGAAATGGTCATTAATGCTATACCAAAGTCCGTAGTTAAGTTGGAAGATTTATATGACCTCAAAGACAGATTTAAACAATCTACTAATTCAAAAATTCAGAGCTCAACTCTAAGGTTTGAATTGATCAATCTTGGGACTGATTTAAAACCTCAAAACATTAACTTAGGTCTAGGTCTTACGTTAGACAAAAAGGCAGCTTTTAGAAGTTTGTTGAAAATATATAAGAGTATCTTTGCATGGAACTATGAAGATCTCAAAACATACGACACCTCTATTATCCAACACACTATTCCTATGATATCTGACGAAAGACCTATTCAACAGAAATTGAGGAAAATCCATCCTAATTTAGAAAGTCAAATTAAATCTGAGTTGAATAAACTGCTGAAAGCCAAAATTATTTTTCTTGTCAAACACTCTCGATGGGTTTCCAATATTGTCCCAGTCAGGAAGAACAATGATATTCGAATATGTATAGATTTCTGCAACCTCAATAAAGCTTGCCAAAAGGACAATTTCCCATTACCTACTATGGAGCAGATTTTGCAATCAGTAGCAAGATTTGAACTAATGTCTTTCCTGGATGGATTCTCAGGTTATAACCAAATTTTAGTACATCCAGATGACCAGCTGAAAACTACATTCAGGACAAAATGGGGCACTTATGCTTATTAGAATATGCCATTTGGACTGATCAACGCTGGTGCTACTTTCCAGAGAGCCATGGATATAGCCTTCAAAGGTTTGGTAAATGATTTAGTAGTGATCTACTTAGATGATATAACAATATACTCCAAAAAGTGAAATAATCATCTAAGAGACTTGAAACAAATCTTTGAACGTTGCCAAAGGTATGGAATTTCTGTGAACCGCCAAAAGTCTTTTTTCACTTTAAGTGAAGGAAAGCTCTGTGGATTCATTATTTCCAAGGCATGAATTCATATTGACCCTGACAGAATTAGAGAAATTTCTGAAATACCTTTACCACATAACAAGAAATCAATGCAATCTTTCCTAGGTCAAATAAATTTTGTTAAAAGATTTGTCCCTAACTTCTCAAGAATTGTTTTACCTCTTCAATCCATGATAAAGAAAAATTCTTTGTTTAAATGGGGACATTCAGAACATGAAGCTTTTGGCTTGATAAAACAAGAAATTATTAGCACCCCATCTCTAACAAACCCAAATTTTTCCAATCATTTCGTTTTATATACTTTCGCTTCCGAGAAATCATATGCGGTCATATTAACACAAGCAAATAAGGATAAGGTTGAAGCTCCAATCTCTTTCTTTAGCTCCAATTTGCAAGGAGCTGAATTAAATTACTCAAATGTTGAAAAATGGGATTTTGTTGTTTTCAAATCTATAAAACACTTCAGACCTTTTCTCCTCAAAACCCACACTAAAGTCATAGTACCCTTCTCAACAGTAAGAAATATTTTAATACAAAAGTATGTAGGAGAAAAGAGAGCAAACTAGGTCACTGCCGTGCAAGAATATGACATAGAAATTAAACCAGCTAAAATTGTAAATGGTCAAGGTTTTTGCAGGACGTTGGTGGGCACTTCAATCTATCAGAGTTTTAGCATCCAGGTGACGATGTACAAATCTATGAGGTAAGCCTCAACGGCACAGAATCACGGTATGTTGATATCATATTTTACTTGAAAAATGGATATGCACCAGCCCAATTGAATTACAAAAAGAAAAGAGCCTTGAGATTAAAAGCAAGGCAATATCATATTTTCAATGACGTACTTTTCAGAAGAAATTATGATTCTGCTTTACTTAAATGTCTTGAAAAAGCTGAGGCAGAAAAGGTGTTGCAGGAACTTCATGATGGACCCGTTGGTGGTCACTTTGGAGGTGACACTACGGCACATAAAATCCTGCAGGCTGGCTATTACTGACCAACTCTATTGAAAGATGCACAATGTAATGTAAGAATATGTAAGGTTTTTCAAACAGCTACTGGAAGACAAAGAAAACCCATGCTACCATTACAACCTGTCAACATCGACCAACCATTTGAACAATGGGGATTGGATGTAATAGGTGAGATCATTCCTCATTCTTCTAAACAACATAGATACATTCTTACAACCATTGATTATTTCACCAAATGGGTAGAGGCAATCCCACTGAAGGTAGCCAATTCAGAAAATATTATTGAATTTATAGATCAATTTATCATCACTAGATTTGGCTTACCATCTGCTTTAATGTTTGATAATGCATCTTATTTTTCAGGTAATGATATGATAGAATTTTCTCTTAAAAGAGGTTTTAAGTTTAAGTATTCGACAAATTATTATCCGCAAGGAAATGGACTAGCCGAATTCATAAACAAAAATATCATCAGGATTATTAAACGTACTGTTGACCAAGGCCAAAAGAACTAGCATAAGTCTTTAGTGTTTGCTCTATGGGTAGATCAAATAACTCAGAAAGCCTCCATCAGCACTTCTCCTTTTAATTTGGTCTACCAGAAAGAAGCGGTCCTACCAACAAACATAGCCATTCCCTCCCTAGCCTTAGTTTAATTCATTGGAGAAACCCCTTCCTCATCTATGTAGGTTAGACAATTACAAATTCTTAAGCTTGAAGAGGAAAGGGAAAAATCCAGGACCATGCATGCACATCATCAACAATTAGTCAAAGCCTCCTTTGATTCAAATTTTGTAGCTTCAAAATATTTCTAGCTTGGAGACCTAGTATTAAAATGGGATAAAGCCCATAAAGAGAAAGGTAAGCATACCAAGTTCCAACAAATGTGGCTCAGCCCATTTCTGATTGTGGAATAGTTAGGCCCATCAACTTTTCTGCTACAGGATTTATCAGGTAAGAGAGAATCTCTACCTGTTAATGGATATGTCCTAAAGAAATAATTTCCATGGAAGATGATCTCTACTGCTCACTGTATAGTATTGCTCATAGTTTAAAAAAAAAATCTTTAGAAATAATAATACCAATTCAAAAGCATTCACTTTTGGTTTTACAAAAGATAATCTCTTTTCAATTTTGACTTTTCGCTTGTATAAGTAAATATTTTTATGAAAGTAATCTTCACATATGAAATGTATAGTTAAGTTTGACTGCTTTTAAATTGACTGCCTTCCTCCTTAATTATCTGATTTTGATGAAGCTTAACTTTAAAAGAGAAACCACTCCTTTATATCAGTCTAGAAAAGTATCTATGCAAATCAAAGTCTCTCTCCAGAAAGGCATCTCTAAAAACTCTACAACTATCGTCAAAAGCTCTTAAGGGGCCAATGATCCTCCCCACTTAGTCAGTTTTCATTTTTAGAGTGTAATTCTAAAATATACCTAAACTTAAAGAATAAGAGGTCTCATCAAGAGCCATCTTACCATGATCATAAGATTATAAATGAACTGACATTACCAAAACTTCATATCAAAACAGGGTAATGGCTTATGATTATAATAATCAAAAGACAAGGGGTGTCATCACGAGCCAGCTTGTTCAGTTAAGTTACGAATCAAGTGAATGGAATTGTCAATGTTGGTCACCAAACCAAGACATTGTCCTTTAGGAAATACAAATGAAAATATGAAGCAACAAATGAATTACTTCAGAAAATAAAAAGAGAAATAACTATACTTACGAACTTATCTTTAAAATTGCATTCTGATTTAAGTGGAATACTGGTCCATTGTTGGTTAAAAGGTAACCCTTTCGAGGCTATGAACACCTGTTGGCAACAAAGGCTCTACCTACGACAACGGAGTAAACCAAAAACCATTCTGGGGAGAGACTCATGGGTTTTATCTTTAAAAAACCAAGTAAAGACTGATGTAGACAATCTTACTTTTTATAAGAAAAGAATAGTCAAAAGAATAGTAGTTAGGCAGATGATTGTTTTATTACAAAAGAAATAATTCTTACCTTATATTCCATATAATTTGTTTTATTTTCACAACTATCTTTATTTTGGAAGTTTTAGAAATTTCAAAAAACTCTCAGACATAACTGGTTCTTCCAAGTGAATCGCCAATTGTTGTGGTATTCAACAACCCCCCATTTGTTAATAATAGTAGTTGACGTTACATTAACTGAATGGGGCCCTTTAAAAATTTTCATTCAAAAAAAACAAAACTTAGTGTTTAGTCATTTCTTTTATTTTTTTGAATAAAGCAAAGATAACAATCAAAAAACCTTTTTGGGAACTATTAAAGACTTACCTTTTCATATATAGCATGTCTAAAACCCACTAAAGAACCTTTCTAAAAAACCTCAAAAAGCAAGCAAAGCGTTTAAAATAAGGGCTCCATGGTCTAAATTATCATAAAATCCAATGAAAACGGAAGCCTTAAGCTTTTTAGGCTTAAGTATTGCATCACATGTCATAACCCATAAAGAGATCTCTCTTAAATATGATATAGAAAGATTTGCGAGTTGCGAAACCGCGATGGCGCTTTGACTTTTATCACATTGCATTTCGAGTATTTAAGAAAACACTTTGCGCTTACCATAAGCCGATATTGCGAAATGCAATTTGCGCCCAGACCCACACCTTAGAGTATTAAAAGCAAATATTTCGAGTCCGTCAAGTCTATTGCATAGGATGAACCTAGCAATTAACCATACATGAAATAGCTAATGGATGGCTCACATCTCACATCTCGCAGACACACAATAGGAGGTAAGAATGCTAAAAGGCACATCTTGCGATATTGTGATCTGCGATATTACTTCGCAAATCACACAATCACTATCATCGCAATATAATGGCTCGCCACCCTGGAAGCTTTCATCCCATATTTTGACGCAAACATTTATGAGCAATAAAGATAAGGGATAACGATCATTAGTGGTCATTAGTGGGAACTAACTACATTTATGTGTGAAAAGCCATTTAGCTTGATACGATATCTTGTTATGTGTGTTCAAATAATACTTCTTTTACCACCTTTACAAGCTATCTACATTATTTCATTTTTACGTTTATCTTTGAGTGTTCGGTAGTTGTTGTTCTTCATTTCAGGAAAAAAACCACAGAGCAGAGCATTGAGAACAATGGGGAAGAAATGCAAGGTTGTAGCCTCTAAGAAGACAGAGATGACTCCCCTGTTCACAGACACCACATGCAGCAGAGAGGGAGGAACCTCTACGTGGGAGACTATGTATAACATATTGGAGGAGGAACAACTGAGGATTATAAAAGCAAATATTACAGTTGACAAACGATATTCCTCAGACGCTTCCATGTTAGAGATGGCTTGCTCGTTTTTGCACCACATAACTGCTCGGTTGAAGATAATCCCTTATACCAACATGGTAAAATCGGTTATCAATGAAGCAGACATCTCAGATAGGGAATTCAAGACGAGAAGCCAAGGGGTCTGTTAGCCTCTTGTTGCGACAGGTGTTCATTTTTCATGATTGACATCTTTACATGCCAAATATGTCATACTTTGCATGCTGCAGTGTTCCATATTTCCAAAAGAGGTTAAAGAAGATACTGTGAAAGTGTGCCAATCTAAATGCCACTGCTGAATTCCAATTTTGATGACTCAACCATTTTTGTCCTATAAAAGGGAGCACCAAACAGCTTAAACTTGGTCTCCCTAGGTTTCAATTTCCTGTTTTAGAATATAGAGAATGATATCTGTCCAAACAGTTTAATCTTGGTAAATTTGTAGATAGGTAGAGAATCAAAGGAGCCCAACTGCTTAATCTGGGCCCTTGGCAGAAATAAGTGTAGACTTAGATAGGATAACAGAAAAAAGAAAAATTTGTAAAGCTGGGTCTGCAAGTCTAAGTGCACCCAAACCAAAGAGAAGAAAAAATGTTAGGATGGTAGGCTGGGTAGGTAGTTTTTGAGGTTGCAGAATGATGATTCATGATCAATTTTGTGTTTCTAAGTGTTATATCTTTTCAGATCACAGCCATGATGCAGTTTTCATCTAGAGGAGGTCAAGCTTGACATAACTAACTCCCCTGTTCATTCTTATTCCCCAAGTCACTCACTACTTTTCCAAAAGAGGTCAAGATCTGCTTGATGCCTCTTAGTCATCATTTTCCACATCATTGGCCTTGGTGAAGATCTGCTTTACTCAAGGATTTCCATTCTTCTATTACAAAGTCCTATTCCCCCAAAATGGCCTAAGGTTCCTTACCTTAGCGCTTTCTCATCATCTCCATATTAACTCCTGACTATATTATATAGCCCCCTATTTATTTCCCCCTTCCCTACTAAATCTATACTAAATAACTCCCCTATATACATACCCTGCCCTCTAGCACTATAGCTATGTATTTATCAGTTATGGGACATAATAGTCCACCTGGGACTATCATGAACCCGTCCGCGTCCTAACAGGAGTTAGTGTGACACCTGGTCATGCTAACAACCTTTTTCCCTAACCCTAGCCCTGAAAAACCCTCTTTTCCGCCCTTAACCTAAAGTTGTGTGCATAAAACATTAACCCCACTCGTTAAACAACCCCATAACCCACAGTTCCAAAGTTCTAAACCCCCCGCCACACCGTATGAAGATTCGCATATTCATGCGCCCGTCCATTATTCTCCCACCAGCTCCGCACTCCATCCACCGTCGGATCGGGCCCTCCCCATTCGACGGCTCTCGGCGTTTTCGGAGGCGCCCCGCTACTCAGACGTTAGCTTCCAATGGCGAGGCGGTTTTTCCGCCGTACCCAAAGACACTTGTCCACTTCCTATTGCATCAGAGGGGCTCTGACGGATACCGCCCCCGTACAGAAAGCGGTCCGATGAAACCGCTTTCCGCCCTCTGTACGCGTGCCCCATGTCACCTGTCCGGTTCCACGTGTCTACCAAGTCACCTTCACCACGTCATCTGCACACGTCGGCCCTCTGCCGAGTCACCCTTGCCATGTCATCAACCGTACATGCTGACATCACCCTGTTGACGTCACCCTGCCACGTCATCCGCCGTACCATGGTCCCACCTGCTGACGTCATCCTAACGTCATCATCAATTTTGAGGCGAAAGGCGAAAATCGTGCTTAGGAGGCCCGGATTCAAATTCCGAGGCAGTTTTTCATGCGCGATAATCGCGCATGGCTACGGGAAAAGGGTCGAAGTGGAAAATCCCTCATTGCGCAGCCCCCAACAAGCCCAAAAGGCACCGAATGACCCGTTTTTCTTCGCGAGGCATGCAGAGATGAACAAAAGACAATTCTAAAGAAAGCAGAGGGCTGAACAGCAGCCATTAAGTTTTGATTTGACCCGCAACGAGAGAGAAACCAGCCCAATTCATTTGTCAAAGAGTATCAGAGGAGAGATGAAGCGGCAAAGAGTATCAGTTAATTTTTTAATGGAAATCTTCAGTTCCCAAGGCAGGTCAGCATTAATTGGCCTCCAGCAGAGTCAAGTCAGGAGGTGTAAGCCCATCCCAGCTCTCAAATCACAGTTAAAGCACTTAAAGCCACCAAACTACAATGGAGAAGAAGTCCATGCGCAGTTATTACAGAAGCACTGTACCAAGCCACCGAGGACAATGCATTGATTCAGTTCTGATACGGCTGCCCTTAGTGCAGCTCATAGATACTTTTTGCATTTATAAGTTTAGGTTAGAGTAATCATTTACTTTCAGACCTGTTTAGGTCACAGCTATAATAAACAATTTTGGAAAATCTTCCCTATATATACCACCCACTGTATTGTTTCAAGGGTTGGTTGATTGATAACTTTTCATTAGAGACTCACACTGTATGTCTGATACTTTTCTTTAATCAAAGATTGCTGAAGAGATTGGAAGAATGACTGCCTGATCTATTTTTACTAGTCTCTAGAGACTGAATGATGGAATTCTTGTGCTGCAACATGAATCAATAAGTGCCTCTTACCTCTGTCTTTTCATTTTTCACCATCCAAATAGCAAAAAAGAAAGATTAGCTTAGAACTTGTTTAACTGCACTCTAGGCTCAGTTTCTGCTATTTCTTTATGTTTTTTCATCTGAAATGAACTGGACATGAATATGAATTCCCTGTGGCTCATATTTACTCTTATTCACATGTGTTTGACAGTTATCTAAGGATTCTTTACTGCCCTTAGATAGAGATCATCCACTTTCCTCTGTTAATCTGACTGAGAGATTCTTAATTGCCTCTCCTTCCTTAGCGTTCTTTCCATCCTTTAAATTTAGAAAATTGTCCCATGTGCAACTACCTTGCTCCTTATTCCTCTTGTGACCAAGAAAACGCACCAGCAGTCTTACATCCTTGACTCCATGCCCAATGGTTTGAAACTTTCACACCACACTTGCCTCTTTACTTGAAAACATCAATTTTCCCACCAAAACACAAACAAAAAATCCATGAACTCAATAACTAGCCTGAAATCATCATCAACAAAGCTAAATCATAAAGAGAGAGCCCTCTCTGACTGCAAGTGGGCTAGAACCTGCAGTCCAAAGTTGGTTTGTGGTTACCTCGGCCGTATCCCTTTACTCCGACCTGGGGGACAACCTGAGTGATAACATAATGGCGACTCCACTGGGGAACATCCTTAGTTAATTTCACTAAGAAGGTTGGAAAAATCCCCTAAGCGAATCGATTTTCTAATTGTTGTATATCCCTTAAAACTACAGATGAAGCCTGAATGTCAGCCAGGAAGCCTTTGAAACTGTTTCTGTTTTACATTAACAGAAGCAAATAAAAGCTGCTTCAGTCAATCTTCATGCTAGTTTTAAACTATACACAGCCATTTCAAAATCTGACAGTTCCTTGCCGATTTCAAAAATATTCCCATAAAAATACCAAAAAACAACATTCGGAAACTGGCTCCCAAGAAGAATCCACGATATACAAGGTCAAATCCAGATCCAGACCCTCCAGCTGTTTTTGAAAATCCGAACCTAATCCCAAAGATCCTCAGGAAGCAAGAGCAAAGACAAGATTTTGCTGATTTGAGTCCTGAAGCAGCTCCTCCGAGTTGTGTTCCAACCCCTGTTAAAGTTTTATTTCGTTCAACCCCTACTTCCCCTTATTCATCATCCACATCTCAAAGTACTCCATCCACACCTCCATTCACTGCACATACTACAAAAACTACAACTGTTATTCCAGTTACTTCAGTCACTCCTGTTATCCTTGTTATCCCTATTATCCTTGTTATCCCCTTCGTCCCACTTATCCCTGCCAATATGGCTAATAGATATGCACCCCTGCAATTGCCTGCTAATCCCAGGGCTTTACCTCAGGAGTACCAATCTAAAATTACCTATTTTGACAGCACTGGTCCTTTCACAGCCCTTCAGCATACCAAAAAGATGCAAGACTATTTTGAAAACTACGAGATAGATGATGATAGCGTGAGAATGAGAATTTTTGTTCAAAGTTTAACCGGTGATGTAAGAACTTGGTTTAGATCACTTGCTGCAAATTCCATAACTACTCCAGATGAGCTTTACCAATCCTTTACCAACAGATGGGAGAAAAAGAAAGACCCCTTGCACATACTAGCTGAATATGATACAATTAAAAGAGGTCCTCAGGAGACTGTCTTGGAGTACTGTGCAAGGTTCAGCAATGTCTATAATGCAATACCACAGAACTTAAGACCCCCACCTGACCTTGCCTTGTATAGATTTCCTGATGGATTCGATCCAGATATGGCATACCAGTTAAAAGAAAGATCTCCTCAGACCCTTGCAGATATGCAAAATGTTGCTGTCAGCGTAGAGGCCAACCTAACTGCAAAAAGAAACAGAGCCAGAATGGAAAGAAAAACCACCTTTAAGGAAAAACCCTCAGCCTTTGATCACAAGCTTGATGCAATTATCAGTGGCCTACAAAGGCTGGGAGAAAGAGTAGAAAATGTTGAGAGAAGATCATCATGGGAAGGGCAACAGTCCAATACCATAAGGAACCCAAATTTTAGGAAAATGCAGAACACAAATGTTGGTAGGTCAAGCCCAGACCATGACATAAGACCCCCTTTTCAAGATAATTATGTTGAGAGATCTACATCCAATGAGAAAACAAAAGACAATCATATGAATCTGATGGATCTAAAGGGTGATCATTAGACTTTTCTGAGCCAAGAAGACCAAGATGAATATAACTTTAGTCAATTTCAGACTAATTCTGGCAAGTCTTTTGACTTTAAACAAGGATATGATACTGCTGTGTACGAAGTACACAAACAATACAAGCTGAGAACTAGAACCATTGACATTTCTGAACCTAACAAAATAAAGGATGGCAAACAGCCCAACAAGATTAAGAGCAAGGCTGTCATAACAGAACCAGCTGATACAACTATCCCAAATTCGCATCAAGTAACTGTAGAAGACATTACAGAAACGCAGCCTCCTGTAGATCAGCTTTTGCCACTTTCTTCCTCTGAGCAAAACTCGAACAACGCTCCAAAAGGCCTTCCTGAAGTTGAAAAAACACAAGTAATCAATTCCCATAACACTGATAAAAAAGAGAAAAACGCTGATAATTCAAATGAAACAGAAAAAACTACCAGCATCAATACCAAGACTCCATTGGAAAAGCCATTTAATTTAGAGGCAGAAATAGCCAAGTTGAAGATATCCATCCCCCTCTCAGAACTTGCCAAACATGATGTATATAGGCAACAGATTCAAAGATCACTTCAAATCCCAGAGAATAAGGACGATGTGAATGTCCTGGATGATACCCCTGAACTGTTGTTTGGCCCAGAAGTTAATGGAAAATCAACATATGGACCTATTCCGCCCTTTTATGTCAGTTTGCATATACATGACAAAGTTCTGCACAACGCTATGTTTGACTCAAGAGCATCACACAATCTGATGCCCAAAGCAGTTATGGAAAAGCTGAACCTTGACATTACAAGACCCTACAAATATTTGTACTCATTTGACTCAAGTCAAGTCAAGTGTTTAGACCTCATCAAAGACATGTGTGTCTCCTTAGTCCAATATCCCAATAAGACTATCCTCATGGACGTGGTGGTGGCTGACATCCCACCAAAATATGGCATGCTCCTATCAAGTTCATGGGGAGCAAAGCTCCAAGGATCCCTTCAACTAGACCTCTCCTATGCTACTATTTTGGTCTTTGGGCAACCAAAGAGACTGTACAGAGAAACCCTCATGAAATATATGGTGAGTAGTGAGAGTAAGCCTGAAAATTTTCCCATTTACTCAATCCATTCTGATATGGATTCTTTTATTTTGTTTAATGATAATACAAATTCTCTAACTGATGATGAGCCGTTGGCTCTAGAACAACGAGCACAAATCAATGAAGAATCGATTGCATATACCCATGAGACTGTCACAACAATTAATGCAACCAGCATGATAGAGGAAACTCCCCAAACAGAAATTTCAACTCTGCCCAATCCTAACATAGCTGAAACTCTTGGCACAAACCACAAGCAAGAAATCACATGGTATTTAGAGTTTGATGGCTCTGTCAACAAGTTAGGAGCAGGGGCAGGTGTGTGGATTCACAATACACATGATAACCATGCGGAAGGTCATGCCTACAGATTGAACTTTAAATGCACAAACAACATGGCAGAATATGAGGCTCTGCTGTTAGGCCTTAAACTGCTCAAAGCTCTAGGAGCTGCAAAGGTGTCTATTTTAGGAGACTCTGACCTAGTCATACAACAGATGAAAGGTAACTTTGTAACCAATGACAATAGAATGAGGGCCTATAGGACTGCTGCCACTAATATACTCAATGCATTTACTGAATTCAAACTGGCCAAGATTTCAAGAGAGCATAACATTCATGCACACAACCTAGCCACCTTTGCTAGTACATGCAAGCTTCCTTTTGACCCAAACCATCACTTCACAGCCGAAATAAAACATAGGCCCACTGTCCCAAACAACGTGAAATATTGGCAAGTGTTTGAAAATGACACCCAGATCAACAATTTCCTCACCCTTGAGCATGAGTTCTCTAATATCAACATTGACATGGATGCTATGAACGATGTCCAACAGCAAACAAATGAAAACCAGTAGGTTGTAACAACTACAATAGCCAAACAAATCCTAAACCCCACTGTTTTTGACAAAACAAACATAGAACAGCTGAAACAAATACATTTGGAGGAAATTGCCAAAACAAAGGCAGAAATCATTGACCTGAAGGATAATTTTCTGCCTGCTGGCCTAACCCCATTAGAAGACATGTTTGACGCCAATGATGTTCCCAGAAAGCCAAACCTGCAACCATTGAACACTGCTATAGAAGAACACAACATTGGGACAACAGAGAATCCCAAAATGATCAAATTGTCCAGAAATTTACCACCTGATCAAAAACCCAGGTACATTGATTTGTTCAAAGAATTCCAAGATGTATTTTCTTGGAGTTATGAAGATTTGAAATCCTATGACACCTCGGTGATCCAACACACAATTCCCTTAAAACCAAACCAGAAACCTTTCCAACAGAAACTTAGCAGAATTAGCCCTATGCTTCTTCCCATGATTAAGAAAGAAGTAAAGAGGATGTTCGAAGCAGGCATAATAGCACCCATCAGATTTTCTGAATGGGTATCCAACCTAGTTCCTACAAGAAAAAAGACAGGTGAGATTAGACTTTGTGTAGATCTAAGAAATTTAAACCAAGTCTCCCTAAAGGACCACTACCCTTTGCCCAAAATGGACCACATCTTACAAAGAGTAGTGGGGTCATCTAGAATCTCTTTGCTAGATGGCTTTTCAGGTTTCAATCAAATACTTGTTCACCCGGATGACCAAGAAAAGACAGCCTTTACCACACCCTGGGGAACATTTAAGTATGTTAAGATGCCATTCGGACTTAAAAACGCTGGTGCAACCTTTCATAGAGCAATGGATATTGCTTTTGCCAAAGAAATACATGACTTCCTAGTTGTCTATCTTGATGACCTAACCCCGTTTTCCAAATCTGATGAAGAGCACCTCAAGCATCTTAGGAAAATATTCATCACATGTAGGAAATATGGCATTTCCTTGAATCCCAAGAAGTCTCTGTTTGGCCTTGAAGAAGGCAAATTACTCGGTCACATCATATCAAAAGATGGGATCAGAATTGATCTTGAAAGTATCCAAGCCATCCTCCAAATCCCATATCCAAGAAACATAAAAGAGCTACAAGCATTCCTTGGGAAAATCAACTTCCTAAGAAGATTTATTCCAAATCTAGCTGAACTGATACGACTGTTAAGCAATATGTTAAAAAAATATGCCAAGGTAAAATGGTCTCTTGAAACCAAACAGGCATTTGAGAGTATCAAATCCGCCTTAACACAAACCCCTGTCCTCACCAGCCCACAATTTGACAAAGATTTTATCATTTTTTCTTTTGCATCTGATCATACTATAGCTGTTGTCCTTTTGCAAAAGGATGAGCAGGGAGCTGAAAAGCCGATTGCATTTTTCAGCTGAGCTTTAAGAGATGCCCCTTTGAAGTACCCAATCATGGAAAAGCAGGCCTATGCACTTGTTAAGGCCATCAAGGATTTCAGAGTGTACATTTTATATTCCCATGTGATTGCCTATGTCCCACACGCTGCTATAAAAGACATATTGACCCAAGAGGGATTAGAAGGCAAAAGAGGCAAGTGGATAGCAAACATCCTTGAGTATGACATAGAAATAAAACCAACCAAGCTGATAAAGGGACAAGGTTTAGCCAAACTGATGTCCGAAACAAACTTTCAAGCCTTAGACATTAACCAACTGGACAATGAACAAGAGCTGGCGACTACACAGATCAGTGAGACCTTTTTGCAATCTCCCTGGTATGTTGATATATGTTTTGTACGGTTAAACCTGTTTGCTCCCCCAGGATTGTCCAGAACCAAGAAAATATTTTTGAAAATGAAAGCTTTAAAGTTTTGTGTCATAGATGGTGCATTATTCTGGAGAAATCATGAAGGTATATTGCTTAACTGTTTGACCATGAAAGAAACTAACAATGTCATGAAAGAATTCCATGCAGGTGACTGTGGAGAACATCTATATTGGAAGTCCACTGCTGATAAAATTTTAAGGGCCGGTTTTTATTAGCCCTCTCTTTTTGCAGATGTAAAGAAGTTTACCATGTCATGCCACAAATGCCAAGTCTTTGAGGGCAAGAGAAAGCTATTACCTTTGCCCCTGAAACCCATCTCTACCGAGAAGCCTTTTCAACAATGGGGTCTTGACTTCATTGGAGAAATCCATCCCTCTTCCTCAGGCCAGCACAAATGGATCCTAACAGCCACCGACTATTTCACTAAGTGGGTCGAAGCCATTCCCTGCAGGCAAGCCAATGACACCGTCATTATCCAATTCCTTGAATGCAATATCCTTTCTAGATTTGGCTGCCCTGAGAAAATCATCACTGAAAATGCTGCTGCCTTTAAATCCAAAAAGATGGTTAGTTTTTTCCACAAATTTGATATTACCTTGGGCCACTCTACAGCCTATTATCCTCAAGGCAATGGCTTGGTCGAATCATCCAACAAGAGCCTCATCAACATCATAAAGAAAGTGTTGGAAGAGAACAAGAAGAACTGGCACAAAAGGCTGGTGAATGCCCTATGGGCAGACAGGCTTTCAAGCAAGAGATCCATTGGAATGAGGCCTTATGAGCTAGTATATGGCATGGAGGCCAGATTTCCATCATCCCTGGGCATTCCTACTATCAGACTGTTACAGGAAATTCAGACTGAACCAAATGACATTCAAAGAAGGATCAATCAAACCATTCATCTTCAGCAAACCAGAGAAAAAGTTTATGACAGAGCTCAAATTTTGCAAGAAAAACTCAAAAAGATGTTTGATAGGAGAGTTAAAGCTGAGGATTTTTACATTGGTGACAAAGTTCTAAGGTGGGACTCACGAAGAGAAGACAAGGGGAAACATGCCAAGTTTGATTTTTTATGGAAGGGACCATTCGTTATTTCTGCTGTTCAGGGAAATAACACTTATTTTCTCAAGTCTGTAGGGGATTGTTCTGTTGAAGAAGGCCCTGTCAATGGCCGTATGCTGAAACATTACCATGATCCCTTTTAAGGGACACAGTGCAGCTTTGTATATATCTTTTGTACAGCGATATTTGTATATATCAGCACTTTGTTCTCATTTTTTTTTTTTTATAGCAAACCTATTGTCAAGGGAGCAGCAGTGAATTTTGAGAAGACATAGCCAATACAAGTGCTCCAGTTCAAAAGCTCTGTCTCTGCACTAACCTCAAACAAAACAGCAAGAATGGCATAGTCACATCACAGCAACTCATGGTAAAGGGAAGTTGTTGGTAATCTTCAGTCAAAGGTAGCAAAACAGAGCAGTATTTCAGTTCATATCAGCACCTTGGTCAAAGCAAAGTAAAGCAAACATACCAGTTTTGATCCATGTTTTGAAAATGTTTCAAACGCAATGCTCAAGCAACATTCTACATAATAGCAAGCACGCAGAAGAAAGCAGGCAGTGCTATGCATTTCACAATATTTCAGTTGAGGAGGAGGTTGTTTATATTACAAAGTTTTAATTATCTAATAGCCAGCATAAAGAAGTTCCTTCAATCCACAGCAACCACAGAAGATCAAGGTAGTCTGACCTGTTGTTCTTGGCTTTTCACAAGGAAAAGCCATCCCTAAGTGGAGCCATTGTTAGCCTCCTGTTGTGACAGGTGTTCATTTTTCATGATTGACATCTTTACATGCCAAATATGTCATACTTTGCATGCTGCAGTGTTCCATATTTCCAAAAAGAGGTTAAAGAAGATACTGTGAAAGTGTGCCAATCCAAATGCCACTGCTGAATTCCAATTTTGATGACTCAACCATTTTTGTCCTATAAAAGGGAGGGCCAAACAGCTTAAACTTGGTCTCCCTAGGTTTCAATTTCCTGTTTTAGAATATAGAGAATGATATATGTCCAAACAGTTTAATCTTGGCAGATTTGTAGATAGGTAGAGAATCAAAGGAGCCCAACTACTTAATCTGGGCCCTTGGCAGAAATAAGTGTAGACTTAGATAGGATAACAGAAAAAAGAAAAATTTGTAAAGCTGGGTCTACAAGTCTAAGTGCACCCAAACCAAAGAGAAGAAAAAATGTCAGGATGGTAGGCTGGGTAGGTAGTTTTTGAGGTTGCAGAATGATGATTCATGATCAATTTTGTGTTTCTAAGTGTTATATCTTTTCAGATCACAGCCATGATGCAGTTTTCATCTGGAGGAAGTCAAGCTGGACATAACTAACTCCCCTGTTCATTCTTATTCCCCAAATCACTCACTAATTTTCCCAAAGAGGTCAAGATCTGCTTGATGCCTCTTAGTCATCATTTTCCACATTATTGGCCTTGGTGAAGATCTGCTTTACTCAAGGATTTCCATTCTTCTATTACAAAGTCCTATTCCTCCAAAATGGCCTAAGGTTCCTTACCTTAGCGCTTTCTCATCATCTCCATATTAACTCTTGACTATATTATATAGCCCCCTATCTATTTCCCCCTCCCCTACTAAATCTATACTAAATAACTCCCCTATATACATACCCCACCCTCTAGCACTATAGTTATGTATTTATCAGTTCTGGGACATAATAGTCCACCTGGGACTATCATGAACTCGTCCGCGTCCTAACAGGAGTTAGTGTGACACCTAGTCATGCTAACAACCTTTTTCCCTAACCCTAGCCCTAAAAAACCCTCTTTTCTGCCCTTAACCTAAAGTTGTGTGCATAAAACATTAACCCCGCTCGTTAAACAACCCCATAACCCACAGTTCCTAAGTTCTAAACCCCCCCCCCCCCCCCCCCCCCCCGCCGCGCCGTATGAAGATTCGCATATTCACGTGCCCGTCCATTATTCTCCCGCCAGCTCCGTTCTCCATCCACCGTCGGATCGGGCCCTCCCCATCCGACGGCTCTCGGCGTTTTCGGAGGCGCCCCGCTGCTCGGACGTTAGCTTCCGATGGAGAGGTGGTTTTTCCGCCGTACCCAAAGACACTTGTCCACTTCCTATTGCATCGGAGGGGCTCTGACGGATACCGCCCCTGTACAGAAAGCGGTCCGATGAAACCGCTTTCCGCCCTCTGTATGCGCGCCCCATGTCGCATGTCCGGTTCCACGTGTCTGCCAAGTCACCTTCACCACGTCATCTGCACATGTCGACCCTCTGCTGAGTCACCCTTGCCACGTCATCAACTGTACATGCTGACGTCACCCTGCCACGTCATCCGCCGTACCATGGTCCCACCTGCTGACGTCATCATCAATTTTGAGGCGAAAGGCAAAAATCGTGCTTAGGAGGCCTGGATTCAAATTCTGAGGCAGTTTTTCATGCGGGAAAAGGGCCGAAGTGGAAAATCCCTCATTGTGCAGCCCCCAGCGAGCCCAAAAGGCACCGAATGACCCATTTTTCTTCGCGAGGCATGCAGAGATGAACAAAAGACAATTCTAAAGAAAGCAGAGGGCTGAACAGCAGCCATTAAGTTTTGATTTTACCCGCAGCGAGAGAGAAACCAACCCAATTCATTTGTCAAAGAGTATCAGAGGAGAGATGAAGCGGCAAAGAGTATCAGTTAATTTTTTAATGGAAATCTTCAGTTCCCAAGGCAGGTCAGCATTAATTGGCCTCCAGCAGAGTCAAGTCAAGAGGTGTAAGCCCATCCGAGCTCTCAAATCACAATTAAAGCACTTAAAGCCACCGAACTACAATGGAGCAGAAGTCCATGTGCAGTTATTACAGAAGCACTGTACCAAGCCACCGAGGACAACGCATTGATTCAGTTCTGATACGGATGCCCTCAGTGCAACTCATAGATATTTTTTGCATTTATAAGTTTAGGTTAGAGTAATCATTTACTTTCAGACCTGTTTAGGTCACAGCTGTAATAAACAATTTTGGAAAATCTTCCCTATATATACCACCCACTGTATTGTTTCAAGGGTTGGTTGATTGATAACTTTTCATTAGAGACTCGCACTGTATGTCTGATACTTTTCTTTAATCAAATATTGCTGAAGAGATTGGAAGAATGACTGCCTGATATGTTTTTACTGGTCTCTAGAGACTGAATGATGGAATTCTTGTGCTGCAACATGAATCAATAAGTGCCTCTTACCTCTGTCTTTTCATTTTTCACCATCCAAATAGCAAAAACAAAGATTAGCTCAGAACTTGTTAACTGCACTCTAGGCTCAGTTTCTGCTATTTCTTTATGTTTTTTCATCTGAAATGAACTGGACATGAATATGAATTCCCTGTGGCTTATATTTACTCTTATTCACATGTTTTTGACAGTTATCTAAGGATTCTTTGCTGCCCTTAGATAGAGATCATCCACTTTCCTCTGTTAAGCTGACTAAGAGATTCTTAATTGCCTCTCCTTCCTTAGCGTTCTTTCCATCCTTTAAATGTAGAAAATTGTCCCATGTGCAGCTACCTTGCTCCATATTCCTCTTGTGACCAAGAAAACGCACCAGCAGTCTTACATCCTTGATTCCATGCCCAATGGTTTGAAACTTTCACACCACACTTGCCTCTTTACTTGAAAACATCAATTTTCCCACCAAAACACAAACAAAACACAAACAAAAAATCCCTGAACTCAATAACTAGCCTGAAATCATCAACAACAAAGCTAAATCATAAAGAGAGAGCCCTCTCTGACTGCAAGTGGGCTAGAACCTGCAGTCCAAAGTTGGTTTGTGGTTACCTCAGCTGTATCCCTTTACTCCGACCTGGGGGACAACCTGAGTAATAACAGGGTCATCAAATCTTTTACCCAGGATAATTTATGTCTTATGTACCACCTACTAGAGCCACAGGTCATCTACAATAGGCAATTCATAGAAAAGTTTGCTAAAGAGAACAGTGACCCAGTGGATTGCACCAGCGCCTGGTCAAATAATGAAGAGAAATCAAGGATAAAAATGGTATGTACACTACTGCATCTATTTGTCCCCCTTATAGTTTTTCTGTGGCTATGTTGTGTAGACTATTTGGTAGACCTGAGCGCCTATGTTATGGATTCTATTTGTTTTAGTTCAAAGTTCCCCATTATGGGATGGAAATGGACTATTCAAAATCCACTTCCCATTCATGTGTACCAAAAGTTCATGTGGGAATCCAATTTTCAACCACATTTTTTCAAGATTTGCCATGGAGTTATGCTCCCTATTTACAAGCGGTTGTATAATCGAGGTGCCCCCAGGTTTTCCCAAGAAATTGAAGTTGATATCCTCCCAGTGGCCAGATGGTTCGGGGAGGAAACATTTACATATATCATAGTTTTTGGCAGCATCACCTCCCCCCCACATCCTCCCATACTATGTTCCAGATAAAGACGATCCAGGCAATAATTGATCTACATAAAGACGATCCAAAAATTGAATATTTTATTACCGAAGCACTCGGATCCCAGTTGACACATCAGAAAAAATTACTATGCCAGAAGATTTCACATTGCAAATCTTATTGTGAAACAAGTGATAAACTAACAAGTCAAGTCGTAGAAATGCAACTTGAATATGATAAGATCTTTAAAAAGGTCTCTGATCAAATTGCTTCGAAAAATACAGAGGAGGGGAGAAAAGCCGACCTGCCCAAGCTAGAAGAATCACATAAGGAAATTTTGTTTGCAAGCTGGGATTCTCGGCTAAAATAAGTAGAAAAGGCAATAGCAGATGCGACGACAGGAGCAAACATTATCATAGAAAATATCAATGAGAATTTGCATGGTGCCAATCTAGTAACAGAGTCCATTCCAGGGTTCCTTCCAAATGCGAAACAACTCGAACAACAATGGAAACAAGAAGTGGAAGAAAAAGCAGAAGTGATAAGGCAAACGACCAGGCTAGACTGGGAGGCATATTGGCAACATTTGGTCAAGCCTCACAGCCAATGGATGACCCTGCGATGCCTAACCACTTCTGCCGAGAAAATGGCACCAACACTGACCAATGTCGTATTCGATGGACAGTTGAAATATGAAGTCGGCTGGCCTACACAGTTGAAGCCTATGGTGGATATTTACGATCTAAAGGATCAAATGCAACATAGTTAGTCACCCTGTTTACTTTAATTTTGATTTTATTTTTGCATAAATTGAGGCAGGTTGTTTAAACCTCCTCAACTATTTTTGTAATAATATATTTTTAGTTTTATAGTTTTAGTATTTAAACCCCTCTCATGCATTTAGAGAGGGGTCCAGAATTTTATCAGAAACTCTCTTCAAAACATGCACTTATGTCCCTTTGAGGAAGTTCTGGTGAAATATATGGAACATGATTTATTTTTATCTGATTTAGCATCTTCTATTGAAATTGCACTTTTGTACTCTTAGATGATGTTGAATGGATTGAAGATAGATCAATATTGCTGAAAAACATGAGTACGAAGTATTAATAATGGTACTTTTATCTCGTAATCCTTTTTTCTTATGTATTAAGCAATCTCTTCTTTTCGAATTATTTATGCATGAAAGTCTGAATTTCGATTATCGTTGTTGCACTTCTGTATGATGATGATCTTTTTTTTTATGCTGAATATATGAATAACTCTTTATGTGATATATTTCTCACAATCGTTTCGGCTAACTTTCTATACGAAACAATTATTGTTAAAACGGATTCACTTCTAATCGTAATTTAATGATCTTTATTACCAATTGCTTTCAGAAATTATTGTAGATCGCATGCATCAATTTTATCCTGGGTATATTATGATTAGATAGCTTTTAGAAATTAGAAGTTTAATGCATTTGTGATTGATTAGTTTAGACTAGATTACCGTTACCTTAAAACGTTACTCTAAACACATCACACATCACCCCATTTAGCACAAGCATTAAACAAATTGGGAAATTGGTCCCATTATCCCCAGTCAGAGCCACTACTCCAAATGGAAAAGGAGCTTCCAATCAAGGTCCAGACTGGGTGGTTTTCCCCCATGTTGAGGCAACAATTTTCGAGGCTTCAACACCTGGGAAAACCCACATGGGGGAAAAACCCAACAATCGTTTCATAGAGAAATCATTAATTTCAACGGAGTTACATCCAGTCAACATAAATTCAAACACAACCTTGGTCACACCTGGTCAAACTTCCCTTTAGATAAGTGTAAGATCTTTGTGTTCCACCTCATATTTTTGCCTTAGATCTGTCCTTCTGTCTTTCCTTGGACCTATCCAATATTTTGCCTTAGGTTTGTCCAAAGTACTGCCTCAAATGGTTTGAATTCTCTCTCTGTTGAAGATGATCGAGTTTCCTTTTGGAGGAGGTCAAATCCTTTACTTATACTTGTCCAAGAAGTTGAATGGGTGTAACCATAGGGGAAAGCCAACTTGACTTATTGGAGGGATGACTTTAAGTTTTGGAGCCAAAAATTTAATATTTGAAATTCAAAATTTTGAAGTCAACATGAAGAACATGTCTTACATTATATATTTTCAAAGGCTAAAATAAAATGACATGAAGAACATGCCTTATATAATTCAAGGCCCAAAAATATTAATTATGAGGATCGACCATAGCTACAAAATTTAACATTTTGGTATTGTGAATATGGCTCTAATGCATTGTTCTATAGTGTTATTTATTTCTTCTTGTAGGAAAATGTCAAAAAAGTATTCCTCTATTTAAGATAAAGTACCCTAGTGATTCTGTCAAGGATGAAACTAGAATAATGTCATTATCATCACAAAATAGATATTTAAGAGTGAATTGTGAGACAAAAGTATAGTTCCCAATACTTGGTTGTAAATTTCTTATGTGATATTTGTTTTCATTCTTGTCTACCATTTCAGATATATTCAACTCAGGAACCACTAATTGGTTAGCATATTCAATACTAACATAATTGTCATCTTGAGTAGGAGTGATAGAGATAATATGTAATAACATGTAACTATAAGAGGGGACTTAAGCTTTTCCTTAGCGAGATACGAAATTTGGGGTGAAGTGGCTTAGCTTGATAGTAAATATTTCTAATTTTCTCATAAGGAGGCTTGAAGAAGTAGGGTTGTATGATATAGAACCTATAAAACTAAGGCCAACCTAGAGCAATAAAATCACGGGGGTGGAGAGAATGACAAAAATACTTGATAGGTTTCTTATCTTGAATTCAATGATAAATGATTAGGTACACATTAGATAATGGGTTGCTTCTAATGATAAGTAAGGTCACTTCGATGTTCTATTAGAATTGGCCTTGGTTGGTAGGACGAATCCTAGTCGTTTCAAGTTCAATTCCAGCTAGTTGGAGAGGGAAGATTTTATCACTTTGATTAAGGAAAAATGGGTCCCTTTTGATGGTTCTCTTCGAAAGTTTGTAGCCTTATATTTTGAGAGCAATCTAGAAAAGGTCAAGCAAACAATTGTGTCTTAGGCCCATGATAAACAATGTGAAAGATGAGAAGGAAATCATTGTTGTTGAAGTTAAGATAGAAATGTACCTTCATGAGTTTTTTGGTTATCATCATGAAGGTTTTTAAAACAAGATAAAATAGTTGGATAAAGGAAAAAGGAAAATATTGCTTGACAACGAGGAAACCTGAGGACTTAGGAGCAAAGATTTATGGCTTTTTCATAAGGATAAAAATATAAATGATTTTACTAGTTTTAGATAATAGGACAAATGCAACTACTTTTTTCGAAGTCATTACATGCTCAATGATGTCAAGTTTTGAGGAGTTGTTCCAATCAAGAGTGGAACATTTCAATGAAATTTACGAGCGGGGGCAAAGAAATTATAGATAGTAAAGATGACATATTGTTTTCCTTGCTTTGTAATTGAGGAAGATAATACCAATGGTGCATTGTAATTGAGGAAAATAATACTAATGGTTAATGGAGGAAGTTTTTGAAGATGAGCTTCAAAAGGTCCTTTGCTCTTTCAAAAAGGACAAAAGCCCCAGTTTGGATGGGTACTTAGTGAATTATAAGATTTTACAAATTCATTGAAGAACATTTAGTATAGTGAATTCTAAGGTTTTACAAATTCATTGAAGGACATTTATTAAGGGTTTTGAAAGAATCTTATAGTTTCACACTCCTTATATCCTAATTTGGTGAATAAATGTTTTATTCTTCAACCAAACTAACTCATCCTGCGCACCTTTAATGTGTAAGTGTCACCTTTTTCTATTGAATATGCATGAATGATGAAATCAAACTCTCATAAAAGAGATTATACAATATCTGCATTGAGAGTCTAAGTCAACACCAACTCTTAATCAAGAGTTTAAGACCTAAAATATCTAATTTTAAAGTTAAAAAATTAATAAATTACATTCTTCTTATTTAATTTACACTCTATATTTATGAGTTCCATTGTAATTTTCTATTATTATTAGTTATTCCTTCACTGGAAATTTATAGTTAAAAAAAAAAAAAATCACGCTTGCCTTTGCAAATTTTTTCTCTCGATGAAGGTATTTTTCTTCCGTTTAATATAAAAAGGAAAATTATGCACACAAAAAGAATATTTAAGCTTGTGTCATGATCTGCATCTTCATCTGGTGTTGATGATGAACAACAATAGCTGGTTCAAAATGTGTCGGCAAAATTTTCTCCTATGTGATTTCTACCGAAAAGACTCTTCTTAATGTAATATAGATTACAGAAGCCTAAATTCAGAAAAAAATATATAAGTTAATATATGAAAATGTTTTTATTTGCTTGTTTTGTTTTTCTTCTTTTCTTTTTCATTATAAATAAAAAGGTCACTTTTACTATATATTGAAAATCTCAATATAAATGTAAGTTTTGATGTTTTATATTAAAAAGAATTTTAAATTTTATTTTTCCATTATCAAACAATTATAGAAGGGTCACAACCATCAAGGATAATTTTAGGGGCGAATGTTCGCCCTTTGGCGAAATTAAGGGGTTTTAAATTTTTAGTGGGCGAATATTTTGTATCATAGTACATTTTTACAAATCACCTCAAATAGCCCACCTTATTTTAAGGGAGAGGGTAAAAAAGGTAAATTTAGCCCTTGAAATTAGGACTTACAACCTTCCATTCGCCCATTTTCAAGAATAGGTTTTATTTAAGTGAATCCTATGGGCCAAATACCATATTTATAAAAGAGGTATGGTAAATTAATAAAAATATAAATAAATGAGAGGTATGGTAAATAAATAAAACATTTTTTATATTTACTCCATAATCCACCTTATATACATGTAAGGGTGTAAACAAATAAAAATATAAGTAAAGTGGAGGTATGGTAAATAAATAAAACTCTTTTTACACTTACTCAGAAGGTATGGTAAATAAATAAAAATATAAATAAACTAGACAAATCGTAAATAAATAAAACCTCTTTTTATATTTAGTCCATAACCCTCATTCTATTTATGAAGGCTCAAGAAAGAGGTTTTATTTAAGTGAATCCTATGGGCCAAATACCATATTTGTAAAAGAGGTATGGTAAATTAATAAAAATATAAATAAACGAGAGGTATGGTAAACAAATAAAACATTTTTTTATATTTACTCCATAAGTCACCTTATATTTACGAACACTCAAAAAATGGGTTATATTTAGGTGAAAACTATGGCCAAAATACTATGGGACAAATACCATGGACTAGATTGTTATTAATAGCATGCAAAAAACCATTATTAACCCGAATTAATAAAAATAAAAATGGCACATGGTATTGACCCATGGTATTCACCAAAATGGCACATGGTATTGACCCATGGTATTCACCTGGAATGTAGCCTATTTAAATGGGGGAATTAAACCAGCATGTAGCCTATGCTAAGATTCACTAGGACTTTACAAAGTTTTATTATTTAGTGAAAGACTCGCAAAGATCTTACAAGATTTTATAATTGAGTAAAATATTCGCCATGCCTGGTGAGAGATTCGCCAAAAAATTATATATGCATATTATATTATTGATAAAATCGCCTTCCATTTTTCCTATATACCATGGAGATTCGCCCATTTATTATATTTATAAATTTAGGGGGGGTTCTTAAAATTTTCCCTGACAACCATTAATGGGATTACTTATATGAAGGCTTGCTAAGTAAGTTTCCCACCCTACAATTTCACCATCAACAAGATTATTTTTACTAGTAGATTTTTATTGTTGTCTCCACATTAATGAAAGAATTACACCTCCTGACATAGCTTAAACAAACTTTTATCTCTTTGAATTTGGATTAAGCTCTTAAACACTATATGATTTTCATTATATCCAACCTATTAATCTTCTCCCAATTTAATCTTGTTATATTTTCCCACCTTCCACAGGAACCATTTAGTGATCAAGGAGGATGCTAAAACTACTTTCTAGATTATTGATACATTAAGATGAAACTCAGAGGGCCTTCTAATGCAATCCTTAACCACACACCAAAACATTCCTAGATATGTGCCTCTACACAATTTATCACAAAAGCTTTAGTAAATAAATGGATATCTTTTATGTCCACAGAGTCTTGGGGAGACGGTGATTGGGTGTGTTGTTAAGACACTCCTAGATGTTAAATCACTAGTTCAATTCCCTACCCTATTCTGTTGTTATTCTTGGACATGACCATGATGTAGCCTCACTAATGCCAAACTTTAAAAAAAATAATAGTAAATAAATAAATTTCTTTTATATCCCATTCACCTAACTCATTTGGAAGCATAATTTCTTCCATGTGTCCAAATTTATACTTCTTTTCTGATTATCCCTTGACCATAAAACCTAACACTTATCTTCCTTATTTTCTCAATAACAAATTTTGGAATGAATGCAAGTGACATCTCCTAAACAGGAGCTACAATCACATATGTTGTCAATACCAACCTACTTCATGACATAACCATATGTTATACCATTTTTTAATTATTTTATCCACTTTCAATATAAGCCAATTTGAATCATTAATGTCATCATAAATTGGTTTAATAAAAAATCTTAGATAGTTTGAACCTGTGGGTGTCCACTTAGTTAAACTATGTCATAGCACCTGTGTTCATGAAAATTTTGAATAATACCCCTAATCTCACTAGATATTGATAAAAACCTCCCAAAATCTTTTTGTTGAACCCCCTCTCTCTACCTCCTTATTATAAAATAACATATATTTTTATTGAATACCCCTTTTTATAGGTGTCATCTATAGAGGCAGAGGAATTGCCCGATGGGTCAAAAGTGGTTGGAATCTGGGCAAAAAAAATTCAAGAAATCTTGCAGTAGCAGTGTTTGAATCATGTTTTTGATGGTGGAAATGGATTTATAACCATTAAAAACCTCTTGGGTACCTGAAACCTTGAATTTTAATAGTTGTAGCCTGGATTTACAAAAATTCCAACTGGATTTTATCAAAATATTACCATATTTTCCATTATTTTCAGGACAAAATAATAGTCTAGTTAGACTACGACAGTTTTATATGCCTCAATATCTATATGGAGTAGTTCGAGAAAATGTCATTGTCAGTCGTATGGAGATTATGGAAATTAACGAATTCGTGCATTAAAGGGTTCAAAAAATTGCGCCCTCCTAGACTGGACTACAGCTAGAAAAGGATTAGGTTGTCATCGCATTGGTTATGAGTTGTAGGTTGTAGCGTGAAATCTACATTTTGTTTGGGCATACTTGATGTTTATGGCGTGTGAATGCTCACATGTTTGTATATGAGGAACATATTGATGTAAGATTTAATTTGGCATGTGCATCCATGACTCAGTTGCTTTAATTTGGATCCATGACTCAAGGTTTATTGTACATAGTACTATAATTTAAGTCAAGCTTGTATTTTCCTTACAATTTATTTTAAGAGACTTAAAATGGTAGTTGGTTTGAATACATAATTCTTTCAAAATATGCTTTTTTTTGCTAATACATTACTTTTTTAAAATCTTTTGTTATGGATAAGTTCCACAAGCGTACTTGGGATAAGCAGCTAGGCAGAAAGAAAAAAATACTATATAGAAGTGCTTAATCCCACTCATAATCATCAACAAAAAGCATACATAGAGGCTAATATTTCTTGGAGAGACTAAATTCTTATTGCTCAGTTAATGACTAATTCTCATCAACTTCGTTGTGAAATAGGGCACTGGAAAAGGCTAAAAGAAGTGTGGGAGGAAAGAGTTTGTATATTTTGTTCTTCCGGAAGAGTGGAAATAGAAAAACACTTCATTTTAAAATGTGAGACATTCAAAGACAACAGGGAAAGTTATGCATGTATTCTAGCAACTAGCTCTTGGGATAATCTATTTAGTGAAGGGTTTGCCAAGAAGCTGGGAGTGTTTATTGTGAGGCTTCACAGGAAAAGGGTCGAATACATCAACCAAATGAAGAAGCAATATGTCCCATAGGTTATCTTTAGCCTCGTGGACGTTAAATAATTTTCATTATTTCTTTCTTTCTTTCGTGTATTGAATTAATAAATATAATTTTTTAAATAGTAAATTAATAAATGTTTTTTTTAGAATAGTAAATTTGAGCTATGTAATTTATATAATTATTTTTGCGTGTTAAATTTATTTATACATTAAAAATATATAATAAACAAGCATTATTGAGTATCGATTATCTAATGCTTAGTTGAAAGATAGCTAAATTTAACTAAAAAAAGTGTCTCCATGATGACAACCAACTGATAATAACTTGAGCGATATAGGAATTATTAAGATGGCCCAAAATCATGTGAATTTGTCAGTCTAGATTAAATCTACAATGTCTAAATGGGATAACAGTAAGTCATGGCTTGAATTTTTTTTATTTGGACAATGCCCAAATGTCAAAAAAGTAGTCTATTGAGGCCACAAATACACCAAAAAAATGATGGAAATTTCAGCATGATTTTTTACAAAAAATGATAGAAATTTTGGAAATCAGGGTTACCGATGTCAAACTTCAAGATTTTGGGTACCTAGTGGGTTATTAATGGTGTTGAATCCATTTCCACCATCAAAAAAATAATTCAAACACTCTTATTCCACCATCAAAAAAACAATTCAAACACTCCTATTCCACCATCAAAATAACTTTCTGAGCCAATCTGTGGCCTCGCTAGACAATGCGAGTGTCAAATACATTTAGCTTATGGTTTTAAAATTTTCAACTTTTTTTATTTACCAGACAATAAATGGAAATTAAAATGATTAGTAATAATAATAAAAATAAGTTAAAATATAAAAGTTTTAAATAAAAATTATTTTGTTTGGAAATATTGTATATATAAAATGAAAATATTAGATGTATTAAATAAAAAGACTCCAAAGGCATATAAAAAAATTAATGTCTATAATAAAATGACATATTTAACATTTAAATTTCATTTATAATAAAATGACATATTTAACATTTAGGTATTAAATGGAATTGTATATTTTAAATTGTAATAAGATTTTTTACCATACTTGTTTATCCTAACACTGAATGTTTATAAATGTGAATGAAATAGTATATTTCAAAGAAATAATTTGCCTAAATATAATACCATAAGATTGTTTATTTATTTTTATAATTAAAATTTACAAATTTCAAACAATTTGATTATGGATTTCAATGAAAATAAATTTTGGAAATGTGACTTTTCTTTCTAGTCCCTATCGCTTAGTTTAAATATAGCTTTCTTATTATTGTAGAATCTAAAATCCGTATTCATTGCCTGGAAATCATTATTTTAAGAATGGGGCAATACAATTTGTGGTGGAAACATATAGAACATCTAATTTAGTAAGGTTTAGTTTGGTACCCTATGCGGACTTGAGGACAAGGTGTGCCATAAAAGTAAAGGAATAAATTATAGTGAACCCTTTTGGGCAGTGTGTGGAGGATTAGGTGGACCAAGTTGTTGATGTTTCTACCAAGTTCTCTTGTGTATATTAATTTGTCTCTATGATTAATTCTCATATTCATTACCTCATGGACTTATCACATTATAGTTGATAAAATTAAGTCATACAACCACTCACATTCATGCACAATAATTTCTAAATTCTATTTGCTCAATTAATGGCACGTGTGATTTTGTCCATGTAGAACTTTTGCAATTAACAATTATTAAAAGTCTATGTATTTTTTTGAATTAAAATATATTATTAATTCAAAATTATTTTAATTTAACATCTATTACATTTGAGTATAATAAAGTCATTCTACTATAAATTTTATGTTAATAATAGTTACATCTAAAAAAAATATATTAAAAAATATTTATTCTTTGAGAAATTCAAAACATAATAAGAGTTTAATTACTAAAATATTAAATATAAAATCACATCAATAAAGAAATAATTATATTCTCGGTCATAAAAATAAACGTCATCTCATTTCCACTTATACACAATTATGGTATTTTTTTTAAAACAAAATAATTTCCACACGTACAAAATTTTAGTTGTATTGTAAAAGGGAAAAAAATGTTTTCAATGCTAACCCCATGGCACAGAGTCCTCGTTGATTAATAATCGTGAAAATTTCTCACCTAATATTTGTCATGTGTAGGTTAACCTTTGGTAGCCTTGCAATACACATAATGTCGATATTTAATCCGAAGCATAATCTCGGGGTATGATGTTAATTTTTGTGTGGGGCATACATAACATACAAACATGAAAGGGAAGGGAAAAAGAATAGAGGGAGTCTAACCACCAAATCCACTCTTGAACACCATGCCTCAGAAAATTTTCTAAAAAATATCGCATCATGTCAGTGTCTTCATCACTCAATTGAGTTGGAAAGAATAAAAAAGGCTCAACGAGGGAGCCATTTTTATTTTCTCTGTACAATTGCTCGTTCAGTCAAAATGAAATCTAGTAACTCTTTGTAAATGCCTCTCTCAAGAGCTCATGTAATCTGTGTGTGTTTTGGAATTTAAAGCCGGTCTATATGCATGTTAGTATCCATTCATAACAGTATAACTCTGGCTTAAAGCTAATTAAATTACGGGGAGAATAGGGAGAGAAGAGCGATGAGTAGGAGCACTACACGAGTATATTCTTTTGTCGTAATAAATCATGGAGACAAAACTAGTGCTTCTAAAATCTGGCATGGCAATAATCCTAATGTAAAGAGAGATGGTTGCAAAAATGGTAATAGAGCACTCTATGGTCAAATTCTTCCTCTACGTGAAACCCACAATGCCAAAATAATAGTGTATCTCCACAAAAAATCCTCTTATGAACCCACTCTATTCCCTTAATAATTTTAAAATGAAATCTCTTAATTGAACAATCCACACACCAATTTCAAGGCCCTCACGGTTCTCAAGGTAGGTCAAGAGTTTGATCGTAGGGAGGTTTGTACCTTAATTCTCCACGAACCTCCAATAAAAATGTGTGATGCCCAAAAAGTTGTGAAGCTTTGTTAGAGTGTTCAAGACTGGCCAATCCTGAATGACTTGGATCTTAGTCGAATCCGAATGCACGCCTTGCTCATCTATGATGTAATCCAGATATTGGACTTGGCTCATCCCAAAGGTGCATTTCTCCAAGTTGGCACACATTCTGTGTTGTTGTAGGGTTTGAAGGACCTGTCGAATGTGTTGAAAGTGTTCTTCTGAATGCTTGTTTAAGATGAGGATGTCCTCCAGATAAATAACCATGAACGAGTTGGTGAAGGGTAGCAAGATGTCATCCATCAAACTCATAAAAGTATCAGGGGTATTTGTCAACCCGAATGGCATGACCAACCATTCAAAAAAGCCTTCCTTGTATTTGACAATGATCTTCCATACATTTGTGGACTCTATTAGAACCTGGTGATAGTCAGACTTTAAATCGATCTTGCTGAAATACTTTTCCCCCTTGAGCTGGTCTAGAATACCATCTATCTATGGGATTCGATACATGTTCTTGACAATGATTTTGTTTAGTTCCTGATAATCAATGTAGAGCCTCCAAGTCCCATCCTTCTTTTGTAGAAGTACAATTGTGCTCCCATAAGATGAGGAACTCGGTTGGATGTTCCCTTTTTGCAGCAACTCTTGGATTTGCCACTTGATCTCTTCATTTTCTAGAATGGAGTGGCAATGTATTGTCCCATTCGGTAGCGGTGCTCCGGGAGTCAAATCGATCAAATGCTTGATCTGAAAGTGCAAGGGTACCCTTGTGGGTGAGGAGAATATGTCCTTGTATTCTTCCATGACCTTATCCACCTACTTGTGTTTCTTAGGGGAACCTTTCATGGGGGTCATGGATGTGGCCACAATATTCCCCTTACTTTGAGATCGAATCAGAAAGAAAACAAATTTCTCGGTTTAGGAGGTGATCCTACTGCATTGCTTAGCAGAGATCAAAGAGATAGTGGTAGGCGGGGCTACCTCCAGTATCATGTATAACTTATTTTCCTAAGTAATAACAGTGTGAGACCTAGACTCATACACAGTATGATGCTTCCACAAGTATGGTTGGCCTAATAATACATCAGAAACTTCAAGAGGAGAAACATCACACAATACCTCATATGTGAAGGGCTTGATGTTGTAGGGAAGGTGACACTGCTAGTTGACGCGGAGATCTCATCCTTAGTGAAGCCACCCGATGATGTACAGTTGTGGGTGTGGTGTAGTCAGTAGGCCCAATTGCTTCACGACCTCTACTGAAATGAGGTTATTTTGGCTCCTACTATTGACAATGAATTGCAACAGAAATACCTTCACCCATATTTGTGAGTGGAGGAGACATTCCCCCTCCTCCAGATCTTTGGGATCAATCTTTTGGATCTTAGTGGTGGAAACAGTGGCGTTGGGATTTGTATTAATAATTTGCTTCCCTTTGTCATTCATCTGGTCAAGTTCTGACTCAGAGTCGGAACATGCATCTGACTTTGAGGCCTTTAGTTTGGCCACTAGTGACAGTTTGGCTCAACACTCACTTGTTTTCTGAGTGGGTTTCTTATGGAACTCACACCACTTTCTTTTGTCCTTCCATGTCTTAGTGGTGTTGTTCTTTGCTTGTGGCTCTGACGGGTTGTGTTGGGTCACCCATCCTTGGATTTGGTATTTGTTTTGCGATTTGGGGGCACTCTTTCCTTGCTTCTGATTCGCAAATATAAATTCACGCTTCTTTTGTTTAATTTTTTGTTCAATATTGGCAGCATATTGGTATGTTTCTCCAAGCGAGGAGATGTTCAGGAACTCAATTTCTTCCTGAATGTATTTATGCATACAGTCATGGTAATTAAGCATCGAATTTCACTTAGAGTCTTTGATACCCAAGTTTGTGCGTAGAGTATGAAAAATATTTGTGATCTCATGGACATCTTGGTCCCTTTGTTGTTGTGGTGTGGTCCATTGTATGTACTTGTCCTCATAGATCCCCACGTGGTAATATTATTCCTTGACAACATCTCAGAAAGAGTTCCACGAGAGGTTGGTTGTAAATAGAGAGGTTTCCTTAGCCCTTTTCTCATAGTAAGTTTCCCATCATTCCTTGATATGAGGAGTAGCCTTAAGTAGTGCAAAATTAATATTCTCCCTATTGGAGAAACTATGGACTGAAAAGTAACCTTCCAACATATATAACTATTTATCTACAACATCTACATCTATTTGACCTTTGAATATAGGGATATTGAGATTTACTTGTACCTTGAATGTGGTGACGCCTCCGAAACTATTGGATGAAGATGCGTTGTCGGTGGATATCCATTGAAGGATCTTGGAAAAGTTGTCCATCATTGCATTCCTTTGTCACTTGAAGGCTTCTTCAAGCAATATTTGTAGGAATTTACAGGGTAAGTTCCTCAGAAAGAATACCAAAAGGACACCGCTCACAACCAGATCTCAAATCAATACACCAGTATTTTTGACGTGGTTAAAACCCTCAGAGTGCAAGGAGGGAAACAGTCCACGGCCTGTCCCAACGTGGGTACAGACAATTTATTAATCAAAGAATGAAAATTTACATAAGCTTCTCTCATGCACGGATTACCCGAACAATGACCCTCCATGCGCTTTAAATAGAACTCATGGACCAATCGGGTGTCAAGCCACGGATCAAGTGTCGGTAATACCGAGGTGAGAGTGAACCGTCGGATCACTACATATCGTGACCGTCGGATTGTAAGTTACAAAATGTACAACGGTAAAGAAACACACTTTACCTAACTCTAACCTAACTCTATGCTAGACCAAGTTGAACTTAACTATATCCTATGTGTCGGAATATCCTAACATCCCCCCTTAAGAACAACTTGGGATAGGATTGAAGGATTTACAAATATGACACAATAGGAGAAGGAAGGAGGCACTAGAGCCTATCCCCCCTTAGTGACAACTTCCTGAACTCCAAGCATATATCGAAGTTTAGTGAACTTCGCCTCTGTGAGAGCCTTTGTGAAGATGTCTGCAACCTGATCATCCGTTGGACAATATTGCACTTCAAGAACATGGTCATGAATGAGCTTTCTGATGAAGTGCATGTGTAGTTCAATGTGTTTGCTGCGCTGATGCTGGACTGGATCTTTGCATAGCTGAATGGCACTTTGATTATCACACCAAAGTGTGGTTGGATGCTGCTGCTCAAAGCCAAATTCGGATAGGATCTCACGAAGCCACAAGGCTTCCTTACTAGCTTCCACGGCACCACGATACTCTGCTTCTGCTGACGAAAGAGAAATGGCAGCCTGTTTCTTACAAGCCCATGTAATAGGTCCTGAACCAAGAGTGAAGACATAACCGGCAGTAGACTTCCGATCATCAAGGTCACCAGCCCAATCAGAATCAGTGAAACCAACTAACAGAGGAGCTGCTTTGGCACTGTAATGAATCCCAAACTGTACTGTACCTCGAACATAACGAAGTATTCTTTTAGCTGCTTTCCAATGACTTTCACGGGGGTTTTGCATAAAACGAGCAACAAGGCCAACAGCAAAGGAAAGATCAGGACGAGTATGGGTTAAATACAAGAGTTTTCCGACAAGTTGACGGTATAAGGTAGCATCAACTTCAGGAGAAGTACAAGAGACTGAAAGTTTGACTCCAGACTGAAAGGGAGAAGGGCTGGCTTACAGTCTTCCATGTGAAAATGACGAAGAATATCACAAGCATACTTGGACTGGGAAAGGAAAATACCTTCTTGGGATTGCAAGACTTGAAGACCGAGAAAATAGTGTAAGTGTCCTAAGTCTGTCATTTCAAATTTCTTTTTAAGGCTGGACTTCACATGGTTTATAAGGTTGGGATCACTACCAGTAAGAATAAGATCATCAACATAAAGAACAAGGATGATAAGAGAGTTGCCCACTTTCTTGGTGTAGACAGTATTGTCAGAATGACACCTAGAAAAGCCAGATTCTAAAAGAAAGCTATCCATTTTGGCATACCAAGCCCGAGGAGCTTGTTTGAGGCCATAAAGGGATTTCTTAAGTCGACAAACGAGGCTGGAGTCTGTTTGTATGAAGCCAATGGGTTGTTCCATATAGATTTCTTCTTGCAAGTCCCCATGCAAGAAGGCAGATTTAACATCCATTTGATGGACTTCCCATTTTAAAGAGGCAGCAAGGGAAAGAACAAGGCGGATAGAGTTCATTTTGGCAACTGGAGAGAAGGTTTCAGTGTAGTCAATGCCTTCAACCTGTGAAAAGCCCTTAGCAACTAGACGAGCCTTATGTTTATCAACTTTCCCATCTGGTCCATACTTGGTTCTGTAAACCCATTTGCATCTAACAAGTTTGCGTCCCTTTGGTAGAGGAACAAGATCCCATGTATCATTTGTCATCAATGAATGATATTCTTCATTCATAGCTGCTTCCCAATGTGGATGGCCTGAAGCTTCTGCAAAAGTGTCAGGATCATGATTTACTGGAGCTTGAGCCAGTAAAGAAGAGGCTCTTTCAAACTGAGAACGTGTACGTCGCTGATCTGTAGGATCACCGGCAAGATCACCTGCTGCATCCCGAGTAGCACGGACCCATCTTGGAAGTTGAGGATCCTGAGAAGGTGGGGGAGGATTATCATCCTCGCTTTCATCATCAGAAGAAGAAATGTTTTCAAAGATAGAAGAGATAGGAAGAGGTGGCACATCCGCCGGACTAGGTTCGCAGGCCGATTTATTTTCATCAAATTTTACATCTCTTCTAATGATAACATTTTTGGACTTAAATGGAATAAGTCTATAACCTTTTACATCTTCAGAATATCCAAAAAAAGTACATTTCTCACTCTTAGGTTCTAAAGCTTTATGCTTTTCATCTGGAATATGGGCCCATGCTTCACTTCCAAACACACGAAAGTGACTTACATCTGGTTTAATGGAACTCCAAGCTTCTTCTGGAGTGATATTCTCTAGAACCTTAGTAGGAGTGCGATTGATTATATAATTTGCACAATTAATTGCTTCGGCCCAAAAACTAAGACTGAGTCCTTTAGATTGCAGCATACAATTAGCCATTTCCTTTAAGGTGCGATTTTTCCTTTCAGCTACACCATTTTGTTGTGGAGTGTATGGAACAGTATGTTGCATTTGAATTCCATTTTCGGTGCAAAAGTTGATGAATGCGTTTTTAACATATTCTCCACCATTATCAGTTCTTAGCTTAAGAATTTGATGTCCAGATTGTTTTTCAACAAATGCTTTGAAGGCCAAAAAAGTGCTAAATACTTCGCTCTTGAGTTTTAAGAAGTATACCCAAGTGCGTCTAGAGAAATCATCAATGAAAGTTAAGAAGTACTTGCAGCCAGAGAATGAAGCAACAGGAAGAGGACCACATAAATCACTGTGCACAAGCTGTAAAGGGGCTGAGGCGTGCCAAGAGGCACGTTTGTCAAAACTGTCCCGATGATGTTTTCCGAGTACACATCCGGAACAAACACCATCTTTGCAAGATACCATAGGAAGACCTGTCACCATATTTTCTTTACATAGATGCTGAAGGGAGCGATAGTTTAAGTGACCAAACCGCTCATGCCAAAGTTTGCTCACTTCATCATTATGAGAAACAAACACTGAGGGAAGATGGGATGACCCAAAGTTGTGAAACTTATACAACCTTTTGGAATCATCAGCAAGACCAGTAGCTAGAATCTGTTTAGGATCTTTTAGATCCTTGATTACAACATCATGAGGTGAAAATTCAACAATTTTACCTTCACCTGAATGAGTTATCTGATAGACAGATAGAAGGTTGCAGGATAAGTTTGGAACACATAATACATCATTGAACTGACCATTGTCTAGATGAACAGTTCCAGTCCCTACAACATTAAGAGATCTATCATCACCAACATATATATTTTTGGTGTTACAATCATTTAAAGAAGAAAACATGGCTTGGTTTTTGGCCATGTGACAAGAGGCTCCAGAATCAATGAGCCACTCATGAGAATGAGAAGAAGAAGAAGATACATTTAATGCATAACCAGACTGAGATGATTGACGATGACATGCAGAAAGTGCCGTTCTGGAAGTTGAAGTTGAAGTAGGCTCCAGATGGATGTTATGTTTCTTCATTGCGGCTTCCAAGGCTTCCATCTTCTTAAAGCATTTAGATTCTAAGTGGCCATCTCGATTACAAAAGTTACAATGTCTGTCAGTCCTCTTCCATTTGTTTTTATTGGTCTTGTCATTTTGCTGAAATGATCTTTCATCTTGAGGCTGAGTTGGTTTAGGACCATTCCTTTGAGGATAAGACTTCTTAGGATTCTTTGAATTTGGTTGCTGCTGGGCGGCTAACGCTTTCGAGGAAGAGTTTCCAAGATTAAGAAGACCAAGGTGTAAGAGTTTTTCTTGTTCTCTTATTAAGGAATCACAAAAGGAGTCAAAGGAAGGGGGTTTGTAGTCTTTGCCTTGACAAATGAAAGCTTCCCTTGTAGAATGGAAAGTGGAAACAAATACAGAGTAGGCTGGTCCCAACTTAGTAAGGATGGAATAAATAAGGTTACCATCTTCTTTCTTAACTTTAACACCTTCCAAGAGATATCTAAGGGTCTTGAATTTGGACAAGAAATCTTCAATGCAAGAAAAATTATTAGGATCCAAAGTAAGCAACTCATTCTCAAGTTGATGGGCTCTAATTTCATTTTTAATCCCAAAAACTTTAGCAAGTTTTTCTAATGCTTCATGAGGAGTTTCAATTTCTGCAATGTGGAATCTAAGATCAGGAGAAACAGACATTCCTATCAAACCACGTGCTTGATCTTGTCTATTTTCCCATTTTTCGGCCTTGTCTTCATCTTTGGGTTTCTTCTCTTGGTCTGTGGCTATTCTGAAGAGACCTTTACTTCTAAGTAAATCTCCCATGTAGGCTACCCATTGGAAGTAGTTAGTGCTGTCAAGAATGACTTGGCATGGACTTTCCATTTTTTGAAAAAAATCCTGAAGCTGAAGATGCTGAAAGTAAGTGGTCCAATGGATAGATCTCGAAAAAATAGGCGGTTTTAAAAAAAACGGCTCTGAAAAAGGCTTCCGGATGAAGAAGATATGGCTTTTTGAAAAAAAATTGTTGACGTTGCCGGCAAAGTGCGCGAATGTGCGGGAATGAAAAAATCTGCCCCCACAAAATGGAGACTTGAACCCAAGACCTCTACTCTCTTAAAAAGTCTTTGAACCAATTGATCTATACAAAATATTTGAGAGAGAGAGAGAGAGAGAGAGAGAGAGAGGGGGGGGGCCTCGATTTGCGTGCTTGCCTTGGGAAGGCTCTTTTCCCCTACAAAACACAAAACACAAAACCCAACACGAATATGCAAAGAAAAACGAACCTTACGGCTCAAAGTTAGCTTTAGCCAAAAAACTAGAATTTTAAAAAAAAATCTCAAAGTTAGCTTTTAACCGAAAAACTAAATATTTTTCTCAATGTTTCTGATTTTCCAAGATCACACTAAGGTGCAGGGAAAAGAGCATACGCATGAGAAAAATCCTTTCTTTCTGTTTCTGATTTGCCCAGATCGCAAAGAGTCACAGGGCAAAGAGCATACGCAGAAATGAAAGGTATAGATCCGGGAAAAAAAAAAAAAGGCTAAATAAACCGAAACCGAAATAAGCAGAGAGAAAATGACAGTAAACTGCAAAAAAAACACTGTATACCTCCCGATCTGAAAAATGACGCAGCTAGGGCTACCGGAAACCTTTTCGCGTGAAACGAAAGGGGTTCCTCACTGAAACAGATGCTCCGAACGCAACAGAGCAGTCCTCTCGGCCCGAAAGCAGTCAGAAACAGCAGATCTAGGAAACGACAGCCGCATGCAGTTCTACCGGCTTCAGATTTGGATCACCAACGGACGCGGCCCTCAAATAGCTCTGATACCATGTAGGAATTTACAGGGTAAGTTCCTCAGAAAGAATACCAAAAGGACACCGCTCACAACCAGATCTCAAATCAATACACCAGTATTTTTGACGTGGTTAAAACCCTCAGAGTGCAAGGAGGGAAACAGTCCACGGCCTGTCCCAACGTGGGTACAGACAATTTATTAATCAAAGAATGAAAATTTACATAAGCTTCTCTCATGCACGGATTACCCGAACAATGACCCTCCATGCGCTTTAAATAGAACTCATGGACCAATCGGGTGTCAAGCCACGGATCAAGTGTCGGTAATACCGAGGTGAGAGTGAACCGTCGGATCACTACATATCGTGACCGTCGGATTGTAAGTTACAAAATGTACAACGGTAAAGAAACACACTTTACCTAACTCTAACCTAACTCTATGCTAGACCAAGTTGAACTTAACTATATCCTATGTGTCGGAATATCCTAACAATATTTTCAAAGGATATCTTACTCCCTTCACTTTATTTTCTTCCTCCATTGGAGACCATTAGGGTCAGCATGGCCAGTATTACAAAGGCTCAACCACTTCGAGCCCTAACTCCTTATACCCCGACCTCATTGGGGACATGCAAAGAAAAATAGAGAAAGAGTAGAGTGATCGGATACCATTAATCCAGATATATGAAGGAACAAAATGAAATACAAATATAAACATAAACACAGAGATATAGTGAAAAATAACTTTTATTCATTAATAATAAAGTACTGAAAATTGTTTACATGCAGAATGGAAATAAATTAGCTCAGGCGATGGTAGCTTATCTTTGAGAAACATGTCTTCTGAACTTGTTTACATTGAGGCTCAAAGGCCTATTTATTATTTGGAAACAATAGAAAAACATAAACATCCAAAAGCATAACCCTAAGAAATGAAACATCAAAAGTTAGTGGGCCCCATTGGGGTAAATTGCTACATCAACTTCTCGGGGTCATAAATTTGGCATATGATCTTCGTTTGACACATATGATACCTTGTTAGAAATATCTGGCCAAGGAATACACATTTCGACTGCAAACTTGTGTCGTAAATTGTGGGTTTGCCTGTTTTCCAAAAAAAAAAATTGTCGTTTAGGGCCTCAAAATAGCTCCGGAAGTTTAGTACCCAAAAAACTGTCAAAAATAGTAAATTGTGCTACAATTAAGGAAACTAAAAGAAACAATGGTGGATTCCAAGTGGAATAGGTGAGTGGCCACCAATATCCACCAAAAACATTTTTTTTCATTTGGACAACAAATCCAAGTGTATCTTTACTTCAATTGGATTTTGATTAAACTATGAGTTTAATGGAATCTATGTTTGTTCCCTTTTCTTCAACTTGAATTTCTACATTTGAAAATTTGGATACTTCCTTCTCGATGAATTGTTGTACTTTTTTTCCAGCAACTTCTTGTTTTGTTTAAGTTTCTTAATTTGCATAAGTATTTTTTCACTGGGATCCTTAAGGCGAGAAATTTTTTCATTTTTGTCTATGATAATTTTGTCAACTTCTTTTCGCATATTTTGCATTGATTTTTGGTTTTCTTGAAGAATTAACTTTGAGATATCTTTTATGTCTTCCGGTGTTACAAATTTGGCTCTAATGTAATGTCCTATAATGTTATTGTTTTCTTCTTGTAGGAAAATTTCAAAAACTTCTTCTTCTTATTTAAGATAAATGACCCTAGTGATTCCATCAAGGGTGAGCCCAAAATAATGTCATTATCATCACAAAATAAAGATTTGATGGTTATTTGTGAAACAAAAGCTATAGTTCTCAATACTCATCTATAAATTGCTTATGTCATATTGTTTTTCATACTTGTCTATCGTTTCAATTATATTTGACTAAGGAACCACTAATTGGTTAGCACATTAAATAATAATATAATTGTCATCTTGAGTGGGAGAAATAGAGACAATAACATCGCTTCCTTCAATTGTTCCTTTAAGTCTAAATAATGTAAAAACAAATTTCATAAAAGTTTTAGGAAATCTTCTATTACTAATCTCCATTTTACTTTTTCAAACTTCATAATATTTTATTTAATCTTTTAACACTTTTGTGATTTAGGTATTATTGGTATAATATCCTTCATCCACTTCAAAATAATTAATTTTTTTTAAACCAACGTTCTTTTAATAATAATAAAAATATAAAGGTTCCACTTATCTTAGATTTGGGTGTCATTCTAGAGGTGATGTTATGTTAGCATTAATCATCGTCATGAAAGATCATTATAAGTGGCACCCATGCAGCTTAAATTCCCTTAGCTTAATAGCGAAGACAACATTCTCGATATGTCTGGATTCCTCCTTCTGTATCTGCCTGTTTATTTCCCTGTACCTTTTTCTCATGCTCCATTTGATTTGTCTGCCTCTCCCTCAATGTTAGCAATTTATCTGGATATACAACCCTCCCCTACCTCATTCCATGCCCTACACTTTCCTGGAGTGGCTTTGTCATTCTCTCGTCACTCCCGACATTGTTCTATGTTACCTTGGATTCCCTCTCTTCATCCTCCAGCCTATAGCAATGGTCTGCGAGCGAGGAAGAGTAAGGTGTGGTGATGGTGGTCGGGATAGAAGGTATCCCACTCGCAATACATGGATTGATGAAAATGTCAATATCTTTAACCCCGACATCAATGTGCATATCTATCACACAATAGCCTTGTTGGAAGCTGATGAGAGAAGGTTCATAGGCAATGGGAATTGGGAATTGGGCCATTAGAAACTTGTTGGATTATTATTTGTGGAAACAGGAGCAAGCCAGAGAGGGGACGAAACAGAGGGTGGTGGAGACCAATTCCCAGTGAGCAACATTCATCAATCTCTACACCAGTTATCCAGATGCTTTGGAATTTCCTTCCCTCATGTCCTGCTTTCACCCTCTTCCTCCAACTCTTAGGATGGATCTGGCTCCCATTCCTTCTCTTTCTCTAAGGTAGATGATATGCAACTCCAAAGAAATGTGGGCTAGGAAGCAAAGACAGAACAAGCTCAGTAGGAATCAAGCTTGTATGGTTGCCTCATTATGGAGGAGAAGGTGGAATATGCACTACTCAAACGACGATCAACAAGGAATGGGAGGTCTCCTTAAACTCGAAAGGCAAGCATGTGGTATGATGAAACAATTCTTGTCTTTCCTACTCTTTCTCTTTACAGTTTTGACCAGAGCTCAAGAAAACAATCATAGGCATTTTTGTAACTCTGTTAACCTTGTTTTATGCTATTTTCTTATTTATTTTCTATGGACCAAGTATTTCAAGTCATATGCTTTCATGTAGGGATCATCTGGTTTCCCCTTGGTGGGAATATGGTCCCAAATCTTCTATTACAGGCATTATTATGCTTTCTTATGAAAAAATATATCCACTTGGTCCCATGCTTGTTTATGAAAAAAATATATATATCCACTTACATACCTTTAACTCCTTGGATAACTTCCTCCACATAAAAATATATAACTTGTCATTCATGTCAATTTTTTTTACTTTGCAGATATCATGGGAAATTATCATGGACTACTAAAACCACAAGGTTGTAAACAACCAATTTCAATGTAACAACCCCATTTTAAAGTTTCATGTATTAAAGGATAATAAAGGAAAAATAAGACCAAGGTCACGAGACACGTATTCAAAGTTGAATGTTGATAAAATTCTCTAGTGGACATCACTTTTGGTTCAATAACGGCTATGGAAATTAACAAAGGTAAAGAGGCAATAATTGGCATTTAATTATGAAAGATAAGGAAAATAGGAGAAAAGGAAGGTGAAGAGACACAAATTTTTATGCAAGGGAAATTAGAGGGAAATGAAGCAAAAGAGAGACATCAATGATAAAAAGGCTTCAGAGAAACAACTCACAACTTTTGTCATTTTTTGCATTGGATCAGTTTCAGAGAGAGAGGGAGAACAAGTAAGCAAGAAAAGGAAAGCAAGGGAGTGCAAGGAGAAATTTGGATCAGTAGCTTCAACAAGAAGGTTTTGTAGGTAACAGGTTGCATATGCGATTTCCTTGCTGGGATGTGAATGCATGGTACATGCATTTGTTTATTTGGTTCATTTGTTTTCATTTGCATTGGTTTTGCCTGGTTTGACAGTGATTTCAACCTTGCCTTGCCAATTCCTAGATATTCATGGTGTGATGGGATTCATTCTTAGTTGAGCTTTGAATTTCCGGAAGGTTTTGGAACTAGGTGAGGTGGTCTCAGGAAAATCCCAAGGGTTGGGGGTGGAGATGGTTTTCTCTAAGAATCCCTTGACAGGTGGGTGGAGATAGGAAAATTCCACAAGGTATGGTGAAGGAATTCTGAGGCATCCGAGCATGTATTGGTTTTGTGATCTTGGGACCGTTTTAGGTGAGATCACGGTAGCTCGAGGGTGGAGGTGGTTTAACCTTTGGATTCTTTGTTTGGTTATGTTTTGGTTTATACCATGAGATCTCACATTCATGCTTGGAATATGGCACGGGGATGATTGAACAAAAGAAATATTTGGTTAAGCCCAATCTATGGTCGGGTGGTATGTGGAAGTACCTAACTTGGTTGGCTTTTGCATAAGTTAAAATGAGTTATTCTTCCAATGTAATTAATGAGAACATGTACTTGTTATTATGCAGATTTTATGGTTGATTTGTCATGGTTTCTATTCTAGTTATATGTTGGTTATAAGCATGGTTTTGCGGTGTGCTCTAGTTATGGCTATTGTTCATGATTTTATAGTTTATTGAATGGTTGATGAATGCATGGGATAAAAAGTGATGTTGAAACTAGCTTGAGAGGGAATTGAGTCTTCTTGGTGATTCTTAGATGAATTTATGAAGTTTATGATCAAATATGCATTCATGACTTGTAGCTTTCATGTTTACCATATGTTTAACGAAATGTCTATCCATGTGCTAGGTATGTTCTAGTCAGGATATTGTCCAATTTTTGAATGGTTAGCCTTGCTATCATGTTATTTATGTTTCTTGAAAGTTACAGACAGTTCTGGGTAGTGGTATGGAGGCTTACCTGAAAAAGTGGCATAGATTTTGTGACCGCATGCATAGTACAGGGGATTTTTTGTCATAACCACATGAAGACAGGCTTATGAGTGTGGTTGGAGCCTCATAACTGCATGCACATCGTGTCAATGGTGTGGTTGGGGTGTTAAGTCACTGAAAAAGAGTTCCATATTAGGGATTGATCACCCGGGGTTGTTTTCAGGCTCTAGAATGATCTGTAGTCCCTGAGGGATGTCAGATTATGTCTGGATAGTTGGCCCCACTTGCATAACTAGAAATTGGAGGTTGGGTTATGTTATAGTAGCACTCAACTCATGTTTACCCTATAGAGCTTGTAAAAACGAGTAAATGTGGGAGGGGGAATTACACATAATTAATGAGGAATCAAGATTATCTTATCTACTCTTCTTTTTTCATAAGTATAGTTTTACCCCCGATCGGGTGTGAGCTTGACAACACTCCCATCATGGTAGTTAAATTCAAAGGGCCTTGGGGTACAAACCCACCACCCTCCACACGCTCAAGGCAGTAGGTGTGGTGGCTCCATGCATGCAATTGGTTAATAGTCCTGTAGGAGGTGGCAACAACATTGTGTCTTGGGTTTGGTATTGTGTTAAGTGCTATGCAAGATTTGTTGGTAAGTGTTTTGTCCAGGGTAAATAAGTGAGTAAGGGTGACGCTGAGCACAGAGGAACGACACGGATCCAGGTGAGGTGGTGGGCTAATCTTCTCTGGGCGAGGGTAAACTAGTATGTGACATGTTTCTTCTTTCCCTCCTCCATGCAATAGCTTATCTCGTTATGGGAATTAGGTCTACATGGTGTCGATTAGCTTGAGGTAGAGAGAAAGCGAGTTTCTAAGAAGTTGTTGGTGCATGTATCCCTTATGCAGTATGTCCTTTTTACCGGCATGGACTCTATGTTTGTTCGGTTCAAAATTCTCCTATCTTGGATGGGGTTATACAGGGTCTGTGCCTATAGGGTGGCCCCTATGACCTTATTTTTATGGTTTAGTTTGATAATACTAGGGTTCGTGGATGGTTTGTCAACAACATCGCCTTTGGGCTTAGTTTTACTGACTCTCCCAGGGATGGGTCAAAGTTTTTCTCCCTGTATTTTTATTGGCCCTGGAGTCGTACTTTCTTATCTATCTATTCAGCTAATTCTTGTGCCCTATGCCTCTGTGGAAGTATTTACAGGGTTAGGACTGGGGGTTTGTGATGGTTTGGGTACGGGGACAACGCTAATGGTGTAAGTCTCGTTGGTCTCTTAAATTCTTCTTCTGAATGCTATGATAAGTGGTTTTAGGTTGTGGAAGTTGTGTCTCTGTTTTGGGTCAGAGGGTAAGGATGATGTGCATGGGAACAGACGGGAGGAAGTTCCTCAAATTTTGGGGTGGAAATCATTTTTTCGTGCTTCTCCCTTGGCAGGTGTGCACGATGGTAGGGTCACCTGGATGTGAAAATCTTATGGGCTTTGGCCACCTCCGGTACAAGCAATTCTCCCTACCCACCTTTCCACTGCACACAGTGAGTTCATGGCAATGGTGTGGGCAGGGACTGCTAGAGGTCGTGGTGGGAAAACTAGGGCGATTGTGGAGGAAGAGTAGCCCAACTCCTCTGGTGCAAAACACGGGGCCACAAACCGATCTCCAGCATCATAACGATGTGGCAACAACATACCGTGAAGGGACAAGCGAGGAAATAATGTAGTAATTGAGGATTGGGAAGTTGATTTGAACCGACAGGATGGATCGATGGACATGGAGGTGGAGGATTGGCGGTCTATGGTGCATGATCCTGGCACACCCATGGTTGTGTTACCCAGTTTAAGCAAACTTTGTATCTGTACTGGTCCATGAAGGGTATGCTGGGAAAGGCCTTGGAGAAGATCTCTATGAGCATGGCAACAGTGGTGCAGGACTTTTCCAACTATAAACAGGACTTCCTGAAACTACAGTTTCATCTGCAAAAACAAGATGGTCGCCTTTGACGAATTGAAGATCATCTCCCTTGTCTTCTCTCACTTTCAGTGCTTCTAGGATCCAATGCTATGGATCCGACTCAGGCAGAGTCTGCGTCTGCAGAGGGAAAGGAGTAGTCTGCTAGTTGGTTTCGGTTTTGTTTTATTATATATGTGGATAGCTTTTAATTTCCAAAATGTTGTTTCTTATGTTCATAGGCAAATAGTATTTGGGCAAGGCAAAGACATACAAACTTATATAGTTTGGGTAGAAAGACTAATTATTTTTTGTTACTTGATGGCTTATCATGCTATTAGGTGGCCAACAGACTTGCTTTCCCTCTAGGCATGTTGAGGCCACCTAACTATTCATATGTGGATGTAACTTGCCTATATTTTAATGAAAATGGAAGGATCTATCAAGCTTACAAAAAAAAATATAGTTTTAAAGATATTTGGAAAATATCCCTTTTTACTTTCACATGCACTTTCTTAACAAAAATTTGGCACCTTTAATCTTTTTTCCCACAATCCTATAATTTTTTGTAGAACTTTTATTTTTCACTTTTTCTTTTTTCTTAATTACAAGAATAAGTGCCACCAAAAGTCTAAATGTTGTTAAGAACCTAGAGATAGGGAGACCTCTAAAAAATGATTAGGCCAATGGTTGGATCAGACAACAAATTTTTGATATGTTCGTTTTCATGAAAATATATTTAAAATGTATGAAATATAAAGAAATCCACATAGATAATATATAAATAGTATATAAGTAATTGACAATAGAAAATATGATAAAAGTAAAATTACGATCATATATATTTATATAGACATAGTTTAACTTATAGACAAAACAACTTTTTTAGCGAAATTTGCCTTGTGCTTTTTTGTTACTTAATCAACATTTTTGAAAACATAAATGGATTTAACACCTTTAAAAATCCGGAACACCCAAATTCTACATATTAAACAACTTAAACTTGAGCTTCTAAAAATCTTTGCCAGATTTTAATTAAAATTAACAAAAAAAATATATTTCAAAAAAATCATTTCGTTTATAAGTTAGATTATACCTATATATGAATATTTATAAAGAATCATATCATTTGAAACATATTTATTTATAATTATTAATTATATCGTATTAATTATTATGATTTATATTTATCTTATACATATTTATATTCATTGGGAAAAAATATTTTTTTAAATTATATATTAATTTTATCAAATTTTAAATTTAATAATAATGATAATAAAATAAATTTATATTTTAAAATAAATCAAATAAAATAAAATATAAATATTATACTTAATTTCTTTGTTCCATATAAATTGTTTCGAAAATTTGTTTTATATAAATTGTTTCGATATTTTGTATATGTTCAAAATTATATATAAGAGAAATAATTACTATATATTATAATAAAAAAGAAACATATCAATTCCATTAAAATTGTTGGTATAAAGCAATAAAAAATTAAAAAGCAAGAGATATTAAAGAAGAGGAAGCAAAATAAACCATCTAAAAATAAATCACTAAATTATTAAAGTACCAAAGGAGGGAAGCAAAATGATCATGTTATGGGTATTAAGTTTATGGAAAGTCTTTGTCCCCAAAAAGTAGTCCTATCCTTCTCATGATCATCACCCATGGGTTCCTTTTCATCATTATCCTAATGCATTTTGAAATTTTTGATAGTTTCCTAATGCATTCTAAAAAAATTGATATTAACCTATTTTAATTTTAATAAGATTTATATATATGTATAATGTTTTAATGATTTTAAAAAGATGGTTGATATTAACACATTTTAATTTTAATAAGATTCTCTTAAAAAATATATATACAAATTTTTAAGTATAATGTTTTTATAAACACTTCATTTTTCATTTAAAAACTCGTTAAAGAGAAAAAAAGAAACTCACTTTATACATCATCAAAGTGTCTAATAACTACTATGTTTAAAGAGATTTTTTTATGAGGCGTAAAGGGTTCACACAAACATCATTTAATAATAATTAATGGAAACACTAATTTCAAAATATTATATTATTAATATACTAATTATAATAATAATATTATACTATTAATATATTTAATTGAAAATATAAGAAAAAATAAAAGTTTTATTTTTACATTAAATTATTAGCATAATAATAAATTGCATTATATATAGCATGTTAGATGTGAAGAGTATATAAAAGTTTAAGCAACATAAGTATATTGTTAATATGCTAGTAGGATGGTTCGACGGAGCATCACAGAAAGATGGTGTAGTTGAGCTGTTCTCAAGCCTGATAACAATATCATATACCATTTACACTGGAATGGAGGTCTTGGTACCAACACTAGAGCAGAAACCATGACTCTTTAGAGGCTACTCTGGTTCACCAAAGAAAAGCAGTTGAACAACATCAATATTTACGGCAACTCAAAAACCCTGATTGAAGGTATTCTGGGTGATTGCAGGAGCATCCAACTAGGGCACCATGACCAAGTGTTGGTCTCCGCCAATATGGAAGTTGTCTTAACAAGTTGTTTTTTTGTTTTTTTTTTTTGTTTTTTTTTTGTTTTGTTTTGTTTTTTTGTTTTGTTTTTTTTGTTTTGTTTTGTTTGTTTTGTTTTGTTTTGTTTTTGTTTTGTTTTGTTTTCGTTTTGTTTTGTTTTGTTTTTGTTTTTGTTTTTGTTTTGTTTTTGCTTTTGCTTTTGTTTTTGTTTTTGTTTTGTTTTGTTTTGTTTTGTTTGTTTGTTTGTTTGTTTGTTTTGTTTTGTTTTGTTTGTTTGTTTGTTTGTTTGTTTGTTAGTTTTTGTTTTTTTTTTTTTTTTTTTTTGGTCGGTTAGGGTCATTAGGTTGTCTGTCTTTAAACAATAGAGATTTAATAACTGGTTTGTCATTCTGGAAGAAAAAAACAACATGTATTTGATGTAAAATCTTGTCATGGAATAGAACCAAATACAAGCATCGTTATGTAACTAAATAGAATTATAACTGACCAACAGTAATTGTACAGTTCTGGTAACTGTGAACAGAGACTACAAATGTACATGAAAAATCCATTGAAAGGGTTCAAAATTTCTTTGCATTCAAGTAATAATAAGAACAGAGCAGACAATTCAATCCATCTGTGTATTCTACTATATTTTCGTTTTGCTTCCTAATTCACTGAACATCAGAGTAAACGATACAATGCTCACAGACAAATTTGTTTAATTCTTTCTTTTTCCTAAGAGACAGTCCAGACAGCGAGATAGAAATGTAAATGCCAGAACAAGGATTTTATTTCCATAAAAGAAAACAACATTGACTAAATAGGAGCGAACGCAGACAGATAAACCGGACAAGTACAGCATATACAGGCCATACAATATATTTTAAGTTCAAAACCGACCACCAGGGAAAATTATCAGAACAACCACAGAATTTCCTATTCGTGGAAAAGCATTACAAACACAGCTGCAAATCAACGATTGAAATTCGAAGGCGTTGAAGCCGGATTGAAGAGAACGACAGCCAAATCACCATCATTAAAAACTGAGGTAAATTGAAACCAATATTTTTCCTAAAAGTTTCTTCAAATTATGGAATGTAATGTATGAGAATATACAATAGAGTTCCAAATAATACACGAACAGTCACATAAGCCGACGGCCGACAAACCCTAGGTGAGGGTTTTGGGAAATGGTTCCCATACATAGAAAGTTACAGCCAACAATCACTAGAATGTGAAATCCTAAGACAACAAAACAGCCAGAATGTTGGCTACAGCCGAGAGCCACATTGACTAAGCATTTAGGGAAAACAAATCCCCATACTCACAGGCCTGTTCTAAAAACAAGAAAAAGACTGAAGACTAATTACGTTGGCAGAGCCTACCAGGCAAAGACCGACGTGTTCGTTCCAAGTATAACCAACCGCAAACCCCAACACCTGCAGAGGAGCCAACACATAGTTGTTAGCACAAATTGACAGAGGAAAACAAAAACACAGTGCATGAAACCAAATATATGAAAGATACATTTTTCATACCTGAAGGATTTGCAGCGAGAACAGAGAATGAGCCTTTAACCCACGAATTCCAACCAACGGCTGAGACAAAGGAGTGGTCACGTTAGAAACAGGGGAATGAAAGTGGCAAATTGAATCAAGGATAGAGGAGGCTACCTGCATTGAAGCCGAAGACCGGAGAACGCCACTGTTTCGAGACCTGAATGCATGCCAACCACTGAGTTTCGCAAACAAGACAACCTCATACCAGAACCCGAGCTCGTGGAACAAAGACCGGTTGAGACAATAGCAGAAAGGGCACAGAAATCTACTTACACAGGTGGCAACAGAACCATTCTTGGTTGCCCAACGAACCAGGGCCAAAGACTATCCACACAAGCATAAAAACCAAGCACGAGAGTCACACTGTCGGACCAGAAAACAAACCAGAAGGCGCACTCAGTAGTTGCAGCACAGCTGCATGCACAAGTAGCAGAACCACACTAGAACAAACCCTCGGCGAACAAATGCAAAATGACCGAATGAGCGACAGAGGAGGAGTTTTGGCGAAACAAGGAGCGGGAAACGTGACCTGAGGTTAGTACATAACATTGATTGCAGACATAAATGCCACCTATCACTTTCCAGAAATATCCGAGAGCGTTGGTAATCACAAACTAATCCATAGTTAAATCATATTTAAAATCATTTAATTATTGATAGTCCGAACAGTGTTGGGCTGGTCCCATCATAGTGGTATCAGAGCAGTTGAAATTGACTGAAGAAATGGAGGTAGGAAGGAGAGGTCGTGGAAGAGGTGTTTGGAGGGTAGCAGAGGAAGGATTGAGAGAGGAGATCAGGATTCTTACTGCCCATTTGGAGGCAGTCGAAGCAAGGAGAAGAAGAGACCCAAAGGTAGGCGATGACAACGAAGAGGAAACTGAAGCAACAACAGATGGATCAGATGGAGAGGGCCCAGAAATGAGACCGTTGAGATATGTTTTAGTGGAAAGCAATAAACCCAAACCAAAACTCCCAAATTATGACGACGACTTGTCCATAGAGGTTCTATTGGATTGGATCAGTGAGCTGGATAAGTATTTTAAGTGTGAGGAGGTCAGTGAAGACAACAGAGTTAAGTTCGCTGCGAAGAAGTTGAAGGGACACGCAACCCTGTGGTGGGACAGTGTCCAAACAAAGAGAAGGAGATTGAACAAGTTGCCGATCAAAACCTAGTCAAGGATGGTGGCCAAGTTGAAGGGCAGATTTCTGCCGAAAGATTATCAGATTGCACTACACAGACAAGTGCAGAATCTGAAACAGAAAGGAATGACAGTGAGGAAGTACACTGAGGAGTTTTATCAAGTGAACTTAAGGGCCAGTTATATAGAGGATACCTCGGAAAAGACAGCCAGGTACGTAAATGGTTTAAGACTAGAAATTTTAGATGAAATTAGTATTGTCTCCAAAGAACATTGAAGAAGCATATCAGAGTGCAATGAAAGCTGAAGAGAAAATTACTAGAAGGAAGAATGCCAGGAGAGGACGAGGAACCGGCAGGGGAAAAGGCCAATCATATGGCAAAGGGCGGACTACTGGTAGTAATGAAGAAGGCAGCAGTTCTAAAGCCTCCGGATCTTTAGACAAAGGTGAAAATGCGAAAGGTGGTAGGCCATATCAGCGAGGTAGGGAAAATGGCTGAGGTAGAGGAGCTGGTTACCAATGTTATAGGTGTCATAAATGGGGGCACAGATGATTTGAGTGTCCTAAGGCAGACCAAGCTGGACAAAGGGCTGTGTATGTCGCACAACCAGAAGAAGTAGAGACACCTACCCAAGAAGCAGAGAATGCTCCAGAAACAGGGGAAGCCCTGGTATTGAACAAGGTGTTGCTAAAGCCAGCAAAAGAAACCACCGAACAAACTCAACGAAAGGATTTGTTTAGAACAGTTTGTAAGTCACATGGTAAGTGTTGTAAGTTAATTATTGACAGCGGTAGTACAGATAACTTAGTGGCCACAGAGATGGTGGAAAAGTTGGAATTGAAGCGATTAAAACATCCCACCCCTTACAAAGTTTCGTGGTTGCAAAAAGGTCATCAGTTGTTGTTGGATGAACAATGCGAGGTGGAGTTTCAAATAGGCAGATATAAGGATAAGGTCATTTGTGACATCATGCCGATGGATGTATGTCACATACTGTTAGGCATGCCATGGCAGTACGACAGAAAGGTGGTACATGATGGATTGACAAATTGTTATAAGTTTGTCAGGGATGGAAGGAATAAAAGGAACAAGTGAGCCAAGAGCATTGTTGGTTAGTGGAAAATAGTTTCTGAAACAAGTTGAGGATAGCGAGGTGAGTTATGCAGTTGTAAGAAGAGAAAAGACGGTACTGTTGCACACAGAGATATCGGATTTACCTCCAGAGATCCAGCAGATGTTGTAGGAATTTACAGACATAGTGGTGGATGACTTGCCAGAAAAATTACCTCCCAAAAGAAGCATAAGTCACCATATTGACTTCATACCCGGAGCAAGTTTGCCGAACAAGGTAGCATACCGAATGAGCCCCAAGGACAATGAAGATATTAGGAAGTAGGTGTAGGAACTGCTAGACAAAGGATTGATAAGGGAGAGTTTGAGCCCTTGCGCAGTTCCAACGATTCTTGCTCCCAAGAAAGGAGGAGAATGGCGGATGTGCATAGACTCGAGGGCCATCAACAAAATCACCATCCGGTACAGGTTTCCACTGCCACGGATGGATGACATGATGGATTGCCTAAGCGGGGCAGCATATTTTTCTAAGATAGACTTGAAGAGCGGGTATCATCAGATCCAAATTCGAGAGGGGGACGAGTGGAAGACAACCTTTAAGACGAATGAGGGACTGTATGAATGGTTGGTTATGCCATTCGGGTTGAGAAATGCACCTAGTATGTTTATGCGATTAATGAATGAAATGATGAAAGAATACATCGGAAAATTTGTGATAGTGTACTTGGATGACATACTAATTTTCAACCGGACAAGGGAGGAGCACCTTCGGCATGTTAGGAGAGTGCTAGAAAAATTACAGCAGAATAAACTGCTGATAAATTTGAAGAAGTGTACTTTTTTGTAGAAAGAATTGATTTATTTGGGCTTTGTAATAGCAGAAAACGAACTGAAGATGGATCCGGAGAAGATTGCAGCAATAGTTAATTGGTCATCTCCGAAAAGCTTATTTGAGGCCAGTCAGCCTTTTCGATGGACTGATGCAACGGAGAGAAGTTTTCAACTACTAAAGAAAAAGATCACAGAGAGGCCGATCCTGAGATTGCCAGATTTTAAGAACCTTTTTCAGGTTCGTTGTGATGGTAGCGATACAGCTATTGGAGCTGTACTCAGCCAGGAGGATAAACCTGTTGCATTTTTCAGCGAGAAGCTAAGTGAAAGCAGACAGGAATATTCGTCTTATGACAAAGAGTTCTATGTTGTTATACAAGCATTAAAACACTGGAGGCATTATTTGCTAGGAAATGAATTTGTATTGTTTTCAGATAACTCTGCACTACAGTATGTAATGCAACAGCACAAGTTGAATCACAAACATGCCAAGTGGGTGGAATATTTTCAGAGTTTCACCTTCGTGTTGAAACACATCAGTGAGCAGGCCAACAAGGTGGCGGATGCGTTGAGTAGGTGGGCCTTACTTCTGCAGGAGAATATTGTACAAGTGTTGGGTTTTGAGCACTTGAAAGATTTATATCAGTCTGACACAGATTTTAAAGAAGCCTATGAGGCATGCCAGAATCCCTTGGTAAGAGATAACAGTCCATGGTTGGACTACAACTTGCAAGAGAAACTGTTGTTTAGAGGAGGACATCTATGCATTCCTGACTGCTCGATGAGAGAGAAAATTATTTGAGAGAAGCACAGTGGAGGTCTAGCCGGAAATTTCAGCATAGACAAGACACTCGAGTAGCTCAGTAATTTCTACTTTTGGTCAAAGATGCGAAGGGATGTACAGTGATTTGTGACCAGATGTAAAGTGTTCTAGTTGGCGAAGGGTCACAATCAAAACACGGGACTGTACACACCATTACCTGTTCTAGGCAGACCGTGGGACTCAGTCAGCTTGGACTTTGTTTTAGGTCTACCTAGGACACAGTGGGGTTATGACTCGGTGATGGTAGTAGTGGACAGATTCTCGAAGATGGTGCATTTTATCCCTTGTAGAAAAATCAGTGATGCCACTCACATGGCCCACTTGTTCTTCACGGAGATTGTCAGGCTACATGGGTTGCATGAGTCTATTCTTTCGGACAGGGATGTGAAGTTTATAGGGCACTTTTGGCGTACCCTATGGAAGAAGATGGATACATAACTAAGCTACAGCTCTGCTTATCACCCACAAACTAACGGAAAAATAGAGGTGGTAAACAGGAGTCTAGGAAACTTGCTATGGAGCTTGATTAGTGAGAGTTCGCGGATGTGGGATCGGGTGCTTGCACAGGAAGAGTTCGCTTATAATGACTCTTTTAATCGTAGCACAGGGTATAGTCCATTTTAGATCCTGTACGGCATGCATCCTCGTGGAGTGCATGAGTTGTGGGATCTTGGACTGCAAGAAAGGCGAAGTGCAGATGGAGAAGATTTCGCTAACGCAATGAGAGATTTGCATGAGCGGGTGAAAATTAAATTGTAGGACAGTAGCCAAAAGTATAAACAACAAGCAAATTTGAAAAGAAGGGAAGTACAGTTCAATGTAGGAGATAAAGTCCTCGCGCATTTGCGTAAGGAATGCTTTCCTAGAGGCGCATACATAAGCTGAAGTATAAGAAGATAGGTCCCTGCAAAGTCCTCCGGAAATTTTTAGCGAATGCCTATGAGATACAGTTGCCGCCTGGAATAGGCATTTCACCCATCTTTAAGGTAGCAGACTTGTTCCCTTACACTGCTGACCCAGAAGAGGAAGATAGAACTACATGGCCTACACAGAGTACCCAAGATGGAGGAGAAACTTGGATGAGACAGATGCCTTATGTTCCGCCTCCCAAGATTGAGAGCATCCTCGATACTCAAGTGGCCAAACAAACTTGGCGGAAGGAGTACCTGCAATACCTAGTCAAGTGGAAGAACCGTCCTATTGATGACAGTTCGTGGCTTGATGTCAGGCAGATTGAGCAGGCGGGTTCTTCAGTCGAGCAGCTCATGGATCGGAGTCATGATTTCTTTTTACCCCGGGAGCCTGATACAGGAGCATCCAGTTAGGGCACCATGACCGGGTGTTGGTCTTCACCAATATGGAAGTTGTCTTAACAAGTTGTTTTTTTTATGTTAGTTTGTCAAAGTAGGATGTAGTTTTTGTCTTAATTTTGACTTCAATACTAGTTAATGGACAGTTTGGTCGGTTAGGGTCATTAGGTTGTCTATCTTTAAACATTAGAGATTTAATAACTGTTCTGTCATTCTGGAAGAAAAAAAACAAAATGTATTTGATGTAAAATCTTGTCATGGAACATAACCGAATACAAGCATCGTTATGTAGCTAAATAGAATTACAACTAACAAATAGTAACTGCACAGTTTGGGTAACTGTGAACAGAGACTACAAATGTACATGAAAAATCCATTGGAAGGGTTCAGCATTTCTTTGCATTCAAGTAACAATAAGAACAGAGCAGACAATTCAATCCATCTTTGTATTCTACTATATTTTCGTTTTGCTTCCTAATTCACCGAACATCAGAGTAAACGATACAATGCTCACAGACAAATTTGTTTAATTCTTTTGTTTTCCTAAGAGACAGTCCAGACAGTGAGATAGAAATGCAAATTCCAAAACAAGGATTTGCATTTCCGTAAAAGAAAACAGCATTGACTAAATAGGAGCGAATGCAGACAGATAAACCGGACAAGTACAACATATACATGCCATACAATATCTTTTAAGTTTGAAACCGACCACCAGGACAAGTTATCAGAAAAACCATAGAATTTCCTATTCGTGGAAAAGCATTACAAACACAGTTGTAAATCAACGATTGAAATTCAAAAGCATTGAAGCCGGAGTGAAGAGAACGACAACCAAATCACCATCATTAAAAACTAAGGTAAATCGAAACCAATATTTTTCCTGAAAGTTTTCTTCAAATTATGGAATGAAATGTATGAGAATATACAACAGAGTTCCAAATAATACACGAACAGTCACATAAGCCGACGATCGACAAACCCGAGGTGAGGGTTTTGGGAAACAATTCCCATACATAGAAAGTTATAGCCAACAATCACCGGAACATGAAAACCTAAGACAAAAAAATGGACAAAATGTTGGCTATAGCCGAGAGCCACATTAACTAAGCACTGAGGGAAAATAAATCCCCACACTCACAGGCCTATTCTAAAAACAAGAAAAAGACTGAAGAGTAATTATGTTGGCAGAGCCTACCAAGCAAAGACCGACGTGTTCATTCCAAGTATAATCCAACCACAAAGCCCAACACCTGCAGAGGAGCCAACACACAGTTGTTAGCACAAATTGACAGAAGAAAACAAAAACATAGTGCATGAAACCAAATATACGAAAGATACATTTTCCATACCTGAAGGATTTGTAGCGAGAACAGAGAATGAGACTTTAACCCACGAATTCCAACCAACGGCTGAGACAAAGGAGCAGTCACGTTAGAAACAGGGGAAAGAAAGTGGCAAATTGAATCAAGGATAGAGGAGGCTACCTGCATTGAAGCCGAAGACCGGAGGACGCCACTGTTTTGAGACCTGAATGCATGCCAACGAACCAGGGCCAAAGACTATCCACACAAGCATAAAAACCAAGCACGAGAGTCACATTGTCAGACTAGGAAACAAACCAGAAGGTGCACTCAGTAGTTGCAGCACAGCTACATGCACAAGTAGCAGAACCACACCAGGACAAACCCTCGGTGAACAAATGCAAAATGACCAAATGAGCAACAGAGGAGGAGTTTTAGGGAAACAAGGAGCAGGAAACGCAACCCAAGGTTAGTACATAACATTGACTGCAGACATAAATGCCACCTATCACTTTCCAGAAATATCTGAGAGCGTTGGTAATCACAAACTAATCCACAGTTAAATCATATTTAAAATCATTTAATTATTGATAGTCTGAACAGTGTTGGGCTGGTCCCATCACTGGGTCACCATGCATTCGACCCACCTCTACTTGCTAGATGGTTCCACAGGATACAACATGTACTGGCCTCTCTAACTTCTTATTCTAGACACATGTATTCAGAGAGAACAATGTGGAAGTGGGCAAGTTGTCCAAGGTAGGTCTTCTGGGGCAATATGGGATCATGCATTACAAACTTATAATAGAATAGCACATTCGAGAAGTAGGCGAGATTTGCCTGCCATATTGATATTTCCTAGAAACTCTTGATTTTACTATTTTGAGTAACATTTCTGAAGAGACAATGAAACTTACAGTAATATTTTTATTTTTATTTTGATATTTGCTGCTAGTATCAGTATATATGGATAACTTGCATTATTGCCTCTAGGCACTCTACAGTTTTGATATTATTTCTATGAAGCATGGTGATATTTATATCAGTTTATATGTACTAGTCTTTTAATATAAATAGAAGCCAACATTTTTTTCCTCTGAACAAAAAAATGAGTATATTTCTACTCTTTTGTGTATAGAGTTATTTGCTGTATTAGGGGAATACAATAATTTTCATGGTTAAATTACTTTGTTCAAACTCAACAAAAGATTTGAGGTGATTGTCATTCTACCATCATGTAAGATTATATGTTTAATAGGGAAATGGCTCAACAAGGTTTGAGGGCAAAGTAGACACTAGTAGACTTATTTTTTAGTAGGGTTTTGAGTTCAAACTCCAAGATCCTTTCATCTAATGGTTTGGTATGTTCTCACTTTGTTTCGATGCTTTGGTTCATTTGGTTTTATTTATCTCAGTATCTAACATTAGGTTTTTGGGGTGGAACCTCAACCACACTCTTGATTAGAAGAGTCAATGTCACGACTGTGGTTTCTTTATTGGTTCCTTGAATTAAGCCATGAACAATCTCTACCACCATATCTCCTACCTCATGTATCTTTCTCACTCTTCTGTTGGTAATTTAATCCCCATTATTTACATTCTATGTCTATCTCAAGCCACTAACAACGAAGAGAGATTGCAAAGGTGATTGACCTGAATCTAACATATAAGGCTTGACTTGCAATTCCAATCAACTGCCAAAAACCATTCATGTCATAAAGTTCCCTATTACATCACCTAGGCACAATAAGATGTCATGAAATTTAAAGAGAGCCACCACCAGTAGTTCTCTAATGACACTAAGACTGAAGTGGAATCCATTGAGTAGGCAATCAATTAGAACAGACGGAATTTATCCAATGTTCAATTGGAGACCAAATTTAAAAGTGGGTGTCAAACACATGTTTCTCCGAGTCTAGAGATACCCAAGTCTTCAAACTCTTTAAGCTCTATTGGTTAAACAAGGCCTTCATTTCCCAAGTGGTGTAGGAGAGAGGACATCAATAGCAAGGCATCTTGTAAAAAGTGGTCTTCTTAGACAAAATTTGAAGTTGTTTACAAAGTAGTCAATGATATAGATATCATTTTCTAAGACACTACGGATTCCTAACACACTCTGATAGTGCCAGTTGTCCAAGCTTAAGCTTCTTAAAAGATTCCCTCTAATCCTGTTTGGTTAGATGTGTTGGGTGATTTAATTGTGAGTTAAATCTTTGTCATTAAATTGTCAACATGGGGTTCATGAATTGATGAGGTATATATGTACGTATTAGGTGATTATTTATTAGAATAGATTAATATAATGCAAGAAACTTGAAACTAATTACAAAGAAAATTAAATCAATCCATTCCAATCCATTCCAATCCAATCCAATCAAAACATAAAGAAATTGAATCAATCTTAACAAAACAACATGAATCAAAATAACATAAAAGAAACTAAACTAAACTTGCATAAATGAAACCACACTTGCTTGAAATGAAACCACACTTGCTTAAAATGAAAATCACACTTGCTGAATTGAAAATCACACTTTCTTAAAATGAAAATCACATTGGAAGAATTGAAAATCACACTTGTTTAAAATGAAAATAAATCAAATAACATAATTACACAATGTTACCAATATGTACAACAAATGAGAAAGGTGTGAAAATTGTGGCTGATGGGGGCCCTGCACTCCTCAGCAAGCACACCGAACGATTATCAAAGCTTGGAGATCAAAGCAACAACATGTATCCCATAAAATGAAGTTGGAGAAAAGCTCCAAAGATATTACAATAATTCAACTCTCTTCCCCTCTATCCTCACTTACAAATTACATATCTTTGATGGAACTTGGAACCACTTTGTATGAAGAATGCACTCCTATTTATACAAAAATTTAAGATAACTAATCAATAAATATAGATCCTCAAATCTGTCCTAAATCCACATTTATCTCTTGTGGTTACAACCAATCACCTAAAAATATGTGATACAAATCCTCTCCTTATTTTTATAGGAGACACATATCAAAACATCAATGTTTCTTCTCCTTTGAACATGCTTAGTCAATGATCCAAATCTTCTACAGTTATTCCACAAATCTTCATGAGTTGTAATTGAAATTCGAATTTGTGGTTGAGTGGTCAAATAAGATCCTTCTAGAATTTTCAAATAGGCTTATAATATCATAAAACTCATATCATTTTTAGATATATATGAAAACATGTTAATTTTCTAATATTTAATCATAAATCTCTTAAAATACTTAAAATAAATGACTTGGAAAATAATAATGATAAACTCATATGATCTTCAAAATGGTTATTAATGTAGGGATATGGAGCTACAAAATATCGTAAAGAGTTATAGAATATGGTAAGATGATGGAAACGAGGGTAAAAGATGATGACATTTTGGAGGCCCAACAAGCTGATGACCCAAAAAACCAAATAGATATATAATATTAGTAGCACTCTACATTGGCTCTAAAGTATTTAGCTTTCCATATCCTTTCACAATAAATTTAAGTACAAATAAAACTACTTCTTTTCAATTTTTATTATATGTTCTCTTTATTACTTTACTAAATTATAACAAATTACTTTAACACATCCAACAAACTCTAAATTACTCTCAATATCATTTTACTTCAAACTCGTTACCATATCATACTAAACCTAATCTCTTAATACTTTAATATATTAATATTAAAGTAGCTAATTTAAAATTAATAATAAACAAATTCGCATTCTTATCTTCTAGAAAGTCATAACTTAGACCAATGAATTTCAAACATGAAGATGACATTTGAAAATCAAACATAGTCTATCTGAAAATTTGAAAAAATATTTCTTTAGCATGTGTTTCCTCCTAAGAGGTCACAGGTTCAAAACCAGAGGGGGTAGAGTATGTATGCCTTCGTAGACTTAGCAGACAAATCACTGTGCGGAGGTGGGTCCCTTGTCCCACAAACAAGGGGTCTCATACACCAATGTAGTGTCTCGTTTGGCGGTAAGCTTATATATATATATATATATATATATATATATATATATATATCCTTCTAAGAGGTCATAGGTTCAAAACCAGAGGGATGTAGAGTATGTATGCCTTCATAGACTTAGCATCCAAATCACTGTGCGAAGGTGGGTCCCTTGTCCCACAAACAAGGGGGTCTCATACACCAATGTAGTGTCTGGCTTGGCGGTAACATATATATATATATATATATATATATATATATATATATATATATAACTTTTTTATAATTAAATTTATTAAAATATATTTTTATTATAATAAAAAAGTGACTTTAAGTTGAAAATATAGAGCAAAAACTCTAAGTTAGGAAAATGGAAATAATATAAAAAAACAAAAATTAGAAAGTTAAATAAAAATAAATAAAAATGAAAATGAAAACATAGTAACTAATAGAAATAGAAATGGAAGTCTCCAATCACTCAATGGACATGGAAGTTACTAAATATCCCATAATAAGGCCTCAACCAATCACCTTACAAATAAATAAATTTAAATAATAACAAAAAATAACAAAAATTGAATTCCCAATGTTAAACTATGGATAAGCGACATAATGTTTTGGTCAAAGACAAACTAATATGCAAGCAAAACCGAATGTGTAATACCATGCCTCCGCAAGTATAATGATAATTTTTATTAATAGATTTATTTCAAAATTAATTAATTTATAAAATTTATATAACAAAATGATTAATCAATGGAACATGTTATTTTTGAAAGTTATTAATCAATGGCCTTCATTTCCCGAACCTTGATTCTCCACGTATCGATGGAATGTTCCCGATGGTGTGGTCGAGCCTAGCTCTCGAAGAGACACTTGTATAAGTGATCTCATCTGACGAACAAATGGTCGTTAGTGTTCACTCTCTCATGTCATTTTGCCTTAAATTTTTCTGAAGCTAAGTTAATGAATTCCAGGTATTTTCATCCATTTCCTAGAGTGATTATCATCGTAATGGGTGATCTTTGGTTACTGTCGGGCTCGCTTTTCAATTGCAAGTTCATCTATATACAATTACATTCTTTAAATTCTATATACAATTACTTTTTTTTTAATGGCAAATTTTTCTATATATTTATGTTATTAATTTTTTTTAATGGCAAAATTTTTTGGTTGCGAGGGATTGTCAATTTTATATATTTGTGTGATTGCTTTTATATGGCAAAATTATTGGTTGTGAGGGATTGTCAATTCTATATATTTATGTGATTGCTTTTATATGGCAAAATTATTGGTTGTGAGGGGTTGTCAATTCTATATATTTATGTGATTGTTTTTTAATTTTTTCTTTTGATGCCAATTTTTTTGGTTGTGACGGATTGTCAATTCTATATATTTATGTGATTGCTTTTTTTTATAGCAAAATTTGTAAGTGTGAGAGATTGTCATGTCTTTGAAAACAATTTTTCAAAAAAGAATAAATATAGTTTAGAAAGTAATTTATAAAAAATAAAAAATAAATTAATTAATTAAATATATAAGTTTCTAGACGTTATTAACAACATAATAAATAAATTTTAGAATTTAAAATTATATATAGAATTATTTAAATAAAGGTTTTTAATATATAATATATAAATTTAATGGCAATATTCATGGTTGTGAGGGATTGTCAATTCTATATATTTATGTGATTGCTTTTTTTTAATGGCAAAATTTATAGGAGAGAGATTCTTATGTTTTTTAAAATATTTTTTAAAAAAAGAATAAATATATTTTAGAATTTAAAATATGGTTTAGAAAGTGATTTATAAAAAAAGATTAAATATATAAGTTTCTAGAAATTTATAGAGCTGAGATTGTCATGTTTAAAAATAAAAAAAAATAAAAAAAATAAAGATTAAATATATTTTATAATTTAAAATATGGTATAGAAAGAAATTTATAAAAAAATGGATTAAATATACAAGTTTCTAGAAATTCTTAACAAGAGAATAAAAATATTTTAGAATTTAAAATTATGAATAAATTTTTTAAATAAAAGTAACTTAAATATTTAATATATAAATTTTATTTTATTTAAAAATGAGTGAAAATATAATATAAAGTAAAACTTGTGCACCCTGGCATTAGCCTGTGATGAAAGAATAAATATATTTTAGAATTTAAAATTATGTATAAAATTTTTAAATAAAAGTAACTTAAATATTTAATATATAAATTTTATTTTATTTAAAAATGAGTGAAAATATAATATAAAGTAAAACTTGTGCACCCTGGCATTAGCCTGTGATGAAAGAATAAATATATTTTAGAATTTAAAATTATGTATAAAATTTTTAAATAAAAGTAACTTAAATATTTAATATATAAATTTTATTTTATTTAAAAATGAGTGAAAATATAATATAAAGTAAAACTTGTGCACCCTGGCATTAGCCTGTGATGAAATTTTTTAATTCTAATTGTATTCATTAAAAAAAACTAATGAAATAAAATTTTAACATTAATTCATTTGAATTATTTAATTTTCAACATTCCTTGTATAAATCTATATCTATAAGCAAAACCAATAAATATATTTTAGAATTTAAAATTATGTATAAAATTTTTAAATAAAAGTAACTTAAATATTTAATATATAAATTTTATTTTATTTAAAAATGAGTGAAAATATAATATAAAGTAAAACTTGTGCACCCTGGCATTAGCCTGTGATGAAAGAATAAATATATTTTAGAATTTAAAATTATGTATAAAATTTTTAAATAAAAGTAACTTAAATATTTAATATATAAATTTTATTTTATTTAAAAATGAGTGAAAATATAATATAAAGTAAAACTTGTGCACCCTGGCATTACCCTGTGATGAAAGAATAAATATATTTTAGAATTTAAAATTATGTATAAAATTTTTAAATAAAAGTAACTCAAATATTTAATATATAAATTTTATTTTATTTAAAAATGAGTGAAAATATAATATAAAGTAAAACTTGTGCACCCTGGCATTAGCCTGTGATGAGAGAATAAATATATTTTAGAATTTAAAATTATGTATAAAATTTTTAAATAAAAGTAACTTAAATATTTAATATATAAATTTTATTTTATTTAAAAATGAGTGAAAATATAATATAAAGTAAAACTTGTGCACCCTGGCATTAGCCTGTGATGAAATTTTTTAATTCTAATTGTATTCATTAAAAAAAACTAATGAAATAAAATTTTAACATTAATTCATTTGAATTATTTAATTTTCAACATTCCTTGTATAAATCTATATCTATAAGCAAAACCAAAATTTCAATGGAAGCATTCAACTCTATGTATAAATCTATATCTACAAGCAAAACCAAAACCAAAATTTCAAAGGAAGCAGCTTAAATAAATTTAATTTAACAATAAATCTATATCAATTTATTATTTAATTTAGTTATTTATCTGCCTCTCTTTATTCCCTAATGTTGTTAAGAACCTAGAGAATAGGGAGACCTCAAAAAATGATTAGCCAAAGCCGACAAAGGTGGTGTTGTGGTTATTCTTGATAAAGATGATTACCGTTGGAAGATGTTGGACCACCTCCATAATAGTAGGAGCTATAGGAAACTCAAAAAGGATCTCCTAAAGAAGATTTCCAAAAGTGTGGCTCTTTCTATAAAGGCTAGTAGCTCGGTCAGCTCATTTAGTTATAAGCTTATTGAAAGTTGCCCTCTTACCCCCAGAATCTATGGTCTGCCAAAGATTCATAAGGAAGGGGATCCTTTAAGACCCATTGTCAACACGATAGGAGGGCCAACTTATCTTCTTGCTAAATATTTAGCCCAGAAGCTTAAGCCCCTTGTTGGCCATACAAAATCCTTCGTTAAGGACTCTGCATCGTTTGTTAATGAGTTAAAGAGTTTCAAGCTTGATCCAGATGACAAGCTTGTGAGCTTCGATGTGGTCTCCCTCTACACTAATATCCCTATCAACAAGGCCATCGAAGTCATCAAGCGCATCATAGATCCTAGTACGGCTTGTTTAGTTGGTATTTCTCTTACTTCTACTTTCTTTTCATTCGATGGGGAATTCTATGAGCAAACTTGCGATGTCGCCATGGGTTCCCCCCTCTCCCCTGTGGTAGCTAATCTATTCATGGAGGATTTTGAATCAAAGGCCTTAGCTTCTTCTCGTCTTCTACCTAAGATGTGGAAGAGGTTTGTGGATGACACTTGTGTCATCTGGTCCCATGGTAAAGAAAAGTTGGAACTGTTTTTCCTCCATCTTAACAATCAATCTAGTTCTATAAAGTTCACCATGGAATTTGAATGTAATGGTAGTCTGCCCTTCCTTGACGTCCTCCTCTCAAGGAATGATGATGGCTCTTTCTCTCATCAGGTATTTCGTAAGAAAACTCATACAAAACAATATCTTCATGCTAATTCTCATCATTTCCCAGCTCAAAATCTTGGTGTTCTCAACACCTTAGTGACTAGAGCTTTAAGAGTTTCTGATGAGAACCATCTCAATGAAGAGAAAGCACATCTCCTAAGTGTTTTCTTTAATAATGGGTATAGTAGACACCAATGTACTAAGGCTTTCCTCATAACTGAAAAGGTCATAGTGCTAAGAAAGATACCAAGGATCGTTTTTCTAGTGTTCATCTTCCTCTTATGTAATTTCTACCAAAATACTTTGCTTAATTCATTATAGATCACAAAAGCTTCAATACAAAAATAAACACATTCTTACTTTTAAAATCATACCCTACACCAATGAATTTCAAACATCAAAATGACATTTGAAAATCAAACATAGTTTATAGGATAAATTTTGGTTACTCGCAATTTGAAAAAAATATTTCTTTAGTTGAAAAAGTGGATAAGCAGCATATACGATGAAGGGTTCTTTCCCCAAGCAATTTCGTGTTACCTCTCTTACATGGGTCCTACCGTACTTGTAATGTTTTGACGGTGAAGGGTTCTTTCCCCAAGCAATTTCGTGTTACCTCTCTTACTACCGTACTTGTAATGTTTTGAAGGGACGGTAATATAGAATGGTGATGGTGTAACTTAATAAATACAAAATATTTAATATAAAAAAATTACTATATAGTTTTGTTGTTTAATTTAAATAAAGTTTAGGTTTAAAATATTGATTAGTAAAGTTTTGATATGTGTAATTAAAGAGTAAGGTCTTGATTTCAATGTTTATGCAAACAAAGTTTTAAAAAACTATAATATGTTATATTTGAATTACATTAGTCATCTGAATCAGCGTTGTCTCTTCAAGTAAAAAATTATATATTTTATTTCTTAAAATTTGAATTAAAATATTCAATAATATATATATATATATATATATTATTAATTTATAAAAATACAAATATTTTATTTTTAAATTTTCAATTTATATTTGAAAAAAATAATAATAATATTGATTTGTTATTTAGTTTATAAAAATGCATCTGTTTTGTTTTATTAAAATTTGAATTTAGATTTTAACCCAAAAAAATGATATATATATATATATATATATATATATATATATATATATATATATAAAATTTGAATTAAAATATTCAATTAATTTTTTTTAATATAATTATTAGTTTAAAATATTGATATGACAAGAATGTATATTGCATTAATAAAAGATAATAATTGTAAAATTATAGTTTACGATGTATTGTGCAATAAGATATTTAAATTATCAGGCAATAGTAACAAATATAAATAATAATAATAAAATTTGTAGAAAATATAAAAATAATTTATATTCCCCAATCAGGGTGTGAGCGAGCTAATATCGGTCATAGTACTATGTGATGGATACTCTCTGGATCCCAAAGTGATCCCTCGCCACCCTCCACATGCTCGTATCGTATGAAGCAATGGCAGCACGTATGGACACATTCAATGTAATTAAAGAAGGTGGCAAGGTTTGTTTAACGCGGCATGCTCTCGGCTTTTAGGTGTTCAATCTAGTAAGTCTTTTGTTAGTGTATGGGTTCAACGTAAGTGTGGAATTGAGCAATCCTGCAACCTGTGGCAATGTTCCATGGAGGTACTTCACGAGGCTTTGGTTCATTCACAGTGAGTTCAGGTCATCGATCTCGGGTAATTGCTTAATCTTATCACATATTTCTTTGTCATGACTCGTTCTTCCTGTCTAAGGGTTTCCTGGGAGAAGGTATATGCACTGTATAAAACGGTCTGGGAGACGTACTCTCTGGAAATGGCTAAGGTTGAATCTAAATTGCTTGAAGGTTGTCTCATTTTCTATATTCCTGTGTATGTGCTCTATGGAGTTTTGTTGGCTTGTATGGGTATTCTGTTGATTAGGCTGATGGGCCGCTTATGGTCTCTCTGGTTCTGTCATTGGCATCCCAATCCTAGTTTTCCTCTGGAATTTTGTGGCTACGGCCCCAGTCTCTACAAAGCAATGGTTTGGTTTTTAATTCTACCCTCAGTTGTTCTGCTTATTATTAGACTTATGGTTCTGAGCATTGTGACTTCTTTTAAAGGCTCTGGGTCTGCAATTGGGGCCATCGTTGTTCTTTGCATGGGTTGTGGTTCTCACAATTGATTACCTTAACAAGACCTCTTAGGTGCAACCCAAGGTAGTATTCTACTATTGGATTTTGGCTTGTTCTGGGTCGGCATTCTGGATATCAATTTGTGGGTTTCAGTTTGTTTTGTCTATGGCACAAGCACAGCATCATGGCCCGCGTTGCTTCTGGAAGAGGTCAGACCACTCGTGGTTCTCATGGGCATGGAAAGAAGGTCAATACAGTGACAACATCTAATACTCCTAGCACATCAATTAGGAAACCTCGTGGACGCAAGTCTACCTTCAGGATAATTGATGGAGCAGCTACAATGTATCATGCAGGCTCGGCCTCGGTTCGTCAACTCATCGCCAAATGTGAAGTGGAGTTAAATGAGACAGTGAAACTGTTGGACCTCGACTTAGATGATTAGCAGACCTTGGTGCCTGATTTGAGACATTCTAGGGGTCGGGTTTCTAAGTATAAGCAGTTTGTTCATTTGTATTGGTTGTTAAAGAGCCTCCTGGTTAAAGCCCTAACACACATCCCTCCAAGCTCGGCCATGACTGCGCAAGCTTTCCCTGACTATAGCAAAGATTTTCAGCAAATCAAATTTCAGTTACAGCAACAAAAAGGTCGTCGTAGCCTCATCGAGAGACATATCCCATGCATCCCGCAATTTGAACTTCCTAGGTCAAGTGAAAAGGATCCGGCTCTGGTTGACTCAGTAGATGATAAGTAGTCTCGCGTATCACCTCTATTCTACTCACTAGTATATGCAACAATTTTTCTCTTTTCTGTGCTTTTAGTATGTATACAGTTATCCAGATGCTAGGTAGTTTAAGGAAAATAAGACATATTTAGCATGGATGTATAGACTTATTATATTTTGTTTTTGGATGGCTTATCATGTCATTAGGAGGCCAACAAACCTGGTTTCGCTCCAGGCAAGTTGAGGCCACCTAACCGTTCAGCATATGGATGTAACTTGTCTATTTTTGAATGATAATGAAAAGAAAGGTCCTACCAAGTTTACAATATATATATATATATATATATATGGTTTAACCTTATTAAATCAATACAAATTTTATAGGTTTGGCATAGGGTCAGTGCAATACCTTTTGCGTTATACTGCCTAAGGGTAGCTACTATCTGTTGCTTAGCTTAAATATAGCTTAATTAAATTAAAAAAATAATAAACGCAAAAATAAAACAACTAATAAAATATTGCATTGTTGAATGTAATTGACGAAAAATTAAGAAATTTGATTAACTAATATTGTTTATATATATATATATATATATATATATATATATATATATATATATATAACTTTTCATAATTAAATTTATTAAAATATATTTTTAATATAATAATAAGTCACTTTAAGTTGAAAATATAGAAAAAAAACATTAAGTTAGGAAAAAAAAAAAGTTAAATAAAACGAAAATAAAACTAAAAATGAAAAAATAGTAACTAATAAAAATAGAAATGGGAGTTACTAAATAGCCCATAATAAGACCTCAACAAAAAAAAAAGAGTTAAATAAAACGAAAATAAAACTAAAAATGAAAAAATAGTAACTAATAAAAATAGAAATGGGAGTTACTAAATAGCCCATAATAAGACCTCTACTAATCACCTTACAAATAAATAAATTTAAATAATAACAAAAATTGAATTCTCAATGTTAAACTATGGATAAGCGATGGAATTTTTTGGTCAAAGACAAACTAATATGCAGGAAAAATTGAATGTGTAATACCATGTCTACTGCAGGTATAATAATATTTTTTATTAATAGATTTATTTCAAAATAAATTAATTTATAAAATTTATCTAACAAAATGATTAATCACTAGAACATGTTGTTTTTGAAAGTTATTCATTGATGTTAATTGTTAAATAATGCTATAATAATGGATAAAACTATGTTGTTAAGGCTAGACGGGGAGGGGTCATTTTTTGCCATGATGAACAAAGAGTTGTTCAATATGCTTGGGGACTTGGGAAAGCTACAAACAATCACACATAGTTCCTTGCATTGTGGATTGGCTTGGAGCTAGCCTTAAAGTGTGGAATCACGCAGATCACTGTCTTTGGAGATTCCTTATTAGTTATAAAGCAATTCACGAAAGCGAAGAAAAATATCAACACTTCATCCTCCCCTTTGATTCTCAGGATTCATGTAGCATTATCCAAGTTTGATAGAGTAAAATTCTTCCACATATATAGAAATTTGAATACAAGTGCTGACGAATTTACAAAAATAAGGTCCATTGTGTCTCAAGGGATCATAGATATCAATGCAAAATTACTCTCATATACAGTTCCATAAATGAATCACAATCATTGGTATCCTTGGCATGAAGGGGAATGTTTAATGGCCTTCATTTTCCAAACCTTGATTCTCCACAGATCAATGGAATGTTCCCAATGGTGTAGTCGGTCCCATCTCTCAAAGAGACACTTGTATAGGCGATCTCATATGACGAACATGTTGTCCTTTGAGATAACCTAAGGTCAATTGGTTATGCCAAAGAATCTATAATTTTTTGTTGTTTTAAATGATTGGATTGCTAGTGAACTGTTTATAAACAGGTGCTTTAAACTTAGATAGATTCTTAATAAAATAAAAGGTTGTTATTTACATGCACATGATTATTTTGATTTTAGTGGGATGGATAAGTAGAATATGCAAAAGTACAACTAAGTTAATATTCAAACCGAGTATTTAACCATTTATAAGTAGAAATTAAGAAAACAGTGTTTCCTTAATCAACAAAATATAAACAGACTATCACGGAGATATAGTGCAATTTATTCTCAAAGAGGAATTTACAATAACAGATAGTTCTGTAAATTTATCTCTTATTTAAATTACAACTTCACAAAGGATCCAAAATGAAATTGAAATTCAATTAAATTTTAAATTGGATAACTGCAAAAAACATGATTTATATGAAGAAGACATAATGAATAAACAAAATGAAATACAACTCACTGAGAGACAGACCATATGAAGCAAATCCAGAATATTTTATTATCTCAATAATGTTCCAGCTTAGTACAAATCTACTTGATAACTTGTTCAAGGGTTCAACCCTGAATACTTCGACAGAATGAAGTATTTAAGAAAAATTACAAAAATATTACAATTAATGCCTAAGTGACATGACATTCTATTATTAACTTAGAACTAATAGAAAAGAAGTAATTCGATCAAAAGGAATGAATCTGAACATCTGGCCCTGCTTTGAAGGAGAACAGTTGCTGAGTGGCCATTATTTAGGTGTTGCGCTGGTGAAGCTGACCTGTCTTTTAGTCCTGAAATTCACACAACTTATCCCACCGTTCTTCATCTGGAATAACAATCTTTGTTACCTTGTGGTAGATCTCATCTACCTCAGTATACCAAGAAAAAGTGGGTTTTACTGCAAAAATGTGTTTTATCTCATGTTGGATAAAACTTATGTTGCTGATAGCTTCGTAAAAAGCTCTGCCTGTCATAGAACCTTTGATGTTGGAAGACTTAGTTGTATCCTTGGCAATGTCCTGAAGCTTCTTCATGTAGTCTTCTCTGGTCATTAATTTGTCATTGATTACAAATAAGGAAGGCAAACCTTTCTTGTTCAATGCATCAATTCTGTTAGGGTCCAAACCTAACCCCTTTATTTATGTAATTGTTGGGTTGTGTTATATTCTTTCCACGACTACTCGACCTAGTTAATCGAGGGGTCCGCGCCCCCCCTTCATTGCGCCAATTGAGCAGCGGGGGGGTCACAGGGGGTTTGAGGGGGGCGGGGAGCCCCACTTTATAGGGTCCGGGGTAGTGCTCCGGGGAAATTTTTTTTGGACCCTATATTAGGTTAGGTGGACCTACCTATGGTTTTGTGCATGGTTTTCGCACATGGTTTTGGACGCGATGGTTTTCGTTCCATGGTATTGGATGCTTCGGCATGTATATATATGTATTGTAGCATTGAAAGGAACATAATGAAAAATCAATCTGGTAGTCCTGGTTTTGGGATCCAGGGGAAAATCTCTGTGTATATGTGTTTTATGTGTTATGCTCTCGCATTATTTATTTTCTGTGTTTTAGAATTTGTATGCAGGAAAAAAAAATTGGACCCTATATTAGGTTGGCTTGACCTACCTATCGTTTTGTGCATGGTTTTCGCACATGGTTTTGGACGCGATGGTTTTTGGTCCATGGAATTGGATGTTTCGGCATGTGTATATATATGTATTGTAACATTGAAAGGAACATAATGAAAAATCAATCTGGTAGTCCCCGTTTTGGGATCCAGGGGAAAATCTTTGTGTATATGTGTTTTATGTGTTATGCTCTTGCATTATTTATTTTCTGTGTTTTAGAATTCGTATGCAGGTAATTTATGTACAGGGTTAAAACCTACATTTGGTATCAGAGTTGTTTTGGCTTCAAGGGGATGCCTTTGTTGCTGAGGGGTTTCGCTCAGGCCTGTGGTAGACCCTGTTCAATGGGAGATCTATGAGATCGATTCTAGTGGTGAAAGAAGATGGCGAGCAGTGGAAAGATAGAGATCGATAAATTTAATGGTCAGAGTTTTGAGTTGTGGAAACTCAAGATGGAAGATCTGTTGGTGGATAAAGATTAGTGGATCGCAGTAGATCCAGGTACTAAACCAACGGGAGTGTCTGATGAAGAATGGAAGAAGTTGGATCGGAAGGCAAAGAGCACAATACGATTGTGTGTCTTAGAATCAGTATTGTTGAATGTATCAAGGGAAGCTACAGTGAAGGATTTGTGGGACAAGATAGGGACTTTGTACCAATCTAAGTCTCTAGTGAATAAACTGTTCCTGCAGAAAAATCTGTATAACTTGAGGATGAAATATGGAGACTCGGTGACAGAGCATCTGAACACATTTAATACTGTGGTAAGTCAGTTATTGTTTGTTGATATTAAAATTTCAGATGAAGATAAGTGCATCAATTTGTTGTGTTCTCTACCAGATTCGTGGGATAGTCTAGTTATTGCAATAGGTAGCAATGCAGCTGCCTTGTAGTTTGATGAAATAGTCTCATCCTTGCTAATGGAGGAGATGAGACGGAAAAATATGGAGAGCCAGAATGGTGATGCCTTGTCTGTACGAGGATTGTCCCAGAACAGAATCAAAAATAAGTCATCGAGTGGGAGATCTAAATCTCCAGGAAAACCTGTAAAGGTCGTTTGCTGGAAATGTGGAAAGGAAGGGCACTACAAAAGGGACTGTAAATCTAAAGCTCCTAACAAAGGAAAGGGATCTGATGATGCTCCTTTTGTAGAGGCGAAAACCACCTTAGATGAAGGTGGGGATGTGTACTTGGCTTCTTCAAGTACACATGTAGATCATGAGGCATGGTTGATTGACTCAGGTGCATCCTTTCACTTCACTCACCATAGAGAGTGGTTCCACGAGTATGAGAAATATGATGGTGGTGATGTCTTCTTGGGGATGACAGGAAGGCTAGAATCATTGGTCGCAGAAAAGTAAAGTTGAAATTGCAAGGTGGAAGGTTTAGAACACTTCGGGTGATCTGCATATTCTTTCACTGGCTAGAAATCTGATTTTTATAAGAAAGATGGATGATGCAGGTATAAAAATAGTTTTCAAGAAGGATACCTGCAACATGGTTCGGGGAGCACTGGTATTGATGTGGGGAGTTCGAAATGGAACTCTGTACAAGCTGCAAGGAAGCACTGTTGTTGATGGGTGCAACAATTTTGTGGTTCCTGAAAGTGGATCAGAAAATCTAGTGGTCCCTGGAGAGAAGACCACACTGTGGCATCAAAGGCTTGGACATATTGGAGAGAAGGACCTTCGAATACTTCACAGTAAAGGTATGACTAATAGCTCTCTGAATTTTGATTTCTATGAAAATTGTGTATATGGGAAGTAGAATCGGGTGAGTTTCCCTTCTGGTGGTAAGAGGGTGAAACAGATATTAGAACTTGTGCATAGTGATGTGTTTGGACCTGTGAAGGTTCCATCATTGAGTAAGTCTGTGTACTATGTATCATATATAAATGACTTCTCAAGGAATACATGGATATATTTCCTCAAGAAGAAATATGAAGTCTTTGACAGGTTTAAAGAATTTAAGGCTCTGGTGGAAAACCAGACAGAGAAGAAGATAAAGGTGCTAAGGACAGATAACGATGGAGAGTTTTGTAATAAGGAATTTGAAGAATTTTGTAAGAAGTGTGGTATAGCACAGCAGAAGACTACTCCATAGACACCTAAGCAAAATGGAGTTGCAGAAAGAATGAATAAGACGTTGATGGAAAGGGAAAGAAGCATGCTCAGTGGTACCGGGTTAGGACATGAATTATGGGCAGAGGCGGTGGAGACAGCATGTTACCTAGTCAACAGATCACCTTCATCAGCATTGGAGGATAAGACTCCACAAGAGTTATGGACTGGTAAGAAACCCTCTCTTTCATATCTAAGGGTATTTGGATGTGATGCATATGTACATGTTCCAAAGTAGAAAAGAACCAAGTTGGATAGTAAATCTGAAAAGTGCATATTTTTTGGGTATAAGGGTGGTTTAAAGGGTTATAAGCTTTGAAACCCAGTAACAAGGAAGGTTGTGTACAGCCGAGATTTGGTGTTCAGAGAGTTGAAAGATGTTATTAAACATGAAGTCCCATCGAAGGAACCTGAGAAGATAAAGTTTGAGCTAAAGGAGGAAGAGCCATACTCTACATCAGAAGAGGAATCAGAAGATGAAGAGCCACAAACTCCGGTTGTGAGAAGATAAGTTCGAGAAAGAAGGCAACCAAAAAGGTATAGTCCATCTTCTTTCTGTTCAAATTTTGCTTTATCTATTACTGATGATGATCCCAGAAATGTGAAGGAAGCAGTAGATTCAGAGGATGACAAACTCTGGAAAGAGGCCATGGTTGATGAAATGGCATCTTTGCACAAAAATGAGGCTTGGGATCTGATAGAGTTGTCGGCTTGAAGGAAACCCATTGGCAGCAAATGGGTGTTCAAGAAGAAGACAAATGCAGAAGGAAAGATGGAGAAATACAAAGTTTGGTTGTAGCAAAAGGTTATTCCCAGGTGTCAGGAATTGATTTTGGTGATATTTTTTCTCTTATTGCCATGGTAGCTTCTATTAGATTATTTTTATCTGTTGTTGTTGCTTTTGATTTTGAGGTAGAACAGATGGATGTGAAGACAATGTTTCTTCACAGGGATCTGGAAGAGGAGATCTACATGAACCAACCTGAAGGCTTTGTGGTGAAGGGTAAGAAAGAACTGGTATGCAAGTTAGAAAAGTCTATGTATGGATTAAAACAGTCACCAAGGATGTGGTATCAAAAATTTGATACATTTATACGGGGACTTGGCTTCACCAAAAGCAAAGCAGATCACTGTGTGTATTTTAAATTAATTGGTGACCGTGTTATTTATCTGGTCTTGTAGATGGATGATATATTGCTAGTTGGAAATGACAAAGAAATTATCCAAGATTTGAAGACCCAATTGTCCTCCAAATTCGACATGAAAGATCTTGGTGCTGCAAACTATATTTTGGGCATGGAAATTAAAAGAGATCGGGCAAAGAGGAAGCTTTGGTTAAACCAGAGGAAGTATGTCGAGACAATACTACAGAGGTTTAATATGCAAGATAGTAAACCGGTGAAGGTTCCTATTCTTGTAGGTGTGAAGTTATCTGCTAAACAGTGTCCCAAGGCACAAGAAGAGGAAGAGGACATGTCCCGTGTTCCATATGCAAGTGTAGTCAGTAGCCTGATGTATGCAATGGTCTGTACTAGACAAGACATTGCACATGCAGTGGGAGTATTGAGCAGGTTTATGTCAAAACTAGGGAAGGAGCACTGGACAACAGTGAAGCGGGTTTTCAGGTATTTGCGTGGAACTAGTGATTATGGTTTGTGCTACCAAGGAAGACCGGGATTGGAGAGAGTGTTGTATATTCGTGGATTTGTTGGTGTAGACTGGGCTAGAGATCTGGATCAGAGAAGATCTACAAGTGGGTATGTGTTTAACCTATTTAGAGGTGTAGTCAGTTGGATGAGTAAGAAACAATCTGTAGAGGCACTATCAACTACACAGGTAGAATACATGGCAACCACTCATGCAAGAAAGGAAGCAGTTTGGTTGCAGAGATTGTGTTCAAGTATGGGGTTAGTACAAGGAGCTATAAGGATAGACTGTGACAACCAAAGTGCAGTTTTCTTGGCAAAGAACCCTACTTATCATTCAAAGACAAAGCACATTGATGTTCAGTATCACTTTGTGAGGGATATGGTAGAAGACAAAAAGGTGTTGATGTTAAAGGTAGACACTTTGAAGAATATTGCAGATGCATTAACAAAATATGTGAGCTCTGAGAAGTTCTCTCAATGTAGAGAAACAATGGGTGTTGTAGGGATGGATAAATTACTAAGCTCTCCTGTGGAAAGAAAACAACAAGTGGGAGAATGTTGGGTTGTGTTATATTCTTTCCATTCTTCATTGCGCTGATTGCACAGTGGGGGGGTCACAGGGGGTTTGAGGGGAGGGGAAGGGTATCCCCCCTCTACAGGATCCAGCGCAGCACCCCAGGGAAAAAAAAATTAGACCCTATATTAGGTTGGGCAGACCTACCTATGGTTTTGTGCATGGTTTTCGCACATGGTTTTGGACGCGATGGTTTTCGGTCCATGGTATTGGATGCTTCCATGTATATATATGTATTGTAGCATTGAAAGGAACATAATCAAAAATCAATCTGGTAGTCCCAGTTTTGGGATCCAGGGGAAAATCTTTGTGTATATGTGTTTTATGTGTTATGCTCTCGCATTATTTATCTTGTATTTTAGAATTCGTATGCAGGAAAAAAAATATGACCCTGTATTAGGTTGGGCGGACCTACCTAGGGTTTTGTGCATGGTTTTCGCACATGGTTTGGACGCGATGGTTTTTGGTCCATGCTATTGGATGCTTCAGCACGTATATATATATATATATATATATATATATATATTGTAACATTGAAAGGAACATAATGAGAAATCAATCTGGTAGTCTCGGTTTTGGGATCCAGGGGAAAATATCTATGTATATGTGTTTTATGTGTTATGCTCTCGCATTATTTATTTTCTGTGTTTTAGAATTCGTATGCAGGAAAAAAAAAGTTGGACCCTATATTAGGTTGGGCAGACCTACCTATGGTTTTGTGCATGGTTTTCGCACATGGTTTTGGACGTGATGGTTTTCGGTCCATGGTATTGGATGCTTCAGCATGTATATATATGTATTGTAACATTGAAAGGAACATAATGAAAAATCAATCTGGTAGTCCCCGTTTTGGGATCCAGGGGAAAGTCTCTGTGTATATGTGTTTTATGTGTTATGCTCTCGCATTATTTATTTTCTATGTTTTAGAATTCGTATGCAGGTAAGCCTATATTAATAATTGTAAGTGGTTGACCCACATTGAAGAAAGGGACCACAATTAGTTGAAAACGGGCCATGGTATTAGATAGATGGTATTGAGAGAACCATGGCACTGACCCATGGTATTGTATGTATGAATCCTATATAAAGGATAGAGACTCCCCATTGAGGAAGCTCGTGTCTTATTTTGTAATTGAGCTCTTCTCTGCTAGAGGTTGCCCCCTCGAAGAGGCAAGTGAACATTGCTTTGATCTCTGAATAATAAAGTACTCGTTGTTTTTCTCATTTTGTTCTGTGTTCTGGGTTGTATTTCTTTGCATATTTGTTATTCTGGAATCTTCTCGCAGGTCAAGAGCATAACAAGTGGTATCAGAGCACTTTCCAAGGCCGGTGGTATCTCTATTTTTGGCATAATTTTTTTAGGCTAAGATCTGTCATTGAGCGCATAAACCTATGGATTTGGGGATGCATGCATGCAGGAAATACAAGAGGTGGTCAAGCTTGTTGGACTCCCTTGTAACCCCTGTGGGTACCCCTTCGAGTAGTAGCGCATTAGACAAAACAGTGCACGGACTACCTTCCACGTACCCTCTGGGTATATCAGAAGCCCCCTAAGCTCACCTGAAACCTCGTCTTAGATAAACCGTCGTCCGTCTTGTTGCTACAATACACTAAGAACAGAACTCAGGGAGATTACTCACGTGTACGATAGGGTAATCGAGTAGTACGGCTAAGGGTACGGTTGATCCTCTTTAGTTAGTGCCCTGAAAGATTGGGCCGAGTACTATTGTTGGACCCTTATGTATATTATGATCTGTAGCACCTAACACTCCTTTGAGACCATAGTTCCCTCGACTCTCTGAAGATCACCCATTATCTTAATTTCTAGTTCAGATCTATAGTTGGGGTTTTGTCGCCGCAGCAACAATCAGATCCACCAGTTGAGGTTCTACCGCCATAGTATCATTCAGATCTAGTAGTTGGGGTTCTGTCGCCGCCGTAGTCCAACTCACATTCAGTAGTTGGGGGTTTTTCAGGCAGATCTGACCATTTGTGCAGTGAGGATTGTGGCTCCTTTAACCTAAGGCAATTCTCGCAGGACATTGGGCAGGATCAAGTTTTCTGGAAATTGGCCACTGCAGTATTGATAAGCTAGGAGTAAAACTCCATTCGGAGTAAAAAAAAATAGTCTTCCCAGGATGCTTATAAGAGACTTAGCCCATAAGAATCAGGACGAGGAGCTAATCGCAGTGGTACCATTCACTTGTTAGCTTCAATTTTTGGGTGGTTCCAAATTTTTTCAAAGTGATGACAAGTGACCAAGATCTGTGTATGGTAGAAACCATAGCTGAAGCCATGGCCAACGAGAAGATTGAGAGCCTTGAAAAATAGTTGGCTTCTTTCAAGGACATAGCGGACCAGATGCAAAAATTCATGGAAACATTCAAAGTGAGCACGTTGAGGTGGCATCTGGAGGCACATGGTCTTAATGAAGACCTTGAAGGAGAATCTAGCCATCATATTCACTTCCATGGAAATCACCAACATTCTCACCCTCGGCCACCCAAGTTGGACATGTATAAATTTGAAATCTGACAATATTAGTAGCACAAATGGAACAATATTTCCTTCTGAATGATATCCGAGATGATCCAACTAAACTATGTGTGGGAGCCCTTTACTTGGACCAAGAGAGATGGCAACGGTGGCAGTGGCATCATAAATTTTATCCCAGGAAAATAACTTGGCAGGTGTTCTCAAAATCTTTTGTGACCGCTTTGATAGAGACTCTAATTTTTTGGGTCGTCTTATTAAGCTTCGACAGACAGGCACAATAAAAGAATACATTGCAGCTTTTGAGACATTGATCATCCACACAGAAGTTCTAGGAGATGAATTCTACTTGGAATTTTTTATAAGTGGTCTCAAAGAAGCTATCCAAGCACATGTCCGGATGCACCACCCACCTACATGGATAGACGCTTGCAACAAGGCTATCGAAGTGGAACGTGCTTTAGCTACCCAGTCTCCTCATCCAAATTTCATAGCCAAGGGACACCCCACCCAAGCTCAGGGCCCTACCCAAACACTTAAGGTTCAAAAGGTGTCTCCAGTAGAAATGGTTGAAAGAAGACAACAAGGAATGTGCTACTACTGCGATGACAAATACTCCCCTAGGCATAAATTCAAGGAACCCAAATTCTTTCAAATTGATGTTACTGATCACAGCTCATCTGAGGAAGCCCCACCCTTTGAGGGACCAGAGGATGAAGTTGAGGAAACCCAGCAGTACAATGAACACCCAGCTATGCCATAGGAACCAGTTATCTCGCTACATGCTTTGGTGGGCATTTCTGCGCCCCAAACTCTCAAAATCAGAGGCTTTATTAAACATCCCCCTGTAGTAGTATTGATTGATAGTGGCAGCACTCATAACTTTATCCATTAGCGAGTCACAGAAGTTGTTCATTGTTTTTCCATGATAATATCTAATTTCTAGGTCCAAATTGTTGATGGGGGGACAATGAAATGTGAAGGTCGGTGCGAAAATATCAAACTTCAAATGGGAGACTACCACCTAAAGACCCACATGTTTGCGATTAACATGGGTGGTTGTGACATTGTCTTGGGTTTGAATGGCTTCGCACACTAGGCCCAATCACCATGGATTTCCAAGAGTTATATATGAGCTTTAAGAAGAATGACCACATGCATACCCTCTGTGGAATCCAGGCAGGTTCTGCTTCTATCATCAACTCGCATTGCATGGAAAAGTTGTTCAAAAGGGCCATCATGGAGTTATCGCCCAATTTAATGCCATCCAGGCCATCGAGCCCACTACTCTTCATATTCATCCTGACATGCAACAGGTCTTGAATTGACACCAGTAGGTATTTGACAAACCTAAAGAGCTTCCACCCTCTAGAGGGGAACATGATCATAGCATCACTTTAGCCCCAAGGTCACATCCGCCAAATGTGCGGCCATATCAATATCCTTTTTCCCAAATGAATGAAATTGAAAAAATCATCAAGGAACTCCTTGAAGCCGGTGTCATTCTTCCTAGCATCAGTCCTTCTTCATCACCAGTGGTCATGGTGCTTAAGAAAGATGGGGAATGGCGCATGTGTCCAGACTTCACGGCCCTCAACAAGCTCACAATTAAAGAAAAATTCCATATCCCGGTTGTTGATGATTTTCTGGATGAACTACATGGTGCTCAATTCTTTACTAAGCTAGATCTTTGCTCTGGCTATCACCAAATACGCATGAAAGAAGTAGACATTCCCAAGACTTCTTTCCAAAGTCATGAAGGCCATTATGAATTCTTAATCATGCCATTTGGTCTCTGTAATGCCCCATCCACTTTTCAAAACCTCATGAATCACCTGTTGAAACCATATCTCTGCAAATTTGTCCTCGTTTTCTTTGATGACATTCTCATCTACAAGCTCACCTGGGAAAAACATCTTCAGCATGTAGACCTGCTCTTGGAACTGCTCCGGAATCATAAATTATTTGTCAAATTGTCAAAGTGCTGTTTTGGCATGGAAGAAGTCGAGTATTTTGGCCACATTATGGGTCATGAAGGTGTCTGAGTGGATCCCAAAAAGATACAGGCAATGCAATATTGGCCCCAACCAAAAAACTTGAAGAGATTGAGGGGATTCTTGGGTCTCACCGGCTACTATCGCAAATTTGTCCGCAATTATGGTCACATTGCTAGACCCCTCACTAACCTTCTCAAGAAAAATTCATTCCTCTGGACTGATGCAGCACAACAAGCGTTTATGGCTCTCAAATAGGCCATGTGTTCCACTCCCATATTGGCACTACCTGACTTCACCAAATCTTTTGTGATTGAATGTGATGCTTCAGGTACTGGTATTGGTGTTGTCTTAATGCAAGAAGGTCGACCCTTGGCTTTCACCAACCAAAAACTGAGTGGGAAACATCTAGGACAATCTACCTATGAGAAGGAGATGATGTCCATCTTACATGCAGTAGATACCTGGCGACCATACTTATTGGGGTGGCGTTTCCAAATCCGCACAGACCATCAAAGCCTCAAATATTTTTTGGAGCAATGTCTATCCTCGCCCCAGCAAAATAAATGGCTGACCAAAATGTTGGGATATGATTATGAGATAATTTACAAGAAAGGGTGTGACAATGTAGTAGTGGATGCTTTATCACGCCAATTTGAGGATGAAAGCACCCTGCTATCAATCTCTCTTCCCATACCAGATTGGATTGAAGAAGCCCGCAAGGAATGGTTTTCACATCCCTCTCTCTCCCAACTCATTAATAACTTGAGAGCAGATCCTTCAGTTGGCTACTCTTGGAAGGATGAGATTTTTCGCTACAATTATAGAGTAGTTATATCATCGACATTTGCCCTCAAAATGCGCATTTTGGCAGAGTTGCACTCATCTCCCACTGCAGGCCATGCAAGCTTTCAAAAGACTTATGCTCACACTTGTCATTCTTTCTTTTGGACAGGCATGAAAACTAACATTCTTACTTTTGTAGCTGAATGTGATGTGTGTCAACGCCACAAAGGAGAAACAGTCAAGTCACTAGGCACCTTACAACCATTGCCCATCCCTGCCTCAATCTAGACAGATGTTTCTATGGATTTCATTACTGGTCTTCCAAAGTCAAGGAAAAAATTCATTCATCATGGTGGTTGTGGACAGAGTTTCTAAATATGCTCATTTTTGCGCTCTACCCCACCCATTTAGCCCCTCTTTGGTGGCTCAAGCTTTCATGGACTAGATCTTCAAACTGCATGGCATGCCCACTTCCATTGTGTCTGATCGTGACCCAACTTTCACTAGTAACTTTTGGCAAGAACTTTTCAAGCTACAAGGCACCCTGATTCAAAATGGATTTTGGATAGACTTCTAAGTCTAAGTGTTCCTCACAGAGGAAAATGAAAGTCCAAGGATGCTCTTGTAAACAGCCCCATTGTATAGATCTTTTCATTCTGAATCTACTGCAACTTGAATGGGCTAAAATGGACTTTGGATGAGGAAGTTATCGCAAAAAGAAGTTTGGCTCTGTCCTTTGGCAAAGGAGGCATTTCTTCTTTAAATGGCCTAAAAGGCTCCTTAAGGAAATCGCATTGGAGTGGTCTAAGGGGTAGAATTAATGCAAAGGCGGAAGGACCCCCGATCAGCGATCTCCAATAAATTGGATCGGAGGTAGGCCTTCGCCCAATATCGGGACCTCAGACAAGGCGACATGCGATGAGCGATATCGGTGATCGGCAATCGGAGGAGCAGTAGGCATAAACCCCCGCCGATGCGATACGCAAGGTACGATATCGGCGATCGGCAATCGGAGGAGTTGCAGGCGTAGACCCCCACCGATGCGATATGCAAGGTGCGATATCAGTGATCGATGATCGAGGTGATCGGCGATCAGAGGATCGGCAGATCAGTAGATCAGCATACCCAAAGGGCAGACCCTCAGGCCGTTGCGATTGTGATTAGTGATCAATGCACGGACCCGATAGGGATTATAGACCTAATTTCATAGAATTTGAAATTTGGGGTTTTCGGATTTTCTATGTATTAGCGCATTTTCGCTATAAAAACCGAAATACAAAGGAAACCCGTGGTAAGCGGGATTTCGGGCGGGCCTCAAGCGGTAAGTGGTATTGAGCGGGCTCCACCCGAACCCATACACAGGCCGACATGTGGCATGGCATAGGAGAGAGAAAACTGCCTTTTCGGGCAGGTAATATCTGTACACGTAAGCCACCCGAAACGGACTGTCAATCGTTGGATCAAGATCACGCAGATCAATGGTGGGCTTGCGATAGCCATAAAATGCAGACTTGAAAGGGTTTATAAGCATGATTTCAGAGAATTTGAAGTTCGAGATTTCGCACCCGATAGTGTATTTCCAGTATATCTCTGTGTATTGAGAAATATGGTCGTTTTCTGGTTTTCACCTGAAGAAGAACCCCTGATCCCTTTGTAACAACTCGATCACTGTGCCACGCTGCAAGTGGGTGTTTTTGGCAGAAAATGATGTGTTTGAAGCCACAGAGCCGCAAAGCTAGATGGCCAGTCGAACAGACAACGCACAAAGAAGCCATAGAGCCGTAGGGGAGTAATGACATGCAAAGAAACAGCTGGGGAAGCCGCAGAGCCAGAAAAATGCCTCAAATAAGCCAGAGAGCTCAATTGACGAGGTAGCGATAAGTGCAGGCAGCTGAGGGAGTTTTTGGAGTCGTTTGGAGGTCGAGCGAAAAACCAGAGAGTTGAAAGTTGCTGTAAAGGGTCACTGGAAGGTTTCCGAAGAGTCGCTTGGAGGTCAAGCAGACTACAGAGGCATGTAGAGGCCGAGAGAGAGCTCAGAGAAGCTAGAGCTGAAGAGCCAGATCCAGAGCAAGAGCCAGAGCTAGAGCCAGAGCCACGAGCCAGAGTCGAGAACCAGAGACAGAGCCAAGAGCCAGAGCCAGAGCTGAGAGCCAGAGCCGAGAGCTAGAGCCAGAGCCAGAGCCACAAGCCAGAGCCAGAGCTAGAGCCAGAGCCAGAGCCGAGAGCCAAAGCCAGAGCCAGAGCTGGAAAGCCTGAGAGCTTCAGAGCTAGGGATAAGATGGTGTTCTAAGCCCATTGTGTTCTGTGTAAACTAGTGGAGTTGAGCATGGATCTTGTAAAAGGACTTTTCCATAATCCCAGAGAGCCTAGTTGAGTTGACTAGAGCTCAAGGAGACGTAGCCCAAGAGTTTTGGGTGAACTCCATATTATATTGTTGTTCTGTGTGTTTGTTTTATTGCTGCATTATTTACTGCCACATGTATTTACATATCAGCATAAACAACCGAATTTAAATCAATGAATAGTTAAAAATAAACACAAGCATACACCTATTTCAAGCATTATTAATTCCGCAATTGGTTAATCATAAAGTCTTGGGAATATTTAAGCTTTGGAAGTGGGAGAGGTTCTTGTAAGCTTGACAAGCAGCCTTTAGTGCCCCATTTTCAAATCAAGTGGTATTAGAGCCTAAGATTGGTTAACCCCACCTTCAAGAAGGTGATATCAAAGCTGGTTATACCAGAGAAAGTGATATCATGAAGCAAAATGCTTGATTGACAGAGAAAAGATTGCATGTCTAAAAGGTGTTTAGGTAGTCAAGGATTGATTGTCTGATTGATTGTATGCTTATTTGTAGACTGACTATTGTTTGAGTTTGTAGAGGTGAAGGGAAAGCTATTGATAGCTCAGTCCAGGAAGGACAAGAAGGAAGAAGGGCTGAAGGCATTCTTCTCATCCCAAAGGACCTCAAGGCAATCCTTGAAGCACAAGAGGGTTGTTGCAAAAGGTTGCTTGAATAAGCTCTTTATTAATCTTGTTTGAAGTTCTTTTGTTCATTGGCATAATGACAACTTCTACAAGTGTATCCTCAAATTCCTCCTTCATCACAAGACTCTTTAATGGAGACATGAAGCAAGACTTGTTCATCATGATGGTTATGGTGAGATAAATGTATGAGGATGGAAGGAAGAGCAACATACTTAGAGAGAAATTGAATTCCGTGGAGGAAGAGAAGCAGTTGCTTTTTGACAAATTGCAGGAAATGGAGAGGCAACTTCATATTGCAAATATGAACCTGAAAAGGATGCATGAGTTGGAGGCACAGCTCTTTGTTGCCAAAGAAACCTTATTCAAGTATCAGCTTGAAGAAGAGGTAAACCATTCCTATTTGTCTTCAAATTCTTCTAAGAATGCTTATATTGGCTCTTTTGAGAAACATACCAGAGGCATAGGGTCCAAGCTAATGTCCAAGATGGGCTATGAAGGAAAGGGCTTGGGTAAACATGCACAAGGTATTGTTGAGCCAATAATGGTTGAGGAAAGGCCTAAGTATTTGGGTCTTGGCTATGGACAAGCTTATGGAGAGAGTTCCAAAGCTGCCATGAAGGCCATTGAAACAGTTCCAAGAAGGAGTTTCATTGCAGGTCCTCTACCTCAGAAGTGTGAAGATTGTATTCAGGAGGAATGCAATAGCTTGAAACATCATTTGCAGGATGCAGGTGTTCAGAAGCACACACTTGAACCAGAGAGTTGTGGAAACTTTAAAAGCCTTGAAGAAATTGATGGTGTTCCAAAGGGAGCAACTTCTTCATTTTCACATCCTCATGAAGGCAATAAAGGTGAAAGAGAAAGGTATAAATCTGGTTCTAATCATATTCCTTTTGATTATGTTTAGAATGGTAAATTTACACATAGATATGGGAAAAGAATTGCATGTTCCTTTTGTGGTTTGGATAACCATAATGTTTCTAGATGTTGGAAGACAATGGCCACATACAGGAAACTTTTGAAGGAAAGGAAGCAAGAAGCCAAAGGTCCATTGGACAAGGAAAACCATGCTGTCAAGAGGATGCACATGCAGTGCACTTACTGCCATAATCAAGGGCATCTTGCTGAAAGATGTTGGACTCTGAATCCAACAATGCTTCCACAAAAGCTTAAGAAAGTGGAAAGAGAAAATGGCAGAAATGGAAAGAAAGATTCCATGATTGATGTGTTTCAGGATGATTCACATGTTGATGCTGATGTGCAGACAAAGGTAGTACATTTGAAATGGATTGGTAAGAAATGGTTAGAGTTCTTATCCAATTAAAGATTTCATGTCTATTTATGCTTCTATTTGCATTTCTTTGTTAATGGAATGCAAGTTGCAGGATTTTACCAAGAAGGTGAATGGAAAAAGTTGAGTAGGAGACTCACTTTGTTGCTGCAACATTATGTTCATTTCAGCTTCGAAAGTACAGTGTGCTTAAGTGAAAGTTGAAGGATGAACTGCATGCCTGAGAATGATATGCATGAACACAGGGATGTTGATGTTGTCCTTGTATTTGAACATGTATGTGTAATTAACTTGAAGGGTTGATTGCTTTGTTGTAACATGCATGTAATGTTGACTTGGAAAAGTTAACTTGGTCTCCAAGATGGAGATAATGATGAAGTGTCTCATCTTTGAAAAAGAGTCCTAGAGATCTTTTTCTACATGCTTGACTTGAAGGGTCATTTGTTTTAAAGGCATGTTTTATGGGCTTGTTATCTAGTCCATCATTTGTATGTAGATGTAAGACATGGAGGTGTTCACAAGATGTGAAATATATTTCTTTTGTTGAAGCAGGAGTTCAGACCATCCAGTTGTTGTTTGTATTTATATTGTTGTTAACAGTTGTTGTTGACAACTTTTCAAACAGGTGCAAATGAAAATTTTGTGGAGCAGATGTACTTCACATTGGTTTGAACCACCTTGGATCAATGATCAAGGTAGAGAAGTTCAAACTACCTTCTGTGACCATCTCAACAGGAGTTCTGCAGGAAGGCAAGGAGGAAAACAGTTCTTCCCAAGAGTACCAGCACATCTAGGAAGGAGAGTGGTCAGAGGCTTTGGTTCAGAGGCAATATGCAAGGCAAGTGTATGGAGGCTGAAAGAAGAGGGTGTTGTTACTCTCATTTACTATTCAGATCAATATATCAGTCTTTTGGAGACCAAAAGTTCTTTTAGTGGGAAGGCGTGATCCAAAATGGATTTTGGATAGACTTCTAAGTCCAAGTGTTCCTCACAGAGGAAAATGAAAGTCCAAGGATGCTCTTGGAAATAGCCCCATTGCGTAGACCTTTTCATTCTGAATCTACTGTAACTTGAATGGGCTAAAATGGACTTTGGATGAGGAAGTTATCGCAAAAAGAAGTTTGACTTTGTCCTTTGGAAAAGGAGGCATTTCTTCTTTAAATGGCCTAAAAGGCTCCTTAAGGAAATCGCATCGGAGTGGTCCAAAGGGTAGACTTAACGCAAAGGCGGAAGGACCCTTGATCAGTGATTTCCGATAAATCGGATCGGAGGTAGGCCTTCGCCCGATATCGGGACCTCAGACAAGGTGACATGCGATGAGCGATATTGGCGATCGGCAATCGGAGGAGCAGCAAACATAAACCCCTGCTGATGTGATACGCGAGGTGCGATATCGGTGATCGGCGATCGGAGGAGCAGCAGGCATAGACCCCCGTCGATGCAATACGCGAGGTGCAATATCGGCGATCAGCGATTGGGGTGATCAGCGATCGGAGGATCGGAAAATCGGCAGTCGGAATACCCAAAGGGTAGACCCTCGAGCCGTTGTGATTGCGATTAGCGGTCAGGGCACGGACCCGATAGGGATTATAGACCCGATTTCATAGAATTTGAAATCCAGGGTTTTCGGATTTTCTGTGTATTAGCGCATTTGTGCTATAAAAACCGAAATACAAAGGAAACCCATGGTAAGCAGGATTTTGGGCGGGCCTCAAGCGGTAAGTGATATTGAACGGGCTCCGCCCAAAACCATACACAAGCCAACACGTGGCATGGCGCAGGAGAGAGAAAACTGCGTTTCGAGTGGGTAATCTTTGCGCACATAAGCCCCTTGAAACGAACTTTCAGCCGTTGGATCGGAGATCACGTAGATCAACAGTGGGCTTGTGATAGCCATAAAAAGGTAGACCTGAAAGGGTTTATAAGCGTTATTTTAGAAAATTTGAAGTCTGGGATTTCGCACCCAATAGTGTATTTCCGGTATATCTCTATGTATTAGGAAATATGGTCATTTTTGGGTTTTCACCTAAAGAAAGGCCCCCGATCCCTTTGTAACAGCCCCTGATCACTGTGCCACACTGCAAGCGGGTGTTTTTGGCAGACAATGATGCGTTTGAAGCCACGGAGCCACAGAGCCAGATGGCCAATCGAACAGACAACGCGCAGAGAAGCCACAAAGCCGCAAGGGAGTAATGACACGCAAAGAAATGGCTGGGGAAGCCGCAGAGTCGGAAAAATGCCTCAAAGAACATAGAGAGCTCAATTGACAAGGAAATGATAAGCGCAGGCAGCTGAGGGAGTTTTTGGAGTCACTTGGAGGTCGAGCGAAAAACCAGAGAGCTGAAAGTTGCTGGAAAGGGTCGTTGGAAGGTTGCCGAAGAGTCGCTTGGAGGTCAAGCAGACTACAGAGGCACACAGAGGCCGAGAGAGAGCTCAGAGAAGCCAGAGCCAAAGAGCCAGAGCCAAAGTGAGAGCTAGAGCCAAAGCCACGATCCATAGCCAAGAGCCAGAGCCAAAGCCAAGAGCTAGAGCCAGAGCCGAGAGCCAGAGCCGAGAGCCAGAGCCAGAGCCAGAGCCACGGGCCAGAGCCAAGAGCTAGAGCCAGAGCCAGAGCCAGAGCCAGATCTAAGATCCAGAGACAGAGCTAGAGCCAGAAAGCCTGAGAGCTTCAGAGCCAGGGATAAGATGGTGTTCTAAGCCCATTGTGTTCTGTGTAAACTAGTGGAGTTGAGCGTGGAGCTGGTAAAAGGACTTTTCCATAGTCCCAGAGAGCCTAGTCGAGTTGACTAGAGCTCAAGGAGACATAGCCCAAGAGTTTTGGGTGAAATGCATATTATATTTTTGTTCTGCGTGTTTGTTTTATTGCTGCATTATTTACTGCCACATGTATTTACATATCAGCATAAACAATCGAATTTAAATCACTGAACAGTTAAAAATAAACACAAGCATACACCTATTTCAAGCATTATTAATTCCACAATTGGTTAATCATAAAGTCTTGGGAATATTTAAGCTTTGGAAGTGGGAGAGGTTCTTGTAAGCTTGACAAGCAGCGTTTAGTGCCCCATTTTCAGATCACGCCCAACTCCAACTAAGTATTTCCTATCATCCCCAAACTGATGGTCAAACTGAAACAGTCAATAAATGTTTGGAGACATACCTAAGGTGCTTCAGTTCAGAAAAGAAACATCAATGGGTACAGTGGCTACCTCTAGATGAATGGTGGTATAATACTAACTATCATGCAGCCACAAAGGTGACTCCATATGAAGCAGTGTATGGTCAACTACCACCTTCACCTACTTCTTATATCCCTGGATGCTCTAAGGTGCAAGTAGTGGATCAACTCCTACAAAATCGCGCAACCATGCTAGCCCGTCTCAAAGATAATCTCCATCAAGCTCAAAATCACATGAAGCAACAGGCATACCAACATCGTTCAAAGCGCACATTTCAATAAGGGGATCAGGTATTCCTGAGGTTGCAACCATATAAGTAAACATCACTCAAAGACAAGGGATGTCAAAAATTAGCTCCAAAATCATATGGACCTTATCAAATACTTCAACGCATTGGAGCAGTAGCCTACAAGCTAGCCTTGCCACCAACTTCAAAATTCCATCCCATCTTCCATGTATCATGCCTCAAGAAAGTGGCAGGGAACAATTGCAGAATTCAAACCAGTCTAACTGAATTGGATAAAGAAGGTTCACTCTAGATCCAAATTGAACAGGTCCTTGCTATGCGAGAATGACATCTGCGCGGCCACACAATCAAGGAAGTCCTCGTCAAGTGGAAAGACACCTCTCCAGAAGATGCGACTTGGGAACCAGCCATTATTCTTTAGCAATTTCCATAGCTTCATCCTTGAGGACAAGGCTGCTTTTTATGGGGGAGGGCATGTTAGGGTCCAACCCTAACCCGTTTATTTATGTAATAGTGGCGATTCATAGTTATAGTTAGTTAAAGAGTCAATAAAGCCCGTATTAATAATTGTAAGTGGTTGACCTGCATTTAAGAAAGGGACCACAGTTAGTTGCAAACGAGCCATGGTATTAGATAGATGGTATTGAGAGAACCATGGTACTGACCCATGGTATTGTATGTATGAATCCTATATAAAGGATAGAGACTCCCCATTGAGGAAGGTCGTGTCTTATTTTATAATCGAGCTCTGCTCTGCTGGAGGTTGCCCCCTCGAAGAGGCAAGTGAACATTGCTTTCATCTCTGAATAATAAAATACTCGTTATTTTTCTCATTTTGTTCTGTGTTCTGAGTTGTATTTATTTGCATATTTGGTATTCTGGAATCTTCTCGCAGGTCAAGAGCATAACAAATTCTAGTGAAAAACTTGTTAACTGCTACCTCTAGAGTGTGACACTTCTCTGTCAGTTGTACAACTAAGTTCTTCTTTGTTAGAACTTTCTTTACCTCCAGAATAGTTTATGTTCTGTCATCCACTCCTAGATCATCAAGCTCATATCTGTTTTTGGAATTAAGGAACTTTATGATGTTGTTGGTTGTAGCAGGCATTTCTCCCAATTGAGCATTGATAGTAGAAATAGTTTTCTTAGCTTTCTCCATCAATTCCTTCTGCTCAAATATAATCTGGATACATGGCCAGATTTCATCTATTTCTTCAATGATATTGTTCCATATGATTTCTTTAACATGACCCAGTGTGTAGCCAATAGAAGACTCAGCTGCTGACTTCTTCCATGCCTCTATTTGATTTTGAGCTCTCTATAGCTCTGCTGCATGAAAAGTCTCAGTCTTCTTTTGATGATCCTATAGAAGTTTCACTTGATCCTGCAACTTTTTGATCTCTTTAGTCTGGAGAGACATGTTTTGTACTACATTTTCCAACTGATCTGCAACATCCCCTGTACTTGTTGTAGAAGATATGGCTGTAGGAATGGTTGTGATAGGGAGTGCTTGCAAAGGGACAACAACCATTTTGGGAGCTTTCTCCTTCTCTTTAATCAATTTTTCCATCTTTGTCTCCATTTTCTTCAGTTGTGCACTCTACTCCATGATGAGCTTCATCATATCTGCCTTTTGTGTCTCTGTCTCTTCAATATCCTTGGCTAGAGGATCTTCTGTAGATGGAAATTTTAACTGCTTCCTTAATGCTGCTATGTCTAAATTATTTTTCTTTATAAGCTCTTCTGCAGCATTGATGTTTGAAGGGTCATAACCCACTTTGATCACCAAGTCCTCCAAAGTTTTAATCATGGTGTCTTTGGCAAGTGTAGAGACCTTCTCTATCTTCAACTTTGATTGGAAATTTGCTAATGTAACCTGCAATTTAGACAAACTCATAGCAGTTTTAGTGACAGTTGAAAATATCATTTCCCCAGTCTGCTTATGCATCTCCATTTGGTCAATGGGATGTATATCTTTTACATCAAACTCAAAAGTTGTCTTCTTGTAGTCTGATGTTGCCTTGGGCTGGGGAACCTGTGCCTAGAGGAATGCCATTTTCATTTTCCTTTTCTTTGAATCAAAGGCCGATGGCAGCCTGCTTTGAGCACCATAAGTCTGCTTCCAGAATTGGATGTAGGTGTTAATCTTCAAGGCCTCATTCCTGAATTTTATCTCCTTAAAAATGTCCATTATACTTTTCATTGTCTCCCTGAAGTAGATGTGATGGTCTGCATAATTTGTTGCTACTCTTGTGAAGTCGTGGAGGTAGTGGGAGACTATGTGGTCTGATCACCCACTAATGAGGAAACAAGTGGCTCATTAGTGGTGATAATGGTCTCCTGCTCTGAGTCCTTGCTGAGGCTTAGTTTGGAACTAAGCTTGGCCTTCTTCCTATACATAATTTTGAATCCCTCACTGAAAATTTCAGTCCCTAAAGGGGAATCTTCTTCTCTGCTTCTCTTAGTTGTTTTCTCCTACATGGTAGGAGTCTATACTGTAGAGGATGAAACCAACTGCTCTTCTGCCTCTTGTAGGGTATTCTCAACCCATTCTAGCTGATTTTTGTACTTCTCTATCTCTGGTATGGCAGTGTGAAAATAAGGAGTAGATTTGGTTTCTACTCTTAATTTAGAAATGATTCCTAATGGATCATATGACCAGGTAAAGCTTAGGCTGAACTGCATTTCCTTTAGTAGCTTGTCTTCTTCTTCCCCTGTTGCTCTTGTGTTGCAAATGAAAGGCCCAATCTGTGTTTTGATTTTAAACTGGGACTTCTTCTTGGCAGCAACAAAGTGGATTTCATCCATATTTAGCATCTGCCTTATGTACTCTAGAGAAAAAATCCTCATTGGGAGGAATTTAGGCAGCTTGTAAGGTGCAATCTCACACCCAAATATTCTCAATTATGTATAGTTTTGGTAGAGGTACCAATCCCTTGTCTGAACTTGGTCTGATAGCTGCAACACCTTTCTAATTTCCTCATTGATCCTTGGTTCTATCCTATTGCCTAAGAGACTGATTGTTGGATGCACAAACATCTCTATGAACTATTTATATGTGTATTCCTTTTGTTCCTTCATCACCAGAGTAGTCCAAAAGATGACTGACTGCTGGTTTCCTTTTTCATCTAGCTTTTGCAAAGCAAGGTTGATGTTGTCTCCCTAAAAGTATAAGAACATATAAACTAATACAGAAGAATACTTGAATACCTCCTCAGTTGGGAATTTGATAAGCTGTTGATGAATTGACTCTGCAAGAAATTGGCTAAAGTTAAATATGATGGAGGGCTTAGAATCAATAGAGAAAATGGACAGAAATCTTATGATGGCCTCATCTACCCACTGATCAGAGTAGTAGCCAAGGAGGTAGGAGACAATTGTGATGATTTGTTTGGCTCTCTCAGGGAAAATAGAGGAGGGATAGGGAGGATTTCTCTTTGGCAATGGGCATCTTGTGTCAAGGACAACTCAAGAGTTTTGGCCCTCTTGACAAAGTCTAATTTCTAGTATAACTCAATAGGTGCTTCATAGGGAAAGGGGGTCGCATTCTTTACTGTGGGGGCTTGCATCAGCTGGTCTATGGCTTGAGGAGTAATAGTAAAGAGAATTTCTCTAGTGGTGGTAATGATGGCTCTTTCTCTTGGAAAATAAGATACATGGCACTTCCTAACAAACTTTAGGGTGTTGTGGGTATGAGGAAAAATATAGTGGGGTAAATTGGACTCCCACAACTAAATGTCATCAGATTTGTCAATGTATTTGTCCTCAAGCCATAAATACATCTCAAAGAGGTCAAAATCAAAGAGAGTTTCATGGATTTTGAGGTCTCTGTCAGCCAAAGGGATGTGGTTAAAATCAATGGGAGGATAAATAAGAGGATTGACAGGCTCTTCTGGTCCTTTGTCCTTTGGAGCCATCTTTGGATAAGGCTAAGGACAATAATGAAAACCGGATTGGAGGTTTCAATACACAAAGAGGAGTCAGGTTTTGGGGGCAAAAACAGAGGTAGTAGGCTGAAAACAAGTTAGTAGACAGTGTTCCTAGGAGGTGAAAACGTCAAAGTTTAGCCCAGCAAACCTGTAACAAAGCAATACAGTGACAGTGAATGAATTCAGTAACCTGTTAAGAAGTGAAAGGGAAGTTTACATAACAGTGTGGCTTTCCCGTTGAAGATGGCGCGGGTCTGTTGGATCAACAATTAAACCATTTATTGTTTAACGGCTTAATTGTTTAGGGCAACTAACACCTAACATTTTATTGATATGGATGCCTATAAAACATTACATTGGCCTAACATTTTAACTTTTCTTTCTTTTGCATCCATATCCTAACTTAACATTTTAAAATTATTTTTGACTAATATACTAACTTATCAAAACCAAATAATGTTACAACAGAACAAATGGTTATTAGTATTTACTCTCTCTTGTGATTTTGCCTTAAATTTCTCTGGAGCTAAGTCAATGATATATATGTCGACTTCAGTGAACCCTTCACTTTGTGCCAGGAAGAATTCAATGTTAATGTTCAGCATGAATTCCAAGTCTTTTCATCCATGTCCTTTAGTGATTCTCATCGTAATGGGTGATCTTTGGTTATCGTCGGGCTCAGTTTTCAATTGCAGGTTCATTTATATATGGTTCTATGGAAGATTTTTGCATTATCAATCGTTATCTCAGGTCTTTGTTGTCGGGTTCAAAAATTCAAGTGCCATAGGTGGTGGTAGTTTTCTCTTCTCTGTTCCCAGTCCCCCCCCCCCCCCCCCCCCCGCCCAAGTCTGGTCAGCATGTTATTTTTCTCTTCGCAACGGTTTCCATGGCAAGTGAGGGAAATTTTGAGGAGCTTCGCAAGACTATCAAAGCCTCAGAGTTGATAGACAAATTATTGGATTCAATGCAAGCACTATTCGTTACAATCAACAAGCTAGAGGGTTCAAGTGAGCGTTAACAAAGTTCTTTTCACTCCTTTGTGGAGGATAAGCTCCTTGAGCACCATGCAAATATGGAGCTCGCGCTGGTTAGACTTAGCTCTGAGGTGCAACAACTGTTTGAGTGGGTGGAGGCTTTGGAAATGTCAAATGAATGTGCTAGAAAGGATGTCGAGGCGGGAAATGTTGTAGGGGTTTCTTGTAGGCGCCGATAGACTCATCGAGTTCGTGACCTGGAAGACTTTGACGATAGCCCGTGGTGACCACCCTTATGGTACTGAAAATAGTCCTTCTCTAGATTTTAGCTAGTTTTTTTCATCTAAATTATTGTTATGTTAGCTTGTAAATTTTGTCTTTTGTTACGATCTTTCTATAGGATGTATGGAGATCGTATTTTGTCTTAAGAGTAATGTAAGCAATGGAGACAGTAAACATTCAAATTACTCTTTCAACTATCTCCCTTTTCTGGATGGCTCTAGATAAAAGGAACTAGATGTAAGGATACTAACCTAAAATCTAGATTTTCCTTAATATAAAATTTCCCACCCATTTCATTATATATATATATATATAATTAATGATCTACAAAGGAGTAATTTATAGCTTTGGTTAAATGTCTCTTAGAACTAATTCATTAATGCATTTATTTGCATCAAAAGACAATTATTAAACAAACAAAATAATTTTAAGATATATCCCAAATCCAAAATTTAACAATTATTAAAAAACCAAATCATATTTCATAAATTGTCAAAATTACTTAGATTTCATCCGTTTCTCACCAGGGTTTTTTAAGTTTGAAAACTCCTAATTAAATTCTATATACAATTATTTTTAAGTTTGAAAACTCCTAATTAAATTCTATATAATTACTTTTCCTTTAATGTCAATTTTTTCTATATATTTATGCCATTACGTTTTTTTGAAGTTATCTTTAGTGCGACTTTTTGGACTTTATGGTGCCAGAATCCGGTGGAAAATTTTGAGGTGAAATCTTGATTTACGTTATTTAAACTGTTTTTTTTATTGTATATATGGATTCAACACCCTAAAAACCCCTAGGGCACTTTGATTGTGCAGTGGTTACCCATAAAACTTGTGATTTCAACAAATTCCTATAGGATTTTAGAGAAATTAGACGGAAAAACCCTCCATAAAACTTCCAAAAGGTCGCACTAAAGACAACTCTCTTTTTTTAATGGAATTTTTTTTGGTTGTGAGGGATTGTCAATTCTATATATTTATATGATTGCTTTTTTTAAGCAAAATTTATAAGTATGAGAGATTGTCATGTTTTTGGAAACAATTATTCAAAAAGAATAAATGTATTTTAGAATTTAAAATATGGTTTAAAAAGTAATATATATATATGTTTCCAAAATTTCTCAACAATAAAATAAATATACTTTAGAATTTAAATATGGTTTAGAAAATGATTTATAAAAAAAAAATTAAATTCTTAACAACAAAATAAATATATTTTAAGATTTAAATAGAATTTTTAAATAAAAGTAACTTAAATATATAATATATAAATTTAGTGAAAACATAATATAAAGTAAAATGTGTGCACTCTCCATTACCCTGTGATGAAATTTTATAATTCTAATTGTACTCATAAAAAAACCCCTAATGAAATAAAATTTTAACATGAGTGTTGGTTGTAAAGCATTAAATAATTCATTTTTTAATTTTCAACATTAGTGTATAAATCTGTATCTATAAGCAAAACCAAAATTTCAATGAAAGCATCTTATTCCATGTATAAAACTATATCTACAAGCAAAAGCAAAATCAAAATTTCAAAGGAAGCATTCTATTGTAATCACTTTTTTTTTTAAGAAAATAATTTAATTTAACAATAAATCTATATCAATTTATTATTTAATTTAGTTATCTATCTACTTCTTTTTATTGTCTAATATTTATTTATTTATTTTCCTTTCTTAATTGAAAAAATGTTTTGAGATTTTTTTTATAAATGCAGCTCTCGCTAAATAGATTATCCTAATATCTAGCTACCAGCATATCTACATAACTTTTCGTGTTGTCTTTGAAGGCTTGACATTCTAAAATGAAATGTTTTTTGTTTTCCTGAAGAACAAAAAATGCATACTCTTTCCTCCCACACTTCTTTTGGCCTTTTCCAGTGCCCTGTTTCACAACGGAGTTTATGAGAATTACTCCTTAACTGAGCAATAAGAGTTTTGGCTCTCCAAGAGATATTGGCCTCTATGTATACTTTTGGTTGATGATTATAAGTGGGATTGGACACTTCAATATAATATTTTTTTCTTTCTTCCTAACTCCTTTTCTTTCTTCCTAGCTCCTTAATTGAATTAGGGGAATAATAGTAATTTAGCCATATTAAATTAGGAGTTAAATTTTTTAAATATTTACAAATACAAATAATTCAATTATTCCCCTAATTCAATTATTTATATTTGTAAATATTTAAAAAACTTACCCCATAATCTAATATGACTAAATTATTAGTATCCCCTAATTCAATTATTCTATTGGTAAATATTTATAAATTTTATCCCCTAAACTATTATGACTAAAAACTATATATATATATATATATATATATATATATATATATATATATATATATATATATATATATATTAATTTCTTATTTTTAAGGTATAATTGATTAATTTGAATATTTTTTCTAACAGTTATTTTTTTAACCCTATCTTCTTGTTCTTTTTATGCCCCTGTTAGACCATAGTTTCTCCATCTTATCGTATTGATGATGAACCACATTAGTTGGTTCGAAACGTGTCGACAGCAAATACATTCATGTGATGGATCCTGAAGGCATTTTTCTAAATAATTCTTCTCACATAAACCTACATTCTTATATGGCTAAGTCCTGGACCTGAGGACTATCAAAGGAGGGATAATCTAAGGTGATATTCTCTCTAGGGGCCAATATTTGTGATACTCAAACTTTTGGAAGTTAGTTGGAAGGATATGTAAAGGTTGATGAAACAAGTGTTGCTAAGGTGGAATACAAGTATTATGATAAACAATCATTTTTGTTAATGTTTGGTAAGCCTCCTTTAGGTGAGGGCACAAATGATCAAGCCCAATCCTTCCCATTGGCTTTATCTGGATCTACTCAGTTGGACTAGGGATGGTCATTTTGGGGTTGAATTTAATGAGCCAAAAGTTTGACATGAGTCTTAATGGTGGTTTGATTGGTAGTGATGATGGATTCTCAACTCAATCTATTCTTGAGGCCTCTAGAGGTTTTTATTTTTTGTATCTAGAAAAAATATTGGAGTTTTAGTAGATGAAGGTGACAAGGTTGTTTAGAGAACTATTAGAAGTTAAATCTCACGAGGGGTATTTATTTCTCAAATTTCAAGTTGCTTGGAACCTAGTGTGGAGTTGGGAGTTGATTCTTTGCAAGAAATTTTTCCTTCATTGCTTATCAATCTAGATAAAGAAGTGAGTGAAAGAGACTCTAAAGGGAAAGAAGACAAAGTGATCCTAGAGGTGCTAATTAATAGGATTAAGGAGGGTATAGGGATTTTGAATAGGGTAAATCTATGGCATGGGGAGGGTGTTCTAGATGTGGTTTATCGTGGTAGAAGTGGTGTTCTTTAGTGGGGCGAACTTGAGCTAAATGACAGAGAGCAAGGAGGGGACAAAATAATTTTGAGAAAGAAAATATAAAGATGTTTTAAGTAGCAAGGGTTGTTAATGGAATTGGTTCTTGGAGATGATTTCAAAGTCCATGAGTGGTATAATTATTAGGATAGGCTCTGGTTGAATGCTTCTTTGGCCAAAGGATGGTTGAGCAATATTTGAAGATTTTGTTGTTAAAGGATTGGTCACCCTAGCTAGGGTAATTGTTGAAATTTTCATCCTCAGATGGGGTTTGTTTTATGATCAGTTAAGGATGTGATGAGGGTTACAGTAGTGGGACACAACACCATTATTTTTGAAGTTGTGGACCCCTTTCTTTGATGCATGAACTAAGAGGATAGATTATATCCCTGTGTCGTTAAAGATATTAGGCTTACTAATTGATTTCTAGTTGTATGGTGCGTTTAGGTAAATAGGAAGCTCTCTTGGAAATTTTGTCATGGTGGACATGAATTTCTTAGCATCTATGCTTATGGCCATGAAAAATATCTCGATGGGCCTGACCTATTTAAGGGAAGGGGTTAGATACAAAGATGAATTTACATAAGAGAACACATTCCTTTACTAAAGCCACTTGATTACATGGGGATCAAATTCAAATATTTGAGATGCCACTGATATGGGCATCTAGCATAAGAGTGTGATTTGTGTTGCTACAAAATATTTTGGTTAAGAAATAAGTTTATGATGGAGAGGCAAGTGCCATGTAAGGACTTAGTTGGCTAGTTGGAGATGGTAGTTGATTACAAGGAAGGACCTTTTGTGGCATTGAAAAAATACACAGTTTTTTATCATATGGACTCCAATAAAGTGGCTCCAAAGGTGGGGTTGCATGACTTAGATAATCCAACGATGATGAATTCACCTTAGCATGAGATTGGTAAGTCCTTCAATGTCCTTTCACCCTTAATTTTACTTCCTCTATTGATAAGGGGTATGATGTAGGTTTTTGGTAAATTGTGGAGGCTCTCTCTATTTTTTATTGGAGTAAAGGCTTACCTTTGGGCAGAGCTAGGAATTTAATAATTATCGATTAGTAATTGAGAAAATAGTTATAAAAGTGAGGGATCATATAATGGATTGTTTTTAATCAACTTGTCATATTAGTGAAGGTTTGAGAGTGGTAGGGATTTCAATAAGGGCTTATAAATGTCTAGGAATAGCTTCTCAGATATAATCAAAGGTTTTGAAAATGAGGGAATAGATGATATAGAGGGGAGTGTTGATAGAGTGCTTGGGTTAATTGAAGGAAAAAAACTCAAAGGGTTTTGGTTGTGGAAGAAAATATTTCATATCCATTACCCAAGATAATGCTTTATGTGAGGTATTATCTAGAAGGTGATATTTTCTACTTTGGGTTATAAGCATTTAGATGGAAGCCCTAAAGGATTCAATGCAGAGAAGAAAAAACTAGCAACACCTAAGAAATTAACGGTGAACCCCATCATCAACTTTAGATGGAAGTCACCTGTAGAAACTGAAAATAGAAAAGAGTTGCAATGTCTAAAGAAAGACCGCAACAGCCAAAAAGAGACTCGTCAATGTTAGAGATATCTCCGAGACGAGGAATTCAAAAGCCCAAAAAGACCCCTGGAAGCGAACAAAAAATGCCTCATGGCCTAAGGGAAGGAGCTAGTACCTCTCCCAGATGGAAGTGAAACAGTTGCGCAAGACCAGAGTAAAATAAGATAGAAGTCGGCATCGGGCAAGACCCCATTTCCACGTGAGAAAGCACAATCGCATCCTTGGTGAAGACTTGCAGTGACACCCATCAAAGAAAACATAGAGATGCTGACTCCCAAATGAAATAGAGAAGCGTAGACCAAGGGGAAAAGGCGGCTAGGGATCCAACCTCCCTGCCCCCCACTCCATGCAAAGAAACACCTGTGAAGGGGGGAAAATATAAAATAATAGTCTAATTACAAAGGAGGAGGAGAAAATCTCAAAGAAAAACTAGAGATGGTAGCCCACAGGACAACAATTCGTTTTTAGGGTTCCGAGAGTCGCACCTTCTCCTAGTTGAATCAATCATATAAGTTTTGATGTCTTATATTAAAAGATCTTTAAAATTTTACATTTTTCATTATCAAACAAACATAAAAAAAGATTATACAAGATTTATGAGATTATCCTAATTCTAATATGGTTCACATGAATGCTTACTAAGTAAGCTTCCCACTTTACAACTTCACCATCAACAAGATTAATCTCATTAGTAGATTTCCATTCTTGTATCCACATTAATGAAAGCATTGCACCTAAAATAGCTTAAAAAAAAGTACTTCTTAGACTTCAGGTTAAAATCTCAAACACTATATAATTTGCATCACATTCAACCCATGAGGCTTCCCCAAATTTAATCTTGTAAGCTTTTCCCACCTTCCACAACTTTCTAGATTATTGATACATTACAAAGAAGCTTAGAGGGCCTTCTAATGTGATCCTTAGCCATAAATGGATCGACATATTTTTTATGTACTACCTGGTACCATAGACCTTTCATAGATATGAGCCTCCACATACAATTTGTTGCATAAGTTTTAGCAAAGAAATGTATGTATTTTATCTCTTATTCACTAAACTCATTTCAAAGCATTAATATCTTCTATTTGACCAATGTTATATTGTTTTTCCCCATATCCCTTGACGATAAAAACCTAACAGTCAGCTTCCTTATTTTCTCAATAACAATTTTTGGAATGAACTCAAGTGGCATCTAGTAAATAAGAGTTGAAAGCATAGATCTAGTCAATACCAACCTACTTAATGACATAACCGCATGCTATATACCAAGTTTTTATTATTTTCCGTACTTTCAATATAAGCCAATCCTAATCATTAATGTCATGATCAATGGGTTTAATACAAAACCCTAGATAGTTTAAACCCACTCAATCTCCACTTAGTCAGCCTATGTCATAACAATTGTGTTCATGAAAATTTTAAATAATACACTTAATGTCTCTGGATATTGATAAAACCTCCCAAAATCTTATTGTTAAACCCCCTCCCAACACATCTTTCTTATAAAAATAACCCTTATTTTTAATTCATATCCCCTATTTTACTAATACCCCTTTTTATATGCCCTAATACCTATAATTCTCCACTAACTCATATCTTCACCCCATAATACTTACAACGTATTGAGATTAATTTTCACAAGTTAAAAAACCCATTTATGAATGAATGTGATAAGATATTGATCAACAAGGTGAAGCCTCATTGTTTAAACATTTGCAAATCTACTTATTGAAAAGAAGCATTTGAAAAAATATTAAGATCATCCTCACTTACCCCATGAAAGAAACATATGACTTACCTAGATTAATATTTAAATTTTAATTAATTATTTTATTTTAATTTAATTCAATTTAATAGAATATTAAGCTTATTTTAATGAATTTCTTATTCTAAATACTTAAATTCTTAATATAATTTTTAAAATTCTAATTAATTTATTTATTTTAATATTAATATTAATATGAATATGAATATTAAACTTATCCTAATAAATATTCTTATTCTAATTTTTTAGTTGTAATATGTTATATACAATTTAACCCCTTATAATATTATTGATTTTATTTAATTAATTCTCTTTCTCTATATATAGAGAGAGAGCGTGCGCCTTTATAAGTAAATATTATTTTAATTAATTTAATAACTAATTTTTAATGGTTAATTTTGAACCTTCATGTATCTTTGCTATTTATTTTTTAGGATTGATTGAAATGTCGATCAAATCTTGATAATGTGATTAATCCAAAAGACATTCTCATTTGCAATATGTGTCTATATTGCATTACCTTACAAATCCAAAATCTCTTTCAACTTCAAAACATCCCTTCTAAAACCACCACATAACAACAGTATGTGATAATAATAATAATAATAAACTAAATAAATTGTTATAATAATAATAATAAATTGAATAAATGTAAAAAAAATAAAACCAAAACCAAACTCTTTAATAAATCCAATTTCCCCACCATTGTTAACCTTTTTGTTTTGATTAAAAAACCAAAACTTTTTTATTATCATTAAATTTTTATTTTTATTTTTAAATAAAAACTACTTAACATCATGAAATGACACCAAAACCTATTTATTTGATAAATCCAATTTCCCACCCTGGTTGAGGGTTTTTTTTGTTTTCGAATAAAATCCCTCTTGTGCAACCCCAATTTCCTTATGAATTTCTCTGCTCTTTAAAAAAAATTGGTCCTTGTGCAACCCCAATTTCCTTATGAATTTCTCTGCTCTTTAAAAAAAGAACTGAAACTCCTGATTTTATAAGGTCATACATAACAGACATTTCACTTTCATGGAAATAATCTTTAAAATGATTTTGTATATGTAATGACAGAATGATACTGTATGAATTCCTTCCTCCACTGTGTAGAAGCGTCTAGATTCCTAGAGCTTTAATACCATATTAAAAATCAGCCGCATGAGAAGTGGTTTACAGAGGCAAGTCAACTGCACTAAGAGTGATTTCTGGTAATGGAGAGCTGACAGAGAAGAAAAGCATGATAAATGAATGAATTTAGAAAAGTTGAGATCTTCGGATCTGGGAATTTAGAAGAGTTGAGATCTACAGATATGTGCTTGTTGTATGAGTAACTGTATTTAACTTTAGCTATTTTGTTGTAATTTATTGATATTAGTGAGGTTATTTGTAAATCGATTCTAAATATCAAAATTTTAGAGATCAGAGTGATAAGTTGGTGAAGGAACTTGCTTTCATATTACATAATATGTCTATCTTTGAGTTTGATGAATTATATACCGATTTTAAAAATATTTTGAAATTCTTCAAAAAGAATCAACTATGCAAATTTTTTAAAACAGTTGAAAATTCAAGAAACAGGAACTCAATCAAATAATTTATTCCATTTTACTCAAAAAAAAATTGAAACATTCTCAAATTGTGCAATCTAGTTGTAATCAAATTGTGCAATCGAGTTAAGCTCAACTGTAATCAAATCTGAAAATCGATATAGATGCACCTGAAAATCGAAATCTTTTTCCGTGAAAATCGATATAGATGCATCTGAAAATCGAAATCATTTTCCGGATCGATTGGTTGTTGAGTTTGGCGAAGAAAAAATCTGTGGATGGGTTTAGGTCAATTGAATAGGTCGGTTTAGGGTTGACGAGCAGTAAACATTGAGGTGGGTTTAGGGTTGATGAGCAGTAAAACATTGAGGTGGGCGGATTGTTATGATCAGCTCAGCTGTCTACGCGGATCTCAGTGGTCCGAGAAAATGGTGTTGTCGGTCCTGCGGAGATCATGGAAATTGACTTCCTGCATTACAAGGTTCGGAAAATTGTGGCAAAGGATAAGGTTGCCAACGCATCGGTTTATGGTATGTGTGTTATCAGTTGCAGGTTGTTGTGTGAAATCTACGTTTTTATATGATGAAAATGGTGATGTAAGATTTAATTTGGCGTGTGCATTCATGATTTAAGATTGTCGGTCCTGCGTAGATCATGGAAATTGACTTGACTTCCTGGATGGGTTTAGGTCAATTCAATAGGTCGGTTTAGGGTTGATGAGCAGCAAAACATTGTGCGCGCCAATTGAGGTCGGCCGATAGTTGTGATCAGCTGTCTGCCCGGATCTGAGTGGTCCGAGAAAATGGTGTTGTCGGTCCTGCGGAGATGATGGAAATTGACTGGCAAGGATAAGGTTGCCATCGCATAGGTTAAGGTCTGTGTGTTATCAGTTGCATGTTGTTGTGTGAAATCTACGTTTTGTTTGGGCATTCTTGCTGTTCACCACATGTGAATGCTCAAATGTTTGCATATATGATGAAAATGGTGATGTAAGATTTAATTTGGCGTGTGCATCCATGACAGTTGCAGGGTTTTATTGTACATGGTACCATAGTTTTACAATAAAAAAAAATTTAGGGCTTTGAAATTCCGTTTAGTAGTTGTCTATAATGTGATTTTTTGGAAGCTTTTCCGGTGGGTTTTTCTGGTCAAAATCTGGCAGCAATTTATTGAAATCGCAAGTTTGATAGCTAGTTTCTACACAATCAAAGCCTCCCAGGGGTTTTTTAGGGTGCTGAACCCAAATATGCAGTTAAAAACCCATTTTAACTACAATAAATCAAGATTTAACCTCAATTTCTTCTACCGGATTCCGTCACCGGAATCTCCAAAAAGTCGCATTATAGACAACTCCGTTTGTTTAGGTATTAAAAATATATTTTAAAAAATAAGTAATCATAATTTCACTTAAATTATATAATTAAATTTTCTGGGCATGTGGTATTGATATTACATGGTATTATAACAAAGTCTATTTACAAATTAAGTTTATATATGTTTTCTAAGTTGAACCCATAAAATTTTGGAGAAAAAAATTAGTTAGTAAAAGGAAAGAAAATAATTTGATCTATCTTAAGAATCTTTATGATTCCCATAATGCCATGGGCACCATCTTGAACACTCTTGTAGAGGAGGATATCTTCTATTTGAAAGACGTTAAGTTTAAAATAAAGTGACTCGCTAATGGGAAATCTGGGGATATTGAAGGCTACCAAGCTGAAATTTTCAAAATAGGAAGGTCTATCCCCATCCCTCATACATAAAAACTTCTCAATTGAGCAGTGAAATTAGGCTTCCCTAAGCCCTAGGCGCAAAGCCTTATTGTGTCTATATTTAAAAGTGGGGATAAAAACATTCCCTCTAACTACAAGACCATTATGATTAGCCACATTTTAGTCAAGCTGTATGGAGTCATTTTGGAAAAGAATATTAGCCTTTGGCTTGAAAGCCATGGTAAAAGAGCTAAAGGGAAAGATAGATTTAGGAGACATCACTCAACTATAGACCATCTTGTTACTTTTAGGATCATTGCAAAGGAATGCCACAATAATAACACTCATCTCTTTTGTTGTTTTGTTGACTTTAGAAAATATTTCGATATTGTTCCTTGAGATAAGCTACAGAAGAGGTTGGAAGAGATAATGGTTCCTCCCGAGCTTATCGTTGTTGTGACTAGGCTGTATGAGAATGTTATTGCCAAACTCAGGACCACTGAGGATTGATCAGAAGAAATTACATGCAATATCAAAGGGAAGCAAGGATATCCCTTATCCCCTACCTTTTTTGGCATTTGCATTGATAAATAGAAGAGTGTTTATAAGTTACAAGATGTGAAGGCCACGAACTCATTGGTATGATCATTATTTCGTCTCCTTTATGCGGATGATATCATTCTTTTAGCTAGGAGCCATGATCATCTAAATAAGCAGCTTAGAACCCTCCAAGAATACTATTGATAGGTATGATTGTTAATATCAACAAGACTAAAGTCATGATAATTAAATCCAAAAATATCAACTATGATCATTTCATCTATGATAATAACTACTTGGAGAAAGTTACAACATCAACTCAATTGGAATTACAACATTGAGAAAAGGATAATTAGAGGTTGGAAAGCTTACTATGGGCTTGAAAACAATTGTAAGTCGATAGATCTTTGGGCATGGAGCAAACAAATGTTTCTCTTTGAGACTCTCATCACCCATGTAATCTTATATAGGTGTGAGGTTTGAGGTTGCAGTATATCTTTTATGTCTACTGTGTTGATTTTTCAAGGATCTCCTAAGCTTATAATTTCTTAGATTAATATATTATTGTATTCATTTTTCATCATAAAATAATTACACAGAATATCTCAACAAAATGCCAGTAGGATCATAAAGTGATAACCAAACAAGAGACACAAGACTTTACCCTAGGAAAACCCAGCAACATTTTTCTTACTCAAATAATTAAATTTAATAGAGATACATCAAAAAAACATAAAGTCAAACACAACCTTGGTCACAGCTGCTCAAATTTCCCTTAGATAAGTCTTAGATCTCTCTGTTCTACCTCATATCTGCCCTTTTGTCTTGCCTCAAACCCATTCACTACTTTTCCTTAGGTTCGTCCAAAGTATTGCCTCAGATGGTCTAAATTCTCTCTTTGTTGAAGATGATCAAGTTTCCTTTTAGAGCACTTTGAATCCTTTACTTATACTTTTCTAGGAGGCTAAATGGGTATGACCATGGAGGCAAGCCAACCTGACTTCTTGGAGGATTAAATTTATGTTTTGGAGTGAAAACTTTAATATTTGAAATTCAAAATTTTGAAGCTTCTTTATATATTTTTAAGGGCTAAAATAAAATGCATGAAGAACATGTCTTATATAATTCAAGGGCCAAAAATATTAATTATGAATATTAACCATAGCTACAAAATTCAACACTCCCTCTTAGGTAAGGAGGTACTCATAATGACTATCAGATGTTCTCTTGTTGAAAAATTTCACTAAGAAAGGTTATAACCATTCACCATCAACATCATCAGTATCAGTATCATATAATTACCATAATCCTGGTCAACGACTATGACACATGGTAAGTCATTAGCATCAACACGTTGCCATAATTTTGGTCAGTACCTCTGACCTATGGTGCATCATCACCATAATCTTGGTTGGTACTCCTGACACATGGTACATCATTTAGCGTCAACTATTCACCATGATTTTGGTCAGCATCTTTGACATATGGTATATTGACTAGTTCTTGTTCACCATCAGACTGGTTAATCTCTTTTTCCCATGGTGAAAGCCTAGGGACACACTTAATCCATTTGAGTAATCTAGTCTCAAATCCAAAGGCCTCACTCTAAACCATGATGTTGAATGAGCTCACTCTACCTAGCTGGAGAGTAATCTGAGCCTCATGTTGAAAGGCACCGACTCAACTGAGTGATCTTGGGCCTCTAGGACCATTCTTCCTAATCTAGTCAATATAATTAACACATGAAGAATGATTGTCCTATGTTGGACCATTCTCCCTAATCTAGTTAACATATTTGATACAGGAAGAATGTTTGTCCCTGATGTTATTGTTAGAGTCGATCTAGTAGCCCTCCATCAGTGATCAAAACTCTTTGCATTTCATTAGTAGGTGTCTCATCAGTGTCATCTTATTGCATTCCATTAGGCATGCCATAACCCTGATGGAGGAGCTTGTGTCTTTTGTTCCCCTCTTGGCACTGCTGGTTCAAGTTGTTTCAGTCAATAAATGCTCTACAGGGTCATTTGTCTTGTCTTGAAAGTCAAGGTCCTAGGTCTAAGGTTTAGTCAAATTTGTCTTTGAGGTCATGTTTTTAAGGTCAATAAATGCCCAGCAGGCCAGAGGGATGTCTATCAAAGCATCACTTCAAAGGATTTCATATTGTACAGCTAATTTTTACCTTGAATTCAAAAACCCTGTTTTTGAAGACAAGGTCATTTTCTCATTTTTTGTAAAATTGGTAAAAATTCAAACTCTTCGGAAGTCAGCATGCGGCCCTGGTCCCCTTTGCCAAGACTCCTCAGAAGCTACCTCTGCAAAAATTTTCAAGAAAAATCATCATTTCAACCAATTTCAGGACAAAAAGGAAACCATAAGTCAGCAGCATTTAAATTTTGAAAAGTGTCATGTTATAAACATTAGAAAGTGGGTTTGAGGGGAAATTAATTCAAATCAAGTTTATAAAAGCCCCCCTCCCTTCATTTTATCATTATTTGCCTCAAAGACTCCAAGAGCAAGTGTGAAAGGCGACTTAGTGAAAAAACTGGGCGAAATTGCTGTGAGAGCCCGCGCGCTACGCGTTCAGAATCAGGGCGCTACGCGTTGGGCAATTTTCACAGAAATGCACCTACAGCTCAGCAAAACGCAGTTTTGACTAGGTTTGACTTTTTGGAGTGGATTTTGATCCTCCTTGATGTAAATAATGTAATTTTATGATACTTTGACACTTATTTATCTCTTCTAGAAGATTCATTCATGAAATAGGTAAAAATTTAATGAATGAATTGGTTTCCTAGCTTATAGAGGCAAGTTGTTTTGACTGCCTAGATTCTAGTGCTCAGTTTGGAATTGGTTGAAACAGCTCCTAGGATAGTGAGCTCGACTCCTAGAGGCAAGGAAAGATGTTATATTGCCTATATTATGTACTTTCTTGGTCATTTTCATGGTTGGACTCTTGAGGGAGAAAGCTTCTATTGTATTACTCATTGTATCTCTGCAATTTTGGCAAAGGAAGAAAGACCAGGGTTTTGCAGTCCTTTTTGGGATTCCTGTGGTTACATGTATTGATGGTGTGTTTCTCTTTGTACTTGTAAGTTTGTTATGTGAATCATATTCTTACTTTTCCTTCTGCAAATTAGGCAAATGAAGTGTTAAAGTAGAATTCATGATTGCCATGCTCTGCTTTTAAGTTTGCTTAATATCAATGTTTTCATCTGTTTAAGGAGAACTCAAGGTGTTTACTTGCTCTCCTTAGCTCCTCACCAGTCATTCTTGCCCATCTGACCCTTTCAAAGGCATCAATACAGTCTCCTACCTTGCCCCAAAGAACCCCCTGCAAAACTGTGTCCAATCCCCGCACCCAAAATTTCCTTTCCCCAACTTTCCACCGAAAACCTAAAAATCGCAAATCAAACCTTTTTATCAGTTTACTAGCCTAAAACCAGTGTTCTTTATTGGTTATCTCTGCCCGTTGAAGATCTTTGCCGAGATAGACCGGAGAGAGCCCTCTCCTGCCCCGTAGGGCTAGCTACGAGGCTAAGTGGTTTGATGTTGCCTTGGAGTTTGCCTTTCTCAGCCTGAGGTGAAATTTCAAGCGCTAACATATTGGCGACCATACTGGGGAGAAAAAATGGTTTACTTGTTGATGTCATTTGTTTTATAAGCTACATACGGAGCCTGAAGTTATGCCAGGTAGCCTTCGAAACGCTTTTGCTTTGCATTAGCGGAAGTAGATAAACATTGCTTCAGTCAATCTCCGGTCTAGCTTGTAAACGTGACATCTAACTTGTTAATTACCCCAGTACATGTATCAAGTTCAGATATGATTGTTGATGGTGGACAACGATCAGACACTGACAAGGCTGAAATCATTCACTAGCGACTCCTTCACTGAAAACTCCAGAGATCAATGCTTCATGGTGACTTCACTGCAAGAAGATTAGTAGCTTTGAGCTTTTCAAGATGGATCGGATTGCAAGAAGATACGCTCCCCTGAGCCGAGATCACATCCCTAGTTTTCCAAATAAAATTCTGAAGGTATATTGGTCAAGGAATTTGCCTACATTTAAAGATGATGGTAGGAAGGACGCTGCTCTACATCTGGTTAGATTTCACATGCATATTCGCAAGTTGAAGGTGGATTTTCCTGAAGATTTCTTGATGAAGATATTCCTGGCCACTCTGGAAGGTGAAGCCCAATCTTGGTATGAAAGTTTGCCGCCTGCTTGTATTTACTGTTTAAAGGATTTTCATGCCTTGTTTATTGAAAGATATCAAGCATCTTATCCATCATTAAATTTGGTTCATGATTGTTGCAAGCATGCTTATAATTTTATTGAAAGCCTTGAGAAATATTATGAAGATGATAATTTTTTGGACTATGAGATCATGGAGGCTCTGTATGAGAATCCATTTCAGCAGCATAAAGAAAACTTAGAGAATTCCCATCAAGATGATCAGGACATTTTGCAGCAGAATCAAGATCAGCAGGTTGAAGATAATATGGCTGAAAATGATGAAAGGGAGAATGACATTTCAGATCTGCCCACAGAAGACAGCAGCATGCAAGTAAGTCCAGTGTTGATTGTAGATTGTGATAATGTCCAGTCAGCTACTCCAGGTTCTGTTGAAATCATTTGGAATGCAAAAGACACAGTAATTCATACTGTTATTCCATCATTATAACACGGCCTTCATGAAGAAGCAATCCAGTCAGCTCATGAACAGCAAGGTGAGATCTTTGCTCAAGCAAGTGAAAAAGTTTCTTTGAGTGAATTTGTGGTAGACGATGTAAATGATAATATTGTGCTTGATAATATTGAAGAATGTAATAAGGAACTTGATAATTTGGTTGTGATATCATATGAAGATGACCTACCATATTGTCAGACTACAGAAGATCATAGCATACAGGATTACCTTTCAGATTCTTCATATGTCTCATGTGTTGAAATGTTTTTACAAGAGGAGATCTGCTCATCTACCTGTTCAGAGTTTTTTGAAGCCCATGAGCATACTTTTACCGAAGCACATGATGAAGGCAGATCAGAATTTGAAACAAAGGACACCTTGATCTTTCAGCAGGAGGTGGTAATGACAAATCTTCATGTTTTTTACGATCCTCTAGCAAGTTTGTTGCAGCCAGCAGTGTGTAGGAATTTACAGGGTAAGTTCCTCAGAAAGAATACCAAGAGGACACCGCTCACAACCAGATCTCAAATCAATACACCAGTATTTTTGACGTGGTTAAAACCCTCAGAGTGCAAGGAGGGAAACAGTCCACGGCCTGTCCCAACGTGGGTACAGACAATTTATTAATCAAAGAATGAAAATTTACATAAGCTTCTCTCATGCACGGATTACCCGAACAATGACCCTCCATGCGCTTTAAATAGAACTCATGGACCAATCGGGTGTCAAGCCACGGATCAAGTGTCGGTAATACCGAGGTGAGAGTGAACCGTCGGATCACTACATATCGTGATCGTCGGATTGTAAGTTACAAAATGTACAACGGTAAAGAAACACACTTTACCTAACTCTAATCTAACTCTATACTAGACCAAGTTGAACTTAACTATATCCTATGTGTCGGAATATCCTAACATCCCCCCTTAAGAACAACTTGGGATAGGATTGAAGGATTTACAAATATGACACAATAGGAGAAGGAAGGAGGCACTAGAGCCTATCCCCCCTTAGTGACAACTTCCTGAACTCCAAGCATATATCGAAGTTTAGTGAACTTCGCCTCTGTGAGAGCCTTTGTGAAGATGTCTGCAACCTGATCATCTGTTGGACAATATTGCACTTCAAGAACATGGTCATGAATGAGCTTTCTGATGAAGTGCATGTGTAGTTCAATGTGTTTGCTGCGCTGATGCTGGACTGGATCTTTGCATAGCTGAATGGCACTTTGATTATCACACCAAAGTGTGGTTGGATGCTGCTGCTCAAAGCCAAACTCTGATATGATCTGACGAAGCCACAAGGCTTCCTTACTAGCTTCCACGGCACCACGATACTCTGCTTCTGCTGATGAAAGAGAAATGGCAGCCTGTTTCTTACAAGCCCATGTAATAGGTCCTGAACCAAGAGTGAAGACATAACCGGCAGTAGACTTCCGATCATCAAGGTCACCAGCCCAATCAGAATCAGTGAAACCAACTAACAGAGGAGCTGCTTTGGCACTGTAATGAATCCCAAACTGTACTGTACCTCGAACATAACGAAGTATTCTTTTAGCTGCTTTCCAATGACTTTCACGGGGGTTTTGCATAAAACGAGCAACAAGGCCAACAGCAAAGGAAAGATCAGGACGAGTATGGGTTAAATACAAGAGTTTTCCGACAAGTTGACGGTATAAGGTAGCATCAACTTCAGGAGAAGTACAAGAGACTGAAAGTTTGACTCCAGACTGAAAGGGAGAAGTGGCTGGCTTACAGTCTTCCATGTGAAAATGACGAAGAATATCACAAGCATACTTGGACTGGGAAAGGAAAATACCCTCTTGGGATTGCAAGACTTGAAGACCGAGAAAATAGTGTAAGTGTCCTAAGTCTGTCATTTCAAATTTCTTTTTAAGGCTGGACTTCACATGGTTTATAAGGTTGGGATCACTACCAGTAAGAATAAGATCATCAACATAAAGAACAAGGATGATGAGAGAGTTGCCCACTTTCTTGGTGTAGACAGTATTGTCAGAATGACACCTAGAAAAGCCAGATTCTAAAAGAAAGCTATCCATTTTGGCATACCAAGCTCGAGGAGCTTGCTTGAGGCCATAAAGGGATTTCTTAAGTCGACAAACGAGGCTGGAGTCTGTTTGTATGAAGCCAATGGGTTGTTCCATATAGATTTCTTCCTGCAAGTCCCCATGCAAGAAGGCAGATTTAACATCCATTTGATGGACTTCCCATTTTAAAGAGGCAGCAAGGGAAAGAACAAGGCGGATAGAGTTCATTTTGGCAACTGGAGAGAAGGTTTCAGTGTAGTCAATGCCTTCAACCTGTGAAAAGCCCTTAGCAACTAGACGAGCTTTATGTTTATCAACTTTCCCATCTGGTCCATACTTGGTTCTGTAAACCCATTTGCATCTAACAAGTTTGCGTCCCTTTGGTAGAGGAACAAGATCCCATGTATCATTTGTCATCAATGAATGATATTCTTCATTCATAGCTGTTTCCCAATGTGGATGGCCTGAAGCTTCTGCAAAAGTGTCAGGATCATGATTTACTGGAGCTTGAGCCAGTAAAGAAGAGGCTCTTTCAAACTGAGAACGTGTACGTCGCTGATCTGTAGGATCACCGGCAAGATCACCTGCTGCATCCCGAGTAGCACGGACCCATCTTGGAAGTTGAGGATCCTGAGAAGGTGGGGAAGGATTATCATCCTCGCTTTCATCATCAGAAGAAGAAATGTTTTCAAAGATAGAAGAGATAGGAAGAGGTGGCACATCCGCCGGACTAGGCTCGCAGGCCGATTTATTTTCATCAAATTTTACATCTCTTCTAATGATAACATTTTTGGACTTAAATGGAATAAGTCTATAGCCTTTTACATCTTCAGAATATCCAACAAAAGTACATTTCTCACTCTTAGGTTCTAAGGCTTTATGCTTTTCATCTGGAATATGGGCCCATGCTTCACTTCCAAACACACGAAAGTGACTTACATCTGGTTTAATGGAACTCCAGCTTCTTCTGGAGTGATATTCTCTAGAACCTTAGTAGGAGTGCGATTGATTATATAATTTGCACAATTAATTGCTTCGGCCCAAAAACTAAGACTGAGTCCTTTAGATTGCAGCATACAATTAGCCATTTCCTTTAAGGTGCGATTTTTCCTTTCAGCTACACCATTTTGTTGTGGAGTGTATGGAACAGTATGTTGCATTTGAATTCCATTTTCGGTGCAAAAGTTGATGAATGCATTTTTAACATATTCTCCACCATTATCAGTTCTTAGCTTAAGAATTTGATGTCCAGATTGTTTTTCAACGAATGCTTTGAAGGCCAAAAAGGTGGTAAATACTTCGCTCTTGAGTTTTAAGAAGTATACCCAAGTGCGTCTGGAGAAATCATCAATGAAAGTTAAGAAGTACTTGCAGCCAGAGAATGAAGCAACAGGAAGAGGACCACATAAATCACTGTGCACAAGCTGTAAAGGGGCTGAGGCGTGCCAAGAGGCACGTTTGTCAAAACTGTCCCGATGATGTTTTCCGAGTACACATCCGGAACAAACACCATCTTTGCAAGATACCATAGGAAGACCTGTCACCATGTTTTCTTTACATAGATGCTGAAGGGAGCGATAGTTTAAGTGACCATACCGCTCATGCCAAAGTTTGCTCACTTCATCATTATGAGCAACAAATACTGAGGGAAGATGGGATGACCCAAAGTTGTGAAACTTATACAACCTTTTGGAATCATCAGCAAGACCAGTAGCTAGAATCTGTTTAGGATCTTTTAGATCCTTGATTACAACATCATGAGGTGAAAATTCAACAATTTTACCTTCACCTGAATGAGTTATCTGATAGACAGATAGAAGGTTGCAGGATAAGTTTGGAACACATAATACATCATTGAACTGACCATTGTCTAGATGAACAGTTCCAGTCCCTACAACATTAAGAGATCTATCATCACCAACATATATATTTTTGGTGTTACAATCATTTAAAGAAGAAAACATGGCTTGGTTTTTGGCCATGTGACAAGAGGCTCCAGAATCAATGAGCCACTCATGAGAATGAGAAGAAGAAGAAGATACATTTAATGCATAACCAGACTGAGATGATTGACGATGACATGCAGAAAATGCCGTTCCGGAAGTTGAAGTTGAAGTAGGCTCCAGATGGATGTTATGTTTCTTCATTGCGGCTTCCAAGGCTTCCATCTTCTTAAAGCATTTAGATTCTAAGTGGCCATCTCGATTACAAAAGTTACAATGTCTGTCAGTCTTCTTCCATTTGTTTTTATTGGTCTTGTCATTTTGCTGAAATGATCTTTCATCTTGAGGCTGAGTTGGTTTAGGACCATTCCTTTGAGGATAAGACTTCTTAGGATTCTTTGAATTTGGTTGTTGCTGGGCGGCTAACGCTTTCGAGGAAGAGTTTCCAAGATTAAGAAGACCAAGGTGTAAGAGTTTTTCTTGTTCTCTTATTAAGGAATCACAAAAGGAGTCAAAGGAAGGGGGCTTGTAGTCTTTGCCTTGACAAATGAAAGCTTCCCTGGTAGAATGGAAAGTGGAAACAAATACAGAGTAGGCTGGTCCCAACTTAGTAAGGATGGAATAAATAAGGTTACCATCTTCTTTCTTAACTTTAACACCTTCCAAGAGATATCTAAGGGTCTTGAATTTGGACAAGAAATCTTCAATGCAAGAAAAATTATTAGGATCCAAAGTAAGCAACTCATTCTCAAGTTGATGGGCTCTAATTTCATTTTTAATCCCAAAAACTTTAGCAAGTTTTTCTAATGCTTCATGAGGAGTTTCAATTTCTGCAATGTGGAATCTAAGATCAGGAGAAACAGACATTCCTATCAAACCACGTGCTTGATCTTGTCGATTTTCCCATTTTTCGGCCTTGTCTTCATCTTTGGGTTTCTTCTCTTGGTCTGTGGCTATTCTGAAGAGACCTTTACTTCTAAGTAAATCTCCCATGTAGGCTACCCATTGGAAGTAGTTAGTGCTGTCAAGAATGACTTGGCATGGACTTTCCATTTTTGAAAAACAACTGAAGCTGAAGATGCTGAAAGTAAGTGGTCCAATGGATAGATCTCGAAAAAATAGGCGGTTTTAAAAAAAACGGCTCTGAAAAAGGCTTCCGGATGAAGAAGTTATGGCTTTTTGAAAAAAAATTGTTGACGTTGCCGGCAAAGTGCGCGAATGTGCGGGAATGAAAAAATCCGCCCCCACAAAATGGAGACTTGAACCCAAGACCTCTACTCTCTTAAAAGGTCTTTGAACCAGTTGATCTATACAAAATATTTGAGAGAGAGAGAGAGAGAGAGAGAGAGAGAGAGAGAGGGGGGGGGGGGGGGGGCCTCGATTTGCGTGCTTGCCTTGGGAAGACTCTTTTCCCCTACAAAACACAAAACACAAAACCCAACACGAATATCCAAAGAAAAACGAACCTTACGGCTCGAAGTTAGCTTTAGCCAAAAAACTAGAAATTTTTAAAAAAAATCTCAAAGTTAGCTTTTAGCCGAAAAACTAAATATTTTTCTCAATGTTTCTGATTTTCCGAGATCACACTAAGGTGCAGGGAAAAGAGCATACGCATGAGAAAAATCCTTTCTTTCTGTTTCTGATTTGCCCAGATCGCACAGAGTCGCAGGGCAAAGAGCATACGCAGAAATGAAAGGTATAGATCCGGGAAAAAAAAAGGCTAAATAAACCGAAACCGAAATAAGCAGAGAGAAAATGACAGTAAACTGCAAAAAAAACACTGTATACCTCCCGATCTGAAAAATGACGCAGCTAGGGCTACCGGAAACCTTTTCGCGTGAAACGAAAGGGGTTCCTCACTGAAACAGATGCTCCGAACGCAACAGAGCAGTCCTCTCGGCCCGAAAGCAGTCAGAAACAGCAGATCTAGGAAACGACAGCCGCATGCAGTTCTACCGGCTTCAGATTTGGATCACCAACGGACGCGGCCCTCAAATAGCTCTGATACCATGTAGGAATTTACAGGGTAAGTTCCTCAGAAAGAATACCAAGAGGACACCGCTCACAACCAGATCTCAAATCAATACACCAGTATTTTTGACGTGGTTAAAACCCTCAGAGTGCAAGGAGGGAAACAGTCCACGGCCTGTCCCAACGTGGGTACAGACAATTTATTAATCAAAGAATGAAAATTTACATAAGCTTCTCTCATGCACGGATTACCCGAACAATGACCCTCCATGCGCTTTAAATAGAACTCATGGACCAATCGGGTGTCAAGCCACGGATCAAGTGTCGGTAATACCGAGGTGAGAGTGAACCGTCGGATCACTACATATCGTGATCGTCGGATTGTAAGTTACAAAATGTACAACGGTAAAGAAACACACTTTACCTAACTCTAACCTAACTCTATACTAGACCAAGTTGAACTTAACTATATCCTATGTGTCGGAATATCCTAACACAGTGAAGGTGTTTATTACAGTGTTTTGTTGCAGCCATGGTCAACTATGTTTTTGGATGCCCAGTGATAGGTTTGTATTGTTGACCAGAAGATCTAATCAAGAGAATCAATTAAGAAGGCAACTGCTTGATTGGTTGCATTGGCATTTTGATATAGTTTGATGTATATTGTCTTGTAAGAAACACAGGTGGTTTTCATCATGATTTCAAATCTTGATGGACTGCTGCCTTTCAATAAGCTTTGTAATTGCTTGTTTTCGTTAAGTCAATCATGAGTCATTTGTGAGTCAGTTTTCAGTCATGTAGGTTTCATAATTGTGTCGGCTTGAGTCAGGTTTCAGTAAATAAATGAGTCAAAGTCTTGTATTGTTTGTCAAATAATGACTCCATTGCCCAATGGATGAAGGCACTATCTAGCTCTTACAGAGATCTGCGGTTCTTGGCACCTCCAAGGAGCTACCATCCCCATTGGAGCCAATGTTAGAGTCAGTCTAGTAGCCCTCCATCAGCAATCAAAACTCTTTGCATTTCATTAGTAGGTGTCTCATCAGTGTCATCTTATTGCATTCCATTAGGCATGCCATAACCCTGATGGAGGAGCTTTTGTCTTTATGTTCCCCTCTTGGCACTGCTGGTTCAAGTTGTTTCAGTCAATAAATGCTCTACAGGGTCATTTGTCTTGTCTTGAAAGTCAAGGTCCTAGGTCTAAGGTTTAGTCCAATTTATCTTTGAGGTCATGTTTTTAAGGTCAATAAATGCCCAGCAGGCCAGAGGGATGTCTATCAAAGCATCACTTCAAAGGATTTCATATTGTACAGCTAATTTTTACCTTGAATTCAAAAACCCTGTTTTTGAAGACAAGGTCATTTTCTCATTTTTTGTAAAATTGGTAAAAATTCAAACTCTTCGAAAGTCAGCATGTGGCCCTGGTCCCCTTTGCCAAGACTCCTCAGAAGCTACCTCTGCAAAAATTTTCAAGAAAAAGCATCATTTCAACCAATTTCAAGACAAAAAGGAAACCATAAGTCAGCAGCATTTAAATTTTGAAAAGTGTCATGTTATAAACATTAGAAAGTGGGTTTGAGGGGAAATTAATTCAAATCAAGTTTACAAAAGCCCCCCTCCCTTCATTTTATCATTATTTGCCTCCAAGACTCCAAGAGCAAGTGTGAAAGGCGACTTAGTGAAAAAACTGGGCGAAATTGCTGTGAGAGCCCGCGCGCTACGCGTTCAAAATCAGGGCGCTACGCGTTGGGCAATTTTCATAGAAATGCACCTACAGCTCAGCAAAACGCAGTTTTGACTAGGTTTGACTTTTTGGAGTGGATTTTGATCCTCCTTGATGTAAATAATGTAATTTTATGATACTTTGACACTTATTTATCTCTTCTAGAAGATTCATTCATGAAATAGGCAAAAATTTAATGAATGAATTGGTTTCCTAGCTTATAGAGGCAAGTTGTTTTGACTGCCTAGATTCTAGTGCTCAGTTTGGAATTGGTTGAAACAGCTCCTAGGATAGTGAGCTCGAATCCTAGAGGCAAGGAAAGATGTTAGATTGCCTATATTATGTACTTTCTTGGTCATTTTCATGGTTGGACTCTTGAGGGAGAAAGCTTCTATTGTATTACTCGTTGTATCTTTGCAATTTTGGCAAAGGAAGAAAGACCAGGGTTTTGCAGTCCTTTTTGGGATTCCTGTGGTTACATGTATTGATGGTGTGTTTCTCTTTGTACTTGTAAGTTTGTTATGTGAATCATCTTCTTGCTTTTCCTTCTGCAAATTAGGCAAATGAAGTGTTAAAGTAGAATTCATGATTGCCATGCTCTGCTTTTAAGTTTGCTTAATATCAATGTTTTCGTCTGTTTAAGAAGAACTCAAGGTGTTTACTTGCTCTCCTTAGCTCCTCACCAGTCATTCTTGCCCATCTGACCCTTTCAAAGGCATCAATACAGTCTCCTACCTTGCCCCAAAGAACCCCCTGCAAAAACTGTGTCCAATCCCCGCACCCAAAATTGCCTTTCCCCAACTTTCCACCGAAAACCTAAAAATCGCAAATCAAACCTTTTTATCAGTTTACTAGCCTAAAATCAGTGTTCTTTATTGGTTATCTCTGCCCGTTGAAGATCTTTGCCGAGATAGACCGGAGAGAGCCCTCTCCTGCCCCGTAGGGCTAGCTACGAGGCTAAGTGGTTTGATGTTGCCTTGGAGTTTGCCTTTCTCAGCCTGAGGTGAAATTTCAAGTGCTAACAGTTATCATTCTGGAGCATTTTATGTTATCCTATTCAACCTGACCTAGGGAGAATGATTGTCCTAGATGATGCAATTTATTACTCCCTCTTGTTGAGAGAGACATGCTCAATCACTCCAAGCTTGTCCTCGAATTATATAGACTTTATCCTGGGACAAAGGCTTCGTCAGTAATAGTACTGAAGAGACACTTCTTTTCTTTGTACCATGTCTCAGTACTAAATCTCACTGTGCTTTGACCTATCATCTTGGTCATCGCCTGCACTTGATCAAGACAATCCTGCAAGTAGCCTCTGAAGCTATATTTCTTCTCAACTTTCCAACCAGTTGCAATATACTCAGCCTTTGCAATACAGAGTGCGATAGATGTTTGTTTCCTGCTCATCCAAGAAATCATAACGGACCCCAAACTAAAGAAATATCTTGATGAACTCTTTTTGTCTTATGTACTCTCGTCCCAATCTAAATTTGTGAATCCTTACAGTTATACTTCATTATTTGAGACATATCTCAAACCATAACTAGAAGTGCCATAACCAACTGTATCATGTTGGTACTTGAACACATGTTGAGCTTAATGCCTTGGCTCAACCATAAGTTGATCAACTACTTTATGGTTACCCAAATTGGGTGTTCTTTCTAAAAAAACTTTTGTTGTGGAAATCATGGTTGCTCCCTCTATAGTTGTTTCTTTCTAGTTACTATACCATATTAGCTACCTAGATTGGAAATCTTAATGACAATGTATCATCTCAAACTTGGATGTCAACTCCCTCTAAAGCTAAAACAAGGCTCCTTGATTTCTCCCTCTATTACAAAAGAAATTTTTTCTATCACAGTTGCTCCCTCTGACACATGAGTCCTTTTTCTTCCATTAGAAACAAATCATGTAGGATCAACCTTGATTCATCAATCTAAAAATACCAAGCCCATATTCAACCTCTAAGGGATTTCGTACTTCTAACCTTAGCTAATCTCGTCCTGAGGCACTTCAAACTAAGGACTTCTGAGGCTCTTTGGACCGAGGCCTAACCTAAGATAATATTGACCTTCCTGTAACCAACGTTCTCAGCCTTTCTGATTTTCCAAACTTCTGTGACCCTTATGTCAAATTTTTGTAATTTTGTAATGAATTGTATTTATTATCTGGCAAGGGAACTAGGTTTAAGTGGCTCCTCTTACGTTTTCAAGACTACTCTTCAACTTTTCTCTTTTTAGACAATTTCGGTGTAATTTCCTTCTTATCTCGACCTGGAAAAAGCATATATTATCCACTGTAATTAGATTTTGATTACACTTAGCCCTCTGTGATAGATTATGAGGCCTTCTCGGCCTATTGAAAAAAGTTCTAAGGCTTCTTCGATATATTGAACAAACTAAGGCCTTTGAGCTTGCTTACAACATAGGTTGAAGACTTCAATCCTCTTATAGATGCAAGAAAGGATCACAGTCCTTTCTTCCATTAATAACATAGATAGGACTTTGACCTTAAACTAGGGCTTCGACCCCTTTATAAATATTCAGACTAGAACTTCTTGTGGTCCAGACTAGGATAGACATACTTATTTAACATGGAGATTTTTCCTTCATAACATGTTGGCTTGTTAAGGTTTCTCTTTTACCCAATGCTTTGAAACCATGTTGATTTTTCAAGGATCTCCTAAGATGATAATTACTTCTTATAATTTCTTAGATTAATCTTTTCTTGTATTTATTTTTCGTTATAAACTAATTACACAGGATATCAACAAAATTCCAATAGGATCATAAAGAGACAACCAAACAAAAGACACAACACTTTACCCTAGGAAAACCCACATGGGGGAAAAGCCCCACAACCTTTTCTTAGAGAAATAATTAAGTTCAATCGAGATACATCAAGTCAACATAAATTCAAACACAACCTTGGTCACACCTGGTCAAAATTCCCTTTAGATAAGTCTAAGACCTTTGTATTCCACCTCATATTTCTGCCTTAGATATGCCCTTTTGTCTTTCCTTGGAACTATCCAATATTTTTCCTTAGGTTTTTCCAAAGTAGTACCTCAAATGGTTTCAATTCTCTCTATGTTGAAGAAGATCGAGTTTCCTTTTGGAGGAGGTCGAATCCTTTACTTATACTTGCCTAAGAAGTAGAATAGGTGTAACCATAGGGGAAAGCCAACTTGACTTATTGGAGGGACGGCTTTATGTTTTGGAGCCAAAAAATTAATATTTGAAATTCAAAATTTTGAAGTCAACATGAAGAACATGTCTTACATTATATATTTACAAGGGCTAAAATAAAATGACATGAAGAGCATGTCTTATATAATTCAAGGGCCAAAAATATTAATTATGAGGACCGACCATAGCTACAAAATTTAACATTTTGGTGTTATGAATATGGCTCTAATGAATTTTTCTATAGTGTTATTTATTTCTTATTGTAGAAAAATGTCAAAAAAGTATTCTTTTATTTAAGATAAAGGACCCTAGTGATTCCATCAAGGAAGAAACTAGAATAATGTCTTTATCATAACAAAATAGATATTTAATGGTGAATTGTGAGACAAAAGTATAGTTCCCAATACTCGGTTGTAAATTACTTATGTGATATTGGTTTTCATTCTTGTTTACCGTTTCAAATATATTCAACTCAGGAACCACTAATTGGTAATTAGCACATTCAATACTAACATAATTGTCATCTTGAGTAGGAGTGATATAGATAATAAGTAATAACATGTAACTATAAGAGGGGACTTAAGCTTTTCCTTGGCGAGATATGAAATTTGGGGTGAAGTGGCTTAGGTTGATAGTAAATATTTCTAATTTTCTCATAAGGAGGCTTGAAGAAGTAGGGTTGTATGATATAGAACCTATAAAACTAAGGCCAACCTAGAGAAATAAAAGCATGGGGGTGAAGAGAATTGCAAAAATAATTCATAGGTTTCTTATCTTGAATTCAATGATAGATGATTAGGAACGCGTTAGATAATGGGTTGCTTCTAATGATAAGTATGGTCACTTCGATGTTCTATTAGAATTGGACTTGGTTGGTAGGATGAATCCTAGTCGTTTCAAGTTCAATTCCAGCTAGTTGGAGAGGGACTATTCTATCACTTCATTTAAGAAAAAGTGGGTCCCTTTTGATGGTTCTCTTCGAAAGTTTGTAGCTTTATATTTTGACAGCAATCTAGAAAATTTCAAGCAAACAATTGTGTCTTAGGCCCATGATAAACAATGTGAAAGATGAGAAGGAAATCATTGTTGTTGAAGTTAAGCTAGAAATGTATCTTCAGGAGTTTTTTGGTTATCATCATGAAGGTTTTTAAAATAAGATAAAATAGTTCGACAAAGGAAAAAGGAAAATATTGCTTGACAACGAGGAAACCTGGGGACTTAGGAGCAAAGATTTATGGCCTTTTCAAAAGGATGAAAATATAAATGATTTTACTAGTTTTAGATAATAGGACAAATGCAACTAATTTTTTGGAAATCATTACATGTGTAGCTCAATGATGTCAAGTTTTGAGGAGTTGGTCCAATCAAGAGTGGAACGTTTCAATGAAATTTATGAGGGAGGACAAAGCAACTATAGGTAGTAAATATGACATCTTGTTTTCCTTGCTTTGTAATTGAGGAAGATAATACCAATGGTGCATTGTAATTGAGGAAAATAATACTAATGGTTAATGGAGGAAGTTTTTGAAGATGAGCTTCAAAGGTCCGTTACTTTTTCAAAAAGGACAAAAGCCCAAGTTTGGATGGGTACTTAGTGAATTCTAAGATTTTACAAAATCATTGAAGAACATTTACTATATTGAATTCTAAGGTTTTACAAATTCATTGAAGAACATTTACTAAGGGTTGTGAAAGAATCTTATAGTTTCACACTCCTTATATCCTAATTTGGTGAATAAATGTTTGATTCTTCAACCAAATTAACTCATCCTGCGCACCTTTAATGGGTAAGTGTCACCTTTTTTTATTGAAGATGCATGAATGATGAAATCAAACTCTCATAAAAGAGATTATACAATATCTGCATTGAGAGTTTAAGTCAACATCAGCTCTTAATCAAGATTTTAAGACCTAAAATATCTATTAAAGTTAAAAAAAAAAATCGAACCTTTAACCATTACATTCTTCTGATTTGATTTACGCTCTATATTTATGAGTTCCATTTTAATTATCTATTATTATTAGTTATTCCTTCACAAGAAATTTATAGTTAAAAAATCAAAATCATGGTTGACTTTGCAAATGTTTTCTCTCGATGAACGTAATTTTCTTCTATTTAATATAAAAAGAAAAATTATGCGCACAAAAAGAAGAGTTAAGCTTCCACCATGATCTGCATCTTCATCTGGTGTTGATGATGAACCACACTAGTTGGTTCGAAACGCGTCGAAAAAATTTTCTCCTATGTGATTTCTATTGAAAAGACTCCTCTTAATGTAATATGGATTACAGAAGCCTGAATTCAGGAAAATAAATAAATAAAAATAAATAAAAATAAAAATAAATAATAAATAAATAAATACATGAAAATAAAAATAAATAAATATATATATATATATATATATATATATATATGAAAATATGAAAATGTTTTTATTTGCTTGCTTCGTTTTTCTTCTTTTCTTTTTTATTATACATAAAAATGTCACTTTTACTATATATTGAAAATCTCAATATAAATGTATGTTTTGATGTTTTATATTAAAAAGAGTTTTAGATTTTATTTTTCCATTATCAAACAATTATAGAAGGGTGACAACCATTCATGGGATTACTTATATGAAGGCTTGCTAAGTAAGTTTCTCACTCTACAATTTCACCATCAACAAGATTATTTTTACTAGTAGATTTTTATTCTAGTCTCCACATTAATGAAAGCATTACACCTCCTGACATAGCTTAAACAAACTTTTATCTCTTTGACTTTGGATTAAGCTCTTAAACACTATATGATTTGCATTATATCCAACTTATTAGGCTTCTCCAGATTTAATCTTGTAATATTTTCCCACCTTCCACACGAACCATTTAGTGATCAAGGAGGATGCTAAAACTACTTTCTATATTATTGATACATTAAGATGAAACTTCGAGGGCCTTTTAATGCAATCCTTAACCACACACCAGACCATTCCTAGATATGTGCCTCTACACACATTTTATCGCAAAATCTTTAGTAAATAAATAGATGTCTTTTATGTCCACAAAGAGAGTCATGGAGAGACAGTGTGGTGGCCTGGGTGCAGGCGATAATTCCCGTATTCCAAAGCCGGATACAACCCTTTATACTTAAAATCACTCCAACCCTTGTTATCGGGACAATACACACAAAGAGCCCCTTTTCCTCTATCGGAACTATAATTCCATAGGAATTACACAAAACACTATCAGCAGGGCTTTTGAATGGATTTAACGCAACCATGTATGAAATACACTATCAGCAACTTCAAATGACTATAATGTGATTATTACATGGAAATACACCATCGGCGAAGTTTTATTGCCATAATGCTATTTCATATGAAATTAACTATCGGCGGGGTTTTATTCCAAAGGAAGCATTGATACACAAATACACTATCGGCGGTCACTATCAGCAGTTCCAAGGAACGGGACATAATACAACGGCCCTTCCAATGTGATAGCACGTGGGGCTATCGCAAATTCGCAATCGGCGATTCCATAGTCCCTCGCCAAGCTCTTCTGTTGGAGACTTGCGATCTGACAAGCCCGCGGACCCGACAGGTTATTAAAACCTTCCTATTATGGTTTCAGATCCGAAACTCCACTTCGGACTTCGGCGCTTCCAAAGGCTAGTCTCTCCCCGCTCCAACACTGCGATGCGATATGGGTGTGGACCCGATATGGGTATCACCAGACTTAATAAAAGTTCAAGTCTGAAACTCGATTCCGGCTAAGTTTTTCACAGTTTTACAGTGTAAACCCGAGTTTCTGCCTGCAGAACTCAACGATGCTTATAAGGAAAATAGGACACGCCGATACGCAGGAAAACACTCAACCAGACTTAAATCAAAGTATTAACTGGCAAACAAAGGTTGAACCACTGTTATAAGAAATTAGGAGATAACGCTGCATAAAGCCAAATTTACACATAAAATAATAGATTAACAGAGAACCGTAAGTTCAGATGCACAAGAAGGGTTTCGAATATCACAATGTCTCTGGGATCAACAAATACAGATATGTCCCATTCTTTCCTTCAGAAAATAAGAGATAAAGCTTACTTGGTCCCAATCCCTTTACAATAGCATGCCAATTACATATCTACTGGTTCATTTTAGCAACCAGTTCCTAAAACATAAACTTAGTTATTATGACTAACAGTTCTACGAGACATCCCCCTCAAGAACCTCCACTACAGCTTATCCATACAACAATTATTACAACATGATCTTATTCCTAGATTTTATCCCTATTCTAAACTAGAAAAGCATGGAAATTGATGGCTGAAGGACCCCACTCCTTTGCCTATAGATTTTTTTGGATTTTTGGAATAAGTTTGAAGATTTTTCCCTCCAAGTCACATGCTTCTACATCAGACTCCTGAGGACAAAATTTTTCATGGGCTCCTGTCCATGAGCTCATCTACAGAACTACCCAATTTCTGTAGCATGTTTTCTGTAACCTAAGTAGCTTACATGGTTGGTTGATCCTTCCATTTTACCAAATACTGGAAGTACTCTCATCCTCTTGTTTTCTTAAACACCTTCTTGTTCAGAATTCTTTCTGGCTGCAATTCCTTTGCTGTCGGTAACTGTTTTACCCAGTCAATCTCTTGGGTCTCTTGATCCTTTTCTGTATCATTTGTAGTTCCACCTTCATACTTGTACAGGTCAGCAACATTGAAAATTGGTGATATTCCAACATCAGGGGGTAATTCAATCTCATAGGCATTTGCAGAAAATTTCCTTAATACTCTGCACGGTCCAATTTTCTTGAACTTCAATTTGTTATACTCCCTCTTTGGAAACCTTTCCTTTTTGAGGTGTGCTAAAACCAAATCTCCAACTTCAAAGTTCACCTCTCTTCTTCTCATGTCTGCTCTGGTTTTGTACTTGATGTTGCTATCCTGCAGTTGTTGTTTCACTTGTTCATGTATTGCTTGCATTTCTGAAGCAAAATCTTCTCCCTCTGCACTTCTCATCTCATCTTTTCCCAAGTTTCTTAACTCAGATACTCCTCTTGGATGCATTCCATAAACTACATGGAATGGACTCTATCATGTACTCTTGTTAGGTGAGTCATTATATGCATATTCATCTTGTGCCAACACTTGATCCAATTGCTTTGGTTTTTCTGCAGTAAGACTCCTTAAAAAATTGCCCAAACTCATGTTCACAACTTCAGTCTGTCCATCAGTTTGTGGATGATAGGCAGAGCTGAAACTTATTTTAGCTCCCAACTTCTTCCATAATGTCCTCCAAAAATGTCCAACAAATTTGGAATCCCTGTCTGACACAATACTCTTAGGCAACCCATGCAATCTTACAGCCTCCTTATAAAACAAATTAGCAATGTGAGAAGCATCACTAGTTTTATAACATGGAATAAAGTGTGCCATTTTTGAAAATCTGTCCACTACAACAAAAATTGAATCATTACCTCTTTGAGTCTTTGGTAAGCCCAAAACAAAATCCATACTTACCATATCCCAAGGCCTATCTGGAATTGGTAATGGAACATACAAACCTGTGTTTTGGCTTCTTCCCTTTGCATATTGACAGACTTTGCAAGTTTTCACATACTTCTCCACTTTAGATTTCATTTTTGGCCAGAAATAAAATCTGTTTAATTGCTCATAAGTCTTCTCTACACCAAAATGTCCTGCAAGTCCTCCACTATGTTTCTCTTTGATTAAGTTCTCCCTCATAGAATAGTTTGGTATGCACAGCTGATTTCTCTTAAACAACAGTCCATCTTGTAAGAAGTAATCCAACCATTTACTCCTATCCACCAAAACAGGATTTTTACAAGATTCAAATGCCTCTTTAAAATCTAGATCTGTTTCATACAATTCTTTAAGAAAATAAAAGCCCACCACTTGGATTTGACTCTCTTGAAATAATACACTTCTCCTACTTAAGGCATCTACAACTTTGTTTGATTGGCCATTTATATGCTTCAAGACAAAATGGAAACCTTGAAGATACTCTACCCATTTGGCATGTTTCTGCTTAAGCTTAGGTTGTTGCATAATATATTGTAGTGCATGGTTATCTGAATAAAGTATGAACTCCTTTGACATTAGATAATGCATCCATTTCTTCAATGACTGCACAACTGCATCGACCTCCTTGTCATAAGAAGAATACTTCTTCTTTGAATCATTCAAATTTTCACTAAAATAAGTTATAGGTCTGTCTTCCTGTCTTAATACACCTCCAATAGCTTCTCTGCTAGCATCACACTTCACTTGGAAAGGTTTACTAAAATCAGGTAGAACCAAAATAGGCTTTTGATTGATCTTCTTCTTCAATAGCTGGAAATTCCTTTTTGCTTCAACAGTCCATCTAAATGGTTGTTTATATTTCTTTATGGTCTCATTAATAGGAGCATTGATCTTACTAAAATTCTTTATAAATTTCCTATAAAAACTAGCAAGACCATGAAAACTTCTTACCTCAAAAGCACTTTTAGGTGAAGGCCACTCCATGATTGCCTTGATCTTCTCTGGATCCATCTTCAGTCCTTCAGCAGAAATAACAAAACCCAAGTACACTAGCTCTTCTTTCATGAATGAACACTTCTTCAAATTTAGCAATAATTTCTCCTGTTGTAGCCTTTGTAAGACATAATTCAGATGTCTTATGTGCTCCCCCTTAGACCTGCTATAAACTAATATTTCATCCAGATATACTCTCACAAATTTACCAATAAACTCTTTAATAACTTCATTCATGAGTCTCATAAACGTACTTGGTGCATTTGACAACCCAAAAGGCATTACTCTCCACTCATACAATCCCTCATTTGTGTTAAAGGCAGTTTTCCACTCATCCCCTTCTCCTATCCTTATCTAATGATACCCACTTTTAAGATCTAGTTTTGAAAATTACTTTGTTCCACTCAAGCAATCCATTAAACCTTCAATTCTAGGTAAAGGAAATATGCACCTGATTGTGATTATATTGATGGCTCTTGAATCTATACACATTCTCCAGCCTCCATCTTTCTTTGGACTCAACACTGTTGGTACTACACAAGGACTCAAGCTTTCTTTGATCAGCCCTTTGTCAAGCAATTCTTGCACCTGCTTCCTAACCTATTCATTTTCTGTAGGAGTCATTCTGTAAGCTGCTTTGTTAGGTAGACTTGCTCCAGGAATCAAATCTATATGATGGCTAATTCTTCTAATGGGTAGTAACTCATTAGGCAAATCATCGACAATAATATCACAATAGTTCTCCAAAATTTCTTGAATTTCAATGGGTAAATCAGAAACTTTAGTAGAAGTCATTATTACCTTGGCTTGCAAATTAGAGCAAATTGTACCTCATTCTCTTCAATCTGCTTCAAGTATTCCTTTCCTCCTAGTAACAGAGTTTTTAGATCAGTCTTCTTTCCCGATGCATCTTCTTCTTGCAGAGGCAGCAACGTATGATTGACACCCATCCTTTCCAAACTGCCAGGTGTTTCTTTTCCCATCATGCATAGCTCCTCTGTCATATTTCTAAGGTCTTCCAAGCAATATGTGACACACATCCATTGGCATCACATCACATACAATTTTATCTTTATACTTTCCCAACTGAAACTCCACTTCACACTGTTCATTCACTAACAGTTGATGTCCCTTTTGTAACCATGACACCTTGTAAGGTGTTTGATGTTTCATTGTCTTCAGCTTCAATTTCTCCACCACTTCTGTACAGACCAAATTATCAGTGCTGCCACTATCAATGATCATCTGACAGAATTTCCCTTGAACCTTACACATTATTCTAAACAAAGTCTTTCTTTGTGATGGTTCAACTATCTCCTTTACTGGCTTGAGCAAAACTTTATTAACTACCAAAGATTCTCTTCTCTCTGGTATATTTTCTTCTTCTTTCACTGTTGTTGCTATTGCTTCTCCCTCAGCTTGAGCAACAACTGCATTCCTCTGACTTGTTTCTGCATTCTCTGGGCACTCAAAAGCTCTGTGTCCCATTTTGTTACATATATAACATCTTACTTCTCTTCCTCTTCCTCTGCCTCCTCTTCCTCTAGAAAAACTCCCTCTGCCTCTTGCATCACCTCCTGTGGGTGCATGCTGGGTTAAGCTACTGCTGGCTCCATATTTAGGTGTTGTATATCTTCCTCTACCACCTTGACTTCCCCTTCCTCGGAAAGTACCTCTCCCTCTAGCAAACTGCTTCCTCATGAGTTTTCCTTCAGTGCTCAATACCATCTGATAAGCTTCTTCTATTGTTTTAGGAGACAATATACTTATCTCATATTGAATGTCCATCCTAAGACCATTCACATATCTAGCCACCTTCACCTCTGTATCCTAAATTTGTCCAGCTCTTATGCTTACCTTATAGAATTCCTTTGTGTATTCTTTCACTATCATAGACCTCTATCTAAGATTTTGCATCTGTCTGAGCAATATTTGCTGATAATTACTTGGTAGGAACTTACCTCTTAGCTTTGCTACAATCCTGCTCCAGTTTTTGATAGGTTGTTTTCCAAGTCTCTTTCTTTCTGCCTGCACTCCATCCCACCAAAGTGCTGCATGGCCTTTTAGCTTGGTGACAGCAAAATTTACTTTCTTCTCATCTTCTGTTTCTTCATAGTCGAAGAATTTCTCCATGTCATTAATCCAGTCTATCAATTCATATGGGTTCAGTCCTCCTTCATATATTGAAACCTCAGTCTTTGGCCTAGTTGTGGATCTCAACACTAACTGGAAGAATTTCATCTCAGGAGTAACTACTACAGCTTCCTCCTCTGCAGCTTCAACCTCAGGCTCACTAACATCTCCATCATCTATATTTCTCCCTGTTGTTAATGCTTCCAATCTAGCTTGCATCCGTTGCACAGCTTCCATCACTTCAACATTTGCAGTTGGCCGTCCTCTTCCACCATGTCCTCATCCTCTTCCAACTCTGAAAGCCATATTAACTCTCCTTCTCCTGCTTCTGAGATTCAATTCAGTGTCAATTGGTGGCTCTGATACCACTAATGGTGGCCTGGGTGTAGGCGATAATTCCCGTCTTCCAAAGCCAGCTACAACCCTTTATACTTAAAATCGCTCCAACCCTTGTTATCGGGGAAATACACACAAAGAGCCCCTTTTCCTCTATCGGAACTATAATTCCATAGGAATTACACAAAACACTATCAGCAGGGCTTTTAATGGATTTAATGTAACCGTGTATGAAAAACACTATCGGTGGCTTCAAATGACTATAATGTGATTATTACATGGAAATACACCATCGGCGGAGTTTTATTGCCATAATGCTATTTCACATGAAATTAACTATCAACGGGGTTTTATTCCAAAGGAAGCATTGATACACAAATACACTATCAATGGTCGCTATCGGTAGTTCCAAGGAACGAGACATAATACAACAACCCTTCCGATGCAATAGCACGTGGGGTTGTCGCAAATTCGCAATCAGTGATTCCATAGTCCCTCGCTAAGCTCTTCCGTTGGAGACTTGCGATCTGACAGGCTCGCGGACCCAACAGGTTATTAAAACCTTCCTATTATGGTTTCGGATCTGAAACTTCACTTCGAACTTCGGCGCTTCCAAAGGCTAGTCTCTTCCCGCTCCAACATTATGATGTGATATATGTGCAGACCCGATATGGGTATCGCCAGACTTAATAAAAGTTCAATTCTGGAACTCGATTCCGACTAAGTTTTTCACAGTTTTGCAGTGTAAACCCGAGTTTCCACCTGCGGAACTCAACGATGCTTATAAGGAAAACAGGACACGCCGATATGCAGGAAAACACTCAACCAGACTTAAATCAAAGTATTAACTAGAAAACAAAGGCCAAACCACTGTTATAAGAACTTAGGAGATAACGCTGCAAAAAGCCAAAATTACACCAGATTAACAGAGAATTGTAAGTTTAGATACATAAGAAGGGTTTGGAAGATCACAATGTCTCTAGGATCAACCAATACAGAGATGTCTTGTTCTTTCCTTCAGAAAATAAGTGATAAAGCCCACTTGGTCCCAACCCCTTTACAATAGCATGCCATTTACATATCTATTGGTTCATTTTAGCAACCAGTTCCTAAAACAGAAACTTAGTTATTATGACTAACAGTTCTACGAGACATCCCCCCCGAGAACCTCCACTACATCTTATCCATACAACAATTATTACAACATGATCTTATTCCTAGATTCTATCCCTATGCTAAACTAGAAAAGCATGGAAATTGATGGCTAAAGGACCCCACTCCTTTGCATGTAGATATTTTTGGATTTTTGGCATAAGTTTGAAGATTTTTCCCTCCAAGTCACATGCTCCTGCATCAGACTCCTGAGAACAAAATTCTTCATGGGCTCCTGTCCATGAGCTCATCTACAGAACTGCCCAGTTTTTGTAGCATGTTTTCTGTAACCCAAGTAACTTCAGTGGTTGGTTGATCCTTCCATTTTACCAAATATTGGAAGTACTCTCGTCCTCTTGTTTTCTTAAACACCTTTGTCCAGAATTCTTTCTGGCTACAATTCCTTTGTTGTGGGTAACTATTTTACCTAGTCAATCTCTTGGGTCTCTTGATCCTTTTCTGTATCATTTGCAGTTCCACCTTCATACTTGTACAGGTCAGCAACATTGAAAATTGGTGATATTCCAACATCAGGGGGTAATTCAATCTCATAGGAATTTGCAGAAAGGTCCTCAATACTCTGCACAATCCAATTTTCTTGAACTTCAATTTGTTATACTCCCTCTTTGGAAACCTTTCCTTTCTGAGGTGTGCTAAAACCAAATCTCCAACTTCAAATTTCACCTCTCTTCTTCTCATGTTTGTTCTGGTTTTGTACTTGATGTTGCTATCCTGCAGCTGTTGTTTGACTTGTTCATGTATTGCTTGCATTTCTGAAGCAAAATCTTCTCCCTCTGCATTTCTCATCTCATCTTTTCCCAAGTTTCTTATCTCAGATACTCCTCTTGGATGCATTCCATAAACTACATGGAATGGACTCTGTCCTCTACTCCTTTTAGGTGAGTCATTATATGCATATTCATCTTGTGCCAACACTTGATCCCATTGCTTTGGTTTTTCCGCAGTAAGACTCCTTAAAAGATTGCCCAAACTCCTGCTCACAACTTCAATCTGTCCATCAGTTTGTGGATGATAGGCAGAGATGAAACTTACTTTAGTTCCCACTTCTTCCATAACGTGCTCCAGAAATGTCCAACAAATTTGGAATCCCTGTCTGAGACAATACTCTTAGGCAACCCATGCAATCTTACAACCTCCTTAAAAAACAAATTAGCAATGTGAGAAGCATTAGTAGTTTTATAACATGGAATAAAGTGTGCCATTTTTGAAAATCTATCCACTACAACAAAAATTGAATCATTACCTCTTTGAGTCTTTGGTAAGCCCAAAACAAAATCCATACTTACCATATCCCAAGGCCTATCTGGAATTGGTAATGGAACATACAAACCTGTGTTTTGGCTTCTTCCCTTTGCATATTGACAGACTTTGCAAGTTTTCACATACTTCTCCACTTCATATTTCATTTTCGGCCAGAAATAAAATCTGTTTAACTGCTCATAAGTCTTCTCTACACCAAAATGTCCTGCAAGTCCTCCACTATGTTTCTCTTTGATTAATTTCTCCCTCATAGAACAGTTTGGTATGCACATTTGATTTCTCTTAAACAACAGTCCATCTTGTAAGAATTAATCCAACCATTTACTCCTATCCACCAAAACAGGATTACAAGCTTCAAATGCCTCTTTAAAATCTGGATCTGTTTCATACAATTCTTTAATAAAATCAAAACCCAACACTTGCATTTGACTCTCTTGAAATAAAACACTTCTCCTACTTAAGGCATCTGCAACTTTGTTTGATTGGCCATTTATATGCTTTAAGACAAAATGGAAACCTTGAAGATACTCTACCCATTTGGCATGTTTCTAGTTAAGCTTTAGCTGCTGCATAATATACTGTAGTGCATGGTTATCTGAATAAAGTATGAACTCCTTTGACATTAAATAATGCCTCCATTTCTTCAATGACTGCACAATTGCATAGAACTCCATGTGATAAGAAGAATACTTCTTCTTTGAATCATTCAACTTTTCACTAAAATAAGCTATAGGTCTGTCTTCCTATCTTAATATACCTCCAATAGCTTCTCTGCTGGCATCACACTTCACTTGGAAAGCTTTACTAAAATCAGGTAGAACCAAAATAGGCTTTTGAGTGATCTTCTTCTTCAATAGCTAGAAATTCTTTTCTGCTTCAGCAATCCATCTAAATGGTTGTTTATCTTTCTTTATGGTCTCAATAATAGGAGCATTGATCTTACTAAAATTCTTTATAAATTTCCTATAAAAACTAACAAGTCCATGAAAACTTTTTACCTCAAAAACACTTTTAGGTGAAGGCCACTCCATGATCGCCTTGATCTTCTCTGGATCCATCTTTAGTCCTTCAGCAGAAATAACAAAACCCAAGTACACTAGCTCTTCTTTCATGAATGAACACTTCTTCAAATTCAGCAGTAATTTCTCTTGTTGTAGCCTTTGTAAGACATAATTTAGATGTCTTATGTGCTCCTCCTTAGACCTGCTGTAAACTAATATATCATCCAGATATACTATTACAAATTTACCAATAAACTCTTTAAGAACTTCATTCATGAGTCTCATAAACGTATTTGGTGCATTTGAAAACCCAAAAGGCATTACTCTCCACTCATACAATCCCTCATTTGTCTTAAAGGCAGTTTTCCACTCATCCCCTTCTCTTATCCTTATCTGATGATACCCACTTTTAAGATCTAGTTTTGAAAAATACTTTGCTCCACTCAAGCAATCCATTAAATCTTCAATTCTAAGTAAAGGAAATATGTACCTGATTGTGATTTTATTGATGGCTCTTGAATCTGTACACATTCTCCAGCCTCCATCTTTCTTTGGACTCAACACTATTGGTACTGCACAAGGACTCAAGCTTTCTCTGATCAGCCCTTTGTCAAGCAATTCTTGCACCTGCTTCCTAACCTCTTCATTTTCTGTAGGATTCATTCTATAAGCTGCTTTGTTAGGTAGACTTGCTCCAAGAATCAAATCTATATGATAGCTAATTCTTCTAATGGGTGGTAACTCATTAGGCAAATCATCAACAATAATATCACAATAGTTCTCCAAAATTTCTTGAATTTCAATGGGTAAATCAGAAACTTTAGTAGAAGTCATTATTAAGTTGGGCTTGCAAATTAGAGCAAAATTTACCTCATTCTCTTCAATCTGCTTCAAGTATTCCTTTCCTCCTAGTAACAGAGTTTTTAGATCAGTCTTCTTTCCTGATGCATCTTCTTCTTGTAGAGGTAGCAATGTATGATTGACACCATCCTTTCCAAACTTGTAGGTGTTTCTTTTCCCATCATGCATAGCTCTTATGTCATATTGCCAAGGTCTTCCAAGCAATATGTGACACACATCCATTGGCATCACTTCACATACAATTTTATCTTTATACTTTCCCAACTGAAACTCCACTTCACACCGTTCATTCACTAACAGTTGATTTCCCTTTTGTAACCATGACACCTTGTAAGGTGTTGTATGTTTCATTGTCTTCATCTTCAGTTTCTCCACCACTTCTGTAGAGACCAAATTATCAGTGTTGCCACTATCAATGATCAACTGATAGCATTTCCCTTGAAGCTTACACATTGTTCTGAACAAAGTCTTTCTTTGTGATGGTTCAACTATCTCCTTTGCTGGCTTGAGCAAAACTTTATTAAGTACCAAAGATTCTCCTCTCTGTGGTATATTTTCTTCTTCTGTCACTGTTGTTGTTGTTGCTTCTCCCTCATCTTGAGCAAAAACTGCATTCCTCTGACTTGTTTCTGCATTCTCTGGGCACTCAAAAGTTCTGTGTCCCAGTTTGTTACATCTGTAACATCTTACATCTTAATTACACAAAACACTATCGGTAGGGCTTTTAATGGATTTAATGCAACCATGTATGAAATACACTATCAGCAGCTTCAAATGACTATAATGCGATTATTACATGGAAATACACCATCAGTGGAGTTTTATTGCCATAATGATATTTCACATGAAATTAACTATTGGCGGGGTTTTATTCCAAAGGAAGCATTGATACAAAAATACACTATCGGAGGTCGCTATGAGCAGTTCCAAGGAACGAGACATAATACAACGGCCCTTACGATGTGATAGCATGTGGGGCTATCGCAAATTTGCAGTCGGCGATTCCATAGTCCCTCTCCAAGCTCTTCCGTTGGAGACTTGTGATCGGACAAGCCCGCGGACCCGACAGGTTATTAAAACCTTCCTATTATGGTTTCGGATCCAAAACTCCACTTCAGACTTTGGCGCTTCCAAAGGCTAGTCTCTCCCTGCTCCAACACTGCAATGCGATATGGGTGTGGACCTGATATGGGTATCGCCAAACTTAATAAAAGTTCAAGTCCGGAACTCAATTCTGGTTAAGTTTTTCACAGTTTTATAGTGTAAACCCGAGTTTCCGCCTACAGAACTCAATGATGCTTATAAGGAAAATAGGACACGCCGATACGCAGAAAAACACTCAACCAGACTTAAATCAAATTATTAATTGGAAAACAAAGGCCGAACCACTGTTATAAGAACTTAGGAGATAATGCTGCATAAAGCCAAAATTACACATAAAATACCAGATTAACAGAGAACCGTAAGTTCAGATGCACATGGAGGGTTTCGAAGATCACAATGTCTCCGGGATCAAGCAATGCAGATATGTCCCATTCTTTCCTTAAAAAATAAGAGATAAAGCCCACTCAATCCCAATCCCTTTACAATAGCATGCCAATTACATATCTACTGGTTCATTTTAGCAACCAGTTTCTAAAACAGAAACTTAGTTATTATGACTAACAGTTCTGCAAGACATTCCCCTCGAGAACCTCCACTACAGCTTATCCATACAGCAATTATTACAACATGATCTTATTCCTAAATTCTATCCCTATGCTAAACTAGTAAAGCATGGAAATTGACGGCTAAAGGACCCCACTCCTTTGCCTGTAGATTTTTTTTTATTTTTGGAATAAGTTTGAAGATTTTCCCCTCCAAGTCCCATGCTCCTTCATCATGGTGATTGGGTGTGTTGTTAAGACACTCCTAGATGTTAAATCACTAGTTCAATTCCCTGCCCTATTCTGGTGTTATTCTTCGACATGACCACGATGTAGCCTCACTAATGCCGAACTTTAAAAAAAAAAATAGTAAATAAATAAGTGCCTTTTATATCCCATTCATCTAACTCATTTGGAAGCATAATTTCTTCCATGTGTCGAAATTTATACCTATTTTCTCATTATCCCTTGACCATAAAACCTAATGCTCATCTTCCTTATTTTCTCAATAACAAATTTTGGAATGAATGCAAGTGACATCTCCTAAATAGGAGTTACAATCACATGTGTTGTCAATACCAACCTACTTCATGACATAACCATATATTATACCATTTTTAAATTATTTTCTCCACTTTCAATATAAGGCAATTTGAATCATTAATGTCATCATAAATTGGTTTAATACAAAATCCTAGATAGTTTGAACCCATGGGTCTCCACTTAGTTAAACTATGTCAGAGCACTTGTGTTCATGAAAATTTTGAATAATACCCCTAATCTAACTGGATATTGATAAAAACCTCCTAAAATCTTTTTGTTCAACCCCCTCTGTCTACCTCCTTATTATAAAATAACATATATTTTTATTGAATACCCCTTTTTATAGGCGTCGTCTACAGAGGCAAAGGAATTGCCTGGACAGTCAAAATTGGTCGAAATTCAGGCAAAAAAAATTCAAGAAATCTTGCAGTAGTGGTGTTTGAATCATGTTTTTTATGGTGGAAATGGATCCAATACCATTAAAAACCTCCTAGGTACCCGAAATGTTGAAGTTTAATAGTTGTAACCTGGATTTACAAAAATCCTACTGGATTTTATCAAAATATTACCATAATTATTTTATTTTTAGGGCGAAAAAACAATCTACTTAGACTACGGCCTTTTTATATGCCTCAATATCTATATGGAGTAGTCCGAGAAAATGTCATTGTCAGTCATATGGAGATTATGGAAATTAACGAATTTGTGCATTACAGGGTTCATAATATTTTTCCCTCCTGGAATGGACGATAGCGAGAAAAGGATTAGGTTGTCATCGCATTGGTTATGAATTGTAGGTTGCGGCATGCAATCTACTTTTTGTTTGGGCATACTTGATGTTTATGGCATGTGAATGCTCACATGTTTGTATATGAGGAACATATTGATGTAAGATTTGATTTGGCATGTGCATCCATGACTCAGTTGCTTTAATTTGGATCCATGACTCAGGATTTATTGTACATAGTATTATAATTTAAGTCAAGCTTGTATTTTCCTTACAACGTATTTAAGAGACTTAAAATGGTAGTTGGTTTGAGTACATAATTCTTTCAAAATGGTTTTTTTTTTGGGGGGGGCTAATACATTACTTTTTAAAAATCTTTTGTTATGGATAAGTTCCACAAGCGTACTTGGGATAAGGAGCTAGGGAGAAAGAAAAAATACTATATAGAAGTGTTTAATCCCACCCATAATCATCGACAAAAAGCGTACATAGAGGCCAATATTTCTTGGAGAGCCAAAATTCTTATTACTCAGTTAATGACTAATTCTCATCAACTCCATTGTGAAATAAATCGCTGGAAAAGGCCAAAAGAAGTGTGGGAGGAAAGAGTTTGTATTTTTTGTTCTTGCGGAAAATTGGAAACGGAAAAACACTTCATTTTAGAATGTGACACATTCAAAGACAACAAGGAAAGTTATGCATATATTCTAGCAACTAGCTCTTGGGATAATCTATTTAGTGAAGGGTTTGTCAAGAAGCTGGGAGTGTTTATTGTGAGGCTTCACATGAAAAGGGTCGAATACATCAACTAGATGAAGAAGCAATATGTCCCATAGGCTATCTTTAGCCTCGTGGACGTTGAAATAATTTTCTTTCTTTCTTTCTTTCTTTAGTGTATTGAATTAATAATTATTTTTTTTAAATAGTAAATTAATAAATATTTTTTTTAGAATAGTAAATTTGAGCTATGTAATTTATATAATATTTTTAGCGTGTTAAATTTATTTATACTTTAAAAATATATAATAAACAAGGGTTACTCAGTAGCAATTATGTGTCGCTTAGTTTAAATATAGCTAAATTTAACTAAAAAAATTGTCTCCATGATGACAACCAACTAATAATAACTTGAGCAATATATGAATTATTAAGATGACCCAAAAGCATGTGAATTTGACAATTTAGATTAAATTAAAAATATATAATAAACAAGGGTTACTCAGTAGCGATTATGTGTCGCTTAGTTTAAATATAGCTAAATTTAACTAAAAAAATTGTCTCCATGATGACAACCAACTAATAATAACTTGAGCAATATATGAATTATTAAGATGACCCAAAAGCATGTGAATTTGACAATTTAGATTAAATCTACAATGTCTAAATGGGATAAAAATAAGTCACGGCTTGAATTTTTTTTATTTGGACAATACCCAAATGTCAAAAAAAGTAGTCTATTGAGGTCACAAATTCACCCAAAAAATGGTGGAAATTTCAACATGATGTTTTACAAAATCTCGCAGAAATTTTGGAAAATTGGGTTACCGGTGTCAAACTTCAAGATTTTAGATATCTAGTGGCTTTTTGATGGTGTTGAATCCATTTCCACCATTAAAAAAACAATTCAAACACTCATATTCCACCATCAAAAAAACAATGTAAACACTCCTATTCCACCATCAAAAAAACAATTCAAACACTCCATCAAAAAAACAATTCAAACACTCCTAAGATCAGTTTTTTTGAGAAAAGAAAATTGTTGGTTTCCGGCGAAAATAACTTTTCGAGCCAATTTGGGCCTCGCTAGACAACGCCAATGTCAAATACATTTAAAATATGGTTTTAAAATTTTCAACTTTTTTTTTTTACTAGACAATAAATGGAAATTAAATTGATTAGTAGTAGTAGTAATAATAATAATAATAATAAGTCCAAATAAATAAAATAAATAAATTTAATAAAAATGATTTTGTTTGGAAATATTGTATATATAAAATGAAAATATTAGATGTATTAAATAAAAAGACTCCAAAGGCCTATAAAAAAATTAATGTCTACATTAAAATGACATATTTAACATTTAAATTTCATTTAGGTATTAAATGAAATTGTATATTTTAAATTGTAATAAGATTTTTAACCATACTTATTTAATGTTTATAAATGTGAATGAAATAGTATATTTCAAAGAAACAATTTGCCTAAATATAATACCATAAGATTGTTTATTTATTTTTATAATTAGAATTTACAAATTTCAAACAATTTGATTATGAATTTCAATGAAAATAAATTTTGGAAATGTGACTTTTCTTTCTAGTCCCTCTCGCTTAGTTTAAATATAGCTTTCTTATTATTGTAGAATTTAAAATCTGTATTCATTGCCTTGAAATCATTATTTTAAGAATGGGGCGATAGAGTTTGTGGTGGAAACAAAGAGAACATCTAATTTAGTAAGGCTTAGTTTGGTACCCTATGCGGACTTGAGGACAAGGTGTGCATTAAAAGTAAAGGAATAAATTATAGTGAACCCTTTTGGGCAGTGTGTGGAGGATTGAGTGGACCAGGTTGTTGATGTTGCTGCCAAGTTCTCTTATGTATATCAATTTGTCTGTGATTAATTCTCATGTTCATTACCTCATGGACTTATCACATTATAGTTGATAAAATTAAGTCATTGATCCAAAATGGATTCAATTTTTCCTCCATATCAAAGTCTTCAAATACGGTGAAAGTGGGCTCACGTTGAAGTGCTCGTTAATACGAATCCAATGGTGCAAACAGCATGTAAATCTGAGTCTGGATGAAGAAATTAGATCTAATCAAAGATTTAGGTCAACGGTCAATGCCTACGTTAGCAGGACACGTGGCAACCCGAGAATGAGTCATAGGTTCTGGATGATGTCAGCGCAGAAAGTAACATGGCAATTTGTGATTGGTTCATACAACAACTGAATTGATTAGTCCAATCAACGAATGAGAGCGGAGATCGCCCCATCAGAGGAGATCGACGCATATCGCGTCAAGATATGCAAGCAGGATAACATGCTAAACGGACGCGATATGGTTATTCAAAAGAAGTTAACTTCTTTGAGTTCTGGCAGGAAAGCAGTAAGTGGTATATCGCACGCCTTAAAGGCTAGAAATGGTTTTTCAAAAATTCACGCGATTCCACTCAGCGGTCGACACATAGCACACCAAAACAGCTTTTCTCACGTGCTTTCGGAGTCTTAATCGTCGGGCTAGTGGAAGCACGAGATTGTGCGACAGTCGTAGGATTGAGCAGGATGAATCGACGGTGGAGATCAGCCAAGCTATTGGATTGTGCGGGGAACGCGATAACCGTTGGATCGCTTGGTATCGGGATCTGCACCGGGAAAAGGCCAGATGGTCGGGGTCAACCCCACGCCCGTCGGTCCTTTGGTTTATCCTTTGATTTTAATGTTATCGTATTATTCCACGTTCACCGCAATTTGTAACTATACATGGTATATCAATACCATATCACAAAAAGAGTTGACTAGTGTGGTTTTGGACCATTCCAGGGGGTCTGGAGGTCATAGTGACCAAATACAGTCAAGTTTATACTCGTTTTGACTCGAAAACTCGAGCTGAACACAGTGGTGAGTTCCATTTTCGTATTTGAGACTCTGTTTTTGAGCTCATACCTGTAACAGCAATTTGAAGACATAATAAAGAGGTCAACACTAGAAGTGAAAGGACCAGGAGACGTAGCCAAGAAGTTTGGTGAACTCCTTTATTAAATTTGGCTATGTTGATATGTTTGAATGTGTTTTTCAAGTTGTTTATGTGTTTATGTTATTTGCAATCTTTTCAATCTGTTGCACTAAGTAACATAGGCAACTTCACACATAGTCTATAATACCTTTTTCATTAACGGATCAAGTGGTATCAGAGCTCAAGGTTTTTAAGGTTTGACAAGTTTGTGTGGAGATTTGAATGCTTACTAGGTTGAGGCTCAAACGAGGTGAAGGTGAACTTGTTGAGGTGAATCCAGAGATTGGAAGGGTCTTTTCACAAAGAAGGATGGCAGATGAAACTCCACTTGGGTCAGAATCCCAATTCTTGGATAGTTTCATGACGATACGTGCAATGGTGGAAGAGATGTATAATGAGTTTAAAAAGGGCAAAGGTGAAGGTACTTCATCACCTAAACCAGATAAAGGAGCAAAGGAACCTTTTCTTTTTGTTCCTCCAGATAAAGAAGATAAAGGAAAAGGAGGAATGCTTCCTCCACCATCTCCTCCATCATCACCATCATCGTCATCATCATCGTCTTCTTCTCATAAGACTAGTTCTTCTAAAAAGAAAAAGAAGAAATACTCTTTGATCAAATTATATGTCATGATTATTTGTATGTAGTTGTGGATAGGTTCAATAAGATGTGTATTTTAACACCATGTAATAAACAGGTCACAACTGAACAAACTGCAAAGTCGTTATTTCAAAATGTATGGGTTCATTTTGGGTTACCCACTTTTATTGTATCCGATCGAGATTCTCGATTTTTCGGGAAATTTTGGTCAAGTCTATGGGAGTTAATGGACACAAATCTAAAGAAGAGCACGACATTTCATCCACAAACAGATGGTCAGACAGAAGTGGTCAACAGGACAGTGATACAGTTGCTTCGAGGATATTGTAGCAAGCATCCCAAACTTTGGGATGAGCATTTGTGTTATGTGCAGCATGCTTACAACCATGCAAAACATTCTTCTACTCAGAGATCTCCTTTTGAGACTTGTTTTGGTTTTATACCAAAGTCTCCCTTGGATTTTTTCTTTGGTAAAGACATAGCAGTTGATGGACACAGTGATGTGGACAAAGCAACCAAGTTCATTGAACAAATCTAGGAAATTCACCAGGCAGTACAGGAACAGCTGGAAAGAAGCCAAGCAAAGTATAAGGTGCGACATGACAAGCATCGAGTTGAGCATAGTTTTCAAGTTGGTGATCAAGTCTAGTTGTACATCAACAAAGAAAGACTGCAAGGGGAAGGTAAAAATTTGAAACCAATTAGATATGGTCCTTTCAAAATACTTGACAAAATTGGTGAAAATGCTTTCCGCCTAGATCTACCCACTTATATGAAAATATATTCCATCGTAAATGTTGAAAACTTGCGATTGTATGAACCTTCATTGATTGAAGATCTTGAAGAGCAAGGTCATCTACCTTCCATTGAATATCTTCTGCCCATGTATCTCAATGAGCTACAGGAGGACACAGTCCTTGACAGGAGGATAAGGACTTCGCGATGAGGAAATGTTGAGTATCTTCGAGTTGGACTCAAAGGTACAAATCCAAGTAAAGCACGATGGATAGAGATTGGAAAAGTGAGGGGACTTTATCATCACTTACTCGATAGCTAAAACCAACTTTTGGTGGACCAAAAGCTTCCACTAGGAGGAGTGATCCAAAATGGATTCAGTTTTTTCCTCCAGATCAAAGTCGTCAAATATAGGTGAAAGTGAGCTCACGTTGAAGTGCTTGTTAATACGAATCCAACGGTGCAAAAAACATGTAAATCTAAGTCCGGATGGAGAAATTAGAACCAATCAAAGATTTAGGTCAACAGTCAATGCCTATGTCAGCAAGACACGTGGCAAGCTGGGAATGAGTCACAGGTTTTGGATGATCTCAGCACAGAAGGTAACATGGAAATTTGTGATTGGTTCATACAACAGGCGATTGGATCAGTCCAATCAATGAATGAGAGAGGAGATCGACGCATATCGTGTCAAGATATGCAAGCAAGATAACATGCTAAACGGACGCGATATGGTTATTCAAAAGAAGCTAAACTTCTTTGAGTTCCGATAGGAAAGCAGTAAGTGGTATATCGCACGCCTTAAAGGTTGGAAATAGCTTTTCAAAAATTCACGCGATTCCACTCAGCAGTCGACACGTAGCACACCAAAATATCTTTTCTCGCGTGCTTTCGGAGTCTTTTCTTGCGTGCTAGTGGAAGCGCAAGATTGTGTGACAACCGTAGGATTGAGCAGGATGAATCAATGGTGGAGATTAGCCAAGCTGTTGGATTGCGCAGGGAACACGATAGCCGTTGGATCGCTTGGTATCAGGATCTGTGTCAGGAAAAGGCCGAACAGTCGGGGTCAACCCCACGCCCGTCAGTCCTTTGGTTTATCCTTTGATTTTAATGTTATTGTATTATTCCACGTTCACCGCAGTTTGTAACTATACATGGTATATCAATACCATATCATAAAAATATTTGACTAGTGTGGTTTTGGACCATTCCAGGGGGTCTAGAGGTCATAGTGACCAAATACAGTCGAGTTTATACTCGTTTTGACTTGAAAACTTGAGTTGAACACAGTGGTGAGTTCCATTTTCGTATTTGAGACTCTGTTTTTGAGCTCATACCTGTAACAACAATTTGAAGACATAATAAAGAGGTCAGCACTAGAAGCGAAAGGACCAGGAGACGTAGCCAAGAAGTCTGGTGAACTCCTTTATTAAATTTGGCTGTGTTGATATGTTTGAATGTGTTTTCAAGTTGTTTATGTGTTTATGTTATTTTCAATCTTTTCGATCCGTTGCACTAAGTAACATAGGCAACTTCACACATAGTCTATCATACATTTTTCATTAACGGATCAGTCATACAACCACTCACATTCATGTACAAGAATTTGTAAATTCTATTTGCTCAATTAATGACACGTGATTTTGTCCATGTAGAACCTTTTACAATTAACGATTATTAAAAGTGTAATTAATGGTAATTAAAAGTGTATGTACTTTTTTAAATTAAAATATATTATTAATTCAAAATTATTTTAATTTAACATCTATTACATTTGAGTATAATAAAATCCTTCCACTATAAATTTTATGTTAAGAATAGTTTCATTTAAAAAAATATTAAAAAATTTTGATTCTTTGAGAACTTCAAAACATAATAAAGTCTAATTACTAAAATATTAAATATAAAATCACATCAATAAAGAAATAATTATATTCTCATCATAAAAATAAAGATCATCTCATTTCCACTTATACACAATTATGGTATTTTTTTTTTAACAAAATAATTTACACACATACAAAATTTTAGTTGTATTGTCAAAGGAAAAAAAAATATTTTCAAAGCTAACTCCATGGCAGAGAGTCCTCGTTGATTAATAATCGTGACAATTTCTCACCTAATATCAGTCATGTGTAGGTTAACCGTTGGTAGCCTTGCAATACACATAATGTTGACATTTAATCCGAAGCATAATCCAGGGGTATGATGTTATGTTTTGTGTGGGGCATATATAACATACAAACATGAAAGGGAAGGGAAAAGGAATAGAGGGATTCTAACCACCAATTCCACTCTTGAACACCATGCCTCAAAAAATTTGCTAAAAAATATCGCATCACGTCAGTGTCTTCGTCACCCAATTGAGTTGCCAAGAATAAAAAAGGCTCAACGAAGGAGCCATTTTTATTTTCTTTATACAATTGCTCGTTCAGTCAAAATGAAATCTAGTAACTCTTTGTAAATGCCTCTCTCAAGAGCTTATGTAGTTCGTGTGTGTTTTGGAATTTAAAGTTGGTCTGTATGCATGTTAGTATACATTCATAGCATTATAATTCTGGCTTAAAGCTAATTAAATTACGGGGAGAATAAGGAGAGAATAATGATGAGTTGGAGAACTACACGAGTATATTCTCGTGTCGTAATAAATCATAGAGACAAAACTAGTACTTCTGAAATCTGGCATGGCAATAATCCTAATGTAAACAGAGATGGTTGCAAAAATGGTAACAGAGCACTCTGTGGTCAAATTCTTCCTCTACGTGAAACCCACAATGCCAAAATAATAGTGTATCTCCACATAGAATCCTCTTATGAACCCACTCTATTCCCTTAATAATGTTAAAATGAAATCTCTTAATTGAACAATCCACGCACCAATTTCAAGGCCCTCACAATTCTCAAGGTAGGTCAAGAGTTGGATTGTAAGCAGGTTGGGACCTTAATTCTCCATGAACCTCTAATAAAAATTTGTGAGGCCCAAAAAGTTGTGAAGCTTTGTTAGAGTGTTCGAGACTGGCCAATCCCAAATGACTTAGATATTAGTCAAATCTGCATGCACGCCTTGCTCATCTATGATGTAACCCAGATATTGGACTTGACTCATGCCAAAGGTGCTTTTCTCCAAGTTGGCACACATTTTGTGTTGTATTAGGGTTTGAAGGACATGTTGAATGTGTTGAAAGTGTTCTTCCCAACTCTTGTTTAAGATGAGGATGTCCTCCAGATAAATAACCATGAAACAGTTGATGAAGGGCCACAAGATGTCATCCATCAAACTCATAAAATTATCAAGGGAATTTATCAATCCAAAGGGCGTGACCAACCATTCAAAAAGGCCTTCCTTGGATTTGAAAGTGATCTTCCATACATTTGTGGTATATATTAGAACATGGTGATAGTCAGACTTTAAATCAATCTTGTTGAAATACTTTGCCCCCTTGAGCTAGTCCAGAGGGCCATCAATCTGTGCGATTGGATACATGTTCCTGACATTGATTTTGTTTAGTTCTTAATAATCAATGCAGATCCTCCATGTCCCATCCTTCTTTTTTACAAGTACAATTAGGCTCCCACAAGGTGGGGAACTTGGTCGGATGTGCCCTTTTTGCAGCAACTCTTGGATTTGCCACTTGATCTCTTCATTTTCTAGAATGGAGTGGTGATGTATTGCCCCATTGGGTAGGAGTGCTCTGGGAGTCAAATTGATCAATTGCTTGACCTGAAAGTGAAAGGGTACCCTTGTGGGTGAGGAGAATATGTCCTTGTATTCTTCCATGACCTTATCCACCTGCTTATGTTGCATAGAGGAACCCTTCCTGGGGTCCATGGATGTGACCACGATCTTCCCCTTACTTTGAGATCGAATTAGAAAGAAAACAAATTTCTCAGTCTGGGAGACAATCCTACTGCATTTTTTAGCAAAGATCAAATAGATGGCGGTAGGTGGGGCTACATCCGGTATCATTTATAACTTATTTCCCTAAGTAATAATAACAGTGTGATGCCTAGACTCATACACAGTATGACGCTTCCACAAATATGGTTGGCCTAATAATACATCACAAACTTCAAGAAGAGAAACATCACATAATACCTCATCTATGAAGGGCTTGATGTTGTAGGGAAGGCAACATTGCTAGCTGACGCAAAAATCCCGTCCTTGGTGGAGCCACCTGCATGGTGTACGACCGTGGGTGTGGTGTAGTCAATAGGCCCAATTCCTTCACGGCCTCTGCTGAAATGAGGTTATTTTGGCTCCTACTATCGACAATGAACTGTAGTGGAAAACCCTTCACCCATATCTGTGAGTGGAGGAGACGCTCCCCTTCCTCCAGATCTTTGGGCTCAATCTTCTAGATCTTAATGATGGAAATAGTGGCGTTAGGATCTGCATCAATAATTTGATTCCCTTTGTCATTCCTCTGGTCAGGGTCTAATGCAAAGTCGAAACATGCATCTCATTTTGAGGCCTTTAGTTTGGCCACCAGTGACTGTTTGGCTCAAGACTCATTTGTTTTCTGAGTGGGTCACTTATGGAACTCACACCACTTTCTTGTGTCCTTCTTTGTCTTAGTGGTGTTTTTCTTTGCTTGTGGCTTTGGCGAGTTGTATTGGGTCACCCATCCTTGGATTTGTCCTTTTTTTGTGGTTTGGGGGCACTCTTTCCTTGCTTCTGATTCGCAAATCCAAATTCACACTTCTTTTGTTTAATTTTTTGTTCAATCTTGGCAGCATATCGGTATGTTGCTCTAAGCGAGGAGATGTCCAGGAAGTCCATTTCTTCCTTAATGTATTTATGCATACAGTTGCAGTAATTAAACATCAGATTTCACTCAGACTTTTTGATGCCCAATTTTGCGCGTAGAGTATGAAAAATATTTGTGAGATCATGGACATCTTGGTCCCTTTGTTGTTGTAGTGTGGTCCACTCTATGTACTTGTCCTCATAGCTCCCCACGCGATAATATTATTCCTTGATAGCGTCTCGAAAAGAGTTACAAGAGAGGGTGGTTTTAAACAGAGAGGTTTCCTTAGCCCTTTTCTCACGGTAAGTTTCCCACCATTCGTTGATATGGGGAGCAACCTTAAGTAGTGCAAAAGTAATCTTCTCCCTATTGGAGAATCTATGGACCGAAAAGTAACCTTCCAACAGATATAACCTTTTATCTACAACATCTGCAACTATTTGACCTTTGAATATAGGGATATTGAGGTTTACTTGTACCTTGAATGTGGTGATGCCTCTGAAGTGACTGTTGGATGAAGATGCATCATCGGTGGGTATCCGCCGAAGGATATAGGAAAAGTTGTCCATCATTGCGTTCCTTTGTTGCTTGAGGGATCCTTTGAGCAATATTTTGAAAGGATATCCTACTCCATTCACTTTATTTTCTTCCTCCATGGGAGACCGTTGGGGTCAGCAAGGTTGGTCATACAAAGGCTCAACCAGTTCGAGCCCTAACTCCTTATACCCCGACCTCATTGGGGACATGCAAAGAAAAATAGAGAAAGAGTAGACTGATATGATACCACTAATCCAAATTTATGAAGGAACAAAATGAAATACAAATATAAACATTAACACGGAGATATAGTGAAAAACATAACTTTTATTCATTAATAACAAAGTACTGAAAATTATTTACATGCAGAATGGAAATAAACTAGCTCAGGTGATGGTAGCTTATCCCTGAGAATAGATGTGGTGGCTACATGTCTTCTGAACTTTGTTACAATGAGGCTCAAAGGCATATTTATTATTGAGAAACAATGGAAAAACATAAACATCCAAAAACATAACCCAAAGAGATGAAACATCAAAAGTCAGTGACCCCCATTGGGTTAAATTGATACATCAACTTCTCGGGGTCATAACTTTGGCATATGGTCTTCGTTTGACACATATGATACCTCGTTAGAAATATCTTTCCAAGAACTACAAATTTTGACTGCAACCTCGTGTCACAAATTGTGGGTTTGTGATGCAAGAGCATGAGGCTTAAAGGAAAAAGGCTTCGAACTTATTCCAAAAACACAAAAAAAAAGTTACAAGCAAAGGAGTGGGGTCCTTTAGCTGTCATATTTACAAAGCTTTCTAGTTAGGATTTAAACTAGAATCTAGGATTTGGATTATCATGTAATAAATTCAAGTAGTTAGATGTAGTGGAGATTCTCGAGGAGAAGATTATGCAGATTAGATAGGACTAGTTAATTCTATCCTTTGATTTAGGACCTGGTTGTTAAATGAACCAGTACTTATGTAAGTTCCGGATCATTGTAAGGGGATTTTGACTGATTCGGCTTGTTTTTGGCCATATATGATAAAATTGCAGACATTAAACCTCTGTGCATTTCTGCGTAAAATTGGTCAATCCCGAAGGTGTCATGTCCCTCCGCAGTGTCTTTGTGTATCTTTGAATTTCCAGTTTGGCTTAAACTCAGAGTTCTATTGATCTACTATGTTCGTATTTAATTTCCACTGCTGTGTATTAATGACTGCGAGGTTATAAGTACATGAATTCTTGATCTAGGACTGAAGTCCCGCACTCATTATTAACCGTGGATTTCATATTCAATGCATTGTGGCATAGTCAACAGCGGGGGTCTGCCCTGTTATTAACCCTTGTGTTACTCAAAGTCCCACAAGCCATAGATTTCGGAAACCTCTGTCATCTGGCATTAATCTCAAGTCCGGACCTGAAGTGTTATATATTGGGGTTTATAAGTATATCAGCTTCGTGAGGCGGTAACGTCGCGCAAATATTTCTGCGATATCATAGTGACCGTCGGATCACTGATGAATGTTGACCGTCGGATGGATCTCGCATCGCATCCGTTATAAGTGAAGGGACCCTAGCCTGGCAGAGTTGTGAAATGTGGCATGCGATACAAGCATGCTGATAAATATCGCATCGCAACGTTTACAAATAAAGGAACCCTGCCTGGTAAGTTGTGATTGCGACATGCGATGGTTAGAGGGTTTGTAAGGTATTTGGCGGTTGCGGCTAAATTAGCGGTTTTTCTAATTTAGCAGAGTATCTAACTGGAGGTAAATGACCAAGGCTCCGAGGGAAATCCAAGAAGAAATTATGCCAGAATTAGAAGAAATTGTATCGGGTTTTGAACGTTTGTCTCTTTCGCCTGCACCCCGGCCACCATTAGTGGTATCAAAGCAGCTTGAAGACACTTAACAGGATCAAGGATCAAAGAAAGAAATCTAACATGGCTTTCAGAGTTGGAAGAGGACATGGTAGAAGAGGAAGACCAATTGCCAATGCTGAAGTGATGGAATCTATGCAGCAAATGCAAGCTAGATTAGAAGCAATGGTAATAGGGAGAGATGCAGATGTTGGAGATGTCAGTGAGCCTAAAGTTGAAGCTACAAAAGAGGAGGAACCTGTAGAAGTTACTCCTGAGATGAGATTCTTTAAGTCGGTGTTGAGATCCACATCTAGACCCGGAACTGAGGTTTCAATTTATGCAGGAGGATTAAATCTTGAGGAGTTGATAGACTGGATTAATGACATGGAGAAATTCTTCGATTATGAAGAAACAGAGGATGAAAAGAAGGTGAAGTTTGTTGTCACAAAGTTGAAAGGACATGCAGCACTTTGGTGGGATGGAGTGCAGGCAGAAAGAAAGAGAATTGGTAAGCAACCAATTAAAAATTGGAACAGAATGGTGGCAAAGTTGAGGAGTAAGTTTTTTCCAAGTAATTATCAATAGACATTATTTAGACAGATGCAAAATCTTAGATAGAGGTCTTTGATAGTGAAAGAATACACAGAGGAGTTCTACAAGGTGAGCATAAGAGCTGGACAAATTCAAGATATAGATAAGAAGGTGGCAAGATATGTGAATGGTCTTAGGATGGACATCCAAGATGAGATAAGTGTGTTGTCTCCTAAAACAGTATAAGAGGCTTATCAGATGGTACTGAAGGCTCAAGAAAAACTCATGAGGAAGCATTCTACCAAAAATAGAGGTACTTTCCGAGGAAGGGGAAGACAAGGTGGTAGAGGAAGATCTACAGCACCTGGAGATGGAGCTAGCAGCAGCTCGAGTAGCATGCAACCATAGGAGGTGATACAAGTGGCAAATGGAGTTTTTCCAAAGAAAGAGGAGGCAGAGGTAGAGTAAGAGAAGTTAGATGTTACATATGTAACAAGGTGGGACACGAAGCTTATGAGTGCCCAGAAAATGCAAGAACACCTCAGAGAAATGAAATTGTTGCTCAGACTGAAGAGGAAGCAACAACGGTGACAGAAGAAGAAAACATACCAGAGAGAGGAGAATCTTTGGTAGTTAACAAGGTATTGCTAAAGCCAGCAAAGGAAGTTGTTTTTTTTTTTTGTAAATTTGACTACTGCTATTATATTATACAAAAATTGTTGCAAAAGAGTACATCCGCCATGCTAAGATGGCCGCCACTGAACATTTGAGCGCGCTATGACTGAACATAAACCTGAAAACTGTGGAGCTAAGGAGCTGTCCACTGACTCTAGACCCGGACACATGACAAACTAGTTACACGCAGATAACAAACTAGTTACACGCAGATTGCTTTCTGTCCCTGCCAAAACGACACGGAACTTCCCAACGATCCAAAGACAAGACACGTAACAGACATTGAGCTATGCTACCCGCTCCCATTACAGACTCAGAGCTACCATTCATACCCGTCCCAAGACACTTGACCGACATTACATACGATGATAAGTATCGTGCAAAAACCATGAAGCCGCCATTCTGGAACTGAAAGCGCAGCCAAGCAGAGGACTTACTCATCCATGGAGGTGGACGGTTGTTCCTCCACCACTCGGCAGGCGTAGGGATCAGAGGCGCTCGAATCCGTGTGGGGAGGTTCATTGTGTGCAGGCTCGCTTGTTCCAGCCGTTGCTCCCGCAGCCGCACCCGAGGCCTCCGCAGCCGGGGGTAGAAGGTCCTGATTTGCCAGAGAAAGGCAATCCTGTTGAAGTTGAGTGTCCTTTGAATCATTGAGATGACCTGAGAAGGGTGAGCTATTCAGATTAACTCCTTGGTTGGCCAGGCGATCTGCTACCTTGTTAGCGGATCTCTTAACATGTTGGAAGATAATGCTATTGGGGCTCCTGAGCCTGTCCTCCAGTGCTTCAAGTCTGCTGAGCAATCTCCAACTGGAAGCTACTTTGGCAGCAGGTGATCCTGCCTGAATTCGAATGGCTGCGTTGATGAGGATCAATGAGTCGCCTTCAGCTACCAGCGGATAGTATCCTTGTTGATCGGCTATACATATGCCTTTCCATAGGCCTTCCAGTTCTGCAAAATTGTTGGTTTCATTGCCTATGGAGCCAAAGATAATGTGCTGAATGATACCTTGATCGTTTCGAATGACACTTCCGTATCCAGCTGGTCCTGGATTTCCTTTTGCTGCACCGTCGAAATTAAGTTTGAAGACTGATGATACTGGGGGTTTCCAATGAACAGGGGAGCCAATCTTGGGAGGGGATGAAGAGGGGGCAGAATGTGGGCAAGCAATGTGGAGATCCCATAATTTCCAGACCTGTAGCTCCTGTGGAGAAGAGGGCCAGTCTGTTTCTTGCCATGTTCTTATCGCCAAAGTTTCTTGGATACTTTGTTTGAATAGTAGCCAAAGGATGTCAGGAGGGCGCTTTTTATTGTTGAATACTCTGTTATTCCGTTCCTTCCATAGGGACCAATAGAGGAATCCTGGGATGAGAGCCCACAAAGAGTTTAACAGCGGACTTTTATACGGCGATTTGTGCCAGGTTCTCAGCAGGTTTGCGATATCTCCCTGACGGTGTACTCTTCGTTGATTGCATCGTTCTATTTGATTCCAGAGATGGGCTGCGAGGGGGCATGTCTCCATGAGGTGCAGTATGGTTTCCGACTGGAGAGCGCAATTTGGACATATTGATGGCCCAATGAATCCTCTTCTCTGCAAGTTGTCCCAAGTAAGGATGCATTTTTTGCTCAACAACCATAGGAAGGTTGAAACTTTGGGCCAAAGTTCGGGCTGCCATATATTATTCCATAGCGGATCTTTGTTGTTTTGACTTGGAGCATATCGCAGTATATAAGCCTCTTTCGTGGTGAAGGTTCCCTTTGTTGTGTTCCCCCATCTCAGCTTATCCTGCTTATTTGACTGCTTGATTTTCCTATGGTTTAATTCTTCCTCAATATCTGCGTGGGTCTCTTCTTGCCATCCCGGTTGCCATGAGCAAGCTGGCTTCCATTGTTGGTAATCGCTGTTTGCCTGTTGTTGCCAGAATTGGGAGATGCGAACCAAACTGTGGCTTTGCATGTAAGTCTGCCAAAGTGGTTTGTGGAAAATCGTGGCAAGCTTTGGAAGTTGTTGCCACGAATCTTCCCAGAATCGCGCTGAGTTACCAGAATGAACTTCCCAGAAACTGTACTCCTGTATGAATGCACTGTGTAGCTTAGCCGCATTCCAGATCATGGAGCCAGAGATGCTTGGACTTATTCTGATGAGATCCTCCCATTGACTGCCAGGTGCATACTTGGCTTGCCAGAGTTTTGCCCATGGAATTAGAGGTTTGACCAGCCAGTTCCACCAAACTTTCGCGCCCATGGTATGATTACTTTGCATTGGATCCCGCAGGCCTAATCCTCCTTTTGATTTAAGTTGGCATACTTCTGACCATTTAACAAGGGCCCATTTCCTGTTGAGACCTGTGGATCCCCATAGAAAGTTCCGCTGAAGATTTCGAATGGCTTTGAGTACCCACTTGGGAGCAGCTAATATGGAAAAGAGGTAAAGAGGCATAGCCTGGAGCACGGACTTGATCATTACAAGTCGACTGGCTGTGTTTAGCGATCGGTATGTCCAGGATGAGAGTCTGGCTTCCAGCTTGTCCAGGAGCGTGCGCCAGGATGCATGCTTGAGAGCAGAGACCATAAGAGGAGCACCCAAGTATTTGGACGGGAGCACTGCAATGGTGAAGCCAAGGATGCGCGCTATATTCCTTTGAATGGAGACAGGGGTATTGAAAAAGAAGAGCTGAGATTTAGAAGCAGCAAAGGAAGTTGTTGAACCAGCACAAAGGAAGACTTTGTTCAGGACTGTGTGCAAGGTTCAAGGAAAATGTTGTCAGATGATAATTGATAGTGGCAGAACTGATAATTTGGTCTCTACAGAAGTGGTGAGAAGTTGAAATTGAAGACAAAGAAACATCCAACACCTTAAAAGGTGTCATGGCTACAAAAGGGACATAAGTTGTTAGTAAATGAACAATGTGAAGTGGAGTTGCAGCTGGGCAAGTATAAAGATAAAATTTTGTGTGATGTGATGCCTATGGATGTATGTCACATATTGCTTGGAAGACCTTGGCAATATGATAGAGGATCTATGCATGATGGAAAAATAAACACATACAAATTTGGTAAAGATGGTGTCAATCATACATTACTGCCTATGGAAGAAGAAGATGCATCAAGAAAGTCTAGTCCGAAGACTCTATTGCTAAGTGGAAAAGAATACTTGCAACAGATTGAAGAGAATGAGGTGAATTTTGCATTGATTTGCAAGCCCAAGGTAATAATTACTTCCACTAAAGTTTTTGATTTACCAATTGAAATACAAGAGATGTTGGACAACTATTGTGATATTATTGTAGATGATTTGCCTGATGAGTTACCACCCATTAGAAAAATCAGTCATCACATAGATTTGATTCCAGGAGAAAATCTACCTAATAAAGCAGCTTACAGGATGACTCCCACAAAGAATGAAGAGATCAGGAAACAGGTTCAGGAACTGTTAGACAAGGGACTGATTAGAGAGAGTTTGAGTCCTTGCACAGTGCCAACAGTGTTGAGCCCAAAGAAGGATGGAGGCTGGAGAATGTGCATTGATTCAAGAGCAATCAATAAGATAACAATCAGGTACAGATTTCCTTTACCTAGAATTGAAGATTTGATGGATTGTTTGGGTGAAGCAAGATATTTTACAAAGCTAGATTTAAAGAGTGGGTATCATCAAATAAGGATTAGAGAAGGGGATGAATGGAAAATTGCTTTTAAAACAAATGAAGGATTGTATGAATGGATGGTAATGCCTGTTGGGTTGTCAAATGCACCTAGTACGTTCATGAGGCTTATGAATGAAGTTTTGAAGGAATTTATTGGTAAATTTGTAATAGTATATTTGGACGATATATTAGTTTACAGTAAGTCTAAGGAGGAACACATGAGACATCTGAATTATGTCTTACAAAGGTTGCAGCAAGAGAAGTTACTGCTAAATTTAAAGAAGTGTTTATTCATGAAGGAAGAATTGGTGTATTTGGGTTTTGTTGTTTCTACTGATGGATTAAAGATGGATCCAAAGAAGATCAAGGCAATCATAGAGTGGCCTTCGCAAAAAAAGTGTTTTTGAGGTAAGAAGTTTTCATGGTCTTGCTAGTTTTTATAGAAAATTCATAAGGAACTTTAGTAAGATCAATGCTTCTATTATCGACGCTATAAAGAAAGATAAACAACCATTTAAATGGACTGTTGAAGCAGAAAGGAACTTTTAGCTGTTGAAAAGGAAGATCACTGAAAAACCTATTTTGGTTTTTCCTGATTTTAATAAACCTTTCCAAGTGAAATGTGATGCCAGTGGAGAAGCCATTGGAGGTGTTTTAAGCCAGGAGGACAGACCTATAGCTTATTTCAGTGAGAAACTGAATGACTCAAACAAGAAATATTCCTCTTATGATAAGGAATTTTATGCAGTTGTGCAGCCATTAAAGAAGTGGAGACATTACCTGACGTCTAAAGAGTTTATACTTTATTCAGACAACCATGCATTGCAGTACATTATGCGACAGCCAAAGCTTAATCAGAAACATGCCAAATGGGTGAAGTATCTTCAAGGTTTTAATTTTGTCTTGAAGCATATAAATGGCCAATCAAATAAAGTAGCAAATGCCTTAAGTAGAAGCAACATACTACTTCAACAAAGCCAAATTCAAGTGTTGGGTTTTGATTTTCTTAAGGAATTGTATGAAAAAGACTTAGATTTTAAAGGGGTATTTGAAGCTTGTACAAATCCTTCTTTGTTAGACAGAAGTAAGTGGCTTGATTATTTCTTGCAAGATGGGTTGTTGTTTAAAAGAAATCAGTTGTGCATACCAAATTTTTCTATGAGGGAAAATTTAATCAAGGAGAAACATAGTGGTGGACTTGTAGGACATTTTGGTGCAGACAAGACTTATGAGCAGTTGAACAGGTTTTATTTCTGGCCGAAGATGAGGACTGAAGTGGAGAAGTATGTGAAAAATTGTAAAGTCTGTCAGTATGCAAAAGGAAGAAGCCAAAACATAGGGTTGTATGTTCCATTACCTATTCCAGATAGACCTTGGGATATGGTAAGCATGGATTTTGTTTTGGGCTTACCAAAGACTTGAATATGCATATAATGACTCTCCTAACAGGAGTACAGGGAAGAGTCCATTCCATATAGTTTATGGAATGCACCCAAGAGGAGTGTTTGAATTAAGAAATCTGGGAAAAGCTGAGATGAGAAGTGCTGAAGGGAATCTTTTGCTTCGGAAATGCAAGCACTACATGAACAGGTAAAACAACAGTTACAAGACAGCAACATAAAGTACAAGAGCATAGCAGACTTGAGAAGGAGAGAAGTTAACTTTGAAGTTGGAGATTTGGTTTTAGCACACCTGAGGAAGGAAAGATTTCCAAAAAGAGAGTATAACAAGTTAAAGTTCAAGAAAATTGGACCATGCAGAATATTGAGGAAATTTTCTGCAAATGCATATGAAATTGAATTACCCTCTAATATTGGAATATCTCCAATTTTCAATGTTGCTAATTTGTACAGGTATGAAGGTGAAAATGCAGATGACACAGCAGAAGACCAAGAGAAACAAGAAATTGATTGGGTAAAATAGTTGCCTACAGCAAAGGAATTGTAGCCAAAGAGGATTCTGGACAAGAAATTGTTGAAGAAGACAAGGGGACAAGAGTATTTTCAGTATTTCGTCAAGTGGAAAGATCAACCAATCGCTGATGCTACTTGGGTGACAAATGCCATGCTACAAAAATTGGGCAGTTCTGTAGAAAAGCTCATGGGCAGGAGTCTGATGTAGGAGCATGAGGCTTAAAGGAAAAAGGCTTCGAACTTATTCCAAAAACACAAAAAAAGTTACAAGCAAAGGAGTGGGGTCCTTAGCTGTCATATTTACAAAGCTTTCTAGTTAGGATTTAAACTAGAATCTAGGATTTGGATTATCATGTAATAAATTCAAGTAGTTAGATGTAGTGGAGATTCTCAAGGAGAAGATTATGCACATTAGATAGGACTAGTTAATTATATCCTTTGAATTAGGACCTGGTTTTTAAATGAACTAGTACTTATGTAAGTTCCAGATCATTGTAAGGGGATTTTGACTGATTCGGCTTGTTTTTGGCCATATATGATAAAATTGTAGACATTAAACCTCTATGCATTTCTACGTAAAATTGGTCAATCCCAGAGGTGTCCTGTCCCTCCACAATGTCTCTTTGTATCTTTGAATTTCCAGTTTGGCTTAAACTCAGAGTTCTATTGATCTGGTATGTTCGTATTTAATTTCCTCTGCTGTGTATTAACGATTGCAGGGTTAGAAGTACATGAATTCTTGATCTAGGACTGAAGTCCCGCACTCATTATTAACCGTGGATTTCATATTCAATGCATTGTGGCATAGTCAATAGTGGGGGTTGGCCCTATTACTAACCCTTGTGTTACTCAAAGTCCCATGAGTTCTAGATTCTGAAAACCTCTGTCATCGGGTGTTAATCTCAAGTCAGGACCTGAAGTGTTATATATTAGGGTTTATAAGTATATCGGCTCCGTGAGGCAGAAACATCAAGGAGATCTTTGTGCGATATCATAGTGACCGTCGGATCACTAATGAATGTTGACTGTCGGATGGTTCTCGCATCGCATCAGTTATAAGTGAAGGGACCCTGGCCTGGCGGAGTTGTGAAATGAGACATGTGATACAAGCACGCCGATAAATATCGCATCGCAATGTTTACAATAAAGGAACCCTGTCCGGTGAGCTGCAATTGCAATATCCGATGGTTAGAGGGTTTGTAAGGTATTTGGCAGTTGCGGCTAAATTAGCAGTTCTGCTAATTTAACAGAGTATCTAACTTGAGGTAAATGACCGAGGCTCCGAGGGAAATTCAAGAAGAAATTTCTACTAGAATTAGAAGAAATTGTATCGGGTTTTGAACGTTTGTCTTTTTCGCCTGCACCCCGACCACTAGTTTCCCTGTTTTCCAAAAAATGTCATTTAGGGCCTCAAAATAGCTCTAGAAGTTCAGGACCCAAAAAACTGCCAAAAATAGTAAATTGTGCTACAATTAAGGAAACTAAAAGAAAAAATGGTGGGATTCCAAGTGGAATAAGTGAGTGGCCACCAATATCCACCTAGATCATTTTTTGTCATTTGGACAACAACATCCAAGTGTATCTTTACTTTAGTTCAATTTTGATTAAACTGAGTTTAATGGAATCTATGTTTATTCCCTTTTCTTCAACTTGAATTTATACATCTGAAAATTTTGATACTTCCTTATGGATGAATTGTTGTAGTTTTTTTCCAACAACTTCTTGTTTTGTTTAAGCTTCTTAATTTGCATAAGTATTTTTTCACTGGGATCCTTAAGGCGAGAAACTTCTACATTTTTGTCTATGATAATTTGGTCAACTTATTTTCGCATATTTTGCATTGATTTTTGGTTTTCTTGAAGAATTAAATTTGAGATTTTTTTTATGTCTTCTGGTGTTACAAATTTGGCTCTAATGTAATGTCCTATAATGCTATTGTTTTCTTCTTGTAGGAAAATATCAAAAACTTCTTCTTATTTAAGATAAATGACCCTAGTGATTCCATCAAGGGTGAACCCAAAATAATGTCATTATCATCACAAAATAAATATTTGACGGTGAATTGTGAGACAAAAGGTATAGTGCTCAATACTCAGCTATAAATTGCTTATGTTATATTGTTTTTCATCCTTGTCTATCGTTTCAATTATATTCGACTAAGGAACCACTAATTGGCTAGCACATTTAATAATAATATAATTGTCATCTTGAGTGGGAGCAATAGAGACAATAACATCCCTTCCTTCAATTGTTCCTTCAAGTTTAAATAATGCAAAAACAACCTTGATAAAAGTTTTAGGAAACCTTCTATTACTAATCTCCATTTTACTTTTTCAAACTTCATAATATTTTATTTAATCTTTTAAAACTTTTGTTATTTAGGTATTATTGGTATAATATCCTTCATCCACTTCAAAATAGACAATTTTACTTAAACTTTAGCTTCTTAGTTGAAGAGTAATGCCTTTTTTTCACTTCAAAACTTTCATAGTGATGAATGTCCCTTTTTTTTTAATTAATGTTCTTTTAATAATAATAAAATATAAAGTTATATGACTTTAAATTAGAACATATATATATATATATATATATATATATATATATATATATATATATATATATATATATATATATATATATATATATGATTTGGGTGGCATTCTAGAGGCGATGTATTGTCAGCACTAATCGTCGTCATGAAAGCTCATTATATGTGGCACCCATGCACCTTTATATATATATATATATATATATATATATATATATATATATATATATATATATATATATATATGATTTGGGTGGCATTCTAGAGGCGATGTCTTGTCAGCGCTAATCATCGTCATGAAAGCTCATTATATGTGGCACCCATGCACCTTCAATTCCCTCAGCTTAACAGCTAAGACAACATTCTCGATATGTATGGATTCCTTGTTCTGTATCCGCCTGTTGATTTCCCTGTACCTTTTTCTCATGCTCCATTTGATTCGCCTGCCTCTCCCTCAACGTTGGCAATTTATCTAGATATACAACCCTCCCCTACCTCATTCCATGCCATACACTTTCTTGGAGCAACTTCATCATTCTCTCATCCCTCCCGACATTGTTATATGTTACCTTGGATTCCCTCTCTTCATCCTCCAGCCTACAACAATGGTCCGCAAGCGAGGAAGAGTTAGGTGTGGTGATGGTAGTCGGGTTCGAAGGTATCCCACTCACAATACATGGATTGATGAAAATGTCAAGATCTTTGACCCCGACATCCATGTGCATATCTATCGCATAATATCCTTGCTGGAAGTCGATGAGATAAGGTGCATAGGTGATGGGCATTGGGCCATTAGAAACTTGTTGGATTATTATCTGTAGAAACAAGGGCAAGCCAGAGAGGGGTTGAAACAGAGGGTGGTGGAGACCAATTCCAAGTAAGTAGCATTCATCAATCTCTACGCCAGTTATCCAGATGCTTTGGAATTTCCTTCCCTCATGTCCTGCTTTCACCTTCTTCCTCCAACTCTTAGGATGGCTCTGGCTCCCATTCCTTCTCTCCAACATCTCGTTCCCCTTCTCGAAGGTACATGATATGCAACTCCAAAGCAAGGTGGGCCAGGAAGAAGAGACGGAACAAGCTTAGTAGTAATCAAGCTCATATGGTTGACTCATTGTGGAGTAGAAGTTGGAAGATGCACTAGTCAAACGACGATTAACAAGAAATGAGAGGTCTCCTTAAACTCCTAAGGCAAGCAGGTGATCTGGCCGGACAATTCTTGTCTTTCCTACTCTTTCTCTTTATAGTTCTGACTAGCACTCAGGCAAACAATCATAAGCATTTTTGTAACTCTGTTAACATTTTTTTATGTTATTTTCCACTGTATTTTCTATGGACCAATTATTTCAAGTCATATGCTTTCTTGCAGGGATCATCTGGTTTCCACTTGGTGGGAAGATGGTCCCAAATCTTCTATTACAGGCATTACTATGCTTGCTTACGAAAAAATATATCCACTTGGTCCCATGCTTGTTTACAAAAAGATATATATATATATATATATATATATATATATATATATATATATATATATATATATATATATCCACTTACATATCTTTAACTCCTTGTATAACTTCCTCCACATAAAAATATATAACTTGTCATTCATGTCATTTTTTTTTACTTTGCAGATATCATGGGAAATTATCATGGACTACTAAACCATGAGCTTGTAAACAACCAATTGCAATGTAACAGCCTCGGGTTAAAGTTTCATGTACTAAAGGATAATAAAGGAAAAATAAGACCAAGGTCACGAGACACTTATTCAAAGTTGAATGTTGGGAAAACGCTTTAGTGGGCATCACTTGTGGTTCAGTAATGGCTATGGAAATTAACAAAGGAAAAGAGGCAATAATTGGCATTTAATTATGAGAGATAAGGAAAATAGAAGAGAAGGAAGGTGAAGAGACACAAATTTGTATTCAAGGGAAATTAGAGGAAAATGAAGGAAAAGAGAGACATCAATGATAAAAAGGCTTTGGAGAAACAGCTCACAACTTTTTTCAATTTTTCTTTGGATCAATTTCAGAGAGAGAGGGAGAACAAGCAAGCAAGAAAAGGAAAGTAAGGGAGTGCAAGGAGAAATTTGGATCAGCACCTTCAACAAGAAGGTTTTGTAGGTAACAGGTTGCATATGTGATTTCCTTGTTGGGATGTGAATGCATGGTACATGCAGTTGTTTATTTGGTTCATTTGTTGTCATTGGCAATGGTTTTGCCTGGTTTGACAGTGGTTTCAGCCTTTCCTTGCCAATTCCTAGATAGTCATGGTGTGATGGGATTCATTCTTGGTTGAGCTTTGAATTTCTGGAAGGTTTTGGAACCGGGTGAGGTGGTCTCAGGAAAATCCCAAGGGTTGGGGGTGGAGATGGTTTTCTCCAAGAAGCCCTCGACATGTGGGTGGAGATAGGAAAAATCCTCAAGGTATGGTGAAGGAATTCTGAGGCATCCGAGCTTGTATTGGTTTTGTCATCTCGGGACCGTTTTAGGTGAGATCATGGTAGCTTGAGGGTGGAGGTGGTTTAACCTTTGGATTCCTTGTTTGGTTATGTTCTAGTTTATACCATGAGACCTCACATTCATGCTTGGAATATGGCACGGGGGTGATTGGCCAAAAGAAATATTTGGTTAAGCCCAATCTATGGTCGGGTGGTACGTGGAAGTCCCTAACTTGGTTGGCTTTTGCATAAGTTAAAATGAGTTATTCTTCCAATGTAATTAATGAGAACATGTACTTGTTATTATGCGGATTTTATGGTTGATTTGTCATGGTTTCTATTCTAGTTATATGTTGGTTATAAGCATGGTTCTACGGTGTGCTCTAGTTATGTCTCTTGTTCATGATTTTATAGTTTCTTAAATGGTTGATGAATGAATGGGCTAAAAAGTGATGTTGCAAATAGCTTGAGAGGGCATTGAGTCTTATTGGTGATTCTTAGATGAAGTTCATAAATTTTTGAACAAATATGCATTCATGACCTGTAGTTTTCATGTTTACCATATGTTTAACAAATTGTCTATCCATGTGCTAGGCATGTTCTAGTCAAGATCTTGTTCAATTTTTGAATGGTTAGCCTTGCTATCGTGTTATTTATGTTTCTTGAAAGTTACAGGCAGTTCTAGGCAGTGGTCTAGAGGCTTCCCTGAAAAAGTGGCATAGATTTCGTGACCGCATGCATAATACAGGGGATTTTTTGTCATAACCACATGCAGGCAGGCTTATGGGTATGGTTGGAGCCTCATAATCGCATGCACATTGTGTTAACAGTGTGGTTGGGGTGTTAAGTCACTGAAAAAGAGTTCCATATCAGGGATTGATCACCTGGGGTGGTTTTGAGGCTCCTCAGTGATCTGTAGTCCCTGAGGGATGTCAGTTTATGTTCAGATAGTCAGCCCCACTTCCATAACTGGAAATTGGAGGTCGGGTTATGTTACAGTGGCACTCAGCTCATGTTTACCCTATAGAGCTTGTAAAAAAGAGTAAATGTGGGAGGCAGAGTAAATCATATCTACTCTTCTTTTTTCATAAGTTTAGTTTTACCCTCGATCAAGGTGTGAACTTGACAACACTCCCATCATGGTAGTTAAATGAAAAGGGCCTTGGGGTACAAACCCACCACCCTCCACACACTCGAGGCGATAGGTGCGGTGGCTCCATGCATGCAAGTGGTTAATACTCCCGCAGGAGGTGGCAGTGACATTGTGTCTTGGGTCTGGCATTGTGTTAAGTGCTCTGTGAGAGTTGTTGGTAAGTGTTTTGTCCAGGGTAAATAAGTGAGTAAGGGTGATGTTGAGTGTAGAGGAATGGCGTAGATCCAGGTGAGGTGGTGGGCTAATCTTCTCTGGGTGAGGGTAAACTAGTATGTGACATGTTTCTTCTTTCCCTCCTCCATGCAACAACTTATTTGGTTATGGGAATTAGGTCTACATGGTGTCGATTTGCCTGAGGTTGTGAGAAAGCGAGGTTCTAGGAAGTTGTTGGTGCATGTATCCCTGATGCAGTATGTAATTTTTACCGACATGGTCTCTATGTCTGTTCGGTTCAAAATTCTCCTTTCTCGGATGGGGTTATACGGGGTTTGTGCCTCTATGGTTGGCCCCTGGGACCTTCTTCTTCTGGTTTGGTTTGATAATACTAGGGTTTGGGGATGGGTTGTCAACAGCACCGCCTCTGGGCTTAGTTTTACTAAATCTCCCAGGGATGGGTGAAAGTTTTTCTCCCTATATGTTTGTTGGCCCTGGAGCCATATGTTTTTATTTGTCTATTCAGCTAATTCTTATGCCCTATGCCTCTGTGGAAGTATTTACGGGGTTAGAACTATGGGTTTTTTATTGTTTGGGTACAAGGATAACACTTATGGTGTAAGAAGCCCCAAGGGTTAGCTCAGTTGGTCAAAATCAGTGCCTCACCATTGGGAGGTCACAGGGTCCAATCTCCCCAAAGCCCTTGGGGTCAAGCCTTGCTAGTGGGCCGCGGGGCTAGATTCCCTTCGGGGTCAATCAGCCCAGATATTTCCATGGACATAGCGCCACCCATTGACCAGGGTGTCCATGAACCACATAAAGAAAAAAATAAAAAAACACTTATGGTGTAAGTCTCGTTGGTCTCTTAAATTCTTCTTCTGAATGCTATGATAAGTGGTTTTAGGTTGTGGAAGTTGTGTCTCTGTTTGGGTTAGATGGCAAGGATGATGTGTATGGGAACAGACGAGACGAAGTTCCACGAATTTTGTGGTGGAAATAATTGTTTCATGCTTCTCAGGTGTGCAGGGCAGTAGGGTCACCTGGAAGCAAAAAGCTTCTAGGCTCGGGCCACCTCCTGTATAAGCAATTCGCCTTACCAACCTTTCCACTACACACTGTGAGTTCGTGGCAATGGCATGGGAAGCGATTTCTAGAGGTCGTGGTAGGAGAACCAGGGCGACTACAAAGGAAGAGCAACCCAGCTGCTCTTGGGAAAAACGTGGGGCCGCAAACCGATCTCCAACATCCTAAATGATGTGGCCACAACATACCGTGAAGGGACAAGCGAGGAAATCAGACAGTTAATTAAGGAATGGGAAGTTGACTTGAACCGGCAAGCTGGATCGATGGACATGGAGGTGGAGGATTGGCGGGCTATGGTGAATGATCTTGGGTACACTCGTGGTCGTGTTGCCCAATTTAAGAAAACTTGGTACCTATACTAGTCCATGAAGGGTATCTTAGGAAAGGCCTTGGAGAAGATCTTTGTGAGCATGGCAACAGTGGTGCAGGACTTCCCCACTATAAACAAGACTTCGGGAAACTATAGTTTCATCTGCAAAAACAAGATGGATGCCTTCGACGAATTGAAGATCACCTCCCTTGCCTTATCTAACATTTAGTGCTTCCAGGATCCAATGCTAAGGATCTAGCTCTGGTATAGTTTGCATCTGCCGAGGGAGAGTAGTCTGCTAGTTGGTTTCAGTTTTTTTTATTATATATGCGGATAGCTTTTAATTTCCAAAATGTTGTTTCTTATGTTCATAGGCAAATAGTATTTGGGCAAGGCAAATACATACAAACTTATATATCTTGGGTAGAAAGACTAATTATTTTTTGTTACTGGATGGCTTATCATGTTGTTAGGTGGCCAACAGACTTGGTTTCCCTCTAGGCAAGTTGAGGCCACCTAACTATTCATATGTGGATGTAACTTGCTTATATTTTAATGAAAATGGAAGGATCTACCAAGCTTACGAAAAAAATAAAATAAAATAAATAAAATAAAATAAAATTATAGTTTTAAAGATATTTGGACAATATCCCTTTTTACTTTCACATGCTTTTTCTTAACAATAATTTGGCATATTTAACCTTTTTTTCCACAATCCTATAATTTTTGTAGAACTTTAATTTTTCACCTTTTTTCTTTTCTTAATTACAAGAATAAGTGTCACCAAAAGTCTAAATGTTGTTAGGAACCTAGAGAATAGGGAGACCTCTAAAAAATGATTAGATCAATTGTTGGATCAGACAACAAATTTTTTATATGTTCGTTTTCATGAAAATATATTTAAAATGTATGAAATATAAAGAAATCCACATAGATAATATATAAATAGTATACAAGTAATTGACAATAGAAAATATGATAAAAGTAAAATTAGGATCATATATATTTATATAGGCATAGTCTAACTTATAGACAAAACAAATTTTTTCATCGGAATTTATCAATACAATTTCAAGTAAGATCGTGATTTTTTGTTGTTTAATATACATTTTTGAATATATAAATGGATTCAACACTTTTAAGAATCCCTAGAGTCTTGAATTCTACAGATTAAACAACTTAAACTTGAGTTTCTAAAAATCTCTACCAAATTTTAATTAATATTAACCAAAAAAATACTTTAAAAAAGATTATTTCATTTATAAGTTAGACTATATCTATATATATGTGACCATTATAGTTATTAATTATATCATATTAATTATTTATATTTATATTTATTTTATAAATATTTATATTCACTAAAAAATGTTTTTTAAAATCACATACTAATTTTATCAATTAAAAAATAATAATAATTATAATATAATTTTATATTTTAAAATAAATCAAATCAAATTAAATATAAATATTATACATAATTTCTTTATTATGTATAAATGGTTTAAAAAATTATTTTATATAAATTGTTTCAAAATTATATATATATAGTTGTGAAATAATGAATATACATTATATTGAAAAGAAATATATCCATTCCATTAAATTTTTTATATAAAGCAATCAAAATTAAAAAGCCAAAACATATAAAAATAAATCACAAAGCTATTAAAGAACAGGGAGCAAAATAAACCATATAAAAATAAATCACTAAATTATTAAGGTACCAAAGGAGGGAAGCAAAATGATCATGATGTTATGGGCACTAAGTTTATGGAAAGTCTTTGTCCCCAAAAGTAGTCCTATCCTTCCCATGATCATTATCCTATTGCATTTTAATTTTTTTTGGTTGAAAATATAATTTATTTGACTATGTGATATTAACGCATTTTAATTTTAATAAGATTTTTTTAAAATATATATATAAATTTTTAAGTATAATGTTTTTAGAGACACTTTATTTTTCAATATAATTTATTTGACTATGTGATATTAACCCATTTTAATTTTAATAAGATTTTTTTTTAAATATATATATAAATTTTTAAGTAGAATGTTTTTGTAGACACTTCATTTTTCATTTAAAATTTGGGTAAAGAGAAAAAGAAGAAACACACTTTATACATCATCAAAGTGTCTAACTACTATGTTTAAAGAGATTTTATTTATTTTTAATGATGTATAAAGGGTTCACATAAACATCATCTAAGCACTAATTTCAAAACATTATATTACTAATATATTAATTATACTTATAATATTATATTATTAATATAACTCCAATTCTTAATTCGCAGCTGCACATCTGCCGCACGTGAGCCCTCTGCTGCGTTCCCCCTGCGATCTCTGCGCCTGCCTGGGCATTGGCCTCCGGCCATGGCCCCCTCGGATCCGCCTCTGGAGGGGGTCGACTCTCAGCGAGCTTTCTCTGAACTGGTGAAATCCTTACCTCCGCAGCGCCCCAGGCCTGCTCTGTCAAGATTTGTCAAGAAGCTAGATGTGCTCCAGGAAGTTCAGCTGCCTCCGGCCTTGCCACGCATGGCGGCTTTGTCTCTTGCTGAAAAAGGTCTCATAGGACAATTCACAGGCCTCTGGCCTTCTCCTAGAACTGTACAAAGATGGGTTGAAAGAAACTGGGCCGACAAGATCCAAGGGAAAATCTCCATCAGGTTCTGTGGGAAAGGGTACTTCACTTTTCACTTTGAATCCAAAGAGGATAAGGACTTAATCTTCAGAAACGGGCCCTATTTTATGGACTCCAGGGGCCTCTACCTCAACAAATGGACTCCAGACTTTGACCCTGAACTGGACGTCCCCAGTGCTGTCCCGGTATGGGTCCGTCTCCCTCACCTCCCCCTCCATTGCTGGGGAGATGAGTCTGTTCGTGCCATCGGGAATGCAGTGGGCAAATACATCGATCGCAGTGAGCCAAAAGATAACATGCAGGCCTGCGCAAGGATCTGTGTCGAAGTGGATCTTGGCAAAGGTCTACCAGAAGCAATAAAACTGAAAGTGGACGAATGGAGCCATATCCAACAGCTGGATTACGAGCAGATTCCTTTTAAATGCAAGGTATGCCACGAATATGGACACTTCGCCAATAGATGCCCTAAACTTGTTGATGCAGAAAGCGGCGATCAAGAGGGCCAATGGGAATCGGTCAAAAAGAAGAAGTCTGCCCCTCCACCGAAACCCTCCCAGGAATCAGTTCCTCCAGCTCCCTCTGCTTCTCGACCATCTTCATCCTCCCCTCCTTCATCTGTCCACCCCTCTCCTGATCCACCGATCCCCTCTTCCTCTAATCCCTTCCTAGTCTTATCTTCCCTTGATCCATCCTCTATGGATCCTCCTCAGCCCCCCCTGAACCTTTCCGAGCCCTCTGATCCCCCTCCCTTTCTGATCACCTCATCACAAGCCTCTCTAGAACCCTCTTTTCCTAGACATACCAGAAGTAGCACTAAAGAACATGGAACTGCCAGCGATACCCATAAGAAACCTGGACCTGGTAGAAAATCAGCTAAGCAACATAGGGACGAGAATGCTCAGAAAGATATAGCCATGGGAACTCAAACCCCAATAGAGTCTTTCATTCAGGGACATCAAGAAAAAGAAACAAACCACAAAGAGCAAGAGAGGCGAGCACCTCTCCGCACGCCAAGTATCCAATGATGAAAATATTATCTTGGAACAGTAGGGGGTTAGGGCACCCCTCCAAAATCTCTGCCCTCAGAGATTTAATCCACAGTGAAAAGCCAGAAATATTACTGATTCAGGAAACAAAACAGGATCAGCAAGTAATGAGAGGCATTATAGACCAGCAGAATCAATACAAAGGGTGTGTCAGCGATGCAAGAGGAGCTTCGGGAGGCATAGCCACCCTCTGGGATCACAACAAGTGGAACTGCGTCTCAGTAAATCTACAACAGCATTGGATCAGAACAGCGTTCGATAGCAGAACAAATAACCAAACTGTAATTATCTACAACGTGTATGCCCCCAACCACTACAGAGAAAAGGAAACATGTTGGGGCGACCTTCAGGCTAGTATCGATGGTGAGCTAAGCTCAAATATCATAGTGGCAGGTGACTTCAATCTCATACTGCATGCTAATGAAAAAAGGGGAGGCACCTTTTCTCTAGATCCCTTCAGAGGCCGGCTGGAGGCTATCATTCAAGACCATGATCTAGTGGACGTGGCCCCAAAAAACCGTAGGTACACTTGGAGCAACCGCAGACTTGGCTCGGGCAACATAATGGAACGACTGGACAGGTTTCTCATCAACATTTCTTTCCTTTCCTCTTTCTCCGTGGGATATGCCAACGTTCTCACCTCATCTGCCTCTGATCATTATCCCATTACCCTCACGCTGGAAACTCATTGTCCCCTTGGGCCCATTCCGTTTAAATATAGCCCCCTCTGGAATGAGGTTCCAGCTGTTAGAGAAATTGTCCAGAGAACGTGGAATCAGCATGTAGAAGGATCACCAGGTTTCATTTGGGAAACCAAACAAAGAAAAGTCAAGCAGGCTGTCAAAGAATGGGCAAGAGTTAATTATAAGGAACCTGAGGAGACCAAAAAGAAAGTTAAGAGCGATCTAGAGAATATCCAGAGAATGATAGAAGAACAAGGACTCTCCCAGCAGAGTATGGAGCAAGAAAGGAACCTCTACTCTCAACTGAGTCATATAAGCAGGGAAGAAGAATCCAAATGGCGGCTAAAATCTAGGCAACTCTGGCTCCAAGGTGGAGATAAAAATACAGCATTTTTTCATAAGCAGGCCACAGCTCGAAAACTCAGGAATAATGTTTGTTCAATCTTGGATAAGGAGGGCAATCAGCAAAACACTCAAGAGGCCATTAGAAACGCTGCTACAGAATACTACAGAGATCTGCTTACTGAAACCAAAGGAGAAGAGGATTATGATGACCTTCTTCAACACCTCCCTAAAGGTCTCACCAAGGACATGAATGACAGCCTGAATAAAGAAATCGAAGAGGAGGAAATAAGAAGTGCGATTTGGACTCTGAATCCTGATAAGGCGCCCGGGCCTGACGGATTCCCCATATGTTTCTACAGGGCATTCTGGGGTTTAATCAAAAAGGATCTAATCAAGATGATCAGGTGGATTCAGCGGAAGGGTAAGATAGGTGGTTACACTAATGCAACTTTCCTTGCCCTCATCCCTAAAGAAAACCGACCTTCTTCCTTCTCTCGATTTAGGCCCATATCCCTCTGTAATTCCTCTTACAAAATCTTGTCCAAAATCCTAGCATCTCGACTCAAACCTCTCCTTCCCTCTTTGATTTCTGAAAATCAAGGAGGGTTCTTGCCCAACAGACAAATCACTGACTCTATTCTGCTTGTGCAAGAAGCCATTCACTCGAGTCTATCCAGGAAGGAGAAAGGATTCATCCTCAAACTTGACCTGGCCAACGCATTTGATAGAGTTAGGCACTCCTTCCTCTTTGTTGTTTTAAAGAAGATGGGGTTTGAGTCGCCCTTCCTCAGTCTTATCTCTGCTTGCATCTCTGGACCATGGATCTCCCCTCTCGTCAATGGAAGGCCGGGTGATGCCTTTCAATCCTCTAGGGGTCTCAGACAGGGCTGCCCCCTCTCCCCTTATCTCTTCATTCTCATGGCGGAATCCTTCAGTCAAGCTCTGAACCACAACAGAAGAGTGGGTCTCATTACCGGTATAAAATTTGGAAATGGAGCCAAGAATATCAACCACTCACAGTTCGCTGACGACACCTTGCTCATTGGAGGAGCCTCCACCACCATAGCACGAAGGTTCAAGTCTCTTCTTGACCAATTTATGGGGTACTCCGGAGGCCTGATCAACCAGCAAAAAAGCTGTATCTATGGATGGAACGCTTCAAATCAGGTCATTCACAACATTGCAAATATTTTTGGAGTCTCTTGCAATCTAGACTGGACTCATTTCTCTTACCTGGGCATGCCAGTGAGCCTAGGACCATTGAAAGCAGGAACTTGGGACAGCATCATTGACAAGATGAAGAGGAAAGTTCAGCAATGGGGTTCAATGTGGCTCAACCCAGCAGGCCGTCTCACCCTTCTTAAATCAGGTATTTCCTCTTTACCCCTCTATCGTTTTTCTCTCTTCCAAGCCCCAGCTTCTTTCCTACACAAAATGGAAGTTGTCCTATGACATTTTCTCTGGCAAGGGGGGAAAACGACAAGAAGAAATTCAACCTTGTCAGTTGGAAACAAGTCATTCAGGCACAGGACAGAGGGGGTCTCGGTGTTAGGTCACCCACTTTCACTAATCTTACCTTCGGAGGAAAGATAGTTTGGAGGCTCATCACTGGTCCTCCGGCGTGGTGGAAACGGGTTCTGGAAAGCAAATATCTGAACTTCCCCAGACAACAGCTTCTAGACTCTGATATCCCCAATAGGGACTCCTCAAAAATTTGGCGACTATGCAAAAAAGCTATTCCTATGATGACTCAGAATATTTCTAAAGTCCCTAGGGGAGGATCTAGCATAAACATTGGGGCTGATAAAATCTTGGGACAGCAGCCAATAAACAGGCATGATGAAGCTATTCCTATCTTGACTTTCCTCAACAACAGAGGGATCTTTTATCTTGATCAAATCTCTAGATGGGACCCTTTGTCTCACATCTGGCTTGGATGGACTTTCCCTGCTATCCCCAGTGATATTAATTTCAGTTTATCCGCTCTTCTGTCTCTGCTCCATAGTAAAGCACCTATTAAAAAAAATGAGAAGGACGGCTTCCGTTGGGACCCCTCAGGATCGGACTACTCTATTCAAGCAGGACATCAGCATATCAGCTACAACACCTTCCACATGCCATTATGGAATCAATGGAGAATCGTTTGGAAATCAGAGGCGCTGCCTAAAATCAAATTCTTTACATGGACCCTTCTAAAAGGGAAAATCTTAACAGCAGAGAACCTGCAAAAGAGGGGTATTAACGGTCCATCTCGCTGCCCCAATTGCTGTGGCGCTGAAGAAACCATGCATCATCTTTTTGTCGATTGTTCCTATGCTATGGACTGTTGGAAAAATTTAGACCTCGTTGATAAGTTACCATGGACTTCCTAGCAATCAATAGGGGAAGTGATCCTTGCCTGGAAAAAGAGTTGTCCCTGGGGAAATAAGGGAAGCAACCTAGTGAAGAGAGTATGGAATACCCTCCCCTACACCATGTTGTGGAGTATCTAGCTAGCAAGAAACCAGAGAATTTTTAAGGATAAAAATACGGCATCAAGAATTGTCAGCAACAAGGCAAAGAATCTTTCTCTCGAAACCATTTCAGTCAAAACACATAGCAACATCGATGTAACAAAGTACAGCGTTGAGGAAATAAGCTTCATCAGTTACATCCTGGATAAAAACAACAGCATTCAGAAAGGTAATACAGGGAAAGTCCAGCGCAATCAGGAAATCCATCCTTGGAAAATCAGGTTAAAAGAGGAGGAGTTTGCCAACTGGTTACAAAACTGCAACAGCTACTACCTGTTCTTTGACGGAGCATCTAAGTCAAACCCAGGTATAGCTGGAGCAGGAGGCCTGATCCTTAATGCTAATGGGGAATGCGTTCTCTATTATGAATGGGGTCTTGGGAACTTATCCAACAATCGGGCAGAAGCGTTGGCTCTTTATCAGGGGTTAACGCAGCTCAACAGGCTTGGAATAAGAACAGCAAAGATTTTTGGAGATTCCTCGGTGGTCATAAGCCTTATGATCCAACAAAAAGAGTCTCCCAACATCCTCCTTCAGCAGGTCATCCAGAGATGCCAGCTCTTGAATCAAACATTGGGCAACCTGCAGTATCATCACATTCTCCGTAATCTCAATAAGCATGCTGACAGGCACGCAAACAAGGCTTGCGAAAGGACTATGGGCAGCTTATGTTGCAACGCTGTGGTGAGTCATCAATCTTTGCCATGAACCGATTCTGTTCACCTTGCATCAATCCAACCTCTCCTGACACAAAGAAGTGGTCTCAACTCTCCCAGACATCCATCAATTACCTTAAATGCAACAGGATTTGGTGCAGATCCGACTCTCCCAAAGCTCTGTTCCTTTTGCGTTCTATCGTTACCTTCTCTCTTCACACTCTCGCCTTTATGAATCTTATGAGAAGTCTCCAAGTCATCCTTTGTCTCTCTCCGGATTCCCTTTCTTTCCCCGAGGTCGACTTTCGTCCAACCTGCCCTTCTCATCGTTACCACTCAGCGTCCTTGATTTCAATAGACCATTTGATTGCTATCTCGCCGAACTCTGGTGGCCGAGAGGATTTATCTGTATCCCTGTTTGTTAACGCTCATAGGCAGTTTTCCAATACCTTCTATCTTATCCAGCACAGGATCATTCCCCTCCCTCATCAGTTCAATCATTGGTCTATAAGAGGCAGCCAGGCTAAAGAGCTCATCGCGGCCCTGAATTTTATGAAGAATATCTCCAACAGCGAAATCTCAAATCCCTCAAGCGCCAGTCATAAGGAATGTGAAGAAATGCTGGAGGAATATACAGCACAGCATCACAACCACATTAGCATAGATCAGAAATGATTTGTCAATGTCAATTTCTGTTGTTCCAATTTGTAAGAATCTACTCCTGTCGAGAATTTCTTAAAACTAGAACAAGCAGGATTAAGGAGAACTTTCTGCTATGTAACTCCTCAGATCCTGAATTTCTTCGGCATCTATTGTATTTCAGGAGTCCTGACTCCCTCTTTTTTTCAGAGATTAATATAGCAACCGAATTTGTAAAAAAAAATATATATATATATATATATTATTATTAATATATTTAATTGAAAATTAAGGAAAAAATAAAAGTTTTATTTTAATTTTAATTTATTATCATAATAATAAATTGTATTATATATAGCATATTAGATGTGAAGAGTATATAAAAGTTTAAGCAATATTTGTATGTAAGTATATTTCTAATATGTCAGAAGGGTGGTTTGATGGAGCATCACAAAGAAGATTGTGTGGTTGTGGAGAGGTTCTCAAGTCTACCAACAATATCTGATACAATCTACACCGAAATGGAGGTCCTGGTACCAACACTAGAGCAGAAACCATGGTTCTTTGGGGGCTGCTCTGGTTCACCAAAGAAAAGTAGTTGAACAACATCAATATTTATGGTGATTCAAAAACCCTCATTGAACATATTCTAGGTCACCATGCATTCGACCCACCTCTACTTGTTGGATGGATCCACAGGATACAACTGGTACTAGCCTCTCTCACTTCCTATTCTATGACACATGTATTCAGAGAGAACAATGTGAAAGTAGACAAGTTGTCCAAGGCAGGTCTTCTAGGGCAATATGGGATCATGCATTACAAAATTATAGTAGATCAGCACATTCGAGAAGTAGGCGAGATCTGCCTGCCATATTGATATTTCCTGGAAACTCTTAATTTTCCTATTTTGAGTAACATTTCTAAAGAGACATTCAAACTTACAGTCATATTTTTATTTTTATTTTTATTTTTGCTACTAGTATTAGTATATATGGATAACTTGCATTATTGCCTCTAGGCACTCTGCAGTTTTGATATTATTGCTATGATGCAAGGAGATATTTATATCAGTTTGTATGTACTGGTCTTTTAATATAAATAGAAGCAATTGTTTTTTTCCTCTAGAAAAAAAATAAAAATAATATATATATATATATACTCTTTTTTGTATAGGGTTATTTAATGTATTAGGGAATACAACAATTTTCATGGTTAGATTACTTTGTTTAAAACTCAAAAAAAAGATTTGAGGTGATCATCACTCTACCATCATGTAAGATTATAAGTTTAATAGGAAATGTGAATTTTATGGCTCAACAAGGTTCGAGGGTAAAGTGGACACTAGTAGACTTAGGGTTTAGTAGGGTTTTGAGTTCAGACTCCAAGCTCCTTTCATCTAATGCTTTTTTATGTTCCCTTTTTGTTTCAATGCTCTGGTTCATTTGGTTGTCTTTATCTTAGTCTCTAACATTAGGTTTTTGGGGCAGAACCTCAAGCGCACTCTTGATGGGAAGAGTCAATGTGACGACTGTGGTTTCTTTATTGCTTCCTTGAATTAAGCCACAAACCATCTCTACCACCCCATCTCCTACCTTCTGTATCTTTCTCACTCCACTATTGGTAATTTAATCCCATTCTCTATATTCTTTGTTTATCTCAAGACCACTAACAATGAAGAGATATTGCAAAGGTGATTGACATGAATCTAGCATGCAAGGCATGACTTGCAATTCCAATCCACTGCCAAAAACCATTCATGTCATAAATTTCCCTATCACACCACCTAGGCACAATAAGATGTCATGAAATTTAAAGAGAGCTACCACCAGTGGTTCTCTAATGACACTAAGATTGTAGTGGAATCCATTGAGTAGGCAATCAATTAGAAGAGACAGAATTTATCCAAAGTTCAATTGGAGACCAAATTTAAAAGTGGGTTCCAAACACATGTTTCTCCGAGTCTAGAGATACCCAAGTCTTCAAACTCCTTAAGCTCTATTGGCTAAACAAGGCCTTCATTTCCCAAGTGGTGTAGGAGAGAGGACATCAATAGCAGGGTATCTTGCAAAAAGAGGACTTCCTAGACAAAATTTGAAGTTGTTTACAAAGTAGTCAATGATATAGATATCATTTTCTAAGACACTACGGATTCCTAACACACTCTGATAGTAACATTTTTTCAAGCTCAAGCTTCTTAAAGCCTCCTTATAATCCCATTTGGTTAGATGTGTTAGGTGATTTAATTGTGAGTTAAATCTCTGTCATTAAATTGTCAACCTGGGGTTCGTGAACTGATGAGTTATACATGTACTATATGTACTAGGTGATTATTTATCATAATAGATTAATCTAATGCAAGAAACTTGAAACTAATTACAAAACAAATTAAATCAATCCAATCCAATCCAAACATAAAGAAATTGAATCAATCTTAACAAAACAACATGAATCAAAATAACATAAAAGAAACTAAACTAAACTTGCATAAATGAAATCACACTTGCTTGAAATGAAACTACACTTGCTTGAAATGAAACTACACTTGCTTAAAATGAAAATAAATGAAATAACATAATTACACAATGTTACCAATATGTACAACAAATGAAAAAGGTGTGAAAATTGTGGTTGATGGGGGGCCCTACACTCCTCAGCAAGCACACTTAATGATTATCAAAGCATGGAGATCAACGCAGCAACATATATTCCATCAAATGAAGTTGGAGAAAAGCTCCAAAGATATTACAATAATTCAACTCTCTTCTCCTCTATCCTCACTTTACAAATTACATATCTTGGATGGAACTTGGAACCCCTTCGTACGAAGGGTACACTCATATTTATACAAAAATTTAATATAACTAATCAATAAATATAGATCCTCAAATCTCTCATAAATACACATTTATCTCTTGTGGTTATAACTAATCACCTAAAAATATCATATACAAATCCTCTCAAAATTCTCTCCTAATTTTTATAGGAGACACATATCAAAACATCCATGATTCTTCTCCTTTAAATGTGCTTAGTCAATGATCCAAATCTTCTACAATTATTCCACAATTCTTTATGAGTTGGAATTGAAATTCGAATTTGTGGTTGAGTGGTCAAATAAGATCCTTCTATAATCTTCAAATAGGCCTACAATATCATAAAACTCATACCACTTTTAGATATATATGAAAAATGTTAATTTCCTAATATTTAATCATAAATTCTCTTAAAATACTTAAAATAAATGACTTGGAAAATAATGATGATAAACGCATAGGATCATGAAAATGGTTATTAATGTAGAGGTTTTTTTGAGGGAAAAGCACCGATTCCGACGAGCGCGACGAACAGCTAGGGTTGAAAGTCTGCAGCAGGCGTTGAACTCCATGGAAGGGCGTGGAGGAGGGAGCTCCACTCCCTCCTACAAGCAGGTTGTTGCCAGCCGAGGCAAAAAGCCAATGGAAGAAGTCAGAGGTCTTGCTGACGAAGGGAAAGAGAGCAGGGAAGAAGAGCAGGAGGGAGTCAAAGATCGAGATAATTCAAGCACAAAAGAAAAGGAAGAAAATGACAAGGAAAAGGGAGCGAAAACCAAGACACAGAAAGGACCTTGTAAACCCAAAGCTGAGGTTACACCCAGAGTAGTTCTGAATGATCCTGCTCTACAGGCACATAGGGACCACATGCGGACTTATGCTATCATTTGTAAAGTCATGGGAGTGTGGCCCATTGAAAAAGCTTTACAGATATGATTAAATACCATTGGAAACCAAAAGGGAGCATTAACCTACATCTGGGGTCAAAAGGTTTCTTTACTATGGTCTTCACTAACATTGAGGATAAAGACAGAGTGTTCGATGGAGGGCCCTACTTCTACGCAGCTGCAAGCCTCTATATGAGGTCGAGGATGATGAACTTTGTCCCGAAGCGGGAGGCTTTCACATCAGTTCCGGTTTGGGTAAGACTTTACTCCCTTCCTCTTGATTACTGGCAAATAGAATCGTTAACAGCCATAGGTAATAAATTAGGACGTTTTGTCAAAGCTTCTGAAGCCACTAGAAGAGGAAAATATACCTCCTTTGCACGAATCTCTGTGGAAATGGATCTCTCAGGAGCTCTACTGAATGAGGTGATCTTGGAATTTTTTGATGAAGAATGGGTGCAAATAGTAGATTATGAACATATTCCCTTTAGATGTCACAGATGCCATGAGCATGGACACCTTTTCATAGATTGCCCTCTTAGTAAAATAGAGAATAAGAGCAAAGCTTCCACAATGAAAGATACGGAAAACTTTAAAAAAGTGAGCCGTAGAGGAAAAGGGGGCAAACGGGGACCTAAGCAACATCAAGCAGAAGGGCCTCAAGTTAAGCTGAACAGGTTCCAAGTTCTCGAGGAACAAGAAGAGATGATATAAGTAGATCAGGGAATGGAGGGAAGTCCAAAGGACAAGGAAACAGAGGAAGACAAAGACCAAACAAGGAACAATGATATACAGAAAGAGGCTATGATGAGCGATGTAGAAATGGATATGGATCAGGAAATGACCCAGAGCGAGATGGAAATGGAGGACCACGAACTTCAAGAAATTCTAGATAGAGAGCACCTAGATTTGGAAGGGTTCTTGAAACGGGGAACCATGGGAGGGTTAGACTCGTTACCTCAAGAAGAGTTTTCTAGAGTACAACAGTTTTACTTATGGAAAACCCATGCTAAAGGGGTGGAAAGACAAGGTAATACGGCAAATCAAGGTAAAGAAGGTGTGAAATCTATAAACAACACACCAGGATTAGCACCTAGATGCCCAAGAAAGAAAAGATGCAAAAAAAGCAGAATGAGCTGCTGATGGAGTGTGGAAAGCTGATGATAGATTTAGGTAAGATGAAAGACCTATCTAGTTACTCTTTCACAAATCTTTAATGATGAAGTTTACTTCTTGGAACATCAGGGGTCTAGGTAGTAAAAGGAAGCAAAGATTACTTAGTAACAGAATGAAACAAGAAGCTCCGGATATTATTTTTATCTAGGAAACTAAATGTTCCATTCAAAAAATAAAAGAACTTTATAGCAAATGGCTCAATCGATTTGAGTTTCTAGAAGTCAAGGCAGAAAATACAGCAGGCGGTATTCTTACTCTTTGGAATCCCCTAAAGATTGGTATAATAGATGTTGAGGCCTCCAGAAATTATTTATCAGTGGTTATTCAACCGGTGGGGGATAGGGAGATCTATCTGGTCACGAATGTTTATGGCCCTCAGAGAATGGACGACAAACTTAGATTTCTAGACTCTCTTATGGATCTCAGAGAGAGATATGCAGAGATACCATGGATCATGGGTGGGGACTTCAACATGATCAAATCACTATCGGAGAAAAAAGGGGGCACCAGAACTCTAAACAAAGATGCCTTAGCTTTTCAATCTTTTATGGATTCTATGAAGCTGGTTGACATTGATTCAAGTAATGGTCTCTTTACTTGGAACAATAGAAGAGGAGGAGTGTCTCTTGTTGCCTCAAAGTTGGACAGATTTATCATCTCAGAGGACCTTATACTCAATGATATAGGAATGGAAGCAAGGATTCTCCCCTTTGGAGGATCCGATCACTGGCCAATTCAACTGGAGATTAGGGGCGTTGGGACTACCAGGAATAGACCCTTTAAATTCGAGAATATCTGGCTCACCCATCCAGATTTTACTAGCAACATTGCAAGTTGGTGGTCTGAAGATTTGCACATTCAGCGTACAAGTATGTTCCTTATTCACAAAAGACTAAAACATATCAAGCTCAGGCTCAAAGATTGGAACAAGAATGAATTTGGCAATATTTTTGAAGGAAAAAAAGTTGTCTAAAACAAATTGCAGATTCTCAACCAATCCCTTATCAAGGATGGCTTTGATAAAGTCAGCTATGACAAAACCACCAAACTTCAGCATGATTGGGAGAACTTATGTAAACAAGAGGAAATATTTTGGAGACAAAAGTCTAGAGTGCAATGGCTTAAAGAAGGAGAACGAAATACCAGATTTTTCCATAGGTCAACCTTGGCAAACAGAGCTCATAATAGAATCTCTTCGATTAAGGATGAGGGAGGGCATCTGCTCAGTACCCACGAAGAAATAGAAGTTGTATTAGTACAACACTTTCGTGGGATTGTAAAGGAAACCATTTCTAACAGAGAGCCTCACATTAAGGATATTACAAGACATATACCAAGACTAGTGTCCAGAGAGGATAATTTCAACCTCAATAGGCCAGTAACTGAAGAGGAATTCAATGAGGTCCTCAAGGAAATGCAGAACGGTAAAGCGCAGACACTACAACAAAACCTTGTGATTAGCATCCCTTTTTGCTTCCTTTTTTTGCGTCTAGAGCCCATTTTTGGTGCTATTTGTGTCCATTTATCAAATATGGTGCAAAAATTGATGCAAAGTTTGCACCGAGTTTTGCACCAAGTCTTACATCAAGTTTAGCACCAAGTATTGTAATAGGTTTTACACCAGATTTTACACCAAGTTTTACGCTAGGTTTTATGCCAAGTTTTGTGCCATCCTTTGCACCATGTTTTGCATCAAGTTTGGCACCTAATTTTGTTTCACCAACTTTTGCATCCTCTATTGCATCCACTTTTTGTACCTACACTTGCATCAACTTTTGCATCATCTCTTGCATCCTCTTTTGCATCATTTTTAAAATCATTTTTTGCATCCATTTTTGCATATTTTTTGCATCCCCTTTGTGCCAAGTTTTGCATCGAGGTTTGTGTCTAGTTTTGCATCTAATTTTGCATCTACTTTTGTTGCATTGACTTTTACATCTTGTTTTGCATCCATATTTACATCCTCTTTTTCATTTGTTATTGTGTCCACTATTGCATCCATTTTTCTTGTGCCATAATTTGCACCTAGTTTGACACCTCCCTTTGCACCCTTTTTTGTTTCTAAATTTGCATCCACGATTGTGTCCTCATATACATCTAGGTTTTCATCGACTTTTACATCTATTTTTGCATCCCTTTTTATATCCACTTTTGCCTCAATATTTTCATTAGGTTTTGTGTCTCATATTGCATCTACTATTGCATTGAATTTTGTTGCATCAACTTTTGCATCCTATTTTACATCCATTGTTGCACCCATGTTTACGCCCACTTTTACATCCTTTTTTGCATGTTATTTTGCATCTTCATTTGCTTCTTTTTTTGCATCTATTATTACATCCACTTTTGTTGTGACACAATTTGTGCCATGTTTTGTACTTACTGTTGTACCCACGTTTGCTTCCAATTTTGCATCCATCTTCGCATCCTCTTTTGCGTAAAATATTGCATCTATGTTTGCATCCACTTTTGTGTTGGGTTTTGCATCTCATTTTGTATCTTCTTTTGCATGTACTTCCATTGCATTCAATTTTGTTTCTCCTATTGCACCCGTGTTTGAATCCACTTTTACATCCTTATAGCATCTTGTCTTGCATCTAAGTTTGCATCTTTTTTTGTGCCTATTATTACAACCACTTTCAAATCCACTTATTTTGTGCTATTATTTGTGCCATATATTATGCCTATCATTGAAACCTACATTTTCTTCCACTATTGCATCCACATTTGCATCATCTTTTGTGTCCAAGTTTGCATCAAATATTGTTTATGTTTTTTGCATCCCATTTTGAATCTACTTTTACATCCACTTTTGATTCATCCAATTTTGAAACTAATTTTGTGTCCACTATTGCACCCATGTTTGGCCCATGTTTACATCCCTTTTTGCATCCAAGTTTTCCTCCTTTTTTCATTCAACTTTGTGTCATTTTTTTTACATTCATTGTTGTATCCACATTTGTTTCACCACAATTCATGCTGAGTTTTATGCCCACTATTGTTCCCATGTTTTCTTCCACTTTTTCATCCATGTTTGAATCCTATTTTGTGTTCAGGTTTGCATCAACTATTGCATCTACTTTATCATCTACTTGTGTCAATTTTTCTATCTCTTTTTGCATCTACTTATGTTGTGTCCACTCTTCATCCAATTTTACGTTTATTTTTACCCCCAATTTTTTTGTTCACTTTTGCATCCCTTTTCCAGCGCACATCATATTTTTTGCATTGATGATATTTCTTATGACATTGAAAATTATGAACAACTGATGACAATTTCAATAATTATGATGATGATGATAATGAAGATGATGACGATGACATGAATTGTGATTGTTATGATAATGAAAATGATGATATAGACGATGGGGGTTACAATGACAATGATGATGATGATGCTAATGACCTTGGCCATTCTTCCCAATTTTTAAATGTTGTCACGGTCATAATCATAATAATTATCTTTGGTGTCATCTTCCAAGTCATCATCATTTGATCATCATTATCATTATTTTCATCTTGGTCATCATCAACAACAATAATGACATGAATGATGATTATGATGTTCATGATGAAGATGAAAACAATTATGATAAAAATTATATTAGTTATGATAATGGGGATGATAACAATTATAATGACGATGATAATGGTAGTGATGATGATGATCATCAATCATCTCTAAAAAATAAAGTTGATCATCAATCATCAATCATGTGTCCTAACAACCCTTTTCAAGCACTCATAACATTTTTTGGGTTGATGATATTTCTTACGATACCTATAATTATGAACAATTGACGAAAATGTCCATAATTATGAGGATGAGGATGATGATGATGATGATGATGATGAAGACATGAATGGTGATTATGACGATAATGAAATGATGAGAATAATGGTGACGATGATGGTGGTGATGATGGCGATAATGAAGATGATGACCCTCCCTCTAAACTACGGAGGTGCTCATAATGAGACAAAAGTACTCTCAAGTTGAAATATTCATATAAGAAGGGATCTGGATTGACAAGCATCAATGATGATTTACATCATCATAGCCAACATTGTCAAAATAGCAAGGCCTTGACTAACAAATTTATCTCTCCATTAGATCAGAGCACAATGTTGGGGGGCATAAATTTGGACACCAATGCCTTTCTAGGAACTTACCCCACCAGGATGTTCACCAGGTATGTCCTCACATGATCATTTCCTAATCCACTATCATAATATTTGACACCAAGAAATGTCAATCCTCATGACTATTCTTATCTTAGATTAATGTACTTGACTTATGGTGGTTAGTCCTAGTCAAAGTACAAATTCTCAAAGAATATTGGTCCCAGATGTTTATCCAATCAACCATTCTCCCTACTAGTGTCTTTACTAGGCTTACGACTGTTAGTCGTGTCCATAGTACATGACACGTGGATAATATGGTGTCTACCCTCACTCCCTCTCAACTAGAGAGGATACATCCACAAGCATAAGATTTTCTCAAGAATACCCATCATTTTCATAGAGAATAACATCGTTAATTTGTTTTCATCGCATGATGCCTTTATGATTAAGCATTCATAGATTTGTGGAAAAATATTTCCCCTTTTTTCATTTATGATGAAATAAAATCAAAAAGTGAAAGCAAAAATCATTAAAGATACACTATAATGATTTATCTAAGTCTAGACTCTAAGGTTGAAGTGAAAATTCATGTAAATGTTATATCTATGAGTTGTGCCAAACTTATGAAAACCTTATTTGCTAATTCCTATATATAAGAAAAAGAAAAAGAAAGAAAAATAAGGCCCAATGAGTGGTAACTCATGTATTCACTCCTTTGGAAAATATATGAATATATACACTCCTAGTCACACTTGATCACATGTTTGTGATGGCTAAATCATGAAATTCTCTTTTCCCCTTGCATTTTCTCTTCATCATTTAAGCACCTAATTGAGGATCTAGGGAATGTTTGTTTCCTAAGGGTTTAATGTCTACTCTTGGTTTACTTATGTCACACTACTTTCAATTTATGTGACGGAGTGAAATACATAAGTCTGTGGAGTTATTAGAATAGTGTATTAAGTTAGTCACCACACACACACATGTATTACATCTCATCTATCCACATGTGTGGGTTGGCGACTAATTGCTTGACAACTTTAATGGAGACTACTTTATGGCTTTAATGGTATAGCTTACAAAATATCTTGTTAAACATTGTGATTCATCCTTTCTTTTCCTCGAGACACTTGATAATATTGAAGTTACTCCCAATAATCCATGGAGATGGGGAGTATAAATTACTTGTGCTGGAAATAGAATTGAGAAATAGAGGTTTTCCATTTGCGATATTGGAGTCATAGACATTGGATACATGGTAGTAGTCCTCGATGTCAATTAACGAAAATTGCATTGTCATAATGTGAAACGAGGTAAACATATTGGTAACCTTGATGTCCTGATCATTTCAAATAATAACCATTCCACCCAAGTATCTCTAAGCATCAATCACTACTACTTGGAAATTCCTCCCCCATTTACTAATTATATGAGGTAGAACCTCACTTAATATTTTTGTTTCTTATATCAACATTATTGATGGGTGCTTTTTGTACCATTTTTCTTTTAAGAGTCTTTGTTTTCCTTTACTGTTGAGGCCCCTCATGTTCCATGAGACTATTTTCATCCAGAATTTACACAAAAAGGAAGTATAATGTGACTAAAAAAAACATGTCTTAAGATTTAAGTGCTTGGACAATTCCACTTCATTACTCCTATATTTCCTTAACCTGGGACCAAATGGTGAACATGATGGCCTTAAGGGAAATTGACCAATGAAAATCTAAAAAAGAGGTGACTTTTGACTTTATCACATACAATTTAATATACTAAAAAAAATATCCATAACAATTTCATCAATCAATGAATCATTAAAAAACATTATCCAAAACAATTTCATCAAGCAATGAATCATTGCATTATAAAATACAATCTATAAACCTTTTGGGAACGTTTTGCTAAACCATGCTCAAAAACCAACATATTTAATATTAATATTTAACAATAATATGGACAATAACACATTTTGATAAATTAAATAACATATTATCAAGCCTAAAGAATGTCACTAACAGAAAACTAAAAAGCATGCAACTAATGAAAGTGACCACTCAAGGCCACCATAAGACAATTAATCTATTAAGACCAAGATTAATGGGGACAAAGATCTACAAAGGACAAAGGCAAACCTATTTTAACTTTATTGTTTTATTAGGTTCAAGATGAACATTTCAAGATATAATGAAGAACATAATTAGTTTTATTGCATTAAGAAAACCCAAGCACATTCTATAACTTAGCAAGGAAGAGATGTATAATACCCATCTCAGCGACACAACACATGGCATTAAGTTACTTTTTTATATATAATTTAAACTCCTATCATAAAATCACAAATTTAGCATGAATGGAATGTTTAAAAGCTATTTCTATAAAAAAGAAAATATAATTTTTCTTATAGAAAAAAAATACCAAAACTAAATATATATTTTTTTTAAAAAATAAAAAAATACCAAAACTAAATATATATTAAAAAAACCTAAAACATAAGAAAACTACAATTTGAATTTGACACTCTTGTTCACTTTCAGAAACTCATATGGTGGAATGTGATCTCTTTATCCTCATCTTTAGCTTTTTCCTAAAAAATAAAAGCATACAAAAGCGAGAAAGAGCCATAAAGCACGGGGAAGATTTTTCCTAAGCACAAAAGCATCTAAAAAGTGGAAAAGGCCATTTTTATATGAGGAAACATTATTCACCCAAAATATTTTGCCCAAATTGAATTAATGAGTAATTTGGGAAATCTTCATAGCCTTCACTGTACTATATATTGGAGGCTTGGCCATTGAGAAAATGATGAGAATTCTTGTATTGTCACGCTGCTGAGATCTATCTTGAGAGGGAGAGTTTTGGAGCTAGGAGTTGGGGGAGGTGCTGCTACAACTACATCTGATTGTTGTAACTTTTGTCCAACTCCTTTATTAATATAGATCAGTTGTTCTTCCTTCCATATGTTTCTATTCATTGTTGACTTATTCTATTTAACTAATGAATGTATGGGATTTTGGTTTATATTTATTTATTCAATAATATTTATATTTATTCTCTCTCTTATGTGTAGGACCAAGCTTTGGAGTTAGCTAGGAGTGCTTCCTAGCTATAATAAAAACTCGAAGAAGACCTGCATGTGAGGACTCACAAGAATTCCTTCTCTTTTTCTTAATCTTTACTCTACATATTGATCTACTAAGAATCCTGAGCCTTAGAACAACCTTTCTCTTAATTGGTTTGTCCTAGGTTTCCGGGATAAACTGAGAGGGTTTTATGTTCTTCTAACCGTGCATTAAATCCTACAACAAAATGATATTTAGAAACTTTAATATATTTCACTATGTAAATGAAATTAGTAAAATGAACCCATAGAGGGGGTCATAAATGGAAATAAAAGTAAAACTCTAAACAAGAAGCCAAAAGTGGATGTAGCCATGGATGCAAAATTGGGAGTAGAATTGGATCTTAAACTAGCCATCAAAACAAGATACAAACAATCACACAAAAAGGGTTTTAAAGTAAAATTAAAAAAGGGTGCAACACTAGACACAAAGAAGGGAACAAAATAGGGCATATGAAAGGATACCAAATTGGGTGCAAAAAAGGATGCAAAAATTGACACCAAAATGAGGATGCAAATAATGGTGTAAAATTAGGATGCAAAATTGGGTGCAAAAAGGATGAAAGAAAAGACAAAACAAGATGCAAAATGGAACTAAAAAAGGGTGAAACCAAGGATGTCAAAAATGATGCATAACTAAATGAAAATTCAAACTAAAATCTAGGTGCAAAATGAGATGCAAATGTGGACACAAAATGTGGCAAAAGAAAAGGATGCAAATTTGGATGCCAAAAAGGATGCAAAATTAGATACCAAAAAGGATGCAAAATTGGACACAAAAGAAGAAAAATGGTGCAACAATGGGCATAAAAATGGCTCAAATTTGGATACAAATTGAGATGCAACATTGGATGTAAAATGAGGTGCAACAAATCATTCAAAACTTGGTGCAAAAACAAATGCAAAAGTAGACAAAAAAAAAAAGGCTCAAAATTGAATGTAACAATAGACACAAAATGGGATGCAAATATGGATGCAACACATGGTTCAACATAGGATGCAAATTTAGATGCTCAAAAGGATGCAAAATTGGATGAAAGAAATGGTGTTAAAAATGATGCTAAATTGGATGCAACAAATGATGCAAAATTAGATGCAAAATATGGTGCAAAAAATGGAGATAAATAAAATGCAACAAATGGTGCAAAAATGCATGCAAAATTTGGCACTAAATCAGATTCAACATATGGTGCAAAATTGGATGGGAAAAATGGTGTAAAAAAGGCACAAAAATAGATGTAAAAATAAATACAAAATTAGAAGCAAAAAATGGCATAAGACCAGATGCAAAAATTGGCACAAATTGGATGTAAAAAAAGGCACTAACTCAGATGCCAAATATGGTGTAAAACTTGATGCAAATTACAACACAAAGCTAGAAGCAAAGAATGCCACAAAAGAGGAATCAAAAAATGATGCAAAAACAGATGCAAAAAATGGCACAAAACTAGAAGCAAAACTTGTTGTAAAACCAAATGAAAATCTTGGTGCAAAATATAATGCAAAAAATGATGGAAAATTTGGCGTAAAAAAAGATGCAAAATTTGGTGAAAAAAAGGACGCTTTAAAAATTGTACAATAGAGCCAGATTTAGCGCCAGGCTGCTCATCCCAATTGAGAAAAAAATGCACTAAAATCTAGTTCTAAATCTGACGCAAATTGCTTCTTTTGTTGTAGTGAGAGTCCTGATGGTTTTAATGTGGATTTCTTTAAAGCTTGCTGGAATATTGTTAAACAAGATATTATGAATGCAGTAGAAGACTCCAAGAGGAGTAGAACTATTCTGAAGGCACTCAACACCTCCTTCATTTCTCTTATCCCTAAACAGGATAATTCCCTAACTCTTGATAAATTTAGACCCATAGCATTGTGCAATGTGGTTTACAAGATTATATCCAAAGTTGTGGCCAACAGACTCAAACCTCTTCTCCCCACTCTTGTTTCTGGGGAGCAATCTGGTTATGTGGAAGGTAGACAAATTCTCAACAACATCATTCAAGCACAGGAGGTGGTGCATTCACTGACTAGCAACAGGAAGGCTGGAATGATCATGCAGCTGGACCTAGCCAAAGCCTATGATAAGTTGAACTGGACCTATATAAGGAGGGTTCTTATTGCTTTTGGGTTTGATCATAATTGGGTTAGATGGGTCATGGCTTTGGTAACTTCTTCTAGCTTTTCTATTTTGGTAAATGGCTCTCCCTCTGAGGTTTTTATTCCCTCAAGAGGCCTCAGGCAGGGAGATCCACTCTCTCCCTTTCTCTTTATTCTCATGATGGAAGGACTTGGTAGAGCGATTAAGCAGGCAAAAGAAGAAGGCAAAATCAAGGGTCTTCATCTTTCTGAGAATGGACAGACTTTAACTCATCAACAATTTGTTGATGATACCATGCTGCAGGGAGTTCCTACAGTCAAAGAAGCTTTGGCATATAAACAAATTCTAAATGACTTTGGCATGGCCACAGGTATGGAGGTCAATCTCTTCAAATCTAAAATCTTTTTTTTTTTAATACCGATATTGCTATTCAAAGGAATATCTCCAGAATTCTAGGCTTTCAAAGAGATTCTCTTCCTTCAAAATATTTGGGAGTCCCTCTAACTGCTAAACCTCTTCATAAGAGCATATGGGAGCCGGTGATTAATAAAATGCAGGATAAAATCAGGAATTGGACCACCAGATCTTTAAACTTGGCTAGCAGGTTGGTGCTTACAAAGGCTGTTCTCCAATCTATCCCAGTTTTCATGCTTTCAGCACTCCCAGCACCAAAAGGAGTCTTACAACAATTCAAAACCATTCAAAGAGACTTCCTCTAGGGAAAGGGGGAGAAAAAAAGAAAATGGGCCTTAGTAGCTTGGGAAAAGATCTGCAAACCCAAAAATCAAGGAGGGCTGGGTTTGGATGATCCATCGGTTCTAAGGAGGGCTTTAGGAGCTAAATTATGTTGGAGATGGGTCAAAGAACCAAAGGCTCAATGGGCTAGTCTCTGGACAGAGAAATATGCCAGCACTTGGGAAATTAATGATCATATAAGGATGTCTGGAAATATAAAAGGCTCATGCATCTGGAATAAGGCCTGGGAGAATAGAGGCTTAGTTCAACAGAATAGCTTCTGGGAAATCAGAGAGGGGGATCTGGCACTTTTTTGGGAAGATAAATGGCAACAAGAACCAATACTGCTGAAAGAGGAATTTGTGGACCTCAAGAGAGAGACAGATATCATAGGGTTATCAAAGGTCAAAGATTTTTGGGACCAAACCAATAATGCAGGCAAATGGAGAAAGTGGAGGAATATGGTTTACAGGGAAGATAATCCCTTGAAAGCTAAAGTAGAGGCTCTTATGCAGGTATTGGAACAAAGGAAGATTCTAGTGACAGGGGGGCATGACCAGTTGAGGTGGGGCAACAATTATGAGGGCACCTTCAATCTTAGGGAGGCAAAACACAAACTCCTTGAGATGGATTCTCTTGCTCCGGATAGAATATGGCAGAATCTGTGGAGGCATCAAGGCTGGATGAAGATTAAACTCTTCATGTGGCTTGTTTATCATAGGAAAATTCTGACTTGGGATAACATAAGGAAAAGGGGTGTTCTGGGGCCTTCCAGATGCCAGCTCTGTGAAGCCCAAGAAGAAACCATGGAACACCTCCTCAATACTTGTGTCTTCACCTCTAGACTGTGGGATTCTTTCGCCATCATCTTCCAAAAGAGTGACAGGGATAGAGGGTGTATCATCAATACCCTAACCAAGTGGAGGCGAAATTTTTCAGATTACGAAATTCTTGGCTCAGCTTGGGCTCTTACGCCCAGCTTCATTATTTGGAATGTCTGGAAGGAAAGGAACAAGAGAATTTTCAAGAATGAAAAAAGACCCTTCCAATGTCTTTTTGAGCAGACCTTGGCTCAACTTAAGGAGACGGTTGGCACCATTGTGCGAAATACCCCTAAGAATCCTCCTTCAGATTCTGACATGAGGATTCTAGGACTGTTAGGCATGCAGGGGCTTATTCCGCAGGGAATGAACAAAAAGGTTAAGGTTATGGATACTGAGCAGGACTTCTGGCATCCTCCCCCAAGGGGCTTTCTGAAATATAACATTGATGGGGCCTCAAAAGGCAACCCGGGCACAGCGGGCTTTGGAGGAGTGTTAAGGGATGATTCTGGTAATATCCTTTCCATCTTCCATGGTCATTTGGGCAGAGCTACAAATAACATGGCAGAATCCATGGCTATGGAGCAGTGCTTAGACCTCCTGGTGCAGGATAATCGGCAAAATGTAATTATCGAAGCCGACTCTGAGTTAATTATCAACACAGTCAAAAGAATTAGTTGGGGTTCGGAGCCGGAGAAGGTTTCAAAACACTGGAGATTGATCCAGGTCTTTCAAAGGATCCAACTCCACCTCAGAGGCCTACGCACGGTAAGTTTTAACCATGTGCGTAGGAAGGCCAACAAACTGGCTGATTTACTGGCTAATCAAGGAGTGAAGTGTACCATAAACAGGGTCGCGATGGGTGGGCATGGGTTGCCTCAGGATGGTCTCATGGATCAGTGCGATACCCAAGCAGACGAAGATATGATGGTGTATCGCATCAAAACCATGGAAGCTCTGTTATGAGTTGCAAGTTTTTCCTATTTTTGTTCTTTCTTAAGTTGTGTGGAGGACTCTGCGGCCTGAGTAGTTGGTTGGAGGGATGGGGTTTTACTTCTTATAGGTTCACAAACGGCTGGAAAGGAGAAGGCGGTAGCTGCCGGAATCTGGGCTCTCGTGGCTACCGGAATATTCCTGATTCTCTGTACAAGGACGCAAATCCACCCGTAGAGTGGTTTTCGGTGTATCGGGGGCCTCTCGGGCAAGATGTGGTTTTCAAGTTTTGGGAGCGATCACACTCATTGTGCTACACATGGCCGAGGGGTGGGTTTGTTTACCACCCTTATCACACGTTAACTAGCAGTACTTTTGCTCGGTGCGATATGACCCTTGACCGTCAGATCTTGCATGGCGGATCTATGGCTAGGATTCATCGGGCAGGTTGGTGGGTCCATAAGGTTAAAAGGCGGTCTTCTTTGCAGCGCGAAACTTTCCTCTACCGTTGGATCAAGTTGGGAGGATCTACGGTCAGGAAACTGTGCGCTTATTGGTAGGTCCAACTGTCGTTTGGCAGGAGACGGGGCACCGCGCTGTCCTCCTCTGCCGTCGGTTGGGGCAAGGAGTACTGTTGTTGGTGTTTAAAGGCTTTTCCCCCATCCGATTTTGTTGGGCAGATTTTGTGGCCTTGATATTATTTGCTTTTGAAGGTGGGGCTGTTTTGTGGGTAGGGATCGGTGTTTTCACACTTCACTCGAGACCCTTGGTTTTTTAGAAAGTGGTTTTGACTAGATCCATGATTCCTTGTGGATGGTTGTATTCTATGTAAATATTTTTCCGATTTAATGATAACGAAGGTACGACTCTTGCTTTAGCAAAAAAAAAAAAAAAATGGTTATTAATGTAGAATTATGGAGCTACAGAATATGGTAAAGAATTACGGAATATAATAAAATGATGGAAATGAGAATAAAAAGATAGCATTTTAGAGGCCAAACAAGATAATGACCCAAAAGACTAAATAAATATACAATATTAGTAGCACTCTACATTAGCTCATTAGCTCTACCGTGTTTAATTTTCCATATCCTTTCGCAATAAATTTAAATAAAAATAAAACTACTCCTTTTCAATATTTTTGTTATCTGTGCTCTTTATTGCTTTACTAAATTATAACAAAATTACTTTAACACATCCCATAACTCTAAATGACTCTCATCACCATTTTACATCAAACTCATTATCATATCATACTAAACCTAATGTCTTAATATTATGATATATTAATATTAAAGTAGCTAATTTAAAAATAAGAATAAACACATTTGTACTCTTATCTTCTAGAAAGTCATACCTTCTAGACCAATGAATTTTAAACATCAAGATGACATTTGAAAATCAAACATCTATTCGATAAGTTTTTTGTCGCAATTTCAAAAAGTGGATAAGTAGCGTGTACGGTGAAGGGTTCTTTCCCCAAGCAATTTCGTGTTACCTCTCTTACATGGGTCCCACCGTACTTGTAATGTTTTGAAGGCACGGTAATATAGAATGGTGACGGTGTAACTTAATAAATACAAAAATATTTAACATAAAAAATTTAAATTTAAATTTTACTATATAGTAGTTAGTTTTGTGGTTTAATTTAAATATAGTTTAGGTTTAGAATTTTATTGATTTGAGTTTTATTTATTGGTGAAATCTTGATTTATGTAATTAAAAAAGAAGGTTCACATTTCAATGTCTATGTAAATATAGCTTTAAAAAACCTATAATATATTATATTTATATTTATATTTGAATTACATTAATCATTAAAATCAAAGTTGTTTTTTCATATCAAGAATTATATCTTTTATTTCTTAAAATTTAAGCTAAAATGTTTAATAAAATATTTATTTTAATATAATTATTAGTTTATAAAAATACGTATATTTTATTTTTAAAATTTGAATTTATATTTGAAAAAAATAATAATAATACTGATTTATTATTTAGTTTATAAAAATATCTATATTTTGTTTTATTATCTCGTCATGGATATTGCAATGGGTTTTTGATCTAACCGTTATTAGTTTGGGTTTGACAAAAAAAAATTGCAAAAAAACTATAATATAACATTACACATTGAAATATATGATTTTTTAAAAATAATGTAATTTATTTATGTTTAATTTGATTGGCTATCAAATTGAACATGTTATTGCCCTTTGCCTCTATTAATGTCCCCATTACCTCTATTAATGAACTAGAAGTACATAAATCACATCAAGATGTATGATGGGCATTTATGATACAATTTGATTTGGGAAGGTGATAAAATTATTGTTAATGAGTATAATCATTTTATATTCTTATTTTTAAAAATGACTAATGATTAATATAATCTAATAAAAAAAATATTTTCTGTATTCAAGCTTATGTGATCCATAGCGAATTAAGCAAAGTCTTTTGATAGAAATCACATAAGAGAAATTTTTGGCCAACATGTTTCGAACCAACAAGTGTGGTTCATCATTAGGATCAGATGATGAACCACACTTGTTGGTTCGAAACGCGTTGGCCAAAAATTTATCTTATGTGATTTCTACCGAAAGACTTTGCTTAAAAAATATATTATTTAAAATTACATATATAATTTAAATTTAAAAAGATTTATTAATGGTATGTGAGAGATATATTTTTATTTTTACATTATATTTTTAAGGGGTAGAGGTCACTTAGGTTTTTGTGTGAACTTAACCATATATGATAGATTTTACACTATTAATGAATGAATGATATTCAAAATAATAAAATGTTTGTAATAAGAATACATATAAAATATACTATATTCACAAACCAAAGTATAATAGAAATTTATAATATGACCTCTATACCCAGGTCTAATAATAAGATTTTCATAAGACCATATCCACAAACTATAAAAAACCAAATTTAAACTATTAATAATTATTTTTATGTTGCAATACAAATAATGTTAATTTACAAAATTTAATAATGCGTTTAATTACAATTTAAAATTAATCTAATTATAACATTTTAAAATTTTAAATCTTTGTAATTTTATTGTTTTCTACATTAATTTAGACATATTTAAATTAAGCGGGAAAAACTAGCTACTATATAACTTTAGTTAAAATTTGAATTTAGAATTTAACCCCCCATATACATATACATATACATATATTAAAATTTGAATAAAAAATATTCAATTAATATTTTTTAATATAATTATTAGTTTATAAAAAATATTGATATGACAAAAATGTACATTGCATTAATAAAAGATAATGATTGTAAAATTATGGTTTACTATGTATTGTGCAATAAGATGTTGAAATTATCAGTGAATAGTAACAAATATAAATTCTAATAAAAAATCTGTAGAAAATTATATATATATATATATATAATTATATATATATATATATATATATATATATATAATTATATATATATATATATATATATATATATATATATATATTCCCCAATCGAGGTCCGACTGGGCTAATATTGGTCATAGCACTGTGTGATGGACACCCTCTAGATCCCAAAGTGATCCCTCGCCACCCTCCACATGCTTGTATCACATGGAGTGGCAGCATCACGTATGGACACATTCAATGTAATTAACGAAGGTGACAAGGTTTGTTTAACACGACATGCTCCCGACCTTTTAGGTGTTCAATCTGGTAAGTCTATTGTCTGTGTATGGATTCAGCATAAGTGTGGAATTGAGAAACCCTACAACATGTGGCAGCATTCCATGGAGGTACTTTGCAGGGCTTTGGTTCATTCACGATGGGTTAAGGTCGTCGGTCTCACATATGTGCTTAGTCTTATCACTTGTTTCTCTGTCATGACTCCCTCTTCCTATTTGAGGGTTTCATGGGAGAAGGGATGCGCACTGTATAAAACGGTCTGGGACACATATTCTCAGGAAATGGATATGCTTGACTCTAAATTGCTTGAATGTTGTCTCGTTTTCTATATTCCCATGTATGTGCTCTATGGAGTTTTGTTGGCTCGTAGGGTATTCTGTTGATTAGGTCGACGGGTCGCTTATGGTCTCTCTGGTTCTGTCATTGGCATCCCAACATTGGTTTTCCTCTAGCATTTTGTGGCTACGACCCTAATGTCCCTAGGTATCTGCAAAGCAATGGTTTGTTTTTAATTCTGCTCTTAGTTGTTCTGCTTATTGTTGGACTTATGGTTTTGAACATTGTGACTTCTTCTTTTTAAGGCTCCAAGTCCACAATTGGGGCCACCGTTGGGTTTTGCATGGGTTGTGGTTCTCACAATTGAGTACCTTGATAGGACCACTTAGGTGCGACCCTAGACAACACTCTATTATTGGGTTTTGGCTTGTTCTAGGTCGGCATTCTGGGTATCAATTTGTGGGTTTCAGTTTGTTTTGTTTCTGGTACAAGCGCAACATCATGGCCCGCGTCGCTTATGGAATAGGCCGGACCACTTGTGGTTCTTGTGGGCATGGAAAGAAGGCCAATACAACCACAACCTCTAACAATCCTAGAACGTCAACTTGGAAATCTCATGGACGCAAGTCTACCTTCAAGATCATTGATGGAGCAACTACAACGTATCACGCGGGTTTGACCTCGGTTCGTCAGTTCATCCCCAAATGTGAAGCAGAGTTAAATGAGACAGTGGGACTGCTGGACCTCGACTTAGATTATTGGCAGACCCCGACGCCTGATCTGAGACATTCTAGGGGTCGAGTTTCTCATTATAAGCAAATTGTTCATTTATATTGGTTGTTGAAGAGCCTTCTGGTTAAAGCCCTGAAACACATCCCTTTAGGCTCGACGACGATTGTGAAGGCTTTCCCTGACTATAGAAAATATTTTCAGCAAATCAAATTTCAATTACAACAGTGAAATGGTCGTCGCAGCCACATCGAGAGGCATATCCCATGCATCCTGCAATCTGAACTTCATGGGTCAAGTGCAAAGGATCTGGCTCCGGTTGGCTCAGCAGATCACGAGTAGTCTGGCATATCACCTCTATTCTACTCACTAGTATATGCAATAGTTTTTATCTTTTCAGTACTTTTAGTATGTATACAGTTTTCTAGATGTTAGGCAGTTTAAGGACAATCATAATTATTTAGCATGGATGGATAGACTTATTCTATTTTGTTTTTGGATGGCTTATCATGCTGTTAGGTGGCCAATAGACCTGGTTTCCCTCCGGGGAAGTTGAGGCCACCTAACCATTCAACATATGGACGTAACTTATCTATTTTTGAATGATAATGAGAAAAAAGGTCCTATCAAGCTTAGATATCTATCTATCTATCTATCTATCTATCTATATATATATATATATATATATATATATATATATATTAACTTTATTAAATCAATACAAATTTTATAGGTTTGACTTGGGTTCAGGGAAATACCTTTTGCGTTATACTGCCTAAGGGTAGCTACTATCTGTTGCTTACCTTAAATATAGCTTAATTAAATTAAAAAATAGTAAATGCAAAAATAAAACAACTAATAAAATATTGCATCGTTGAATGTGATTGACGAACAATTAAGAAATTTGATTAAGTAATATTGTTTATATTAACATATATACACTTTAAAATATATATATATATATATATATATCTTATTTTTTATTAATATATATAAATTTTTATAATTAAATTTATTAAAATATATTTTTAATATAATAATAAGTCACTTTAAGTTGAAAATGTAGAAAAAAACTCTAAGTTAGAAAAATGGAAATAATATAAAAAAGAGAAAAATTAAAATTAAAAAAGTTAAATAAAAAAGAAATAAAACTAAAAATGGAAAATTAGTAACTAGTAGAAATAGAAATGACAGTGACTAAATAGCCCATAATAAGTCCTCAACAAATCACCTTACAAATCAATAAATTTAAATAATAACAAAAATTGAATTCATAATGTTAAACTATGGATAAGAAACAAAGTTTTTTGGTCAAAGACAAACTAATATGCAAGCAAAATTGAATGAGTAATACCATGTCTGCCGCAGATATAATAATATTTTTTATTAATAGATTTATTTCAAAATAAATTAATTTATAAAATTTATATAACAGACTGATTAATCACTCGAACATGTTGTTTTTGAAAGTTATTCATTAATGTTAATTGTTAAATAATGTTATAATAATGGATAAAACTATGTTGTTAAGGTTGGAGGGGGAGGGGTCATTTTTAGCCATGATGAACAAAGAGTTGTTCAATATGCTTAGGGACTTGGGAAAGCTACAAACAATCACACAAAGTTCCTTGCATTGTGGATTGGATTGGAGTTAGCCTCAAAGCATGGAATCACGCAGATCATTGTCTTTGGAGATTCCTTATTTGTTATAAAGCAATTCACGAAAGTGAAGAAAAATATCAACACTTCATCCTCCCCTTTGAGATTCCTTATTTGTTATAAAGCAATTCACGAAAGTGAAGAAAAATATCAACACTTCATCCTCCCCTTTGATTCTCAGGATTCATGCAACATTCTCCAAGTTTGATTCTTCGCAGATCGATGGAATGTTCCCGATGGTTTAGTCGGGCCCATCTCTCAAAGAGACACTCGTATAAGCGATATCATCCGATGAACAAATGGCTATTAGTTTTCACTCTCTCATGTCATTTTGCCTTAATATTCTCTGGAGCTAAGTTAATGATATATAAGTCGACTGCGGTGAACCCTTCACTTCGCACTAGGGAGAATTCAATGTTAATGTTCGGCATGAATTCCAAGCCTTTTTGTCCCTGTCTTGGAGTGATTCTCATCGTAATGGGTGATCTTTGGTTACCATCGGGCTCAGTTTTCAATTGCAGGTTCATCTATATATGATTCTATGGAAGATTTTGGCATTATCAATCGCTATCTCAAGTCTTTGTTGTAGTGTTCAAAAATTCAAGTGTCATAAGTGGTGGTAGTTTGCTCTTCTCTATTCCCAATCCCCCCACCACTGGTGAGCATTTTATTGTTCTCTTCACAACGGTTTCCATGGCAGGTCAGGGCAATTCTGAGGAGCTTCGTGAGACTATCAAAGCCTTAGAGCTGATAGACAGGTTGTTGGATTCAATGCAGGCATTGGTCGCTACAATCAGCAAGCTAGAGGGTTTAAGTGAGCGTCAACAAATTTCTTTTCAATCGTTTGTGGAGGATAAGCTCCTTGAGCACCACGCAAATATGGAACCCGCTTTGGTTAGACTTAGCTCTGAGGTGCGACAACTCTCTGAGTGGGTGGCAGCTTTGGAAATGTCAAATGAATGTGCTAGAAAGGATGTCGATGCAAGCAGTGTTGTAGGGGTTTGCAGTAGGCACAGACAAAGTCATCGAGTTTGTGGCCTGGAAGACTTTGACCGTAGCCCATGGTGACCACCGTTATGGTACTAAAAATAGTCCTTCTTTAGATTTCAATTAGTTTTTTGTCATGTAAAGTGTTGTTATGTTAGCTTGTAAATTCTGTCTTATGTTACAATCTTTTTATAGGTTGTATGGAGATTGTATTTTGTCTTAAGAGTAATGTAAGCAATGGAGACAATAAACATTCAATTTACTCTTTCAAAGATCTCTCTTTTGTGGATGACTCTAGATAAAAGGAACTAGATGTAAGGATACTAGTCCAAAATCTAGATTTTCCTTGATATAAAATTTCTCACCCATTCCATTTACTATATATATATATATATACACGCAAGGGAGTAAGTCATAGTTTTGGTTAGATGTTTCTTAACCTTAAACCATTAATACATTTATTTACATCAAAAACAATTATTAAACAAATAAAACAATTTTAAGATATAATTCAAATCCAAAACTTAACCATTATTCAAAACACCAAATCATATTTCATAAATTGTCAAAATTACTTACATTTCATAAATTTCTCACAAGGATTTTTTAAGTTTGAAAATTCATAATTAAATTTTATATATTTATGCAATTACTTTTTCTTTAATGGCAGATTTTTTGGTTGGAGGGATTGTCAATTCTATATATTTATGTAATTGTTTTTTAACTTTTTATTTAAGGACAATATTTCAATATTCGAGGTTGTGAGGGATTGTCAATTCTATATATTTATATGATTGTTTTTTTTTAAAGCAAAATTTACAGGTACGAGAGATTGTCATGTTTTTAAAACAATTTTAAAAAAAAATGTATTTTAGAATTTAAAATATGGTTTAGAAAGTGATTTATAAAAAAAGAATAAATATATAGTTTCCACAAGTTTTCAATAATAGAATAAATATATTTTAGAATTTAAAATTATATGTAGAATTTTTAAGTAATTTCAATAATAGAATAAATATATTTTAGAATTTAAAATAATATGTAGAATTTTTAAGTAAAAATAATTTAAATATACAATATACAAATTTAAGAATAAATGTATTTTAGAAATTAAAATATGGTTTAGAAAGTGATTTATAAAAAAGAATAAATATATAAGTTTCCAGAAGTTCTCAACAATAAAATAAATATATTTAGAGTTTAAAATTATATGTAGAATTTAAAACAAAAAAAAAACAACTTAAATATATAATATATAAATTTAAGAATAAATGTATTTTAGAATTTAAAATATGATTTAGAATGTGAATTTAAAAAAAAAAAAAAAAAAAAGTTTCTAGAAATTCTTAATAACCGAATAAATTGGATAGATGGTGATCGGGTGCTATGTTAAGGCACTCTTTGATGTGAAGTCACCAATTCAATTCCCCACCCCGATTGGGGTAATATATTGGACATGATGAAGATGTTGTCCCACCAAGCTTACAAAAAAAATGATGGAATAATCTCAAATCCCAAGGAAATCGAATAAATTATTGAATTAAGGCTTTTGTGATCTATATCAAGTTTTTGAGATAATGTTTTTGGCCATAATCACATCAAAGTTCATTTGTCACACATTAAAATTCATGAATGAATTTTGATGTGATTATTGGCAAAAACATTATCTCAAAACAGAGTAAATTATTGAATTAAGGCTTCTGTGATCCATATCAAGTTTTTGAGATAATGTTTTTTTGCCATAATCACATCAAAAACTTACAAAAAAATAATGGAATAATCTCAAATCCCAAGAAAACCAAATAAATTATTGAATTAAGGCTTTTGTGATCCATATCAAGTTTTTGAGATAATATTTTCGGCCATAATCACATCAAAATTCATTTCTCACATATCAAAATTCATGAATGAATTTTGATGTGATTATCAGTGAAAACGTTATCACAAAACCGAATAAATTATTGAATAAAGGCTTCTGTGATCCATATCAAGTTTTGGAGATAATGTTTTCGGCCATAATCACATCAAAATTCATTGATTATCAGCAAAAACATTATCTCAAAACTGAATAAATTATTGAATTAAGGCTTCTGTGATCCATATCAAGTTTTTGATATAATGTTTTTGGCCATAATCACATCAAAATTCATTTGTCACACATCAAAATGCATGAATGAATTTTGTTGTGATTATCGGCGAAAACATTATCTCAAAACCGAATAAATTATTGAATAAAGGCTTCTTTGATCCATATCAAGTTTTTGAGATAATGTTTTCAGCCATAACCACATCAAAATTCACGATGTGATTATCAGCGAAAACATTATCTCAAAACCGAATAAATTATTGAATTAAGGGTTTTGTGATCCATATCAAGTTTTTGAAATAATGCGATCATAATCACATCAAAGTTCATTTGTCACACATCAAAATTCATGAATAAATTTTGATGTGATTATTGTCAAAAACATTATCTCAAAAATCGAATAAATATACTTTAAAATTTAAAATTATGTATAAAATTTTTAAATAAAAATAACTTAAATATATAATATATAAATTTTATTTTATTTAAGAATTAGTAAAAATGTAATATAAAGTAAAATGTGTGCACCCTACATTAGCGTGTGATAAAATTTTATAATTCTAATTGTATTCATTAAAAAAAATAATGAAATAAAATTTTAACATGAATATGGTTAATTTTTTAATTTTCAACATTCCGTGTATAAATCTATATCTATAAACAAAACCAAAATTTCAAAGGAAGCATCCCACTGTAATCACTTTTTTTAGGAAATAATTTAATTATATATATATAATTTAATTCAGATATCCAATTATTTCTCTATATTCCTTGATGTGGTTAAGAATCTAGAGAATAAGGAGACCTTAAAAAAATGATTAGACCAATGGTTGGATTAGACTTCAAGTAAATATATTTAAAATGTTTGAAATATAAAGAAATATGTATAGATAATATATAGATAGTATATAAGTAATTGGTAATAGTAAATATGATAAAAGTAAAATTAAAATTATATATATATATATATATATATATATATATATATCTATAGTTTAATTTATAGATAAAACCCTTTTTTTCTAATGTATTGTGATTTTTCATTGTTTAATCTAAATTTTTGAATGCATAAATAGATTCAACACTTTTAAAAACGGGTAAAGCACTTGAATTTTACAAATTAAACAACTTAAACTTAAGTTTCTGAAAATTTCTATCAAATTTTAATTAAAATTAACTAAAAAAATATACTCTAAAAAATCATTTAAAATTAAACTATACCAATATATATGACCATTTATAAAAAATCATATCATTTAAAACCATTATTAATTACATAATATTAATAATTATTATATATATTTATTTTATACATATTTATATTCATTAAAAAAATATTTTTTAAAATCATATATTAATTTTATCAATTTTTAAATTAATAATAATAATAATATTAATAATATAACTTTATATTTTAAAATAAATCAAATTAAATAATATTTTTAAAATATAAATATTATACCTAATTTCTTTTTTCTATATAAATTGTTTCGAAAATTTGTTTTACATAAGTTGTTTCGAAATTTTATATATATGTGGTTGTGAAATAATTGCTATACATTGTAATGAAAAGGAAATATATCCATTCCATTAAAATTGTTGATATAGGATAATCAAAATTAAAAAGCCATAGAACACAAAGAAAACAAACATATAAAAATAAATCACTAAGCTATCAAAGAAGAGGAAGCAAAATAAACCATATAAAAATTAATCACTAAATTATTAAAGTACCAAATGAGGAAAGCAAAATGATCATGATGTTATGGGTGTTATGTTTATGGAAAGTCTTTGTACCCAAAAAATAGTCCTATCATTTTCATGATCATCACCTATGGGTTCCTTTTCATCATTATCCTAATGCATTTTTATTTATAAATCACTAAGCTATCAAAGAAGAGGAAGCAAAATAAACCATATAAAAATTAATCATTAAATTATTAAGGTACCAAATGAGGAAAGCAAAATGATCATGATGTTATGGGTGTTAAGTTTATGGAAAGTCTTTGCCCCAAAAAATAGTCCTATCATTCTCATGATCATCACCTATGGGTTCCTTTTCATCATTATCCTAATACATTTTTATTTATAAATCACTAAGCTATCAAAGAAGAGGAAGCAAAATAAACCATATAAAAATTAATCACTAAATTATTAAGGTACCAAATGAGGAAAGCAAAATGACCATGATGTTATGGGTATTAAGTTTATGGAAAGTCTTTGTCCCCAAAAAATAGTCCTATCATTCTCATGATCATCACCTATGGGTTCCTTTTCATCATTATCCTAATGCATTTTTTTTTTTTTTTTGAAAATATAATTTATTTGACTAGATGATATTAACCCATTTTAATTTTAATAAGACTATATATATATATATATATATATAGTTTCTGTAAGACACTTCATTTTTCATTTAAAAATTGGTTAAAGAGAAAAATAAGAAACACACTTTATACATCATCACAATGTCTAATAATTACTATGTTTAAAAAGAATATTTATTTTTTTAATAATGCATAAAGGGTTCACACAAATATCAACTAATAATAATTAATGCAAACACTAATTTCAAAACATTATATTATTAATATATTAATTAAAATTATAATAGTATGACTCTGATTGGGGTGCGAGTCGGTGGTTGGGCAGTCGAACAGAGGATTAATGTACTGTACCCCAAGTACATTACCATCGCCCCCCGCACACTCTAGGCGATGGGTGTGATGGCCCTTTGCATGATGGTATGCAGCGAAGATGGGAAATGTGGCAACAGGAGTTATTATAGTGTTGGCCTTAACAGCAGCGAAGGGAGGAAGTTGGGTGTTGTTGTTCAGATCACTCGTGGATGGGAAGACTGGTGCAACAGATGGGTTCAACGATGCCATCCACAACAACAAGTATATCGACTATTTGTGGGAGTCAACGGGTATGTATTCAGATATCTCTCAACCCTCGTAATGTCGACCTGTTCTAGTTTTTGTTTGAGGGAAAGGGGAAGTATTATGGGTGAGAATTGCGAAATCGAATAGTGCTGGAGGAATTGGGGGTGGAGGCTGGTGGCATTTGCCTAGTCTCGTGTCTGTTTCTTGCACGTGCTTGGTATATTATCCATTTCTCTTTTTTTTCAAGTCCTTCTTTCCCGCATGGGAATCTTGGAGATACTAGATAGAGGGCTGAGTGGTACAACTCGTAGGGTTCCTGCTAGTATAGGTAGAGAGACAGGCCCGGGGGGTAGAGTATGTCAGTCCACCTGCAGTCTGGGTGATAGCCCTTGATTTAGATGCATGTGTAGCCGCAAGGAGATAGGTAGAGACCTCGGCATGAGGGAAAAGGTCGAGAATTATGGGTAGGAAGTCTAGAAAGGGAGCGGAGCTGGTTATGATAGGCAGATAAGCGATGGCGGTGTTATGGGGCTCAGAGATGAGGGGATGATTGGGTTGGGTTCTCTGTGTGCATCCTGGGTAGAGGGGAAAGGGTATGATTGCCTTGGTCGGCTGAGTGATGGAAAGTGGCAGCGCTCACCAACCTGTAAGTGGGGAGTGGAAGTTAACCTTCTTGAGGTTGAGAGGAGGTGTTTGTGGCGAAGAGTAACCACTGGGGCTGGTAGTGGGTCGGCCCTCTCCGGGGAATTGACCTACGGGCACGAAGGACCTGGCATTGCAATTAATTGAGGGGGGAATGTGGGTTGGAAAGTTGTAATATTACCACTTGGATGCAAGGATACTGTTATATTACGTTAAATTGGAACTGGTTAACGACTTGTTGCAATGAACAGGGTTGGAACAATGGAACCATGGTTCATCCTGTGAAAACCCGTGGTCGTGGAAGAAGGGCCCAAGCGACCAGGAGGGACATGGACCCGAGCACGTCTGAGCTCCACAGAGGTAGGAAATCTATGGAAAGACTAATCAGTGAGGTGACAGAGGCATATCGGGAAGGCACAAATGAAGGAATTCGCAAAATTCTAGAGGAATGGGAAGAAGAAGTTAAACAGAAGCGAGACAGACACGGAAATGGAGGATTGGAGGACCCTTATCCTGGACCCTAGCAACACAAGGGGCAGAATCACTCAATACAAGCATACCGTATACCTGTATTTGCTTATGAAAATCCTACTGGGTAAGGCTATGGAGCAGATCTCGGTGGGCATGGTTGTCATTGTCCAAGGCATGTCGAATTATAAACAGGAATTCCAAAAGGTACAATTTCAATTGCACAAGCAAGATGTTAGACTTGACAAAATTGAGAGGCACATCCCTTGTATCTTGGAACAGACTGAGCTGTCGGGAATGAATGCCAAAGACCTAGCGCCTGTGGAATCAACTTCTACTGAACAGCATGACTAGAAAATCTCTCTTGTTAGTTTTGTTTATATATACGGATAGCTTTTACATTTCCTTATGCAAATATATGTGTAGGTAGAAATCTAGAGTATGGACATGAATTTGAGACTTATATAGCTTGGATAGAAAGACAGAACCTCTTTTGTTACTAGATGGCGTACAATGCGGATAGGTGGCCAATAGACTTGTTTTCCCACTGGGCAAGTTGAGGCCAATTAGCCAATCTATGTGGTGTAAATTTGCTTTATAAACTAATGAAAATGAGGATCTACCAAGCTTAACAAAAAAAAAAATATAAAATTATAATATTAATATATTTAATAAAAAATATAAAGAAAAATTAAAAGTTTTATTTTTATTTTAAATTATTATAATAATAATAAATTGCATTTTATATAGCATGTTAGATGTGAAAAGTACATAAAAGTTTAAGCAGATCTTGTATGTAAGTATATTTCTACTCTTTTGTGTACATAGTTATTTATTATATTAGGGGAATACAACAATTTTCATGACCAGATTATTTTGTTCAAAATTCAACAAAACATTTGAGGTGATCATCACTCTAATCATCACTCTACCATCATGTAAGATTATAAGTTTAATAGGGAATGTAAATTTTATGGCTCAATGAGGTTCGAGGGTAAAGTGGACATTAGTAGACTTAGGGTTTAGTAGGGTTTTGAGTTCAAATACCAAGCTCCTTTCATCTAGTTCTTTGGTATGTTCCCTTTTTGTTTCAATGCTTTGGTTCATTTGGTTTTCTTTATCTCAGTCTCTAACATTAGGTTTTTTGGGCAAAACCTCAAGCACACTCTTGATGGAAGAGTCAGTCTGACAACTGTGGTTTCTTTATTGGTTCCTTGAATTAAGCCACAAACCATCTCTACCACCCTATCTCCTACCTCATGTATCTTGCTCACTCTGTTATTGGTAATTTAATCCCATTCTCTACATTTTTTGTCTATCTCAAGCCACTAATAATGAAGAGAGATTGCAAAGTTGGATAACTTGAATCTAGCATGCAAGGCCAAAAATCATTATTGTCATAAAGTTCCCTATTACATCACCTAGGCACAATAATATGTCATCAATTTTAAAGAGAGCTACCACCATTAGTTCTCTAATGACACTAAGACCGAAGTGGAACCCATTGAGTAGGCAATCAATTAGGAGAGACATAATTTATCCAATATTCAATTGGAGACAAAATTTAAAAGTGTGTGCCAAACACATGTTTCTCCAAGTCTAGAGATACCCCATATTCAAACTCCTTAAGCTCTATTGGCTAAACAAGGCCTTCATTTCCCAAGTGGTGCAGGAGAGAGGACATCGATAGCAGGGCATCTTGCAAAAAGTGGACTTCCCAGACAAGAAATTCGAAGTTGTTTATAAAGTAGTCAATGATTCAATTGGAGACCAAATTTAAAAGTGGGTGGCAAACACATGTTTCTCCAAGTCTAGAGATACCCAAGTCTTCAAACTCATTAAGTTCTTTGGCTAAACAAGGCCTTCATTTCCCAAGTGGTGCAGGAGAAAGGACATCAATTGTAGGACATCTTGCAAAAAGTGGACTTCCTAGAAAAGAAAATTGAAGTTGTTTGCAAAGTAACCAATGACATAGATATCATTTTCTAAGACACTACAGATTCCTAACACACTCTAATAGTAGCATCTGCCCAAGCTCAAGCTTCTTAAAGGACTCCCTCTAATCTCATTTAGTTAGATGATGACCAAAAAGACCAAATGGATATACAATGTTAGTAGCACTCTACATTGGCTCTGCAACGTTTGGCTTTCCATATCCTTTCCTAATAAATTTAAGTAAAAATAAGACTACTAATTTTCAATTATTGTTATTTATTCTCTTTATTGCTTTACTAAATTATAACAAATTATTTTAACACAACTACTAACTCTAAATCACTCTCATCATCATTTTACATCAAACTCATTATCATATCATACTAAACCTAATCTTTTAATATTATGATAAATTAATATTAAAGTAGCTAATTTAAAAATAATTACACCATAAGGTGTTTCCCTTTGAAAACAACTCCCTTAGCTACCACTATGTACCTGTTTGTACCATTGGTTCAAATGTTAGACGATTAAAAAATTGTACACCATCAGATTAATAATTAGTAATTAAGACAAAAACTCATGATTAAAGGTTTAAAAATAATAATAGTTTAGTAATTAAGAGAAAAACTAATAGTTAAAGGCGTAAAAAATAATAATAGTTATGACAATCGGTTAGGGAAAAAAATTGTATACGACCCTTCCTCCGTTCTTTGCTTTTCAATGAACGCTCCTTTCGCTTTTTCTTTGCACTACAAATTTCCCTTTTTAAAGTTATTTTTCATCAAATACTTAAATATCAAAAATTTCCCAATAAGGGTAAGATTAAAGATTTATAAAATTAAAAGAAGTCTTCTCCAACAAAAAGCTTTACTTTAAAATGCCTGGGCTTTTGAAATCTTTGGCACATGAACACCAAACAACTCTAATTGTAAATTCATATTTAATTTATTTATTTAGGACCTTTTCACTCTGAAGCCATGTTAGTATTTACAGAGGCTATGATGGTATTTACAGATGCATAACCATGAGAAAGAAAGAGATATAGGGAGACTATTTATTTTAATAATGGAGTCCTCGAAACATCAATGTGGTTTTCTTTAATTAGTAGAAGGAAACTGGTTAACTTGTGTCTAACTTGCAATTTGGAATAAGCTATGATAATTTTCTATAAAATTTATTATTTTATTTCATAAGTAATCAAACTTGAGATTGTAGATGTTCATGTTATATAATGCGACAATATGATTGCACTCTTACCCACTTATAGAGAGATAATTATATTATTATAAATAAAATGCTTGAGTAGAAAATGGTTATTAATGTCATTAAAAAATTAATATGAATATAAGAATTGTATTACATACAAATTATAAATATATAAATAATATATAATTTCTATTTTTTAAAAATCCTTTTGAAACTACTTCTTATTTTGCAAAAATAGTTTAAAATTATAAAATACAATTGTCTCACTTGAGCTCTTCCACTGTAGGAATCAAGATTGCTTTGTGGATTTTGTATTGTACTATCCCATGATGATAGCTACGAGTTCTTGGAGCAACAAAAGTTGTATGGTTGTTATGAGGACTGGCTTTATTTTGATATTGGAACATCACTGCACTTTGAGAGGAGCCAAGCTAAAAGAAAAAGATGGAAACTTATTGGTAGTTACAGCTAGTGGCATGCACTAGATCCACAAAAATATAGGTGGTACGTGCTTCCTCCAATACCCTATGATCGAGCTCTGACTTGAGGACAAGCAATTTTGGGTGCTGCATCAGTGGTCTTGCAAGTAAAGCTTTATGTCATTGGTTGTGCCCCTTTTGGTAAAGTGGCGATAAGATACTTCATGGACCTGCTTGTAATTTTATCAAAAAAATCATGACAACTCCTTATTTTGGTTGCCTCGAAGAAAAAGATGGAAACTTATTGGTAGTTACACCCAGTGGCATGCACTAGATCCACAAAAATATAGGTGGTATGCGCTTCCTCCAATACCCTATGATCGAGCTCTAACTGGAGGACAAGCAATTTTGGGTGTTGCATCAACAATCTTGCAAGTAAAGCTTTACGTCATTGGTTGTGCCCCATTTGGTAAAGTGGCGATAACATACTTCATGGATTTGATTGTAATTTTATCAAAAAATTCATGACAACTTCTTATTTTGGTTGCCTCATAGGAGTAATTGACAATAAACTATATGTTTGACAACATTCTCATGTTGAGTTGCAATATATAGGTCTAGTTGGCTCATGTTTTGATTACATCGCATTGCCACAACCAGAGGTATCAATGTCATCTATCATAAGAAACATGGATAATGAAAAAAGCATCCCAATATGTAAAGGGAGTGCATTATAGTACATTATCCTAGCATGTCTTCCAGGGTAATGTTAAAAGATAAGACTCCCTAGTCCAACAAGTTATTTGGTTAGTTATTACAGGTTGTTTGGTTTCAAATCCATATACATATTTATATTCATATACAGATTACATATGATGAAGGTTCAAATTTTTGATGAGGGGAGAGGTTGGAGTAGAGAAACTTGTATGCGGAAGTTTACCCATCACTATGAAGCTCAAGTATTTGATATCTGAAGGAGAGAGGATGCAAGTAGTCTAGGAGCCTTGGGAGCTTTGGTGTTGAGGCCTGTAACAACAAAAATATTCAACCTACTGCATTGGAACATGAGGAAAGCTCATTGGGTTTCAATAAGCTTAACATTTTGGAGAACTGTATGACAATCATACATAATTGTGGTTGAATATCTACATACAATGGTTGTGTGGAGTTAGAGGTAAAAGGACAAGTCATATTAGATAGCCATGTGGTGTGTATGGTGTTGTAGCATCTTTGTTGAGATTTAGTAGGGTTCATGCTATTAGATAGTATACACCTGGTTGATTCATACCAATGGCTTGTTCTGGAGGAAGTTGTATGGGAATTTACTCATCCCTGTGGGTGGCTTGTTGGCATTATGATACAAGTGTTGTCCTTGATGGCAACTCACTCAGAGGTTGATACAGGTGATGGCAACTTAATCAGAGGACAGATCTTAGTACAGCAGGTCAAGAAAGAGTATATACGTAGGTTCACTATATACCAAGTCGCGTATACGCAGTTTCGCTATATACCAAGTAGGGTATACAAGCAGGTTCACTATATACCAAGTCGCGTATACGCAGGTTCGCTATATACCAAGTAGGGTATACACGTAGTTTTATGCACGGAAAAGCGCGTACATGTCGGGAAGCTTACTTTTGGTCCGTGGTAGTTAGTCCTCGGTATTTGAACCTATGGTTTTGGACCATGGTATCTCGACAAGTGTGTTGATCCCAAGTATTGGGCTCTTGGTATTGATTTATTATGGTTTTGGACCGTGGTATTGAAAGAAGCCTAACATATATAAGGAGAAGATAATTAGGCAAAGGAGTGTGGCAAGGAATGGATGTCTGACGAAGTGGGAAGATCTAGTATTGTTGGTTATCTGTTTGTGACGTTTGGCTAAGGTTGGATCTGACAGCGAAGGTATAAGTAATTATCTTTAGATCTGTACGCGGGTTGTCTCTGGTGAAAGCACGTACACACGCGGTTTTGATATAGTCAAGTAGCGTATGCATTATGAGATTTGGTGTTTCAGGTTGCTGTTGATTCTAGTGGTTGTTGCAGAGTTCTGGGCTCTGGTTTGTGTTCTGTGTTTTTGATGACAGGGTTTCAGTGATTCAGTATTGGGTGATTTAGAGATTTATGATGCAAGTATAAGTTGATGATTGTATTGCAGCAGTGATTGTTTTGTACTCATGGATCCAGTCTGAAAATTAATGAAACGTGGTCCCTGAAGAAAAGAAGGTTGTAGCCTTCTGTAGGTCAGCACCTATGTACTAGTATATTAGCTAGTACAAGAGCTAAGGGGGTTGTATCTCCCTTCTAGAAGTAGCTGGAAAAACGAGAGAGGGTTGTAGCCCTCTGCAGGTTGAAGCCTGCGTGCTGGTAAAGGACTGCACCAGTACATTGTAAAAGAAGTTTCTTATTAAAGAAGAAAGAGACGAATTGCAGCAGGTGGTTTTCACCCACATTGGGTTTCCACTTTATATCTTGTGTTCATGTGTGCTTCTTATGTGTGATGATCTGTTCTGTTTTACTGCACCTGATTACTGTTATTATGGTTAATAATGCTCTAATGAATTTACTGGAGATAAGCTAACTGATTCATAAGATTACTGCATGTACGCTAGTTGCATTTAACACAGTTGTGTATATACGTTGATATACTGAACTGAAGCCGCGTATATGAATCTAAGTATGAAATTGAAAAGTATCTGAGTTGATAATACTGATTCACCCCCCCCCTCTCAGTATTATTTCCAACAATTGGTATCAGAGTAGGTCCTTCAGAGGTAGCTTGATCGCTTGAAGGAAAAGATCCATCGGAATGACTAATCCAGAAAGAGAGGCACACATCAGGCCACCAATCTTTGATGGGAACAATTTTACCCACTGGAAGATAAGAACCACTACATATCTACAATCACTTGGAGGAGAAGTTTGGGGAATCGTAGAAGGAGGATACAAATTCCCATCAGCAACTCCTACAGATGCAGCAGAGAGAAAGCAATATGAGCTCAATGCCAAAGCTGTTACTGTCTTATTGGGAAGTTTGACACAATCAGAATTTATGAAGGTTATGCACTTCAAATCAGCTAAGGAAATATGGGACAAAATCATTCTGAGCTACGAAGGAGATGATCAGGTAAAAAGAGAAAAGCTTCAAACTCTCAGAATCTGGTATGAAAATCTTAAGATGCATAGTAATGAAAGCATAGCTAATTATTTCCTGAGTATGGATGAAATTGTAAATTGTATGAGGGATCTGGGTGAAGAATTTAAGGAAGTTGTCTTAGTTGAAAAGGTTTTGAGATCTCTGTCTGCTAAATTTGATTCCAAAGTGTCTGCCATAGAAGAAAAGGAGAATCTGCAGAAAATCACCATGTCACAGCTTCACGGAATCTTAACTGCTTTTGAAATGCGAAAAGAGGGACCATCAGAAGCCGCATTCGAAGCGTCAGGATACATGTCAGAGGAAGAAGATGAGGTAAATTTTGTCAAGAATCTTGAACGGGGAACTGGACGGTTCAAAGGTAAGCTACCTTTCAAATGTTTTTCATGTGGTAGAGTTGGTCACTATGCTGCTAGATGCCCTCATAACAAAGGAAAGATGTCTGAAGAAGGTAATAGAAGCTATTATACCCATGTTAAAAGTAATGACTCATTCAATGGTAGTGAAGACATTAGAAGTCTCATGGCATATGAAAAGAAGAATGCAGAAACTGAGGAAGTTACCAAATTAAACGAACAATTGGAGACAGTAACCAGGGTAAGGGAGAAATTGCAGGATATAGTAAATGATCAGAGCATAACAATTCAAAGACTTGAATCAAAGATCCTCTCTCTAAAAGAAGATCTTGGAAAATCAAGAGAGCAGAACAGAGAAGCTCTTGAAGATCAAGAACATGAAGTGATCAAATTAAAGCAACAAGTGGAAGAAGGAAGAAAAGTTGAAGAAGACCTAAGGAATCAGTATCTGGAAAAGGAAGAACAACATTAGGTTGAGGTAAATATCTTAAAAGGTAAATTAGAAGAAAAGGATAAATTGTTGCGATTTCAAGATAGTACTAAGATTTTGGATGACATTCTTGGTAGTCAAAGATCCCCTATTATCAAAACTGGTCTTGGTTTTTATGAATCCGTTGAAGGTGAATCTAGCTCACAAGGTGAGGCAAGAAACTCTAATGAGAAATCTGAAATGCTCAACAAGGAACAACCAAGGAAAGAAATTCCTCAAGGAAAATCCTTTACTCCTAACTATGGAAGTAATAGACGATTATTTCCTCCACTGAATAATGTTGAATGTTATGTATGTCATAATCTTGGACATGTTGCAGCCAGATGTAAAAGTAGAATGGTTCAAGACCATCACAAAAGATCATCGCATCCCAGGTATTTCAGAGGATATTGCTTTGCCTGCAATGCATATGGACACAAAGCAATTGATTGCAATAGAAGGAACATGAAATATGTAAGATGTTATACATGCCACAAACTTGGACATAAAGTAAGGGAATGCAGGAGAAAATTTCAAAATTCAAAACAAGAGGACCATACATCATCACAGTTCCAGGAATTGAAGAAGACAGAATTAGAGACAGAAAGGTGTGACATAACTCAGTTAGCTGACATAACAGACACAGGGGAATCTGAAAGTGAAGAAATTCAGTATTCCATCTTGCATACGCTGATATAATGAAGATAAGTCGCGTATATACGCGAGTTACAGGCTGCAGAGTCGCGTATATGGAGATCAGAAGAAAGGGCAGCAGAACAGACCCAGGAAATGGTTCGGTCATGGTTGGCTCAGGCTCAGGGGGAGCATATACTTCAAATAATGCATTGTTGGCATTATGGTTAGAAGTTGTTGATAAAGCTAAATGATACAATTTGCTGTTTGATCAAAGGAATGGTATTGCAGGTTTGGATGCTGATGCTTATGGTGCAGATCATATATGATGAATGATAGTCATGGTCTTGAATGAATTGCTGGTCTTAGAACTTGCATCTGCTCAGGGGGAGCATGGATGGATTGATACAACTTGGCATATACAAAGGGGAGCTCAATCAGAAACTTCAGCATGTACTCAGGGGGAGTATGGACAGCAAAAGGTATACCAAGGAAGAGAATATCTTGGTCCGCCCTTTGCCCTTGATGTCAAAGGGGGAGAGTGACTTGGTGTGGTGGTTGCCATCAAGTCTAAAGGGGGAGATTGTTGGCATTATGATACAAGTGTTTTCCTTGATGGCAACTCACTCAGAGGTTGATACAGGTGATGGCAACTTAATCAGAGGACAGATCTTAGTACAACAGGTCAAGAAAGAGTATATACGTAGGTTCACTATATACCAAGTCGCGTATACGCAGTTTCGCTATATACCAAGTAGGGTATACAAGCAGGTTCACTATATACCAAGTCACGTATACGCAGGTTCGCTATATACCAAGTAGGGTATACACGCAGTTTTATGCACGGAAAAGCGCGTACATGTCGGGAAGCTTACTTTTGGTCCGTGGTAGTTAGTCCTCGGTATTTGAACCTATGGTTTTGGACCATGGTATCTCGACAAGTGTGTTGATCCCAAGTATTGGGCTCTTGGTATTGATTTATTATGGTTTTGGACCGTGGTATTGAAAGAAGCCTAACATATATAAGGAGAAGATCATTAGGCAAAGGAGTGTGGCAAGGAATGGATGTCTGACGAAGTGGGAAGATCTAGTATTGCTGGTTATCTGTTTGTGACGTTTGGCTAAGGTTGGATCTGACAGCGAAGGTATAAGTAATTATCTTTAGATCTGTACGCAGGTTGTCTCTGGTGAAAGCGCGTACACACGCGGTTTTGATATAGTCAAGTAGTGTATGCATTATGAGATTTGGTGTTTCAGGTTGTTGTTGATTCTAGTGGTTGTTGCAGAGTTCTGGGCTCTGGTTTGTGTTCTGTGTTTTTGATGACAGGGTTTCAGTGATTCAGTATTGGGTGATTTAGAGATTTATGATGCAAGTATAAGTTGATGATTGTATTGCAGCAGTGATTGTTTTGTACTCATGGATCCAGTCTGAAAATTAATGAAACGTGGTCCCTGAAGAAAAGAAGGTTGTAGCCTTCTGTAGGTCAGCACCTACGTACTAGTATATTAGCTAGTACAAGAGCTAAGGGGGTTGTAGCTCCCTTCCAGAAGTAGCTGGAAAAACGAGAGAGGGTTGTAGCCCTCTGCAGGTTGAAGCCTGCGTGCTGGTAAAGGACTGCACCAGTACATTGTAAAAGAAGTTTCTTATTAAAGAAGAAAGAGACGAATTGCAGCAGGTGGTTTTCACCCATGTTGGGTTTCCACCTTATATCTTGTGTTCATGTGTGCTTCTTATGTGTGATGATCTGTTCTGTTTTACTGCACCTGATTACTGTTATTATGGTTAATAATGTTCTGATGAATTTACTGAAGATAAGCTAACTGATTCATAAGATTACTGCATGTACGCTAGTTGCATTTAACACAGTCGCGTATATACATTGATATACTGAACTGAAGCCGCGTATATGAATCTGAGTATGAAATTGAAAAGTATCTGAGTTGATAATACTGATTCACCAAACGGATTAGAAGAAATCTGTCTATCTGAGTTTTGAGCCTGGTAGGATCCACGATCGATTCCGGAGATGGCCCAAATCGTTTGCGACTGCTACTTTTCGGGCTCAGTAGGCGGTATAGCGCATGGAGGATCCAGCTCCACGGCCGTTTGTCGGCATCCACAGCCTGGGGCTCAAGCGAATCCTGAACAAAAGAAACCCCCGGTCCGCCAAAATTTGCCAGAAACGAAGACAAAGGGCGCTGCAAAGCTTTGGATCGAAACAAGGGTTTTGTATGACCATTCTGGATATCACCAGGATTCAGCAGACGAGAACAAGCTCGGCGGCGAGGTGGTTATCTGCAACAACGGAATGCGCAGAAAGGCAAACAGTAGCTTTTTTTCAAGGTATGGAAGAAACACCCCCTTCACTGAATATCAGAATGATGCTCTGTATTTTATCGGCGTAGATCTGGTTTTTCTCCTACCTTGGAGCTCCGAATGGGTTTCTTTCCCATCGATCCACGGCACCCGGTACAAAGCAGGCCCTAAATTAACAGATCTAGACCCTATCATGGCATATCGACCCTATCTCGTACAGATCCAGGGGAATATGCGCAGATCAAGACTTGGGTCTGTCGAACCAGATACCAACAAAAGAGCTCAGATCTGTGGACAAGCAATCGCCATACAGCGACCCCAGCAAGGCTCGGACCCCCCACTGCCAGGGGACCTGCATAAACCAGATCTGGAAACCCCATGGGATGGACAAAATAAAAATAACAGGGGAGCGAGGGTTTTTTATCAAAAAACAACCAATTTACCGAAGCTCAGCCATAAAGAGGCCGAAACACTCTGCCAGGATAACGATTGGATCCAAATCTTCATCAAACAAACAGGAGGCAGCCACCGCTGCATGCGGCTAAGCAAGAGTTTAAACATACAAGAGTTAAAAAACAAAATACAAAATCAACTCGGAATTCCCACCAGACACCAGAACCTGATATGTGCAGGACGTAGCCTACAGGACCATCTTACTCTGCAGGAATATGGGATCTGCCAGAACACCACCATATTTCTTAATCTAAGACTGCGTGGAGGTAGCAACGGATCTGGTTCAAAGGCTCCAGGCTCCTTTCGAGATGCAGTAAAGGGGAAAGAAAAAATGCAGGACAAACCAAAGTTACCATCAGAGCAACCCGGGCCACATATAGTAGAACAAAAACTGGAATATGCAATGCTCAAAGTTACTATTCCAGAGGTAACTGCAATACACTCTGACTTCTCAAAACATGTTGTTATATGTAGATTTAATGGTTTCTGGCCAAAATCTGATGCTTTACATCAATGGATATTTTCCCGCTGGACACCAGAATGTAATATATACCTTGTTTCAAAAGGTTTTTTTATTGTACACTTCCACACAGAGGAAGAAAGGGATAGAATCATCAATGAGGGGCCTTGGTTTTGGGGTAATGCAGGTCTCTTTGTTACCCCTTGGTTTGCTGAATTTGACCCAAACACTATGAAAATCTCAACAACGCCTGTTTGGGTGAGGCTTCACAACCTCCCATTACATTTCTGGCATCCCACAGTATTATATGCCATTGGGAATTCCTTGGGGAAATACCTAAAAGCTGATGATGATAGATATAGCAGAGGGATTTACACTTTTGCCAGAATTTGCGTAGAAGTGGACTTGAGTCAGGGGCTGCCTGATCGAATTTCATTAAACTATAACAATACTGAATGGTTACAACCCCTAGACTATGAAAACACTGCATTCAGATGCCGCAGTTGTAGGCAAACAGGACATCTCCAAAATTCGTGCCCACTGGCCAGAAAGAATGCAAAAGGAAACAAGAAACAGCAAAAAAGGCCAAATGGCTGGCAGAATACAGAACCGCTGGAAGAAGAGGACTTTCAGCCGGAGAATAAAGTGAACCAAGAGGAACCTGATACAAATATGGAACAGAATGGCACACAGGAAGAAAAAGCACCAGACCCTCAATCGGAAGACCAATTTAGGCAGCAGGAAAGGCCACAGCTGGAAGTTAGCGGCAACAAAAGAACTCATGGATCAGAAGGATCAGAATCCGACAAAGAACCACCAGTGAACACACAAGAATACACACAGGCCATCATTGTTCCCCCTTCCGACTCTCAGGGTTGGCGTAGGGTGGAGAAGAAGAAAGGCAGAAAAGTATAGGCTTGATGTAATTGTTAACTTTTTTATTTTTTTATCAGAGTACTCGTCCTATTCATGGACAACTATCTGCATATGCTCAAAGCATCTACAAAATGTAATTTATTTCAATATGAATATAAATTGCGACTTTTTTCTACGTGAAAAGATAATACTGATTCACCCCCCCCCTCAGTGTTATTTCCAACATGGATTATATTAGACAGTATCTTGGTCTCTGATTCAGAAGAAAATTTTAGCCAAAGAAGTTGGTATACGTGTAATGCACAAAGAATGCAAGAATTGATCATTCTAAGCCAATAAGGGTAGTAGTCTAGAGGTACATTGAAGTTCTCGGGACTGTATCTTTGTTCAAGATGGATTGTCAGAGACTACATTCATGTAAAAATCTACTGGTTGTTGTCTATAATTCTATTCTTTTGATTTCAACAGGTAAGAACTTGATCTAAGAACTTCATTATCCATTACATATATATACAGACTCTGTATTTTGAAGCATCAATGGTTGCATGTTGTGTTAATGTGGGTTTTTGAATTTTGAAGGGTTCCTGCATCCATTAAGGCTGAAATTGGGTTAATGTGGGCTACGGTTGTATGTTGTTTGGTATTGCACATTGCAGGGGGAAATGAGGCGGAAGCATCACAATAGCCAAACCCTGGAATTGGTGTAAGTTATGGAATGGAGAGAGACAATTTTCCATCACGGAAGCAGGTAGCTAAGATGCTTGGAAACACCATTGTCAATAGGTTCAAGATCTACAACTCAAATCCCACTATATTGCAAGCATTTTCCAACACATTCATTACAGTTATTGTGGGTCTTAAGAATGAGAAAGTCCAGAGAATAAGTGAAATCCTAAGTACAGGCCAAGCTTGGGTGGCTCAAAGGATTGCTCCTTACTACCCTTCAACCTTAATAATTTTGATCACTGTAGGGAATGAGGTCCTTACAAATAGTGATGGGTTGTTAGACTCTGCTCTTTTTCTTAATCTAACATGGTTGAAACATGTATAACAACATTTGCAGCTCCTAATTAATACTTAGGGTAAGTACTTGTAGTCTGTGTTGGAGAAGGTGAGGGAAACTCTTGCTGGCCACAATTTGGGTTTTGTTGGACTAGAAGTTGCTCGTGCAGAAATCTCATAATTGGTGTATGAGATGCAACTGTCAAATAAAAACATAAAATCTCAAACTAAACAAAATTCAATATCAAACATCTTAAAAAGAGAAAACTACTAATAAATATATTTAAAAACTAGCATAGATCATAAATAGTCAGAAGTTTGTAGCTGTTTTTTTTGGGTTTAACAAAAAAAAAAAAATCACTACAAATGGAGTTAAGAGAATAGGATTGGAATGAAGAGGAATATATGCTAATCTATCAACTGTACTCCTCACAAATTTTTCTCTCACACACTACATTTATTCATTTAAATGTGTATCTTTTATGAACTCACAACTTTTATGCTAGCATCTATTTTAAATTAAATGCACCCACAACCTCAATTTAGATGGCTTTGATATATTTTGCGCTAGCATCCATTTTAAATTCAATGCACCCACAACCTTAGTTTAGATGCCTCTGTATAGATATCAGAACAGCAGAAAAAAGTTGTATTGCAAGTGATGATGGAAGGCACAATATGATCATACTACCACCTGGCAATATTGTTAATACCCTGTATTACTGGGCTTCATGTGTTACGACTCTATGATAATGTATAATAGATATGTGAATGCCCGTTATCAACATCTATAGCTCAAATGTTAAAAAGTAACAAACAATGCACTCAGATTGACACTTTGACTCCATATTCCCTCATTTCTCCTAGGCACAATCAATTATTCGATTCATATGAAGAATCTCTCTATTCGAGTACATGTTGCAGTTTTGATTACTTCATGCTTGTTGAAGTAACATGTATGGTATTCAACTCTTAGGGTTTTTTAGATTTTTTTCTCCTTTTCGGTAAACGGAAAACAAAATCCTACAAAACACTCAAATTTCAACTATATGATGACATGATGCAGATGCAATAATGTTGGCCCATATGAATTCTAGTTTCAATTTACTGATTTTTTTATTTTTTCCCTTTTGTTTTGTATTTGACTTATACAACAAAGAAACATAGTTCTCGATCTTTTGTATGCTTTCAAAATGTTTCAAATTATTGAATTGGTTTTGAGTATTATCCGCATCCAAGATTTTTGTTACAAATATCGCAGGTGACACATTCATTGTTAATGCTACTCTTTCCTATGTCACTTCCTTACAACATTTTATTTCCATCATTTAGTGTAATTGCTAATACTAAACACATTCTTACTCTTATCTTTTAAAAAGTCATACCTTAGACCAATGAATTTCAAACCTTCTAGAAAGTCATACCTTATACCAATGAATTTCAAAACATCGAGATGACATTTGAAAATCAAACATAGTCTATATGATAAATTTTGGTTAGTCACAATTTGAAAAAGTATTTCTTTACTTGAAAAAGTGGATAAGCAACATGTACGGTGAACGGTTGTTTCCCCAAGCAATTTCGTGTTACCTCTCTTACATGGGTACTACCGTACTTGTAATGTTTTGACGGTGAAGCCTTCACGGTAATATAGAATGGTGACGGATGCTTAATCAATAAAAAAATATTTAACATAAAAATTTTATTTGAATTAAAATATTTAATTAATTTTTTTTTAATATAATTATAAATTTTATATTTATATTTTATTAAAATTTGAATTAAAATATTTAATTAATTTTTAAAATATAATTATTAGTTTATATAAAATATCGATATATAAGAATTTACATTGTATTAATAAAAAATAATGATTGTAAAATTACAATTACGATGTATTGTGTAATAAGATGTTGAAATTATTAGCCAATAGTAACAAATATAAATACTAATAAAAAAAATTGTAAAAAATAAAAAAACAATTTATATTCTTTGATAAAGGTGCGAGTGGGTTAATATTGGTCATAGTATTGTGTGATGGACACTCTCCGGATCTTAAAGTGGTCCTTCACCACCCTCCACATGCTCGTATCACATGGAATGATGGCAACACGTATGGATGCATTCAATCTAATTAACGAAGGTGGCAAGGTTTGTTTAACGCGACATGCTCCCAACCCTTTAGGTGTTTAATTTGGTAAGTCTTATGTCTATGTATGGGTTCAACATAAGTGTGGAATTGAGCAACCCTACAACCTGTGGCAGCATTCCATGGAGCCACTTCGCAGGGCTCTAGTTCATTCACAGTGGGTTCAGGTCGTCAGTCTCGGGTATGTGCTCAGTCTTATCACTTATTTCTCTGTCATGACTCGTTCTTCCTATCTGAGGGTTTCATGGGAGAAGGGATTCCAACTGTATAAAACGGTTTGGGAGACATATTCTCTGGAAAATGGCTATGGTTGACTCTAAATTGCTTGAAGGCTATCTATTTTTCTATATTCTTGTGTCTGTGCTCTATGGACTTTTGTTGGCTCATATGGTTATTCTCTTGATTAGGTCGACGGGTCGCTTATGGTCTCTTTGGTTCTGTCATTAACGTCCCAACCTTGGTTTTCCTCTGGCATTTTGTGGCTACGTCCCTGCTGTCCCCATGTGTCTGCAAAGCAATGGTTCGTATTTAATTCTACCCTCAATTGTTCTGCTTATTGTTGGACTTATTGTTCTAAGCATTGTGACTTCTTCTTTTTAAGGCTACGGGCCTGCAATTGGGGCCACCGTTGGGTTTTGCATGGGTTGTGGTTCTCACAATTGATTACCTTGACATGACCTCTCAGGTGCGACCCCAGGCAACACTCTGTTATTGGGTTTTGGCTTGTTCCGGGTCAGAATTATGGGTATCAATTTGTGGGTTTCAATTTGTTTTGTCTGTGGCACAAGTGCAACATCATGGCCCGCGCTGCTTTTGGAAGAGGTCGGACCACTCATGGTTCTCGTGGGCGTGGAAACAAGGCCAATACAGCCACAACCTCTAACACTCCTAGAACATCAATAGGAAATCTCATGGACGCAAGTCTATCCTCAGGATCATTAATGGAGTAGCTAAAATGTATCAAGCGAGCTTGACCTCGGTTCATCATCTCATCGCCAAATGTGAAGCAGAGTTAAATGAGATAGTGGGATTGTTGGACCTCGACTTAGATGATTGGTAGATCTTGGTGCCTGATCTGAGACATTCTAGGGGTCGGGTTTCTCAGTATAAGCAGATTGTCCATTTGCATTGGTTGTTGAAGAGCCTCCTGGTTAAAGCCCTGAAACACATCCCTCCAGGCTCGACCATAATTGCGCAGGCTTTCCCCCACTATAGCAAATATTTTCAATAAATCAAATTTCAGTTACAACAGCAAAATGGTCGTTGTAGCCACATCGAGAGGCATATCCCATGCATCCCAAAATATGAACTTCTTGGGTCAAGTGCAAAAGGATTTGGCTCTAGTTGACTCAGTAGATAACGAGTAGTCTCACATATCACCTCTATTCTACTCACTAGTATATGCAACAATTTTTATCTTTTCAGTACTTTTAGTATGTGTACAGTTATCTAGATGCTAGGGAGTTTAAGGACAATCAAACTTATTTAGCATGGATGGATAGACTTATTCTATTTTGTTTTTGGATGGATTATCATGTCATTAGGTGGCCAATAGACCCGATTTCCCTCCGGGCAAGTTGAAGTCACCTAACCATTCAGCATATGGATGTAACTTGTCTGTTTTCGAATGATAATGAAAAGAAAGGTCCTACCAAGCTTACAAAAAAAATTTATATAGTTTAACTTTATGAAATCAATACGAATTTTATAAGTTTGACTTGGGGTTAGTGCAATACCTTTTGCGTTATACTGCCTAAGGGTGGCTACTATCTGCTTCTTAGCTTAAATATAGCTTAATTAAATTAAAAAATAATCAACACAAAAATAAAACAACTAATAAAATATTGCATTGTTGAATGTGATTGACGAAAAATTAAGACATTTTATTAAATTATATATATATATATATATATATATATATATTATCTAGAGATTCAACACATCAACATATATGGAGATTTCCAAGCTATCATCAATCGATCTTCACACATTTCTTATCCACATCTACAGGGTTGGCTGTAACGTATCAAATGTCTCTGGGATTCTCTATAGGCGGTTACCTACGAGCACCTACACAGGGCACACAACAAGGTTGTTGATGCTTTATCTAAGCTTGGACTCCTCGACCCATTGGAGGGCTTTTATATTTCACTAGGGCAGATGGAGAACTATGCTGGTTTTTACATCTGGGATTTTTGGGAACATGTTTTTCTCTTGCTGCTTGGTCACTTTCATGGATTGTTATTGATAATGAGCTCTACCTATATCTCTGTTTTGGATTATGTTTTACTCTGATGTTGACATGGACTGAATCCTGTCACAACACCTTATATTTCTAGTATCTTTCCTCATGTTTATGTTGCATCCTCATGGATCAGATGTACTGACTTTACTACATAAATAAAATCAGTGTTTTTTCTCCTCTAAAAATAAATAAATAAATAAATAAAATTATATATATATATATATATATAGATATATATATATATATATATATATATATATATATATATATATATATATATATATATATATATATATAGATATATAACTTTTTATAATTAAATTTATCAAAATATATTTTTAATCTAATAATAAGTCACTTTAAGTTGAAAAAAAGAAATTCTAAGTTAGGAAAATGGAAATAATATAAAAAGAGAAAAATAAAAATAAAAAATTTAAATAAAAAATGAAAAATTAATAACTAATAGAAATAGAAATGAAAGTTACTAAATAGCCCATAATAAGACCTCAACCAATCATCTTACAAATAAATAAATTTAAATAATAACAAAAATTGAATTCCCAATGTTTTTTTTACAGAAATAGATAGTGGATATATTAGATACTTGGCCTTAAAGCCAAAAAGTAGTTTACAAAAGGAGAGCTTGATTCCATGAGTGCTTCACAACCTTGCAAGGCAGTGTCATTTATGCTTAGTTCACATCTCTTTTTAGTTGCTACTATGAGGTCGATTTCAGAGATTTTCCCCAGTTTGTGTATACATACATACTGATTTAACAATAGACAGTAAAACATGAACAATTCACTAAGTTAAGGAATTGGTTCCCATGTTTCATGTCCGCCTCTGAGCAGAGCTCCAGCCGTAAGAAGGGCTACTTTGTTGGCTTCAATGTCCGCCTCCTTATTATTGGCTCTCAACACATGGTAGAAATTCAAATTTTGGAATGAGTCTCCAATATCCACTATTCTGAAGATCAACCTTGCAAGCCGAAGATCCATTGGCTTAGAATGAGTCACCATAGTGTTGATCATAACCTGAGAATCTCCAAGTACATTAGCCTCCCTGATGTTCAGCCCTTTCATTAACTTGAGACCTTGGAGAAGAGCCAAAGCCTCAGCTTGAATGCTAGATGCGATGCCCAATCCCCAAGTGAAACTATGAATCCTTTTTCCATTTGGATTTAAAATGACACCTCCAGCGCCAGCTCTTCCTGGGTTGCCCTTTGCAGCCCCATAAAAAAAAGAGAGTGTCTTGGATGATTTGTAATCCATCCTTGGAATTCTTTTGCTGTAGCTCTTATTTGCCAATCTTTGAGGAGGGAGATGCTTTTTGCAATTTTTTGGAACTGAAGATCAAGAGAAGAGCCCCAGTTTATGTCTTGCTGACTTAGACTTGAATCATCTTTGTGCTCTCTGAGGCACTCTTTTAACTTGAATTTAATCTTAACTACCACAAGCTTGGCATCCTGTTCACGACTTCTGAAGATCCTTTTATTTCGCTCAAGCCAAATCTGCCAACATATTATTTTAGGGAGAGTAGACCAAGCAGCTCTGATAATTTTTTTTTTGGAGGGGGACCAGGATACCTTTTCAACCATTTAGCAAAAAATTCGGGAATGGAAGAAGGCAAATCAAAGCTGGAACTCAGAGATCCCAGCAGCTCGGTCCAAATGTGCTTCGTGAAGGTGCAATCTAGCGTCAGATGGGTTCTGCTTTCCTAGTTTTCCTTACAAAGGATGGACCTTGAAGGACCGTGGAAATCTCGCTTCTAAAGATTATCATCAGTGAAAATTTTGGAGTGGCATAGCAACCAGTTGAAGAAGTCAATTTTTGGCAAGGAGGGATGATGCCATATCCCTTTCCACGGTTCTGGGTTCATGGCCACATGAGGGTGCTCACATAGCTTGGCGTAGCCAAGAGCTACAGTGTATCCACCAGTCTACGCATCCCATCCTCTTGAATCTCGATTTCATGCCAGCGTTGGAGCCAGGCCGTGAATCTTGGATAACAGACTCTCTCGCTCCATATACAAATCGGGGGGCATTTGAATATTCTAGCCAGCCCAACGTGAGTCCTGCCAAGCGGAGATGTCCCACAGGGAGCGCATTCCAGCCTCGTTCATCCAAGTGCGCAGCGCTTGGAGAGAGTGACAGTCCCCCAATGGCTCATTATTCATTATCCTGTGACTTTGATCCTTTTTCCATTACCGGGAATCCAGAAGGCATGGTCCTTGATGAGCGGGTAGGCTTTGGTACAAAGCTTCAGGAAGGGTGTATTTCGGTGCATCAGAGGATGGTCTAAGCAACGGGAGCGCTTGCCTTTGAAATATTTTTTCCACAGAGCCAATTGTGCCCAGCCTAGGTTAGGCGTAATAATTCTCCAGATTAATTTAGCTCCCATTGCAATATTATGATTTCCAAGATTTTTAAAATTCAAACCTCCTTCCAACAGAGGTTTGGAGATGGAATCCCAGTTGACTAGCAGAATTTTTTTCTCATTCTGCTTGCCCCCTTCCAAATTTATTTTCGAATGATCTCCTCCATTTTCTTGACAATACCAGTTGGAGCAAGAAGGACAGAAAACTGAAATAAGGGAAGACTATTAAGAAAAAATTTGATGAGGACGGACTTACTAGCAATGTTAATCCAGGAAAAGCCCCAGGAAAGCAACTTGTACTTGAATTTCTCCAATTGGGGGAGCCAATCTCTGCTGTATGCTCTTTTGAGAAAAACAGGGAGGCCCAAGTACTTGAAGTAAGTCCAATTTGAGGAGGCGGCGAAACCAAAGATTCTGGAAATAGAATTTAGCAAGCTAGAAGTGGTGTTCCAACAATAGATATGACATTTGCTATTATTTAGGTTGCTTCCTGAAATCATACAAAACTTGTCCAGAGCTCCTTTAAATCTGGAGGCCATAAGCCCAGAAGCTGCTCCCAATAACAAGGTGTCATCCGCAAAGAGGGCATGATTTATGTTTTTAACACCTCTTGCAATGCAGAACCTGGCAATATCCTGATCCATCCTTTTTTTTGTCTAACTAAAAACTAAGGACAGAGGCTTGAAGAACAAATAGAAGAGGTGAGAGAAGGCACCCCTGCCTAAGCCCTCTTGTGGCTTTGAAAAAATCAGCAGCTCTGCCATTCACTAATGGGGCAATCCAAGGCTCCGAAATGCAAGCCCGAATCCAATTTATAAATTTCTCACCAAATCCAAGTTTATGTAGGACTTTCAGCAGAAAACTATGTCTAACTCTATCAGATGCATTTGCAAAATCAAGTTTGACAACCATACCTTTTTCATTGCGACTCAAACTTGAGTGGATTGCCTCTTGGACTAGAATGAAATTGTCCACAGTCTGTCTACCTTGAATGAAGCCTCCTTGGCTTCTTCGGAATGATTTTGGAGAGGATGGGCTTCAGTCTATTAGCAATGACTTTGGTGATAAGTTTGTAACCAATATTACAAAGCGAAATCAGGCGAAACCTATTGAAGGAGTTGGCTCCCTTGTCTTTGGGAATGAGAGCAAGAAAAGCAGAGTTTGTGTTGCCTCTGATTTTCTGGCAAACTTGGGACTTTAGCACCATTTTGTAAAGATCTTTTTCCACAATCGACCAGCAAACTTGGAGGAATCTGGCTGAGAATCTATCCGGTCCAGGGGCTTTGTCTAGGTCCATGGCAAAGAGGGCGTCCTTGACTTCGTCCTTGTTGACTTTAGCCTCAAGGAGATGATTCATTTCAGCATAAATCAAGGAGGGGACCACGTCCATCATATCAGAATTTTGATCCAGATTTATATCTTCACTATACAATTTTTTAAAATGACGGGAGGTTGCTTTTTTCATGTTTGCATTATCCTTATGAATGATAATGCCCTCTTTGATTTTGGAGATGGAATTTGTACATTTCCTTGCCTGAGCTTGTTTACGAAAGAAGGAAGAGTTCCTGTCCCCTGATTTAAGCCAGAGACTACGTGACTTAAGTCTCCAGTATTCTTCCTCAACTAGACAAGCCTTGTGGTAGTTTTGCTGAAACAGGGCTTCTTTATCTAGAATTTCTTTTGTTATATCAGCTGTTTCAGCATGGAGATGATGAATTTCCAGAGTGCGTTAATTTTTTTTCTTTCGATGGCTGGGTTGGGCAGAGATTTGGCCCAACTTTTCAAAGCGCTTTTCACTCTTCTGAGCTTCTCTTTCCAGACAAAAAGGGGGAGCCTTTGACCGGCTGCAGTCAAATGCCCTTAACTAATAGCATGAAGTCTGATTCCTTACCCCAGAGCGGGCTAAATCTGAAGGGAATAGGTCCCAGATCAAGCTGAAACACTAGTTCTAGCTTGATGGGTTTATGATTAGATGTGATGCATGGGAGAATATGGACTCTAGCCTCTAATCCAAGTAGAAGAAAAGACTTTGAAGAAAGAATCTGTCCAACCTGGCAGCGATGTGACCAGGGCCAATTCTTTAATTAGTCCAAGTGTACTTGCTAGAGATTGGCTTGATGTCCAACAGATCCCAGTCCTGCATAAGATCCTCTGCCCATTCCCTTGCCGGGTCCTGAACAATGCTACCTCCTCTCTTGTCTGCTACCAGGAGAGTGAGATTCAGATCTACGGTAATGATGGTATTCTCGAGGTTAACGAGATCTACTTGGTTTCTTATGGAGTCCAAGTAGGCGTTTTTTTCCCCAACGTTCACAAGGACATACATGTTGAAGAGACTAAAAATCTGATTTGTATCTAAATGCTGCAATTTTAAGAATAGCCAGTGAGAGTTGAGGGTCTCAGAAATGACTGAGAATTTGTTAGCGTTCCAGAAGGTGCCCACCCCACCGGAAGCCCCTCGGACCGAGATTGCTTTCGCCTCACATTTATTCCAGAGTTTCTTACTTACCTGAAGGAAGGCGGAATCCTCCAGTTTGGTCTCCTAGATGAGGAGTATGTCTGGAGCTTCTGTACTGATTAAACTTCTGACAGCTTCTTCTTTGATTCTACTCCCCATACCTCTACAGTTCCAGGAGACAATCTTCATCATTTGAATTTTTGATTGGCTCCCTTGGAGCCTTGGGGTTGATTTCTTGCCATCTTTGGTTTTGTTGCTAATAGCTTCTCAAGAGTTGGCTGGCTACCTTGGAGCTTTTCTTTGAAAGTTTCCTGCTCTCTTTTTTCCTGATCTGTTTTGCGGCCTCTTGTGGATCTCCTTATCGAGGCTTGAGATTCTCCTATTTTGCCTTCTTCCTTCGAGTCTTCCAATTTTTGCTCAACTTCCTTGACTTCTACAGTGTTTCCTTTGGGCCTCTCAACAAGGTTTGCCCCCTTGGGAGAAGAGGGGGTACCTTTTGTGAGGGGGGTTGATTTTTGGATGTTTTCTTCCTGTGTTTCCTCTATTTGTGAGCTTAGAGGGGCGAATTTATTTTCTTGCTCCAAGCTGAAAGGGGGTTGCTGAGCCTGTTGAGGTCCTCTTCTGATTGGACCAACATGATTTTGGGTTTTCTTGGCACATTTGACCTGATTCCAGCCTTCTTCTTTACCCTTATCTGATTCAACATTGGTTGGGCATCCTCTGGTGAAGTGACTGTAGACATGGCATTTTCGGCACTTGAAGGGCAACTGCTCATAGTCTAGCTTCTGCAAATGAGTCCAATTTCCTACTTGGATTTTGATGGCTTCCGGAAGTCCCACCTCTAGGTCTACTTCTACGCAAATTCGGGCACATTCATATTGATCTTTGTTGTTTGCCAAATCTATGAATTTCCCAAGGGCGTTGCCGATGTGCTTCAATGAGTCCCAGTTCCAGCAATGCACTGGGAGGTTCGGAAGCCTGACACACACCGGAACAACCGTTGGAATGTCGATTGCAGGGTCAAAATCCGGAGTCCATTTTTTAAGATAGAGGCCCTGAGGCCCCATGAAATAGGGGCCATTCTAGAAGATCAGATCCTTGTCTTCCTTAGAGGTGAATTCAAAGAGGAAAAACCCTCAGCCTAAGAAATAAGAAGTGACACTATTCTTGATCAATGGAGCCCAGTTCTTGTTAACCCAATTCTCAGTGGACTTAGGAGAAGGCCATAGATCGGTGAATTGGCCAACGAGGGCCCGCTCAGCCAAGGACAGGGTGACTTGGATTGGAGTCTCTAACGGCAGGGAGATTTTAGGAATATCCTCGAGCCTCTTGACGAATTTGGCAACTTCACTCTTTTTCTTTTGCAGCAAACCGACCAAGAGCCGAGAGAAGGCTTCGACAGAAGAAGCGGGGGGGGGGGGGGGGGCGCTGTTTGGGGTGAGCCTAGGACCTCCATGAATGCGAACTTCGAACTCCTCCTAGCAGCAGCGAGCCAAACAGAACGTAGGCTCTTAACTGAAGCGCAGGAAAGCTGCAAGACAGAGGGCCCAGGCCTCGGGGCTGCAGGGCAGGGGGACCTAGGGCGCAGAACAGGCGCCGAAGTGCAGGCAGAGAGCTAGGGTTTCATGGGTCCATAGCTTTAGGGGGGCCATGCGACTAGATCACCCATCAGATTTTTTTTTCGAATTCCCAATGTTAAACTATGGATAAGCGACATAATTTTTTGGTCAAGGACAAACTAATATGTAGACAAAATTGAATGTGTAATACCATGTATGTCGTAGGTATAATAATATTTTTTAGTAATAGATTTATTTCAAAATAAATTAATTTATAAAATTTATATAACAGAAAGATTAATCAGTGGAACATGTTATTTTTGAAAGTTATTCATTAATGTTAATTGTTAAATAATGTTATAATAATGGATAAAATTATGTTGTTAAGGCTAGAGGGGGAGGAGTCATTTTTTGCCATGATGAATAAAGAGTTGTTGAATATGCTTGGGGACTTGGGAAAGCTACAAACAATCACACAGAGTTCCTTGCATTGTGTATTGGCTTGGAGATAGCCTCAAAGCATGGAATCACGCAGATCATTGTCTTTGGAGATTCCTTATTAGTTATAAAGCAATTCATGAAAACAAAGAAAAATATCAACACTTCATCCTCCCCTTGGATTCTCAGGATTCATGCAGCATTATCCAAGTTTGATAGAGTAAAATTCTTCCACATATATAGAAATTTGAATACAAGTGTTGACGAACTTGCAAAAAGAGGGTCCACTATGTCTCAAGGGATCATAGATATCAATGCAAAATTACTCTCATATATAGTTCCATAAATGAATTGCAACCATTGTTATCCTTGGCATGAAGGGGAATGTTTAATGGCCTTCATTTCCCAAACCTTGATTCTCCATAGATCAATGGAATGTTCCCAATGGTGCAGTCAGGCCCAACTCTAAAAGAGACACTTTTATAGGCGACCTCATCCGACAAAAAAATAGCTATTAGTGTTCACTCTCACCTGTGATTTTGCCATAAATTTCTTTGGAGCTAAGTTAATGATATATACATCGACTGCGGTGAAACCTTCGCTTCGGACCAGGGAGAATTCAATGTTAATGTTTGGCATGAATTCCAACGCCCTTGTCCTGGAGTGATTCTTATCGTAATGTGTGATCTTTGGTTACCAACATGCTCAGTTTTCAGTTGCAAGTTCATCTATATATGGTTCTATGGAAGATTTTGGCGTTATCAATTGCTATCTTAGGTCTTAGCTGTCAGGTTCAAAAATTCAAGTGCCATAGGTGGTGGTAGTTTTCTCTTCTCTGTTCCGAGTCCCCCAAGGCTGGTCAACATGTTATTTTTCTCTTCACAACTGTTTCCATGGTAGGTCAGGGTAATTTTGAGGAGCTTGATGAGACTATCAAAGCCTTAGAGTTGATACACAGGTTGTTGGATTCAATGCAGGCTCTGGTCGCTACAATCAGCAAGCTAGAGGGTTTAAGTGAGTGTTAACAGTTATTTTCAATCCTTTGTGGAGGATAAGCTCCTTGAGCACCATGCAGATATGGAGCTCGCGCTGGTTAGACTTAGCTCTGAGGTGCAACAACTCTCTAAGTGGGTAGTGGTTTTGGAAATGTCAAATGAATGTGCTGGAAAGGATGCTGAGGCAGGCAATGTTGTAGGGGTTTGTTGTAGGCGCAAATAGACTCACCGAGTTCGTAGCTTGGAAGACTTTGACGATAGCGCATGGTGACCACCCTTATGGTACTGAAAATAGTCCTTCTCTAGATTTTAGTTAGTTTTTTTCAGGTAAATTGTTGTTATGTTAGCGTGTAAATTTTGTCTTTTGTTAAGATCTTTCTATAGGATGTATGGAGATCGTATTTTGTCTTAAGAGTAATGTAAGGAATGGAGACAATAAACATTCAGATTACTCTTTCAAATATCTCTCTTTTATGGATGACTCTAGATAAAAGGGACTAGATGTAAGGATACTAGCCCAAAATCTAAATGTTCCTTAATATAAAATTTCCCACTCATTCCATATATATATATATATACAAAAGAGTAAGTTATAGCTTTGGTTAGATGTCTCTTAATCTTAGATCATTAATGCATTTATTTACATCAAAAAACAATTATAAAACAAACAAAACAGTTTTAAATATACTCCAAATCCAAAACTTAACAATTATTCAGAAAACCAAATCATATTTCAGAAATGGTCAAAATTACTTAGATTTCATCCATTTCTCACAGGGTTTTTTAAAGTTTGAAATCCCCTAATTAAATTCTATATACAATTCCTTTTCCTTTAATGGAAAATTTTATATATATGTCATTATTAAATTTAATATACAATTACTTTTCCTTTAATGGAAAATTTTATATAAATGCCATTATTATTATTTTAATGGAAAATTTTTTGGTTGTGAGGGATTGTCAATTCTATATATTTATGTGATTGTTTTTTAATTTTTTCTTTAATGCTAATATTTTTGGTTGTGAGGGATTGTCAATTCTATATATTTATGTGATTGCTTTTATATGGCAAAATTATTGGTTGTGAGGGATTGTCATTTCTATATATTTATGTGATTGTTTTTTAATTTTTCTTTAATGCTAATATTTTTTTTTTTGTAAGTTACGGTAGTGCCTTTCTTTTTCTATTCATATAAAAACAGGTTAAGCCATATACATCGTTTTGGTGGCCTCAACCCGCCCAGATGGGAAACCAGATCTGTTGGCCACCTCAAATTATTATAAGCCATCCAGTAACAAAAATGAATAAGTCTATCAATCCATGCTAAATAAACTTCGCAACAACAAATGCTAAGTATGTTCCAGACAGTCATGAAACTACTAACAGGAAAATGTAAAACTATCCTCAGAAAACAAACATGATAAACAACTGCATGAACTACAATTTCAATCTTCCACAATCTCCAGAGCTGCTGCCGCGTCCCTTGTAGCTGGAGTAATCTTCTTCAGCTGTTGCTGGATTTCGTCCAGCTTGCTATCCTGCATAAGCATTGTGATTTGAAGATTCTTCATTTCTTTCTTCATATTAGGCATACCCTGGGCCAGCTCAGCCATTTCACCTGCTACTTGCTCCAGTGCCTTGGCGAGTAAACGCTTCAGCACCCAGTAAACATGCAAGGCCTGCTTGTATAACGTCATTCGTCCCCTGGTGTTTCCTGGGTCAGGAATGAGGTCTCCCCACTCCTCCATTTCCGGCTCCGAGTCTTCTTCCATTACATTTTCTTCCAGTTCCTGAATGAGCTTGCGGATATCTTCGTTGATTCCTTCTCTATATGCCCTCTTCACCTCTTGCACTGTTTTTCTCATGGTTTTCCGACTGCGTCTTTGAGGAGCTGGCATAGAGGTCGTTGGGTCATTACGACTTGGCTGGTTATGCCTGCCTCTTCCACCACGCCCCCTTCCGCGACCAAGGCACGCCATTTTGCTCCTTACAGCTGCCTGTTTACCATGGCCAACAACGAAGGTTAGATTCTCCCTAATTACTTTTGTTCCGTCTCTCGAGTTTCCCTCTCCCAGATTTTACCCTCCCCACTCCAAATTCTACCAATGGTCTGGTTACTCCTAGGCTTCTCTCCCCTTGGCCATGGTAAGTGGGTGCTCTCTGTATTCTTATTTGCCTCCCAGACTGCTTGTTTGACTTCCTCCGGCTGCCCCTGTGCCTAGCATTTGCAAAAACCCTACTGTCCTTTCCCCTGGTCTTCGCAGTTCCTTACCATGCTAGGCCCTTCCTCTGCATTTCTCATCTTGACATCCCCCGCCTCTTTACTACATGCTGCAGGGGAGATTTCCAACTCCCGCATACTTCTCCCTCTCTCTGCTACTCCTAGTTCCCCCCTCTCTTCTATCATACTACCAAAGATTGAAAAAAAAACAAGATCAGGCTTCGAGAATACATACCCGGACCTTAGCTCAGCCTCAGAAGAAACCTGTTCGCGCTGCGCTCCTGCCGTCTCCTTCCTTTGCTGCGTAGTGATCTCACTACCACTCTTCACCACCCTAATTAGCCACCTCCCACCTGTCCTGCCTCCCAACGTCCTTCTGCCGCCGTTTCCTATTACCTCCTCCCCCACTCCCCTGTCACCTCTATGCCTCGGGGATCTATCCTTCCTGCATGCTGCTCCCGCATCCTGTTGTATCATTAGAATGTTTGGTGGCCGGCCTTGCCAGCCTTTCCCCATCATGATCCTTTCACACGTCCTTTCCCATTCGAGGGCTTTAATGCTAATATTTTTGGTTGTGAGGGATTGTCAATATTATATATTTAGGTGATTGCTCTTTTTTTTATGACAAAATTTATAAGTGTGAGAGATTGTCATATCTTTGAAAATAAATTTTAATATATATACATAATTTAAAATTCTACAATATATTTATTGTGATGTTAAGAACTTCTATTGAAAGTGTTAAATATATAATATATAAATTTAATGACAATATCCCTGGTTGTGAGGGATTGTCAATTCTATATATTTATGTGATTGTTTTTTTTAGGCAAAATTTATAGGTGTGAGAGATTGTCATGTTTATTAAAAGAACTTTTCAAAAAAGAATAAATATATTTTAGAATTTAAAATATGGTTTAGAAAGTAATTTATAAAAAAGATTAAATATACAAGTTTCTAGAAATTCTTAACCTAAGAAGAAATATATTTTAGAATTTAAAATATGATTTAGAAAATAATTTATAAAAAAAATTAAAGATACAAATTTTAAACTATATTTTAAAATATAGTTTAGAAAGTGATTTATAAAAAAATTAAATATACAAATTTTAAACTATATTTTAAAATATAGTTTAGAAAGTGATTTATAAAAAAATATATATATAAGTTTCTAGAAGTTCTTAACATCAAAATAAATTAGAATTTTAAATAAAAGTGTTAAATATATAATATATAAATTTAATGACAATATCCCTGGTTGTGAGGGATTGCCAATTCTATATATTTATGTGATTGTTTTTTTAATGGCAAAATTTATAGGTGTGAGAGATTGTCATGTTTTTTAAAAGAACTTTTCAAAAAAGAATAAATGTATTTTAGAATTTAAAATATGGTTTAGAAAGTAATTTATAAAAAAGATTAAATACACAAGTTTCTAGAAATTCTTAACATTAGAGGAAATATATTTTAGAATTTAAATATGATTTAGAAAATAATTTATAAAAAAAATCAAATATACAAATTTTAAACTATATTTTAAAATATAGTTCAGAAAGTGATTTATAAAAAAATTAAATTTTAATGACAATATCCCTGGTTGTGAGGGATTGTCAATTCTATATATTTATGTGATTGCTTTTTTAATGGCAAAATTTATAGGTGTGAGAGAATGTCATGTTTTTTAAAAGAATTTTTCAAAAAATAATAAATGTATTTTAGAATTTAAAATATGGTTTAGAAAGTAATTTTTAAAAATATTAAATATACAAGTTTCTAAAATATGGTTTAGAAAGTAATTTTTAAAAAATATTAAATATACAAGTTTCTAGAAATTCTTAACATCAGAAGAAATATATTTAGAATTTAAAATATGATTTAGAAAATAATTTATAAAAAAAATTAAATATACAAATTTTAAACTATATTTTAAAATATAGTGTAGAAAGTGATTTATAAAAAAAAAAAAAAAATTAATGACAATATCCCTGGTTGTGAGGGATTGTCAATTCTATATATTTATGTGATTGTTTTTTTAATGGCAAAATTTATAGGTGTGAGAGATTGTCATTTTTTTTAAAAGAACTTTTCAAAAAATAATAAATGTATTTTAGAATTTAAAATATGGTTTAGAAAGTAATTTATAAAAAATATTAAATATACAAGTTTCTAGAAATTCTTAACACCACAAGAAATATATTTTAGAATTTAAAATATGATTTAAAAAATAATAGAAAAAAATTAAATATACAAACTTCTAGAAATTCTCTACATCTTTTTTTTTCTCAGTAAAACTAATTCTATTAAGAAGACGTATAGTACAAAAGAAAGTTACAGCCAAGAGTAGCAAGAGCACAGGCAGCCGGAAAGGATAGACTATCCACCTCGGCTCCTAGAAAAAAGAGAAGAGAATAGAGCTGAACAGGGAGAAACTAGAAGAAACGAGGAGCAGAAAACAGAGCAGAGGATTCTACCCAACATGGGAAGAGTCAACTATTCTGCATTTTTTCCCTTTCTTTTTACCAACTTTGATCCAGTCAGTAAGGCACTGCTGAACTGGCAAGATTTGCAAAGTGCGCTGGGCTGACTGAGAAGCTTCCTTATCTGAATCCGACGAAGAGGATTCATGATTCCTTTTCTGAGAGATTGGCTGGACAGACAAATCCTCAGGCTCAGCCGAGGGCGGATCCTGTGCTAGCTTTGCTTCCACTTCTTCCTCAATCTCCTCCTCTTCATCCGAGCTGAAATCAAAATCGTCCATGGGGGGAGGGTCGTGAGGCTTCCAGCTTTTGGATTTCTGCTTTGGATTGGCTTTCTTCTTTTGGGCAGGCATTGAGAGACAAGAGCTCTGAAGGTGCCCTCTGTGGTGGCAGTTGCGGTAGCGAAAGGTTGTATTCTCGTAATCCAGGGTCTGAGTCCAATGGAAGTCTCCAATTTTGAGATTGATTTGGTCAGGGAGACCTTTGCTCATGTTTATTTCTGCACAGATTCTGGCGAAGGTGTATAGGCCCTTTTCCCCTCTAGAAGTGTCTGTGTCTAGAAGGCGGCCTAGAGTATTGCCGATCCCTTGGAATACAGCAAAGTGCCATAGATGAGCCGGGAGATTAGGAAGTCTGACCCAGATTGGGAGCTTGGTGATGATTGCTGTAGAGGGATCGAAATCTGGGAACCAGGGGGTGAGGAATAAACCTGCTGAGCCCCAGAACCATGGCCCTGCAGTTAAAGCTCTTTGGTAGTCCTCTTCAAAGGCAAACACTACAATGAAGAAGCCCTTTGAGCATAACAGAACCTTACAGTTGTTGGTCCAATTTGAGTGAATCCACTGGTAGAGGTCTGCTGTGCGTGGCCATAGCCCATTGAACCTGCAAATAATGGCATGCTCTGCAAACTTTTGGGTTTGCTCATCCAGCGTTGGATGCATTATTTCAATGGAGGTAGAAATTCTCTACATCAGAATAAATATATTTTAGAATTTAAAATTATGTATAAATATTTTAAATAAAAATAATTTAAATATATAATATATATATATTCTATTTTATTTAAAAAAATTGTGAAAATATAATATAAAGTAAAAACATGTGATGAAATTTTATAATTATAACTGTACTTGTAAAAAAAACTAATGAAATAAAATTTTAAAATGAGTGTTGGTTGTAACGTATTAAATAATTTATTTTTTAATTTTCAACATTCCGTGTATAAATCTATACCTAAAATTTCAAGGGAAGCATCCTACTCCAGGTATAAATCCATATCTACAAGCAAAACCAAAACCAAAATTTCAAAGGAAGCATCCTACTGCAATCACTTTTTAACTATTTAACTATATCAATCCATTATTTAATTCAGTTATCTATCCACCTCTCTTTATTCCGTAATATTTATTATTTACTTTTTCCTTTCAGAAATGAACATCTTTGCTTTCCGCGATGATCAGATCGTGTTGTCCAATCACACTGACGTAAGATGGTGGAATTGTTTTTCTGTTCTACATGGGTTTTCACGGAACATCCCTATATCAAGGGGCGGGGGCACAGAACGGAAATTGCGCGACAGACTGGAATAATTCCATGAATGAATATATTATTTTGTTCAAAATTCAGCAAAACATTTGAGGTGATCATCACTCTACCATCATGTAAGATTATAAGTTTAATAGCGAATGTAAATTTTATGGCTAAATGAGGTTTGAGGGCAAAGTGGACACTAGTATATTTAGGGTTTAGTAAGGTTTTGAGTTCAAATACCAAGATCTTTTCATCTAATTCTTTGGTATGTTCCCTTTTTTTTCAATGCTTTGGCTCATTTGGTTTTCTTTATCTCAGTCTCTAACATTAGGTTTTTTGGGCAGAACCTCAATCACACTCTTGATGGAGAGTCAGTCTGACAACTGTGGTTTCTTTATTGGTTCCTTGAATTAAGCCACAAACCATCTCTACCACCCAATCTCCTACCTCATGTATCTTGCTCACTCTGTTATTGGTAATTTAATCCCATTCTCTACATTTTATGTCTATCCCAAGCCACTAATAATGAAGAGAGATTGCAAAGTTGGCTAACCTGAATCTAGCATGCAAGGCCAAAAATCATTCTTGTCATAAAGTTCCCTATTACATCACCTAGGCACAATAATACGTCATCAATTTTAAAGAGCGCTACCACCATTAGTTCTCTAATGACACTAAGACCGAAGTGGAATCCATTGAGTAGGCAATCAATTAGAAGAGACAAAATTTAAAAGTGTGTGCCAAACACATGTTTCTCCAAGTCTAGAGATACCCCATATTCAAACTCCTTAAGCTCTATTGGCTAAACAAGGCCTTCATTTCCCAAGTGGTGTAGGAGAGAGGACATCGATAGCAGGGCATCTTGCAAAAAGTGGACTTCCCAGACAAGAAATTCGAAGTTGTTTACAAAGTAGTCAATGATTCAATTGGAGACAAAATTTAAAAGTGGGTGGCAAACACATGTTTCTCCAAGTCTAGAGATACCCAAGTCTTCAAACTTATTAAGCTCTTTGGCTAAACAAGGCCTTCATTTCCCAAGTGGTGCAGGAGAGAGGACATCAATTGCAGGGCATCTTGCAAAAAGTGGACTTCCTAGACAAGAAAATTGAAGTTGTTTGCAAAGTAGCCAATGACATATATATCTTTTAGAAGAGAAGGAATGACCTGTTACGGAGTTTTGTGAACCCAACGTTTCGGACTACCATGTGAGTCCATCATCAGGGGATGCGTCAATAGATCTTCTCAGATGTTAATGATATATCCATGAGCTCTATTTTGGTTATATATATATATATATATATATATATATATATAGATATAAGGAATTGGTCGGCTTGTTACAACCAGTGGCATGCACTAGATCCACAAAAATATAGGTGGTACGCGCTTCCTCCAATACCCTATGATCGAGCTCTGACTTGAGGACAAGCAATTTTGGATGCCGCATCAGTAGTCTTGCAAGTAAAGCTTTATGTCATTGGTTGTGGCCCATTTGGTAAAGTGGCGATAAGATAATTCATGGACCTGCTTGTAATTTTATCAAAAAAATCATGACAACTCCTTATTTTCGTTGCCTCGAAGAAAAATATGGAAACTTATTGGTAGTTACATCCAATGGCATACACTAGATCCACAAAAATATAGGTGGTACGCGCTTCCTCCAATACCCTATGATCAAACTCTAACTGGAGGACAAGCAATTTTGGGTGTTGCATCAGCAGTCTTGCAAGTAAAGCTTTATGTCATTGGTTGTGCCCCATTTGGTAAAGTGGCGATAACATACTTCATGGATCTACTTGTAATTTTATCAAAAAATTCATGACAAATCCTTATTTTGGTTGCCTCGTAGGAGTAATTGACAATAAACTATATGTTTGACAACATTCGCATGTTGAGTTGCAATATATAGGAGTTGGCTGATGTTTTGATTACATCGCATCACCACAACCAGAGGTATCAATGTCATCTATCACAAGAAACATGGATAATGAAAAAATGCATCCCAATATGTAAAGGGAGTGTAGTATAGTACATTACCCTAGCATGTCTTCCAGGGTAATGTTAAAAGATAAGACTCCCTAGTCCAACAAGTTATTTGGTTAGTTATTACAAGTTGTTTGGTTTCAAATCCATATACATATTTATATTCATATACAAATTACATATGATGAAGGTTCAAATTTTCGATGAGGGGAGAGGTTGGAGTAGAGAAACTTGTATGCTGAAGTTTACCCCTCACTATGAAGTTCAAGTATTTGATGTCTGAAGGAGAGAGGATGCAAGTAGTCTAGGAGCCTTGGGAGCTTTGGGGATGAGGCCTGTAACAACAAAAAATTTCAACCTACTGCATTGGAACATGAGGAAAGCTCATTGGGTTTCAATAAGCTTAACATTTTGGAGAACTGTATGACAATCATACATAATTGTGGTTGAATATCTACATACAATGGTTGTGTGGAGTTAGAGGTAAAAGAACAAGTCATATTAGATAGCCATGTGGTGTGTATGGTGTTGTAGCATCTTTGTAGAGATTTAGTAGGGTTCATGTTATTAGATAGTATACACCTAGTTGATTCATACCAAAGGCTTGTTCTGGAGGAAGTTGTATGGGAATTTACTCATCCTTGTGGGTGGATTAGATTATACAGTATCTTGGTCTCCGATTCAGAAGCAAATTTCAGACAAAGAAGTTGGTATGGGTGTAATGCACAAATAATGCAAGAATTGATCATTCTAAGCCAATAAGGGTAGTAGTCTAGAGGTACATTGAAGGTCTCAGGACTGTATCTTTGTTCAAGATGGATTGTCAGAGACTGCATTCATGTAAAACTCTACTGGTTGTTGTCTATATTTCGATTCTTTTGATTTCAACAGGTAAGAACTCGATCTAAGAACTTCATTATCCATTGCATATATATACAGACTCTTTATTTTGAAGCATCAATGGTTGCATGTTGTGTTAATGTGGGTTTTTGACTTTTGAAGGGTTCCTGCATCCATTAAGGCTGAAAATTGGGTTAATGTGGGTTATGGTTGTATGTTGTTTGGTATTGCACATTGCAGGGGGAAATGAGCCGGAGGCATCACCACAGCCAAACCCTGGAATTGGTGTAAACTATGGAATGGAGGGGGACAATTTTCCATCACGGAAGCAGGTAGCTAAGATGCTTGGAAACACCATTATCAATAGATTCAAGATCTACAACTCAAATCCCTCCATACTGCAAGCATTTTCCAACACATTCATTACAGTTACTGTGGGTCTTGAGAAGGAGAAAGTCCAGAGAATAGGTGAAATCCTAAGTACAGGCCAAGCTTGGGTGGCTCAAAGGATTGCTCCTTACTACCCTTCAACCTTAATAATTTTGATCACTGTGGGGAATGAGGTCCTTACAAATAGTGATGGGTTGTTAGACTCTGCTCTTTTTCTTACTCTAACATGGTTGAAACATGTATAACAACATTTGCAGCTCCTAATTAAAACTTAGAGTAAGTACATGTAGTCTGTGTTGGAGAAGGCGGGGGAAGCTTTTGCTGGCCACAATTTGGGTTTTGTTGGACTAGAAGTTGCTCATGCAGAAATCTCATAATTGGTGTATGAGATGTGACTGTCAAATAAAAACATAAAATCTCAAACTGAACAAAATTCAATATCAAACATCTTAAAAAGACAAAACTACTAATAAATATATTAAAAAACTAGCATAGATCATAAATGGTCAGAGGTTTGTAGTTGTTTTTTTTGGGTTTAAATTTAAAAAAAAAACTCACTACAAATGGAGTTAAGAGAATAGAATTGGAGTGAAGAGGAATATATGCTAATCTATCAACTGTACTCCTCACAAAATTTTCTCTCACACACTACATTTATTCGTTTAAATGTGTATCTATTATGAACTCACAATTTTTATGCTAGCATCTATTTTAAATTAAATGCACCCACAACCTCAATTTAGATGGCTTTGATATATTTTGCGCTAGCATCCATTTTAAATTCAATGCACCCACAACCTTAGTTTAGATGCCTCTGTATAGATATCAGAACAAAAGAAAAAAGTTGTATTGCAAGTGATGATGGAAGGCACAATATGATCATACTACCACCTGGCAATATTGTCAATACCCTGTATTGCTAGGCTTCATGTGTTACAACTCTATGATAATGTGTAATAGATATGTGAATGCTCATTATCAACATCTATAGCTCAAATGTTAAAAAGTAACAAACAATGCACTCAGATTGACACTTTGACTCCATATTCCCTCATTTCTCCTGGGCACAATCAATTATTCGATTCATATGAAGAATCTCTCTATTCGAGTACATGTTGTAGTTTTGATTACTTCATGTTTGTTGAAGTAACATGTATGGTATTCAACTCTTAGGGTTTTTTAGATTTTTTTCCCCTTTTCGGTAATTGGAAAACAAAATCCTACAAAAACACTCAGATTTCAGCTATATGATGACATGGTGCAGATGCAATAATGTTGGCCCATATGAATTCTAGTTTCAATTTACTGATTTTTTTATTTTTTCCCTTTTGTTTTGTATTTGACTTATACAACAGAGAAACATAGTTCTTGATCTTTTGTATGCTTTCAAAATGTTTCAAATTATTGAATTGGTTTTGAGTATTATCCGCATCTAAGATTTTTGTTGCAAATATTGCAGGGGACACATTCATTGTTAATGCTACTCTTTCCTATGTCACTTCCTTACAACGTTTTATTTACATCATTTAGTGTAATTGCTAATACTAAACACATTCTTACTCTTATCTTTTAAAAAGTCATACCTTAGACCAATGAATTTCAAACCTTCTAGAAAGTCATTAGAAAGTCATTCCTTAGACCAATGAATTTCAAACCTTCTAGAAAGTCATACCTGAGACCCATGAATTTCAAAACATCGAGATGACATTTGAAAATCAAACATAGTCTATATGATAAATTTTGGTTAGTCACAATTTGAAAAAGTATTTCTTTACTTGAAAAAGTGGATAAGCAACATGTACGGTGAACGGTTGTTTCCCCAAGCAATTTCGTGTTACCTTTCTTACATGGGTCCTACCGTACTTGTAATGTTTTGACGGTGAAGCCTTCTTTCCCCAAGCAATTTCGTGTTGACTCTTTTACTACCGTCCTTGTAATGTTTTGAAGGCACGGTAATATAGAATGGTGACGGATGCTTAATCAATAAAAAAAATATTTAACATAAAAATTTTATTTGAATTAAAATATTTAATTAATTATTTTAATATAATTATAAATTTTATATTTATATTTTATTAAAATTTGAATTAAAATATTTAATTAATTTTTTAAATATAATTAGTAGTTTATAAAAAATATCGATATATAAGAATTTACATTGTATTAATAAAAAATAATGATTGTAAAATTACAATTACGATGTATTGTGTAATAAGATGTTGAAATTATTAGTCAATAGTAACAAATATAAATGTTAATAAAGAAAATTGTAGAAAATAAAAAAATAATTTATATTCTTTGATAAGGGTGCGAGCGCGTTAATATTGGTCATAGTATTGTGTGATGGACATTCTCCGGATCCTAAAGTGGTCTTTCACCACCCTCCACATGCTCGTATCACATGGAACAATGGCAACACGTATGGATGCATTCAATCTAATTAACGAAGGTGGCAAGGTTTGTTTAACACGACATACTCCCAACCCTTTAGGTGTTTAATTTGGTAAGTTTTATGTCTATGTATGGGTTCAACATAAGTGTGGAATTGAGAAACCCTACAACCTGCGGCAGCGTTCCATGGAGCCACTTCACAAGGCTCTAGTTCATTCACAGTGGGTTCAGGTCGTCAGTCTCGGGTATGTGCTCAGTCTTATCACTTATTTCTCTGTCATGACTCGTTCTTCCTATCTGAGGGTTTCATGGGAGAAGGGATTCCAACTATATAAAACGGTTTGGGAGACATATTCTCTGGAAATGGCTATAGTTGACTCTAAATTGCTTAAAGGTTATCTATTTTTCTATATTCTTGTGTCTATGCTCTATGGAGATTTGTTGGCTCGTATGGTTATTCTCTTGATTAGGTCGATGGGCCGCTTATGGTCTCTTTGGTTCTGTCATTAACGTCCCAACCCTGGTTTTCCTTTGGCATTTTGTGGCTACATCCCTGATGTCCCCATGTCTCTGCAAAGCAATGGTTTGTTTTTAATTCTACCCTCAGTTGTTGTACTTATTGTTCTGAGCATTGTGACTTCTTCTTTTTAAGGCTCAGGGTCCACAATTGGGGCCACCGTTGGGTTTTGCATGGGTTGTGGTTCTCACAATTGATTACCTTGACATGACCTCTCAGGTGCGACCCCAGGCAACACTTTGTTATTGGGTTTTGGCTTGTTCCGGATCAGAATTATGGGTATCAATTTGTGGGTTTCAGTTTGTTTTGTCCGTGGCACAAGTGCAACATCATGGCCCACGCTGCTTCTGGAAGAGGTCAGACCACTCATGGTTCTCGTGGGCGTGGAAAGAAGGCCAATACGGCCACAACCTCTAACACTCATAGAACATCAACTAGGAAATCTCATGGATGCAAGTCTATCTTCAGGATCATTAATGGAGAAGCTACAACGTATCACGCGAGCTCGACCTCGGTTCGTCATCTCATCGCCAAATGTGAAGCAGAGTTAAATGAGATAGTGGAATTGTTGGACCTCGACTTAGATGATTGGCAGACCCTGGTGCCTGATCTAAGACATTCTAGGGGTCGGGTTTCTCAGTATAAGCAGATTGTTCATTTGCATTGGTTGTTGAAGAGCCTCCTGGTTAAAGCCCTGAAACACATCCCTCCAGGCTTGACCTTAATTGCGCAAGCTTTCCCCCACTATAGCAAAGATTTTCAACAAATCAAATTTCAGTTACAACAGCAAAATGGTCGTTGTAGCCGCATCGAGAGGCATATCCCATGCATCCCGCAATATGAACTTCCTGGGTCAAGTGCAAAAGGATTTGGCTCTAGTTGACTCAGCAAATAACGAGTAGTCTCGCATATCACCTCTATTCTACTCACTAGTATACGCAACAATTTTTATCTTTTCAGTACTTTTTGTATGTGTACAGTTATCTAGATGCTAGGGAGTTTAAGGACAATCAAAATTATTTAGCATGGATGGATAGACTTATTCTATTTTGTTTTTGGATGGATTATCATGTCATTAGGTGGCCAATAGACCCGATTTCCCTCCGGGCAAGTTGAAGTCACCTAACCATTCAACATATGGATGTAACTTGTCTGTTTTTGAATGATAATGAAAAGAAAGGTCCTACCAAGCTTACAAAACAAAATTATATAGTTTAACTTTATGAAATCAATATGAATTTTATAAGTTTGACTTGGGGTTAGTGCAATACCTTTTGCGTTATACTACCTAAGGGTAGCTACTATTTGCTTCTTAGCTTAAATATAGCTTAATTAAATTAAAAAATAATCAACACAAAAATAAAACAACTAATAAAATATTGCATTGTTGAATGTGATTGACGAAAAATTAAGAAATTTGATTAACTAATATATATATATATATATATATATATATATTATCTAGAGATTCAACACATCAACATATATGGAGATTTCCAAGCTATCATCAATCGATCTTCACACATTTTTCATCCACATCTACAGGGTTGGCTGTAACGTATCAAATGTCTCTGGGATTCTCTACAGGCGGTTACCTATCAACACCTACACAGGGCACACAACAAGGTTGTTGATGCTTTATCTAAGCTTGGACTCCTCGACCCATTGGAGGGATTTTATATTTCACTAGGGCAGATGGAGAACTATGCTGGTTTTTACATCTGGGATTTTTGGGAACATGTTTTTCTCTTGCTGCTTGGTCACTTTCATGGATTTTTATTGATAATGAGCTCTACCTATATCTCTGTTTTGGATTATTTTTTACTCTGATGTTGACATGGACTGAATCCTGTCACAACACCTTATATTTCTAGTATCTTTCCTCAGGTTTATGTTGCATCCTCATGGATCTAGATGTACTGATTTTACTACATAAATAAAATCAGCGTTTTTTCTCCTTTGAAAATAAATAAATAAATATATATATATATATAGTTTTTTATTAATATATATATAACTTTTTATAATTAAATTTATTAAAATATATTTTTAATCTAATAATAAGTCACTTTAAGTTGAAAAAAAGAAACTCTAAGTTAGGAAAATGGAAATAATATAAAAAGAGAAAAATAAAAATAAAAAATGAAAAATTAGTAACTAATAGAAATAGAAATGAAAGTTACTAAATAGCCCATAATAAGACCTCAACCAATCATCTTACAAATAAATAAATTTAAATAATAACAAAAATTGAATTCCCAATGTTTTTTTTACAGAAACGGATAGTGGATATATTAGATACTTGGCCTTAAAGCCAAAAAGTAGTTTACAAAAGGAGAGCCTGATTCCATGAGTGCTTCACAACCTTGCAAGGCCGTGTCATTTATGCTTAGTTCACATCTCTTTTTAGTTGCTACTATGAGGTCGATTTCAGAGATTTTCCCCAGTTTGTGTATACATACACACTGATTTAACAATAGACAGTAAAACATGAACAATTCACTAAGTTAAGGAATTGGTTCCCATGTTTCATGTCCGCCTCTGAGCAGATCTCTAGTCGTAAGAAGGGCTACTTTGTTGGCTTCAATGTCTGCATCCTTATTATTGGCTCTCAACACATGGTAGAAATTCAAATTCTAGAATGAGTCTCCAATATCCACTATTCTAAAGCTCAACCTTGCAAGCCGAAGATCCATTGGCTTAGAATGAGTCACCATAGTGTTGATGATAACCTGAGAATCTCCAATTACATTAGCCTCCCTGATGTTCAACCCTTTCATGAACTTGAGACCTTGGAGAAGAGCCAAAGCCTCAGCTTGAATGCTAGATGCGATGCCCAATCCCCAAGCGAAACTATGGATCCTTTTGCCATCTGGATTTAAAATGACACCTCCAGCGCCAGCTCTTCCTGGGTTGCCCTTTGCAGCCCCATAAAAAAAAGAGAGTGTCTTGGATGATTTGTAATCCATCCTTGGAATTCTTTTGCTGTAGCTCTTATTTGCCAATCTTTGAGGAGGGAGATACTTTTTGCAAGTTTTTGGAACTGAATATCAAGAGAAGAGCCCCAGTTTATGTCTTGCTGACTTAGACTTGAATCATCTTTGTGCTCTCTCAGGCACTCTTTTAACTGGAATTTAATCTTAACTACCACAAGCTTAGCATCCTGTTCATGACTTCTGAAGATCCTTTTATTTCGCTCAAGCCAAATCTGCCAACATATTATTTTAGGGAGAGTAGACCAAGCAGCTCTGATAATTTTGTTTTTTGGAGGGGGACCAGGATACCTTTTCAGCCATTTAGCAAAAAATTTGAGAATGGAAGAAGGCAAATCAAAGCTGGAACTCAGAGATCCCAGCAGCTCGGTCCAAATGTGCTTCGTGAAGGTGCAATCTAGCATCAGATGGGTTCTGCTTTCCTAGTTTTCCTTACAAAGGCTGCACCTTGAAGGACCGTGGAAACCTCGCTTCTGAAGATTATCATCAGTCAAAATTTTGGAGTGGCATAGAAACCAGTTGAAGAAGTCAATTTTTGGCAAGGAGGGATGATGCCATATCCCTTTCCACGGTTCTGGGTTCATGGCCACATGAGGGCGCTCACATAGCTTGGCGTAGCCAAGAGCTACGGTGTATCCACCAGTCTACGCACCCCATCCTCTTGAATCCCGATTTCGTGCCAGCGTTGGAGCCAGGCCGTGAATCTTGGATAACAGACTCTCTCGCTCCATATACAAATCGGGGGGCGTTTGAATATTCTAGCTAGCCCAACGTGAGTCATGCCAAGTGGAGATGTCCCACAGGGAGCACATTCCAGCCTCGTTCATCCAAGTGCGCAGCGCTTGGAGAGAGTGACAGTCCCCCAATGGCTCATTATTCATTATCCTGTCTGTCCAGACTTTGATCCTTTTTCCATTACCGGGAATCTAGAAGGCATGGTCCTTTATGAGCGGGTAGGCTTTGGTACAAAGCTTCAGGAAGGGCGTATTTCAGTGCATCAAAGGATGGTCTAAGTAGCGGGAGCACTTGCCTTTGAAATATTTTTTCCACAGAGCCAATTGTGCCCAGCCTGGGTTAGGCGTAATAATTCTCCAGATTAATTTAGCTCCCATTGCAATATTATGATTTCCAAGATTTTTAAAATTCAAACCTCCTTCCAATAGAGGTTTGGAGATGGAATCCCAGTTGACTAGCGGAATTTTTTTCTCATTCTGCTTGCCCCCCTTCAAAAAAAATTTCGAATGATCTCCTCCATTTTCCTGAGAATACCAGTGGGAGCAAGAAGGACAGAAAACTGAAATAAGGGAAGACTATTAAGAACAAATTTAATGAGGACGGACTTACCAGCAATGTTAAGCCGGAAAAGCCCCAGGCAAGCAACTTGTACTTGAATTTCTCCAATTGGGGGAGCCAATCTCTGCTGTAGGCTCTTTTAAGAAAAACAGGGAGGCCCAAGTACTTGAAGTAAGTCCAATTTGAGGAGGCGGCGAAACCAAAGATTCTGGAAATGGAATTTAGCAAGCTGGAAGTGGTGTTCCAATAATAGATATGACATTTGCTATTATTTAGGCTGCTTCCCGAAATCATACAAAACTTGTCCAGAGCTCCTTTAAATCTGGAGGCCATAATCCCAGAAGCTCCTCCCAATAACAAGGTGTCATCCACAAAGAGCGCATGATTTATGGTTTTAACGCCTCTTGCAATGCAGAACCTGGCAATATCCTGATCAATCCTTTTTTTGTCTAAGTAAAAACTAAGGACAGAGGCTTGAAGAACAAATAGAAGAGGTGAGAGAAGGAACCCTTGCCTAAGCCCTCTTGTGGCTTTGAAAAAATCAGCAGCTCTGCCATTCACTAATGGGGCAATCCAAGGCTCCGAAATGTAAGCCCGAATCCAATTTATAAATTTCTCACCAAATCCAAGTTTATGTAAGACTTTCAGTAGAAAACTATGTCTAACTCTATCAGATGCATTTGCAAAATCAAGTTTGACAACCATACCTTTTTCATTGCGACTCAAACTTGAGTGGATTGCCTCTTGGACTAGAATGAAATTGTCCACAGTCTGTCTACCTTGAATGAAGCCTCCTTGGCTTTTCGGAATGATTTTGGGGAGGATGGGCTTCAATCTATTAGCAATGACTTTGGTGATCAATTTATAACCAATATTACAAAGCGAAATGAGGCGAAAACTATTGAAGGAGTTGGCTCCCTTCTCTTTGGGAATGAGAGCAAGAAAAGTAGAGTTTGTGTTGCCTCTGATTTTCTAGCAAACTTGGGACTTTAGCACCATTTTGTAAAGATCTTTTTCCACAATCGACCAGCAAACTTGGAGGAATCTGGCTGAGAATCCATCCGGTCCAGGGGCTTTGTCTGGGTCCATGGCAAAGAGGGCGTCCTTGACTTCGTCCTTGGTGACTTTAGCCTCAAGGAGATGATTCATTTCAGCAGAAATCAAGGAGGGGACCACGTCCATCATATCAGAATTTTGATCCATATTTATATCTTCACTATACAGTTTTTTAAAATGAAGGGAGGCTACTTTTTTTATGTTTGCATTATCCTTATGAATGATAATGCCCTCTTTGATTTTGGAGATGGAATTTGTACATTTCCTTGCCTGAGCTTGTTTATGAAAGAAGGAAGAGTTCCTGTCCTCTGATTTAAGCCAGAGACTACGTGACTTAAGTCTCCAGTATTCTTCCTTAGCTAGACAAGCCTTGTGGTAGTTTTGATGAAATAGGGCTTCTTTATCTAGAATTTCTTTTGTTATATCAGCTGTTTCAGCATGGAGATGATGAATTTCCAGAGTGCGTTGATTTTTTTTTTCTTTCGATGGCTGGGTTGCGCAGAGATTTGGCCCAAGTTTTCAAAGCGCTTTTCACTCTTCTGAGCTTCTCTTTCCAGACAAAAAAGGGGGAGCCTTTGACCGGCTGCAGCCAAATGCCCTTAACTAATTGCATGAAGTCTGATTCCTTACCCCAGAGTGGGCTAAATCTGAAGGGAATAGGTCCCAGAGCAAGCTGAAACACTAGTTCCAACTTGATGGGTTTATGATCAGATGTGTTGCATGGGAGAATATGGACTCTAGCCTCTAATCCAAGTAGAAGAAAAGACTTTTAAGAAAGAATCTGTCCAACCTGGCAGCGATGTGACCAGGGCCAATTCTTTTATTAGTCCAAGTGTACTTGCTAGAGATTGGCTTGATGTCCAGCAGATCCCAGTCCTGCATAAGATCCTCTGCCCATTCCCTTACCGGGTCCCGAACAATGCTGCCTCCTCTCTTGGCTGCTACCAGGAGAGTGAGATTAAGATCTCCGGCAATGATGGTATTCTCGAGGTTAATGAGATCTGCTTGGTTTCTTATGGAGTCCCAGTAGGCCTTTTTTTCCCCAGCATTCACAAGGACATACATGTTGAAGAGACTAAAAATCTGATTTGTATCTAAATGCTTCAATTTTAAGAATAGCCAGTGAGAGTTGAGGGTCTCAGAAATGACTGAGAAATTGTTAGCGTTCCAGAGGGTGCCCACCCCACCGGAAGCCCCTCGGACTGAGATTGCTTTCGCCTCACATTTATTCCAGAGTTTCTTACTTACCTGAAGGAAGGCGAAATCCTCTAGTTTGGTCTCCTGGATGAGGAGTATGTCTGGAGCTTCTGTCCTGATTAAACTTCTGACAGCTTCTTCTTTGATTCTACTCCACATACCTCTACAGTTCCAGGAGACAATCTTCATCATTTGAATTTCTGATTGGCTGCCTTGGAGCCTTGGGGCTGATTTCTCGCCATCTTTGGTTTTGTCGCTAATAGCTTCTCAAGAGTTGGCTGGCTACCTTGGAGCTTTTCTTTGAAAGTTTCCTGCTCTCTTTTTTCCCGATCTGTTTTGTGGCCTCTTGTGGATCTCCTTATCGAGGCTTGAGATTCTCCTATTTCGCCTTCTTCCTCCAAGTCTTCTGATTCTTGCTCAACTTCCTCAACTTCTACAATGTTTCCTTTGGACCTCTCAACAAGGTTTTCCCCCTTGGGAGAAGAGGGGGTACCTTTTGTGAGGGGGGTTGATTTTTGGATGTTTGCTTCTTGTGTTTCCTCTATTTGTGAGCTTAGAGGGGCGAATTTATTTTCTTGCTCCAAGCTGGAAGGGGGTTGCTAAGCCTGCTGAGGTCCTCTTCTGATTGGACCAACATGATTTTGGGTTTTCTTGGCACGCTTGACCTGATTCCAGCCTTCTTCTTTACCCTTATCTGATTCAGCATTGGTTGGGCATCCTCTGGCGAAGTGACCGTAGACATGGAATTTTTGGCACTTGAAGGGCAACTGCTCATAGTCTAGCTTCTGCAAATGAGTCTAGTTTCCTACTTTGATTTTAATGGCTTTCGGAAGTCCCACCTCTAGGTCTACTTCTACGCAAATTTGGGCATAGTCATATTGACCTTTGTTGTTTGCCCAATCTATGAATTTCCCAAGGGCGTTGCCGATGTGCTTCAACGAATCCCAGTTCCAGCAATGCACTAGGAGGTTTGGAAGCCTAACCCACACCGGAACAACCGTTGGAATGTCGACTGCAGGGTCAAAATCCGGAGTCCATTTGTTAAGATAGAGGCCATGAGGCCCCATGAAATAGGGGCCATTCTGGAAGATTAGATTCTTGTCTTCCTTAGAGGTGAATTCGAAGAGGAAAAACCCTCGGCCTAAGAAATAAGAAGTGACACTATTCTTGATCAATGGAGCCCAGTTCTTGTTAACCTAATTCTCAGTGGACTTAGGAGAAGGCCATAGACCAGTGAACTGGCCAATGAGGGCCCGCTCAGCCAAGGACAGGGCGACTTGGATCGGAGTCTTTGGCGGCAGGGAGATTTTAGGAATATCCTCGAGCATCTTGACGAATTTGGAAACTTCACTCTTTTTCTTTTGTGGCAAACCGGCCAAGAGCCGAGAGAAGGCTACGGCAGAAGAAGGTGGTGGGGGGGGGGGGGGGGGGGGGGGGCTGTCTGGGGCAAGCCCGGGACCTCCATGAATGCGAACTTCGAACTCCTCCCAGCAGCAGCGAGCCAGACAAAACGTAGGCTCTTAACTGAAGCGCAGGAAAGCTGCAAGACAGAGGGCCCAGGCCTCGGGGCCGCAGGGCAGGGGGACCTAGGGTGCAGAACAGGCGCCGAAGTGTAGGCAGAGAGCTAGGGTTTCATGGGTCCATAGCTTTAGGGGGGCCACGCGACTAGATCACCCATCAGATTTTTTTTTCGAATTCCCAATGTTAAACTATAGATAAGCGACATAATTTTTTAGTCAAAGACAAACTAATATGTAGACAAAATTGAATGTGTAATACCATGTATGTCGCAGGTATAATAATATTTTTTATTAATAGATTTATTTCAAAATAAATTAATTTATAAAATTTATATAACAGAAAGATTAATCAGTGGAACATGTTATTTTTGAAAGTTATTCATTAATGTTAATTGTTAAATAATGTTATAATAATGGATAAAACTATGTTGTTAAGGCTAGAGGGGGAGGAGTCATTTTTTTCCATGATGAATAAAGAGTTGTTCAATATGCTTGGGGACTTGGGAAAGCTACAAACAATCACACAAAGTTCCTTGCATTGTGTATTGGCTTGGAGCTAGCCTCAAAGCATGGAATCACGCAGATCATTGTCTTTGGAGATTCCTTATTAGTTATAAAGCAATTCATGAAAGCGAAGAAAAATATCAACACTTCATCCTCCCCTTGGATTCTCAGGATTCATGCAGCATTATCCAAGTTTGATAGAGAAAAATTCTTCCACATATATAGAAATTTGAATACAAGTGTTGACGAACTTGCAAAAAGAGGGTCCACTATGTCTCAAGGGATCATAGATATCAATGCAAAATTACTCTCATATATAGTTCCATAAATGAATCGCAATCATTGTTATCCTTGGCATGAAGGGGAATGTTTAATGGCCTTCATTTCCCAAACCTTGATTCTCCATAGATCGATGGAATGTTCCCAATGGTGTAGTTGGGCCCAACTCTAAAAGAGACACTTTTATAGGCGACCTCATCTGACCAGCAAATAGCTATTAGTGTTCACTCTCACCTGTGATTTTGCCTTAAATTTCTTTGGAGCTAAGTTAATGATATATACATCGACTGCGGTGAAACCTTCGCTTCGGACCAGGGAGAATTCAATGTTAATGTTTGGCATGAATTCCAACGTCCCTGTCCTGGAGTGATTCTTATCGTAATGTGTGATCTTTGGTTACCATCATGCTCAGTTTTCAATTGCAAGTTCATCTATATATGGTTCTATGGAAGATTTTGGCATTATCAATTGCTATCTTAGGTCTTAGCTGTCAGGTTCAAAAATTCAAGTCCCACAGGTGGTGGTAGTTTGCTCTTCTCTGTTCCGAGTCCCCGTAAGGCTGGTCAACATGTTATTTTTCTCTTCACAACGGTTTCCATGGTAGGTCAGGGCAATTCTGAGGAGCTTGATGAGACTATCAAATCCTTAGAGCTGATACACAGGTTGTTGGATTCAATGCAGGCTGTGGTCGCTACAATCAGCAAGCTAGAGGGTTTAAGTGAGTGTCAACAGTTATTTTCAATCCTTTGTGGAGGATAAGCTCCTTGAGCACCATGCAGATATGGAGCTCGCGCTGGTTAGACTTAGCTCTGAGGTGCAACAACTCTCTAAGTGGGTAGTGGTTTTGGAAATGTCAAATGAATGTGCTGGAAACGATGCTGAGGCAGGAAATGTTGTAGGGGTTTGTTGTAGGCGCAAATAGACTCACCGAGTTTGTAGCTTGGAAGACTTTGATGATAGCGCGTGGTGACCACCCTTATGGTACTGAAAATAGTCCTTCTCTAGATTTTAGTTAGTTTTTTTCAGGTAAATTGTTGTTATGTTAGCGTGTAAATTTTGTCTTTTGTTACGATCTTTCTATAGGATGTATGGAGATCGTATTTTGTCTTAAGAGTAATGTAAGGAATGGAGACAATAAACATTCAGATTACTCTTTCAAATATTTCTCTTTTATGGATGACTCTAGATAAAAGGGACTAGATGTAAGGATACTAGCCCAAAATCTAAATGTTCCTTAATATAAAATTTCCCACTCATTCCATATATATATATACAAAAGAGTAAGTTATAGCTTTGGTTAGATGTCTCTTAATCTTAGATCATTAATGCGTTTATTTACATCAAAAAACCATTATAAAACAAACAAAACAATTTTAAATATACTCCAAATCCAAAACTTAACAATTATTCAGAAAACCAAATCATATTTCAGAAATGGTCAAAATTACTTAGATTTCATCCATTTCTCAAAGGGTTTTTTTAAAGTTTGAAATCCCCTAATTAAATTCTATATACAATTCCTTTTCCTTTAATGGCAAATTTTATATATATGTCATTATTAAATTTAATATACAATTACTTTTCCTTTAATGGCAAATTTTATATAAATGCCATTATTATTATTTTAATGGAAAATTTTTTGGTTGTGAGGGATTGTCAATTCTATATATTTATGTGATTGCTTTTATATGGCAAAATTATTGGTTGTGAGGGATTGTCAATTCTATATATTTATGTGATTGTTTTTTAATTTTTTCTTTAATGCTAATATTTTTTTTTTGTAAGTTATGGTAGTGCCTTTCTTTTTCTATTCATATAAAAATAGGTTAAGCCATATACATCGTTTTGGTGGCCTCAACCAGCCCAGATGGGAAGCCGGATCTGTTGGCCACCTCAAATTATTATAAGCCATCCAGTAACAAAAATGAATAAGTCTATCAATCCATGCCAAATAAACTTCGTAACAACAAATGCTAAGTATTTTCCAGACAGTCATGGAACTACTAATAGGAAAATGTAAAACTATCCTCAGAAAACAAACATGATAAACAACTGCATGAACTACAATTTCAATCTTCCACCATCTCCGGAGCTGCTGCCGCGTCCCTTGCAGCTGGAGTAATCTTCTTCAGCTGTTGCTGGATTTCGTCGAGGTTGCTATCCTGTATAAGCATTGTGATTTGAAGATTCTTCATTTCTTTCTTCATATTATGCATACCTTGGGCCAACTCAGCGATTTCACCTGCTACTTGCTCCAGTGCCTTGGTGAGTAAATGCTTCAGCACCCAGTAAACATGCAAGGCCTGCTTGTATAAAGTCATTCGTCCCCTGGTGTTTCCTGGTTCAGGAATGATGTCTCCCCACTCCTCCATTTCCGGCTCCAAGTCTTCTTCCATTACATTTTCTTCCAGTTCTTGAATGAGCTTGCGGATATCTTCGTCAATTCCTTCTCTATATGCCCTCTCCGCCTCTTGCACTGTTTTTCTCATGGTTTTTCGACTGCGTCTTTGAGGAGCTGGCATAGAGGTCGTTGGGTCATTACGACCTGGCTGGTTATGCCTGCCTCTTCCACCACGCCCCCTTCCGCGACCAAGGCGCGCCATTTTGCTCCTTACAGCTGCCTGTTTACCATGGCCAACAACGAAGGTTAGATTCTCCCTAATTACTTTTGTTCCCGTCTCTCGAGTTTCCCTCTCCCAGATTTTACCCTCCCCACTCCAAATTCTGCCAATGGTCTGGTTACTCCCAGGCTTCTCTCCCCTTGGCCATGGTAAGTGGGTGCTCTCTGTATTCTTATCTGCCTCCCAGACTGCTTGTTTGACTTCCTCCGGCTGCCCCTGTGCCTAGCGTTTGCAAAAACCTTGCTGTCCTTTCCCCTAGTCTTCGCAGTTCCTTACCGTGCTAGGCCCTTCCTCTGCATTTCTCATCTTGCCATCCTCCGCCTCTTTACTGCGTGCTGCAGGGGAGATTTCCAACTCCCGCATACTTCTCCCTCTCTCTGCTACTCCTAGTTCCCCCCTCTCTTCTATCATACTACAAAATATTGAAAAAAATACAAGATTAGGCTTCGAGAATACATACCCGGACCTTAGCTCAACCTCAGAAGAAACCTGTTCACACTGCGCTCCTGCCGTCTCCTTCCTTTGCCACGTAGTGATCTCACTACCACTCTTCACCACCCTAATTAGCCACCTCCCACCTGTCCTCCCTCCCAACGTCCTTCCGCCGCCGTTTCCTATTACCTCCTCCCCCACTCCCCTGTCACCTCTATGCGTCGGGGATCTATCCTTCCTGCATGCTGCTCCCGCATCCTGTTGTATCATTAGAATGTTTGGTGGTCGGCCTTGCCAGCCTTTCCCCCTCATGATCCTTTCACACGTCCTTTCCCATTCTCTCACCCCGATCGAGGGCTTTAATGCTAATATTTTTGGTTGTGAGGGATTGTCAATTTTATATATTTAGGTGATTGCTCTTTTTTTTATGACAAAATTTATAAGTGTGAGAGATTGTTATATCTTTGAAAATAAATTTTAATATCCATGCATAATTTAAAATTCTACAATATATTTACTCTGATGTTAAGAACTTCTAGAAACTTATATATTTAATTTTTTTATAAATCACTTTCTAAACTATATTTTAAAATATAGTTTAGAAAGTGATTTATAAAAAAATTAAATATATAAGTTTCTAGAAGTTCTTAACATCAGAGTAAATATATTGTAGAATTTTAAATTATGTATAGAATTTTTAAATAAAAATCTTAAATATATAATATATAAATTTAATGAGAATATCCCTGATTGTGAGGGATTGTCAATTCTATATATTTATGTGATTGTTTTTTTTAATGGCAAAATTTATAAGTGTGAGAGAATGTCATGTTTTTTAAAAGAATTTTTCAAAAAAAAATAAATCTATTTTGAGAATTTAAAATATGGTTTAGGAAGTAATTTATAAAAAATATTAAATATACAAGTTTCTAGAAATTCTTAACACCACAAGAAATATATTTTAGAATTTAAAATATGATTTAAAAATAATATAAAAAAATTAAATATACAAATTTCTACAAATTCTCTACACCAAAATAAATATATTTTAGAATTTAAAATTATGTATAAATATTTTAAATAAAAATAACTTAAATATATAATATATATATTTTATTTTATTTAAAAAAATTGTGAAAATATAATATAAAGTAAAAACCTGTAATGAAATTTTATAATTATAACTGCATTTGTAACGCATTAAATAATTTATTTTTTAATTTTCAACATTCCGTGTATAAATCTATATCTAAAATTTCAAAAGAAACATCCTACTCCAGGTATAAATCTATATCTATAAGCATAATCAAAACCAAAACCAAAACCAAAACCAAAATTTCAAAGGAAGCATCCTACTGTGATCACTTTTTAACTATTTAACTATATCAATCCATTATTTAATTCAGTTATCTATCCACCTCTCTTTATTCCGTAATATTTATTATTTACTTTTTCCTTTCAGAAATGAACATCTCTGCTTTCCGCGATGGTCAGATCGTGTTGTCCAATCACACTGACGTAAGATGGTGGAATTGTTTTTCTGTTCTACCTGGGTTTTCACGGAACATCCCTATATCAAGGGGCGGGCGCACAGAACGGAAATTGCGCGACAGACTGGAATAATTCCATGAATGAATATATGAAGATGCCTATATAAAGCCGATTCACGATTAATAGAGGTACTCAGTATTTGACGTAAATTCAGTAGGCAAAAATCCCCAATTTTGTTCAAGGTAGCATGGAAATTATGGCAATTTCGTCCCCCAGATACCTGAAATTCTCCGAGATTTCACCCATGAGCAAGACTGCTATCAAATCCCCTCGTGGGTCTCTAAATCAAGGGCATATCCGATACCCTTTTTTGCATTACAGGAGACTTATATGCCCACCTGTGAGGGCTTTAGTGGGTTCTGTAGAGCGATCTTCAAGCTTTTATGAGCTATTGGGGATCTCTGAGGACGTGGGTCTGAGGGATATAAAGCAAGCCTATAGACAGTTGGCTAGAAAATATCACCCTGATGTCTGCCCTCCAGAACAGGCTGAAGAGTACACGAGAAGGTTTATTGAAGTGCAGGAGGCCTATGAGACCTTGTCTGATCCCAGAAGGAAGAATATGTATGACAGTTATCTTGCAAAAGGAATCCACTCTGGGGTCGTGGGGATTACTCGGTGGGATTGCACAGAAGAGGTAAGGCAAAATCTTCAGCTCTTTTCCCTGGAAAATCCCAAGAAAAAATATATATATATATATATATATATATATATATAACCTCTTTTTTAGGACCAAAATTTGATTGAACTGATGCTATTAATTTGCAATGTCACTTTTATTTTTTGGACCTATTATTATTGCAATTGTGTATATATGTCTGCCGTGCTGTGGTCTACTTGTAATTAGGGCAGATGTTGTGCAAAAGATCCATGTTCAAATCTTGACAGATTTATCTATATGTATATGTCTGTTTTGCTGTGGTCTAGTGGCATTTATGTCTGTTTTGCCGTGGTCTAATGGCATTTATGTCTGTTTTACCGTGGTCTAATGGCATTTATGTCTGTTTTGCCGTGGTCTAGTGGCATTTTGGGGAGATGCCGTGACCCAAGTTCAAATCTGAGTATGTTTGCCCCATCCTGCGTGGCGGATGGCCAAATGTGGCCCTATTGGTGGACTGTACACAGAAAGTGACCATCTGCCTGCAAGCAAGCGGGTGAAGGAGCATTCGTGAGTCAAGATTTCCTCGTAGCCTTGGAGTAGCGGATGTGAGTGCGGCCTAGCCCTTGATGATTATTAGCCGTCAGGCCAACTAATCATTGGCATTACCAGTAAACCATTCAACCAAAGCCTTCCCTGTTGGCAGTTACCTGTTTTAGTAATTCCTTGTTGGGGGACGGGAAGTATGATTGTCATTCAACGCATTTTGGAGTTGTGTGAGCCTTTCCAGCTTTCTTTCCCTTTATAATTATTGGTAGTATATCCAATATCTAGACCTGTTACTGTTATGAAGCATCCCTAATTCAAAACTTGTTTTTTCTGGTTGTTCGATTTGTTGCATTAAAAATGCCCCAGGGGTCTGCACCATAAAGAACAGACTTCCTTAGGTACCAAGTCTGAGGAATATCTATTCTGCCAAATTGACCTGAGATTTGTCCCTGGGCTCCTTCCGTTTCTGAAACTCGTGTCATATGGATCAGGCAGAGCACAGCAAGAATGGAACGGGGGCAGCTTAAACCTTGTTCAATTTCACGAGTGCGCCAACATAAGTGGCAAAACATATGACTAATTCACTGTGTGTGTGTGTTTCCTTTTTGGGGATTTCGGAAGGATTGTTGGGGGACAAAAATCAGGCTTGGATTGTCAGTAAGTGAAATCATATTAGTGCTGTAGATGGTTTTTTTCTGGGCCTGCAGCCCTTCATAATGAACTTTAGTGGAAATCTCTATTTCAGGGGAGCCAATTTTGTGGTCTATAGCTACATTGGTTTTTAATTGGTGAAGACTGTATTCTGTTTAGCAAAGCATTTGTGACTGCTTGTGTCAATTTCATAGAGTTTGATCTGTATGGAAATAGACAAAATTTGTATTGTCCAAACATCTTCATTCTAATGTTTTGAATACACTTCGTCAAACTGCTAACAGTTTTAAGGTGAACAAAAATCAAAGCACTCCAGGTTGCTTAGTATGCCTAGCATAGTAGTTTTCTTTGTTTACATGTATTTCCATGATTTGGCAGACATTTATGTTGCACTGGTTGTGAGTTGTTAATGGTTTCGGATGTGGATTAGGATTAAATAGCTCTTCGAGGAAATGTAATGGTATGCTGGATTGCATTTGAAATATTTGTTTGGTGAGGCTTAGTTTGATGTTGAATTTGTGTATCTTTGGATCTCAAAATCTAGAACTATCTTATGTTAGGTTTGTATTATAAACAATGACTGGAAAACTTCATTCACCTCTTTTTTATGCTTGCTATTTTGTTTTGACTATTTTACTTGTCCTCTGGAAGGAACTTGCAAAAGAAGAATGGAGATCAAGATGGGAAGACCAGCTCTACAATTTAAAGCAGAGAGCTAATGTTAGAGATGCGGGTCCTGCATCATCTTGGGGTGCCAGGATGCGCCAGCAGAACTATTCGACTTCCAGTTGATCAATTTGCTAGCTTTTCTAGATGACAAAGTGAAGGGAGGCTCTGTAACCAGGAGAAGCTGCAGCAGCTTCGGACCTTTTCTGCTGTGGCCTGCCCTGTTTATACTTACCCTGTTGCACTGTATGCTTGTAGATATGCAAGTTAATAACTGAGAATACTTTGAAATTGGTTTCAACTTTCAAAGTACGAGTTTAGTGAATGTCATGTTCTAAAGCTTATTGTGTCCATTCTATTTAGAGATATCTCAGGCTAAGGATGTGTTGACACTTTAGCCTTTAGGTGAAGGCTTATCATCCAAAGATCATATTGTATCTACACTTTCTTTGTATCATAAATATGCGGTTTCACTAAGATCAATAATTTTCATAGTGGAGCAATGCCTACGGCTTTGGGACTTTATAACCTTTTTTTGTATCATAAATATGCGGTTTCACTAAGATCAATAATTTTCATAGTGGAGCAACTTTATAACCTGAATTTTAGTAATTACCTTTGCTGATTTGATATGATTTGATATGTCGGGTCTTAGGCCATCCAAACCAACTTACAATTTTAGTTATAACTTTACAATTTTCCTTGGAATGTAAATGAATGGAATGTCAACTAAAGCAGGAGGCTTACGGGACTGCACTAAAGTTTTCTTGGTTGCTTCCTTAAAGACTATATGTTATATAAGAATCACAAATTGACAGAATGAGTTCAACCAGACCAGGAGGCTTGCAGTACTGCATTGAACTTTTATGCTTGCGTCATTTTAGACAATATATGTCATATAAGCATCACAAATTGATAGAATGAACTACTAGTAATGGAGTTGAATTAGACATGTGGGTTACATTTACTCTGATATAATAAACTTCTTGTGTACTGGTGTTTAGATATGATTTGATGTGCTACTAGTGTAATAGTGGTTATTGTCATTGTAAGTAAGGTGATTATACCAGCAAATTCTTTATTAACTCGGCAGCAAGTGTGGCCTCCCCTTGTATGGAATAATACAATGAAATGTTGCTGACTATCACCATTGAGAACAACCCACGGCTATATCATCCATTATTCTTAATACATACATATTTTTCTTGTAATTTTTCCCAGTCCACCATAGAATTTATGTGCATGTTGAAGTGGCTGCTTATTTCAAATTGGGGAATTCTTAAAATTATGAGGTCCAAACTTAAATCCTATTTTGAGCTGGTAATCTTTTTGTTAAATCAACCATGGGAACTAGATGGATGCTGACTCTTTTTGCTGCTTATTTCAAATTGGGGAACTTGGCTTAAAATTATGAGGTCCAAACTTAAATCCTATTTCAATGAGCTGGCTACACATCTAATTTGTTGAACTTCAACCTTGGGAACTAAGATGGATGCTGACTCTTTTTGCTGTGTCGTTTGTTTCTTTTTTCTAAATGATGATGTGCCCAACCACATACTAGCACTTACAGAAATATATTCATCTAAATTTGTCATACGTTTGCTTAATATTTTGTGCACTGTATGGGCTGCGATAGCTTTTTAATTTTTGTACTCTTTAGACATTCTTGCAAGGGGAGTGTGATGGCTTTTTTATTTTTGTACTCTTAGACATTCTTGCAAGGGGAGTGTGATGGCTTTTTTATTTTTGTACTCTTAGACACTCTTGGTAGTGCCAAATGGTACTTTGAAATATTGTTGTTATAAAATAATAGCTACATTGCACAGCATCTAGAATGCAGGAACATTGGGAAGGGGGATATGATTGTTTATAACATCAAAGTTTCTTCACATTGCACAAGTATCTAGAATGTAGGAACATTGGAAATGTGGATATGAGGGTTTAGAACAGTAAAGTTCTTTCCAAATTTACAAGAAATGTCAGGTTGGGAGTGGCAATCCTATAAATTAAAAAATTATGAAAAAATATTCTAAATCGCAATACATCTTATAGTGGGTGGTGCATTGATATATATCATATTTCAATTTATAAAATGTTTGAAGGTATTACTTACCAATGTTCAGATTACATTCATACACTGTTTGAAGATATTACTCACTAATGTTCAGATTACATTCATACTCTGTTTGAAGGTATTACTTACCAATGGTCAGATTACATTCATACGCTGTTTGAAGGTATTACTTACCAATGTTCAGATACATTCATGATAGATGAATATAATCCACGTATATTTGGTTAAATTCAAAACTGACTGAAATATAATGCCAATATTGGAATGTTATGCTTCTTAACTTAGCTCCAGAGAAATTTAAGGCAAAATCACAGGTGAGAGTGAACACTAATAGCTATTTGTTTGTATTCGTTTGAAACTTCGATGTTCAATCATGTTTCCCACACAAAGGTAGACCATTTTTTTCCAGTGTTATCTAAAGAGCTCACAATTTTGTGTGGACGGCAAATTCTTTCTCAAAATATGAGAAATTTGACTGTGGGAGTGTTTAAATTGTTTTTGGATAGCGGAAATGGATTTAGCATCCATCATGAATGCCTGGGCACCCAAAATACTGAAGTTTGACCGTTGTAATTGACATTTTCAAAAAATTTAGCTGGATTTTTTCAAAATCATGCCGTAATTTCTATCATTTTCTGTGCAAAATTAAGGCACTCAAAATTCTAAAACTTGACAACTATAATCCACATTTTCAAAAAATTTACTTAATTTTTTCAAAATCAAGCTGGAATTTTTATTATTTTCCAAGCTAAATTGTTACCTGTATTTTTTTACTACAGTTTAATTTGTTCCAAAGTTATATCCCATACAGTTCGATGATTTGATACCTAAACGCTTTTGAGTGGGGAATTTTTATTAGCAAAGGCTTAAGGCACTCAAAATTCTAAATCTCAGCAACTATAATCCACATCTTCAAACAATTTAATTAAATATTTTCAAAAGCATGCTGAAATTTTTATTATTTTCCAACCTAAATTGCAGCCAGTATTTTTTTACTATAATTTAATTTGTTCCAAAGTTATATTCCATACAATTCGATGATTTGATACCTAGACAATTTTGGGTGGGATTTTTTTTATTACCCCGGAATTTTTTTATCAGCTCAAATTTACATAAAGTTTGTTTATTGGAGTGTGAACTTGTTTTATATTATTGTAGTGAAGTTTTTATTAGTTTTTCCTGAAGTTAAGGGCTATAATAATTGATTCATTGTTGTTTTTTATTAGTTATAATTATATTTTGATTTAAGTATTTATTACTAAATATTAAATGATTTTTTTTTAATATATCAAAATTTTATTTGTGTATTTTATTGGTGAAAAGAGTTGAAGTTGTATTGTAAAATTAATTAATTTATTTTTGTAAGTTTGATAGGACTTTTTTATTCATTTATTTATTTTCAAAAGCAGGGTACAACCATAATAGACGTTTAGTGGCTTCAACATGCCCATTGAGAAATTAGGTCTGTTGGCCATCGAACTGAATTATATGCCATCCAAAACCTTAAGAGTTTAAGTATGTCAAACAAAGCCTTATAAGACTGAATGTCTCGAAAACACCTATCACCTAAATAACTAGAGTAAGAATTGTTACCCACATATACAGTGAGAAAACTAGACAAAATAGACACTGTCATAACCATACTAACAACCATTCATCACAGGACTCCACAGGCGCTAGGATCTTTCTGAATTTTTTGAAAACCTGGATCCGCTTTAACAGAACGTGCAGGAGAGGTCATGATAGCTTTGGCCATAATACTTTTTATCAGCCAGTAAAGATGGGTTGTCTACTTATATTTGGTGGTGCAACCACGAGAATGTCTCGGATCGGGAACAAGGACGCTCAAATCTTCAATCTGCACTTCAGCATTTGCCCGTTGGTTTAATTTTGTTTCCCACGACAAGATCATTTGCTTAGCTTGGGCTGGGGTTATGGTGTTGTAGGCCTAAGCAGCGTCACTGGTAATTTGAACATTTGACTTACGGTTGCTTCTTCTTAGTGGTCGAGCGAAAGAGGAACCCTTATCATTGTGGCTCCCCGACTGACGTTTACGACCTCGGCCTCCACTTCTTGACGAGCTAGCACCTAGGGTGGGGCAAGCCATTTGAATTCCCAACTAAACAACTGAACTACAAACTGACACTCGGACAAAACAAGCCACAATCCAAACCCAGGCGGTAGCTTGCAGGAAGGGTGATAACCAAAATTATAAAAACTTGATACGGTGGCACGAAATGGAAGAAAGAGATAAACAATGTTAGGCTCAGGCCTTTCATATGCATTAAAGGTTAAATAGGACGGTCGTCTTCAGCGCTCAAGACTGAATACTAGCACCCTGTGCTCAAGTAAATCAAGATACAGATAAATACCGACAATAGCCTGTCTCCTTAGGGTAAAGATTCCACAAACCAGCTCCCTGAGCCAAATAACAATGTGATGCACACTAGAGATATGATAAGTTAGATACATAAAATTTTAGCTTAGACCCATGTACAAGGTCAGCGAACCAATAAGATAATCGTCGCTGACAAGCATACATTCCATCAGCATAAAACAATAAACCATAAACATTCCATACATTCCCATTCGAGACAGAAGAATACCAAGGATAATTGATACCAGCATAGAAACTATAGATGTTACAGATGATGAGACAACAAAAACTTTCCCAATCTCCAAACAACTAATTCCATTTCTCACAGGAGGCGCATGGTTGAGAGTAGCATTAAAATTTCGAAAGACACTAAGAATTGGCAGGCCACTATCGAGGAGAGGAATAAAAGAGAAGAACATAACCCACTGCAAATGCCAAGAACCATCAAGGACTAGACTTGTCCTGAAAGGAGTATCGCCTAAACCACCTTGCAAACTAGAGATTGAAACCTAGGAATCAATGCTTACCTCCAGGAGCCAAAGCCCAACACAAAACAAATCCATGCATGAGGCACAAAACCTTACCCACCTGGATATTAAGAGCCCCATGACTCGTCTCATTAGCATTAACTCGACCTTTGCATGCAGCCACCCCACTCACCGGATCACACATGCAAGGAAGATGGTTTGGCCGCCCTTCGCCCCTTTCAACCATTCTTTCATGCATGACGAGGATCCCAAGAGGGACATGTCATTGTCTCGCACCCCGATCGGGGATATTGCAAAATTAAATTTAAAATAGATAAAAACAAAAGAAAAAGCAAAAAAATAGAAAAATCAAAATTAATAAGCAATAACTTAAAATAGGGAAAACAAGATAAAAACTTATGAATATTGGAAAAAGTAAGAAATTATTTCAATTGTTTTTTACTATTTAAAACTCCTAATCTTATGAAGACCTTTTAACAACATTATAAACATGAATGTATGTAATACAAGTCTAATATGGGCCATTGTTGCTTATTACTTGCCTCTTATGGAAAAAGTTAAAAGTAATTGACAACCACCAAAGTTATTGAAAAAAGTTATCCATATCAGTTGCTCTATTGGTTAGGCATTAAAGTCTATTTAAATATTTGCATAGTTCATATTATATATATATATATATATATATATATATTAACTCCAATGAATGAATATTTATCAAAATTATAAAAATATAAAAAGTTTATGGTTATTAACCTTTTATGTTTCAACATATTTTGAAATTCTTTTGCAATTAGTGAACATATGGTGAAAATAAATGTAATTGGGACTTCCTTTAAAACTAACACTACATTTTGTTAATTAAATGTGGTTGATATACGTCAAAGGATTCATTGCTATCTACCACACAAACTATTGATTAATATATAATAATAATAAAAATATAAAAAATATTATTACAATAAAAAATATTATTATAAATAATACAAATAATTAATCGGGAATTGGAATCAGGATGATGCCGGGCAGGGTCTGATGCGAGAGCGCGGTGGTTCTACCCTCTAGGGTTTCTGTAACCTCTGCTACGGCAGAGCCCTCCTGACCTTCGCAGCTTTGACAGTGCCTGGCTGATTAACGGCCTCACGTTTACTGTAGGAAATCTCAAGATCCATGTTTCCCCCTCAGGGGGAGGACGCTGCGCCTCCCCCAAAGGACGACAACAAGCAGCAACGGAATGGAGAAAACGACAATACAGAGGCGTAGATTGATGATAATACGGATCCAAGCTTACAACAGGACAGAGCACAGGGTAAACAGGATCAACCCAAAGTCAGCTCGACCACATGCAAGCCAGTAGCTATTGAGCGTCCAAAAGTAGAATTTCCAAGCCACCGAATCAATGCCAAGATACAGTTTATGAGGGATCATGCGTTAATAGGCAAGTTTATAGGACTCTGGCCAACTGAGAAGGCGCTGAGAGGCTGGATAGCCTCAAAATGGAATCCAAAAGGTCACATTACCCTGCAACTAGGGCCTAAAGGTTTCTTTACGGCCATTTTTAACTGCTTAGAGGACCGGAACAGGGTTCTGGACGGAGGGCCGTACTTCTTTAATGCTGCTGGTCTGTATCTCAGAGGTTGGGTAGAGCGCTTCAACCCTGACAAGGAGGATCTCAGCTGGGCTCCAGTCTGGATAAGGCTTTACTCGCTTCCTGTGGAATATTGGGAGGAAGACTCCTTACAAGAAATCAGAAACGCGCTGGGTGAGTTTATCAAAGTGGCAGAGGAAACAAAAATCAGCAGATACACCTCATATGCACGGATCTGCGTCTACATGCACCTCAATCAGGCCCTGCCGGATGCGGTAAGTTTATTTCATGATGATATTGAATGGGTTCAGCTGATCGATTATGAGCATGTGCCGTTTCGGTGTAGAAAATGTCACGATCTGGGCCACTTATTTAGGGACTGTCCTTTAAATCAAAAACCCTCTTCCCAGACGTCCTTGGACAAGCCTGCACCTGATGGATTCACCAAAGTGGCTAGCCGCAGAAGAAACCACAAGAAATCGACAACTAACCCCAAGATGCATCCAGCTAGCTCTTCCAAACCTTCAACCAGTGACAGCTTTGCAGCTTTGGCAAGAGTTGATGATCTCGATTCCGATAGCCCCTCTCCTCCTGAGAAGGAGACCAATAAAGATAAACAGGAAGCGCAAAAAAATCCCATATCGCTCCCAGAAGATCCGCTGATCAACAAAACTCTCTCCCCTACCCAGATCAAAACCCCAGCTTGGAACTCTCAAGGAATGGAGGTTGATAATATGACACTCGGCCCCAGAACAGCAGCAGAAACATCTGAAGAGTTACACGAATCCCAACACATGGAGGAAGAACCAGAGAGCATAGACATTGGAGAACTTGATATCCTAGGCCTAGAGCAGGCATGTAAAACAAGGAATTTTGACAAAATCCCAGATCGGCAAGTAGACAACCTAGTGGAAGTCCTATCGCGGGCTCAAAGGCATCACTCTCTTGGTGTTCAGATTGGGAGTCCTTGGGATGGAAAGTTTATTGCCAAAGACAACAAAAAGCGTGGGAGGAAAACCGATCTCCAATGAACAATCAGAATAGGAGAAATGTTAGTGGAGTCAGGCATATACTCCAAGTTAACTAAGTATTTCAATATCAACCCCAACACTTCCCAATGAAGTTGATATCCTGGAACATCAGAGGGCTCAACAGCCCAAGGAAAGGTAGATTACTCAAAAACATGATCATGCAAGAAAAGCCTCAAATCCTATTCTTGCAAGAAACTAAATGCAACTCAACTGCTCTGGAAAAAATTGCAGCGAAAGCCTGGCCAGGAGGTCTGGTAACTACTGTGGATGCTCATGGGGCATCTGGCGGCCTTGCAATTCTATGGGATGCGCGCACTATTATGCTCAACAACATACATGCAAATAAGAACTTCATCCAAGCAATCTTTCACATCAATGGAACCAACATTTATGGACATATGACTAATGTGTATTTTCCTCAGGAAACTGCGCATAAAATAGAAATCCTGGACACCCTTTCAGAGCTCAATAAAAATAGGCTGCACCCTCTTTGGATTTCTGGGGGCGACTTCAACATGATTGCAAGGTTGGAAGAAAAAAGGGGAGGTAGGAACAGAGGAAACAGAGATGGGAGTCACCTAAAAGACTTTATTCAGAACAACTGGCTTATTGATATTCCCTCCAACAACGGTCTTTTTACATGGAATAACAAAAGAGAAGGGTCGCATCAGATTGCTTCTCGTCTGGACAGATTCCTTTTATCAGACAACACAATACATTTGGGAGGAGAATTTGCTGCTTCTATCTTGCCGATCTCGGGATATGATCACTGGCCTATTTCCCTTCAATGGAATCGCTTTGGTCACAATATCCGACGACCTTTTCGCTTTGAAGACTTCTGGATGTCTCATTCGGACTTTAATAACCTAATCAACTCAGAATGGAACAATTTCTCTCCTCCTAGCGGTTCCAAGATGTTTCAATTTCAGCAGAAGCTCAGGGATCTCAAAGGCGAGATCAAGCATTGGAACTATACTTCTTTTGGTAACATCTTCCAGGCTCAGAATGCACTCAATCAAGACATGAAGAATTTGCAGCAGAGGATCATAATTGAAGGACGATCTGAGGACTTGTCAAAACAGGAACAAATCCTTGAATCACAAATCTTAGAAAGGGCAAAACAGGAAGAAACTTTATGGAGGCAGAAATCAAGAATAAAATGGCTTAAGGACGGAGAAAAAAACACAAAATTTTTTCACAGAACTACCGTTCAGCGCAGAATGAATAATAACATATCCCACATTCAAAATGAGCAGGGGGCAAAGGTCGAAACTCATGAAGGAATTGAAAGCGAACTCCTAAATTATTTTAAGCAAGCACATCAAGAGCCAAATACAGACAGATCGCCAGCTATTGATAAAATTCTGAGGAACATCCCCAAATTAATCTCAGAGGAGCATAATCAACTCCTTCTCAGACCTGTAGACCTTCAGGAGGTTGAAGTGGCAGTGCGTCAATTGAAAGCTAGTAAAGCACCGGGACCGGATGGATTCACCTCCAATTTTTTCCACAACTTCTGGGACCTGATCAAAATGGAGGTGTGGCAAGTGGTGGAGGAATCGCATACATTAAGATGGATGTTCCCTGGTTTGAATGCCACTTTCATTGCGCTGATTCCCAAGGAGGCTGAGCCCAGTACTCCTGATAAGTATAGGCCTATCGCTTTATGCAATATAATTTATAAGATTGTCTCTAAAATCATTGCTTCCAGATTGAAACTGCTGCTTCCTCTCATCATCTCGCCTGAGCAATCTGGTTATGTTGAAGGCAGACAAATAACGGATGGAATTATCCTGACTCATGAAATAATCCATTCGCTGAAGCAATCCAAGAAACCAGGTATGCTCCTCAAAATAGATTTGTCCAAGGCTTTTGATAGCTTAAGTTGGATCTACATCTGGAAAATTCTAACAGCATTTGGTTTTGCTCCTCACAGCTTTTGGTTTTGCTCCTCCTTGGGTAAGGTGGGTTATGAGTCTGTTATCCTCTTATTTCTTTTCTGTGCTACTCAACAGTATACCCTCATCCACCTTTCGTCCTTCTCGAGGAATTAGGCAGGGAGATCCCCTTTCTCCCTTCCTCTTTGTCATCATGGCAGAGGGATTGGGTCGCAGCATTAAAACAGCCCAGCAATCTCATCTCCTCAAAGGCTTATCCTTTCACAATTCCCCTACCTTTTCTCACCAGCAATTTGTTGATGACAATATGCTTTTCGGCCATCCGTCTATTCAGGAAGCCCATCAACTCAAATCTTTACTGTCGGATTTCTTAGATGCCTCAGGGGCCAATGTCAATAAAGTCAAATCTCAAATCTTCTTTTTCAACACTCCTGTTATTACCCAAGCAACCATAGCGTGTATACTTGGTTTCACCATTGCAGTTCTCCCCTCCAAATATTTAGGAGCGCCTCTAACGGCCTCGGCTCTTAAGCACTCCTCTTGGAAAATCCTCTTAGAAAAGCTGGAGGCTTGCCTTTTCCTTTAGACTCTCAGGACTCTTAACATGGCTAGTAGATTAGTCCTCATAAAATCTGTTCTTCACTCCATGCCACTCTACCTCTTTTCTATCCTGGCTGCTCCCAAATGGGTTCTCAAAGAAATCAAGAAACTCCAGCGTTCCTTCTTATGGGGAAGTTCTGGACCCACCCGTAAATGGGCTCTTATTAAATGGGATAAAGTTTGCCTTCCGAAATGCACTGGTGGCATTGGTTTGAGGGATCTGTCTCACAGTAACAAGGTCATGGGGGCCAGAATTTGGTGGAGATGGCTTTCTGCGCCCTTCACTCCCTGGGCTTCTCTATGGACTGCCAAATATGCAAGCAACTGCCCAATCGAAGAACGAATACGAATGTCAGAAGTTAGCATGGGCTCATTGATATGGAATTCGGCCAAGCAGCACAGGAATTTAATTCAGCAGCACAGTTTTTGGGAAGTTAAGAACGGCAACACAGCTAGGTTCTGGGAGGACTCCTGGCAGCAGTTGCCAAAGCTCAAGGACCTTCTTTCTCATCTGCAGCTGCCGGAGCAGGATTTGCATGAGTACGACAAGGTCAGAAATTTTTGGAGTCCCTCCTCCACACAGGATTATAGACAATGGATTAAAGCGGACCAGATCTTAAGGCATGGAACAGAACAGGCTCAACAATCTCTCACATCAGAATTACTAAAAAGGAAGATACATTTTTCGGAGGAAATGGATATCCTTAGGTGGGGATATGAAGAAAAAGGCACTTTCACCACAAAGGAATCTTACAATATAATCATCAAGCAACACATGGTAAAAGATGTACTATGGAACAAAGTTTGGGACCCTTCCAACTGGCCAAAAGTCTCTACCTTTCTCTGGCTCCTATGTCAAAATAAGATCCTCACATGGGACAATTTCAGAAAAAGGAATTACTATGGACCTTCCATGTGCCCCAACTGCAAGCAAGAAGAGGAATCCATTAAGCATCTTATGCAATCCTGTCACACTGCACGCAAGCTTTGGGAAAGAGTTAGCTTTCGATGCCAAAAGGAGGGCAGAGTTCATGGAGATATCATAGCTATAGTTCGCAATTGGGACTAGACACCTTATCAATGCAAACCTCTAAATTTCCTGTGGAAGTTTATTCCTGGATTCCTGATGTGGAACATTTGGAAGGAAAGGAATCGCAGGATATTCAAGGATCAATCCATGCCTATGGAGAATCTTTGGACCATCATCTGCCAAAATATTAAAGAATCCCTCTCTATCCATTCTTGGTCTCAGGAAGATCTTCCTTCTTTGCCGCAAGAATAATCCATTTGGGAAAATTGGAACATTCAATTGAATCAAGAGCTTATCTCCAAAGGAAATCTACCTTCGCTAGGTCGTCTGCCCACAAAGTGGCTCCCTCCTCCCAATAATATGATACAACTAAACTTCGATGGAGCCTCAAAAGGCAATCCAGGAAATTCGGGCTTTGGAGGGATCTTCAGAGACCATCAGGGACTCCTCTTCTGACTTTTTATGGTTCAAAAGGTTGGGATACCAACAACTCAGCGGAATTGGAATGCTTATGGCAAGGTCTTATTTTAGGTCAAGACAAAGGATTCTTTCTGCTTATCATAGAAGGGGATTCTCAGATCATCACAAATATGGTTTCCAAAATAATGCAAGGCACTCCCTCGTACAAGGTGAGCAACAGCTGGAGAATGGCAAAAAGACTTGAGCTCATTGATATTTGGCTTTCCTGTCACAGGGCCATTTCTATCAAGCATACCCGCTGAGAAGGAAATAAAGTGGCAGACTTTCTTGCAAATCTTGGAGTGGAATGTGGGCTGGAACTTCATATAGGATCATTCTCTAGCATCGCCTCGGCCTCCCAACTAATGGATTACCACAATATTGTGAAGAATGAAATGCACCAGGCAGAAGAGATACACCCGGATGCGGGTGTATTAACGCCATATTAATGGAGTGGCTCTCCCGCGCCGGCGCCTCGTCCTGCAGGTGGAAGGATTGCACACTCCTCCATGCTCTCCTGCGGATAAAGCAGGCTCACACAAGGTACCTGCTGATCACTTGGCATTCGGAATTTATTGCGCCCTTTGGTCGAGAAACTTCGCCTGAGGTTTTACTTATGGCTTCGTCGGTTCTCTCAACTATTATTTCCCTCTGGCCTCCCTGCCTTAGCTTGCCTCAGACTCTGCATTCCTGCAGTGCTCCGAATGCAACTTTGAATGTCTGGCTTCTGAATTTCAAGCGGCTCCCTTACTTCGGCACCTGCTTTGCTTCGGCCTGCTCCATATCCCCTTCAAGCTGTCTTGGCATCTTGACAATGGTGCGTCGCCGCGGTGGTAGTCGTGGAGGCTGTGGGCGTTCTCAGCCTGCTCCCTCGCCTGATATTCCTCTGGCTCCTGCTTCCCCTCCCTCAGCTGGTGGTAAGCCTTTCCCGCATAACTCTTTCCAAACCACCCATTTCAAATTTCAAAGTCGCCTCAATAAGCCTGTTCTCTCGGCCAGCATCACTGTAATCTTTGCGGAGGAAGAAGCTCGGCCTAGTGTCTCTATGCATACCTCGGCAACGCAGTCTCAGGATGGGAGCGAGCAGCATGGGGAAGACGTTGGCAATGTGTTCAATTGCGGTGATATGCAGGCAGAGGGAAGTGTTCCTGATATCTTCAAGCCACCAGACGGCAACCTCCAGGGAGTCTCGGGCTCTGTTAACCCGGCGAGTTGTTCCGGTGGCATCCGGCATTCGGTAGCTCTTCCAGGTGGCAGCGGTATAGATGCTGAGGACACTGAAGACGATTCGTGGATGGGCAATGCATGCCCGGTGGAGGAGGAAGCTCAGGACCACGAAACAGTCCCCTGAAGCCTCCTGGGCCATTTTTGCTTCCCCAGCTTTTCTCTTTGCTCTTCAGATCACTGTGCAATGCCTCTCTGGCTTTGTTAATGTCTTTTTGTATCAGGTCTTTGGGTATGCAGTTGTATCAAGTCTTTGGTTCTGCAGTTTTGCCTATGGTTATCTGGTCAGTATAGATAGCATGGTTACAACCTTCCTTCTGACCTTTCTATGGTTTACCAACATGGTCAGTTCTCTTTGTATGGCTTTTGGGCTTTTTGTATCTGGTTTTCCCAACCCTGGGACAGTCTGTATGTACTGATGGATAGTTTCGGCTCTCCTCTGAGGTTTCGACCTCCTTGTAACTGTATTTTTACCACTTTTTAATAGAATTAGTCTTTACTTAGAAAAAAAAAATACAAATAATTAATCATGAATTAATAAATATTTTTAGTAATAAAATTATTTATTAATTAATAATTTAATTATATATTAATAATAAATTATGAATATTAAATAATGTATTTATTTATTTATTTATATTAAAAAACAAACATAATAATAATTATTTAATTCATTTTGTTCATAATAAATAATTGATTATTAAATTTGAAAACCCTGGGGATTAATATTATAAATGTAAATGATTATTAATATCATAAAATAAATATATTAATTAGTTAAACTATTTATTAATAATTAAAAATTAAACACTTGACATAAATTATCAATTAGCCATTATTATTATTATTAATTATTAATATTGATTTCTAATATTATTAATATTAATTAATTCTAATATAATAATTATTATTTTAAGTTATTTTAATATACAATGAACTAATATTACTATTCATTAAATACCAACATATATTATTAATTAATATATAGATTTTACATACTATTTTATAATAAATTGTATACTAACATATATTATATATATTGAATATTAAATATTAATACAATTTACTAAAGATTATAATCACTAAATATTTATAATAAAGATTATTATATTATATTATATTAAAAATAAAAATAAGTTATTAAATTTAATTATAATAATAATTAACATAATAATAATTTATAATAAATTAAAATCAATTAATTAACTCATCAATAATTAAATCAAAAATTAATATTATTGAAACAAGGTCGACATTCATCTCTTCCCAAAACCAAATCTCCTCATTACTATTTAATCCCTCAATTGAGCTCTTCTTCTACCAAGCATTCATGAAGTCTTGATGATGGATCCCAGTTGGGATTTGAAACGTTGACAAAAAATGGTTTTTACTGTGGATTCTCCGGTAACCAAGTCAGAAAATATAAACCTAAAAGAATAATATTAAACCCAAGAGATTAATATTATAAATCTAAGGTATATAAACTCTAAGATAAATATTATAAACCACAACCACAACCATATTTACTAATGTGGTTGATATACAGTGATAGACATATATCAATCACATGTACAACCACATTAATAAATGTGGTTGACATATACTGATAGGCATATGATTAACATACATTTATTAACATAACTATATAAGATAAATATTATAAACCCAAAGGATTAATAGTAAAAACGCAAGGGATAAATATTATAAACCCAAGGTATATAAATCCTAAGATAAATATTATAAACCCTAAAATAATCATGGTTGACCATGGTTGACCACGATTGATTTTCATATTGACACAATTTTTGTCACAATGTGACGTTGAACTATGGTTGACCATTATTGATTTTCATATTGAAGCAACCTTTGTCACAATGCGATGTTGGACAATGGTTGACCATCGTTGATAAATATATAATAATAATAAAAAAAAATATTACAATAAAAAATATTATTATAAATAATAAAAATAATAAATTATTAATTAATAAATATTTTTAGTAATATAAATATTTATTAATTAATATTGTAATTATATATTAATAATAAATTATGAATATTTCCCTGATGGGGGTGACCAAGCTACAGGACAAGTGGCGGTACATTGGAGTGTAGAACCACTTAGGCCTCCACGAACAGCACGAGTGCCTTAAAGGCCCGTTGGGACCTGGTCCAGACTCCCACGAGCATTACATAATGTGCAGCGTAGGTAGGAGGGTGGTCATTTGCAATTGTTGGGTGATGAGGAGGGAGTGTTGGGCGAGACAGAGTAGTGGGGTATTGGCATCCTGGCTCAGGCTGTGGCTTGGGGCGACAATGTAGGACGAGCTCGGGGTAGACGGATGTGCGGGGGATTGGAACCTGCAGTCAATTTGGTCGTGGGATCTGGGGGAGAATTAGAGTAGTAGGCGCAATGAGGGATATCGTTCCGGGGTTGGAGAGTGTGGGTGGCGTGCATTCGTTTCCCCTTCCTCACTCTGGTTCTATCTTTGGGTAGGGGTTGCTCCTCTAGAGAGGCAGTGTTGTGGAGAATTTGGGTCTTGGTCCAATCCTTGGAATGGCTCGTCACATAAGAGATTGGTGACGCGCTCCTTGTTCGTCGACAGATAGTGGAGAGGGATACGAGAATGGCACCAGCTGTTTAGGGCTCCCTGACGCCAATGCAGTAAGCAACGTGTTTTTATATTTGGTTCATATCCGGTTTGTGTGGTGGGTTGCATGGGGCAACTAGATTTGTCCCTGTGGTGGTGAAACTAGTGGTGGAGGCACAAGCTATATGCTGAGACAGAGAGGACGTGCTCGTAATAGGGGAGCTGGCCACTACATGGAACATCATCCACAGCAGGGAGTGCCCAGATTGGGCTTGGAGTCGATCGAGAGTCGCCATTCTGATGTTGATGTAGCCATGTCCCCAGGTCGCTCCTCGGGCCGCATTGAGGCTATGGCCACCTTGGACTCCATAGCGGCCCAATTGAACAATCTCCATCTGAGTATGGAAACTTTGAGGGAACAACGATATGGTGATAGGAATGAACTGGTGGCCTACATCAACGACCTCCTGGACTCCATAGACGACATTCGACGGAAACTCTGACGCACAAACGACCACCTTCGTGCTTTAGAGACTCAGGTGGAACACATTGACTACCACATGCATGAGCAGGCTGCGTTCTTTGCTGCCCCGCCACCGTTTCCCCCCAACCCACCCTCGTAATGTGTATTCCTGGAAAATTCTCTTTTTGTGCTTCTTTTGTATCGGAAATAACCAATGACACAAGTTGTCTTGGCCTCTTCACAAGCTTAATATTGCTTAGAGCAAGACTCATGTCAGCTCTTAAGCCTGATACTCAGCCTTGTGCGGAAACAATGATGTATTTTGATGATTTGGTGATGATGTATTTTGTTCTTGAAGTTATGATAATATAATGCAGTTTTTTTGACCGACAAATAATAATAATAATAATAATAAATTATGAATATTAAATAATTTATTTATTTATATTAAAAAACAAACATAATAATAATTATTTAATTCATTTTGTTCATAATAAATAATTGATTAATAAATTTAAAAAACCCTTGGGATTAATATTATTATAAACTCTAGGAATTAATATTATAATCGTAAGCGATTATTAATATCATCAACCCAAGGAATTTATATTATAAACCCTAGGAATATGAACCCTTACATTAATAAACCCAAGGGATTGATAATATAAATGCAAAGGAATAATATTAAACCCAAGGGATTAATATTATAAACCCAAGGTATATGTTGTAGCATTTTTTGGTTTTGATAAAATAGAATATTTGAAAAAATGTTAAGTTAGGATATGGACATAACAATAGTGAATAAAATGTTTTTAAAGAAAATATCTTGATGATGATGTCCATATCAAAGAAAATGTTAGGCTAGATGTCCTAAAAAATCAAGACAAAAAAGAAAATGTTAGGTTAGAAAGAAAAGAAAACAAATAAACTCTGAAAGTGATCAAGTCCAAATGTCACTACTATTTTTCTGCAAAATAATGGTTGTGTGCAATTTGTCTTAAATGCCACAACCCATGACAGTCAAATAGTTTAATCTTGAATGCTTCATGCTTTAAATTTGATGTTATAGTTAGAGAATAAAGATTTGGCCAAATCGTTTAATCTTGACAGATCAGTAGTTAGGTAGAGAATAATAAGGTGCTCATCAGTTTAATTTGATCCCTTGGATGATATAAGGTTAGAATTAGATAGTTTGTTTTCATAAAATAAAAAGAAAGAAAAAGAGAGAAAAAGAGTTTGCTAGCTTAAATGCACCCATTAAGTGAAGAAAAAATGATAGGATAAGCAAAGGGTAAATAGAGAAAGGTTGCAAAAGTTTGATAGTTTATTGGACAAAATGTACATTTATCATGTTTCACCATATGTTTCTATGTCCATGATGCAATTACACAAAGCAAATGAAGGTCTACTAGATCAATTAATTAATTTCCCATTCATCCCCATTCATCTCTATATTTACTAATTTCCCCTTCCTACCTTCATACATTCATATTCATTCATTTTCCACAAAAGACCCCTGTTCCTAAGGTCAAAACCCTTTTTACCTAGGAAAAGTGAAAATCCCATGCTAAATCCCCTTTTACCCGAAAAACCCACAAAAAGAGGTTTAGCCTAAGTATTAAAGTATATATAAAAAGCAAATAACCCATGATAAAGCTTTATACTTAATATATTTCCCCTTTTCTGCTCATATTTCATATTAACACTAACTTAGCATATTAAACCCCTAAAAGTCCCTTTTCCCATATATTATTAATTCTCTTTAATAAAATACCCCAAAACCTTAAGTTTTATTATAAAACTATGTATTTTCATTAAAACATCGCATCAACGGATTTCAAGCCTTTTAACATGAATGCACTCTCCCCCGATTGCGATATGCGATAATCAATGGACCCGGACCAGACGCAATATATATTATATTTCATTGCCATATCGCATTCGCCTCCATCGCAAGTCCCTGCTAAAGCAATAACCCTCCGCCATTGCAATCTCCAATTGTGATGGGAACCTGGACTCGACGCAGTATTAACCATGTTTTATTTCCATGTTGCGTCCGGCCCCTATCGAATTCCTTTGCGATGGGCCTTCCTATGCTAAACTGCGATTGAGATATGCGATTAGCCTGGACCCGATATCATTATCCGCCTGCATTCATATTATTTTAAGTCCGCCATATCTGTTTTGTGAAGGATTTCATTGTTAAATAGTTTTTTTATGATTTAAACGAAGAGTCTGCCTAAATTAACCATAAAAGTCCACTAAACTCAGTTTTTAAACCATAATTAATCCCATACCGCCATAATAGCTCCGTATTGCTCCTTCGCTCCACCACCATTCGATCTAATGCATTCAAATCCAATGACCCTCGGCGATTTCGGGTTGGCTCTCTGTACGGGCATTACCCACCCAAAAAGCGGTATTCCACCGTCCTCCCTTGCTACGTGTCAGGCTTTAAACCATATTGGGTGACCCCTCCTAAAACCGCCCGCGCCTCATAAGCGATGCAATGAAAACCAAAACCGCCTCTCGCATAACGAAAAAATAGACACTGTTCATTTTGCGCCATAATTCAAATAGAAGACTGTTTTTTCGTTTAAACGCAAAAAACGCCATTTTGCTATGTTTTGGCCTGTTTTACACAGCGAAGCCTCCATAAGCCTCTGCGACCAATAAAACCATCATTTTACCTTCTGATACACTCTGGACTCCTTCCAATGTCTTTTCAAGCTCAATAAAGCCATTGACCACCTTATCTGTCACCCTTGTTTTTCTTAATAGTTTCTGTGTTTTGTAGGTAAAGACTTCTGTTCCAGGCTTACAAAGAAAAAGCCTGCATACAATTTGAAGACAAATATGAAGGATTTACCGTTGAAAAACATAGTAAAAACATGAAATGCACAGTAAAGGTTACTCAACAGGGTCAAAGGATATTTACAGAGTTTAAAGAGTATCAGATGAAAGATCAAATGAACAAGTCAACCAGCGCAAAGGATTCAAATAATCTAGTAGCTTAAAGGGAAAAATATCAAGCAACAAAGCCATCACAACCTGAATAAAAGTGACAACAAGAAGCAGTGCAATAGCTGCTCCTATCTTCTTGCATGAAGATATTTCCTTTCCTAGAATAAATCTTAATCAGTTTTAGGATATTTTTAGTTTCATTATTGTATAAATAAATCTCTTCTTGAGTTGTTATGGGTTCGAAGTTCAAGGCTCAGGGTTCATTACTTGTAAAGTCTTGACTGTTCATTCTACTTTGAACTTGGTTGCACCTTTGAAGGAAGCTTTTCTAGACACTTGATTACTCAGTCTTTTTGGAACCTTAATACAAAGCAAAGGATTCTGAATTTGGTTTTACACAGTTTTTGTTATCCTGTAAGTCTTTCTAGTTATCAATCATTATGTTTTTCTTCATATGCTTATGACTTATAGAGATATCTAGGTAGGAAAAATTGTGTCTCAATTTATTTCTATAAGCTCCTGAAGTGATCATCTATTAAGAGAATAGATTAATGAACTGTTTGTTTAGCTAATCCCCTCTAATCAATAAATCATCGACATCTTGTGTAAGCTTAAATATACTGCCTTGAACCTTTCGAACGTAGTTTAGAAGGTTTTCCTACTTATGATTGTTCTGTTTTACAGTCTGGAAACTGTGATAATCATATTATTTTTTGTCTTCTTCTCACCACTATTTTGATTTATACCATTGTGTAAAGCTTTATAGCAGCCCTTTGCTGAGATATTAATATAACCCAAAGGATTAATTACTTCGATTCTACATTTGTCTTCATTCATTGGTCTTCCAAAAACTAAAAGCAAAAACCCCAAAACAATTATTTTAGATGCTTTGGCATTGGTAGCTGACCTACTACTATCTCAGAGGTACAACATCAGACTGGCGCCGTTGCCAGGGATTCAAATTTCATTTAAGTTTCCCTTGGGACAACGATATTCATTCATTATTTTCCTTTAAAAATGATTAAAGGTTTAGAAAGGTTAAAATCATTCACCTAAGCGACTCCAAACTCCCAAGCTGGCACCTTTTAAACATACCAGATCTCGTTTAGAAATTGACATAGTTAGTTGTCTATCAGATCCTAAAAGGCTTCTGAGAAAAGCTAGTTCTAAAAGGGGACACCATCCATCTTCTTCTTATTCTTCAGTCCTACAGTCTAAAGAATTAGAATCATTTGACCCCTATAGTAATATCCCATCTGATCCTGATTACTCCCATTTATCACCTAGGGTTGCTGAACTTCTAAATAGGGGAGTTGATTTTAAATCAACTTACCTTATTCATTCATTAGAATCTCATCCAATAACCACACTACCACCAGGATCACCTAAAACTGAATTTGAGTTGGGTGTTGATCTACCAGAATATAAACCCACAGATTTCATATCCCCTACCACCTATCCATTTCCTTCCATTTTTGACCGACCTGAAGCTTCTTCTTCTAAACAATGTGAGGAGACTTTCTCTATACATACCAATCCTCTCTTTGAAACAAAAGAAGGTATTCCTTTACAAGTCCTAAAGCTAGTTCTTAAGACTCCTTTGAAGTCTTTTAGGAGATCTCCTCTTCCTTCACTTCCAACTAGTTTATCTACCCCTAAATCACCATCTTCTTCCTCTACTTCTTCTTCATCCTCTGCATCCACACAAACACCACATACTCCACCTAAACAACCTCATATACCTCAAGCACCTCATACACCACCTGCTATCATGGCTTTCCGACCTATTGTATAGGCTAGATATGCTGCCTTAGTCTTACCTACTAACCTTGATGCATTCCCAGCTAGATACTTAAAATACCTTCCCAAGTACAATGGAGAAACTGGTCCCTCAACTGAAGACCATCTTCAAGCTTTCCTAGACTTTGCAGACAACATGAATTTTGAACAAGAAAACGTTTATATGAGATTGTTTATACAGTCACTTGAAGGAAATGTGAGGATTTGGTTTAGGCAGTTACCAACAGCTTCCATTAGAAATTGGGAAGAGCTTACAACCATATTTAAAAATCAATGGGGTGTGAAAAAGGATCCTTTTTATTTCCTCATAGAATTTGAAGAGCTTAAAAAGAACTTGGTGAACCAGTATCAGATTTTATCAAAAGATTCAATAAACTCTATCACAAAATGCCTGCTGATTGTAAGCCCCCTGTAGCAGCAGCTAAGTCTAGATTTTCTAAAGCTTTTGATGATGACTTTGTTGTTATGCTATGAGAGAGAACTTCAAGAACTCTTGAAGATATGCAAACAAACGCTATAGAAGTAGAAGCAAATAGGGCAGCCTCAACTTCTTTAAAACTTAAGGAAGAAAAGGCCCAAAGAAAACTCAAATCTGTTCAAGAAGCCTCTAGTTCCTCTAAGACTAAATCAGAAGATTCAAAAATAGATGAAATAACATCTCTTCTTAGAAACCTATCAAATAGGATTTCAAAGATTGAGACCCAACCTAGGACAATACAACAAACAGTTACTAGACCTCAAAACCAAAATCAAGGTCAGTATAAAAGAAATCCACCACTACAAATTCTTCAGAGACCTAGCAATGATCAACATGTTCCTACTCCTCTATTGATAGATGACCAACAACCTGATGATAATACTATGACAATTATTGAAGATATTAATAGTATGGATTCTTCTTCCAATCAAACAACCATCATTCCTCTCTCACAACAAAATCAGGTTCAAGAAGATCAGGAAGCTTCACAGGTCTCTAAATATCATGCTTTCTCTGAATTTTTAATTGCAGAATTAAACAAGAGGTATGATCTTAGGCCTAGGCCTGGTCCTGGGAGACCTCCAAAGGAAACTCCAGTAATTGAACCACGTACCAAAACTGCTAAAGCTCAAACAACTCTTATTCAGCGCTTAGATCAGTCAATTAATACTACCCAAGCTGGTAAAAACATTTTGATTACATTTAATGTTGAAAAAGAATTAGAGAGGGTTAAGATCCCAATTCCACTGTTAGAGATTTCTAAAAACCCTGGTTACAAAAGCCAAGTCACAAAATGGATACAAAATACCTCGGTTGATGTTGAAGGTGATGTCATAACTCTACAAGATGAAAAACCAGCAGTAGTTTTTGGCCCTAGTTCAGACATGATAGATGAGATAGTGCCTCCTTTCTATGTAACTCTTAAAACAAATGATTCCATGTTGTATAATTGTATGCTTGATTTAGGAGCATCACACAACCTTATGCCAAAATCTATCATGGATCATTTGAAACTCGACATAACTAGATCCTACCATGACCTGTACACCTTTAATTCTAAAAAGGTGACCTGTTTAGGATTGATCAACGATCTAGTGGTTACCCTTGCTCAAATTCCAGTGAAAAGTGTAGTACTTGATATTTTTGTCACAGATATTGTTTGGTCAATTTAGAGTGTCCTAAATTGCTATATTAATTGTCAATCTGGGAATTGTACATTGTTGAAGTGTGGCGCACTATATGTGCAAGATAACCTATTTCTTAGTTTTTATTTTGTTTTTGGGTTTATCTTCATTGATTTCCACTATATGTGCAAGATAACCTATTTCTTACTTTTTGTCGTTTTTGGTTTTTATTTTGTTTTTGGGTTTATCTTCATTGATTTCCTAATGTGAGATGGAAATTCTAATAAGACAAGTATGGATAAAAATGTTCAAGGCAATGATGTCCTTTATAATGATTTCCGAAACTTCAAACTTTCAAAAAGGGTTTTAAAACATGCAATGATGAAATTAATTCCTAAAAGAAAATGAAAATGTGCCACTATTCTAATTAAACAAATAATGAACTATTGATCATGAAACCATTATCCCTGCTACTATCTAAATACAAAAGAAACTGTACTCAAAGATATCCAAAAATTGCAAGTAAAGGAGAGCTAAAATCAAATTACGTCAATTCATATTTTGACCCCTCACCATTAGTCTTGCTATGGCTTTCGGAGGTAATCATAAACAACTTGAGCAATCTGATATCTAATTTGCAGAAAATAAAACTAATATCAAATTACACACTCATACTTCAATCCCTCACCATTAGTCTCGCTATGGCTTTCGGAAGCAACTGATAATGACATGAGCAATTCAATAACTAACTTGCAGAAAAATAAAATAATATCAAATTACACACTCATACTTCAATCCCTCACCATTAGTCTCGCTATGGATTTCGGAGGTAACTGATAATGACATGAGCAATTCAATAACTAACTTGCAGAAAAATAAACTAATATCAAATTACACACTCATACTTCAATCCCTCACCATTAGTCTCGCTATGGCTTTCAGAGGTAGCTGATAATGACATGAGCAATTCAATATCTAATCTAACTAATAAAGCCAATAAATAGAACTGAAATAAACAAAACAGTGCTGGAATTAAAAACTAAGAAAAATAAATCAGAAGAAAGACAAGATTGATTCCATGTCATTAGTCATTGTGGAAATTATATGAAAATGCCCGGGTTGCCTACTGTAATCTGGAACACATACACTGATCAGTTAACAGCAATATAAAGCATGTAAAATTATGGACAGAAGTAAAATGTTAATACCATAATAAATGCAATATATACACGTGAATAACTATGGCATAATGAACGTAAGGAAACACAGCATGAAACTATACGGCAATAAACAAAACCTCGGCATGTGCAGGGGCCCTCTGCACAACCTTGGGCAACAGCTATCAACCACGAATTGTGCTTATAAACAGAGTCTTCTCATGTATTCAAAACGCAGTCATAACAACGAAACAGTGTCACGACACAGTGGGCTTTCTTAATAGCAAAATTACCTTACCAAGACTAACTATTATGCGTATGGAAACGCATTATTTATGGCAAATGTTTACATAACTGATTTCCTAAGAACTGCGCTGACAGAGGACACATGAACAACAACGTCCAGGGATCTAGCATCATGGCTGCCGTGATGATTAAATCTATTGAGGGTGGCTGTTGGATTCGCCTTATGGAGCAGTCCACAGGTGTTGATATGTCCCCAGAGATCTAGGAACAACCACGCAAGTCTTCACGTGGTGAAAAATGGAGTCCTGTTGCTGTAGGTGGTTGAAGGGAAAATACCCCTAGGGTCCTTTGGGCTAAGACTCTACCAGACTGAAAATTGCTTATTCAAAGAAACACACACACAACCATTATCTTTACTTTAAGCAAATTCTAATGTTAAGGGTACGTACCTAAGGTCCTACGTTCGAGAAGGCCTTTAGGGTCCAAACCCTTCTTGGAGTTCCCTTCTTCTTCCTTTGACCTGTGAAACAGACAAATCAAAGAACACAACAGTACTTGGACAAATACTTATATATAAACCATCTTCATGCTATAAAGTTAGTTATAAAAATATTTAAGTAACCACTTGCATAAGAATTCAAAACAAGAATCTCATAAGCATAAAGAAAGATTGTTTCGGGAACCAAGACGTGTTTCTTTATATATAAAGGCAAGTAAAGTACAAATAACGGAAAGATATCACCTGAACACCTTCAGCAGGCTCCAAGCAAAGCTTCCTCCCGGATTCGTTCCAGCCTCAAGCCTCCAACAAGAGCTCCTTCCAAGTCTTACTCAATGATGTCATAAAGGATGAATGATCACCAATACACATGGAAACAAGGGTTTCCTATGCAAAATGGGGGAAGTGCAGAAAGCACCAAGGACTTCAGACCTGGTCTAAGGGGAAAAATCTCAGCATAATAATCTTGCTCTCTCTTTTCTCTCCCTTAGGCCTTCCCTTTGATGTCTTTTTATACCATCTCCAAAGTAGTTTTTTAGTTAGGAGTTGGTTGGGAACAGTTGGGCCACGGGCACTAACAGGTGATCAGCAGGTAAAACCCGCGATCTCCGCCCGAAAATAAGGAATTATTTATTTTTTAAGTGTTTTAATACATACACACGGGTTGGGTATACACAGACCCGCGTGTACACGCGTTTAACTCAGGGCAATGTCGCGTATAGGGAATAAAACACTGTTTTTTAAATTTTTGGACCAGGTCTGGAAGGAGGGGTTGCCCTAGGCCATGAGTGCAGCATCACAAACCATAAGAGTGAGATTTGGAGCTATAACAGATGCCCCCTAATGTATGAGGTCAGAAGGGGAACATGATGGCCGAAATATATTATGTAAGTACATGGAAAGGAACTCTGTCGAAAAACCGAGGAGGACTGCACCAGAATTCAGCCTGCCAAGCCACCAAAAGGAGATCAGAAAGAAACACTGTCTGAGGCGGGCATACCCATGCTCAGGAAAAGTAAAGCATGTCCGCATATCAAGTACAAGCGGATCCACTAAGTATACAAGTATAAATGACTGGAAGATACATAATGGATCATCTGATCATAATGAGTAAGTACATGTCTGAATATCACATATAAAACTGTCAATGATGCTGAAAGATGCAACGGATCACTGATATCAAAGACTGATCCCAAAGGTACCAACTGAACATGATGGAATAGGATGGTACTACACTGCAAACTCAGGTGCCAGCATATAGAATGTCGCCATGACTGACTGCAACATATAAGGTGGAGTGGTATCAACTAGCAGCAACAGGAGCAACTGTCAAGTGAACCAATGAATGCTGATACAACCTGAGGTCTTCACCGACCGCCGTGGTACATTTCTACACCATGGGAATAAATGATCTGAAGTCGACCATGTGAGAAATCGTTTGATTACCGGTCATTGATGTATACCGTTAACAAACGCGAGACTACTCACCGATAATGATAATGAGCGTCAAGGTACCCAGTACAATCTAACAAGTGTGAATAGATGAGCTGAAGTCGAACACCTGTAAGAATCTATCGATCAGGAGACAATGATGGTTTCCCATTGTCGATAGCGAAGGATCTGCCACTAATGACTGCAAACCCCAAGGTACTGCCAAATGGACTCTAGATCTTTGCCCCAGAGCAATGAGTCGAAGTCGATAGGGAAAGATCCGCTAGAAGGAAGGCATTAAGGCATCCTCCATCAATCTAGCGCGAGTGTAACCCGTAGGCCAATAATGTGGAAGGAATCGGACGAAAAAGATGTAGTAACCCAACCGAAGTACGTTTCCGGCGTACACAAGATGTGGCTAGCGCACGGCAGAAACCCTCTGAACCAACCAATAATGAAAGCTGACACAGAGGCGAGGTATCCACCAATAGGGTCAAATGGAAACCAAGGTACTGCACGAATCCCAATGTGTGATAATGTATGCTGATGTCGAACACAAGGGAAACCACTCAGTCAAAGACCCATGATACTGATCGATGCTGAGCACAAGGTGACCTATCAATAATGAAAATAGGGCCAGGGTGCGGCTCTAGGCCTGTCCTCAGAGCAAGGTGTCGTCGTCGATAAGGACAAGACCCGCCAGCAAGAAGTCAATGGGGACCTTCTCAAACCGGCACGAGTAAAGGACCAATATAACTGATGTGATGATAGACATGACACTGACAACCAGGGATGGCCGACTGAAAAATGAGTCAAGAGACACCGCAGAAAGGCCGACTCAGGCTAACTTCCCTTGAACAAAATCACGACTCAATGTGACTATGTGGCAGCATATGATGAATCTGTATAAGTTCGTCATGCAGGAGGCACGAACGAACCCTCCATATGATTGGAAGAGATAACCAATCGGGGGAGAAATGACTCGATAACAAGGTTATGGCATACCTAAGTCAAACTAAATCCCACCCATGCGGAGGAGACTTTGTTTTGAGTGCTTTGTTCAAGGGCGACACGACTGACTCTAGCTGCCAACAATAAATGGAAATAATGTCCCTGTTCCCGCTCTTTTTTGGAATATTTAATTTTTTTGTCTTTTTCTGATAAGCCGGAAAAAGAATAAAAGAATGCTATGGTACAGTGGAAAGAACAAGTGTCGGTGAAACAGATGATCTAGTTCCTAGGAAAGGAACGTTCCTATGCTCAATGCAGGGAGGTGAAAACTGGTCAGTGACACTCAAAGGTATGTTCCTTCCACGGGTCAAGGTGTGTCAAGTCGGAGAAGTCAAAGGTATGCAAGGTTGACTTTGCAGATGTCATGGTCAAAAGTTGGCTTAAACACGAGTCCAAGTGAAGCCGGCTCTAGGCCAAAAGGTGCAAATGGTCAACATGCAATGCAGAAGTACAACTCAACACACATAGGAGCCTCTAGGGTATAAGGCCAGAACGAAGCGAAGAAGCAAAGAGGAATGAGTCTTCAACGCATAAGTCATGGCGGGACTACAGAGGACTCCCGAGCCTACTCAAAACGAAGCAGCATGGGCAACAAATGTCAGTGAGGTGCTAACTAGGATGCCCATGTAAAGGATGGCTCTACCATCGTGTCATGATTTAAAGAATTGGCGAGTGAAAATGGCTAACGAACCATAACACGATGGGATCGACCCTATGGCAGATGTATCGGTCAAATGGAGGCTAGTATGCATAATGCAACGGAAAAATGGTGTCCCTAACCTATATGCCAGTGAAAACACGATACCTGCCATGACGGGTCAGCAGTCATGGAACCGTCTCGAACCGTCGAAAAATGTCCAAAATGTCCTGAAAAACAACCCAATCTCGACATTCCAAGCTCCCAAGTTAAAAGTGACATGAAACCAAACAAAATAAAATTTTGAAAAAATTTTGCATTTTCAAAACTTATAAAAAGAAATTTTGGACTTACCATTTTCACCGTTTGACTTGGAGAGCAAAAATTGTGGAGCAAAAGGAGCAAACTTCCCTGTGACTTTTTCAACCGTTCAAACTTGCCGAAAACTTCCAGGTAAGCACTAAACTTGTCTTGCAATCAATTGTGATAGTTTTTAGGAAGTTTAATTGATGTTTCACCGTTAGAATTTTGCAAAAAATTCCTCTGCGGCGTACACGCGGGTTGGCTATATAGAACTCGCGTATACGACGGCCCTACACGCGACTGTATACAAGGGAACCCGCGTGTGCGCAGCAAACTAATTTTATACACAAAACTAACGGATGAAAATGATTTTTTCTTCCAGGATGACTCTCACATGGCGTGAAAGAGAGCACTCAGCCGTGGATAATGAAGTTATGGGCAATGATGATGCATTAAATGCTTTACGGGGATGCGGATTGCTTAAGTTCTTCAAATTGCCAAATATGAAAGCAAATACGCGTTTGCTCGAGAGACTCATTGATTATTGGGATGTCGATGAGGAAGCATTCATCATTGATCAGATGCCACTCAGGGTAGAAGTGGAAGATATATATTTTATCACGGGCCTTTCCCGAAGGGGAGAGGTAGTACATTCCCGGGGCAGGACACGGAATAGCCTCAGTGTAGATGATTATGTAGAGATTTACTGCCCGGGTCACCGAAAGGTCGGGAGCCAGATCTCTATCCCAGCTGTGGCGAGTTTGTCACTCAGGATAATTTTGTTCACCATAGGTCGGGTGAACGGATCATCCTCACTGCATCAGGCATCACGGGTCAACATGAGCGTGGCAGTGGACTGTCTCACCACTGTGTTTGACTGGTGTACTCCTCTACTGGCCAACATGAAGGAACAACTCACTTCTATCCGGAGGGGACATACCAAGAATTTTGGGTTCGGAACCATCTTGTGCACTTTCTTCTTCGAGAAGGTTCCCGCACTCCGCCCCAGGGTAGCAGTTTCCATCAGTAGTCCACGTGATCCACGCATGGGCCGGTGGGCTGACTTGATGAAACGTCTGGGGGGTGGGGAAGTCCCAAGGAATGCATTCGACGATGATTTCTTTACCTGGTGGGAGCAGCAAATCATCGCCGTAGATGATTACCCCTATGCTGGACTGGATTTCCGAGGAGATCCTGATCTAGTGTTACCACCGGATGCAGCATGGGGTGATATTGGTAAGATTTTTTATTTTTATGATTTTTTTTGGATTTTTCAAATATAATGATGAATTTTGAAAAATATTTTTTGATGAGATTCAAATGACTAATATGATGATCATGTTTCAGACATTGGGCCTGTACGACCAGATGGATTCCCGCGGCATGGACGGCGTGGCCGAGGAGCCGAAGAGGCGGCTGCTGAGAATGAACGGACCCTAAACAACGTCCAGCGACACTTGGCGAGACTGAGCCGCCAAGTACCGATGGCCGCGATAGAGGATCTTCCTCCAGATATGCAGCGTCATGTGGTTGGGATGCCACGTGACTGGGTTCGCATCTTTCGGCGCGTGGCCAATGCTATAGTGACATATTTAGACGCTCATCCTGAGCCGAGGCGTTAGATATGCCTGACATGATTATGGGCATTTGAGTCCCGATTTTGTATATTTTTGGACACACATATGTACACTCGAGACGCTTTGCGATATATATATATATACAGTTTGACTTTTTGATGCATGATTTTATGATGATGAATGATTGATATGCCAGTCTAATGCTTGATTAGCGATAGAATCAGCTAACCAATTTTGAGATCTTGGAATGTGCAAATAATTAATGTAAATGAATGATCTTTGCAACAACCTCACCCTTAAATATTGGCGATATAATAATGGATCTCTAACCCGATAAATGTTATTTAACTGAGACACTATCAATTGAGAATCAAGATATACTACCAACGAGTCGATCCCATGAGAGATTGCCTCGGATAATAAATTGATAACAGCTGTATACTCGGCCATATTGTTCGAAGCAGGACCGATACACACGCCTCTCGATACCATCAATTGACCAGTTGGATAATAAAGTACCCAAGCTGCGGAAGCAAGATTCCGAGTGTGCCGACTAGCACCATCGGCGAACCCAAAATAAACCAAATCATCCATCAACACCTGCCAAAGCAGACCAAAAAGTGTTGATATCAGAAAACGCTCGACAATATATGTACAAATATACATAAAATACAAAGAAGTCATTGCCTGGTAAAACTAAGCAAAATACTTCTTTAGGTAGAGCCCATTTCGGGGCTCCGCCAGCTTGTTTCCTTCGAAATCAATTAACTCATACGATCCTTTTTCTAAAACTCGTTTGATAATGAAAGGACCGTACCACATAGGCTTAAATTTGCCTGCCCCCAAGGCGTCCTTATCTTGGTCATAGACCAAGACAAGGTCACCTTCAGAAAAGACTCGAGGACGGACAGACTTATCATACTGAGTTTTGACCCTTTTCTTATGGGCCTCATTCATCGTGGCGGCATCTCGACGCTGCTCATCGAGATGTTCCAAGTGAACTAGGCGCTCCTTGAGACTCGAAGTCTCAGGAAGAAGCTCAACAGCCAATTTCAGAGATGGGATTTCACATTCGACCAGAAAGATAGATTCCATCCCGTAAACCAACTGAAAAGGAGTAAAACCAGTAGCCGTTTTGACGGAGGTTCGGTATGCCCAAAGAGCCGAATACAACATAATGTGCCAATTGGACCGATTTTTATCGATTGTCCGTTGGAGTATCGTCTTAAGAGTTTTATTGACCGCCTCGACCTGTCCATTGGCCTGAGGATAATACGGGGACGAATGCTCCTGACGGAAACCTAATTTAAGAGCCAATTCGGACATTAGCTGATTTTGGAAATGACTGCCATGGTCAGTGACAATCTCCCTTGGGATACCGAATCTTGAGATAACTTGATTGAAAAGAAACAAAGCTGCCGTGTCACTGTCGTTCTTATAAGTAGGCATGGCCTCAGCCCACTTCGTGAAGTAGTCTACAGCCACGATAATGTACTTGTGATTCGCTGCTGAAGGCGGATTACAAGTCGTAAAGTCAATACCCCACTTAGTGAAGGGACCGACAGTGAAAACGGGAAAAAGGGGAGCTGGATGCGCGCGCATCTTGCGAGTAAAAATTTGACACGGGTGACAGCGTTTGACCGCTTCCACACAGTCCTTAAAGAGTGAAGGCCAAAAATAGCCGGCACGTAAGATGCGCTGGGCTGTAGCAAGCCCTGATAGATGACCACCACAAGCTCCACTGTGGCAATCATTAAGCACAGACTCTGCTTCCTCTAAGGTTAAACATCGTCGAAGAATTGAATCAACCCCTCGACGGTATAATGTGTCACCAATGATAACATAATTTTTAGCCAGGTGACGTAATTTGCGACGTTCATCCTTGGAGAAAGTAGAGGGAAACTTCGAAGTCTGGAGATAAACAATGATATCTCCATACCAAGGGTCTTGTGAAGAGATGAGGAATATATGCTCGTCGGGTAAACTTTCCTCATAAACAATATCTTCTCCACAAGGAAGCTCAGAAATTAGCTCCGCGAAGACCATAGATTTCTTAGACTTGGCTGACAAGAACTCGAGATCGAATTCTTGTAAAATGACTATCCATCTATTATATTTGCCCCCAATCACTCGCCTACTGAGGACAAATTGAAATGGATTGACCGCTGCTAAGACAAAAGTTTTGCGTAGCAAAATATAATGACGGAGCCTCTGGACAGCATGGACAGCTGCCAAGGCCAACTTCTCAACCGGAGAATAGCGGAGTTCAAGGCCTATTAAGCCTCGGCTCAAATAATAAATCACGTGCTCGACAAGAGCATCGTCCTCCTGAACTAGAACCATACCAATGGTAGATTCTGCTGCAGCGAGATATAAAAGGAAGTCTCTACCATAATCCGGTGGACTCAAAAGCGGGGCAGAGACTAATGCCTTTTTCAAAGCATCAAACAATCGCTGCGCAAAGTCGTCCCATACAAATGGAACTCCTTTCCGTAGCAAACGCATGAACCCTTTAGTGATCTCGGCATAGTTTGCTATAAACCTTCTTAAGAAATTAGCCTTCCCTTGAAGACTTTGAAGCTGACGAATTGAGGACGGGGGAGGCAACTGAACTATTGCCTCAACCTTGAAGGGATCAACCCGAATCCCTTCATTGGACACAATAAACCCTAACAGCCGACCTGATGTAACCGCGAAAACGCACTTGTTGGGATTCAACCAGATTTTATAAAAACGACATCGCTCAAAGACTAATCGAAGATGACTAGGATGGTCAGTTCTCTTTTGAGAACGAGCAGCGAGATCATCCAAGTATACCTCGATGACATGTTTGATGTCGTGGAAAGCGTATGACATGGCCCGCTGAAAGGTGGCTCCAGCATTTTTAAGACCAAAAGGCATCTTTCGATATGCAAAGGTACCCCAGGGACATATGAAGGCTGTCTTATGCTGGTCTTCAGGACGGATAGAGATTTGATTATAACCCGAAAAACCGTCCATGAAGGAAAAAATTTCATTACCCGCACACTCGTCGATAATCTGATCAATGAATGGCGTGGGGTAATTGTCTTTCGGACAAGCCTTGTTTAAGTCCCTAAAATCAATGCATACTCGGATTGTTCCTTGCTTTTTGTCCACAGGGACTAGATTAGAAACCCAATCCGTAAGAGGAACAGGGTATATAAAACCCGCCCTTAGCAGCTTCTCAACCTCAGCTTTGATAGCCACTGCTTTCCTAGGGTTAACCGGCCGAAGCCTTTGACGAATCGGTTTTGCGTTTTCGTACGTCTTGATCTCATGTTGGACTATAGAAGGATCAATGCCGGGCATTTCCTCATAAGACCAAGCAAATACATCACGATATTCCTTGAATAGGTCGGTGTAAATTTGAATTTCTTCAGGGGAACACTCAATTCCGATGAAGATATTCTCGATGATGTTAGGATCCTTAGAGATGTTTATAGGTATCGTTTTTGAAATTACCGACATATTACCTTCGGCACGTACGTGTGTCGGAGCCAAAGGGTTCGACACCGTACAAACATCACTACCAACGAGCTCGGAGAATCTAGATTCTACTTCTTGCAATGGAGGAAGAAAATATGAACGATGGTGTAAGTCTTCCCAAGGTCGATCTATACCCATCATTACTTCGAGGATTGCTTCTTCAGAAGGTAGAACCGAATCTAAGCAGTCCAAGGCAGAGGTAGAATCAAAGCTCCAAGCCGGGGCCACATGACCATCTAACTCCTCTTCGGAAAAAGGAGTAGAATGGTTATCTGCAGAGTCTACTATAGACTGATATCTAAGCTCAGCTGCAGATATAGGAAACGCCATTCCATTAACCTGTCCTTCAACTAATGTGGTCGTAGGTGAAGGCAAGGTCCAAGGGTCGGAAAAATAATGAGTTCGAAAGAACTCTTCTCGAGGAGACTCCTTGGATGATGAAATAGCATTGATTCTTGCAAAAGGAGAGGGAAGATCAAACGTACCCATCAATGAGGAATACATCCCTACTCCTAAATTCTCAGTCGGCGGGCGAGGGTTATCCACCAAAGGAACAGTAGAGTCGGAGGTTGCTTGAGGATCGATTGGGGAATAGTCCAATTGATCAACCTTAACGATTTTCCCCTCATGAGGAAAGCAAATGACACGAAACAGAGTCGACACGACGGCTTCCATCTCGTACACCCAGTTCCTTCCTAATAGGAGATTATAGTCTAGGTTAGCATCTACGACTTCGACTTCGATATTAACGACCTTCCCTCCAACACATATAGGAAAGGCCGGGATAATCCCATGCGGCTTGTGAGAATGGCCATCAAATGCAGTTAAGACGGTTGGTGAAGGAACAGCCGAAGGTGAACCAATAGCCTTCCAACATGACATGGACATGACACATGTGGAAGCTCCTTCATCTATAACGGTGCGAAAAATATTGATTTTCCGGTATGTAGACTTTATCTGAAAAGCCATATGATGAGGGAGTCTCTTTTTGACATTTGACATGTCAAAAGAGAGCACTAAAGAGTTAGCTGGATCGACTGCTCCGATGGCGGAGAGTAAAGCACTTCTCTGAGACAGACACGACTGGAGAACTTCCAAAGCGGACATAGCACATGGGCTTTGAGCCAAATCCTCCACAATGGAGTAATTTTGGGCGGCCCTAGCATTAGGGTTAATCGTCGCGCGTTTGGCGGAACCTTTCGGTATCCTAGGTATAGTCTCAACAGGAGGTCGCTCAATATGAAGGTCATTACCTCCGGGAACCGTTTTATCCTTAGATGTTTCGGCTTCACCATAATCACGTGACCGAGTAGTCACATGGACATTTGAACCCATCATAAAAACATTTGATGCTTTTTCCCCTTCCTGGTTGCCCCCTGAGGAGGTCCCAGGATTCAAATTCGCGCCAGCAAGAAGTTGCTGCCCTTGGGGAAACGGGTTAGTTAACACAGCTTGCGAACTAGAAGTCCCTTGCTGTCCTAACAAGCGCTGAGCGTCTTCAATTCTAGGGCAGAGATGAGTTAGATGGTCCCCACTGCATAACTTGCAAGGGAACTTAACTTTCTTTCTCGACTCACCTTTACCACCACCAGCGTTGTTGCCGGATTTATTTGCATCGAGCTTCCCATCCGAGTTCTTCTTCTTACCACGTCCTTTCTTTTTCCCATTGGAATTTTGATTTCCTTTGGGGTTATCGGATTGGACGGCGTTAATGGAAGAAGTTTGGGAAGCGGGAGGATTAGACAATGTGACTTGGTTGTTAGAAGCAGTTTGTAATGACAATTGCTGCAATTGATTCAACAAGTTCACTGTAGTCGAGTCTACTGACCCAACGATACCATCCGCGTGCGGACCAGGCTTTGGCTTAGCTAAATCAACCTTAGATCCAGGAGCATCTGGCAAGTACTTTTGGAGGATCCCAGACTGAGAGTAAATCAGTTCTAACTGCTGGGCCCTGAAAATGGCTTGCTCCTCAGAATAGACCCCAGACATGGAGACATCCTTGGAGATCTCGGGTTGCAAAGACTTCAAAAACCACTCTAGACGGTACTCCGGAGGGATTTCGGCTTTAATGAGCCTCTTTCTCTGTCTCCATTCCTGAATGTGATCAGAAATGTGGGTTGCCTTATCCTGACGAAAGGTGGCCAGAAGTTCAGTTCCGGCATCATAGCGGACAGGCAACTGGAAGTGATTTAAGAAGATATTGGCTAAGTCAGCGAATGATGTAAAGCTGCCCCCTGACAACTCTATATACCATTTAGCCGCATTACCAGTCAAGGTGCGCTGAAAGAGTCTCAACCTTATCGAATCCTCGATGAGGGAGTTGGATGAGCACCACAAATGGAATGTGGTTACATGGTTGCCCGGATCTTCACCCCTCTTCCCTTCGAATTTTGGTATATCCGAAGGGAGTTTGGTTGGGACCGGAGGCCAGGCCGGATTGTATCTGATAGGGTCATTCGTTAGCTTAGTGAGATCTGGCAAGTTTAACGTTGCCAGAAACGAAAGCCTAGGAGGACCTAGGGGATTCCACCCAGACTGGGCAGAACTCCCTAAGTTCTAAAAAGATTGTCCTGGAATTTGGGAGGCACCAGGCTGCCCGAAGTGACCAGTAGAACCGGCTGAACCAAAAGGCAAGCCTTGTGGTCCAGCAAAATTCGGAGTTTGACCAACTCCTGCCGTATAACCTCCATAGCCCGCAAAGTTTCCTCCTAAAGAATGATAAGGAGTTGATAACCCCTGATATGGGTTCCAAGCCGAAGCAAGGGGAGGAATGCTTTGAAACATGCTAACCGTGGAATACGGCCTACTTCCTTGTTGGCCGATAAATGGATTCGCAGTTCCTGCGTTACTAACCCCAGGGTTATTCCAACCTTGGAAAGGATTGCTGCTTTGTCCTACTGAAGAAAAAGGCATGGATCCTACCGTCGGGTTGGAATGTGGTATATGACCACTTCTGAAAGGAAAACCCTGGAATGAAGCCGATCCGCCCATCATGGACGTAGCGGCACTGAACGGAACCGATGGAATACCCTGTGATTGGGTGCCAAAAAGGAAGGAACCAGTACTAAAAGCATTGGTTTGGGCATTTCCACTCGTGGACGGAATGGGGGTAGACCCTATTAAAGATGTGCTAGCAAAAGATCCGAACAAGGAAGCGGAGGGGATGGAAATGGTTCCTCCCCCTTGCACCGATGTTGGGGTTTGCATAGTCGCAGCACTTGTAGAAGCCATGCTTCCAGTAGTGATCATAAATGGTAAGCGCGTAGCGTAACCTGGATTCGATGGTCTATGTGACGGAGTCCCAACGTATTGCAATACGTCTGGATAACTAGATGGTAGTGGAGAATTTGGAACCACTAATGATTCTGAAAGTTCTTCTACCTCTACGTTATTCTCCGCTTGAAAGCGAACTCGAGAAAGGACTGGAGTATCCCTCTCTTGCTCAGAAGTGCCAGGCCTTGCTTGGCTGCTAATATCCTCGAGAGGAGGATCAATCCCCGATGCGTCAACCGGCGTGGGACGGACCCTACCGGTAGTATTCCCTCTGCGCCTTCTAGGAGAAGGCTCTAAACTAGGTGGCGAGAGACCACGAAGTCTTCGAGACCGGTCAGCCACTTTGAATTTTTTGTTATGATCTAACTAAAGACTCAAAAAATTAAAAGCTAGGCCAACTAGGAGCACAGAGCACACACTATAAAGTCCCTAAAGATACAGCCAGTCAAACAACTTCCATGTATTTCCGCTCGGGGTGATTAGGACCGGACACCAAAATACGAGAAAGTGAATCAAAGGGCCTTCCGAAGATAGTCTGGGATGATGAGGGCCCAGTCCTATCAGCGAAGGTATCAGAGGAAGTTACGCTGACCTCCTAACAACAGCTTGCACCGGTGCAAGCCCCCAAGCTTCGCAAGGGTGCCCTCCAGTAGTACTGTTGAGAGTGATACAACGTCAACCTCAGGTGCCACGGGATTCCCCTCCGCAGCCACCTATGCAGATCCCTAGGAGAGGCAACTATGGGTACCAACTCGTCGCAGAAGCCAGGCGGAACAGTCGTGAGGTAAGTTCGGACAAGTAGGAGAGGGGGTATCTCTCTTCCCTGTCTTTACAGACCCTCGTGCTTAACTCCCAGATCCGGAGCTTTCCTGGTCTTCCTAACGCTATTGGATTTTCTCTCGTTAATCAGACTCTTACGTTTGACGTTTTATGTGGCCTTGGAGAGTTAACTCTCCACTCGCCTAATCCAAGGCCCTAAAATCCTAAACTTGTTGGTGTAACTGACTAAAACAAAAAGTTCTAGTGGATTTTAATTAAGCGCTTGATTTTATTAGGCTGTTCTTTAAGTCACAAGGTAATGGAGATGAAACTTGTGGTGTTTTTATGGACGCAAAAGAAATTAATAAAACTTAGCTACATGCATATGCACTTTTTGTTTTCGATGAAGAGCAATTTCTATGAGGTTCAGAGGTACTTCTAATATAAACAAATTTTCTTTTTCTTTTCAGACTCCACACTCACAAAAACTAACAAAACTATATATGCCTAAAAAGAGATGCAAATCTATCCTAATGCAAGAACTATATGTGGATGCAAAATTTAAAGACTACTCTAACAACAAAGAAGGAAAGCTGCTCACTTATCAAATTTTGTCTTGCCACTAAAATGCTTAGATAGAAGATGATGGGTTACCAATCATTTCGTCCAAACAATAAAAACAAGTTGTAAGATAAACACAAAGCACTTTCACTTCGCAAAAAAGGAAATCAAATGAAAAGCAAGTTTAAGAAAGTGAAACTCAGAACTTTCAAAAGATTTTCTTTCAATCAAACCAAAAAGCCTTTTTCAAATGAAAGCTCTCAAAAATACTGACACCAATGATTGATACACAGGCAACCAAACACTTTTGTGAATTGACACCTTTCAAATGATGAAAACCCAACAAAAATAAATGTGTTTGAAATCACTCTTGGCAATCAAAAGCAGCAATGAAAGTTCAAAAGATCAAAAGACAAGTTTCAAGAAAATGATAACAAACAATTTTCCCGAAACAAAGGAGCAAATGGTCACAAAAATGATTTCGTTAAGCAAACAAAAGTGTCATCCAAACAAAATGAACACAAAGACTGAATCCAATCTTCCTACTCCGCCAAAACAGAGTAGTCAAGATTCTTAATGAGAAATCTTGTGTGTTAAAAACAATGACGCTTGCAATCAACGAAAACAAGACTAATACTCCTTATAACTAGAGAGAGTTCAGAACAAGATGCCCCCTGTTAAACAGAGAAATGTCACTGGAAAATGACTGCTTCAAACTGACCCAAACCACCAGACAGTCATTCAGCAAAAAGAAAATTTATGAATCTTGAAAATTATATAATATACGCGCCTGCAATTATGTGCAGAATGCGTGTACACGCGACTGTAACTAAGGGAACCTGCGTATACACGGGTTCACTTAGTGCAACTTGCGTATATACGCTTCTGTAATCCAGAAAAAGAGCGTATCTGAAGTCTTTCAAGAAAAATAAAAAACACAGACCGAAAAGACTGGAAAAGCTTAGAGTTCAAGAACAGATCAGACAGTCAGAGCCAACAAACAGAGGGGCTGAGCCTTGATTGGCTTGAAGACTACCCAAACTAGGAACAACAAGAGTGTTGTCCCCAGTGGAGTCGCCAATTCTGGTTGAAGGGAAAATACCCCTAGGGTCCTTTGGGCTAAGACTCTACCAGACTGAAAATTGCTTATTCAAAGAAACACACACACAACCATTATCTTTACTTTAAGCAAATTCTAATGTTAAGGGTACGTACCTAAGGTCCTACGTTCGAGAAGGCCTTTAGGGTCCAAACCCTTCTTGGAGTTCCCTTCTTCTTCCTTTGACCTGTGAAACAGACAAATCAAAGAACACAACAGTACTTGGACAAATACTTATATATAAACCATCTTCATGCTATAAAGTTAGTTATAAAAATATTTAAGTAACCACTGGCATAAGAATTCAAAACAAGAATCTCATAAGCATAAAGAAAGATTGTTTCGGGAACCAAGACGTGTTTCTTTATATATAAAGGCAAGTAAAGTACAAATAACGGAAAGATATCACCTGAACACCTTCAGCAGGCTCCAAGCAAAGCTTCCTCCCGGATTCGTTCCAGCCTCAAGCCTCCAACAAGAGCTCCTTCCAAGTCTTACTCAATGATGTCATAAAGGATGAATGATCACCAATACACATGGAAACAAGGGTTTCCTATGCAAAATGGGGGAAGTGCAGAAAGCACCAAGGACTTCAGACCTGGTCTAAGGGGAAAAATCTCAGCATAATAATCTTGCTCTCTTTTCTCTCCCTTAGGCCTTCCCTTTGATGTCTTTTTATACCATCTCCAAAGTAGTTTTTTAGTTAGGAGTTGGTTGGGAACAGTTGGGCCACGGGCGCTAACAGGTGATCAGCAGGTAAAACCCGCGATCTCCGCCTGAAAATAAGGAATTATTTATTTTTTTAAGTGTTTTAATACATACACGCGGGTTGGGTATACACAGACCCGCGTGTACACGTGTTTAACTCAGGGCAATGTCGCGTATAGGGAATAAAACACTGTTTTTTAAATTTTTGGACCAGGTTTGGAAGGAGGGGTTGCCCTAGGCCATGAGTGCAGCATCACAAACCATAAGAGTGAGATTTGGAGCTATAACAGTAGGACTCTTATATTTGACCACCGCTTGACCACCTTTGACCATGGCCTTCTTTGGTGAATTCGACTAAGCCAATAGGACTCGGTCCATGTCCACGTCATTTCCAACTTGCCCATGTGGCTCGATTTGCCTGAAGACACCTGCAATATAGACTTTAACAAAAAGGTTGCGGAAAGTTGAACTGGCTGCGGAAAGTGACAAGATTCCGTAGCTCAATGAGCAAAAATCTAATTCAAACAGCAGACACAAAACATAGTTAGGAAACCACTTTATGTGCTCTTTTAAACTCAATATGCAATGATGTTGACAACTTAGGATGTCCAGGTAAATGGAAAAAGTCTAGAAAGGTGTATAGGAAAGATGCAAGTTTTGGGCTCAACATACCCCCACTGTGAAGGTGTTGCATGTCCCCATGCAACCAAAATTTTGATCATCCTCCCTTTAGTCCATGTGCCCTGAAACTTCTTCCAGTACATCTAGCCCTCTTCTCCTCTTCCTTGGTACTACTACCATCCTGGGCTTCCTCATCAAGCATCTGAATTTGAGGTTGACAAGTGCTGTATTCAACCTCTTGCATTTCTTCTTCAATTTCCTGTTCTTTTTCTGCCACAGTCCCAGATGTAACATAGTGTTGTCATGAATGATCTTGTCCAATCTGCTTTGCTCCTTTAATGCTTCATTTTCATTTTCAATATGTCTATTTAAAACCTCCAATTCAAAGACTTCTTGTTTCAACGATTGGACTAGAGCTTCTTGTGCTGTGTGAGGCTGAGTGGATGACGTGCTTGGACCTACAACTGTCTTCTCTAAGGATTCTATATAATCATACATCTCCTGCTGATTTGGGTCTACCTCGAGTGTAACCTTCCTTGGGCTGACCCCAAAATCCTGTTGAGAAGGACTGATTTCAAACTCTGGCCGAGAAGGACTCATGTCAACATCTGGCTGTGAAATGGAAGTATGGTGTGGGCTACGGTTAGGAGAGGTTGTTGGAGGCTTTTCTGGGGTTTCCTCCCCAAAATCAATAAAGTGGGGCCCTTTGATTTTTACTGTCTTTAATTTCCCTTTAAGCCTAGAGCTTCTTTTTACATGCTGTGGACTAGTATCTTCCTCCTTACTTTGTTTTTCCTTTCGTTTCTTCTTGGCTGCAGCCGCTTGTTCTCGAAGATAAACTAATCTTTCGGACAGTGTTTGGTGGTCTTCTTTTTGAGAAGGCTCTGAAGTTTGATAAACAACTTCTATGTTTCGTTTCCCTTTTGATTTTCTTTGGTTTCTATCCTTGGTTCTTTCCAACCTCTCTTCTTGATCAACTTCTTTAGTTTTGCTAATAGGAGGATCTTGAATTCTTGCACTTGTCTCCTTCCTCCTACTCCTTCTTGCTTTACTGCTCTCAGGTACCTCGAGTGGCTCTTGAAAGTAGTTTCTCACCAAAAACCGTTCCCAGGTGTCCTTATTTTTCTTCAATTGGTCTTCAATTAGAATTTTCACAAGCCCATGATGATACAAATGGGGCTCTATGTCTTCTATATTCTTTTGGACTGTTGTGCACATCTTTTTCAAGCTCAACAATAAAAAGTAGGGCAGATTGAGGGTTTGGTTTTCTAAAAAGTTCATCAACAACCGGGTATGATACATATACATTGCCCCAAAACGGCCTTCACAAGTAATGAACTTTTGAATAATTAACAATAAGTTGGCCCACTCCTCTTTTAAAGCATGGACAGGAATTCCTCGTTTGAATATAGTTACATCCATACCTGGATTGCGTAGTATGACTCTCCAAGCCTTCTCGTCAAAGCTCTTGTTCTTGAACCAGCGTTCACCTTCCTGGGGAAGTTCTGTAGCAGCTGCTATGGATGCCTCGGTGATTGTAAACTTAAGGTCCCCAATTTCCACCACCTGGCCGTTAAAAGACCTCGCAAAAGCCTTTGTAATCTTCTTATTGTAGCCCTTAAATTTTTGAATGAAACGTAGCCATCTTGCCTTCTTCAGTAAGTCTTTCACTTGTGGGTATCCTTCCAAAAACTTGGGCCCTTCCGGTTCTACCCTCAACAACAGACCCATCCCTCCTTTTGTTCTTAAAATTTGTCTGCGTGAGGAGGGTTTAGCGGAAGTGAGATGGCTGGGTTATAGGAGTAAACGGAGTTTATGGAGAAAACCAGTGACTGTGAGCGGAAAACAGAGGACAGGGAGCGGAAGTGAATTGGTGAAATGGGGTGAAGGCTTATGTGAGCAATGTGGAAATGCAGCTGTGATGTCAATAGAACAGTAAGGAGAGTATAGTGCATCCGACGGAATTTTAAATTGAGTGGCTGCAGAGTAGACGCGAACATGTTTATGAAACGGCTGCGGATTTTGTGCGGATGAGAAGATCTGTAGTCAAATCGACTACGTCTTCATGATTACAGGTGGAGTGTTAACATACAACCAACACAAATTAAATCCGAAGGCTAATCATAAGACCGTTTGGAAAATAAATGCATGGTTCGTGGAGGAATGTCGTGGAATGGTTATGGAGGCTATCATGCCAATCATTGCATATAGTGGAGCTTATGGTTTAATAACTATGCAAAAATGTGTTTTGATTGCTATTTGAAAGAAATTTTTACTCATACCTTGGAATTTTTGCCATTTGTTGTCCATTAACCCTTGATCAACTGCTCCTTATTGATGCCTTTAGGTGCTCCATGTCTTCATAATATGTCCTCGGTCATACCTGCATTTGCTTTCATGATTATTGAACTAACATCTTGACTGTCAATTTGAAAAACAAAGTGGTGGCTGCGGAAACTGGTTTCAGCTGCGGAAACTGACACAGCAACCACTTGACTGAATGGAGATGGAGAGATGATAACTGACTGAATGAAAATGGTCATGAAAGAAATTTTTATTGGTGAAATGAAATGAAATGGAGTGGAATGGAGTGGAATGAAATGGAGTGGAGTGTCACAAAACATGTGAAATGAGAAAGAGATTTTTTTTTTTTTGGAAAATATAGGGTGTCAGGTGTTCTTGATTTTTCGCTCTATATTTTCTGTATAAGACTGCCAATCAGTGATTGGTTTTCAAGCTTATACAATTTTTTTTTTTTTTTTAGAAACAGAAAGGAACAAAGGCTAGGCTGGTGGAGAAGAAGGATTCTTCTTCACCAGCTTTATTGCAGAACTATCTTGAAACATTTTGATAAATTCCTCTTTTGAGAGTGGCTTATGATAAACCTTTAATCTGTGGCCATTCACAATAGGAGGAGTTTGAAATTCATCAATGGTTTTGATTCTTACCGCTCCATTGCTAAAGACTTTGTCAATCTCATATGGCCCAAGCCAATGAGTTTGAAATTTACCCTTGAAGTCTTTAAACTTGGAATCAAATAACAATGCCCAATCTCCTTCTTGAAACTTTTTTCTTTGATGTATTTATCATGCCACTTAGCTCTTTGATACTGAACTAGATCAGTTTTTAGGATTGCTTCTTGTCTGATCTCGCCTAGCTCATTCAACTGCTCCATTTTATGCTTTTGGGCTTCTGATAGATCCATCCCCAACTGAACTGCCATCTTGAAAGTTTTGACTTGAAACTCAATGGGAGCAGGAATTCTTTCCCATAAACAAGTTCATAGGGAGAATGTCCTGTTGTATTCCTCCATGTAGTTCTGTAGGCCCATAAGGCTTCATGAAGCCTTTCTGCCCAATCTTTTCTGTGTAGATGAACAGTTTTGGTGATGATGCCTTCAATAACTTTGTTTGTAGACTCCACTTGGCCATTTGCTTGTGGATGGTAAGGAGTAGATTTTTTGTACTTGATTTTGTATTCTTCCATCAGCTTCTCCACCAGGTTATATGTGAATTGACTTCCTTGATTTGTCACAATTTCTCTTGGAACACCAAAGCGAGTAAAAATATCCTCATAAAGAAAATTAACAACTGAATTTTCAGTAGCAGAAAGTAATGCTTTGGCTTCTACCTATTTAGTGACATAATCAATACATACCAATATATACTTCTTTTGTTTAGATGGTGGATTAATAGGTCCAATGAAATCTAAAGCCCATTTTTCAAAGGGTTCGATGAGTACTTGTGGTTGCAATGGCATTTCATCTGAAAGGGTCAGTTTCCCTACTCTTTGGCAGCTGTCACACCTTTTGACATATTCTTTTGTATCTTTGAAGAGGGAAGGCCAATGATATCCTAAAGAAAGGATTTTATAGGCTGTCCTTTTGTCAGCAAAGTGTCCGACGCATGGTTCTTCATGACATGCCTTGAGGATGTCAGACATTTCATCTTCCCTAACACATCTTCTGATCACAAGATCTGGCCCTATTTTAAACAATTTGTTAGAAATCCATGAATATTTTGAACTCTCCTGAATAATCTTTTTTCTTTCACTATGAAATAGATGTGGAGGTAGTTTCCATGTAACCAAATAGTTAGCAATATCTGCATACCAAGGGGTCTTAGTAGTTACTGAAAATAAATATTCATCCGGAAACTTATCCTCTACAGGAGAATCTTCTTTAGTATTCTGGATCCTAGACAAGAAATCAACTACTGTATTTTGTTTCCCTGGTCTATCCAACACAGTAATATTGAATTTTTGTAAAAGTAAGAGCCATCTTGTAACTCTGCCATTAATAACAGGTTTGTTCATTAGATATCTAATTGCAGAATGATCAGTATGGATAAAAGTTTCATAGTCTGTTATATAATGTCAAAACTTATTGATTGCATGAACAACAACTAAGAACTCTTTTTCAGTTACAGTATAGTTCAACTCAGTGGGAGTCAAATTTTTACTGGTATAGTAAATGGCATAAGGAACTAGATCTTTTTGTCCCAACACAACTCCTAGAGCTGTATCTGAAGCATCTGTAGAAATATGGAAAGGAAGTTTCCAATTTGGTCCTCTCAAGATGGGTGCTTCAGATATTCTTGTTTTCAAAGTTTCAAATGTTGATTGACAATCAGGATCCCATTTGAATTCACAGTCTTTTGTGAGCAATTTGAAGAGTGGAGATGCTATTTTAGTGAAGTTCTCTATAAATCTTCTATAGTACCCAATAAATCCCAGAAAACTTCTAACATCTTTTTGACAATTTGGAATAGGTAACTTGGAGATGACTTCAACTTTTGATCTATCAACTTTAATCCCATCCCCTGAAATATGATGTCCCAAAACAATACCTTCAGTAAACATCACAAAGCATTTTTCATGACTTAATGAAAGGTTTGTTTCTTTACATCTTATAAGGACTTTTTCCAAATTCTCTAATGCCTCTTCAAATGAATTACCATAAACTGTAAAATCATCCATATAAACCTCTACACAATCATGGATTAGATCAGAAAAGATTCCTATTACTGCTCTTTGGAATGTTGCGGGTGCATTACATTATCCAAAAGGAAGCACTCGGTAAGCAAAAGTTCCCCATGGACAGGTAAATGTGGTCTTATCTTGATCTTCAGGTGCTACCTGAATTTGATTATAGCCACTAAAACCATCCAGACATGAAAAGTACTTTTTGCCTGCTAATGTATCTAATACCTGATCGATAAAGGGCAAAGGAAAGTGATCCTTCAAAGTTGCTTTATTCAATTCCCTGTAATCAATGCATACCCTCCATTTACCATTCTTTTTAGGTACTATAACCAAAGGAGAAACCCATCGGCTATCTGAAATTGGATAAATGAAGTTTACATTGAGTAGTTTTTGAAGCTCTTCTTTCACTATCTCCCTAAGGTTTGGATTCATCCTTATCTGAGGTTGTCTGATTGGTCTACTGTTTTCCTCGATGTAGATGTGATGAATGCAAGTCTTAGGGTCAATACCTTTCATATCAGTATACTCCCATGCAAATGTAGTAGAATGTTTTTTCAAGATTTTGGTTAGCTCTTTCTGTTGTGGCTTTTCCAAATTTTTATTGATATTCAATGTTTTACCTGGAAAAATTTCAATGGCGGAACTACCAAACTCTTCCATAGAGTAAAGAGACATTTGTCTAGATGATAGATACTCAATGTTAGAAACTAACTGAAATTGTGTGTGGTCATATTCTGAAGATGTTTCAAAATTTTCTAATGTGTTCAGAATTTGACTATCTTCACTGATTTCAGAAATGGTAAAGACATGTTGTATACTGTCCTCATCATCGACCCATTCATTATCTCCTACTTCTGTAATTGCTTTTGCTGGAGGATACAAATTGAATTTCTTTATCGAACTACCATCAGAAATGCACATATCTCCAGATCTACAACTAATGAAAGCATCAGCTGTGGCTAGCCAAGGTCTTCCTAAAATGAGTGGGTGCCCTCCTAAATTACTCTTGGGAGTCAAAATCATGAAATCTAGTGGATATTCCCAAGAATCTAAGGAGACTGAAATATCTTCTAATACACCATCTGGTTTGATTATTGATCTATCTGCAAGTTGCAGTAGGGTAGGTGTAAAAACAAGATTAGGAAGTTTTAGCTGTTCCATAGTCTGTCTACTCATAATGTTGATAGCAGCCCCTAAGTCAATCAAATTATTTGGAATTTCAACCCCATTTATATGTGTCTTGACAATTGGACTACTGGGATCTACATATTTCTGCATGGTAATTTTTCCCATCATGATATCTGCAATTTTTCCTACTAGGTGGATTCTTCTTGTATCTCTTGGTTTCCTTCCTGGTCTTTTGAGACTCAACTCCTTTATTGTTTTTGCTAGAATAGGAATCTCTCTAATGGCTTGTAGCAAGGGAATCTTGATACAGACATTCTTTAATTCATCTAGGAAATCATAGTCAGGCAACAAGATTTGTTTTTCCACCCCTTTGTCAATTTGTAATCTTTCAGGGAAAGGAGGTGTGGATGAAGATGCAGGTTGCTCAACTATAGGAGTTGCGGGGGTTGACTATTTTTCTTTTTCTTTTTGAGTGTTTGAGTTTTGAAGAGATGCTTCAGAACCTTTATTGGCTTTAAGAGAATCTTCCTCAGAAATACTTTGCTTTTGAGCATCTATAGAAGGTTTTTCTAAAACTCTACCAGATCTGAGTTGTACATCATTGAGAGGAACAATCATATAGGTAGGAAATTGTTGTCCTTCTACCATGTAAGCATTCTGAGGATTTTTATTATTGGGATTTGGCAATGGCTGGGATGGTAGTTGATTTGTCTTTTGTTGGAATGGAAGCAAGAGTTGAGAATTTGGATTTTGTTGAGAAGGTTGTTGTTGTTGTGGAAATGGCAATGAAAGTTGTGGATTTTGATTTGGAAGTTGTGGAGCTTGTTGATTTTTAAAAGATGGAGGATATTGATAAAATTGAGAAAATATCCCATAAGGATTTTGCATACCTTGTACCCATGATTGATATGGATTTTGAGGTTGGGACCAAGGTTGTTGCCAAGGATTCCAATTTGGTGGAGGTTGAAAGTTCATGGGGTTGTTAAACCCTTGATTTTGTTGCCCCTGCCAAGGTCTCCTTGAAACAAAACAGAGAGACTCTATTGAATTTGGATCTTCTTGAAAGACAGCTTTGAGCCCAGGAATTGGAGGACAATCCTTGGTCTCATGGATTTCTAAGCAAATCATACATGTTTCTACAACTTTTTCATCCAAGGGGCATTCCCTTAGAGCATGTTTCTTCCTACATTTTGGACAAAAGATGGCCAAAGCTTCAGCTTCAGCTTTCTGCTTGTTTTGTATTTTAAGGGTGTCTAGTTGCTCACTAAGGCTCCCTAAAATATCAGTTTTGAACTCATCAAGCATATTTCCAATCTTTGCCCTACTTAGTGATCCAGTTGCAGAGTTGTTTGCTCTAATAAGAGAAGGATCTCTAGGCCCTTTTCCAGTTTTAGATTTTCCCCTTGAGAGATGGACACATAGTTCTGCTATGTCATGAAGTGGAAGTTGAGAAATATCTCCCTTTCCCATCATGTTTAAAATATCTATCCATTCATCTCTAATGGCTTTTAATAGAAGGGCTTTCAAGGTCTCCTCATTTAAGTTACTCATTTTTTTTCTTTTCAGGTTGTATTGAAATCTTTCAAGTAAATCTTCCAAGTTTTCATCTTCTTTTTGCACCATTTTGAATACCTCATCCTTATGGTTGGTGGGCATGCAATAGTCCAGGTATCTATCCAAAAATGTTTGTTTCATATCATTCCAAGTCCTAATAGATTGAATGACTAATCCCATGAACCATTTCAAAGCAGCTCCCTTCAATGTTGAAGGAAACAATTTGAGTTTTTGAGAGTCTTCCGTATAGTCATAAGTTCGGCACACGACTTCACACTCAAATAGAAATGTTTTAGGATCCTCACTTCGCAACCCATAAAAGTTTGGGAGGTAAGATGGTGAGATGTTTTTCATTGTTGTACGAGATTCCTCATCAACTATAGGAAATCCAAACGAGTTATCTCCATCCCTATTTCCCCCTTGTTACCTCGACCTCCTCCATTGTTTCCTCCTCCTCTACCTCTACCTCTACCTCCTCCTCCTAATCCATTTACTACTTTCTCTGTCATGATAGTTTCCTCAGAGATTTCAGAGTCGTCTGGTTCTTCTATTAATGGCGAACGAGGAGGAATTTATCCCTCTTCTTCTTTAGGTGATTCCACTTCTTTGATTACAATATGTTCTCCTGTAAAAGTGAAGAAAGGTTCTTTTCCTAAGTCAGATTTGGTGGATAGTGTGGGAGAGTCTCCTAATTCAGCTGCTGCCCCTTGAATTCCAGGAATCTTAAGGCTAGGAGTGTGAGTTGGAGATGATGGAGGTGTATCTTGTCTATGCCTTGAAGTAGATGGAGTTGTAAAAATCGAACTCTTGGCCCTGGCTATAAACCTTCCCCTAGAATCTCTTGCTCTATGCATGTCATTTTTTTATTTTTTTATCTTCAAGTCGGGCTAATAATTCTCTTTCTGATCTTCAAGATCACTCTAGGTGCAAGAAGAGAGCATACTCAAGAGATTATTGAACCAATAACTCTCTTTTGTGATCCTCCATATCACACTAGGTGCAAGAGGAGAGCATACTTTGAGAAGTTATCAATTTTTACCTTCCTTGAATTTTTATTTTTTATTTTTTTTAAGAAATTGGCTACCTAGTTACACTTCCCCGGCAATGTTTGGTCAATTTAGAGTGTCCTAAATTGCTATATTAATTGTCAATCCGGGAATCGTAAACTGTTGAAGTGTGGTGCACTATATGTGCAAGATAACCTATTTCTTACTTTTTGTCGTTTTTGGTTTTTATTTTGTTTTTGGGTTTATCTTCATTGATTTCCTAATGTGAGATGGAAATTCTAATAAGACAAGTATGGATAAAAATGTTCAAGGCAATGATGTCCTTTATAATGATTTCCAAAACTTCAAACTTTCAAAAAGGGTTTTAAAACATGCAATGATGAAATTAATTCCTAAAAGAAAATGAAAATGTGCCACTATTCTAATCAAACAAACAGTGAACTATTGATCATGAAACCATTATCCCTGCTGCTGTCTAAATACAAAAGAAACTGTACTCAAAGAAATCCAAAAATTGCAAGTAAAGTAGAGCTAAAATCAAATTACGTCAATTCATATTTTGACCCCTCACCATTAGTCTCGCTATGGCTTTCGGAGGTAATCATAAACAACTTGAGAAATCTGATATCTAATTTGCAGAAAATAAAACTAATATCAAATTACACACTCATACTTCAATCCCTCACCATTAGTCTCGCTATGGCTTTCGGAGGTAACTGATAATAACATGAGAAATTCAATAACTAACTTGCAGAAAAATAAACTAATATCAAATTACACACTCATACTTCAATCCCTCACCATTAGTCTTGCTATGGCTTTCGGAGGTAACTGATAATGATATGAGCAATTCAATAAATAACTTGCAGAAAAATAAACTAATATCAAATTACACACTCATACTTCAATCCCTCACCATTAGTCTCGCTATGGCTTTCGGAGGTGACTGATAATGACATGAGCAATTCAATATCTAATCTAACTAATAAAGCCAATGAACAAAACTGAAATAAACAAAACAGTGCTGGAATTAAAAGCTAAGAAAAATAAATCAGCAGAAAGACAAGATTGATTCCATGTCATTAGTCATTGTGGAAACTATATGCAAATGCCCGGGCTGCCTACTGTAATCTGGAACAAATACACTGATCAGTTAACAGTAGTATAAAGCATGTAAAATTATGGACAGAAGTAAAATGTTAATACCATAAGAAATGCAATATATACACGTGAATAACTATGGCATAATGAACGTAAGGAAACACAACATGAAACTATACAGCAATAAACAAAACCTCGGCGTGTGCAGGGGCCCTCTGCACAACCTCGGGCAACAACTATCAACCACGAATTGTGCTTATAAACAAAGTCTTCTCATGTATTCAAAACGCAGTCATAACAACGAAACAGTGTCACGGCACAGTGGGCTTTCTTAACAGCAAAATTACATTACCAAGACTAACTATTATGCGTATGGAAATGCATTATTTATAGCAAACGTTTACATAACTGATTTCCTAAGAACTGCGCTGACAGAGGACACGTGAACAACGACATCCAGGGATCTAGCATCATGGCTGCCGTGATGATTAAATCTATTGAGGGTGGCTGTTGGATTCGCCTTATGGAGCAGTCCACAGGTGTTGATATGTCCCCAGAGATCTAGGAACAGCCACGCAAGTCTTCACGTGGTGAAAAACGGAGTCTTGTTGCTGTAGGACTCTTATATTTGACCACCGCTTGACCACCTTTGACCACGACCTTCTTTGGTGAATTCGACTGAGCCAATAGGACTCGGTCCATGTCCACGTCATTTCCAACTTGCCCATGTGGCTCGATTTGCCTGAAGACACCTACAATATAGACTTTAACAAAAAGGCTGCGGAAAGTGACAAGATTTCGCAGCTCAATGAGCAAAAATCTAATTCAAACAGCAGACACAAAACATAGTTAGGAAACCACTTTATGTGCTCTTTTAAACTCAATATGCAATGATGTTGACAGCTTAGGAGGTCCAGGTAAATGGAAAAATTCTAGAAAGGTGTATAGGAAAGATGCAAGTTTGGGGCTCAACAGATATCCCTCCCAAGTTTGGAATGCTCCTTTCTAGGTCTTGCTGTGCCAAATTAGGGGGAACTCTATAGATGGATATGTCATATGCTACTATTCCTGTTTATGGAGGAGAGAAATTAAGATTATATAGAGAGGTAAGACTTATACATATTGTTTGTAAGACTGACCAACCAAAGAACCATCCAATTTATGCAATAGATCAAGACTTTGGTTGTCTTCAACTCACTTCAAACCAACATAAAACTCAAGTCAAAATTGAAGAGGTAGTTGAATGTCGTGAACCAAACCAAACTGATATTTGGAAGTTGTTCTTTGATGGCTCTTGCACAAAAGATGGGGCAGGAGCTGGAGTAGCTTTAATTTCACCTGAAAAAGAAAATATAACCCAATCACGTAAATTAGATTTTGAAGTTACCAATAGTGTTGCTGAATATGAAGCTTTCCTTTTAGGATTGCAATTAGCCAAAAGCTTAAAAGTTCAAAACTTAAGTGTTTTTACTGATTCAGAGATTATTGTTAAGCAAGTAAGAAAATTTTGCCAGACCAAGCACCCTAGACTTAGGTCCTACCGAAATGAAGTATGGGATTCAGTTGAAAACTTCTTTGATGCTTTTAATTTGGCTCATATTCCCAGAGATCAAAATATTCATGCAGATGCCTTAGCTGTCTCTGCCAGTTCTTTTAAAATTCCTGATCATACTGATGTACTCTATTAGATACAAGTCAAATATAGGCCATCTATCCCAGATAACATGAAACATTGGAAAATATTTGAAGATGATGAACAGTTGAAATCATTTCTGCAGGTAATAGATGATTTTTCATTTCTATAAATTGATGAAGATAGAACTGAAATAAATGAAAATGCAGATGGAAATGATATTTCATATTTTGAAACCCAAATTTCTAATCATGACATTATTCAATTATGAAATAATTTTATTCCAAAAGGACTCATTCCTTTAGAAAGATTGTTTGATCAAAATGATGTCCTCTGAAACCCTCAGTCCATTTCTTCAGAAGATGACATAAAAGAGATTAACATTGGAACTAATGAAGATATCAAAAACATCAAAATATGTGCATCTCTAGACCTTGAGATCAAAGCTCAATATCTTAAGTTACTGCAAAATTATAAGGATGTTTTTGCTTGGACTTATGCTGATCTAAAGACCTATGCTACTTCATTAATACAACATAAGATTCATTTGAAGCAAGAATCAAAACCTTATCAACAGAAACTTAGAAGGATAAATCCAGCCCTTCTACCAACTGTAGAAAGGGAGATTAAGAAAATGCTAGATGCTCAGATCATCCTTCCTCTTAGATATTCTAATTGGGTTGCAAATCTAATTCCTGTTAGAAAGAAAAATGGAGAAATAAGACTCTGTGTGGATTTTAGAAATTTGAAAAAAGCATCATTAAAAGATAATTATCCTTTGCCCAAAATGGATCAGTTATTTCAAATGGTTTCAGGAGCACAAAGACTTTCTATGCTTGATGGTTTTTCAAGTTACAATCAGGTGAATGTTGATACAACAGACAGAGAGAAGACAACCTTTACTACACCCTGGGGTACATTCATGTACGTGTAGGTTTTAATCCCGTACAGAAATTACCTGCATACGAATTCTAAAACACAGAAAATAAACAATGCGAAAGCATAACACATAAAACACATATACACAGAGATTTTCCCCTGGATTCCAAAACCGAGACTACTAGCTTTATTTTTCATTATATTCCTTTCAATGTTACAATACATATTTATACATGCCGAAGCATCCAATACCATGGGCCGAAAACCATCGCGTTCAAAACCATGTGTGAAATTCATGCACAAAACCATAGGTAGGTTTGCCCAACTTAACATAGGGTCCAAAACCAAAATTTTCCGTGGAGCTGCCCTGAATCCCATAGAGTGGGGTTACCTGCACCCCTCAAACCCCCTGTGACTGCCCTCGCTACGTAATTGGCACAACGAATGGGGGGCTTTGCCCCCCTTCTAACCCCCTGGTTATCTATGTGGGCTAGTCATGGAAGGAATATAACACAACCCAACATTCTCCCACTTGTTGTTTTCTTTCCATAGGGGGCCACAAGAGAGCTTAGTCATTTATCTAGCCCTGCAATGCCCATTGTTTCTCTACACCAAGAGAACTTCTCAGAGCTCACAGATTTTGTCAATGCATCTGCAGTATTCATCAAACTGTCCACCTTTACCAGAAACACCTTTTTGTCTTCTATCATATCCCTCGCAAACTGATACTGAACATCAATGTGCTTTGTCTTTGAATGATATGCAGGGTTCTCTGCCAAGAAAATTGCACTTTGGCTGCACAGTCTATCCTTATAACTCCCTGTACTAACCCCATATTTGAACACAATCTCTGCAACCAAACTGCTTCCTTGCTTACATGAGTGGTTTCCATGTATTCTGCCTCTGTAGTTGATAGTGCCACTACATATTGTTTCTTACTCATCTAATTGACTGCACCTCCAAATAGGTTAAACACATACCCACTTGTAGATCTTCTCTGATCCGAGTCTCTAGCATAGTCTGCATCAACAAAGCCACAAATATCCAACACTCTGTCCAAACCTAGTCTTCCTTGCTAGCACAAACCATAATCACTAGTGCCACGCAAATACCTGAAAACCCGCTTCACTGTTGTCCAGTGCTCTTTCCCTGGTTTTGACATAAACCTGCTCAATACTCCCACTGCATGTGCAATGTCTGGTCTAGTACAGACCATCGCATACATCAGGCTACCGACTGCACTTGCATATGGAACACGGGACATGTCCTCTCCTTCTTCTTGTGTCTTGGGACACTGTTCAGCAGATAAGTTTACACCTACAGGAATAGGAACCTTCACCGGTTTACTATCCTGCATATTAAACCTCTGCAATATTGTCTCGACATACTTCCTCTGGTTTAACCAGAGCTTCCTCTTTGCTCGATCTCTTTTAATTTCCATGCCCAAAATATAGTCTGCAGCACCAAGATATTTCATGTCGAATTTGGAGGACAATTGGGTCTTCAAATCCTAGATAATTTCTTTGTTATTTCCAACCAGCAACATATCATCCACATACAAGACTAGATAAATAACACAGTCACCAATTAATTTAAAATACACACAGTGATCCGCTTTGCTTCTGGTGAATCCAAGTCCCCGTATAAATGTATCAAATTTCTGATACCACATCCTTGGTGACTGTTTTAACCCATACAAAGACTTCTTTAACTTGCATACCAGTTCTTTCTTACCTGTTATGAACCAGCTCAAGAAAAAGATAGAAAAGATAGATCCAGCCTAACATTACCCTTCACCGCAAAGCCTTCAGGTTGCTTCATGTAGATCTCCTCTTCCAGATCCCCGTGAAGAAATGTTGTCTTCACATCCATCTGTTCTACCTCAAAATCAAAAGTAGTAGCAACAGATAAAAGTAATCTAATAGAAGTTACCTTGGCAACAGGAAAAAAAGTATCACCAAAATCAATTCCCGACACCTGGGACTAACCTTTTGCTACCAATCGAGCTTTGTATTTCTCCACATTTCCTTCTGCATTTGTCTTCTTCTGAACACCCATTTTCTCCCAATGGGTTTCCTTCCAGCCGATAACTCCACTAGATCCCAAGCCTCATTTTTGTGCAAAGATGCCATTTCATCAACCATGGCCTCTTTCCAGAGTTTTCCATCCTATGAATCTACTGCTTCCTTCACAGTTCTGGGATCATCATCAGTAATAGATAAAGCAAAATTTGAACAGAAAGCAGATGGACTATACCTTTCTGGCTGCCTTCTTTCTCGAACTGATCTTCTCACACCGGAGTTTGTGGCTCTTCATCTTCTAATTCCTCCTCTGTTGTAGAGTCTGATTCTTCCTCCTTTAGCTCAAACTCTATCTTCTCAGGTTCTTTTAGTTGGACTTCATGTTTAATAACATCTTTCACCTCTCTGAACACCACATCTCGGATGTACACAACCTTCATTTTTACTGGGTTCCAAAGCTTATAACCCTTTAAATCATCCTTATACCCAATAAAGATGCACTTTTCAGATTTACTATCCAACTTGGTTCGTTTCTCCTTTGAAACATGTACATATGCATCACATCCAAATACCCTCAGATGTGAAAGAGAGGGTTTCTTACCAGTCCATACCTCTTGTGGAGTCTTATCCTCCAACGATGATGAAGGTGATCTATTGACCAGGTAACACATTGTCTCCACTGCCTCTGCCCAGAATTCTTGTCCTAACCCGTCACCACTAAGCATGCTTCTTTCCCTTTCCATCAATGTCTTGTTCATTCTTTCTGCAACTCCATTTTGCTGAGGTGTATATGGAGTAGTCTTCTGTCGTGCTATACCACACTTCTTACAGAATTCTTCAAATTCCTTACTGCAAAACTCTCCACCATTATCTGTCCTCGGCACCTTTATCTTCTTCTCTGCCTGGTTTTCCACCAGAGCCTTAAATTCTTTAAACCTGACAAAGACTTCAGATTTCTTCTTAAGGAAATATATTAATGTATTCGTTGAGAAGTCATCTATAAAGGATACATAGTACACAGACTTACCGAGTGATGGAACCTTCACAGGTCCAAACACATCACTATGCACAAGTTCTAATATCTGTTTCGCCCTCTTACTACCAAAGGGGAAACTCACCCGATTTTGCTTCCCATATACACAATTTTCACAGAAATCAAAATCCAGAGAGCTATTACTCATACCTTCTACCATACCTTTACCATGAAGTATTCGAAGGCCCTTCTTTCCAGTATGTCCAAGCCTTTGATGCCACAGCATGGTCTTCTCTCAAGAGACCACTAGATTTTCTGCTCCACTTTTAGGAACCACAAAACTGTTGCACCCATCAACAACAGTGCTACCTTGCAGCTTGTACAAAGTTCCAATCCGAACTCCCCGCATCAATGCCAATGCTCCCCGAACCATCTTGTAGGTATCCTTCTCGAACACTGTTTTTACACCTGCATCATCCAACTTGCTTACAAAGATCAGATTTCTGGCCAATACAAGAATATGTAGAACACCCGGAAGTGTTCTAACCCTTCCACCTTGCAACTTCAACTTTAATTTTCCGCAACCAATGATTCTAGCCTTCCTATCATCCCCTAAGAATACATCACCACCATCGTATTTCTCATACTCGTAGAACCACTCTCTATGAGGAGTGAAGTAAAACGATGCACATGAGTCAATCAACCATGCCTCATGATCTACATGTGTACTTGAAGAAGCCAAGTACACATCCCCACCTTCATCTGAGGTGGTTTTCGCCTCTGCAGAAAGAGCATCATCAGATCCATTTTCTTTTGTCAGGAGCTTTAGATTTACAGTCCCTTTTGTAGTGCCCTTCCTTTCCGCATTTCTAGCACACCACCTTTACAGGTTTTCCTGGAGATTTAGATCTCCCTCTAGATTTAGATCTCCCACTCGATGACTTATTTTTGTTTCTGTTCTGGGACCGTCCTTGTATAGACAAGGCATCACCACTATGGCTCTCCATATTTTCCATCTCATCTCCGCTGTCAGCAAGGATGAGACTATTTCATCAAACTGTAAGGCAGTTGCATTGCTACCTATTGCAATAACCAGACTATCCCACGAATCTGGTAGAGAACACAACAAACTAATTCACTTATCTTCATCTGAAATTTTGATATCAACAAACGATAACTGACTTACCACAGTATTAAATGCATTTAGATGCTCTGTCACCGAGTCTCCATCTTTCATCCTCGGGTTATACAACTTTTTCCGCAGGAACAATTTATTCACCAAAGACTTAGATTGGTACAAAGTCCCTAATTTGCCCCACAAAGCCTTCATCGTAGCTTCCCCTGATACATTCAACAATACTGAATCTGAGACACATAATCGTATTGTGCTCTTTACCTTTCGATCCAACTTCTTCCATTCTTCATCAGACACTCTCGTTGGTTTAGTACTTGGATCTACCACGATCCATTGATCTTTATCCACCAACAGATCCTCCATCTTGAGTTTCCACAACTCAAAACTCTGACCATTGAACTTCTCGATCTCTATCTTTCCATTGGTCGCCATCTTCTTTCACCACCAGAATTGATCCCGCAGATCTCCCACTGAACAGGGTCTACCACAGGCCCGAGCAAAACCCCTTAGCAATAAAGGCGTCCCCTTGAAGCAAAAACAGCTTTGATACCAAATGTAGGTTTTAACCCCGTACAGAAATTACCTGCATACGAATTCTAAAACACAGAAAATAAACAATGCGAGAGCATAACACATAAAACACATATACACAGAGATTTTCCCCTGGATCCTAGAACCGGGACTACTAGCTTAATTTTTCATTATATTCCTTTCAATGTTACAATACATATTTATACATGCCAAATCATCCAATACCATAGATCGAAAACCATCGCATCCAAAACCATGGACCGAAAACCATCGCGTCCAAAACCATGTGCGAAAATCATGCACAAAACCATAGGTAGATCCGCCCAACCTCACATAGGGTCCAAAACCAATAGAGTGGGGTTACCTGCACCCCTCAAACCACCTATGACACCCCCCCCCTCTACGCAATCAACACAACGAAGGGGGGGCTTTGCCCCCCTTCTCACCCCCAATTAACTACATGGGCTAGTCATGGAAAGAATATAACACAATCCAACAGTACGCTAGGATGCCATTTGGCTTAACCAATGCTGGAGCAACATTTCAGAGAGCTATGGACATAGCTTTTATGGTCTAGGTAAATAAATTTGTGGTTATTTATCTTGATGACATAACTGTTTTTTCTAAATCTGATCAAAAACATCTAAAGCACTTGATGAAGGTTTTTGATAGGTGTAGAAAATTTGGAATATCATTGAACCCTAAGAAGTCCTTGTTTGCTGTCAAAGAAGGAAAACTGTTGGGCCATATAATTTCAAAGGAGGGAGTAGTAATTGACCCCAAACGAGTATCTGCCATTGAAACATTGACCTTACCTAGAAACAAGAAGGAGATTCAAGCTTTTCTAGGCAAGATTAATTTTCTAAGGAGGTTTATTCCAAATTATGTAGAGATTGTAAAAGATATAACTGACATGCTCCGAAAGGACCATGAAGTCAAATGGACTCCCTCTTCTAGGCATGCATTTGAACAAATAAAAAGGGCTATCTCTGAAGCTCCCACCTTAGCCAGCCCTGATTATACTAATCCATTTAGTATTTTCTCTTTTGCCTCTGAAACAACCCTGCTGCCGTTCTATTACAGAAAAATGAAGATTCACATGACCAATCCATAGCCTTTTTCAGTAAGGTTATGAGAGATGTTGAGCTTAGGTATGACATCATTGAGAAGCAAGCCTATGCCTTCATTCAAGCCCTGAAATCATTCAGAATGTATGTATTACATTCACCTATTACCGCTTATGTCCCTAATAGTGCTGTGAAAATTGTCCTAACCCAACCAGACACTGATGGGAAAAGAGGTAGATGGATCACTCAAATTCTGGAGTTTGATCTAATTATCAAGACTACCAAGCTAGTAAAACGTCAAGGATTAGCCAAGCTTCTAGCTGAATCCAACTGCAACGTACTTGGAATCAATTTTGTTTTAGAAATACAAGGGAAGAATACATAAGAACCTTCTGTCCTTGCAGAAGGGAAGAATCCACAAGAACCTTCCCTTCATCCTAAAGGGGAGAATCCATAAGAACCTTCCCTTCATTCTAAAGGGGAGAATCCATAGGAACCTCTACCTTCAGAGCAGATCAGTCCTATACACATTGATGAAAAATTCTTGTTGTCAAACTGGTATCAAGATATTGCAAATTTCTTGATCCATTTTGAGTGTCTAGCATCATTCTCCAAAAGCCAGTGTAAAACCCTTAAGTTAAAATCAGTCAAGTACTGCATTATAAATGAAAACTTATACTGGAAAGATCCACTGAATATTTTGTTATTATGTTTAACAAAATAAGAAACTGAAGGAATCATTGATCAGTTTCATACAGGATTTTGTGGGGGACATTATGCTTGGAGAGCAACAGCATACAAGATTCTGAGGGGAGGATTTTATTGGCCCACATTGTTCTTACAAGTAGGGGCAAAGGTCAGAGGTTGTGTTCCATGTCAAATGTTTGCTGGTAAACAAAAATTAGTAGCTCTTCCACTCGTTCCATCAATAGTTTCAACACCTTTTTCTCAATGGGGATTATATTTTATTGGAGAGATTCACCCCACTTCAAGTAATCAACATAGATGGATCCTCACTGCAACAGACTACTTTACTAAATGGGTGGAAGCAATTCCAGTCATAAATGCTACTGATTCAGTAGTAATTAAGTTTATTGAGGAGAATATCTTATCTAGATTTGGTTGCCCAACTCAAATTGTCACTGATAATGCAACAGCTTTTTCCTGTGTTAAAATGATTGACTTTTGCCAAAAATATCATATTCTGTTACATCATTCAACTCCATACTACCCTTAAGGTAATGGCCTTGCAGAGTCTTTCAACAAAATCCTGGTAAAAGTAATAAAAAAGACTCTAGCTGATCATAAGAAGAGCTAGGATTCACATCTGATTTATGCAGTATGGGAAACAAAATTACTCCAAAGAGATCAACTAGAAAATCTCCATTTTAGTTATTCTATGGGAAAGATGCAATTTTCCCTACCAATTTGGCCTTCCCTATTTTAAAATTCCTATAGGATTCAACAGATTAACCTGATGATTTTTTAAGAAGAATAAATCGGATTATTGAACTTAACAAAAACAGAGATGAAGTTCAATATAAATTGAATAAATATCAAAATAAGATGAAGGTCATGTTTGACAGAAGAGCCAGGGAAAGGGACTTTAAGGAAGGTGATCTAGTTCTAAGATGGGATGCCAGGAGAGAAGAGAAAGGAAAGAATGACAAATTTGACAATCTATGGTTTGAGCCATTAGCAATTTTTGAAGTGAAGGGTAACAACACTTTTGTGCTACAAAATCTTGAGGGGCTATATTCCACTTATCCTGTAAATGGAAGGTTTCTCAAACATTACATTCAGTACTAAGAAGTTGAAATAGCTTTTATTGTAAATACTCCAGTTTTTATTTACTTTTCAAGATGTCAGTGTGATTTTTCTTACAACAAGGACCCCATAGCCCGAGGAGAAGGCACATGGATCTCCAGGTTCTCTGCATTCTACAGAATAAAGCAGTCCCCAGTTGGAGCCAATGTTGTAGCATTTTTTGGTTTTAATAAGATAAAATATTTGAAAAAATGCTAAGTTAGGATATGGGCATAACAATAGTGAATAAAATGTTTTTAAAGAAAATATCTTGATGATGATGTCCATATCAAAGAAAATGTTAGGTTAGATGTCCTAAAAAATCAAGACAAAAGAAAATGTTAGGTTAGAAAGAAAAGAAAACAAATAAACTCTGAAAGTGAGCAAGTCCAAATGCCACTACTATTTTTCTGCAAAATAATGGTTGTGAGCAGCTTGTCTTAAATGCCACAACCCATGATAGTCAAATAGTTTAATCTTGACTGCTTCATGCTTTAAATTTGATGTTATAGTTAGAGAATAAAGATCTGGCTAAACTATTTAATCTTGGCAGATCAGTAGTTATGTAGAGAATAATAAGGTGCTCATCAGTGTAATCTGAGCCCTTGGATGTTATAAGGTTAGAATTAGATATTTTTCTTTCATAAAATAAAAAGAAAGGAAAAGGGTTTGCTAGCTTAAATGCACCCGTTATGTGAAGAAAAATGATAGGATAAGCAAAGGGTAAGTAGAGAAAGGTTGCAGAAGTTTGATTATTCATTGGACAAAATGTACATTTATCATGTTTCACCATATGTTTCTATGTCCATGATGCAATTACACAAAGCAAATGAAGGTCTACTATATCAATTAATTAACTTCCAATTCATCCCCATTCATCTCTATATTTACTAATTTCCCCTTCCCACCTTCATACATTCATATTCATTCATTTTCCACAAAAAACCCCTTTTTCTAAGGTCAAAACCCTTTTTACCTAGGAAAAGTGAAAATCCCATGCTAAATCCCCTTTTACTCGAAAAACCCACAAAAAGAGCTTTAGCCTAAGTATTAAAGTATATATAAAAAGCAAATAACCCATGATAAAGCTTTATACTTAGTATATTTCCCCTTTTCCGCTCATATTTGCTTGTAAAGTCTTGACTGTTCATTCTACTTTGAACTTGGTTGCACCTTTGAAGGAAGCTTTTCTAGACACTTGATGTACTCAGTCTTTCTGGAACCTTAATACAAAGCAGAGGATTCTGAATTTGGTTTTACACAGTTTGTGTTATCGTGTAAGTCTTTCTAGTTATCAATCATTATGTTTTTCTTCATATGCTTATGACTATAGAGATATCTAGGTAGGAAGAACTGTGTCTCAATTTATTCCTATAAGCTCCTGAAGTGATCATCTATTAAGAGAATAGATTAATGAACTATCTGTTTAGCTAATCCCCTTTAATCAATAAATCATCAGCATCTTGTGTAAGCTTAAGTATACTGCCTTGAACCTTTGGAACGTAGTTTAGAAGGTTTTCCTACTTATGATTTTTCTGTTTTACAGTCTGGAAACTGTGATAATCATATTATTTTTTGTCTTCTTCTCACCACTATTTTGATCTATATCATTGTGTAAAGCTTTATAGCAACCCTTTGCTGAGATATTAATATAACCCAAAGGATTAATTACTTCAATTCTACATCTGTCTTCATTCATTGGTCTTCCAAAAACTAAAACCAAAAACCCCAAAACAATTATTTTAGATGCTCTGGCATTGGTAGCTGACCTACTACTATCTCAGAGGTACAAGAATATATAAACCCTAAAATAAATATTATAAACCACAACCACATTAGTAAATGTGGTTTCTATATGTCGATAGGCATATAATTAATATACATTTATTAACATAACTATATAAACCATAAGATAAATTTTATAAACCCAAGGGAATAATAAGCCCAAGGGATTATAAACACAAGGGAATAATATTAAACCCAATGGATAAATATTATAAACCCAAGGTATATAAACCCTAAGATAAATATTGTAAATCCTAAAATAAACATGGTTGAGCATGGTTGACCACGGTTGATTTTCATATTGACATAGTCTTTGTCACAATGTAACATTGAATTATGGTTGACCGTTATTGATTTTCATATTGAGACAACCTTTGTCACAATGCAATGTTGGACAATGGTTGCGTAGAAATTTCTCTATAGATCAGCTAGCTCTGATACCATGTAGCAAATTCTCACTATATATTAAACTGATTATGCAATATACTAAAGCAAAATATTTAATCTACTTCTACAATCAAACTTGCGGAAGCTTAATCGATTTTGAGCAAGATCAAACAGAACACATATAACAGATGAAGAAGAAATCAATCACATGAAACATAGAAGAATACTCAGGGTAAAGCCTCAACTAAAAACCCCGCTATCTGTATTATCATACAAGTAGAAATATCTCAGGATTACACAAAGCTTTAGCTTACAAGCTATCCAGCTCTCAGTACAATCCCTCATTGTTGCTCATAGACAAAATAGACAACACATATGCCTTCCTTCAGTCCTCCAAGCCTCCTATTTCCTTGAGCAGTTTCTCCTGGGTCCTCAAGCTGCAACTTGTGTGATTCTCACCTCACACACAACACTGACCTCTGAAATAACTGCGCAATCTTGAAGGAGATAATTCCTCTGCATGGATGAGTTTCCTTTATAGGAAAATTCCTCTAACTGATAGTACATTGTCCCTTCCTTTAATCTCAACTGGGTCTCTGTCTAAACTGACATGCATGAGTTATTTATGAGAGAATATTCAGTTATCTGGAAAACACTAGTTGCATGCATGTATGCATTAACTAGCTGAACTCACAATCAGTTCCTCCAACTGTTTGGAACTAATTTAACTAGACTTAACTCAGTTAACTGAGCTAACTAATTACAACTCAAATACAACTCATCCTTTTCTCCTTAATTAAGGGATAACTTCCTCAATCAAAGGGATAACTGTTGCATGTCTTCACAAAGACTTCATGTTTGATTTTCTCCAACTAATTAACTCAAGATGAATTAATTAATTATTTTTCAAACAGCTAGTGAGACTTAGCATTTCTATTTTTTGTTATTTCCAACAGAGTTGGAGTATATCTGGAAATGCTATTTATAACAATGCTATTTTTAGCATTTTTTGTTGCTATTTTCAATAGGTTGACCATCGTTGACCATGGTTGATCTTCATATTGAGACAATTTTTGTTAGAATGCGAAGTTGGACCAGGGTTGACCATGGATGACCATGGTTGTGATAATGTGATGTTGGACCAAGAGATAATATTTGTCACAATGTTACCATGATTGACCATGACTGACCATGGTTATTAACCATAGTTGACCATGGTTGAGACAACCTTTGTCACAATGCGATGTTGGAACATGGTTGACTTTCATATTGAGACAATCACTTTCATAATACGACATTGGTTGATTTTCATATTGAGAAAATGTGTGTCACAATGTGACGTTGTACCATGATTATAAACCCAATGGATTTATATTAAACCCAACGATTAATATTATAAACCCTATGAATAATATTACATCCTAGGAATATGAACCCTTAGATTAATAAACCTAAGGGATTGATATTACAAACCCAAGGAAATAATAAACCCAAGGGAACAACATTTTCTTGGTTTTTGTTGTTATTGTTGTTTTTAATAAAATTTAATAAAGTCATTTTTTTATGATGGAAAACCTAAATCCTTATAAATCATAAATCACTTAAATATTAAGAAAAACAATTTATATGTCAAAAATTAATCAAATATATTTACATAGCATTTTTAAGCAATCTAGAAGTTTAGTTATCAAAATTCTTATAAACAAATGGATAAAATTCAAAGTGTCATTATTTAAATTTGTTAGGATATTCCGACACATAGGAAATAGTTAAGATTAACTTGGTATAGTGTATAGTTAGGTAAAGTGTGTTTCTTTACTATGTACTTTTTGTAACTTACAATCCAACGAACACGATATGCTCTAGACATGAAGTGATCTGACGATTCATTCTCTCCTTGGTATTACCGACACTTGATCTATGGTTTAACACCCGATTGGTCCATGATATCTATTTAAAGAGCATTGAGGGTCATTTGTAAGGTGACCATTCATGAGAGAATCTTATGTAAATTTTCTTTCTTTTACATTAATAAATTGCCTAAAGTGGCCACATTGGCTTAGACCATGGACTGTTTCCCTCTTTGAGGGTTTTAACCACGACAAGAATATTGTTGTACTAATTTGTGATCTATTTGCGAGCGGTGTACTTTGGTGTTCTATCTAAGGAACTTACCTTGTAAATTATTACATGGTATTAGAGCTATTCAAGGGTTGCATCCATTGGTGATTTAAATCCGAAGCCAGTACAACTGCATCTGATTGTCGTTTCCTAGATCTATTGTTTCCGACCGCTCTATTGTGTTAGGAGCATCTGTTCTAGTGAGGGACCCATTTCGTTTCACACGAAAAGGTTTCCAGTAGCCCTAGCTACATCATTTTTTAAGATCTGGAGGTACACAGTCTTTATTTGCAGTTACAGTTATTTATCTCTATGTTTATTTCAGTTTATAGTCCTTTAAATTTTTTTTTATTACCGGATCTATACCTTTCATTTATGCATACGCTCTTTGTCTCGCGACTCTGTGTGGTTTGGGCAAACTAGAAACAGAAAGAAATGATTTTTCTCATGTGTATGCTCTTTTCCGTTACACCTTAGTGTGATCTCGGAAAATAAAAAACATTGAGGAAAATATTTAGTTTCCGGCCAAATCTAACTTTAAGCCGTAAGGCTTGGATTTCTTTTGCATGTTCGTTTTGGGTTGTGTGATTTTATTTGTTTTGTAGGGAAAAAGAGGTTTTTCAAGTAAGCACGCACTCTAAAGCTTCAGCGAGAAAAAACAAAAACAAAAAACAGAAAAACCTTCCCCCTTTCCAAAAATGACTAACCTTTTAAACTAGCTCACTTGGTCCAAAGTTACTTTATGAGAATAGAGGCATTGGGTTCAAGTCTTTCTTTTTGTTGAGTTATTTTTTCAAAAAGCACATGTAACTTATGTTTTAAAGTTACTTTATGTAAAAGTGTTTTCATCCATTATAAAAAGTGAGTCATCTATAATTTCGAAGTCACTTTATCTTTAATTTAAGTTACAATTTAAGGGGTAATTCATAAATTACCATTGTAAAAATGACTTTCATTTATTTATAAAAGTGGGTCACATAAAGTAATCTTTTTTTAAAAGTAAGCTACTTAGATTAAGTTTGGAGGAGGAGAGGGAGGGATTTTTTAAAATATAACATTATCATTCACTTCCCAACATTCACGTAGTTCGTCAGCGTCGTCAACAACTTTTCTTCAAAAATCCATAACTTCTTCATCTGGAAGCCGTTTTTAGAGCCTCTTTTTTTTTTTTTTTTTAATTGGCCTATTTTTTCGAGATATTTCTATCAGAACACTTAGTTTCAGCATCTTAAGCTTCAGTTTCTTTTAAAATGGAAAATCTATGCCTTTTTTTTTTAATTGGCCTATTTTTTCGAGATATTTCTATCAGAACACTTAGTTTTAGCATCTTCAGCTTCAGTTTCTTTTAAAATGGAAAATCTATGCCTAGTTATTCTTGACAGCACCAACTACTTCCAATGGTTATCCTACATTGTGGATTCACTTAGAAGTAAAGGTCTTTATATAATAGCCTCAGGCCAAGAATCTAAACCTAAAGATGAAGATAAGCTAGCAAAATGGGAAAATAAGCAAGATCAAGCATGTGGGTTGATAGGGATGTCTATTTCTATAGACCTTAAATTCCATATCACAGAACTTGATACCCATGATGAAGCAATGAAACAACTCAATAAAGTTTTTGGAATTAAAAATGAAATTAGAGGCCATCAACTCGAAAATGAGTTGCTTACGTTGGACTCCAATAATTTTTCTTCCATTGAAGATTTTTTGTCCAAGTTCAAGACCCTTAGACTTCTCTTGGAAGGTGTTAAGGTTAAGAAAAAAGATTATAGCCTTATCTATTCCATTTTTACTAAGTTAGGACCAACCTACTTTGTGTTTGTTTCCACCTTCCATTCTACTAGAGAAGCCTTTATTTCTCAAGGACAAGCCTACAAGTCCCCCTCTTTTGATGCCTTTTGTGATTCTTTAATAAGAGAACAAGAAAAACTCTTACATCTTGGTCTTCTTAATACTGGAAATTCTTCTAAGAAAGCCTTAGCATCCCAGCAACAACCAAATTCAAAGAATACTAAGAAGCAACATCCTAAAAATAATGGTCCTAAACCAAAAAAGGCAAATAAAAACAAAGGGAAGAAGACTGATAGACATTGCAACTTTTGTAATCGTGATGGCCACTTAGAATCCAAATGCTTTAAAAATATGGAAGCCTTGGAAGCAACAAGGAATAAACATACCATCCATTTGGAGCACTCTTCAACTTCAATTTCATCGTGAGGAATAACACTTTTTGCATGTGGTTCTCAAGCATCTTAGTCTAGTTATGCACTAAATGTATCTTCTTCTTCTCATTCTCATGAGTGGCTCATTGATTCTGGAGCTTCTTATCACACAGCCAAAAACAAAGCCATGTTTTCTTTTTTAAATGATTGTAACACCAAAAATATATATATTGGTGATGATAGATCTCTTAGTGTTGTAGGGACTAGAACTATTCATTTGGACAATGGTCAATTTAATGATGTATTATGTGTTCCTACCTTATCCTGCAACCTTCTATCTATATATCATATAACTCATTCAGGTGAAGGTAAAATCGTTGAATTTTCACCTCATGATGTTGTAATTAAGGACCTAAGAGATGCTAGACCTATTTTAGCTACTACCATTGCTGATGATTCTACAAGGTTTTATAAGTTTAACAACTTTGGTTCATCAACTCTTCCCTCGATATTTGTTGCTCATAATGATGAAGTGAGCAAACTTTGGCATGAGGGATTTGGTCAATTAAACTATCACTCCCTTCAAAATCTATGTAAATAAAATATGGTGGCAGGTCTTCCTATGGTATCTTGCAAAGATTGTGTTTGTTTTGGATGTGTACTCGGAAAACATCATCGGGATAGTTTTGAAAAACGTGCCACTTTGCATGCCTCAACCCCTTTACAACTTGTGCATAGTGATTTATGTGGTCCACTTCTAGTTGTTTCATTCTCTGGCTATAAGTATTTTTTAACTTTCATTGATAATTTCGCCAAACGCACTTTGGTATACTTCTTAAAACTCAAGAGTGAAGTCTTTAACATGTTCTTGGCCTTTAAGGCCTTTATTGAGAAACAATTTGAACATCAAATTCTTATGCTAAGATCTGATAATGGTGGAGAATATGTTAACAACAAATTCATGAACTTTTTCACTGAGCATGGAATTCAATTGCAACATATTGTTCCATATACTCCATAGCAAAATGGTGTAGCTGAAAGGAAGAATCACACCTTAAAAGAAATGGCTAATTGTATGCTTTAATATAAAAGACTTAGTTTTAAATTTTGGGCAGAAGCAATTAACTGTGAAAATTACATAGTAAATCGCACTCCTACTAAGGTTTTAAAGAATATCACTCCAGAAGAAGCATGGAGCTCAATTAAACCAGATGTAAGTCACTTTCGTGTTTTTGGAAGTGAAGCATGGGCCCATATTCCATATGAGAAACATAAAGCCTTAGAACCTAAGAGTGAAAAATGTATTTTTGTTGGATATTCTAAAGATGTCAAAGGATATAGACTTATTCAACCTAAATCCAAAAAATTTATCATTAGAAGAGATGTAAAGTTTACTAAAAATATATCGGCCTACGAGCCTAGTTCGATGGATGTGCCACCTCTCTCTATCCCTTCTACTTCGGAAAATATTTCTTCTTCAGATGATGACAACAAGGATGATAATCCTCCTGTACCTTCTCAGGATCCTCCTTCATCTCCTTAACTTCCAAAATGGGTTCGTGTTACTCGACATGCAGCAAGTGATCCTACAGCTCAACGTCGTACACATTCTCAGTTCGATATAACCTCTTCTTTTCTAGCTCAAGCTTCAGCGAATTATGATCCTGACACCTTTGCAGAAGCTTCAGGCCATCCAGATTGGGAAACAGCTATGAATGAATAATATCGTTCACTATTAGAAAATGATACATGGGACCTTGTTCCTCTTCCAAAGGGACGAAAACTTGTTAGATGCAAATGGGTTTACAAAACCAAGTTTGGACCAGAAGGAAAAGTTAATAAACATAAAGCTCGTCTTGTTGCTAAGGGTTTTTCACAAGTTGAATGCATTGACTATACTAAAACCTTCTCCCCTATTGCCAAAATGAACTTTATCCACCTTGTTATTTCCCTTGTTGCCTCTTTCAAATGGGAAGTCCATCAGATGGATGTTAAATCTACCTTCTTGCATGAGGACTTGCATGAAGAAATCTATGTGAAACAACCTCCTGGCTTTATACAAACATACTCCAGCCTTATATGTCGACTTAAGAAATCCCTTTATGGTCTCAAACAAGCCCCTTGGGCTTGGTATGCGAAAATGGATAGCTTTCTTTTAGATACTGGCTTTTCTAGGTGTCATTCTGACAATATTGTCTACACCAAGAAAGTGGGTAAGTCTCTTATCATTCTTATTCTTTATGTTGATGATCTTATCCTTATTGTTAGTGATCCCAACCTTATAAACCATGTGAAGTCTAGCCTTAAAAATCAGTTTGAAATGATAGACTTAGGACACTTGCATTATTTTCATGGTCTTCAAGTCTTGCAATCCAAAGAAGGTATTTCCTTTCCCAATCCAAGTATGCATGTGATCTTCTATGCCACTTTCACATCGAAGACTGTAAGCCAGCCCCTTCTCCCTTTCAGTCTGGAGCCAAACTTTAAGACACTTGTACTTCCCATGAAGTTGATGCTACCTTATATCGGTAGCTTGTTGGAAAAATTTTGTATCTGGCCCATACCCATCCTAACCTTTCCTTTGTTGTTGGCATTATTGCTCGGTTTATGCAAAACCCACATGAAAGTCATTGGAAAGCAGCTAAAAGAATACTTCATTATGTTCGAGGTACAGTTCAGTTTGGGATTCATTACAGTGCAGAAGAATCTCCTCTATTGGTTGCTTTCACTGATTCTGATTGGGCTAGTGACCCTGATGATCAGAAGTCTACTGCAGGTCATGTCTTAACTCTTGGTTATGGACCTATTACATGGGCTTGCAAGAAATAAAGTGCCATTTCTCTTTCTTCAGCAGAAGCAGAGTATCATGGTGCTGTAGAATCTAGTAAGGAAGCCCTATGGCTTCGTTAGATCCTGTCAAAGTTTGGTTTTCAGCAGCAACATCCGTCTACACTTTGGTGTGATAATCAAAGTGCCATTCAACTATGCAAAGATCCAGTCCAACATCAGCGCAACAAACACATTGAACTACACATGAAATTCATCAGAAAGCTCATTCATGACCATGTTCTTGAAGTGCAATATTGTTCAACCGATGATCAAGTTGCACACGTCTTTACAAAGGCTCTCACAGAGGAGAAGTTTATTAAAATTCTATTTATGATTGGAGTTCTTGAGAGAAGCTTATGTAAATTTTATTTATTTTACATTAATAAATTGCATGAAGTGGCCATGTTGGCTCAGGCCATGGATCGTTTCCCTCTTTGAGGGTTTTAACCACGTCTAGAATACCGATGTACTGATTTGTGATCTGTTTGTGAATGGTGTCCTTTGGTGTTCTATCTAAGGAACTTACCCTGTAAATTCCTACAAAATCCTTGTCAATGAACATTCCCATGCTATTAAAATTCTCCAAACCAATAATTCTTCTCTATCTATTTATTTAATATGTTGAAGAACTTTATTTAATATAGTTGGATCTTTAACAGAAAGTATAAATGAATATAATCAATTTTAATTTCAAATGGTGTAGGCCTTAATTATCAACAAATAATTAAATTGATTGCTTTATTTTATTTTATTTAAAAGATTAAAAAAAAATGAAAAAAAAACTTAGGTATATGTCTTATAAGACAATGAAGTGTGAGCTCAAATTTAACTTCTATGCCACTCTGAAAACATGACGTGGGAAGAGGGACTTCAGTGCCCACTTTGAAATATTAAAAAGTTTAACGCCATCTATTTATCGACATCATGTCTTCTTAGCATTATTCTTTAGTGTATGGCATGTGTAACATAAAAATTAATTAAAGTGATTTTTTTGTTTGTTAAGTTGTTTGAGTTCTCTAGACATTACATCAAGCTTGACCTATGCCTTGAGAAACCGTGATAATATAAATCCAAAGGAATAATATTAAACCCAAGGGATTACTATGAAAACCCTAAGATAGATATTATAAACCACAACCACATTTACTAATAGGGTTGATATACGTTGATAGGTGTATATCAAGTGCATATATAACCACATTAGTAAATTTGGTTGATATATGCCAATAGGTATATAATTAATATACATTTATTAACATAACTATATAAACCCTAAGATAAATATTATAAACCCAAGGGAATAATAGTAAACCCTAGGGATAAATATTATAAACCCTAAAATAAACATGGTTGACCATGGCTGACCACAGTTGATTTTCATATTGACACAATATTTGTCACAATGTGACGTTGAACTATGGTTGACCATGACTGATTTTCATATTGAGACAACCTTTGTCACAATATGACCATGGTTAATGACCATGGTTATTGACTATGGTTATTGACCATGGTTAATGACCATGGTTGACCAATTGACCATGGTTGAGACAACCTTTGTCACAATGTGGCGTTGGAACATGGTTGACCATGGTTGGCTTTCATATTGAGACAATTCTTGTCAAAATGCGGCATTGGTTGATTTTCATATTGAGAAAATATTTGTCACAATGTGATGTTGGACCATGGTTGACCATGATTATAAACCCAATGGATTTATATTAAACCAAATGATTAATATTATAAGCCCTATGAATAATATTATACCCTAGGAATATGAACCCTTAAATTAATAAACCCAAGGGATTGATATTATAAACCCAAGGAAATAATAAACCCAAGGGAATAACATTTTCTTGGTTTTTGTTATTATTTTTAATAAAATTTAATAAAGCCATTTTATTATGATGAAAAACCTTAATCCTTATCAATCATAAATCTCTTAAATATTAAGAAAATTAGATTATATGCCAAAAATTAATAAAAATATATTTCCATAGAATTTTTAAGCAATCTAGAAGTTTATTTACCGAAATTCATATAAAAAAATGGATAAAATTCAAAGTGTCATTATCAAAATCCTTATCAATCAATGCTCCCAAACTATTAAAATTCTCTAGACCATCAATTCTTCTCTATCTATTTATTTAATAAGTTGAAGAAATTTATTTAATATAGTTGGATTAAATATAAATGATTATAATCCATTTTAATTTCAAATAGTGCGGCCCTTTATTATCAACAAAGATTTAAATGAATTGCTTTATTTTATTTTATATTTGAAAGATTAAAAAAACAAAAACAAAAAACTATGTATATGTCTCATAAGACAATGAAGTGTGAGTTCAAAATCAACATCTATGTCACTTTGAAAACATGACGTGGAAAGAGGGACTTCAGTGCCCGCTTTGAAATATTAAAATTTTTAATGTCGTCTATTTATCGATGTCATGTCTTCTTAGCATTAGTCCTTAGTGTATGGCATGTGTAACATAAAAATGAATGATTTTGTTTGTTTGTCAAGTTGATCCAGGTGGCTCCAGACACATGCAGAAGTCCAAGAGGACTCAGGAAGGGTCAAAAATCAAAGTTTTTGGATTATGCTCGAACTAGGTTCATGTTAAAGATCTCTTCGTCGTGATCGCAGTGGTGTGAACAGTTCGTCAATCCGAGTCCGAATGAGGAAGATAGAGGTAGTCAAGTTGGGTTGACTTTTGCTGACTGGGCAGGATTAATGAAGGCACAATTTGGACTTTTTACAGCGGATGAAATCCGACCAACTCCACCAGATTCCGGGTGAAATTGTCGCCTGATTAAAATGACTCCTTCTGTCAAAATCAGAATTTTCAAAAATGACCATGTTGTTTTATTTAACAAAAAAATATATAAAAAAAGGAGGTGGTGGGCCACCACCCCCACCACCCCACGCCTCTCTATTATAACCATACGTATTAAATATATATGTTTAAATATAGAATGAGGTCGGTGGGGGTTGAACCCACGGCCGACAGGTTAGCGAGCCCCACCCACGTGGCGGTCCCACATACAATGTTGCCCAACACAAATAACCGCACCATTCCAAAGTTAATACAACCCCATCGCATTCAAATGAAGTACAGGAGTTATGGGGTGAGCCACCCAATGCAGACTCGACCCCCCCAAAAATCATGTTTGCAGTTTAAGAAAAAACCATAATATATTAAAATGGGAGGGGCGGGGTTTGACCACCCGACCCCTCCTCAATAAACTGCTAATCTTACCAACGTGCCACAACCAATTCATTGGTTAATCCGCCACAGAAATTATATAAACCTTCATTTGCACAGTGCGCCCATAGGCAGCATGGAGGTACCGAGAGCGGGCATAGAAACCGAGACGCAAAATTTTTAATGCAGGTGGAACCATGAAGGAGCAAAATTTCCAAGAGGATGAAATTTTTGCAGTGTCCAAATTGGACAAAATTTATGTCAATCTTACACCTCTCGGCGACACGAACCCGATGGCATAGTCAGTTTCCTGATCTAAGCAGCAGATTTGCAGAGGACCCGGAGGAGGGAATCTTTGAGGAATCTAGGGGGAATCTAAAAGATTCCTTAAGCCCCAGATTCTCACTTTCTCAGAATTCAGAAATTTGACAGTCGATTTTGCACTATTCAACGCCAAAAATCTAATGGTGTGTTCAGATTTTCCATTTTCTCATTCTATTTTTCGGCCACTTTTCTAAGTGGAATGCAGGTGTCAACATTCATGTGCAAGCAATCATTTCCATGTGATTCGACGCCGCGAGGCTGATGGCACAAATAACTTCAGCAGTTTGACATCCTCTTCTTCAGATGGCCCTTGGATGTGACGTATATGCATTGTATTCATGTACTTCTTTTGCTATGCATTGTGCTGCACAGATCCATGTTTGATGTTTGATGTGGGATCTTGTTTTCATACTTGCTTCATGATTCATGCTTGATGTGATGCGGAATCATTTGTGGGATGTACTTGTTGTCATGATTCGTCATGTTTTATTTGAGATCCCTTTGTCGTCATGTTTATGGGATACTCATGTTGTCGCCATGTATGTTTGCATTGAGATCCCTTTTATGCCATGTTGGCAGGATGATCATCATGCATGATTTTTGTGACATACTAATACGAGTCCTTTTGACTGAGAGTTCCTGTAGCGGAACATCTCTTGGTGCCACTCCTGCATGAGGGCATTTTCCTTGTATGATAGCAACATCATCTCTTGTACATCTTCACTATTGACAACACTTAATGCAGCGACCTACACCATCTTGACATCGGGGCTCGAAGATGTAGTCCCTCCTGGACGAAATCCGTTATTAACATCTTGTTATTTTATGTTGTTGATGATTGTCATGTTCCTCTTCTTTATAGCATGCATATGTATTCATTTATGTTCTTTTAAAAATGCAATTTAAAACATCATGAAAGTAAAAGGTCTTGGAAGGTTCCTTTGTCACACCCGGACCTGGATCAAGTGGTATCAGAGCAGTCTTTGCGTGGATGTGAATTGCAAGCGTGAACAATGGAACGTGCAGCAACAGAGGATGAAAAAGCGATGTACGAGACCATGCTCAAAATTTACAAAAGGGTGGAAATAATGTATGAAACTCTACAGAAAGAGACAGAGGAAAAGGAGCGATTGCAGCTTCAATTGCAAGCCACGGAAGAGGCCCTGCAAGAACTGAAGCACAACAAACATAATCTTCAAACAGAGAACACTGAATTGATGATGCTTCTACAAGAAAAGAAAGAGGAAAAACAAAGTTTGCTATGATAGCTGCAAGCTAAGGACGAGGCCTTGGAAAAGCTACAGCATGAACCGTGTGAGGTAAAATGTGATTCTCTAAATTCATGTATGTGTCCTCGTGACGATTTCGATGTTTTTGAAAATCATACCACGGGAATTGGCTCCAAACTATTGAAGAAAATGGGGTATGAAGGAAAAGGATTGGGTGTTAATGGCCAAGGCATTGTCAACCCCATCAAAGTAGAAGAATTACCCCGTCAGCCAGGACTTGGGTATGTCAGAAAGGAAGTTGGGGAATGCACCAAGACAGCTAGTGAACTACCAACAATAGATGATGAGAAGCCCTCATCAGTTCTTTCCAAATCGAAAGAGGAGGTAAAAGATGTTGATTTCCTTTCGGTTTCGTCTTCACATAGTATGATTTCTATTGGAGACGTGGAGATCCCAATTACAGGGAAAAACATGAGGTTCTTTACGAGGACGAGGCACAAGGAGGAAAAAGAACTTGGTGTTAATAACCAAGGCATAACTCAACCATTGGAGGTTGTGCAGAGACCTCAAATTGCAGGCTTGAAATACACTGAGGGAGAATGCTCAAAGGTGTCAGATTCTTTCGAGACATTGTCTAAATCGTCGAGGAAAGAAAATGATGGGAACACATCCCCATCATCCCATGGCAGCACCCATTGTAAGGAAAGAGCTGAGGCAAGCTCTCATCGCCATACTTACACCAGAGATGGCAAGGAAAGGTATTCCCACTCTCGACATTCGAATGTTCATTTCAATTATAATCATGTTTTTAATGATGAATGTAAAACATGGAATCGAAAAACATGTACCTTTTGTGGATTGCATAACCATGCATTTTCTAAGTGTTGCAAAAGAATGGTAGCACACAAAAGGATGAGGCGTGAAAGACCCTCTCAACAACAAGTAAAGAAACAGGTTAGACAGATCTGGAAGAAGAAAACCTATTGCAGTCATTGCGACAGAAGTGGCCATCAAAGAGCCACTTGTTGGAGGTTTCATTGAGAGTAGCGCCTTAAAGACAAAGTGGCGGTGCATGAACCAGGCGAAGCACTTGTTCGAACATCAAATGTGCCACAAGGAGGCGACCCATTTACCTTGACAAGTGAAAAATGGTTTCTAGATATGTTAGCATCTCATGGTCATGCTTTTGTAAATCATTTGTTGCATTTTAAAATGTAAAAGTGATGATGTGTTTTCCATCACTTGTTCAGCAACAATGATGTTTGGTATTATTTTGAGTAGCATGATAAACTGTGAAAAGTGATGTCGTGTTTCCATCACTTGTCAAAACAAAATGGTGTTTGGCCTTATTACTGTAAATCATGTGTTGCAGTGATGATGTGTTTTCCATCACTTGTTGGAACAACAATGATATGTTTGCCTTGTTTTCATAGCTGGGGTATTGTGTCCATTTCGATGTAAACTTGCCCATCGAGTATGTGTTATAAACTCGTGGCAAGTATGGGTTGCTTGGGTCAGTAGTTGGTCATGTAAGTCAAGCATGTAATTTGCAAAACAATGTACTACAAGTTGCAGAAGTAGCAGGTGTTGGCTCATCGCTTAAGGCTCCGAAGAACAAAGGTGAAGGAGATGGAAGCGAGACCTTTTAGGACGCTTGTGATGCAGACAAGGTACAAAGAAGTTGTAGGTTATTTTTCATGCTTTTGGAGGACCAAAAGATCCTCAGTGGGGAGGATTGATCCAGGTGGCTCTAGACACATGCAGAAGTCTAAGAGGACTCAGGAAGGGTTAAAAATCAAAGTGTTTGGATTATTCTCAAACTAGGTTCATGTTAAATATCTCATCATCGTGATCGCAGTGGTGCGAACGGTTCGTTAATCCGAGTCCGAATGAGAAAGATAGAGGCAGTGAAAGTTGGGTTGACTTTCGCTGACTGGGTAGGATTAATGAAGGCACAATTTGGACTTTTTCCGGTGGATGGAATCCGGCCAAATCCAACCAGATTCCGAGTGAAATTTTTGCCTGGTTAAAATCACTCCTTCGGTCAAAATCTGAATTTTCAAAAATGACCATGTTGTTTTATTTAACATATATATATATATATATATATATATATATATATATATATATATATATATATATATATATATATATATATATATATATATATAAAGGAGGTGGTGGCCACCACCCCCACCACCCCATGCCTCTCTATTATAACCATACGTATTAAATATATATGTTTAAACATAGAACGAGGCCGGTGGGAGTTGAACCCACGGCCGGCGGGTTAGCCAGCCCCACCCATGTGGCGACCCCACATACAATGTCGCCCAACACAAATAACCGCACCATTCCAAAGTTAATACAACCCCATCACATTCAAATGGAGTACGTGAGTTATGGGGTGGGCCGCCCAATGCAGACCCGACCCCCCAAAAAATCATGTTTGCGGTTAAAAAAAAACCATAATATATTAAAATGGGAGGGGCGGGGTTTGACCACCCGACCTCTCCTCAATAAACTGCGAATCTTACAAACGTGCCACAACCAATTCATTGGTTAATCTGCCATAAAAATTATATAAACCTTAATTTGCATAGTGCACCCAGAGGTAGCATGGAGGAACTAGGAGCGGGCACGGAAACCGAGATGCAGAATTTTTAATTAATTTTTAATGCAGGTGGAACCATGAAGGAGCAAAATTTCCAGGAGGATGAAATTTTCGTAGTGTCCAAAATGGACAAACTTTATGTCGATCTTACACCTCTCGGCAACAAGAAGCCGATGGCACAGTCAATTTCCTGATCTAAGCATCAGATTTGCAGAAGACCCAGAGGAGGGAATCTTTGAGGAATCTAGGGGAATCTAAAAGATTCCTTGAGCCCCAGATTCTCACTTTCTCAGAATTCAAAAATTTGACAGTCAATTTTGCACTATTCGACGCCACAAATATGATGGTGTGTTCAGATTTTCCATTTTCTCATTCTATTTTTCGGCCACTTTTCTAAGTGGAATGCAGGTGTCAGCATTCATGTGTGAGCAGTCATTTCCATGCGATTCGACACAGCGAGGCTGATGGCACGAACATTTTCAGAAGTTTGACATCCTCTTCTTCAGATGACCCCTGGATGTCAGTTATATGCAATGTATTCATTTACTTCTTTTGCTATTCATTGTGCTACACAGATCCATGTTTGATGTTTGATGTGGGATCTTGTTTTCATACTTGCTTCATGATTCCTGCTTGATGTGATGTAGAATCATTTGTGGGATGTACTTGTTGTCATGATTCATCATGTTTTATTTGAGATCCCTTTGTCGTCATGTTGAAGGGATACTCATGTTGCTGCCATGTATGTTTGCATTGAGATCCCTTTTATGCCATGTTGGCGGGATGATCATCATGCATGAGTTTTGTGTCATACTGATAGGAGTCCTTTTGACTGAGAGTTCCTGTAGCGGAACATCTCTTGGCGCCACTCCTGCGTGAGGGTAGTTTCCTTGTATGATAGCGACATCACCTCTTGTACATCATCACTATTGACAACACTTAATGCAATGGCCTACACCATCTTGACATCGGGGCTCGGAGATGTAATCCCTCCTGGATGAACTCCATTATCAATGTCTTGTTATTTTATGTTGCTGATGATTGTCATATTCCTCTTCTTTACAACATGCAGATGTATTCATTTATGTTCTTTTAAAAATGCAATTTAACACATCACGAAAGTAAAAGGTCTTGGAAGGGTCCTTTGTCACACCCAGACCTAGATCACAAGTTGTTTGAGTTCTCTAGACATTACATCAGGCTTGACCTATGGCTTGAGAAACCACGACCTAGGGGCATATAAGTCGTCAAAATCATTGAGGATCACACTCGGCCTTGGTCACACCAGCTCTTAACATGGTTGGATTTTTTCCTACAAAGTTTCGAACCAGTGACATTCACATCACAGAGTGACTTAACAATACTCCCTATCACTGTCTATACTCCCCATGGCCTAATTAAAGTGATTAAGTTTTTTGAATTTAAATAATTTAATTTAGTATTATTACATTTAATAATATTTATAAAAATGAAAAAGTAAAATTAAAATCAATTATATCACATCAATCATCTTGATTTTTCATCCCAAAATTATATTAATTCAAGTATACTTTGATATTTAAGATGGGAAATTATTGAGAGGGAGGGGTGAATCAGTAATATAATTCTTCATTTTTTCTCAACTTAATATTCTTCTTATGCAGTTAATTATTTATGTTTGTGCTCAATAATTATTGAATTCCTTTTGCATATTTCAAGGAAAGAGGTTTGCATATTTGTTTACCCAGTATTCAAAGCATTCACACAACATGCAAGAATCAAACACATGAAGACACCAGTTATAAGTGGAAACCCCGAAGGGAGAAAATCATGAACTTTAGGCTGAAAGTGATGTGAAGGCAAGTTGCTACTCCTTTTTTACATCAATTTTTTGTAGGCTCCTACCTCAAAGGAAGCTCCAACTCCCACAAGTTGCTGGAAGCTACAACCCACAGGAGGCTCCTACATCAACATGCTACAACATGTTCTTTTTCAAGATGCAACATAGAAAAGAACATAAATTTTTCAAGTCACAAATGCTAGTTACCTCATATCCAATTCTGCTGTCAAGTTTTTTGTTGAACTACTTCTTCCTTTCACTCTTCTTCCCTTTTTTTATTGCCCACTCTTTCTCTGATGTAGACCACTTCCATTCAAAAAGAAGATCACTAGTTTCATTCCACATTATATTTTTTTTATAAGAAAGCCCTCTTGCTTGTTTGTATTCTTTGGAGGAGTATGAAATGAACCATAGTCTCTTGGACTTCCAAAACTGCTCACAAGATTGTCTATTCATTTTCAATTCTGAAAATTATTTGTAAAATGAAATAGAGTTGAAATAATAGCTCATTCAGTAATAATTACAAGAGACAAACCAGATTTGGATTATCTACATTTTATGTTCAAACAAATATATGTATTTCAACTTTTGTCTCAATGTTTAGCCTTCATATTGATTAGCATAGCCTTTGCACTTCACATCACTTTCAACCTTTTATATTCAACATTCAACATAAATTATCACCAATGTTCTTAGTGACATCAATAAAATTTACCGACATTAATCAAACAGCTTAATCTTGACATCAATGCCAACATTTCCAACAATCTCCCCCTTTGGCATTGATGGCAACTCATTCATCCTCCTCCTTGCGTCCTGAAAGATTGTTCTCCTTCCTGGCCATAACCTTTGCTTACCTTCCCCTTTGACATCAATGGCAAGGGTTTAGCTTGTAAAAGTTTCCTTAGTGTAGTTGTCATCATTTCATTAATGATCTATAACCTGCAATGTCTTGTTCTGCATAAAGAATGTTGACACTATCATTGAATGAATTCCACTCCAAATGGCTTATTAGGGCTTCACCAGATTGAAAATTGATCCAAAATGCATGTTGCTCCACATGATATACAAATCTTGCTTCAAAGACGCTCAATACCAACGCTGCAACACATTGTTGTGAGAACACTGTGAATGAATACTATTGAGAGAACACTTTATAAGAAAAATATGGATTGCATGAGAAAATGTATTATATTGAGCACTACTTGAGAAAAAAAATTGCAGCATATTAATATGCACTCCTTTCATGATGCTTCTTCAATTTGTTGCCAGCCAACCCATCAATGAAGCTGAGAAATGGTGCCTTTTTCCTCTTTTGTAGAAGCCTTTGTAAGATAGATTATTGTCAATCACATTAGCTTGAGTAATAATTTTTCCTTTTCAAGAGACAACCTGTACCTTGATCCAAACCTTATTAGTATGTCAAGTTATAGGAGATAGTCACAAATTTTGGCCAATTAATGAGAAAACTTCCAAATCTATCTTCTGCTTAAGAAGGAATGCATTGTCTATCCTTTCACATTGTGTCCTTACTAATTTAAATATCATTTTATATAAAATACAATTTGATACAATTATGAAGCCTCAATCACAAAAAAAATACCAAAAGACATAACTTGGACTGGGAGAACTATAATTCATAAATTCATAACTCCGTACAAAATGCAATATGCTATCTCTGATACTGTGGATGTAATGTGAACTTCGTATATCCAGGATAACATACTCCATAAGACTTTCTATGTGAGAAGCGGATTCAATAGTTGCTCGGGAAAAGTTAGAATTTGTCATTGCCTCACTCGAACCCCTCAACTAGCTCCAAACTAAATGTAAATGTCACTTTCAACTTCAAGGTGCTTGCATTTGTACATGGTTTTGGTGGTTAACCTGTACAAACATTAATTTGTCTAGATATTAATAAAACCAATTCCCCAATGAACGACTAGATCAACAACATTGCCACACTTGCAATTCTTTTTCTTTGTGAAATAATGCCTTGCGCTTATTATGTCGATCATATAACATTCCACTTTACATAGGATTACATGGCTCAGATCAAAATTTGTAACAGGGTTCAAACCTGATCAGTGTTTTATGGTAGCCATATCGTAAGTTGTTGTTGCTTTTTCCTCAAGGAACCCATTTCCTCTATTATATTGATTTGGAAAATTGAGAACAATATATTGTCCCAAATATTTCAAAGCAGCAAGATCGAACACATGCATTGCAGCGTCCTTGTCTAATCAATTCTTCACCCAATTCTCAGTAAGCTCACTTGGCTTCTATGGCACCTTTGATCGAATCTAAATGGCATCTCCACACCGACATTACCCCAAACACTACTATTTGCAACTGTCCTCACAAGTTCTTCATATCCTTTTTGTTGGCCATGTCCAGCTCCCCCTGAGACATCACCATACCCTGCATGGTCTTCTACCCACTAATGCACAACTCATGGGCTAACAATAACCCTGAACACGCCTTCACCATGTCAAAATATTCACATTTTACAACATCGTCCTCTTTCATAGAAACGACGTACTCTTCTAAATCTGTGGGCAGAGTTTTTGAACAACACCACAAATTGTGATGGATCTACAGACGATGAGGCAACCCTTTATGGAAGCGACAACCCATCAATCTATTCCATGAATCTGCCATTATAGCACCATCACTAGATCTCGTTTCTAGAGATAAGGGAGCAATCGTCAGTTCACACTGAGAGCACCAGTAGCTGGGGACCCATTACTGTTGTATTTCAGGCTGCCACCACTGCCATTTCTACATGAATATGAAATTAGGGTACAAAACCCTAATTTCAACGCTCACTATAAAAGATTGGCTATAATCTGTAAGAAGAGTTTTCTTTGTAAATCATTGCAATTTTGTGCTTTGAGAAGATTTGACACGTTATAATTCTAATTAAACTCAATACATCAACCAGACTTGCGACTCCATAATAATCCTCGACGTGGATCCAAGCCTCCATTGAGCCAGAATGTTCATTTCATGTAATATTGTTGTAAGTTGAATTAATACATTATACACAAATAAATAATTCATGGATCGCAAATTTTCTCTTAGTGTTACTCTGAGACATTGGATTTTTCACTCCGTCAATCATTTTTCACGAGAGCATAGTAGGAGAGATCAATATAATTATTCAATATATCTTTTTAACCTCCTCTAAATGTCAAAATTTAGGCGTAACCCCTTTTTTTTTCACTAAACGAAGTATAAGCTCTGAATACCAAAAGACACTCCGACGGAAACTACTCGTCCTGAAGAATGTAGAAGCTCCCATGGGGTTGCAATTTTCAACTCTCCACAGTCGGATTGATTTTCTCTAAAGCAAGTGACCAATGTTATCACAAAGAATGTTAGTGTTATCGCAAATAATGTTATCGCAAGAAAGTCAATGTTTTTGGGTTCCACAACTCTCGTGGGTTTCTCTATTCTGCAGTTGATCACATTTTGCCTTTCTTTGTGACTATATCACATATTCATCCGAGCCATTTTCAACACCTTCATGTTGTTTTTGACTTCAAAGTCGCACATCATTTTGTAAATTGGGAACAATAGATCTAGTTCATTCCTTTTTTTTTCTTTACTTGCATCATTGGATGGAAAGTATTAACAAAAATTTGCTAAGCATATTTGCATATTTCTTCAAACAAGTCAAGAGTGATGTGAACCTCAAATGACTCGCGACATTACCCAATAAGTGTGTTGTATGAATGCTCTTGAAAATCATTATTATCCACTCAAGCTCCATGTTTGTAACAATTAGCGTAAACTCACATACAAAATTTGACAACTTGTGGAGTTTAACACCTCCAGTTTCAAATTCTAGAATCTCTCTACTTCTACATTCCTCAACCCGACCAGACCTCTTGGCATTTTGACCGGAAGATAGCTATTATCTGCAGAGACCAACAGCCTGACCATATCAAGGATTTTGATCGTTTGGTATTCTATCAAAACTACTTTTTAGCAAGAAAGAAAGCAATATGCATTGAGGTAAGTGCTTAAGGCTCAAAACCCTAAGTCGACTCTTTGATGAAATAATGATAAAAAAATATTTCCAATAATGCTTCAAATACCATTATTGTTCAGTAATACATTGAATACCTATTGTGCAACAATGATAATGAACGCTTGAATGCCATAATAACCATAAGTGTTGTTGCAAGGCAATTAATGTTGAGGGAATCAAATAAAAATTCCTCCAATAGAATATATGAATGCTGCATATAATTATTCCTCTGTGAGTTATTATTATTATTCAGTTGCACACAATTATTCCACTGCCTCATATTCCTATGTATGTTATTATTCTGCTACCACAATTATTCAACTGCTTCAAGAGATTTCATGATATCTCAGAGATTTTTAGCGCTGCTGCTCCTATCCACTGGATGTCAATACTAAGTATGTTCTCGTCCTTCTGTCCCTGACATCTTTGCTGCTCCTATCCACTGGATGTCAATACTAAGTATGTTCTCGTCCTTCTGTCCCTGACATCTTTGCTCCAGTGAAATTTTTACCTTCATAATTGCAATTAAATGTTAATCTTCTTTGTCCTTGCATTAGATATCTTGTAGCTATTCATATCTTACCTTTGTATATAAAATTCGTTATGAGTGCTCAATTCTCTTCCGATTTCCATTTCCTTCTTTGAGATGCTTGCTTACTGTGCAAGTTTTCTTGAATGTTTCTTTTTCTTTTTCTTTTTCTTTTTTTAATGATATTTATTAGTGCTAGTGATGTCCCTCTCCCCCTCCTTTTTTTTCTTTAATAGCATGCAGTGATAGCCTTTTGTTCAGCATGTTGTTGTTCTACAGATATTCATTTTTAACTATGTTGCTGGTGTTTTTCAAGAGGTTTCCTTTATTGAGGATACATAAAGTTTAACTCTTCTTGCATTCAAATGTTTGTTTTCACAACAAGAGAGCTGAAGGATTTAGAGAAATCCTAGTGATGCAGTGAAATTGGTAACATATTTGATTAATTGCTAGAATAGAAGTCTTCACATGGAGATTGCCAATAATTAGGTTCTGATGTAGATCTCATGATGCTTCATGATGAATGCATCTATAAACCAAACATAAACATATATAGAGTCTGCTCCTCCTCTTGATGGAAGTATCTTGATCTTGCTTCCATGTTTATATTTGGATGGCTCTCAGATTTTATACATCAAATGTTTAACCAGAATCATCATAATGTATATTGATGCAATCCGAGAATGAAGAATCTTGAGCAAAATTGATGATGCAATTTCACAATAAGTTATGCTTAAGTTTCAACATGATGTGAATAGATACCAAATAGATATGCATTGTCTTATCAGTACTAGTACTATGTCTACTTGCAGAAATTTATTTACAATTTTATGCATCAGGTATATACATGTGGAAATAAAATTCATTGAAGAATGGACTTTTGAATGGTGAACTTGATTGATGTTGATATCTCGTAGGGAACGTGACTATATTTCCCACTTTGATGATTCTTTTGTTCTTTCTTCTTCTTTAACTGCTTCAAATTCTTGTCATGATCATAAGCTTTGTGTTCCTCTTCATTACTCCTTCTTGCTCCTATAATCTCCCCCTTAGATTGTGCTCAATTTCATATACTTTGTAGTCTTTTAGGTTCTCCTTTTGAAGTCAGATTAGTGAAGAGAATCTGTAGGTACTATCCCTAGCTTGTTTCTCAAATATTCAAATGGTTCTTTAGCAAGGGGTTTTGTAAATATGTCTATTATTTGTTCCCTTGTGGGTATGTACTCCATCTTCATTGTTTTCTCAGCCACTTGTTCTCTGAGAAAGTGGTACTTTATAGGGATATGTTTAGTCTTTGAATGGAGCACATGATTTTTTGAAATGATTATTGCACTTGTATTTTCGCACTTGATAGGTATAGGTTCATTAAAATTTACCTTCATGTCTTGCAGTGCTTGTTTCATCCACAATACTTGAGTGTAGTAGCCTGCAACTGCTATGTACTCAGCTTCTGCGGTAGATAGAGACACTGATGTTTTTTTTCTTAGCCATGCCACCAAGGATTCTCCTAGGTAAAATGCACCGCCGCCTATACTTTTTCTTTCATCCGCACAGCTCGCCCAATATGCATATGTGTATGTTGTCAAAGTAAAATCCTTACCTTTTGGACACCATAGAACATAGTGATCCGAATTTGATCCATAGAAGACTATCAAAGAACCATGACTGTATCAAGGTCGGAACAAATCTCTAAAGAATAAAAAAACAACGATCAAAAACACCTTGAACCAGTGGAAATGGCAGCCAGCATGGAATGACGAGGACCTCGGTCAAAGCGTGCTACCCGAGGTCCATGGAGACTGCGCAGGAGGTCAAAGTAGCCCCTGGGAGCCCCGGATCGGGAAATGGAGGTGATTTTTGATGGAGGAAGCCCGAGCACTCGATCACGTTGGGAACTGGAGAACCACAAGCAGAAAAGGTAAAATCACTAAAGTACGAAGGCAGGACCCATGCTCTGGAAACCAGCGATATTGATCGGGACGCCCTTAAATGGTAAGAGGATTTGGACGAAAGTGGAGTGATTCCATACATTGATCGACGCGTGGCAAGCAGAGGAGAGAGAAAACCACCGTTGATCGCACGCTATCGGTCGAGCAAGTCAACCACGTGAAACATGCGTATGGCGTCAGATCTAGAGGGCTCAAATCGAACAACTGAGATCACGCCTGACAGAGGAAGCGGAATCGACAAGGGAATATGATGCATTTTAAAATCCCTTTGACCGCAATGATGGAGGAAAGATTCATCCACGACGTAACTGAAGAAACGAACCAACGAAGCAGGCTGGCACCATTTAGAGGAGGACATGTGACCACTGCCTGAGCGTTCATGATGACGCCGAACAGGGAACTCCAAGCGCAGCTGCAAAAGGTGAATCAACAGAGGTAGAAGAGGAACCGAACAGGCATAGGGTTCGAATGGCTAAAGCCATGAACAGAGACAGTCGAATCAATCAAGTTAGACACAGAGAGAAGAGTCGAGAGATGAAGAAGTGGAACAGTGAACCCAGAGGGGAGGACTGAACACAGAGAACAGTACAACAAAGCAGAAGAGACAGAGGGCCGAGCTGACCAGAGGCAACATCGAGCACCAGAGAGCTTGAAGACTCAAGCCATCCCATAGAGGAATCTGTCCGGGATTGAGCATCACATTTGGCTCTTTCCCCTGTAGACCAGAAGGTCACAGAGCTGGTAGGAAGAAGAAGTCTGTGTACTCAAGTGGCTTGGGGAATCCAAGAACCACCCTGCCAAGAAAATTTGCTCTAGGAGAACTCACATTGAGTCCCTGCATTGTAATACTCTGCTTAAAGACACAATAAAACAAGGCCACCACTGAAAGCTAGACTATAGATGTAGCCCTAGAGATTAGGGTGAACTCCTTATTAAATTTCTTGTGTCTTTGTGTTTGCTTACTGTATTTCTCTGATGTATTTCCATTTAAATGTCTGTGTATTGACAATCTAATCGATTCGTTGCTTAAATAACATAGAACACACACCAGCACATGAGTCTGTAATACCTTAGTTTAATAAATCTTTAACTGATGTCACTCATAGGGTGAATATCATATCAAGTGGTATCAGAGCTCTAGGCTGTAAGGTTAGACAAGCTTGTGTTGGTTTAGCTGTGAATGCTCACAAGATCAAAGCTCAAATTAGGAGAAGGAGAGTTGGTGGAAACTAATCCTAAAATTGGGAGAGTCTATCCTCAGAAGACAATGTCAGAAGAAGGTTCTGTAGGGCCAGACCCTCAATTCATATAAAGTTTCCTAGCTATAAAGTCTATGGTAGAAGAAATGTATAGAGACTTTAGAAAGCATAAGGTTGAAGATTCATCAGGTTCTAAGCAAGATAAAGAAGAATATGAGTCTCACTGCCATGACCACTCCAAAGGAAAGGGGAAAGAGGAAAGCTTTCTCACACCTCCTAATAGCCCTATGCATAATAAGAAAGCATATTTGATTAAGCTAGATGTTAAATTTGATTTGCCTATATATGATGGAGAGCTAAATGCTGAAAAGTTGCACAATTGGATTAGATAAATTGATGTGTATTGCAGAGTACAGAACATAAACTCAGACAAGAGTAAGATTTAGCTGGAAAGCCTACGCCTAGGAGGCACTACCTTGGTTTGGTGGGAAGGCAGAATCCAAGCTGATATGAAAAGACATGGTAAGACCATCTCTGTTTAGAGTGACTTTGTTTTTGCAATCAAAAAGTAGTTCTATCCATTGGCCTACATGCAACAAGCCATGATGAGCTGGCAAACTCTTCGACAGTTGAAGGGGCAAAGTGTGCAAGGGTATAATCAAGAATTCAGAAAGAGAGCATTGATGTTGGGTATCTCATTAGACTCATCAGAGACTCTTTTGAAGTACATTGGTGGTCTGCACAGCTACATGAGACATACCATCCTCATGTTTAATCCCACTAGTATAGATGAGGTATCTGTACAAGATACTCATCTAGAAGCTAGAGGAAAGAATGGAAATCCAGAAGTTGGGGGACCATCCCAACCCACTATAAGCAAGAGCAAGGAGAAAAGAAAGCAGAAGTGGAAAGCAAGGAAGGCTAACACTGCACAAAAAGACAAAGCTTCATGCACTTATTGTAAAAAGGATGGGCATGATGATGAGCATTGTTGGATTCTGCATCCAGAGCTGAGACCTAAGAAGTCCAAGGGCAAGAAGAAGAAGACTGTTGCAACTATTCATAAAGATTTGGGGTCAGACTCAGGAGATGAAACAACTATAGCAGCCATAGGTATAAAAGGTAAGAATTCTGAAGCATCTACTAGTAATTCTGCTCAATCTATTATTGAGGAAGAAAATGAGAGAAAAAGACATGAGCTTTTCCATATTCGAGTTATTTCCAAAAATCAAAAGATTGATACTTTGTTTGATAGTGGCTCACAAGTAAATTTGATTTTTGAAGCAATTGTAAAGAAATTGGGATTAGCAACTACACCTCACAAGAAACCATACCCATTAGGATGGTTGAATGATAAAGCACAACTACAAGTGATTAGATAGTGCAAACTCAAGTTTTCTTTTGGGTCAGCATTTGTAGATGAGGTTGAGTTAGACATAATTCCTTTGGATATACGTGGAATTGTTTTAGGAAGCCCTTACTTGTATGATAGAAAGGCTATTTTCTATAGAGCTGAGAACAAGTATCTACTTGTTAAAGATGGAATCGAATACTTTGTAAGAGCTCATAGGCTCAAGAATAATTATACTCTCATAAACTCAGGACAGATGAAAAGAATGATAAATTCATGCAAACAATTCTTACTGATGGTTGTAAAGGAAAAGAAACCTGATAAAACCAATGTATTTGAGGGCTGTAATGCTGAACAACAAGCTGATATAGAAAAGGTTGTTCCAGAGTATGATGTCTTATTTCAAGAACCTAAAGGTCTGCCACCCAAAAAGGTAATAGTACATGATATTATTTTGCAGCAAGATGTTCCTTTGCCTAACATTGGGATGTACAGGTTGTCTGCTTTAGAGAATGCTAAAATCAAGAAGCAGGTTGCATGAGTTGCTCGAGAAAGCGTTCATCAGGCCTAGCACATCACCATGTGGGTCACCAATCGTTTTGGTGAGAAAGAAAGATGGCTCGTGGAGAATGTGCATTGATTATCGAACATTGAATAAGATAACAATAAAAAATCGTTATCCCCTTCCCCACATAGATGATCTTCTAGATCAATTAAAGGAAGTTGTTTATTTCACCAAGCTAGATTTGTACAGTGGATATCATCAGGTCAGAGTTGCAGAGCAAGATGCATGGAAGACTGCTTTCAAAACAAAGCAGGGATTGTATGAATGGCTGGTTATGCCTTTTGGCTTAACTAATGCTCCTACTACTTTCATGAGATTAATGAATGATGTACTCAGACCCTTTCTTGATGATTTTGTTATTGTGTATCTGGATGACATTCTGATTTTTAGTAAAACATGGGAAGAACATTTAAAGCATGTTAAGCAGACATTAGATGTTTTGAAAAGAGAAAAACTTTATGTTAAACTCTCAAAATGTGAATTTGGCAAAACATCTCTAAACTACTTGGGTCATATAGTAGGGGGAGGTGAATTAAAAATAAATCCCTCTAAAGTGGCAGTCATTATGAACTGGCCTAAACCCAGGTCTGCTACAGAAGTGAGAAGCTTCTTAGGAGCAGCACAATATTGGAGGAAGTTCATTTCTAACTTCTCCTCGATTGCAGCTCCCTTGCATGCTTTAACAAGATTGAATAAGGTGTTTCAGTGGGGAGGCAAACATTAGAAAGCCTTCGACACCTTGAAAGAGAGAATTAGTACAACACCTATACTAGCACTGCCAGATTTACAAAGACCATTTGAGATCCAAACTGATGCTAGTGATTATGCCATCGGAGCAGTGTTGACACAGCGCAATAAACCCATATGTTATCATTCTGAAACTTTTAATCCCGCAATAGTTAACTATTCTAAATATAATAAAGAATTGTATGCATTAGTTCAGAGTGTGAAAAAGTGGAAACATTACTTAATGGGCAAGGAGACAGTAATACATACTGATCATCAACCACTTCAATATCTACACTCCCAAACTAAGTTGCAACAATCAAGACATTATAGATGGATGGGTTTTCTACAACAGTTTCATTTAGTCATTAGATATAAAAAGGGCATACATAACAAGGTTGTAGACATGTTATCTAGACCCATTATAAATGCATCTACCATACTTAAGCATAATTTTGTGCTACATGAAAGCTACATAGGACAATATGCTCAGGATATGGACTTTAAAGATGTATATGCAACCTTGAGTCAAGGAAAAAGAGTAGAAGAATTGGACTATCATGTGAAGGACCGACTCTTATATCATTGTGAGAAACTCTGAATTCCACAAACCGAGAGAGTAAAGATAATTAGGGAAGCACACACTTCTCTGATATCAGGTCACTTTGGGGTAAGTAAAACAGTTGCACAGCTACAAAGGTTCTGCTATTGGCCGAAAATGAATGAGACAGTTTCTAGATATGTAAGAGGGTGTGCCATGTGTGCTAAGAGCAAGCCCAGCAACAGAAAACTAGGCTTGTACACTCCATTGCCAGTTCCTTCTCACCCTCGGGAAAGTGTTTCCATGGATTTTGTTGGAGGGTTGCCTAAGTCTAGGAAAGGTCACGATTATTTATATTTTATTATGGATAGGTTCAGCAAAATGTGTATTTTGATACCTTGTAATAAACAGATTACAGCTGAATAAACAGCAAAATTGTTCTTTGAACATATATGGGTTCATTTTGGATTACCCACTTCCATTGTATCTGATCGAGACACCCGATTTGTGGGGAAGTTTTGGTCAAGTCTGTGGGAACTGATGGACACCAAACTGAAGAAAAGCACAACTTTTCATCCACAAACAGATGTCCAGACAGAAGTAGTAAACATAACAGTGATCTAGTTCCTGAGAGGTTATTGCAGCAAACATCCTAAGCTTTGGGATGAACATTTGTGTTATGTGCAGCATGCTTACAACAGAGCCAAACACTCTTCTACACAGAGATATCCTTTTGATACCTGCTTTGGTTTCACACCAAGGTCTCCTTTGGATTTTGTCTTTGGTAAAGATACCACGGTTGAGGGACATAGTGATGTGGACAAGGCAACTAGGTTCATTGAACAGATCCAGGAGATCCACCAGGTAGTACAGGAACAACTGGAAAAGAGCCAGGCCAAGTACAAGGCTAGGCATGACAAGCATCGGATGGAGCATAATTTTCAAGTTGGAGACCAAGTCTGGCTGCATATCAGCAAGGATAGGATGCAAGGTGAAGGTAAGAAGCTAAAGCCTATCAGGTATGGACCCTTTATGATACTTGAGAAGATTAGTGAAAATGATTTTCGCCTTGATCTACCAGCTTACATGCACATCTACTCAGTCGTAAATGCAGATTGCTTGAGATTGTTTGAACCTTGAATGATTAAGGACCCTGAAGAGCAGAGTCAATTGCCTTCTATTGATGACCTGCTACCTGAATATCTCAATGAGTTATAGGAAGACATAGTGCTGGACAGAAAGGTAAGGACGACGTGCAGGGGAAATGTCGAATACCTCAGGATTGGGCTCAAAGGTTCAAAGTCGAGCAGTGCAAGTGAGAAAGCAATGCCCTCACTTAGTCGATGCTTGAAAACCAACTTTTTGTGGTCCAAAAGCTTTCTCAGTGGGAAGGCCGTGATCCAAATTGGATCCATAGAAGATTGTCAAAGAACCATGACTGTATCAAGGTTGGAACAAATCTATAAAGAATCCAAAAAACCACGACCAAAAACACCTTGAACCACTGACAATGGCAACCAACATGGAACGACGAGGACCTCTGTCAAAGCGCGTTGACCGAGGCCCATGGAGACTGCGCGGGAGGTCAAAGTAGCCCCTGGGAGCCCCGGATCGGGAAATGGAGGTGATTTTTGATGCGCAATTAGCACCATTACTGAGCGAACAGGGCCAAAATGGGGGAAGCCTAAGCACTAAGTGGCATTGGGAACAGGAGAACCGCGGGTGGAAAAGGTAAAAGCGCTACGGGACCCGCACTCCGGAAACTAGTGGTATTGATCGGGGCACCCTTAAATGGTAAGAGGTTTTGGATGAAAGTGGAGTGATTACATACATCGATCGACGCGTGGCAAGCAGAGGAGAGAGAAAACCACCACTTATTGTGTGCTATCGGTCGAGCAAGTCAACCACGCGAAATGTGCGTATGGCGTCGGATCTGGAGGGCTCAGATCAGATGGCTGAGATCGCGCCTGAAGGAGGAAGCAGAATCGACAAGGGAATACTCCGCGTTTTAGAAGGGATTTGGAATCCGTTTGATTGCCACAGTGGAGGAAATATTCATCCAAGACGTAACTGAAGAAATGAACCGACAAAGCAGGCTAACGCCGTTTAGAGGAGGACATGTGGCCACTCCCTGAGCATTCATGATGACGCCAAACAGGGAACTCCAAGCGCAGCTGCAGAAGGTGAATCGACAAAAACGAAAGAGGGACTGAATAGGCATAGGGTTTGAATGACTAAAGCCATGAACAGAGACAGTCGAATCAGTTAAGTTAGACACAAAGAGAAGAGTCGAGAGACGAAGAACTGAAACAGTGAACCCAGAGGGGAGGACTGGACACAGAGAACAGTAAAACAAAGCGTAAGAGATAGAGGGCCGAGCTGACCAGAGGCAGCATCGAGCATCAGAGAGCTTGAAGACTCAAGCCATCCCATAGAGGAATCTGTCCGGGACTGAGCATCACATTTGGCTCTTTCCCCTATAGACTAGAAGGCCAAAGAGCTGGTAGGAAGAAGAAGTCTGTGTACTCAAGTGGCTTGGAGAATTCAAGGACCACCTTGCCAAGCAAACCTGCTTCAGGAGAACTCACATTGAGTCCCTGCATTGTAATACTCTGCTTAAAGACACAATAAAACAAGGCCACCACGGAAAGTTGGACCGAAGATGTAGCCCTGGAGAATAGGGTGAACTCCTTATTAAATTTCTCGTGTCTTTATGTTTGCTTACTTTATTTCTCTGTTGTCTTTCCATTTAAATGTCTGTGTATTGGAAATCTGATCGATCCATTGCTTAAATAACACAGAATATACACCAGCACATGAGTCTGTAATACCTTAGTTTAATAAATCTTTAATTGATGTCACTCATAGGGTGAATATCATATCACATAGTCTGTGGTCCCCTTCAAGTACCTGAATACTCTTTTCGTTGCTAATAAATGGCTTTGTTTGGGTGTTGATTGATACCTTGCTACTAATATGACTGCCAACATTATATCCAATCGGGAAGATGCTAGGTATAACAGACTTCCTATAATATATCTATATTGTTTTTTATCCACATCAGGTGATTCATCATTTGCACATAGTCTACATCCTGTAGACATGGGGGTTGAGATAGGTTTACAATCTTCCATTTGGAATCTTTTCAACATATATTTTAGATACTTCTCTTGAGAAATGAATATGCCTCTAGAGTTTTGTAGGATTTGGAGCCCTATGTAGAATGTAAGTTCTCCAATAATAGACATTTCGAACTCAGTTTTCATCTCTTTAGCAAACCATTCTACTAAATGATACTTATTTCTTTCAAACATAATATCATCCATGTACAAAACTATAATCAATAACCCATCTTCATCAGCCTTAATGTATAGATTACTATCATCTCCTCCTCTCTTGAACCCGTATTTTTTAAGGTACTTGTCCAGTCTAGAGTACCACACTCGAGGTGCTTGTGTAAGACCATAGAGTGATTTCTTTAACCTACATACATAATTAGGCTTATATGTCAATGAGAAACCTTCAGGTTGTTCCATATATACTTCTTCCTCAAGATCACCATTTAGGAAAGTAGACTTCACGTCCATTTGATACACCTTAAAATCATTGTAGCATGCAAAGTCCAAAAACATCTTGATTGCCTCCAATCTCGCGGCTGGTGCAAAGGTCTCTTCATAATCAAGTCCTTCTACTTGTGAGTAACCCTTACACACAAGTTTGACTTTGTTTCTAACAATTTGACCTTGTTCATTCATCTTATTTTTGAATACCCAATTTATGCCAATGATATTATTTACGACAGGGCTTAGTGTTAGTTCCCAAGTCTTGTTCTTCTCAATTTGGCCTAACTCCTCGTTCATAGCATCTATCCAACTTTTTTCTTTACTTTCCTCTTCAAATTTCTTTGGCTTTATTTATGACAACATGGATACATGCACTTGCTCAGATTTTTCTGCTAGTTGCCTCCTTGTTTGTACTCCTTCACTTTTATCTCCAATAATTTTATTTTCAGGGTCATTCTTTTGAGTGTATCTTGAAGGTCCTTTTGAATGAGTCTCAGTATCTTCTAATTCTTCATCTTTTACTTCATTCTCCTTACTGATATGATGATGATGGTTTGGAGGATTGATAAAACATGTGTTCTTGTTCTTATTGGGTAGCTCTTCATCAACCTTTACATCTATGCATTCCACAATCTTATGCAGTCTTTTATTATAACACCTGTATCCCTTACTTTTTGACGAATATCCCAAAAATATTCCTTCATCAAATCGAGCATCAAACTTTCCCAGCTTTTCATCATTATTTTTGATATAACATTTACTTCTGAATACTTTAAAATGTTTGATTGTTGTTGGTTTCCCGTGCCACAGTTCATAAGGTGTCTTATCACAATTTGGTCTAAGATGTGCCTTATTGAGAATATGTACTGTTGTATGCACCACTTCTGCCCAATAGGTTTGAGCAATGTTTCTTTCTTGCATCATGGCTCTGGCTATTTGCTGAACAAACCTGTTTTGTCTCTCTGCGACTCCATTCTGTTGTGGTGTGTCTGCAATAGTATATTGTTGTTTTATCCCAAATTCATTACATAGGTCTGCAAACTCATCTGATGTAAATTCACCTCCTTTGTCTAACCTTATGCACTTTATCTTGCACCTTATTTTATTTTCTACCAATGGCTTAAATGTTTTAAATTTCTCAAATGCTTCTGACTTGTTTCTGAGAAATGCCACCCATGTTAATCCTAAATAGTCATCGATTGCCGGCATGAAATGTTCTTCTCCTCCTAGTGCTTCTATTTGGAAGGCCCGTATAGATCCATATGAACTAGATGTAATGGCTTACTGCTTGATAGTTTATCTTTGACTTTGAATGATGTTCGTGTTTGTTTACCCATTTGACATGACTTACAGATAGTGTTTTGAGGCCTTTTTATTGTTGGTAGATCTCTAACTACTTTCTTCTTGCTGAGTTTGATGATGTGATCAAAGTTGAGATGTCCCAATCTCCTATGTCATAGCCAGGATTCATCTTGTTTTCTGATGCAACATTCCTCATTCTCTTTTTTCAAGATATATACATTATTCTTAGTTCGAAGTCCTTTAGCTAGAACCTTCCCTGTAGACGTTGACCTGATTTCGCAATCTTAAGCTCTAGAAAGAACATCACAACCTTTGTCACACATCTAACTTACACTCAACAAGTTATGTTTTAGACCATCTGAAAACAATACATCTTGATCCTTTCATCTTCCATTGTTCAGACTGATTGTACCCTTTCCTCTAATTATTCCTACTTCATCATTACCAAATGTGACATTTCCAGTTTTATTTTCATTAAGGGAAACAAACTTGCTTTTATCTCCTGCCATATGTATAGAGAAACCATTGTCCACATACCATTTACTATTTTGATCTTGAGCATACATAACTAAGTCACACGTGTCATGTTTCTTTTCTTCTACGTTCTTTCTCCATTTCATGCACCCAATTGTTTTATACATAATTTGAGATGTTAATATATTGTCTTTAAACTTACAATCATATGACTTGTGCCCAAAGACAATAGAAACATTTAGTGATATCAAGGAGTAGAGCGATGCATTTTTGTCTAGATTCATATTTGTTTTAACATTCATGAATCCATTCTTTCACATCTTAAAATTTCGAAAATCAATTCTTCTAACATAAGCTCTGCAATTTATGGCTTTATGTCCAAAAATTTTACAGCAATAACAATATCCAGAAAACAAATATATGTACCTAGTAGTGGATGTTGTTTTCGAATCTAACTAACTTGACATTTGATGACCCTGTCTTCTGAAGAAGTATGGTTTTTGATAGGTTGTGTATTGATTGTCCATTTATTTTGCCTTCTGTACTACATCGATAGTGTTCCTTTACAGTTGTTCACTTGATATTGAAGTGTTGCTCGAATTTTTATTCTTAGATTGATGTGAGTTGTCATCCTCTCTTGTAGAAACTTTTACAAAGGTGATTGTCCTTTTATCCTTTGCCTTAAATTTATTGGATTCTCCTTCATAACCTAACCCCGTCTTTATGAGTGGAGACCTCTGAGAATTCAATATCACATTCAGTTTTTCAGATCCTTTTATCTACTGAATATTTATGTTTAGTTCAGTTTGAGATTTCTCTAGGTTTTTCTTTAGACATACCACCTCTTCCTCCAGTCTTTCACACTCCTAGTTTTTCTCTTTTATCTACTGCAGTAAAATGTCTTCCACCTTCTTTGCTTCTTCAAGTTCAACTTTCAACTGGATAATGTCTTCTGAATTTGATTCGTCCTTTACATATTTTAATAGGATCTCTTTATGCTTTTTGTTCTTTAGTCTAAGCATTTTTATTTCATCTAGGGCACTGATTAACTCCCCCTCAAGGTATACCTCACCTTTCTCTTCTTCTTCATATTCTTGGCAATCCTTTTCAAGTTCTTCCAAGGCCATTAGTATAAATTCAGTTATTCCACCTTCACTAGAGGATTCATTTTAACTTTCAGATCCACTATTATCTTCTTAAGCATAGAAATTTTTCTTTTTGAATTTTCTCTCTTTCTGCATTTTGTTAGACTTGTTCCTCTTTCCCTTTAAATTGATTTTCCTCTTTCTTAAAAGGACATTTTGATGCATAGTGTCCCACTCTTCCACAATTAAAACACTTGAATGGAAGTTTTCCTTTATACTTACCTATGCCTTTCTTCAACCTTCTGACGAATTTTGCTTCTTCTTCATCAGAACATGAGCATGGTTGCTCCTTTTCTTCTATGGGCTTGTCTGCCTTGAAAAATGTCTCTCTACTGGTTGCCTTCCCTTTTGGAATTATCATCTCATATGTTGTCAAAGAGCCACATAGTTGATCTTTGTTCAAGGTATCAATTTTTTTTGTTTCTTCTATAGCTGAAACCTTAGGATTGAATTTAGAAGGTAACGACCTCAAAATTTTCTGAACTATTACACTTTCATTGATTGTTTCACCTAGACTCAGCATGATATTTACAACTTCATCAACTCTTTAAAAGAATTTAGCTATATCTTCATCTTCATTCATTTTTAGCGTCTCAAACTGAGTTCTATACACTTGTAATATGGCCATCTTCAATGTTTTATCTCCTTCATGAATATTTTCTAATTTATCCCAAATATCTTTAGTTGTCTCACAATGCATTACTTTGATAAATTTAGACTCACATAGACCACTCAGAAGTGCATTCATAGATTTTACGCTAGCTATAAAGTTCAATTTGGCATCTTTGTCACTAGTTGTTTCCTTTGGTTCTTCATTACCCATCAACATAGCAGACCGGACTTCTATTCCTAGAGACATTAAATATGTCTTCGTTCTTACTTTCCAGAAGGCATAGTTTGTACTAGTAAATAGAGAAGCCTTATTTGTTGAGCATCCTTCTTGACTAGCCATTTTACTTACTTAGAACCTCCTTCCAGTTGTTAGACTACTACTGAAGGAACTTGCTCTGATACCAATTGATATTTAAGATGGGAAATACCTAAGAGGGGGGTGAATCAGTAATGTAATTCTTTATTTTTTCTCAACTTAATCTTCTTCTTATGCAGCTAATGATTTATGTTTGTGCTCAATAGTTATTAAATTCCTTTTGCAGATTTCACAGAAAGAGGTTTGCAGATTCGTTTACCAAGAATTCAAAGCATTCACACAACATGCAAGAATCAAACACATGAAGACACCAGATATAAGTGGAAACCCCGAAAGGAGAAAACCACAAACTTTAGGCTGAAAGTGATGTGAAGGCAAGTTGCTACTCCTTTTTTGCATCATATTTTTGTAGGCTCCGACCTACAATAGGCTCCTACCTCAAAGGAAGCTCCAACTCCCACAAGTTTTATGTGGGCTACAACCCACAGGAGGCTCCTACCTCAACATGCTACAACATGTTCTTTTTCAAGTTGCAACATAGAAAATAACATAAATTTATCAAGTCAGAAATGTTGGTTACCTCATATCCAATGATTTTGTCAAGTTTTCTTCTGAACCACTTTTTCTTTTCACTTTTCTTCTCTTCGGATACTGCTCATTCTTTCTCTGATGCAAACCACTTCCATTCAAAAAGAATATCACCAATTTCATTCCACATTACATTTTTTATAAGCAAACCCTCTTGGTTGTTTGTATTCTTTGGGGGAATATGAAATGAACCATAGTCTCTTGGACTTCCAAAAGTACTCACAAGCTTGTCTTTTCATTTTCAATTCTAAAAATTATTTGTAAAATAAAATAGAGCTGAACTAACAACTCATTCAGTAATAATTACAAGAGACAAAACAAATTTGGATTATCTACATTTTATGTTCAAACAAATATATGTATTTCAGCTTTTGTCTCAATGTTTAGCCTTCACATTGATTAGGATAGCCTTTGCACTTCACATCACTTTCAACCTTTTGTATTCAACATTCAACATACATTATCACCAATGTGCTTAGTGACATCAATAAAATTTATCAAGATTATCAATCAGCTTAATCTTGACATCAATGCCAACATTGCCAACATACTTAATCATGAAGTCTTTCTCATAGTCAACTTCACTTAATTTATTATCTAATAACAAATCTTTAATAAAAATTATAATTTATAAAGTAATATTTAAAAAAAAAAAACAATTTTATTTACAAATTAAAATAATTTGTCAAAACTTTCAAAATTACTTTAATTAAGTGAGCGTTGGACCGGGTTGCATTTATTAAGTGAGATCTTGGACCTGGTAAAAACAACGTAATTTTCACATAACCAAGTGTGAAAGAGTTAAATAATGATTCTATCATTGTAGGGAATATTAATTCAAATTGGGCAAGTGCATGAACGAGTCCACCGTCAAAATTATTGCCATAAATAGCATGCAAATTCAAGAAGTTGGAAATTGTTTCCCTGCAAGTGTGTGCTGCCTTATCAATGAGAATGGAACTTCCAACTGTATTTACTGACAATCAATCACTAGCCAATAATGACCTTGTTTTCTTCACAACCGGTCAAAGATCACGTGGGTTAAAACCAAAGCTTATTCGCTAAAACAATATTCTAAGTTATCAAGTTGCGCTGGCATTACGCCGCATAATATGGAGAAACCCTTCTGGAGGCTCGAAGGCACCATGCCTACTCTCCACTGTAGATAACATGTTAAGACAAAGTATATTCTTTATGAATAAATCGTGGCCATCGGTTTAAAAGTCAACAAACCTCCTTCCACCTTGGAATTGAAATATATCAGCCTTCGGCAAATTAGAAAATTTAAATGAAAAGGCAATAATGAAAAAGTAAAAAAAAAATGATTTTTTTTTTCTACCTGAAATTTATAATCTTCTGAATATTTTTTATGTAAAAAATAATGGGGAGTTATTCTCATGGCATTATGCTGTGAAAAGTTATGAAACTTGGTAAATAGAAACATATTTTAGATTTTTTATTTTTTAATATAATTTTTATATCCCATAATTCAATTTAAAACCACATAAAAATAGTCATCAACCAATTAAAAAAAAAATTTACATTTAAAAAAAATAAAAATTATTTCTTAATTTTCAAAATATTCAGTTTAATATTTATTTTTTTCAAAACGTTAATAAACTTTATAGAATCTACTTAAAAAATTCAAAATTAATTGAAAGTCAAAGTATTTTCACCAAATAAACTTTATAGAATCTACTTAAAAAATTCAAAATTAATTGAAAGTCAAAGTATTTTCACCCAAAAAAAAAAAAAAAAAAAAAACAAACAAACAAACAAACAAACAAATAATATATCCTGCCTAAGATATATATAATTGTTTTTTACCAAATGCCCAATATTAGTAACAAACATAGATAGGATGGTATGAATATATTATGTTATGATAGTGTTAATATCTAATTAAAAAATGATAATTTCTCATATGAACTTGTTTTCTAGAAGATTTAAATCTCCTTTTGGTTTTAGGATAAACAGTTCAATCCTCTTTTATGGATTCTATGAGTACTTAATGATGTTTTTCTTATTTTAGTTTTCTTTTAATAAAAAAATTGTTGCTTGTGTATTTTTTGTTGTTGTGAAGTTAAACACTTTGCATTACATCAAAAGATGATTACATAAACCAGTATTATATATTACTAGTCAACTTGAAGGGAAATTAGACTAGTAGCATAAATTTAGATTTTTGAGGTTGTTGAGACCAATGTTGCAAACATCAGCATCGGGATAAAATCGGCAAGGCCCCGAAAAACTAAAATATTGTAAAAATATGGAAAATATCAGTACAAATTGGCAAACATCGGCATAATTAAATATACCACCAAAATGTTGGTAAAAATTGTAAAATATCGGCGAGGCCAAAAAATCATGATTTCGTGATTTTATCGCGATAAAAAAGGTTGTTTGCAACAATGGTTGAGACTTCATCTTACTAGAGCATCTTGTAAATAAAAAACCATATAAATAGGGTGGTTATGCTAGACCTTTACATGTTTCAACATGGTTAAACAAAAAATATTGTTAGAGATGTAAACAAAAAACTATTGAATCATAACAACTAGTGATCAAAACATCCAAGCATCTATGGCAGCTAGTCACCATCCTCTTCCTAGGGAAAGGAGATTTTAGTTGATCTCCTAGGTAGAGGAGTCAACTTATAGTGTATATTGTCAATTTTGTCTTCCAGTTTGATTGAAATCTCTTTTTGAGTGTTTGCACGATTAGTGAGTACTCGTCCCATAAGAATTTTGATGCATCAGTAAACGTTGACCGCTCGCATATACCAAGAAAATTGTGACCAGGTAGAAATCCTTGTATCAGGGTGATCAAAATTTTTGAAGGGAACGAAATGATATACAACTTTATAAACCAAAACATAGAGACATAGTGAAACTTGACTTCTATTAATAAATGGAAAATGCTTAAACAATATAAATGCAAAATGAAACGAACTAGCTCGAATAGTGGCATCTTATCTTTGAGGAGAGATGTGACGGCTAAGTGTCTTTTGCAAATTGTATTACAAGGAGGCTTAGAGGTCTTTTTATCATAAAGAAGCAATGACAAATCCTAAAAATCCAAAACCTAACCTTAGGAGATGAAGCACCAAAGGCTTATGGTCCCCCAATGGGGTAAGTTGGAACGTCAACTTCCTAGGGTCGTAAATTTGGCAATCTTCATTTTGTGCATATGATAGCCCATTAGAAATATCTATTCGAGAAGTAAATTTTTATACTATTAATCGTATTTTATATTAATGTCAATCCATTTTCCCAAAAAACGTCATTTAGGGCCTCAAAACGGCTCCATAAGTTTAGAACTTAAAAACTATAGACAAACTGCCAAAATAGAAAATTGTGTGCATTGAGTACCTCCATTAGATGGGGAAACTTATATTAAACTTGGCACTTGGTGTGCCACTTGCCTTAGTGTAGGAGCTAGCGTGCTTTCACAACCCGATACAGTTGGATCCTTTGCTGGTGAGTACTCTTAATCTGTGTATCCATGATCTAATCAATTGTGGTATGTTCATGCAATTTGGCTTGAACTTTGTCGGTGTCATCTACTCTGTGATTTTTTATGTGTCCAACAATGGTGGAAAATATGGCCAAAGACAATCCACATTAAACACTAGGTGCAAGCCAAGGAAGGGGGGATACTTAGCTCAAAATTGTTGTCACCCACAAACATGGTGATGGTGTAAGGTCCATAGCGGAGTGGAGGAAGCTTCTAATGGGCCCCTACAAGGCGTTTCTTTTGCAAATGCTACCAAACCTTTTCTATCACTTGAAACTTATGTGGCATCCAGTTTTGATCATGGAATTGTTTTTACTTAGTATTTTTTTTTGCAAGATATCATGGACTTGTTGGTGGATGTGTTGAATTCTTTCAATCAACTTGGCAGTTTTCCCAGCTTCAAGTTGAACAAGTGCAGATTATGCCTATGTAGTTGCAAGGGGCACTGCAACATCAATGGGACCCAATGGTTGGAATCCCCTGCCCACCTAATAATGGATGTGGTCAGTTGATATATGGAGAGCTCTATTGTAGCTGTGTTTAACATAGGGGAGACTATCATCCCATGTTTGTGGATTCTTGGAGGTATACATGCGCAAAATGTTCACGGTCATCCTGTTGATGACATCTATCTAGCCATCAATATGGGGGTGGAAGGTAGTTGTTTTGGTGAGCTTGGTGTCTAACAATGGCTAGAGGCTTGACCAGAATCTGCTAAGGAACTTGTTATCCCGATATGATATGATGGTCTACAGGATTTCAAAATGCATCCACACTTGTTCGAAAGAACTTGGCAGTGGCTTTTGCTATGATACTCTTCTTCCAAGCAGTCAAAATGGCCATATTAGAAAAATTATCAATGACCACAAACACAAAGTCATTAACATGCTAGGTAGAAGGAAGACCAAACATATAGTCCATCGAGATGGATTCCCAAGGCCAGTTACGAGTAGGTAGAGGGGTGTGCATGCCTTGCTTCTTAATGGTTGGTTTGGAAATGGTGCGGGTGATTCATGACTTGATATACTTGTCAACATCTATTAAAAATTTTGCCAATAAAAATGCTTTTGTAGTCCTACCACTATCTTCTCCACACCAAAGTGCATGTTACCCAATTGTGATGTGCCTCCCAGATCAGCTTGGCACGCTCACTTGAAGGAACATAAAGGTTTCCCAGATAGCACAAAAATCCATCGTAGCGGTGGAAGTCTGGAACTTGCTTGCCCTACATAAGCATATGGTATGTGGTAGAAAACTCCAAGGTGTTGTTGCATAGTTGTGGCCATCCCGAGGTCTTGTGACCACAAGAGTTGAGAATTGTGCCACAACTAGGGCCTGACTGAGGCAGTCTATGACATGATTGGTTCTACCCTTCTTGTATTTGATGTTTAAATGGAATTTTTGCAAGTATGTGGACCACTTTCGTTGGTGGTAATTCTACAATTTCCCTCTTGTCTTCATAAATTGAAGAGGTGTGTGATAGGTGTGGATGATTGTCTCATTCCCCAAAATATAATGTTCCCATTATCGGCAGGTCTGCACGATGGATTGCATCTCCTTATCATAGGTGGGGTATCTTCAGACAGTATCAAAGAGTGTTTCATTGTGATAATCCATTGAATGTCCTTGTTGACTGAGGAATGCACCAATATCATAGATGGAGGCATAGGTCTCAATCTCAAATGGTTATTGCAGGTATGGAAAGGTGAGGACTGGTGCAAAGAAAAGTTGGTGTTTTAGTTCATCAAATGCCTTTCTTTGTGGCTTGGACCAAAAAAACTTTGCTTTTTCTTTGCCCTTAGTCACTTGACTTAAGGGAAAAGAAGTATAAGAGAACCCCAACATGAATCTTGAGTAGAAATTAGCAAGGCTCAAGAAGTTGTGAAGCTTTGTTAGAGTCGTTGGGGTCGTCCAATCACGAATTACTTGGATCTTGGCTGGATCCACATGCACACCATGTTGACCAATAATGTAGCCTAGTTATTGGACCTTATCCATGTCGAAGGAAAAATTTTCCAAGTTAGAATATAGCTTGTGTTGTCACAGAGTGTGAAGGACCTGTTGAATATGATACTATTGTTCTGCCTAACTCTTGTTGAGTATCAAGATATCATCTAGATATACAACGATTAAAGAGTTGGTGAAAGGCCGCAATATGTCATACATCAGCCTCATGAAACTTTTTGGGGCATTCATCAAACCAAAGGGCATGACCAACCATTCAAAAATTCCCTCTTTGGAAGTGAAAGTAGCCTTCCACACATCAGTTGGTTCTATTGGGACTTGGTGGTAGTTGGATTTCAAATCAATTTTACTAAAGTACTTGGCCCCCTTGGGTTGGCCAAGAAGATCATAAATCTGGGGAATTGGGTACCAGTTCCTGACTATGATTTTTTTCAAGGCCCGATAATCATTACAGAGTCGCCAGGTCCCCTCTTTCTTCTGCACGAGTAGAATTTGGCTTCCATGGGGTGAGGAACTTGGTTGGATGTGTGATTTTTGGAGCATATATTGGATCTATCACTTTATTTCTTCATTTTCCAGAAGAGAGAAGTGGTAGATTGGCCCATTGGGTAGAGGTGCGCCAAGGGTCAAATTGATTGAATGTTTGACTTGACAGTGCAGAGGTACCCTAGTGGTTGAGGAGAAGATGTCGTTGTATTCTTCCATGACCTTATCCACTTGCCTCTACTGTGTAGATAAGCCCTTTGTTGAGGCCATGGATGTGGCCATAGTCTTCCCTTACTTTGAGAGCGGAGAGGAAATCAGAGAAATTTCTTAGTATGGGAGATGACCTTACTACATTATTTAGAAAATATAAAGAAATGGCAGTAGACAAGATTACCTTTGTCATCATGAATAGTTGTCTACCCAAAATAATAATAACACTACGAGGTCTAGACTCATATACAGTATGACACTTCCACAAGTATGGTTGGCCTAACAAAACATCACAAACTTCAAGGGGGGAAACATCAAGGGTGATTTTTTACGAGTTATATATATGGCAGATTGATCACTTGATTGAGGAATAATGTTTTATATACATAATTATATTTCTTTTTATGTTTATGTATCGCAGATTGATCACTGGATTGGGGAACAATGTTTTATATATTTATATTTCCTCTTATGTGTGGTATCTTTGATTATCTGTATTAGATGGCTTTGGTTAAGTAAATTTTATGCATATGTTTCTCTTTTTGCATCTGATTTATGAAGCTCACAAATCAGATGACATGGATGGTGATCCAAGATTGAGACACATAGACCCATGGATGCTCATGGTTATGTGGAATAGATGGTTAATTATGATTTATGGATGATACATGATTTGTGTGATTATATATGTCTAATATTGTACTAAGCAGGATGTTGTAGGGTACCTGGTCATTTTCCAACAAAGATGTTCAATTATGAATGATTGTGGAAGTCATTTCTTCAAAACCAAAATGACTGTGGAAGTCATGCACCATTCTTGGTAAAATGTGATTAAGTTAATTTCATTACGAAATTCATTTGATTCCTTTGATGTATGAGATTGTAATGTGTGCAGGTCTTTGAACAAGGCCTTACCGACGAACCATCAGATGGTTAAAGCTCACAATTAGTACCATAAGGAGAAACGCAGAGTTTCAAAGCACAGTAGATGAGGAGGCACGGAAATTAGAGCATGGAGTCCTAAATCCAAGAGAGATAAAGACATGGATTCTTGTATGTTTAGGGCACGGAGTCCTGAATATTTAAATATATCAAGTTGTGGAATCTTGGATCTTTGGAGTAGATTAGGGCGCGAAGTCCTCAATCTACTAAGGCATGGAGATGCATGAAATAGGGGTGTGGAATCCCTATTCTCCAGAAGAAAAATACCACTCATGGATGTTGAAAATCGACAACTCATGGATGAATTTCCTTAAATAAAATTTCATTCTCACAATTCTAGAATGACTTTCTAAAAATAGAAAGTTGTGCCTAGCATCTCAAACATGGGTTTCCAAAAATAGTAAATTGCCTTGCATAAATTGGTAATCAAGCGTAGTTGAAAGAAACCCACTTAACTTATCATTAATCAATCCTAATAATTCAATCTTGATTGAATCCTCAATATTATTAATATTATTATTATCTTTTATGAGACTGTGATATTATTATTAAAAAAGAATTACATGTCAACTTCATTTCCTCAATCACTTCACACCTCTCTCCTTCATGACTCTCATGGATCTATGTAACTTTATCTCTCTTTTAAATAATACATTACACTCTATTTTATGCACTCATCAAAGAATGACATATTCTTTTCACTCAGTAAAAATATGTCATAAAATATTCCTCTTTTGCTTTATTTAATGCATATGTTACACTCTTCTTAACTAAGGCATGCATACCTATCCTTAATGGCATAAGTTACACTCCTCTAAATGGAATACAATGTATGCACATTACTCCTCCTTTATGAGAAGAATTGGTTGCTCCTCCTATATATGAGTCTCATGTATTCTCACTTGGGTGTGTGTATTATGATGCCAAGAGTGGAAGAGACTTGAGGAAGATGGTGAGAAGGAGAGATATGGAGAGTAGCCAATTGCTTCCAAAATAAATCTGAAATTCTTACTAAAGTCCTAAGAGCTCTAGCTATTGAGGTTGGCCATGAGTGGTATTGAGAGGAAATGAAAGTTTTCTTCCTTAGTTTTCCTTGAAAATCTCTCTACTGTTGCCTTTTGGTACTGCTTGTGAGCTTTTGCAGCTCGGGGGTTCCAGCAGGAGAAGTTCTTTCTGGATATGGTTGGGAGCAAAACCGGGTGGTTCACAATGAGTTGGTAACGATATTGGAGTTGGAGTATACTCTCATTGGAGCTAGAGCATACTCCCATATTTTTTTTTGAGTTGTATAAATTCAATGCCAGGTATATTGAGAACAATATATTGTATTTTTTTAATAGTTATTACATGCTTTTTGCTTATTTGGTTGTTGACTAAAACTTAGATGTATATCAAATGTTGCACACTAAATGTTTAAGAAATTTTGTAGTAACTGTAGTTTATTTTAAGTAAGTTTTTTTTTTGTACATTTTCATTGAAAGTTGATTGAAAATAGGTCTTATTGAAGCATTCAAGCTACCATGAGTTTTATGAAAATATATTAATAGCATAAATTTGGGTTTTCCTTCTCCTTTTACAGCTATAGATAAGTTTGCACATTATATGTTTGACATAAGTGATAAATGAGATAGTAGGAATTTGTTTTTGGTTGTGGTTTTAAAGAATCACATTTCTGGGATTTTTTTTTTTTGATTCATCTTAACTTCAAGGGGTATTTGTACCATATGACCATGTCACCCCAACTTTGATTTCAAAAAACAGAGTTTCGGAATCTGGTTCTTTAATCTGGTATATTTTTCATATTTGTTGTTGTTGCCTAGTGGTTTGTTTTGTTTTTTTTTTAGTTGTGATTTACCTGGTAATCTCTATTTATGAAACCAACCTATTATATAAACTTGGAATTCTTATTTTAAAGTCTCAGTGGTTAATACAATGATAGTTTAAATAACTTGTGACTGCTTGTTTGATAGTTTAATAGTTAGCAACTTATTTTGTGACTACTAATTGTTGTTCAAAATTCTCCAATGGTTGTAGCTACATTGTTGCGAGCTATTTGTAAAATTTATTAAATGTTTATAGTCATTTATGTGCCTAAATTGTTGTATATGCAACAATGAAGATGGATGATAGTTCTACTTATATATTAGGTTCACTTATTGGCATTACTAGCAATCAAAAAGAAGTTATGTAATCTTAGATTCATGTTAGTTAATTGTGGTGAAATTGCCTTAAGGGTTATGGTTGTAAGCGTTTGACAAAATGCCTCAATGGCTGTACATTTCATGCTTGCAAACTGTTTGGCATAATGCTTCAATGGTTGTAGCTAATTACATCTATGAATTGTCTGAAAATATGACTAATTGAATTTGGATTTGCAACCAAGGTGTTTCTAGAAATATCTCAATGAATAAACATGATGATTCCATTGAATTAAAAATCCATGGAATTCAAATTGGGTAAGTGAATTGTTGTAATATTAGCTCACATATGAATTCGTAATCATTGGAAACCACTCCTTTAGAAGTTGAATTATCTTTTTTTTCTTTCATTTGTTTTACCAAAGAATTCATAGGCATATTATTTAGAACAAAATCAAATTAGTCACTCTTAAACACATTTAATTGCAATAGAATGAACAATTAGCTTATTGGAAATTGTGGTTTGCAAATATTGATAGTATTTATCCCACTAAAGACTATATCATTTAAATGTGATTTTAAGCTTGAGAAACAAGTATTATGGTTGTAAGTTTTGGATGTTAACAAACCATGACCCTGTAGCTTTGATGAGAAGATTACAATTACCATGGGTTAGTTAGTTAGTAGAAATTAGTGTGAAGTGTAAAGAAAACCAATAAAAATAAAATACAAATACAAATATATGACCTTGCATTAACTTTTACGTCTTAAAAACTTAAAACAAAATAAAATAATATCGCATTTTGAGTCATCCTTAGTATAATATTGATGGTTGGTAAGGTGGGACCTTACACACAATACCTCATCCTTGAAAGGCTTGATGTTGTAGGGCAGGTGGCACTGTTGGTTGACATGAAGATATCGCCTTTGGTAGGGCCGCCCAATGGTGTGTGGATGTGAGTGTGGTGTTGTCAGTAGGCCCAACTTCTTAAAGACATTTTTTGAGATTAGGTTCTTTTGACTCCCACTATCAACAATGAATCACAGTGGAGCACCCTTCATCCACATTTGTGAGTGAAAGAGGCACTCACCTTCCTTTGGATCTTTGGGCTCACATTGTTGGACCTTGGTTGTGGTAAAAATGGCACTAGTTTATGCATCAGTGATTTGTTTCCCCTTATCTAGGTCTAGTTCAGTGTCAAAACCTATGTTTGACTCTAAGGATTTTAGCTCGGACATTAATGACTGCCTTGCGCGACATTCATTGGTGTTATGAGAGGAGCTCTTGTGGAAATAACACCACTTTCTCGTGTCTTTGTTCATATTCCCATTACCATTCTTTGTTTAGGGTTTTAAGTGAGTTGTATTGGGGAGGTCCATCCTGGCTCTGTCCTTTGTTCTACAATTTGGGGATGCCCTTGCCTTGCTATGTTGTGAAGGATTTTCAGATCTAAAGTCTCACTTCTTTTATTTAAATTTTGTCTCCATTTTGACAGCATATTGGTATGTTGTGTCAAAGAGATGTTAAGGAAACCCATTTATGTTTGGATGTATTTGTGCAGACAACCATGGTACTTGAGCACAAGATGTTGCTTAGAGTCTTTGGTACCCAACTTTAGGTGCAAGGTATGAAATATATTTGTGAACTCTATCACTGCTTGGGCCCTTTCCTACCATAGTGTGGTCCATCTCATGTATTGGTCTTTGTAGCTTTCAATAGGGTAATATTTTTCCTTAATAGCATCCTTAATATAGTACAAAGTGGGTGTGATGGAAAATAGTGTGGATTCCTTTATCACCCTCTACTCACAATAAGTTGCCCGCAATGTTTGACATGTGTGCAACATTAACGAGTGCAAAGGTAATTTTTTCTCTATTCGAAAAAATGTGGACCAGAAAATACCCTTCTAGCATCTTTAACCATTTATCTATAAAATTCACATCTATTTGGTTGTGGCATCCTCTCGTTAATATTTCTCTCAGTGTAAATAATTATAATTATTTAATTGGTTGAGGAAGGGACACATATTCCATTACTTAAGGGAATGGTTGTTTTTAAATAATAATCCTGGTTGGCTAAGTGGTTTTAAATGGGTTGAATGTGCCATAAATAAAATGAAAGAAGAAGGGACAAGCCCAGGTGTCTGTTAACCCCAATAGAAAGTAAGAAAAGGATAAAATTCAAGGCAACATGGGTTGCGTTGTCCAAAAAGTTGACTAGCATGGAGAACGATGGGTGGTTAGTTTGTTAGGAAGAGAGAATATGACCTTCATTCATGCTCACTCTCATGCACTCATAGTGGATATGCAGAGAGAACAAGTTCTCTGAGGGCGTGCAGAAGTTGTGAAAGAAAACATGCAGAGAACATTGTGGTAAGAGAATGAAAATTTCCTCCAAGGGTGGAGGTTAGAATGCAAAGAAGCAACTAGAATTGACAACTTTTAAGATATAGAGAGATTAAAAACCAAATAAAGAATCCTTGTAGAGGCTTGCTAGGTGAAATAATTATAGAGAATAGTGGCTTCCTTAAGGTTGAAGAACCACTGGAAGTTTGTGGATTAATGAATTGTTGGCTAGGAGAGAAGCACCCAGGTATTGGGGGATTTGACGAACCAAAAGGCAATGACAGCTCTGGTGCTTGCTCTCACTGATGAATTATATGGTAAATATGGCTTTTATTCTCCTACAATAGCTTATCCGTGGATGAACCTTCCTTTATGGCAGTGTGGCCTTGTGTTATCTTATTTCAGTTGTTTAATTGTTGAAATTTTCCCTTGGAAAGCACTCCTCCTCAAGCTATGGAATTTGGTTCGGGGGTGATGGCTACAAGTAAATGCGGTTGTAGCTTGTCTATGGTTGGGTGGAGATTCGAAGTCCCACTCTCAGTTTTCAGTCCAACTTGCTACATAAGATAAGTATTTACTTGGTCCTTTTATGTTAAAATATATGTACATGTGTATGGTAATGGATAAATGATCTTGTTGATACTAAGGAATACGATTTCCTATGTGTGAATGGATATTAGCTTTCTTATATACATTTTTGAGGAATCACATAATTCTTGTTTGTTTAATAGGTCAAATCTCAATGAATTCGAGTTCTGTAGAGATGGTGAAGTCTTTATGTTATCTCATTAAATTGGCGAGTATACTCGCAAGCTTGTATCGTTATTGTTTCATTTCTTATTTTGTATTGTTGATCTGTTAAGAAAAGGACATGCATATCATGTTGTGGCAAAAGTCTAGGTAATATCCCTGTAAACATGAGAAGTGTGCTCACTTGCACGTCCTTTGTATATCCTTTTTGAATGTATAGTATTCAAATTTTAGGGATTGCACCCCTATGTATCTTTCAGCAAGTTTTGTTGATGTTGAGAGCTCAGAGTAATGGTTTCATAACCTTCATGCGCTGAGGGAGGAAGTGAAATCATGAAGAATATTTCACTCAGGCCAAAAGGTCGGAATATCTCGGGTCTAGGTGATTTCGTGAAGAAATCAAAACATTCTCCAAGCGTAAAAAGGACTCGCAAAAATAGGTTGGAAGGACTAGTAGGACCTACCAAGTCGGGGATCAGATCAATCGACCTTCTTGACCAAATCAAGCCCAGAACCTAGTTGGTCCCGGAGCAGGTCGAGTAGGACCTACTAGGTGGAGGGTTGGGCAGTCGGGCGGGAGGTCGGGCCAATGTCCAAGTCAAGGACGGGGACTTTGATGCACTGGTTGGTTATTTTGCGAGGAAGGGTCAACCTCTGACCACAAGGTAGATGCACCTTCCACGTAGGATTTCTAGGTGGCATAGTGCCACAAGGGCACTGCGTGTGGTATCATGTGGGTGCCATGTGGAGGTTAAGGATGACACAATGGAATGTAGTGCATTAGGTTCAAATGATCATATCTCTTGATCTGGTTGTCGGATCAAGTCAAAATCTATATCATTGGAAATATCTTGACAAGACGAACACAACAATGTTATCAGTTTTAAGTTTTGAAGTAGTTGGAAAATAGTGGAATTTTAGACCCCATTTCCATAACTGGAACATTGAGATTGTGTGAGCTTAGTGACTGCCTCCTAACCTTAGTTGGGTCAGGGATTAGGATGGGGTGCGTTACAATGGCCTTCAAATATAAGAATATCAAAATTGTACTTGTACTTGTAACTTGTGGTTTCATTGGAGCGCATGCAATGCACCAGGTAGGTTGGGATTCGTAACCGCCTTTCAATTGAGTTCCCATCATGTCAAGGCGGGGAGGATATGCCCGCTCTTGGGCACCCTCCTTGGGGGTCGTTACTTGTGTATTTAATGATATTAAATTTAAATGTTCATTATGTATTTTCTAACTTCTCTCACAGGGACTAATATGTCATGCAACACATTTTTAGTTTGAGGATGTTAAATTTGACACACACACACACACACACACACACACACATATATATATATTATTTGAGAGTGGTGGTATATGTTCATTGGAGTTTGGATGTGTTTAGCGAGATTGCCAAAATTATTTTACTGAAAGAGAGAGTTCTATATTTATCAAAGAGTAGACTTGGTATATGTTCATTGAAAAATAAATTTAATTTATGAATATAACAAAACCCAATTTAGTAGATAATAATTTAACAAATTTGAAAAGAAAAGAAAAAAATAAAAATAAAATAAAATTAACAATAATAAAGAAGATATCTTTCAAATCATAAAATCTACTATTAACTTAATGTTACTTTTTTGTAAAGGTTACTCTTATTAGTCCCTACCTTGCCAGGGACTATAACAATCGCCTTGCATTGATTTTCATTATTTTTTCGAGTTCATTGCAATTTTAACCAAAGTTTGTAGAAAATGCTTAATATTCCTATTTTCCGGTAAATTCAAAAAAAATTTTCTAATTTTTTGGTAATCTTATTTCTATTTTTTTATTTGATGAGCAAGCTCTGATGGGACATAATCCCCTTGGTAGAGGGTGTTTTGTTTTTGGTATTCATCAATGCCTGACAATTCATTTAAAAATAAATAAATAAACTAATTTTGAGAGTGCATATTCTGTCAGTGAGTGCTCTGACATTGACGTCATTGCAGGTCCTTTACGTAGGGGGGTGTTGCTCTGACACTACCACTGTTATGCTATTACACTACCCAATGATTCTAGAACTTATGCATTTGCAGGTCCTTTACATAGACGAGGTGTTGAAGAATGTAACTAGGTTTGGTATTCATAATTATACTTGAGTCATAATGAAATATATTTATCAAAAGAACGAAAAAGAAATTTTATTATTAATTAAATTGACATGTTAAAGCATGGGTTTCATGCTTGGGTCAATTATCATAGGTCAAGGCTCCATTGTAGGCTTTAGGATTTTTTATTTTAGTTAGAATCAAATTTGTTTTGTCAAAATACTCCATCAAGTCACCTTGCAAGGTCAGCCTCCAAACAAATACTCTACAAATCAGCTTCTCAAAAAAAGGTCGCCTTATTTTACAGTGGGATGCAACTGTAAACTTCACTCAACATAATAGATATACAAGTTCAAATATTTCAGAGATATGAGTTTGTTGATCACAAAGGAAGGCAATTTGGATAGAAGAAATATATTAATACAAGCCGATATAACCAAGCTATCATAGAATCGAAGTATGAAACTATTTTTGGGATACCACCACTACAGTACCGAAAGCATGGGTTGCCACCATAGGACCGAAATTCTGAGCTACCACAAAACTAAAGTTTGACACTACCACTAATGAACTGAAGTATATCTCTGTTATAAGATTATGGCAGGACTAAGTTATGATGCCACTATAGAATTCAAGTATAATAGAAGTCGAGTTATGATGCCACTACAGAATTGAAGTGTGACACAAATAAAGGGTGATATAAGCATAATAAGGAATGTCACAGGACTGAAACCAAAGGAAGTTCTCTCAAGATTGAAGCAAGGTAAGGATTCCACAAGACTCAAGTACGAGGAGGTTGCCATAGAATTGAATCGCGAGAAGACTTTGTTTGCAAAGTGTTACTCATAGAACTCATAACTGAAGAATAAACAAGGATGACTTGATGGAGGGAGTCTTTATTCTAGGTTATAAGGGTCTTGGTCATCTCAAATTTTATTGAATATACTAAAGGAAGGAAGAGTTCTTGACTAGGTTTTCCCCTACGTAGGGGTTTTTCCCTGGCTGTGTTCCTATATCTCGTGTCCTCTTCTATTTATTTATTTGAATTAGTCTTTATGATAAGAAGATAAAATGAAAGAATAAAACTAATAATGAAAAATCACAATATAATGCCATAAGTCAAGAAATCAATTAACTTGCCACCCTATTGGATTTCTCAGCATGGTATCAGAGCTATAAAGATCCCTTATTGGAAAGAAGGAAATGCAGTTACTCCTTGATCTATACATTGAAGGCAGCTAAAGAAAAACATTGACTTATGATCGTGGGCTAAATTGCATAAAACTGCAAAACTTATGATCCAAATTCAAGGTACAAGAATCTGAAGGTATATTATAGGAATTCATGAAGGCACAGAAAAGGTTTGAAGAAAGTACAAAGAATACAATCATTACTACAAGGTTCAACCACCTCAAAACCAATGGAGACATGATCACTGTGATAAAGGACAAGAATCTAAGAACATATCAAAGAAAGAAATAAGTCATTAAATATCAAGAAAGCAATCTGCATTAGTGTGAGAATAAATCTTTTGGAACATGTAGCAACTTCTCCATAGAAGGATACAAATATCATGATGAAAGCAGTAAACAATTTGTTCCTCATCAAGAAGTCTTGATGTCCTCTTATCCAAATACAAGTAAGTACTGACATTCCTCCTTATGATTAAATAATAATTTGTCTTTAGAGGAAGGGAAAAAAGTTAAAGGGAAATCAAAAGACTAAGATATGTAAGATTTGAAGTATGTATGGCATAACTATATTTTAGTTATTTTTAGAATTTGTAAAGTTCTCTTTAACAAAAAAAAGTACATATACTTTTGTTCCTAATCCATAATATCTAGGATATATGACAATTCATTATGGAAAATAAAATTTGAATAAGACTTGGATTTTGACTCAATAAGCGTTAGTATTCAACATCTCCTAAAAATAACAAAAAAATGTTGTAGGTATAAATCAAGTTGGTTCTTTGGATTTGCAGAAGAACAAACTATGAAATCATTCAAGGAGAGCATCTCAATAAAAGAAACCTTATAAGGTTTGTAAAAGGAACATCTCCAGGTATGTCTTAGACTATACACTTTATAAAATTTTCTTAACATATAAGGTACGCTCATTATCTTTTGGAGATTGCGTTACTAACATCATTATATCTAGGACCTATGAATCATAAAGATTCTTGATAAGGGTGATTAATCATTAGATAAATCTGCCCTCTTTATACATTTAATCATTCTTGTATAACCCTAAAAAGGTTCTATGTAAATCCCTAACCTAACGGTATGTCTATGATAATGTGAAAGCCCTAGTCTGCTTAGGGTTACTGATGAAATACTATTATTTTGATGTTTGGGGTTTTTATGATGTCATGTTTAGAGTTTTGGTATTATTATGGAAACCCTAATCTTTTAGGGTTGATGATAATGTCCATGTGTTGATATCCTAGACCCTTAAAGTTTCTGGAAAAATTAGGGTTTGTTGTGTTATGTATTGAACCCATAGATCTCTAGGGTTTGGTAGGGTTTACAAGAAATACCCTTATGATGTCATAGGAATGAATAGGTATATGTTTTTCTGTCTAATTGAAACCATAGCCTAATTAAAATATGTCTAACTTTAATGTTTGGATATTTTTGTCTTGGGTTCACTTGATATATGTTGTTATGATATGTTTGTGCATCCTAGATGTGTATATGTGCTAACCTTATTGTTAATGCTCATTGTTCTAGGGTTTGTAACTAAGCCCTAGTAGAAGTCTCATATTCTAGGATATGATTATGATGATGAATTAGGGTTTACAACAAACCATAGTAGAAGTTGGTCATATCGTTGAAACCTTAGATTATGTTGTGCTTGTTTTTTATTTACAACTAAGGCCTAATATCTCAAAAATGAAATCTAGGGTTTACAAATTGGTTTTTTGAAACCTTAGATTGTGTCGAGATTGGGTTTTATCGTTAAATCTTAGTGTATGGAATCTAGCCTTTGCCTTAACCCTAGTAGAAGTCAAACATATGAAATCTAAAGTTGTTAGATGCATTGTGCTTGTTTGAAATGTTTATAGGGTTTGCAATATGTCATAGCCTAAGTACGTCATATCTCTGAAGGAAATATTGAAGCCCTAGATATAATGAGATTGATATCTTGATTCAGTTACTTTAAATGATATGATCTAGGGTTTATGACTAAACCCGAACAAGAAGTTGAAGTATAGAAGCATAGTCTCTTGTTGATTATGAACCTAACTATGTTTAGGTATTTGATGTCTAAAGTCTAATGCTTCCATTAGTGTATGATTTTGATATAGTTAACTTCATGCTTCTATATGTATTTGGTTGTACTTGTTGTTTAAGTTGTACAGGTACATAATCTTCAAGATGTTGAAGATATTCGTAAGTAAAGTTGACTTGATTCAGAAGCATGATGAAGGAAGTCATATGAATGATGATAATAAATATGACTCTGATAAGAAGGATGGAAGCCATGAAATATTCTCTGATGAAATAGAAAGAAGTTGATCTCCCTAATTTAAGAAGGAACCTGGATAAACGATAGGGTATATCTCACAAATTGTGAGGAAGGGCATATTATAGCCATAATTTATGGATACCTTGAAGAATAAAATTGGAGAATGAATATTGAGGTGTCACTAAAAGAAGGAAAGAAGAATTTGGGTTCTACATGTGAAGTAGGAAAGGAAGCTGAATGATTGAGGAAACCTTTGTCAAGATTTGTTTGGAAGCCTCGAAGTCCTACTATGATGAATTGTGAGGTAGCATCAAGAAGTAAAAAGACCTTGAAGGTTTGTGTTTACTCATGAGTATTTAAAAGGTTGTTATTGATTGGGGTTGCAACTGTTCACAGAAATCTCTCAAACTTTTTGAAAATCATGCTTGAGGTTAGAGAGCTTTGATATGTTGAGGCATTGTATAAAATGTCTGGGAGGACATCTGGACGACATATGTATTGATGTCTAGATCCTAAAGAGGGAGGGTGGCGTTGGTAATGGAGCTTTGACCTTGGACACGCACCTAGATCCCTGGGTTGATGGTTAGCAAGTAAGCCTGATGGTACCTAAACTGGCTGAAAGCTTTAGTCCATCTTAGTCCCACCTAGATAGATTTACCTGGTCAGGAATCTTGTCTGTGGCACTGAGTGTGCCTAAAATATTCATAGATAATGTGTTTTAAGATATTCCATGTACCTCTATAGATATATGTAAGTATGAATACCTCCCTAGTTAAGAGGGAGTGTTGAAGAATGTAACTAATTTTGGTCTTAATAATTGTACTAAAGTCATAATGAAATATATTTTATGAAAAATAAATCTTATTATTAATTAAATTGACTTTTTAAAGCATGGGTTTCATGCTTGGGTCAATTATCATAGGTCAAGCCTCCATTGTAGGCTTTAAGACTTTTATTTAATTCAAATTCATTTTTTTTTTCAAAAGACTTCTCCATCAAGTCACCTTACAAGGTCAGCCTCCAAACAAATACTCTACAAGTCGGCTTCTCAAACAAATATTAGTCAGCTTATTTTATAGTGGGAGACAATTATAAATAGGAGGGTAAAATTCACTCAACATAACAGATATACAAGTTCAAAAATTTCAGAGATATGAGTTCAGTGATCACAAAGGAAGGAAAATCAGATAAAATAAATATATTACTACAGGCCAAAATAACCAAGCTATCACAGAACCAAAGCATGAAACCATTTATGGGCTACCACCACTACAGGACCGAAAGTATGGGCTGCCACCACAGGACTGAAAGTATGAGCTACCACAGAACTAAAGTTTGACACAACCACTACAAGACCAAAGTATATCTCTGTTATAAGATTATTGCAGGACCGAGTTATGATGCCACTACAGAACTGAAGTATAATAGAAGTTGATTTATGATGCCACTATAGAAGTGAAGTGTGACACAAATAAAGGGTAATATAAGCATAATAAGAATTTCATAGGACCGAAACCAAAGGAATTTGCCTTGGGATTGAAGAAAGGTAAGGATGCCACAGGACTCAAGTATGAGAAGACTGCCACAGAATTGAAGCACGAGAATACTGTGTTTGAAAAGTGTTACTCACATAACTCAGAACTGAAGAATAAACAAGGATGACTTGATGGAGGGAGTCTTTAGTCTAGGTTATAAGGGTCTTGGTCATCTCAACTTTGTATTGAATCTACTGAAGGAAGGAAGAGTTCTTGATTGGGTTTTCCCCTACGTAGTGGTTTTTCCCTAGTTGTGTGCCTATATCTCGTGTCTTATTCTATTTATTAATTGGCATTAGTCTTGATGATAATAATAAGATAAATTGAAAGAAGAAAACTAATAATGAAACATCACAAGATAATGTCATAAAACGATAAATCAATTAACTTGCCAACTTATTGGATTTCTCAACACGAGGGGGGGGGGGGCTAAACTAATCTTCAATTCATTGTGTGGATTGTGGAGGAATTTCATTGTGCAGAATGCAAAGGTAAATTGGAAAAGACACCCAGTGCATGGAAATAAATAGAAAATGACAAATATCCTGCTAAATCAATGAATGAATGTCCTCTCCACTATGTTGATCAATGCCTTCAACATAACATTGACAATATGAGGATGAATTGCTTGTGTGGATTCAAGGAAGACGCTTGCTAGAGTCGAAATGCAGACTTGTGGGTGAAATTACAATGAAACAATGAAGACTACGCTATAACTTATAATTATTCTATTCATTGAGTTACATAAGTTGACTTGGGATTTTATATCAGATTGACTCCTAAAGTACCACAATCTTCATAGTTGGTCTGAGAACTTTTATATACCCAAACTTTGCACACATTGTTTAACATTCAATTCTCTAAACAATGATACATGTGGTTGTTTTGATCCATGCCACTTATTTCTTTCAAATCTCCAATTCCAAGATTAGTGATAGTCTCATCCATATAAAATTGCAAGCTAATACATGCATCATAAAAGGTGTTATTAGTTAATCGTTTCACCACTCAATATCAGCAAACTATAAATCATTGATTAATCTTTCTTGAAATGTTGTTATTGCCATGGATTCCTCGCCTCACCTGTAAGTTGTAGAACTTGAAATTATATTAATACCATGTATGTTGTTATCTTTTGTTGGTGCAATGGAAGTGATTTCAGCAATGAAATTGGTTGTTTTGATCCATGCCAATTGTTTCTTTCAAATCCCCAATTCCAATATCGACGATAGTATCATCCGTATAGAATCGCAGGTTGATACTGGAAGCATAAAAGGTACTATTAGTTCATCGTTTCACCAATTAATATCAACAGACTATAGAGTGTTGTTTAATCTTTCTTGAAACATTTTTAATGCCATGGTCTCCATAGGGAAGTAAAGAGCCTATCGATTTCATAGATGGGATATTATTCTAGAATTTTTGGATATTTTAGAATTACATAATTAGCATTGAGATTTTTGTATAAACCAATAATTACATTGGCATGAGCTAAGTAGCTCATTGTGCAGAGCTCTGTACTCTTTTTCAATAAACTAGTTCATTGTGCAGGGGTGCATAGCTCTGCACAAACTCATTTTGAATCTCGCACATTACCATTATCTGCACCCATAGCCTAAAGCATCTACAAGTAACAGAGTAATGACCTCCCTCTGCATAGCATATGAAATACTTGTCTTCAACCTCATAATAGACCTTGCTTATCATACCTTATGTTTCTAGATCCATTAGTCGCTAGGGTTGCCATGGTGAATTAGTTAGTTTATTAAGTGGAAGAAACAAGTTTATTTGAATATTTTAACCCCTAATCCATTGAAGTTGACTTGGCTTGCCTATACCTTCGCAAGGAACATGTGCAAGGAGAAGTCAAGAAACTCAAGCCCTTTAGATATTGGCCTTTCGACATTACTGAGTAGGTAAATGAGAATTCTTTCATATTGAAACTTACTCCATATATACAGATCTATTTGGATATTCAACTAGATGGATCTACCACATGCAAGTGAAACACTTTGGTTGCTACTGGCTCTCAATCTCAATCTTCCAAGAGTTCATCTACGCGATGGATTCAATTTGGGGCCAGTAGATATGTAGGGTAGAGGATGTGATATCAAGGATGTAGGACATAGGATGAAGGACAAGGGGCCTTTTGGTATCACCCCTCCATCGCATGTTCTTTCATTGAAGAGGATGTGAGCCACAAAGTGGTTAGGTGTGCAGCGATGACGCTGAGGGCAGGTCACTCAACAAATATGATATGTGAATAGGTAGAAGTGGATATTTAATAGACACCACCAACGTGAATGTTATTAAGCAAGGGATACACTTATCACTACCAAGGGAAGGAATACCATCCATGCAAGGGAGGAAATATAGTCAAGAATAACTTGGTCCAAAAATTAGTACAATATCGCTTCACACCTCGACTGATGTTGTATGTGTGGGCATCTCTCGCTAACCAGTGGGAGACTGTGACCCATGGTTAAAGTGAGAAATTCAAGAGTGAGAACTTGGCGTAATAGGTCTCCTTGAGAATATCCAGCACAAGGGATCCCCCGCAGGTTGATTGCTTTTCAGATCTCACCGTCGAGGCATGGTACTGCCAATGCCCGGAAAGTTGAGGAGGAAGAGATGTCGAAGAATAAATGGATGTTGTATCCAATTCCAATCAACTAGCAAGCAAGCAAGCTACCAGGATTTTCCAGGCATTCATTCCCTCCAGCTTGTTCATTCCTCATTTTCTCTCCTAGAAGATGTAAATCTATCCTAATACAGTTTTTTATTTCCCCTGCAAGATTTGTGTACATAGCGAGCTTATCCATGTTTACAGAGTGAGCTTCAGAAAGAAAATTTTCATTTTATATGTGCCTTGATTCTTGTTTCCCCAACTATTATGTCGGTACTTGTGAAGATCCTTCTGCCAATATTCACATCATGACCCTTCTCGTATCTAGTGCTATCCTATGGTTAACCCATTTCCATATCGTTGGCTTCCTGTATGCTTCTTCATTACCTAGCTGAAGTAGGTCGTTGGACTAATAGTGGGTGAATTCATTTCTTCATTTTGTAAACTTAACCCCCACTTCCCTTACTCTCTTGACATACACCTAATCCATAGATAAATTATGCTTTCATTGTTACTAAACATAGTTCAACGTTGTTCACTACTTGTAAGTCTATAGTTTTCTATGTTGTACATTGGTATAGTGTTTTGAAACGAGGGTAAACAGGTTGTGAAACACCATTGGTGCTTTGACTATACAACAAAGAAATTCAAAAATTAGTGAGTACAAAATGATGTCTTGTTTTAAATCCTTCAAAAAGTCACAGAGTTTCTTTACCGCTTCGAGCGTCAAGGCTGGAAGTGCGCACTCGATGCCTCATTATTGGTTTCACAATGTATTACAAATCCTAATGACTTGAGTGACCTTGCTTCGACAAGAAAAAAAAAACACTCTCGAAGCTACCTTCAAGATCATGCAAGCATTCTGATCCGTAATTGAAAATTGAAGGTGATATACAAATTACAAGTGAAATTTTATATGTGTTTTGGGTAATGGATCAAGTTACTAAACACATAAACAAGTGATTTTTAACTGGATTTTACAGCCAAACAGAGACAAATAACCATATCTAAAACACATAACATAAAACATGATAGAGTTCACCCTTCTCTTGGGCTACATCTCCTGGTCCAGCTTCCAATGTAGGACCTCTTTCATTAAGTGATCAAAAGTGTGTTTACATGGCCTTATAATGCTCAAACAACAAAACTAATGTCTCCAATGGATCCAGAACTGTAAAAAAAACCCCATCTGGGTTCTTTCTGCACCTCATTTGGCCAAAAATTGAGAAATTTATGTTTATTGAATTTAGGCTTCTGTGATCCATATCAAGTTTGAGAGAGAATTCTTCGGCGAAAATCACATCAGGATGCTTATGTCGACGCGTTTCGAACCAACCAGTGTGGTTCATCGTCAGGACAAGTTGAATGAATAGATCTCACTTTGCATATTAAATAGCCAGAGCAGAATATCAAATTTAGTTGTTGCCATCATAGCCGTTAGTCGTTGCCATCATAGCCATTACCTGGTTATGAAATATAGCCGTTGGATATTCTGCTCTGGCTATTTAATATGCAAAGCGAGATCTGTTCATTCAACTTGTCCTGACGATGAACCACACTGGTTGGTTCGAAACGCGTCGACATAAGCATCCTGATGTGATTTTCGCCGAAGAATTTTCTCTCAAATTTATGTTTGTTACAAGTTTTTCCCAAATTCCATGGCTAGTCATCCTACAATTCGACCCAAATCTGGCTTGAGCGCCCCAAACTTGGAATCGGTGCGCAAATCTAGCCTACAATCCAGCCCGCCGAGCGAATTTCTAGGACAGTTAAATTATCCTCTAATGCCCAGTTGAGAAAAAATAGGGTCACATCAAGGCCACGTGCCCAGGGGCTAGGGCCAACTGCCCACCCCTGTCGGTCGAGCCCTCAACAACTGGCGCGTGGCCTTATCATGCCCGTGGAACCTAGGCCCGATGCTTAAATTCTACACTAAGTGATATAAATCTGGCATGCTCCTTTTGCTGGCAATGAGGTCATGTGATGGGCCAGAGGCCCTAAGGCTGTCCCCCACTCCAAGCGCTAAGGGTTAACCCCCTCTCTCTCTGTGCTCCTGGTTGTATGGCGGGTCATATGACCCCTGGGCTGGCCCCTTAAGGATGGCCCCCTATCCGTTTATCCACTGTCGATTCTTGTTGTTGTTCGTTGAATGGAGGATTATGACCAAGGGATTGGGGCTAAGTCATGGCCCTTCGTCCTGTCCCTTGGTTCCGAGGGCGCAGGGACCAGGGCTAGGCTTAGCCCTAGCCCCATTCCAAATATGCAATGCACCAGACTTTAAATATAAGCCAAATCCATATTTTGTTAAGTCACATGTTGGTAGTGCAGTGGTAAAGGCCTTGGTGCTTGATGCTTGGTCTCGAGTTTGACTCATGTGGGTTGCTCGACCTCCATAACAAAACTTTAGACCACCCTTGGGAGGCCATGTGGCTGCCTCTAGTTGGCCCACGTGGCCCTCCCCCATTGGTCCTTCAATTACACAGTCAGTGGCTAATTATATAATAAAATAATTTTTAGCCAATGACAAAAGGACAAATGGAAAAAACCAATTCGCTAATAAAACTCAAATTTTTGGACCAATCAAAAGTGCCCAAGTGGTAGCCTACCACTGGCCCAAAATGTCCAGTCACCTCTCCATTATGTAATTTTTTGCTTGTTTGAGATTTTGATTATAACACGATATCAGGAGCATACGATATCGGTTTTGAGTGAAACGAGTTGTGTTGGATTCAAATCATCGAGATCTATCAAGTCGTTCAGGTTTCAAGCTTTGTCACACACTTTGAATTTTGTGCACTAAAATGATCCCTTGGATCACTCCTCCCCATTAGAATCTTTTGGACCTCCAAAAGCTCATTTTCAATCAACAATTAGATGAGGGTACAGTTCCCTCACCCTTCCAACCTCAACCCATTTGGATTTGCTTCTTTTTTTTTCTTTGAGATTCTCATGAAGGTACTTCACTCTTGAATTCTTTGTCTTTCTGTTAAAGATAGGACCTTTTTGCAATTCTTCAAGATGTTTAGAAGAGAAAACTTTTGTTAATGAAATCTGAACATTCTCTCCTCATCCTTTAATCAAAGAAGACTTATTCAATTTCAAGTTAACTTCACCTTGAACAATGTAGTCGTAACGATGCTTATCATGTCTAGCCTTGTTTTTGGCTTGACTCTTCACCAAATATGATCGCCATTGCCATGCACTATCCCTCTTCAAAGCCAATACATTATGAAACCCACAAGAAGATAATTTAGAACCAAAGTTCTCTTTGTGAAATAGATTTTGCATTTGTATTTTGACCCTTTCATTCTTTAACACTAGCTTCTTGTTCATACCAATGTTCAATAATGATGCATCTTGTTGCAAATGAACTTCACATTGTTTTCCTCTTTTAGGAGGCAACATGTTAAACTCCTAAAACATCTTATCACAGGGATTAGAAACCTCAATGAAATCAGATTTTGAACTAGATTCATTTCTTTGAAAGACTTTAGATTCTTCATCATTTTAAGGTTTAATCATTAACAATGTAAAATCTGACTAGCATTTACAAACCTCTTCATTTGTCCAGCATTCACAAGAGATAAATTCAACTTATTGCTATGATCTCTAACAATGTAATCAATCCCATATTTAAACAAGTGATACTTGTTCTCATGGCGATGAAAGATGGCTTTCTTGTCATATAAGTATGGGCTTCCAAAACAATCCCACAAATGTCAAGTGGTACCACATTAAGTTCTACCTCATCAAAAAAAATTGCAGTGATAGCAAATCTAAGTATGCATTTTCTTGTCACTTGCAACCAACCCAAAGGATAAAGTTTAGGATGAGGAATGGTTTCCAAATTTAATTTCTTGAAATGTCTTCTAAAATGACTTTTGTTTGTGAACCACTATCAAACAAAGTATCTACCTTGTTATGTTTTCTGATGATTCTAATATGAAACAACTCTATTCTTTCTCTTTCATTTTGAGTTTCAATGGGTTTGCTAGAGGAACTAGTACTTGCAATTGAATCCTTGCCTTTCAATCTCGTGGCTATGGTTTTTGTTTCATCTCCGGAATCAGATCCTAGATCTTGTTATGTAGTTGCAGCATTCTTTTCTTTCTCCTTGTTATTAAAATTTTTGGGTCTCATCTCAGGATGAAGTTTCCAACATTGGTCTTCATCATGGCCTTCTTTAGAACAGTGTTTACATATGAGATTTTCTCCTTCTTTCTTGATGGCAACATTCTTTTTATCCTTTCCTTTAAATTTCTCTTTTCCTTTTTCTCCATACTTGAATGACTTCTCACTAGTTTATTTAGAAACATTTTTCCCTCTTGCCTCTAAATGAGTTGCTTGTAGACAAACTTCATCTATTTTTGTAAGGTTAAACATGAGAATCGTATGTCTCAAGTAACTATGTAATCCTCCAACGTATTTGAGAAAAGTATCTTGAGAGGACAAATATATACCTAAAATCAAAGCTCTTTTTCTAAATTCTTGAGTATAGCTTTGCACATTTTGACCCTTAGCTTGCCTAAAATTTTGCCAATCCATAATAGGTTTTTGCATGTATGTTAATGTATAAAATTGCCTTCTTATTGCAACAACAAAATCATTCCGAGGGGATAAAATCTTACCATGTTTCTTCATGTCCTCTTGAATTTTGGCTTCCCACCAAATAAGTGTTGCGCCTTCCAATCTAAGAGAGGAAGCTAAATTTTGGTCTCATCATTCTTGATTCTTTGTATCCTACAATACACTTCAATTTGATGAACCCAGTTATCTAATTTCTTAGCATCTGCCTCCCCATTGTACATAGGCAATTCAAACTTAATATCAAGCTTTAGAAAAAGAGTTTTACCATGTCCTTTTGGAGAATTTGGAGGTGTTTGTGAAAGGGTAGAAGAAGTAGAAGATGAGGATGAAGATGGCGGTGAAGGTGGTGGTTTGTCACCATTCCATCCATTCCATTTTGGAGCTTATCTACTTTTCCTCCATCTCCTTTTGGAGGTTTTGAGCTCTCTCCATACAACCTTGCATTTCTCTCTTCATAAATAACCTTTACCATTTTAGACATCTCAAAGAATGTTTTTTCTAAAAGTTCGTTCATCTTCAAACATCCCTTGAGGACCTCCTTCATGTGCCATGACTATTGAAGCTTGAGGTGTGTTTGTTCTCCTTGAAACAATTTGATATCTTGGATCCATAAGTTCTCCTTCTCCTCTTTTAAGATTCAACCTTGTAAGCATCAGAAAAACACTTGCAAACAAAATCAAACCTTCACAATAACCTGATGCTCTGATACCTGTTGTGGCCACAACCACTATCCATTTTTTCGAGTGTTTTTGTTGTTCCCTCCAGGGAACGACTGCTATTCCCTCCAAAGAATGGCACTTTTAGAGTTTGTTGCGGCCACAACCACCACCCTATTAAAACCTGCTCTGGGGGCAAATTTGAATGGGTCCCCTACGAAGTTTGATCTTTCGTTTCTCCGAATGATAACTGGAGTTGTTAGATGGAATTATGTCTTCAAAGCTAAATGGTTCAATGGTTTAATAATTATGGTTGCAATGCATTTTGAGATTAAAATGGAAACTGTGATTGTGCATGCTTGAAGAGTGTCACGAAATGCTTGATACTATAATTTGTGGAATCAACCTAAAGGTTCCTGAAGGTTAAATCGTGTTCAGCGTTAAAACCTCGCCTAAGATAGTAGGAGTCTGAGATCATCGTGTGATCGCTTCCCCTGATTCCTAAACTCTAGATTTCGGGGAAATTCCTTGAGGGCTCTCAGTTCACAGTACCGAACGTGAATAAGTGAAAACAAAATTCGAAAGAGATGCATCCCCACCGCGCTGAAAGACTTTAACCATGTCATCGCATGGCTATTCGTTTTGCTTTAATCATCAGTTCCCCATCGCCTAGCAAGTTTAGAGCCATCATTGTGCTGTGACCAAATAAAGATCACCGTGCCCTATTGAGACTTAGAGCCTGCAAGACTCACAGAGCTCCCAGTTACAGAGTTTGTCTCCTTACGAAAGTTTTAATGAAGGCAAGGTTTGTTTTTGGGCGTTTCTATCATATCTCTCATAATCATAGCTAATGTTAATTACTTCTACAGGCGAGGACCAAGAGAAGAAAAGAGAGGTCAGCGAGCTGATGCATAAGCATCATGAAGGGCTGTAACTAAAGATGCAAATGGATCGTGAGATGGTAATAGAATTCGAGAAAGTAACGCAGCCTTTGAATGATCATCGCAGGAACAACATTCCAAGTCCACATGATACCTATACCAGCTGGATTTTCGCTGCCATGTGTCGTGGCTTTGGGACAGAATGGGGTAGGATGTCCTAAAATTCTGAGAAGACAGGAAACAAAATAGATGTTGGTACAAGAGTTCTTATGTCGCTCTGGGGACTCTAGATGACAACTCTGCACCATCGATGTCAATATTGCAAAGACATACTCCGCAAGAAAGGGATATGGAACTGCCACAATGCATAATGGAGGCACACTCTATGTTAAGTGGAGGTACTCCTGACAGCGCAGATCCATCAAGCTGTTGTTACCTCCAGATACACCTTAAATCATGCCAGATGTTCAATGATGAGCGCAGTGTCTTCATTTGCCTTCAGGAAATAACAGGGAATAACGTTCAGTCGATACAGGTGCGAAGAGATGGCTTGTAGTCATTCTTCTTTCTGTCGGCATCCATTCATTTCCTCCAGGAAATAAAACGCTCCAGCAAATGTGGCCTCGACGTGTCAACGGTTTCATTGACCATTCTATGTTTGTATATTTTAATTTGTATATTGAAAAGAACAGGAAGGTGGAAAGTCATGGAAGACTGAGGGTCAGTTGTCTTGCTGCATAAGTATTACCTCTAGATATGGGTAAAGGACTTTTTTTTGGCAGAAGAGGGGTCGATTTTATTATGCTAATAAAGAAGACTGTTTCGGTCAAGAAGAAGCCTTTTTTCAGATTCATTTTCCTTTTTCTTTTATGTTTGGAATCAGGGTGTTGTGACTGGCATGAGGATATATATGTTTTGTTTTTGTGCACAGTGATAACAGACAGCTTATGACTAGTCTTGGTTATTCGAATATAATTCGTTATCATGGTTAACTCATGAGCAGCCTCTGATTCGAAGCTATATTAAACATCAGTTGCAATTTTTATTTGTAGAAATAGGAATGTGTATTCTTGTATGAATAATTAGATTGCAATTAAGCTTAAATACAGCCTTGTTCATCGGTGAACTAAGTAATTGATTTGCTTGGACTTGGAATCTATATATGATTTTTATTCTCTTTTATTATGCTCCTGTAGGATAGATTAGAATAGTTAGAACTAGCATAAGTAGGTAGAATCAGTGTAGATAGGACTTGATACATATAGGTTAGTTGTTTCTTCTGTTGATTTAACTGAAGTCTTCCTCTAAGAAGCAATCTTTCAACACTTATAACAATTTATGGGATCCTTTAACACTCGTTGGAACTAGCCACTCCAAACGAAAGCGAATCTAATTGGGGTCTGCGATCGGGTTGGTTCCCTTTGTTGGCACAATGAACATTCAACGTGACAACGAATTTGGCGCTAGAAGGAGGGCCTGAACCGTCGTCCACAGCTTTCAGGATTTCATCTATAAACGTCTCGCATGGATTCAAAAAGATTGATGTATCGATCGTAAAGGTCCAAAAAATCCTTCCGCCCATTTGGAAGAGCCTCATTTCGAAGAAGCAGAGGTCCCTCTAACTCCCCTGTTTGGGTCACCCAAGGAAGAGAGATTGTGGGAGTATCCTGTCACTCAGGAACAACCAGACATAGTACTTACTCGTGCTTACGCTTGTTCCCTATCTCAGCTCCCCATCTTTCATTCTTTACCTCTGACAACTAAAAGAAATCCAAGGATCTATCCCATAAACAACGAGACATTTGCAACCCCTTCTCTTGAAGATATTGTGCTAGAGTCCTTGCAAAGTATCGACACTCCTTGGGAAGAAATTCCTGAGGATCCCCTCTCTAAAGGTAATCCTGGCTCGATTTTGGAAATCCTAACAAAGAACACCCGGGGGAAACCTTCGACCAAAACCTCCCCAACCATAATATGGCTAACGTTCCTCCTCCAGGTGGGAATCAACCTCCACCGCCTCCCCCAGGTGGGAATCAACCCCCACCTCCTCCGCGAGCACTCCCTCCCTGGCTTGCACAGGATGCTGTAGCAATACCTGGGCAGCAGCATGCCTTACCAAAGAACGCAAAAAGAGTATTACCCAAATTCGACCCTTAGCGGGGAGACACAATTGATAACCATATTCACTCTTTCTTCCTAGTAGTGCGCCTGTTAGGCATAGCCGATGAGGATGTGGTAAGTCGCTTATTCCCTTTTACTTTGATTGGTACGGCTTCCACATGGTACTTTAACTTGAGAATAGGATCGATCACCTCATGGGGTGCCTTTCAGCAGGCCTTCTTAGACAAGTTAAGTGATGAAAAAACACCTGCGGCCTTAGTTTTAGAACTATCCCGTTTAAAAATGGAAACCAAAGAAAAGGTCAAGGATTTTAACATCCAGTTCAACACTTTGTTCAGCAGAATCCTGGCTAATGCCAGACCTACTGATAAGGTGCTCATGGAATTCTACATCACCACTCTCCTTGTCCCTACTGTGATGTGGGTCAAAAGGAATAATGCACAAACCTTATAGGGTGCCATTGATGAAGCAGTAAAAGTTGAGAATGAAATGATTAGTCTCACAGCATGTCGTCATACGACCGAAGAAAAGAAAGCCTCTCAATCATCAAAGAAGAATAATGGGAGTGATAACAAAGCGGCTGAGATCAAAGAAAAGGACACCACAGATGTGGAAGGTTTGCATCGGATCATTAAGAAATTGACGAACACAGTCATCGATGTGAAAAGAAATTTTGGAGAGAGTAGAAATGGGAATGGAGGAAATAATAACAATAGAAAATCCTTCAAACCTTTCTATCGCAAGAAGACAGAAGGTGGTCATGGTCAACCTACGTTACCTGCTCCACCTAATGAAGGGATTTTAAATATGGAAGACTTGGCTCTTATCGGATCGATTCTTACCAAAGAAGAACCTATAGTAGAGCTGGAGCCAGAACAAGAAGATGAGGAAGAGTACCAAGTAGAAAAGCCCTTCAACGAGGCATCTCAAGTCAGTGTACTATGGGATTTTTATGCAAATGGGAATGATGACGAAGAATATAGTATAGAAGAAATTCACACTAATGAAATCCACACATGAAGTAAAGGGCCACTTGCGGATATGATGAAGCCTGTAGACCAGACAAAGAAAGATGTTCGCCCTTCGAAGACTTCCACTCCCAAGGCTCCTGTTGAGAAGAAAAAACCTAGTGGTAATTCCAAGAGTACTCCAGTCGTGAGCTATCCAGAGAAGGATAACACATCACCAAATTCAATGAAGGCAAATCAAAATGGTAAATTCCCACCTAAGAATGGCAAGACCGGTATGTTTACTCTGCCCTACCCCATTTATAACATTGATTACAACATTGTGGATGATCTTAAGAAATCTCGAGCTAATATCACGTACTTCTATTTGTTAAAGTTAACGCAGCAAAGAGATTTTCTTTTGAAAGCTATGAATGAACGAAATTGCAAATCTCCCACCAATCCAAGTACTCAAACCAAAACTTCGGTGTCCAGACCCGTTAGTACCTCCAATACATCCCAAACACCATCATCCATGGAAGCCACTCTTTCAAAAATGAATCGGACACCCCAAGATGTCAGTGCATCCATGATAGGAAGGAAATCAAAATCCATGACTCCACCTTTCCTTATCACATTTGAAATCTTCAACATGAACGTACACAATTGCCTAGTAGTTTTCGGCGCCTCGTCCACTGTTATGCCTTACGCTGTTGCTAAAAGACTTCATGCAATGCCCGAGAAAACTGGAACTTGAACTATGCAACTGGACAAAACAAATGTAAAAGTAATTGGAGAATTGAAAGATGTGCTGATTCGGATGACTACCAAACCACAATACACGCAAGTCATTGACATAGTGGTAGTCGACATACCCGAGGCATATGGAATGCTTCTTAGTAGGGAATAGTCAGCAAATTTGAATGGTTATTTCTCAACTGATTGGTCCCATCTCCTGTTGCCTCAGAAAGGAAAAGGTGATATGCTGAGAGTTGATCGAGAAAGATATATGAAGTATGTAGTGGCAGAACTAAATGACCCAAATGAACCTATAATGTTTACCAACTCTATCCTTGGGAATTATAGTTTCGACATTTGTGCCATGGAAACCTATTTTGGAGAATTCCATGCAGAGACAGTTGAAGAAATTGCAACAAACACACAGTTGGAAGCTCTCCCCTGTAGTCTAAATGACGAACTATCCTGTATTATAGTAGATGATAGGACTAATTTCGTAGAAATTAGTTCAATTGATGTAACATTAGATTCTATATTTTGGACACTCTACTTTGATGGCTCTAACTGCATAGAGGGCGCAGGTGCTGGGAGCATTCTCATTGACCCACAAGGGAATTAACAATTGATGGCCAGCGGGTTGGAGTTCGTGCGCACCAACAACACGGCAAAGTACGAAGGCTTGCTACAGGGCCTGAAGAAATCCATTGACATGAAGGTGAAAAATCTTAAAGTTTTTGGTGACTCATAGATGATCGTCGACTACGTAAGGAAAAGGATACATTGCAATTCGCCACACTTGGTAAGATACCAACATGAGGTATGGAGCTTAATTGAGAGTTTTGATTCTTTTAATCTCACATACATACCTCGAGGGAAAAACCAAGATATCGATCTGATCGCTGGTATGGCTGGTATGGCTGGTATGGCTTCAAAACTTTTGCTTGACCTTAGATTAAACAAGAATAAATATTATGTTGAATTGATTTTTAGACCATCCATACCTGATAACATCTCAAATTGGTAGGTATTCAAAGGTGACAAGAAAATCCTTGATTTCCTGCATTGCGAGAAGACATTAAAAAATGCACTCATTGATGAAAAATAGCATGACAGGCTTATGAATGAGAGTGAAGATGAGGAAAAATATCAGTCCAATATAATTCCCAAGTTAGTTGTCAAGATGGAGCACTTTTATGACCTACATGATAAATTTAAAAAGCCGACTAACTACAAAACGCATAGCTCATCCATGAAGTATGAGTCGATCAAGCTTGGAACCGAAAAGGACCCAAAAAATGTCAATTTGGGCTTAGGATGCTCCCCACAAGAAAAGGTTGCATTTGTTAAGTTGTTTAAATAGTACAAGGACGTCTTTGCATGGACATATGGCGGTGTCAAGATGGAGCACTTTTATGACCTACATGATAAATTTAAAAATCCGACTAACTGCAAAACGCATAGCTCATCCATGAAGTATGAGTCGGTCAAGCTTGGAACCGAAAAGGACCCAAAAAATGTCAATTTGGGCTTAGGATTCTCCCCACAAGAAAAGGTTGCGTTTGTTAAGTTGTTTAAATAGTACAAGGACGTCTTTGCATGGACATATGGTGACTTAAAAACCTTCGATATCGGCATCATGTAGCATGTAATTCCTTTGGAAAAGGATGTTAAGCCCTAACAACAAAAGCTTCGTAAGATGCATCCAAGCCTGGAACCGTTGCTAAAGAAATAATTAAACAAAATGTTGGACGTTAAAATCATTTTTCCGGTCAAGCACACCCGCTGGGTAGCCAATCTCGTGCCAGTAAGAAAAAAAATGGAGACATTAGATTATGTATCGATTTTAGAAACCTGAACAGAGCATCGCAGAAGGATAACTATCCTGTCCCGTCTATGGAACACATTCTTCAATGTGTTTCTGGGTTTGAAATGTTGTCCCTATTGGATGGGTTTTCAGGATATAATCAAGTGTTGGTGTCGAATGGAGATCAACTTAAGAAAACCTTCAACACTAAATGGGGCACCTACGCATATCATAAAATTCTGTTTGGACTTATTAATGCAGGCGCCACATTTCAGAGAGCTATGGACATAGCTTTCCGAGGATTGATTAACATATCAGTAGTGGTTTACATGGATGACATTACTGTGTATTCTTATCGCAAAAGGGATCATATTTATCACCTGAAACAGATTTTTGAAAGATGCCAAAGATACAGAATATCGTTGAATTCCAAGAAGAGAATTTTCGTAGTTACAGAAGGGAAGCTACTGGGTCATATCCTCTCTGAGGAAGGAATTATTATCGATCCTGAAAGAATAGAGACCATCATGAGAATACAACCTCCTGCAAATAAAAGAGCAATGCAATTTTTTTCGGGAAGATTAATTTGGTAAGGAAATTTGTTTCAAGCTTCGCGGAAATAGTGCGTCCCATTCAGCTGATGATGAAGTAAGACGTCGTGTATAGGTGGAGTGATGAAGCTAAGAAATCATTTCAGTGAATTAAGGATGCCATCGCAGAAGCTCCTGCATTGGTTAGCCTCAATTTTGACAAGGAATTCCTCCTGTACACTTTCGCTTCTGATGTTTCATATGCCGCAATCCTCACCCAAAAAAATGATAACGGCAACAAAGTCCCCATTTCTTATATGAGCTCTAATCTTCAGGGGGCAGAACTGAATTACCCTGACGTGGAGAAACAAGGTTTTGCAGTTTTTAAAGTTGTGAAACATTTCCGCCCGTATTTACTGAAGGCCAGGACCAAGGTGATCGTTCCCCACCCTACTGTAAGGACCCTCTTTGTGCAAAGGGAGACAGGAGAACTAAGAGGGAACTGGATAACGGCTCTTCAGGAATACGACCTTGAGAATAAACCAACAAGCATAGTCAGGGGCAAGGGTTATGTAAGCTTGCAATAGAAGCCATGACGTTAGAGGAACCACAAACTTAGTGCGTGTGGAATGCTCAAGTAGCATTCAGGGAAGAACCTGGATGGATTAATGAAATGATGATGTGTGAACGCGAAACATTGGAAGTCCCTCTGGACCCTGAGTCATGGTATTACGACATATGCTTTTATCTAACATGGGGATCATGTCCTAAGCACATGGATGCATCACGAAGGAACTCACTCAGATTAAAATCTAATCAATATCACTTAGCCAATGACACATTATACATAAAAAATTATGATGGAGTTTGGCTAAGGTGTTTGGAAAAGGATGGCACTGATCATGTCTTAAAAGAAATGCACGACGACCCAGCAGGGGGTCACTATGGCGGAGAGACCACTGATAACAAAATATTAAGAGCTGGGTATTATTGGCCTATAGTGTAAAGAGACTCGCATGCCTATGCTCGGAAGTGCAAGGTGTGTCAAACTGCCGCAGGGCGAGAAAGAAAGCCAGCCATTCCCTCAGGCCCGTTATGATTTATCACTTGTTGATCTGGAATTTATCCAAGACAAAGAACTAAAGGTATTACAGACTCATGTGCATGGATGCGCCTATGTTACTTTATGAAATGGATCGATAAGATTGCAAAATACATAGACATTGAGGTAGTTAGAGAAAACATAACAGGAAAACATGTAATACAACAAGTTTAATAAGGAGTTCACCCAATACTCCTGGGCTACGTCTCCTGGTCCAGCTTTCAGTGGTGGCCTCTCTATTATGTTTTCAAAGCAGAGTTTCTTTACAACAGTGAGCTCAATTTGAGTCTCACTCAACAGATATGAATCAGTAGGATTTGAGTACACAAACTCTCCTTACTGGTACTTGACCTCTACTAGTCACAATAGTATGAGCCCAATCTAAAACTCATACATGACAGGCCTATGCCGAGGAGCTCGCTTGAACCTCTCAAGCTTTCTCTGGAGTGCACAGACTCTCTAACTCTCTCTGGCTCTGTCTGGCTCGATGCTGCCCTTAGGTCAACTTGGCTTCTTCTCTCTGTTCTCTTCTCTTAGCTTTCTGCGTCTAACTAACTCCTCTATGTGTGTGTGTCCTCTGCTTCTGTCAGTTCATGGCTTTAAAGCTAGTGTGCTTTCTATCGGTTCGTTTCCGCTTCCCGGCGTTCTGGTTTTCCTTCCTCTGTTGTTCAAACTCCCCTGTTCTGCGTCATCATCACTGTGTAACACTTCACAGGGAGGTGGCCATTGCAATGGGTGAGTGTGTCAAGTTCCTTGGACACATTTGAACGGTCGTTATTTCCATTTGCTCCAAGATGCCTGCAAAACACGAATCTTCTTCCAACTCATCGTCCATGTCGGACTTCAAATCCCATGTAATCTTGCTTTACAACCTTGTCAAATCTGGTCATTTATCAGGACGCGCCTCCGCCGTTGATCTGGGCCCCCCAAATCCTACGGTCATCGTTCATATCAGGCGGGTAAGTAGCATGACGTTTACCCGTCCGATGTGAGCAGTTTTCTCTCTCTTCCGCCGAACACGTGTCACTCAGTGTGTGGCATCGGGCAGGACTCAGTCAAAACTGCTTACCGCCTCGAGGCCTTCCGATATCCTGCCGGTTTTGTGGAATCCATGGAACCGAATTTATTACTTTTCCGCATTTCATAGCCATTTTGGGTCTGGGCACTTCGGGGCTTTCCTTCACTGAGGGGGACACCTTGCGATATGCGATTAGCGCTTTAGCGCTAATCGCATATCAGAAACCACCCCCATTTCTTGAATTAGCCTCTGGTTTTGCCAATTTGTGCCAACGCGCGTTACCATGGGCCAACAGTCTACGCGCTCGACCGAGGGTCCTTGTTGCTCCGCGCTGATCACAATTGCAACTGTCACGAGGATTCCTTCTGATAGCTTGATCTTTCTAAGACTTGAATCTGTTTGGCATAATTTGAACGAGTTTATGAAAACTTAGAGAGTGTTTAGGATCCAATTCGGATCACGACCTTCCTATTGAAAAAGCTTTTGGACCACCAAAAGTTTATTTTTAAGCATCAATCAAGTGAGGGTACTGATTCCTCACTTGCCCAATTTATATCCATTTCACACTGCTTGGCTTTGAACCTTTGAGTCCAATCCTGAGGTACTCAACATTCCCCCTGTGCGTAGTTCTCATCTTCCTGTCCAGAACTGTATCTTCCTGCAACTCATTGAGATGTTCAGGTAACAGATCATCAATAGAAGGAAACTGACTCTGCTCTTCGGGATCTTCAATCAATGAAGGCTCAAATAGTCTCAAGATGTCTGCATTAACAACTGAGTAGATGTGCAAGTAAGCTGGTAAATCAAGGCGAAAAACATTCTCACCAATTTTCTCAAGTATCTTGAAAGGTCCATACCTTATTGGCTTTAGCTTCTTACATTCACCTTGCATTCGGTCTTTGCTGATATACAGCCAGACTTGATCACCAACTTGGAAACTATGCTCCATCCTATGTTTGTCATGCTTTGCCTTTTACTTGGCTTGGCTCTTTTCCAGTTGTTCCTATACTTCCTGGTGAATCTCTTGGATTTGTTCGATGAACTTGGTTGCCTTGTCCACATCAATGTGTCCATCAACCGCTATGTCTTTACCAAAGACAAAATCCAAGGGAGACCTTGGTGTGAAACCAAAATAGGTCTCAAAAGGAGATCTCTGTGTAGAAGAATGTTTAGCTCGGTTGTAAGCTTGCTGCACATAACATAAATGTTCATCCCAAAGCCTGGGATGCTTGCTGCAATAGCCTCTAAGCAACTGGATCACTGTCCTGTTGACTACTTCTGTTTGGCCATCTGTTTGCAGATGAAAAGTTGTGCTCTTCTTCAGCCTGGTGTCCATCAATTCCCACAGACTTGACCAAAATTTCCCAACAAATCAGGTATCTCGATCAGATATAATGGAAGTGGGTAATCCAAAATGAACCCATACATGCCAAATGAACAACTTTGCAGTTTGTTCAACTGTAATCTGTTTGTTACAAGGTATTAAAATACACATTTTGTTGAACCTATCCACAACAACATATAAATAGTCATGACCTTTTCTAGATTTAGGCAGTCCCCCAATGAAGTCCATAGAAACACTTTCCCATGGATGAGAAGGAACTGGTAGTGGAGTGTACAAGCCTATTTTTTTGTTGCTAGGCTTGCTTTTAGCACACATGGTACACCCTCTTACATATCTAGAAACTGTCTCATTCAATTTTGGCCAATAACAAAAGCTTTGCAGCTGTGCAACTATGCAACTATGTTACTTACACCAAAGTGACCTGATATTAGAGAAGTGTGTGCTTCTCGAATTATCTTTACTCTTTCTATTTGAGGAATGCATAACTTTCCCAAATGATACAAGAGTTGGTCCTTAACATGATAATCCAATTCTTCTACTTGTTTTCCATGACTTAAAGTTGCATATACATCTTTAAAATCGATATCTTGAGCATATTGTTCAATGTTTCTTTCATGAAATACTAAATTATGCTTAAGTATAGTGGATGCATTTATGATTGGTCTGGACAACATATCTGCAGCTTTATTGTGTATGCCCTTTTTATATCTGATGACAAGATGAAACTGTTGTAGAAAACCCATCCACCTATAGTGTCTTGATTGCTGCAACTTAGTTTGTGAGTGAAAATATTGAAGTGGTTGATGATCAGTGTGTATAACCGTCTCTTTTCCCATTAAATAATGTTTCCACTTTTTCACACTCTATACTAATGCATACAATTCTTTATCATGTGTGGGATAATTAACTACTACAGAATTAAATGTGTCAGAATGATAACATATGGGTTCACCGTGCTGCATCAATACTGCTCCCATGGCATAGTCACTGGCATCTGTTTCAATCTCAAATGGTCTTTGAAGATCAGGCAGTGCTAGTACTGGTGCTAACTAATTTTTCTTTCAAGGTGTCGAAGGCTTTTTGTTGTTTGCCTCCCCACTGAAACACCTTGTTCAATCATGTTAAAGCATGTAAGGATGCTGCAATAAAGGAAAAGTTAGAAATAAACTTTCTCCAATACTGTGCTGCTCCTATGAAGCTTCTAACTTCAGTATCAAATTTGGGTTTAGGCCAGTGTACAATCACTGCAACCTTAGAGGGATCTATCTTCAATTCACCACCCCCTACAATATGCCCCAAATAATTCAAAGATGTTTTGCCAAATTCACATTTTGAGAGCTTAACACAAAGATTTTCTTTTTTCAAAACATCTAGGGTCTGCTTAACATGCTTTAAATGTTCTTCCCATGTTTTACTGAATATAAGAATGTCATCCAAATATACAATGACAAAATCATCAAGAAAAGGTTTGAGTACATCATTCATTACTCTCATGAAAGTAGCAGGAGCATTAGTTAAGCCAAAAGGCATAACCAACCACTCATACAATCTCTGCTTTGTTTTGAAAGCAATCTTCCATGCATCTTGCTCTGCAACTCTGACCTGATGATAGATACTATGCAAGTCCAACTTGGAAAAATAAACAGCTTCCTTTAATTGATCCAATAGATCATCTATGCGAGGAAGGGGATAACGATTTTTGATCAGTATCTTATTTAGTGCTCGGTAATCAATGCACATTCTCCATGAGCCATCTTTCTTTCTCACCAAGACAATTGGAGACCCACATGGTGATGTGCTAAGTCTGATGAACCCCTTCTTGAGCAGCTCCTGTACCTGCTTCTTGATTTCTGCATTCTCTAAAGCGGACAACCTGTACATTTCGATGTTAGGCAATGGAGCATCTTGCTGCAAATTAACATCATGTACTATTTCCTTTTTGGGTGGCAGACCTTTAGGTTCTTGAAATAGTGTATCATATTATGAAACAACTTTTTCTAAATTAGCTTGATGTTTAGCATCACAGCCCTCAAATAAATTGGTTTTATCAGGTTTATTTTCCTTTACAACCATCAGTGAAAATTGTTTGCATGAATTTACAATTCTTTTCATCTGCCCTGAGTTTATGAGAGTATAATTATTCTTGAGTTTGTGAGCTCTTACAATATATTCGATTCCATATTTAACGAGTTGATACTTATTCTCAGCTCTATAGAAAATAGCTTTTCTATCATACAAGTAAGGACTTCCTAAAACAATTCCACATATATCCAAAGGAACTATATCTAACTCAACCTCATCTACAAATGCTGACCCAAAAGAAAACCTAAGTTTACATTGTCTAGTCACTTGTAGCTGTGCTTTATCATATAACCAACCTAATGGATATGGCTTTTTGTGAGGTGTGGTTAGTAATCCCAACTTCTTTACAATTGCTTCAGAAATTAAATTTACATGTGAGCCACTATCAAACAAAGTATCAATCTTTTGATGCTTGGAAACAACTCTAATATGAAAAATCTCATGTCTTTTCCTCTCATTTTCTTCATTATTAGTAGATTGTGCAGAATTACTAGTAGATGCTTCAGAATTTTTACCTTTTATACATGTGGCTACAATTGTTGTTTCATCTCCTGAATCTGACCCCAAATCCTTTTGAAAAGTTGCAGCAGTCTTCTTCTTCTTGCCCTCGTACTTCTTGGGTTTCAGTTCTGGATGCAGAATCCAGCAGTGTTCATCATCATGCCCATCCTTTTTACAGTGAGTGCATGAAGATTTGGTCTTTTGTACAGTATTTGTCTTCCTCTCTTTCCATTTCTGTTTTCTTTTCTCCTTATTCTTGCTTGCAGTGGTTTTTGATGATCCCCCAACTTCTGGGTTCACATTCTTGCCTCTAGCCTCTAGATGTGTAGCTTGAACATATACCTCATCTATGCTAGTGGGATTAAACATGAGAATTGTGTGTCTTAAGTAGTTGTGTAGACCACCTATATACTTCAGTAGAGTTTCAGGTGAGTCTAAAGAAATTCCTAGAATCAAAGCTCTTTTCCTAAATTCTTGAGTGTAACTTTGTACACTTTTCCCTTTTAATTGTCGTAGAGTTTGCCAACTCATCATGGCTTGCTGCATATAGGCTAGTGGATAGAACTGTTTTTTAATTGCAGAAACAAACTCACTCCAGACAGAAAGAATCTTACCATGCTTCTTCATGTCAACTTGTGTCCTGCCTTCCCACCATACCAAGGCAGTGCCTCTAAGGCGTAGGCTGGCCAGCTGAATCTTACTACTATCTAAATCAATTTTTGCACTCTGCAATAAACATCAATCTATCTAATCCAATTATCCAGCTTCTCTGCATTCAACTCTCCATCATATATTGGTAAATCAAATTTAACATCTAATTTAATCAAAGATGTCTTCTTTTTGTTTTTAGGGCTACTAGGAGGTGTGGGAAGCTTTTCTTCTTTCCCCTTTCCTTTAGAGTGGTCATGGAGGAGAGATTCTTCTGCTCCTTTATCTCGTTTGGAGTTTGATGCATCTTCCTCTCTACCTTTCTTAAATTCACTATACATTTCCTCTACCATGGCTCTCATGGTCATGAAACTATCCATGAACTGAGGGTCTGATTCCAAGGTACTTTCTTCTGACATTATCCTCTTAGGATAGAATCTTCCAATTTCAGGGTTAGTTTCAACCAACTCTCCTTCTCCTAATTTAAGCTTTGATCTAGTTAGCATTCAATAATAAAATCCAGCACAATCTTGTCTAACCTTAGTAACCTAGAGCTCTGATACCACTTGATCTGGAATTTTTCTAGGACAAAGAATTAAAGGTATTACAAACTCATGTGCATGGATGCACCTATGTTACTTTATGCAATGGATCGATAAGATTGCAAAATATATAGACACTGAGGTAGTTAGAGAAAACATAACAGGAAAACATGTAATACAACAAGTTTAATAAGGAGTTCACCCAATACTCCTGGGCTACGTCTCCTATTCCAAATTTCAGTGGTGGCCTCTCTATTATGTTTTCAAAGCATATTTTCTTTACAACAGTGAGCTCAATTTGAGTCTCACTCAACAAATATGAATCAATAGGATTTGAGTACACAAACTCTCCTTACTCGTACTTAACCTCTACTAGTCACAGTAGTATGAGCCCAATCTGAAACTCATACATGACAGGCCTATGTCGAGGAGCTCGCTTGAACCTCTAAAGCTTTCTCAGGAGTGCACAGACTCTCTAACTCTCTTTGGCTCTGTCTGGCTTGATGCTGCCCTCAGGTCAGCTTGGCTTCTTCTCTCTGTTATCTGCTCTTAGCTTTCTGCGTCTAACTCGCTCCTCTGTGTGTGTGTGTGTCCTCTGCTTCTGTCAGTTCATGGCTTTAAAGCCAGTCTTGTTTCTGGCGGTTCGTTTCCGCTTCCCGGCGTTCTGGTTTTCCTTCCTTTGTCCATTCGAACTCCCCTGTTCTGCGTCATCATCACTGTGTAACGCTTCACAGGGAGGTGGCCACCTATTCTGCAACAGGTGAGTGTGTCAGGTTCCTTGGACACATTTCAACGGCTGTTATTTCTGTTTGCTCCAAGATGCCCGCCAAACACGAATCTTCTGCCAACTCATTGCCCACATCGGACTTCAAATCCCATGTAATCTTGCTTTACAACCTTGTCAACTCCGGTCATTTATCGGGACACACCTCCGCCGTTAATCTGGGGCCCCCAGATCCTATGGTCATTGTTCATATCGGGCGGGTAAGTAGCATGACGTTTACCCGTCTGATGCGAGCGGTTTTCTCTCTCTTCCGCCGGATGCGTGTCACTCAGTGTGTGGCATCGGGAGGGACTCGGTCAAAACTGCTTACCACCTCGAGGCCTTCTGATATCCTGCCGGTTTTATGGAATCCATGGAACCGAATTTATTACTTTTCCGCATTTCACAGCCATTTCAGGTCCGGGCACTTTGAAGCTTTCCTTCACTGAGGGGGATGCCCTGCGATATGTGATTAGCGTGCTAATCGCGTATCAGAAACCACCCATGTTTCTTAAATTAGCCTCTGGTTTTGCTAATTTGGGCCAACGCGTGTTACCATGGGCCAACGGTCTGCGCGCTCGACCGAGAGTCCTCGTTGCTCCGCGCTGATCACAATTGCAACTCTCATGAGGATTCCTTCTGATAGCTTGATCTTTCTAAGACTTGAATCTGTTTGGCATAATTTGAACGAGTTTATGAAAACTTAGAGAGTGTTTAGGATCCAATTTGAATCACCCGTTCCAGCAATGGGGCCTAGATGTCATAGGCGAGATCACTCCGAACTCTTCATAACAACATAAGTATATACTCACGGCAACCGATTACTTCACAAGATGGACTGAAGCCATCCCACTTTGGAAGGTTAACAAAGACAAGATAATATATTTTATTGATAAATTTACTATCAACAGGTTTGGCATCCCTGACGCTCTCATATTTGATAATGCTTCTTATTTTTCATCACTAAAATTGACTGAATTTGCTATCGATAAATCAATTCGCATAAGGTAGCATCAAACTATTACCCCTAGCGAAATGGAGTTGCAGAGTCCTCAAACAAAAACCTCATCCGCATAATCTGTAAATCTGTCACCGACAACCAGAGGAATTGGCACAATGCTTTAACAAACGCCCTTTGGGCCGATAGAGTCACCCCAAAAGTAGCATTAGGGAATTCCCCATACTTCCTCGTCTATGGACAGGAAGTGATTTTACCTCCCAATGTTACCCTTCCCTCTTTACATCTCTGCCAAGCCTCGAGAGGAACCCCTTCAACCTTACTTCAAAAAAGGATCAACCAACTGGTGAGGTTCGAGGAATTGAGATAATGCCATAAACAAGTTCAGGAATCACCAAATGATTGTGAAGAGATGGTTTGATCGCCATCTGGTTGGAAATAAAGATTACCAAGTCGAAGAGCTAGTCTTGAAATGGGACAAGTTGAGTGAGCCGAAAGGTAAGCACATGAAACTCCAAAATTTATGGCTGGGCCCGTTCCAAGTTGAGGAAAAAATTGGTCAAGGAACCTACAGATTAAAAACTTTACAGGGAGAAACCGAAAAACTCCCTGTTAATGGCCAGCATCTTAAGAAGTATTTCCAGTAGCCACCACATGGTGGTTACCTCCTAAGTAGGTTAGGATTTATTTTATTTGTTGTTAGCTTAGTTATATTTTTCTTTCCTTTTTTCCTTTTTTGTTTTTCGCAAAAGTTTTATCTTCCTTTTGTTTTGAACTTCAGTCTCTTTCAGCCATTTGATTTCGGTCTTTCGATTTCGTTTTCACCTTTTGTAACTTTCTTTTGATTTCCCTCATTCATCATCTTCAACATTTTGCTTCCCTCACTGGCCTGTTGATGAGTCTGCAGATCCTAAATTCATTATTACTTTGCAAGTCAAATGAACCTTTGATGAGCCTCTGAGAACTGGAAAAATCAGGGGTAAAATTCAAATCGAAGCCACTCATTGGCATCTGTTGGGAACTAGGTAGGCTCTGTTGATAACCTGGACACCCGAAGCATGTAGGGACATCTTTATAAAATGAAAAAATGTGTAACCACGGTTGGACTGGCATGGCAGAACGTTGCATTTTTAAAATCCCACCCAGACCTAGCCTATACTTGCCTATAAGGTTTGCAGTTATTCTCCATTGGTTCCACCCACCACACTAAAATTTCCAATATCTGTCATCTACAAGTAAACCTCCTTTCATGGGCTAAGCTCGTTTTCGTATATCCTGTGGCAAATTTAATTGTGCTCTAGTCCTTGTGCCCGAAACTGGAAGGACTTATTTAAAAGAAAATGAAATGTCGAGTCCTTGTGCCAATCTGGAAGGACAAGTTGCTTGGGAAGCTGGTTGGAGTAGGGACTGTTGTTGGACTCAGAGTACTGGTTGACAAAGCAAGCCCAACCTTGCTTAAGCAGTTTAAAAATATGGCATGATCCATGACTGCGCCCCATTCGATCATACTAAAGTATAGCACAAAAAATTCTTACATAGAGTGTGGATAAACATATCTACATATATTCGTCAAGCTTGATGCGTGATAAAGAGCTAAGGTACACACCTAAACAGGTGTTGACAAACCGGTGATGGCTTCGAAAGGATTTTGAAAGTATAAAACAAGTAGAGGAGGGTCAATAAATCCCATAATACGACCATTGGAGAATGCCTGTCAAAACCCTATCAGTAAGTAGAAGCTATTTGTCTTTATCCCACCTAAAGAAATTAATGTTGAAGTGGAACCCATGCTTGCCCGTCTATACAGTTTGCATTTCGAGTTTATCTTAACACCCTAATGTTCTACGGATCAAAGTTTATTTGGTAACAGAGATAATTGGTTCGCCCAGCGGTTCGCCATTTTGTTGTGGCCACAACCACTATCCAATTTTTCGAGTGTTTTTGTTGTTCCCTCCAGGGAATAGCACTTTTAGAGTTTGTTGCGGCCACAACCACCACCCTATTAAAACCTTCTCTGGGGGCAAATTTGAATGGGTTCCCTAAGAATTTTGATCTTTCTTTTCTCTGAATGATAACTGGAGTTGTCAGATGGAATTATGTATTCAAAGCTGAATGGTTCAATGGTTTAATAATTATGGTTGCAATGCGTTTTGAGATTAAAATGGAAATTGTGACTGTGCATGCCTGAAAAGTGTCATGAAATGCTTGATACTATAATTCGCGGAATCAACCTAAAGGTTCCTGAAGGTTAAATCGTGTTCGGCGTTAAAACCTCGCCTAAGATAGTAGGAGTCCGAGATCGTCGTGTGTTCGCTTCCCTGATGCCTGAACTCTATATTTCGGGGAAATTTCTTGAGGGCTCTCAGTTCACAGTACCGAATGTGAATAAGTGAAAACAAAATTCGAAAGAGATGCATCCCCACCACGCCGAAAGACTTTAACCATGTCATCGCGTGGCTATGCGTTTTGCTTTAATCATCAGTTCCCCATCGCCTAGCAAGTTTAGAGCCATCATTATGCCACGACCAAATAAAGATCACCATGCCCTCTTGAGACTTAGAGCCCGAAGGACTCATAGAGCTCCCAGTTACAGAGTCTGTCTCTTTATGAAAGTTTTAATGAAGGCAAGGTTTGTTTTTGGGCGTTTCTATCATATCTCTCAAAATCATAGCTAATGTTAATTACTTTTGCAGGCAAGGACCAAGAGAAGAAAAGTGAGGTCGGCGAGCTGATGCATAAGCATCATGAAGGGTTGCAACGAAAGATGCAAAGGGATCGTGAGATGGTAATAAAATGCGAGAAAGTAACGCAACCTTTGAATGATCATCGCAGGAATAGCATGCCTAGTCCACATGATACCTATACCAACTGGATTTTCACTGCCATGTGTTGTGGCTTTGGGACAGAATGGGGTAGGATGTCCTAAAATTCTGAGAAGACAAGAAACAAAACAGATGTTGGTATAAGAGTTCTTATGTCGCTCTGGGGACTCTAGATGACACCTCTGCACCACCGATGTCGATATTGCAAAGACATACTCCGCAAGAAAGGGATATGGAACCGCCACAGTGCATAATGGAGGCACACTCTATGTTAAGTGGAGGTACTACTGATAGCACAGATCCATCAAGTTTTTGTTGCCTTCAGATACACCTTAAATCATGCCAGATGTTCGATGATGAGCGCAGTGTCTTCATTTGCCTTCAGGGAATAACAGGGAATAATGTTCAGTTGATACAATTGCGAAGAGATGGCTTGCAGTGATTCTTCTTTCCGTCGACATCCATTCATTTCCTCCAGGAAATAAAACACTCTAGCAAATGTGGCCTCGACGTGTCAACAGTTTCATTGACCGTTCTATGTTTGTATGTTTTAATTTGTATATTGAAAAGAACAGGAAGGTGGAAAGTCATGGAAGACCGAGGGTCAGTTGTCTTGTTGCATAAGTATTACCTCTGGATATGGGTAAAGGACTTTTTTTTGGCAAAAGAGGGTTCAATTTTATTATGCTAATAAAGAACGATGTTTTGGTCAAGAAGAAGCCTTTTTCAGATTCATTTTCCTTTTTCTTTTATGTTTGGAATCAGGGTGTTTTGACTGGCATGAGGATATATATGTTTTGTTTTTGTGCATAGTGATAACAGACAGCTTATGACTAGTCTTGGTTATTCAAATATAATTCATTATCATGGTTAACTCATAAGCGGCCTCCAATTCGAAGCTATATTAAATATCAGTTGCAATTTTTATTTGTAGAAACAGGAATGTGTATTCTTGTATGAATAATTAGATTGCAATTAAACTTAAATACAACCTTGTTCATCGGTGAACTCAGTAATTGATTTGCTTGGACTTGGAATCTATATATGATGTTTAATCTCTTTTATTATGCTCCTACATAATAGATTAGAATAGTTAGAACTAGCATAAGTAGGTAGAATCAGTGTAGATAAGACTTGATACAAATAGGTTAGTTGTTTCTGCTGTTGATTTAATTGAAGTTTTCCTCCAAGAAACAATCTTTCAACACCGATAACAGTTTATGGGATCCTTTAAAACTCGTTGGAACTAGCCACTCCAAACGAAAGCAGATCTAATTGGGGTCTGCAATCGGGTTGGTTCCCTTTGTTGGCACAACGAACATTCGACGTGACAACAATACCAAAATGATCCGTAATTGAAAACTGAAGGTGATATACAAATTGCAAGTGAAATTTTATGTGTTTTGGGTAATGGATCAAGTTACTAAACACATAAACAAGTGATTTTTAACCAAATTTTACAGCCAAACAGAGAAAAATAACCATATCTGAAACACATAACACAAAACATGATAAAGGAGTTCACTCCTCTCTTGAGCTACATCTGCTAGTCCATCTTTTAATGCAGGGCCGCTTTCATTAAGAGCACAAAAGTGTGTTTACGTGGTTTTCCAATACTCAAACAGCAAAACAGATGTCTCCAATGGATCCGAGAATGTCAAAAACCCCCATCTGGGTTCTTTCTACATCTCATTTGGCCAAAAATTGAGAAATTTATGCATGTTACAAGTTTTTCCCAAATTTCATGGCTAGTCATCCTACAATTTGACCCAAATTTGCTTGAGCGCCCCAAACCCAGAACCGGCGCGCAAATCTGGCCTACAATCCCGCCCAACGGGAAAATTTGTAGGACAGTTAAATTGTACTCTAATGCCTAATTCCTAAAAAATAGGGTCACATGAGGGCCATGTGCCTAGGGGTCGATGTTTAAATTCTGCACTGAGGGCTATAAATCCGGCGCGCTCCTTTTGCTGGCGGTGAGGTCATGTGACGAGCCATAGGCCCTAGGGCTAGCTCCCACTCCAAGTGCTAAGGGTTGGCCCCCTCTCTCTCTGCACTCCCGGTTGTATGGCAGGTCATATGACCCCGGAGTTGGCCCCCTATCCGTTTATCAGTAGTTGTTCGTTGAATGGAGGGTTGTGACCAAGGGGTTGGGGCTAAGCCCTGGCCCTTTGTCCTACCCCAGACTTTAAATATAAGTCAAATCTATTGTTAACTCACATGTTGGTAGCGTAGTGGTAAAGGCCTTGGTGCTTGATGCTTGGTCTCAAGTTTGACTCTTGTGGGTTGCTCAGCTTCCATAACAAAATTGTAGACCACCCTTGGGAGGCCACGTGGTTGCCTACGGTTGGCCCACGTGGCCCTCCCCCATTGGTCCTCTAATTACATAATCAGCAATCAATTATATAATAAAATAATTTTTGAGCCAATCACAAAAGGACAAATCGCGGAAACCCATTGGCCAATAAAATTTGAATTTTTGGACCAATCAGAAGCGTCCAAGTGGAAGTGTACCACTGGCCCAAAATGTCCCCTGTCAATTCTACAGTTTTTTACTTGTTTGAGATTTCGATCAAAACACGATATCAAGAGCTACGATATCAAGTTTGAGTGAAATGAGTTGCGTTGGATTCAATCATCAAAATCTATCTGGTCGTTTAGGTTTAGAGCTCTGTCGCACACTTTGAATTTGAACACTAAATTGATCCCTTGAATCACCTTCTTTCCCTATGTAAAATAGAATAATCGAACTTCCAAATTCCAAAAGTCCCAATACAAATGAAACCAAAAACTAAGACTTGTACTGGTACTGGGGCTCAAAACCGAGAAATAAAATTTGAGGGGAGCTTCTTTTACTCGATAACCTATTCCCAAACGAAAGCCATTGCCTACTTAATTTACAAAAGACTAAAACATGAATTCCTTTATAAAACCTAACGAACCAAGTGAGTTATTTCATTGTGCGAAGGTCCTCGCAAAAACACCTCCGCACAATGAACCTCAGAATTCACATTGAAAATAATTTGACCAATAGTGTTCCCTACAAAACATACGAGGTTATGTCCTCGGCATCCGTGTTGCCATTACCTGGAATAAGTTCACTTGCACCCATCTCTTCTTCAAACCACCCTCCTGTAAAGCTCATCATACCATCGACAACATTCCCGCGGATGGAAAACTGCCAGAACCGGTGAGCAAATAACTTAGCTCCACACAATAACTTTGTTAGGATGGTTTGCTCGACGCACACGGCGTTACACTAGAGACACCTCAGATTTCTAGACCCACACGCGACATGACGGTAGAGACACTTCAGAAATTTGTTTCGCTTAACCTTCACAGCGTAGCCTAACTGCCAACTATATCTCCAGTGCATAGAAGTTTTCGTCGAAGAGATTTTCATTAAACAACAGGTCGTTTTCTTTGTTAGTGGGCACTTATATCGTTTGCTTGTTCATCTTGTCTAGAACTATTGTGTATATTGTGCATATGTAGTTTATAGTTAACTATAAGTAAATGAGATGTGTGTAAATATCCCACAATAGCAAAGTTATTGTGCGCAGCAAAGAATTTTGACATGCTATCTCCAGATGTTGTCGACAACGCAAGATGAGGTTACTTCTTATTACGCCCTGTAATGACACTGAAATGGATGTCTAATGACGCAATCAAGAATATCTGGTTACAACACATGTCTAATGGAATATCTGGTTACAACACATCCTGCTCAACTGCACCCTTTGTTTGTTATTGCAAGGATGAACCCCGGACCAACAAGTGCCCCCACTTATTGATTTATATTTATGCAGATGTGCCTTTGAATGATTTGGTTTAATTGAAGTGGAATTAATGACCTGAAGCTAATTGTCATTTCTACATTTAAACCAGAAAATAAGCCCAAGCTTGGCGTTGTAACAGGTAGAAATATTCTAGCAGGTAGTTTCGCTACTTTGTTGATGGGTATTGGTGGGTTTACTGATTACTGAATCGTTTTAACAATTCCAGGTGCATCCGTTGAAGCAAGTATGTTGATAGAAACAACAATATTGTGCAGACCTCCGTACTCGCATTCATGGCAACATAATGTCACTTTGAGTTTTATTATGTCGAGTTTTTGTTAAACACCTTTCAATTATTTTAGTTGTAAGAGATAAATAGTAATTTCAAGGAAAATAGATGTGTAAGTGCTTACCCTTTTGGCATTCTGCTCAGCGTTATCTTGCAGTTTTTGATGTTGCTCTTTCCATAAGCAATCTAGCTTGCAGAAAATCAATAGTCTTAGGATTAATAGTGCTCCACTGGCGAGGTCAGATTTGTCCTATCAGGTATGGGGAGGTCGGATTTGTCCTATCAGGTAAAACTAACAGAATTGACACTGCACCCACCTTTATAAGCTTAGCACGATTGCTTTGTGCAAATGACAAGGGATACAAAGCCATTAACGCATCCTATCTTCCTCTCTCCTCACTTGATCTCAGCATGTGGATAAGAGGGGGAATAGCACCCAATACACCAATTGAAGTCTTGTTCTCATCATTCAAGGCTAGGTTGAAGATTGCTCCTGCAGCATTTTCATGGGCCTTGGAATGGAACAATGCTCACCTTAGTATTGTTCTCCAATAACATATTCACCAATGCAGCAACAACATTAATCTGAATTGAATTCATGTATACATTGATGTCCAGAGAGACAAGAGGGTCAAAAATAACTTGGAATTACAGAGGTCGTCTTTCTCTCAACATTGGTCTGACTAAACTTCTGAAGATCAATTATTGCTTGTTCTTGCAGCGATAAACGAGATTTTTGTGTGGGTATATTTTTGCTTTCATTGTACGAAGTTTTCTTAGCTCTTCGCACAACCTTTAAACCTTTAATCAATTAAATAGCTAAAGCAGTTGAGGCAGGGACTATACTGCATAACAACTATTAATCTTGTTTTGTATTTAAGTTACCATTGAAAGGACAACATGCTATCCACATAAAAGTAAACAATGATAATAATTCTAGTATATTTTAGAACATAAAATTTATTATTAACTTAATGTCATTTTTTTTCTTACGATATCTCATATTGAATTTGATAGTCAAAAGACATGGTATCCATATAAAGATTTTAATATAGTTAAATCATATGCCTAATTAACTTGACAAATTTAAAGTCATACACCCATCACATTTTATTAGTTTTCAATGTTGGTTATATATCAACCCATTACCTCCTATATCCAAAGTTAAGCAAGACACACAAAAAATTGCATTTGACTTTCCATGTTTCTACATATAAGAGTGGTGCAATGCTCACAATTGCACAATAAATGACTTAGGGTGTAGGGTTGACAGTCCACTCACTAATAGATTTAAGGGATCATCTAAAGGCGTAGTCTAACTTATAGACAAAATAACCTTTTTCATCAAAATCTGGTGAAACAATTTCAAGCAAGAATGTGATTTTTTGTTGTATAAAATACACTTTTGAATGTATAAATGGATTCAACGCCCTAAAAAACCCTTGGGATGATCAAATTATACAAATTAAAGAACTTAAAATCAAGTTTTTAAAAACCTTTGCCATAACCAAAAAAAATGTTATGAAAAATGTCATTTCGTCTATAAGTTAAACTATGCCCCGTCTAGATTATCTTCGTAATTTGTTTTTATTGAAGATTGTATCATTAAGGTGTCCCAATTGTAATATGCATGGTCGTCATCGTGCGCTTTATCTTCTTCTAAGACAAGATTCAATGTGAAATATTTTTTAGACCTCATCAGCAAATGGTATCTTCAATTGACTTCATTGAATTCTTAGAGGATGAAAGAGCTAAAAGTTGTGCCTCTCCTCTACCTTTTGTCACGCAACCCATGCTTTCACTAGCTTTGGTGTTATCAATATATAATAATGAATTAGGTCTTGTTATAATCATAAGAAGGAGATATATAGGGTTGAATTTATATGTAATAATACTTAGTTTGGTAAATTTTTGTATAGTGAATGAAAATATATATAAAAGGAAAAGTTATTAGAGTCATTATTGTAAAAGCAACATATGATTTGGATAATGGATGAACATATGATTTGGATAGTGGATGTATTGAAGTTATTTGGAGGAGGTTATTTTAATGTACGAGGAGTTATTGTGTAATTCATCTCTATTATCTATTTAGAAGTTGTGTATTTTGGTTTATTATTATTGAACATAATCATTTAAGGACTTTTTTGCTGTAAATAAATTGTCGGGTTTGGCATTGGTAACTCCACAGATGATATTTTTCATTAATATATACAAGGAGAGGGAGACCCTTGGAATTCATATTTCATTGTCTCTTCATCTTCTTTATTCTCATATTTATAATATTCCCAATCCCTAAAGATTAGGTGTCAAAATTCCCCCCCACCTTATTCTGAAGGGATGTTGGTGATTCCAACCATAATTTTGATTCTTTCAAACTTTTCTCTTCCAAGTGCATTAGTGAATATGTTTGCACTCTTCTCATTTGTGGAACAATAGCATAGGTGAATAGTCTTGGCCTCAACATTATGTCGAATCAATTGATACTTTGTATTGATATGCTTAGTTCGATCATGGAACTTTGGGTTCTTGGAAAATTTTATTACAGAAGTATTGTCAATCAAAAAAGGAGTAGAATTCACTCATTTCTCTTGCAAATCTTCAAGAATTTTCCTAAGCCACACAATTCCCTTCGTTGCTTCTACAGTTGCCACATATCTTGCCTTTGTTGTGGAAATTGTTGGAACTGATTGTTTGTGTGACCTCCAAATGACAGCACCTGATTCAAGTCTCATAACATAACCTAAAGTAGATACCCCATTTTCTTTATCTCTCTCAAAATATGAATCGAAGTATCCAATCAAGTTGAAGTCATCCACCTGTGTATACTTGAGTCCAAAGTCTTGAGTTCCCTTCAAGTACATTAGAACCTTTTTTGCAGCAAGCCAATGAGACTCAAAAGTCTTTTGCATAAATCTAGAAAGGATTCCAACAACAAATGAAATGTCGAGTCTAGCAGTAGTCAGGTAGTTAAGACTTTCAATGAGTTGTTTGTACTTTGTTACATCCTCAAATTCATTTCCTTCTTTGGATGTGAGCTTTAAATGTTGTTCCATTGGAGTGGTTAAAGGATTGCACTCGGCCATGCCAAATTTGTTCAACAAATCTCCAATGTATTTCTTTTGAGAGAGGAATATAAACTTTGGATGTTGGGTTACTTCAATACCCAAATAGTAGTGAACATATCCAAAAGTTGTCATCTCAAAACCTTTCCTCAATTATTTCTTCACAGATGCAATGTAATTTTCACTAATCTCTATCATTAGTAGATCATCTACATACACTACAAGATATACAACAATTTTTCCAACTTTCTTGACAAATAAATTTGCATCATCAAGATCATAGTGTTTGAAATTTAGTTTCAAAAGATGCTCAGTAAATATCTCATACTAGGCTCGCGGTGCTTGTTTGAGGCCATACAAGGATTTGTTAAGATTGCATACTTTGTGTTCTTGTCCCTTCACAACAAATCCTTTTAGTTGAGACATCAAAACATTATCTTTCATATCTCCATTCAAGAAGGAAGTTTTTACATCCATTTTATGGACTTTCCAACCATTATGAGCTTCCAAGGTAAAGAGAGTCTAGATGGTAGCCCATTTTGTTGGGGGAGCAAAAGTATCCTCATAATCGACCCCTATCTTCAGTGTAAAACCTTTTGCCACGAGCCTAGATTTATGCTTGTCAAGTGAACCATTTTCATTATACTTGTTCTTGAAGACCCACTTGCAGCCAATTGGATTGGTTACCAATGGAGGGTCCACCAGCTTCTAGGTTCCATTATTTATCAGAGCATCATATTCTTTCTGCATTGCTTCTTTCCATTCATCATGAGAAGTAGCTTCTTTAAATGAAGTTGATTGGAAATTTGTAAACAAATTTAATTCACAAACACAAGAAACATCCATATCAACAATTGAATCAGAATCGTCTACATCACCTCCCTTCTCTCTAGTAGAACTTATTGTTCTTATATTTCCAACCTCATTAAGATGAACACTTTCAAGTGTCTTGGAGATCCATTTTAGAGAACTCTTTTGAGATGGCCCAGGTTATTCAGTTGACTGAGATGGGGTTGAATCAATATTTAGCCTTCCAAGTCTCTCAATCACATCACTCAAAGTGTCTTAGTGATTAGTGGTTGGAGCTTCATGAGGGGGAGAGAGTGCTTCATAAGGATATTCCATAGATTTATCTAGGATAGGGATCCCCCCTTCAAGATGTGGAATCTCATTGTCAAATTCCTGAAAATATTTTGCATGTCTGAATCTATCCAAGAGATCAAGCTGTCACTCAACAACATTGTCAATCTTGGAAGATTCAAGAAAAAATACATCTCTAGAGAGTATAAACTTCTTATTTGCTTCATCATAGAGATGATATGCTTTGGAGGTGTCTGAGTACTCCAAGAAGATACATTTTCGACTCTTTGCACCAAGTTTTTTTCTTTGTTCCGTAAGTATCAAGGCATAATAGGTGGAACCAAAAACCGTGAGATGCCTCATCAAATGAATGTGGCCATACCGCATTTCATAGGGAGTTTTACTTTTGAGAGCATGAGATGGACACATGTTCTTAATATACACTGCACTTAGAATTGCATCAGCGAAGAACATTAGCTTTTCATTTTTTTAAATGACATTAAACATACCATATTTAAGATTGTCTTGTTCATTCTTTTAGCTACATCATTATGTTGAGGATTATAAGGCATTGTTGTTTGATGTTTGATCCCATGTTGGCGAAGATAGTTTTCAAATTCATTTGAAGTATATTATTTTCCATTATCAGTATGAATAGAACCAATATGAGATTGTGTATTGTTTTCAATCCACGCATGAAAGATTTTGGAACTTTCAAAAGCTTCATATTTGTTCTTCAACATATATAGCCAACACATTTTTGTGTAGTCATCAATAAAAGTCATCATGTATTTATTTCCATTTGTAGAAGGATCAACCATAAGGCCACACAAGTCGAAATGAATCAGTTCATTCTTTCTATGTGCTCTAAAATTAGAATCATGAAATGACTGTTTGTTGTGTTTTCCTAAGATACAAGCATCACATTACTTAAGTTTCCTAGGGATGATGGGAAAACCAGTAACACCATTTCTCTTCAATAAACGGACATTATCATAGTTCATATGTTCAAATATAGCATGCCATAAGAGACTAGACGGTAGTGTACTTTTACCATACTGAGAACTATATGCAATTTTTTGTGCACAAGCAAAGGTTCCTTGCAGCTTAAAGAGTCTTTCTTGTTATATCTCAATCATGACGAGTTGTCTGATACTTTTATCACCTCAACGTTGCCATCAAATATGTGAATGGAGTGTCCTTGGTGGCAGATGTGAACCAAGGACAACAAGTTTCTCCGCAACTCTAGGAGGTAGAGAACATCATGTAGAAGAAAGTCACAGAGAGCAGACAATTTGATCATGATGGTGCCAAGTCTGCATTGCTTGATTTTTGACTTGTCTTCAAAGTAGATTGCTCCATCTATATTGTCACGGAATCCTTAAAACAAATCTCTTTGAAAGGTCATGTGGTAGGCTACTCCAAAATCAAGCAACCACACATCTTTCCATGAAGCAAGTGAAGCATTAAACAAGTCTTCAGTTACTCCAATATTGCAATGTGCCACAATACAATGAGCAGATTCTAGTGCTTTACCTTTCCCTGGATTTGGTGATTTTCCTTTCTCTTCATTTCTTTCTTGTTTTATTTTGTCCCAAGAGAGCTTTCATTTGGAAGCATCATGTCCATTTCGGTTGCAATGTACACAATGAAGATCAGGTCTTCATCCTTGGTAATGTTTTCCCCGCCTGCCTTTGTTATTCTTCTTTCCACATTCTCTTTTTCCACCTCCTCCTCTAGAAGAATCATGTGTCTAATTATTCTCTTTCTATGCAAGGCACGCGACTTTCTATGCATCTTTATGTTTAATCATTAACAATGTAAAATTATGACTAGCATTTACAAACCTCTTCATTTGTCCAACATTCACGAGAGATAAATTCAACTTATTGCTTTGTGTTCTAACAAGGTACTCAATCCCATCTTTAAACAAGTGATACTTGTTCTCATGGCGATGAAAGATGGCTTTCCTGCCATATAAGTATGGGCTTCCCAAAACAATTCCACAAATGTTAAGTGGTACCACATTAAGTTCTACCTCATCAATAAAATTTGCAGTGATGGAAAATATAAGTATGGATTTTCTTGTCACTTACAACTTGGAATTATCACATACCCAACCCAAAGGATAAGGTTTAGGATGAGGAATGGTTTCCAAATTTAATTTCTTGACATTGTCTTTTGAAATGAGATTTGCTTTTGAACCACTATCAAACAAACTATCTACCTTGTTATGTTTTATGATGATTATAATATGGAACAACTCTATTCTTTCTCTTTCATTTTGAGTTTCAATGGGTTTGCTAGAGGAACTAGTACTTGCAATTGAATTCTTACCTTTCAATCACATGGCTATGATTTTTGTTTCATCTCTGGAATCAAATCTTAGATCTTGTTGTATAGTGGCAACAATCTTTTGTTTCTCCTTATTCTTAAACTTTTTGGGTCTCATCTGAGGATGAAATTTCCAACAATGGTCTTCATCATGACCTTCTTTAGAACAATGTTTAAATATGATCTTTTCTCTTTCTTTCTTGACTGAAACATTCGTTTTATCCTTGCCTTTAAATTTCCCTTTTCCTTTTTCTCCATACTTGAATGAATTCTCACTAGTTTCTTCATAAACATTTTTACCTCTTGCCTCTAAATGAGTTGCCTATACACAAACTTCATCTAGTTTTGTAGGGTAAAATAGGATAATGGTATGTCTCAAGTAACTATGTAATCCTCCAATGTATTTGAGCAAAGTACCTTGAGAGGACAAATATGTACCCAAAATCAAAGCTCTTTTTCTAAATTCTTAAGTACATCTTTTCACATTTTGACCTTTAGCTTGCCTAAAGTTTTTCCAATCCATGATATATCTTTGCATGTATACTAATGGATGAAATTGCCTTCTTATTGCAACAACAAAGTATTTTCAAGAGGATAAAACCTTACCATGTTTCTTCATTTCCTCTTGATTTTTGGCTTCCCACCAAATAGTTGGTGCACCTTCCAATCTAAGAGAAGTAAGCTAAATTTTGGTCTCATCATCCTTGGTTCTTTGTGTCCTGCAATACACTTCAATCTGACGAATCCAATTATCTAATTTCTCGGCATCTACCTCCCCATTGTACATAGGAAATTCAAACTTAATATCAAACTTTAGCAAAGGAGTTTTACCATGTCCTTTTGGAGACTTTGGAGGTGTTTGTGAAAGTTTAGAAGAAGTAGAAGATGAGGATGAATATGAGGATGAGGATGGAGTTTAAGGTGGTCGTTTGTCACCATTCCTTCCATTCCCTTTTGGAGGCTTGTCTCCTTTTCCTCCATCTCCTTTTGGATGTTTTAAGATCTCTCCATACAACTTTGCATTTCTCTCTTCATAAGGAACCTTGACCATTTCATACATCCCAAAGAATTCTTTTCTGAAATTTCTTTCATCTTCAAACATCCCTACAGGACCTTCTTCATGTGCCATGACTATTGAAGCTTGAGGTTTGTTTGTTTTCCTTGAAACAATTTGAGATTTTGGCTCCACAATCTCTCTTTCTCCTCTTTTAAGCTTCGGCCTTGTAAGCATCAAAAAAACACTTGTAAACAAAATCAAAACTTCACAATAACCTGATGCTCTGATACCAAAATGATCTGTAATTGAAAATTGATGGTGACATACAAATTGCAAGTGAAATTTTATATGTATTTTGGGTAATGGATCAAGTTACGAAACACATAAACATGTGATTTTTAACCAAATTTTACAGCCAAACAGAGGCAAATAACCATATCTCAAACACATAACACAAAACATGATAAAGGAGTTCACCCCTCTCTTAGGTTACATCTCATAGTCCAGCTTCCAATGCAAGGCCTCTTTCATTAAGAGCTCAAAAGTGTGTTTACATGGCTTTACAATGCTCAAACAAAAAAATGGATGTCTCTAATGGATCCAGAACTGTCAAAAACCCTCATCTGGGTTCTTTATGCACCTCATTGGACCAAAAATTAAGAAATTTTTGCCTATTACATGTTTTTCCCAAATTTCATGGCTAGTCATCCTACAATTTGACCCAAATCTAGCTTGAGCTCCCCAAACCCGAAACCGGCACGCAAATCTGGCCTACAATCCCACCCGACAGACGAATTTGTAGGACAGTTAAACTGTACTCTAATGCCCAGCTCTAAAAAAAATAGGGTCACATGGTGGCCATGTGCCCAGGGGCCAGGGCTAGCTACCTCGCCCTGTCCGTTGAGCCCCCAACGACTTGCACGTGGTCTTATCGTGCCCACGGAACTCGAGGTCGGTGCTTAAATTCTCCGTTGAGGGATATAAATTTGGCGCACTCTTTTTGCTAGCGGTGAGGTCATGTGATGCACCATAGGCCCTGTGGCTGGCTCCTGCTCCAAGCACTAAGGGCTGACCCCCTCTCTCCGTGCTTCTGATTGTATGGTGGGTTATATGACCCTAGGGCTGGCCCCCTATCCGGTAATCCAATGCCGGTTCTTGCTATTGTTCATTGAATGGAGGGTTGTGACTAAGAGGCTGGGGCTAAACCATGGCCCTTTGTCCCACACCTTGGTTCTGAGGGCGCAGGGACCAGGGTTGGGGCTTAGCCCTGACCCCATTCCAAATATCCAACACGCCAAACTTTAAATATAAGTTGAATCCATGTATTGTTAAGTCACATGTTGGTAGCGCAGTGGTAAAGGCCTTGGTGCTTGATGATTTGTCTCAAGTTTGACTCTTGTGGGTTGCTTAGCCTCCATATCAAAATTTTAGGCCACCCTTGGGAGGCCACGTGGCTACCTCTGATTGGCCCATGTGGGACTCCCCCATTGGTCCTCCAATTACACTATCAACAGCCAATTATATAATAAAATATTTTTTTAGCCAATCACAAAAGGGCAAATGGCGAAAACCCATTGGCCAATAAAATTTGAGTTTTTGGACCAATCAAAAGTGGCCAAGTGGCAGCCTGCCACTAGCCCAAATGTCCAGTCACCTGTCAATTTTGCAAATTTTTACCTGTTTGAGATTTTGATCAGAACACGATATCAGGAGCATACGATATCGATTTTGAGTGAAACGAGTTGCATTGCATTCATATCACCAATATCTATCCAGTTGTTCAGGTATCGAGCTTTGATGTTGTTGGCTTGATGGGGCTTGACCCAGGTTCATAGTTAATTAGCCAAACAAATCCTTACACTACTGGCCCTTTCGACATCAGCCCGCGGGGCATGGACTGAAGTCTCACCCGAAGCAGTATGGGGGGATGTTGGAACCAATTTTCGACACCCTTAAGATGTTTAAGGGGTCTATTTAGTCCAATTGTTCCTACATTCATGCAGGTTACTTCACACACTGTTCTGACCTACGATACCTTCGCGATCTGCTATAATTGTCCTTCGCGTAGCCCTAACCAGGGGCTGAGGTGATTTCGCACTGCTATGTTAGCAATTTGTGCTATTTCCCAAAGTTACACCATGTATCTTACTTATCCTCTTATAGATGTTATTCAACTTCACGCAACCAGATACTTTAACTTACATTCACTTAATCTACACAGTTATATATGTTTGCGCACCATATAGACAACAGAAATACAATTTATACCCAATATATTCGATACAGAAAAAAGGAAATAAATACACAGATTTGATGTAAACTTTCTCTTTATTAATGCTTCAACAGTTACAAACTCGACTCGCCATGCGCACTCAGCTGCAGGGGTCCGCGCACTCAGCTGTGGACTACTAGGCCTCTATGCGCTCAGCTGCAGAGCCTTCTCCTACTCTACGACCCAAAGACTCGACTTTACCCTTAGATCTTCCGCTATGCTTCTATTCCATGATCATCCCAATTCTTCTTTTTCTTTACAACTTAGAGCCTCGCTATATTTATACAATGCCATGGTCCGCGTACCATGGGTAGATATTTCTAGCCAACATTACATTACAAAATTAAGGGTAGACAACCCTATGACTCATTTACAACTTCGAGCTCTGCGCCCACAAAATGTGGAGTCTTTACATCGGATTTACAATTTTTAGCCAAAACCTCAGCTTTAAGCCCCAAAACTTCCCTTGGGGGATCCCGTGCCCAATAGGCCCCCAACACAAACATCATGACTCACTCTCGAGTCACTCTGTCGGTGTAGAGATCTTTGCATGCAGACCTCCCAACTCTGCCTGGACTGCTACAAGGTTGGCAGTGCACTAAGCGGCTGCCTGCTACACTTCCTGGATGCGTTGTTCAGAGACCGCAGTATCTGAACTGCTTCCCTGAATCTGTTCCTACGTTCCCTGCATCTACGCGAGCTTTGCTTCAATCGAGGCGGTAATGACGAATGCTTCATCAATCCGTGGTTGTACACACGCCTTAAAAATTGCTTCCTTATGTCGCGCAGCATCTACCTGTTCCTTGAGCGCTTTTTCCTACTACATCCGTGCGAGCCTTTGTGTAAGAGCCACCATATGTGTCGTCCCTTTGACTTCGTCATACTTCTACTACAGCTCACGCGTCTCTATTTCTAAGCATTGTATGTTCGGGTTCTCCTGCAGAGTAGTGAGAACCTCGAACGACTCCTCAAAGAGCCCTGTGCAGTCTTTCACTGCACTGTTGATCTCCATTATTCCTGTTGTAATGGCACTCGCGCGCTATTCCTTCACCTCTGGCGGAGTTGAAGGTTGCACCTTCAATTGGAGCTCCACTTGAACCTTGGCGATCTCTTCCTTCACCCCGCGCACCCCCGCTACGAGTTTCCGAATGCGCGCCTCCATTGGGTCTTCTATTGGGATGGCCAACTCTGGGACCATCTGGAAGGCGTCCTCAACCACCTGCACAATCTGTCGGTTCTGCACCACTACCTCGTCGCGATGCAAGCTCAACTATTCCATATTGATTTGTTTCTCGCTAATGACCTGTAGCGCGTGACCCTCCCTGGCTCATAGTTCTGCAGTCACTCTGTCCTGCAGAACATAGGGCGTCTCCTGAGGGAGCGCAACCATGTTTATTCCAACTCCCTTAAGCACACTGACCATAGGCCTATCGGCCTTATTTTCTGTAACCAGTGCTCCCTTTGGCAACACCATAGTGTTGGTCATCCAGGCACGCAACATTTCCTTAGCCGCGGCCATGCCTACTGCAAGGCTAGTCGACAGAGTACCAGCCTGAGGAGTGCGCACCTTCAAATCTTGTATCTATTCCTGGAGGGCCCCCAACACCATCTGGTTTTCCTCCGCGAACTGCTGGAGGGCCTCCATGGTGACGTCCCGCACCGTCTCCCCTATGTCATGGAGATCCCCCTCAGTGAGGGTGATCGGGTCGAAAGAAGTCTTTGAGGCCTTCGACTTCTTCCGCGACCCCACCTACTCTCTCGAGCGTTGTCACTTTAGTTGTGTGGATGCTGTATGCGGGTCGACGCCACCTTCCTCTAGATCTGTCTCCTATTCAGGCGAAGGCAACTTTTCTCCTTCGTGCTCCTTCTCAGCTGCCCGCTACTGCTCTTCTGCTGCCTTCACAGCGTTCTGCGCCTCCTGCGCCTTTGCTGCAACTACCTCATTTCTTCTCTTCTCGGCCAACTGCGCCATCTGCAGTTTTGCCTCCTCCTTTTTCCTCTGTGCAGCGGACTTCTCCACTTCCACCGCAGAGTTGACCCGAGCATGCCACTCCAGCGGCCACGACTCAAGGGCGGTGTCCGTCGCCAGATAAGGTAGCTCCTTCCATGCCTTCGTGGGGTCCTTCCTCACCCTGATGCACACGTGATGAAAGTCTACCTTAAACTTCGTGAAGCTCTGTAGATTGTTATAAACCATGGGTGATAACCACGGCTTGCGGTTAATCCCCATTCTGATGTTCATCTCCATGAACACCTAGACTATCTTGTTATTTCGAATCCTCTACACATCTTTAGTTGCCCACAGCGAAGCATACTTCGTTGCCTCTAGAACATCCTGCGAAATCGTTGGGAACTGGCTATCCTTGGGCAATTCCCAAGCCACCAACACTATGGATAGCAGAATCCATGCATAGTGGAAAGTCTTCCCCTCCTCCTGTGCCTCGCAGCAGTTCTCCAAGAACTCTTTGCATAAGTAATCTACCCAGTTAAACTGGACCCCCTCTATGCATTGCGCGACAAGTGCAACCACCAGCGCAGGCACCTCATCCGCACGGCAATTCCGCATGACTTTCCTAGCCAATATCTGCATCGCAACTTTGACCGCAACATTATTGATACTAGAGATCGCGTACCCTCTCTTTTTCTTCTCCAGCTTGAACTTCTTCTTCATGGCCTCCGTGATGGCCAAATCATCACTTTTACCCTTGGATATGTTCGCTGGATCCTCCCCTTTGCAAGGGAGTCAGGTAATTCTGTGAATTAGATGATCCGTGATGGGGATGGGCTCCTCTAGCCACAAACACCCATCATGCACCAGGCAAAGCAGCTTCCTGATGACAAAAATAGTCACTGGGGTGCGATGGTAATGCAGCACCTAGAGCAGGTTTAACAATCATGCTTTCTCTACTCCTCACAACCACTTGTGCGGTTCCAACTCTATGACTCCTGCCGATGTGTTTTTATTCTGGCACATTAGCTACGCGGTTGCCAAATGTGGGAATTTCTCGTGGTCCACGAGATCCCAGTCTTCAAATTTTAGAACCGGCACCCGTCCTAAGTGCACTCCGTCAAAAATGATTTCATCGGGGAGCAGTGGAGTCTACAGAGAGCCCTTTCTCTCATCTAGGTCCTTGGGCACCCTTGCTTTCCCCTACCGCAGAGGAACATACGCGGGCAGCCTAGCCATAGGGTCCGCACCCTGGGTTTCTTCCTCCATTTCTTCGTCCTCCTCCTCTACCAGGATTTCTTCAAAGTATTATTCCTCCTCATCGGCTTCCAAATTGATCGCCTTCCCCTTTTCTTCCATGGTGAGCCTCATCCTTAACGGATTCCTAGGGGAAATGCGCACCAGTATCATAGGTTGTTTATCTTTCTTGGGTCTCATTGTGTATGGCGATTTAGGGATTTCTGTGACTATCTCGGTGCTTTCTGGGGCTTCAGCGGTCATCTCTCCAATATCCATGGCTTCCTCTAGCGCGGCCATACTAATATTCCACAATTCTCTCAACGGCCTAGGTAAGTGCTCAAACAATGCTTTTAACTTCAAAAGATTGAACAAATCAGGGTTCATAAATCTTTGGGCGCACAATATCTCAATTCACAAATTGCCAAGTGTTGTTTGTTGGGCAACCCTTTGCACTTTATAGCACCTTTTGAATTTGAATTCGACTGTTCCCCCCACTTTCGGTCCATTAATGCTCCCTTGGCGGCATATTTTCCCAAATATAGCCCATAAAGTTTGTCTTAAATGACTACCACCCGCTCCATTTGATCTCAAACCAAGCATCACATCGTGAACAGTGACTGGGTCACTTTCCAGCGAACCCGCATGACAGCGCATCTACCCTCGCACTATCGCAGACCTTGTGATACTTCGCTACTACGCGCAGTCCTGTCATCGTGCAGCTCTCGAGCAAAGTAGTTTTTAGTCCGCACCTCCTTTCAGCTGCTTGGAAGACTGTACTTCCTATTGCTAATCAAATGGCTGGGCCACCTGTGTATAGCTTCAAACGACTACCATTTACTTTTCTTGGGAAGCTTTTGCCATTTAATTTTACCAACTGCACCGTGCCACCATCTGTGATCTCCTTAATGACATACTGTCCCAACCAATGCATTCTGTGCTTCCCTGGGAATTGATCAAACTTACTATCATATAGCAACACCAAATCATTCACCTTAAAGGTGCACAACTTGATATGTCGATCGTGTCAGGCCTTTTCGTGTTGCTTTTGTACCTGCTGGTGGAATCCAGCCCAAAAACGTTCTTCTTCGAGCTCCTCCAACTGCATGAGCCTCTCCTCCAGGGTGTTGCGATCTGTCATACCTATGAGTGCCACTATGCCTAGACTAGGCATGATATACTCCATAGGCATTATAGCCTCTACTCCACAGACAAGCTGGAAAGGTGTTTGTCCCGTCAGTTTCTTGCATTTTGTCCTATAAGCCCATAATACTGCGAGTATGCACAGGTCCCAATCACTTCGTTGTGTATTGCATACCTTGGTCAACGCGTTGCACACCTTACTAAATGCTTCTGCGTGGATAACCTTCTATGCAATTGTCCTTCCTACGTACTGTCTTTCTAACATTAAGATCCATTCGCACATTTTTCCCCCAAACACATACTTATTGACCATCCCTTTCAACGTGAAGTTCATCTGCATCCACGCTGGTTGTTTTCCATATGCCTGAATCCACCCGGCGAGACTTTCACACGGATCATTTTGTCCATTGTATTTGTCTATCATTCGCACCCTAGGCTTCCCAAATCATGTGCACATCATCATTCTACATTCACATCAGTCGTTAATGCTCCCTTTGTGCGTACCCCACCATCTCGCGGGCGTAGCGCACAGTACCCAATTCAAGGTCTAGAAGCGTTTCTTTTCTGGCAGCTCCCTTTCAAATTTATTTAAGAAGGTATCTACCTCACTTAGGCCATCATAAGTAGGCAAGTCTCTTACTTCTGTCGATACGCAGCGCAACGACCTTGGCATCATATTACAATTAAGTGTAGTTACCTCATTTAACGAATTCTGCCACCACTCCGTCTCCTCATTCGAATCCGAAGTATAGGAGCTCTCGCGCTCCCATGCAAGCTGTGCATTCACGGTGGGATTCACCTAGTCTTGGTTTCGCGCTGTTATCTTATAGATGCAGTCCAAATCATCATTGCTTTCATAGTCGTGCATCGGCTCTATATAGCGCGATCCTTTAGCAGGGTCCAGAGGTATAACTATGCGTAGTGACTTCTTCTCAAAAATCATCTTGCGCTTCTTCAGATTAATCACCCCGTTCATGTTAGTGGCCCAATCACTTTTTAAGAGTACAAGATAGGGATTATTCTCATTAACAATCTTTATCACTTCAAAGTCTACTAGCGTGCTTGCCCCCTCAATATCTACAGTGATTCCTTGCAATCGCCCCATGGGTATTATCTTCTGCTGGTTCGTCATTCGTAGTTGAATAGGAGACCATTGCAGCGTAGGTCTCCCCATTTACTCCCATGTCTGCTTCAGCAGAACATTCACATCCGATCCTAAATCCAGAATCACTTGGTCCATTTCATATTCTCCAATTTGCACTGTTAAACTGATTTCTCTTCCCATCCTAGTCTTATTCTTTCCAACCTTTCTGACCACGCACGATTCTATTGGCGCGGTCCCAGCGCATCTATTAATGAGTTCCTGTAACCCTTTTACAGCTTTACTGTGGCACAGTAACTTCATGCATGTTTCCAGGAACGTTGTGAGCATAGGTGGGTCCATCTCTGGCTCTGGTCTATCTTTTCTTCCTGAAGTGGAGCCCTCAGCGAAGCTCTTCTTGGCTTCCATGAAGGTTTCATGAGTGCGCTCCAAGTCAAACTCCGCTTCTTTCGTCAAGGCTTTGCGAACCCAAGTACTATCTTCCGGTTGTTTGCCTTTGTCATCACCCATCTCGATTCCACTTCGGAGAATAATGTTCACATTTGGATCTTCCTCGTGTGGTTTAGACCTCATCATCTACATGTTCTGAGTCAAGGGAGGCGGTAGCACTCCTTTGTTATGTATCCTAGCTATCAGCGGAGGAAAATCTTCTGTCTCATGATCAAACAAGGTGCAATATAAACACGATGGTCCCATTAGATTCGTACAGAGCATAATGTCCTGGCCCTCAGCAATTGTAGCATATCAACTGAACACGACCTCTTCCAGGTCCTCCTCCACCTCGGCCTCATCCGTGCCCCTGAAATCCTGTTCGCGCCACTCCTGCATTCTAGTCTAGGGGACGCAATTCGAACTAAACTCTATAGGTGGGAGTTCTATCCATCATCGACTCATAGCTTCTACAAGTGTGCTTATCGTGTCCCACCGACCTACAAAAGTTACAGAACAATTGTTGCGAATTTTGTGTATACTTCTGTAACAAATGGCAGTTTTTCATAGCGTGTTTTCCTTTTATTTGAAAAATCGCACACCACAAAGCAGGCATCGCACTAGGTCTTGCTTGTGCTATCAGCCTTAACAGCATTGGTCCTCCTCCCGTGAGGTAATTTATGAACACTAGGTAGTGTTCCTTATCATGACCCTGGCCCTTGCATTTTACGCACCACACCTCTTCGTGCACTTCTAGTTAAGTTGTTCTGTCCTGTTTCAGACTCTGCATCTACAGGCATAATTTATTCAGTTGTGTATGGATCTACTGAACTCCTAAGTTAGGTTCCTACATTGGAGTCTCATGTAGCCTCATCGCGATCCCTAAGGCCTATCCCTGAGTCGTTAACTTCTGCTGCGATAGCGCTCCTTAAATCTGGCTTTAGCGATCCTACAAACCATTCGCGATGTTGTCCATCCGTCAGATTCATATTCGCTTCGTGAATCGTACACTTCAACCTCTGATCTAACTCCCAAGGAGTCTTGCCTAGTAGCATCATGATCTCTTTGAAACCAATGATCGACTGTGCTTCAGACTTCAGCCTGCTAAATTCTCTGTTTAGCGCTGCTTGAATATCCGTGATTCCCGCATTTGGATTATCATTGGAGTGCTTAATATACCAAGTCAATGCACGGTCCTTCAGAGCGCTAACCAGTGTCACTTTCTTTGTATTGTCATCTTTAACTCCTTGTGCTTCCCATATGGCTCTTACAACAAACCAAAATTGGTCTGGATCCTCATTTCCCAATCCCTTGAACATAGGCAACTTTATCGTGCCTGCCATATTAACTCGCGGTGGTGGCGGAGGTGATACGGGTGAAGATGGAGGTGAAGGCGGTGTGGGTGGGGGTGGTATTCGTGGAATTCTTTGTCTTATCAAATGGATTGCACTTTGCAGAGAGATCTTCGCAAGCTCTTCCTTGTCCCCTCACGGAGGTGAAATCAAGGGGCTAGTTTCTAGTCCCTCATTTCCTTCGTTCCTATTTTGCGTAACCCCAAACATCAAGTTAATTACATAACCCTATTTTTGCACAATAACATCTTAACCCAAGTATTCAAAGACTTTACGTACTTACCTCACAGTCCTTTAAGAAAGCGTCGTTCTGCCTCACTGTAGCTAACTGAGGTGTCAACTGCGAACTTAGCAATGAATCCTCCTATAATTCGATTGAGCTAGTGATAAACAGTGTGTTCGATCTTATTCTCTGATGCTTCCAACCTTCGTACTAATTCTGGGGTCCACACAGTAGGGTTGTCGAGTTTCCACCTTCCTTGGCTATCTTCTAGCTTCGCGATCCACTCGTACAGTTCAGTAGGGAAAGACGCGAAGAAGATTTCATGGATCTCTGTGTACAGGTAGCAGTCTAACCACTCTTCTTCTGTTAGTCGCGGGTTCCTATTCTCTTGCGCCGCGAACTCGTGAATTCTTTTGTCCAACCAACCTTCAATTTCCTTCTTAGTTTGATTCCAATGATATGTCATCAGACATCTATATGCATATTTTGGTCCCGAAAACAAAACCATTTGTTGGCTTGATGGGGCCTGACCCAGGTTTGGAGTTAATTAGCCAAACAAATCCCTACACTACTGGCCCTTTTGGCATCAACCCGCGGAGCGCGGACTGAAGTCTCACCCGAAGCAGTATGGGGGGATGTTGGAACCAAGTTTCCACACCCTTGAGATGTCTGAGGGGTCAATTTAGTCCAACTGTGCCTACCTTTGTGCAGGTTACTTCATGCACTGTTCTGACCTGCGATACCTTCGTGATCTACTATAATTGTCCTTCGCGCAGCCCTAACCAGGGGCTGAGGTGATTTCGCGCTACTATGGCAACAATCTGCGCTATTTTCCCAAGTTACACCGCGTATCTTACTTATCCTCTTATAGATGTTAGTCAACTTCGCGTAACTAGATAATTTAACTCACATTCACTTAATCTACACAGTTATATATGTTCATGCACCATATAGACAACAAAAATGCAATTTATACCCAATATATTTGATATAGAAAACAAGAAATAAAGACACAGAATTGATGCAAAACTTCTCTTTATTAATGCTTCAACAGTTATAGACTCAACTCGCCCTGCGCACTCAACTGCAGGGGTCCGGGCACTCAGCTGCAGACTACTGGGCCTCTGCGCACTCAGCTGTAGAGCCTTCTCCTACTCTATGACCCAAAGACCTGACTTTACCCTTAGATCTTCCGCTATGCTTCTATTCCATGATTATCCCAATTCTTCTTTTTCTTTACAACTTAGAGCCTCGCTCTATTTATACAATCCCATGGTCTGTGAACTATGGATAGATCTCTCTAGCCGACATTACATTACAAAATTAAGGGCAGACAACCCTATGACTCATTTACAACTTTGTGCTTCACGCCCACAAAATGCGGAGTCTTTACATCAGATTTACAATTCTTAGCCAAAACCTGGGCTTTAAGCCCCAAAACTTCCCTTGGGGATCCCGTGCTCAACAGACACACACTTTGAACTTTAAGCACTAAATTGATCCCTTGGATCACCTTCCTTCTCCACGTGGAATAGAATAATCTAACTTCAAATTCAAAGAGTCTCAATACAAATGAAACCAGGAACTGAGACTTATGCTGGTACTTGAGCTCAAAACCGAGAAATAGAATTCGAGGGGAGCTTGTTTTACTCGATAACCTATTCCCAAAAGGAATTTGTTTCCTACTTGATTGAAAAAAGACTAGAACATGAATTCCTTTGTAAAAGCTTTAAATTTATTCCCTGACGAACAAAGTGCATTATTGCATTGTGTGAAAGTTGATTGTGTGCAGGTCCTCCGCACAATGAACTTTAGAATTCACATTAAAAATAATTTAATTGGTGGTGGTCCCTACAAAACATACGAAGTTATGTCCTTTGCATCTGTCTTGCCATTACCTGGAAGAATTTCACTTGCACCCATCTCTTGATCGAACCACCCTCTTATAAAGCTCATTATACCATATACAAGATTCCCGAGGATGTTAAATCCTAATAGTGGATTATTGAATCATTTTAACAATTTCAGGTTCATCCGTTGAAGCAAGTGTGTTGATAGCAACAACAATATTGTGCAGAGCTCCATATTCGCATTCATGGCAACATAATGTCACTTTGAGTTTTATCATGTAGAGTTTTTGTTAAACAACTTTCAACGATTTTAGTTGTAAGAACTAAATAGTAAGTTCAAGGAAAATAAATGTGTAAGTGTGCTTACCATTTTGGCATTTTTCTCAGCGCCATCCTTTGTAGCTTTCAATGTTGCTCTTTCCATAAGAAATCTAGCTTGCAGAAAATCGACAGTTTTAGGATTGATAGTGCTCTACTGGTGAGGTCAGATTTGTCCTATTAGGTAAGACTAACAGAATTGACATTGCACCCACCTTTATAATCTTAGCATGATTGCTTTGTGAAAATGACAAGTGATACAAAGCCATTAACACATCATGTCTTCCTCTCTCCTCACTTGATCTCAGCATGTGGATCAGAGGGGGGAATAACACCCAATACACCAATTGAAGTCTTGTTCTTGTCATTCAAGGCTAGGTTGAAGATTGCTCCCGCAACATTTTCCTGTGCCTTGGAATGGAACAATGCTCACCTTATTATTGTTCTCCAACAATATATTCACCAATGCAACAACAACATTAATCTGAATTCCTGTATATATTGATGTCAAGAGAGGCAAGAGGGTCAAAAACAATTTGGAATTATAGAGGGTCATCTTGCTCTCAACATTGGTCTGACTGAGCTTTTGAAGATCAATCATTGCTTGCTCTTGCAGTGATAAATGAGATTTTTGTGCAGATATATTTTTACTTTCATTGTATGGAGTTTTCTTTGCTCTATGCACAACCTTTAATCAATTAAATAGCTAAAGCGGTAGAGGCAGAGACTATGTTGCATAAAAGTTATTAATCTTGTTTTGTATTGAAGTTACCATTAAAAAACAACATGGTATCCACATAAAAATAAACAATGATAATAATTCTAGTATATTTTAGAACATAAAATTTATTATTAACTTAATGTCATTTTTTCTTAAGGTGTCTCATACTGAAGTCGATAGTCAAAAGACATGGTATCCATATAAATATTTTAATCTAGTTAAATCATATGCCTAATTAACTTGAAAATTTTAAAAATCATACACCCATCACATTCTATCAGTTTTAAATGTTTGTTATATATCATCCCATTACCTCCTATATCCAAAGTTAAGCAAGACACAAAAAAATTGGCATTTGACTTTCCATGTTTCTACATATAAGAGTGGTGCAATTGTGAGCATCGCACAATAAATGACTTAGGGTGTAGGGTTGACAATCCACTCACTAGTAGATCTAAGGAACCATCTAAAGTCATAGTCTAACTTATAGACGAAATAACATTTTTCATCAAAATCTGGTGAAACAATTTCAAGCAAGAATGTGATTTTTTGTTGTATAAAATACATTTTTGAATGAATAAATGGATTCAACACTGTAAAAAACCCTTGGGATGCTCAAATTATACAAATTAAACAACTTAAAATCAAGTTTTTAAAAAACTTTGCCACAACTAGAAAAAATGTTGTGAAAAATGTCATTTCCTCTATAAGTTAGACTATACTCCATCTAGATTATCTTTATAATTTGATTTTGTTTAAGATTGTATCATTAAGGTGTCCTAATTGTAATATGCATGGTCGTCATTGTGTGATTTACCTTCTTCTAAGACAAGATTCAATGTGAAATATTTTTTAGACCTCGTCAACAAATGGTATCTTCAATTGACTTCATTGAATTCTTAGAGGATGAAAGAGCTAAAAGTTGTGCCTCTCCTCTACCTTTTGGCACGTAACCCATACTTTCACTAGCTTTGTTATTATCAATATATAATAACGAATTAGGTCTTGTTATAATCATAAGAAGGATATATATAGGGTTGAATTTATATGTAGCAATACTTAGTTTGGTAAATTTGTGTGTAGTGAATGAATTTTTTTTTTTATTAGAGCCATTATTGTAAAAGCAACATATGATTTGGATAATGGATATATTGAAGATATTTGGAGGAGGTTCTTTTAATGTATAAGGAGTTATTGTGTAATTCATCTCTATTATCTATTCAGAAGTTGTGTATTTTGGTTTATTATTGTTGAACATAATCATTTAAGGATTTTTTTATTGTAAATAAAGTGTCAGGTCTGGCATTGGTAACTCCTCGAATGATATTTTTCATTAAGAAATACCAATAATATATACAAGGAGAGGGAGACCCTTTGAATTCATATTTCATTGTCTCTTCGTCTTCTTTATTCTCATATTTACAATATTTCCAATCTCTAAAGATTAGTGTCAACATCTCTTCCCCCCCCCCCCCCCCCCCCCCCACCAATCTGAAGGGATGTTGGTGAGTCTAAGCATAATTTTGATTCTTTCAAACTTTTCTCTTCCAAGTGCATTTGTGAAGATGTTTGAAATCTACTTGTTTGTGGAACAATGGCGTAGGTGAATAGTCTTGGCCTCAACATGATGTTGAATCAAATGATACTTTGTATTGATATGCTTAGTTTGATCATTGAACTTTGGGTTCTTGGAAAATTTTATTATAGAATTATTGTCAATCAAAAGAGGAGTAGACTACACTTGTTTCTCTTGAAAATATTCAAGAATTTTCCTAAGCCACACAATTTCCTTCGTTGCTTCTGCAACTGCCACATATCCTGCCTTTGTTGTGGAAATTGTTGGAATTGATTGTTTGTGTGACCTCCAGAGGACAACACCTGATTCAAGACTCGTAACATAACCTAAATTAGATACCCCATTTTCTTTATCTCCATCAAAATATGAACCAGAGTATCCAATCAAGTTGAAGTCATCCACCTGTGTATACTTGAATCTGAAGTCTTGAGTTCCCTTCAAGTACATTAGAACTCTTTTTGCAGCAAGCCAATGAGACTCAAAAGTCTTTTGCATAAAACTAGAAAGGATTCCAACAACAAATGAAATGTTGAGTCTAGTAGTACTCAGGTAGTTAATACTTTCGATGAGTTGTTTGTACTTTGTTGCATCCTCAAATTCATTTCCTTCTTTGGATGTGAGCTTTAAATTTTGTTCCAATAGAGTGGTCAAAGGATTGCACTCAATCATGCCAAATTTGTTCAACAAATCTCCAATGTATTTCTTTTGAGAGAGGAATATAAACTTCAAATGCTAGGTTACTTCAATACCCAGATAGTAGTGAACATATCACAAATTTGTCATCTCAAAACCTTTCCTCAATTTTTTCTTCATGGATGTAATGTAATTTTCATTAATCCTTGTCATTAATAAATCATCTACATACACCACAAGATATACAACATTTTTTCTAACTTTCTTGACAAATAAAGTTGCATCATCAAGATCATAGTGTTTGAAATTTAGCTTCAAAAGATGCTCGATAAATTCCTCATACCAGGTTCGTGGTGCTTGTTTGAGGCCATACAAGGATTTGATAAGCTTGCATACTTTGTTTTCTTGTCCCTTCACAAAAATTCCTTTTAGTTGAGACATAAAAACATTATCTTTCGTATCTTCATTCAAGAAGGAAGTTTTTACATCCATTTGATGGACTTTCCAACCATTCTGTGCTTCTAAGGTAAAGAGAGTCTAGATGGTAGCCCATATTGTTATGGGAGAAAAAGTATCCTCATAATCAACCCCTTTATTTTGTGAAAAAACTTTTTCCACGAGCCTAGATGTATGCTTTTCAAGTGAGCCATTTTCTTTATACTTGTTCTTGAAGACCCACTTGTAGCCAATCGGATTGGTTCCCAATGGAGGGTCCACCAGCTTCCAAGTTCCATTCTTTATCAGAGCATCATATTCTTTTTGCATTGCTTCTTTCCATTCATCGTGAGAAGTAGCTTCTTTAAAGGAATTTGGTTGGAAATTTGTAGACAAATTTAATTCACAAACACAAGAAACATCCATATCAACAGTTGAATCAAAATCATCTACATCGCCTCCCTTATGTTTAGTAGAACTTCTCATTCCTATATTTCCAACGTCATTAGGATGAACACTTTCAAGTGTCTTGGAGAACCATTTTGGAGGAATTTTATGAGATGGCCCACGCTATCCAGTTAACTAAGATGGGGCTAAATCAAGATTTAGCCATCCAATTCTCTCAATCACGTCATTCAAAGTGTCTTCTTGATTAGTGGTTGGAGTTTCATGAAGGCAGGAGATTGTTTCATAAGGATATTCCATAGATTTATCTAGGAGAGAGATTCCCCCTTCAAGATGTGGAATCTCATTATCAAATCCCTAAAAAGATTTTGCATGCCCAAATCCATCCAAGTGATTAATCTGCCACTCAAAAACATTATCAGTCTTGGAAGATTCAAGAAAAAATACATCTCTAGACAATATAAACTTCTTATTTGCTTCATCATAAAGATGATATGCTTTGGAGGTGTCTGAGTACCCCAAGAAGATACATTTTCGACTCTTTGCACCAAGTTTGTTTCTTTGTTCCTTAAGTATCAAGGCATAATAGGTGGAACCAAAAACCATGAGATGCCTCACCAAATGAATGTGGCCATACCATATTTCATAGGGAGTTTTATTTTTGAGAGCATGAGATGGACACATGTTCTTAATATACATTGCACTTAGAATTACATCAGCCCAAAACATCAACTTTACATTTTTTTTAAACATCATTAAACGTACCATATTTAAGATTTCCTTGTTCATTCTTTTAGCTACATCACTCTGTTAAGGATTACAAGGCATTGTTGTTTTATTCGATCCCATGTTGGCGAAGATAGTTTTCAAATTCATTTGAAGTATATTTTTTTCCATTATCAATATGAATAGAACCAATATGAGATTGTGTATTGTTTTCAATCCATGCATGAAAGATTTTGGAAGTTTCAAAAGATTCATATTTTTTCTTCAGCATATCTATCCAACACAATTTTGTGTAGTCATCAATAAAATTCATCATGTATTTATTTCCATTTGTAGAAGGAAAAACCCTAGGGCCACACAAGTCGGAATGAATCAGTTCATGCTTTCTATGTGCTCTAGGATGAGAATCATGAAATGACTATTTGTTGTGTTTTCCTAAGATAAAAGCATCACATTACTTAAGTTTCCTAGGGATGGAGGGAAAACCAGTAACACCATTTCTCTTCAATAAATGGACACTATCATAGTTCAGATGTCCAAATATAGCATGGCATGAGAGACTAGATGGTAGTGTAATTTTATCATATTAAGAACTATATGAAAAGTTTTGTTCACGAACAAAGGTTCCTTGCATCTTAAAGAGTCTATCTTCTTCTATCTCAGTCATGATGAGTTGTCTGATGCTTTTCTCACCTCAACCTTGCCATCAAACATGTGAATGGAGTGTCCTTGTTGGCAGATGTGAACCAAGGACAACAAGTTTCTTCGCAACTCTGGGAGGTAGAGAACATCATGTATAAGAAAGTCAGGGAGCGCAGACAATTTGATCTTGATAATGCCAAGTCTGGATTGCTTGATTTTTGGCTTATCTACAAAGTAGATTGCTCCATCTATATTTTCACAGAATCCTTCAAAGAAATCTCTTTGAAAGGTCATGTGGTAGGTTGTTCCTGAATCAAGAAACCATTCATCTTTCCATGAAGCAAGTGAAGTATTAAACAAGTCTTCAGTTACTCCAATATTGCAATGTGCCACAATATAATGAGCGGATTCTAGTGCTTTACCTTTCCCTAGATTTGGTGATTTTCCTTTCTCTTAATTTCTTTCTTGTTTGATTTTGTCCCAACAGAGCTTTCATGTGGAAGCATCATGTCCGTTTCGATTGCAATGTATACAATGAATATCAGTTCTTCATCCTTGGTAATGTTTTCCCCCCTGCCTTTGTTATTCTTATCCCTGCATTCTCTTCTGCCACCTCCTCCTCTAGAAGAATCATGTGTCTAATTCTTCTCTTTCTATGCAAAGTACAAAACTTCTTCAAAAGACTGAGCATTTATCTTCTTCTTCCCAAAATCTTTCTCTCTTTCTACAAACTTCTCCACAAGAGAGTCAAAGGAAATCTCCTTAAGTTTGCCACTAGCTTGTAATGATTCAAGATAATGAGAATATGTGGGATATAGTGCCTTGATGAAAGTTGTGAGAGGAACATATATTTTAAATTTGGTAGCTTCTATATCATGCATAATGGCTCTTATTTCAAAGGCTAGGGCAATGGGATCATCATCTTTCAATTCAATATTGAAGAGTTTGATCATTAATTGGACTACTTCAAGCTCAGAATGTGAGTCATGTAAGTCTTTCAGCTTCTTTAAAGCTTCAAAGGCATTTGTAAATGGTGTAATGTGATGACTCACCTATTCATTAATTGATGTAGAAATCAAGGCATGGGCCTTTCTATTCGTGTTCTCCCATATGGCGAGCTCTTTATCAGATGTGGCATTTTCAAGTGGATTCTTTACTTCTCCTTCACATGCTCCTTTCCACAATTCATTGAAAATGAGGGTATGCTTTATCTTTTTGGACCATTCATGATAGTTCTCTTTTGTAGAGAGATCTACTCCAACTATGGAGATGAGTGAATGTATTACTAAATGAGATTACAAATTGTGCTTTGAATAGCTAAAATTTTAATATATGTTTCTTGAAAATAGCAGACTAGCCTACAACTTTGTCTTCAAAATAACTCAAAAACAATGCTTCAAATATCAACCAACACATTTCAGTGCAGCCATATATATATGTATCATCGCTCCATCACATATAGAGATTTAAAGCACACATATAAACCAAGGCATATGGAGACAATGCATACATTCCATGGTATATTTAAATAGAACATTGCTCGCTCACTACTCAAAGTACACACGCCTGCTCACTAAATAGAATGACTACATATTAAATAGAACGACTAGCAAATACATACCATCATACCAATACATACGACAACGCATATGACCTTCATGGCGTTCAATTAAAGTGCGACCAATATAAAACTTAAACGTTGCTAGAATATAATATGAATGCGCATACCAAGTTTTATCCAACAATGAACCAGAGTTCAGGACCAGCGTTCATGTCCAACGGACCAACGTTCGGAGAGGACTTTAATCATCGAGAATTGCTCCAACATTCAATAATAAGCATAGAGACGTATTAGTAAAGATTTAATCAACACTCAGGGAATAGATAGGCATTCCCACACAGAGATACGACTCCACTATTCCAACGCACGGACTTCAAAACACACAGAACTCAATGCAGCACAAAATTAGCTCATGATTCAACACATTTCTCCACATCTTTCACGACTAGGCTCACAACTCAACAGGATCAATGCACATATGTATCACAGGCATGCATCATTCAATGTTTCCTTCCAATGCACATAACTCACACTCCAAGTTTTGTAGAGGGATAGAGTAACACCAGTGATAGAGCAGGGACAACTTTAAGGAAAATAATAAGAGTTATAGAAGATGAGAGACAAATTTAAGACCTACTCTTTGATACCATGTTAGACCATGCATTGGTAACTCCACGAATTATATTTTTCATTAAGAAAGATCAATAATATATAAAAGGAGAGGTAGACCCTTCAAATTCACATCCTAGTGTCGTTTTGTCTTCTTTATTCTCATATTTTCAATATTCCCAATCCCTAAAGATTAGGTGTCAACATAAATAAAATAGGAGAATGTGAAGATGAAAAGACCTTTAGAAAATGTAACAAGGGTCACAACATTGTATTGTATATATCCAATTGCATGTTGCACATTAACAAAATTCACATGTTGGAGTTACCCATCCTAGCCTAATAGTGGTAGCAAAGCCAAATTTGAGGCACTTATGACCAGTGTATATCCTTTCTTTGCTTGTAGATATATGTGCCCCTCGTCGTATCTATTGCTGCATATGGTTCAAAGTTTGGAAATTCATTTCCATTGCCATACTACTCCAAATTGAGCAAAAATTTAAACAGAAGAAGCAATAATTTGGATCTGTGAATCCTTCATAGTAGAAGTAAGGAAAGGGCATCCTTAAATTGCAGACAAAGGACAGAGCCAGGGTGGACCACCCCAAGACAGCTCATCGAATAAGAAAACAAAAAATGGTAATGGGAATCCCGTCAAAATATTTGACCACTTCACTATGGACCTTACACCATCACCAAGGTTGTGCATGATAATGCTTTTGAGCTAAGTATCCCTCCATTCCTTGGCCAACGCCCAGTATTCAATGTGGACCACCTTCGACCATACTTTCCACCATTGTTGGACACATTAGAAATCGCAAAGTAGTTTACACCACTAGATCTCAACCCAGATTGCATTGAATAGGCCACAATTGGTCAAATCGTGGACACACATATTAAGGGCACTCACCAACAAAGGATCCAACTATATTGGGTTGTCAAAGCAGTTCAACTCTTGCACCAAGGCAAGTGGTTCACCAGGGGCCAATTTCAACAAAATTTTCCCCATGTCATGGAGGTACTCAATGCAATGAAGACCATTTCTTCCTAAGGGGGGAAGACTGATATAGGTGGATATCAGTGGCCACCCACCTATTCCACTAGCTCACGGCATGATTTTTCTATTTTGATGTTTTCTAATTTTAGCAATTCTGAGGTCCTGAACTTCCAAATACGTTTTGAGGGAAATGGGTCGACAACAATCATTTATTATTATCGACATTTAAAAAATGTACTTCTCAAATAGACCTTTCTAAAGAGCTATTTTGTGTGCCAAATGAATATTGTATTCCAAAGTTATGACCTTGGGAAATTAATGTTCCAATTTACCCCACCGGGCCCAATAGCCTTTGGCGCTTCATCTCCTAGGATTAGTTTTTTGGATGTTTAAGGTTTCTCGCTATTTATTTATGATAGAAAGGCATATGAGCCTCATTGTAACATAGTTAAGGAAGGCGTGTAGCCATCACATCTCTTCTTAGATATAAGCTACCACTGTTGAAGCTAGATTGGTTTCATTTTGCATGTATACAATTTTAGCATTTTCCATTTATTAATTGAATTAAAGTTTCATTATATCTTTGTGTTTTGGTTATAAATATATATTTCATTTCACTCCCTTCATAAATTTGGTATTAGATAGTTTTTATATTTCCCTATTTCTTTGTGCATGTCCCCATCGAGGTTAGGGTATAAGTAGTTGGGAATCGAATTGCTTGAGCCCTTGTACAACCATCCTCGCTGACCCCAACGGCCTCCCATGGCAGAAGAAAAAAAAGATAAGGGACTAGGAGATTCCATCAAATTGTTGCTTGAAGAAGCCCTCAAGTGACAAGGGAACAAGATGATGGACCATTTTTCTCAAATCCTTTGACAGATTCCCATAGATAATGCATCTTCATCTAGTGGACACTTTGGAGGTACCACCCCCTTTAAGGTGTAAGTTAATTTTTATATTCCTATATTTGAAAGCTAAATAAATGTGGATGCTCTAGATAAACAGTTGAATCTTCTTGAAGGGTATTTTTCAGTCCACAAATTTTCTGATAGAGAAAAGGTTACCTTTCCACTCCTTAAGGTCGTCCCCCATGTCAAGGACTAATGAGAAATTTACTGTTGCTATAGAGGAATCTGCACTATTTTCAGTCGCACCCACTTAGGAATCTTTTAGGAATAATTTTAAATAACAATATTACCATGTTGGAAGCTACAAGAATTAGTGCATGATATGGACCACACTACAGCAGAAAAGGGAACAAGCGGTGCAAAGTTGACAAATATCCTTCATGCCTTGCACACCAAGTTGGGTATCGAAGACTCTAAGTGACATTTGGTGTGCAAGAACTATGGTTGTCTACATGGATACATCCAAACATAGATGGAGTTCCTGGACATCTCCTCGCTTAGCGCAACATACCGACATGTTGTTAAAATTAAGTGAAAATTTAAACAGAGGAAGTGAGACTTTATATCTATGAATCCTTCACAATAGAAGCAATGAAATGGCATCCTTAAACCGCAAAACAAAGGATAGAGCGAGGTGGAGCACCCGAGGATAACCCATCAAAGAAAAAAACTAAAAATGGTAATGGGAAGACGAAAAAAGACACATGAAAGTGGTGTGAGTTCCACAAGATCCCTACTCAACACCAATGAATGTTGTGCAAAGAAGTTGTTGGTGTCCAAGCTAAAAGCTTCAAAGTTAGATGCAATTTTTAACTCTGAACTAGACCTAGATAAAGGGGAAACATATCATTTATGTGGAAACCAGGTCCACCGCTGCCACCACCAAGGTCCATCAAAGTGAGCTCGAAGATTCGGAGGAAGGTGAGCACCTATTTCACTCACAAATATGGGTGAAGGGTGATCCATTGTGTTTCTTGTCGATAGTGGGCATCAAAATAACCTCATGTCAGCAGAGATTGTTAAGTGGTTGGGCCTAGTGACAACACCACACCCACATCCATACAGAAACAAGTGCCTCTACCAAGGGAAATATGTTTGTGTCAACAAATAGTGTCGCCTGCACTACATCATCAAGCTTGTCAAGGATGAGGTATTGTGTGATGTTACTCCCCTTGAAGTTTGTGATGTTCAATTAGGCCAACCATACTTGTGCAAGTATCATGTTATATATTAGTATATACATCGCAGTGTTATTATTACTTTTGGCAGACAACTATACACGATACCATAGGTGGTCTCACCTATTGCCATTTCTTTGATCTTTGCAAAGCAATGCAGTAAGGTCATCTCCTAGACTAGGAATTTTTTCTTCTTCCTGATTCGCTCTTAAAGTAAGAAGAATATTGTGGCCACATCCATGGCCTCCACATGTTCAAAATAGCAACAAGAAATGCTAAATATAGAAGTGTTAAAATTAGCATTGCTATAAATAGCATTTCGGGATACATTCCAATTTTAGTTAGTCCCTAACTAAAATTGAGAATTAAAATTAAAATTTGATCTTAGTAGTTGTTTGAAAAATAATTAATTAATTCATCTTGCGTTAATTACTTGGATAAAATCAAACATGAAGTCTATGTGGAGAAATGCAATAGTTATTCCTTTGATTGAGGAAGTTATCCCTTAATTAAGGAGATAAGGTTGAGTTGTATTTTTGAGTTGTAATTAGTTAGCTCAGTCAACTGAGTTAAGTCCAGTTAGATTAGTTCCAACAGTTTGTGGAACTGATTGTGAGTTTAGTTAGTTAATGTTATGCTCTTAATCCTGCAAGACGATACCAGAATACCCAATATGCGAGAAAATATACCCAGAACATAGAACAAGAGCAATAACAGCAAGTATTTTATTATTCAGAAAGCAAAGTTTACTTGCCTCTTCGAGGGGGCAACCTCCAATAGAGCTAAGCTTGATTACAAAATAAGACACGATGCTCCTCGCAGGGAGTCTCTATCCTTTATATAGGATTCATACATGCAATACCATGGGGCAATACCATGGTTCTTATTAATACCATCTATTTAATACCATGGCCCATTTGCAACTAACTGTGGTCCCATCATTAAATGCGGGTTAACCACTTACAATTATTAATATGGGCTTTATTGACTCTTTACTTAACTATAACTATGACTCGATCCTATTACATAAATAAGGGGGTTAGGGTGGGACCCTAACATGCCCTCCCCCATAACAATAGCATTGTCCTCAAGGCTGAAGCTACGGAAAATGCTAAAGAATAGCGGCTGGTTCCCAGGTTGCATGTTCCGGAGAGGTGTCTTTCCACTTGACGAGGACTTCCTTGATCATGCAGCCACGTAGGTGTCGTTCTCTTCTATCCAGGACCTGTTCAGGTTGGAGCTAGATTGACCCTTCTTCATCCAGTTCAGGTAGACTGGTTTGAATTCTGCAATTGTTCCCAATCACTTTCTTGAGGCATGAGACATGGAAAACTGGATGGATTTTTGTAGTGGGTGGCAAAGCTAGCTTGTAGGCCACTTCTCCAATGCGTTGAAGTACTTGATATGGTCCATAGAATTTTGGAGCTAGTTTCTAACAACCATTGTCTTTGAGTAATGTTTGCTTATATGGTTGCAGCATCAAAATAACCTGATCCCCTTCTTGAAATTGGTGTTCTGAGTGATGTTGATCTACCTGTTGCTTCATGCGGTTTTGAGCTTGATGAAGATTCTCTCTAAGATGGGCAAGCATGGTTGTGCGGTTCTGTAGGAGTTGATCCACTGCTTGTACCTTCAAGAACCCCTTGATATAAGAAGTAGGGGAAGGAGGGAGTTGACCATAAACTGCTTCATATGGAGTCATTTTGGTGGTGGCATGATAGTTGGTGTTATACCACCATTCAGCTAGAGGTAACCACTGTACCTAGAGATGTTTCTTTTCTGAAGTGAAACACCTAAGGTAGGTTTCCAGACATTTTTTGACTACTTCAATTTGACCATCAGTTTGTGGATGATAGGAAGTACTGAGTTTTAGTTGGGTACCTTGTAGCTGGAAGAGTTCCTGCCAAAAATTACTAGTGAAGACCGAGTCACGATCAGACACAATGGAAGTGAGCATGCCATGTAATTTGAAGATCTGATCCATGAAAGATTGAGCAACCAACGTCGATGTAAAAGAGTGGGGTGGGGCGTAAAAATGAGCATACTTAGAAAGTTTGTCCACAACCACCATGATGACTAACTTGTTTCCTGACTTTGGAAGACCTGTAATGAAATCCATAGAAACCTCTGTCCATATTGATGCCGGAATGGGCAATGGTTGTAATGTGTCTGGTGCTTTGACTGTCTCTCCTTTGTTGCGCTGACAGACGTCGCATTCAGCTACAAAAGTAAGAATTTCCTTTTTCATGCCTGTCCAAAAAAATGATCTGCGAGTGCGAGCATACGTCTTCTGAAAGCCTGAATGTCCTGCAGTGGGAGATGAGTGCAACTCCGCCAAAATGCGGCTTTTGAGGGTGGATGTTGGTGATATTACAACTCTGTCCTTGTAGCGAAGAATCTCATCCTGCCACGAGTAGCCCTCGGTGGAATTTGGATCCACCTGCAATTGAGTAATGAGTTGGGAGAGCCCGGGATGTGAAAACCATTCCTTGTGAGCCTCTTCAATCCATTCTGGAATGGGAAGGGAAATTGCGAGCAAGGTACTTTCCTCCTCAAATTGGTGAGATAATGCATCTGCTACAATATTTTCGTGCCCTTTCTTGTAAATTATCTCATAATCATATCCCAGCATTTTGGCGAGCCATTTATTTTGTTGTGGTGAGGATAGGTGTTGCTCCAAAAAATATTTAAGGCTTTGATGGTCTGTGTGGATTTGGAAGCGTCGCCCCAATAAGTAAGGTCGCCAGGTATCTACTGCTTGTAGGATGGCCACCATCTCCTTCTCATAGGTAGATTGTCACGGATTCTTTCCACTGAGTTGTTGGCTTGTGAAGGCCAAGGGTCAACCTTCCTGCATTAAGACCACCCCAATACCCGTACCCGAAGCATCACATTCAATGACAAAAGATTTGGTGAAGTCGGGTAGTGCTAAGACTGGAGTGGAACACATGGCATTTTTTAGAGTTGTAAAGGCCTGTTGTGCTTCATCATTCCAGAGGAATGAATTTTTCTTGAGAAGTTGAGTGAGGGGCCTCGCAATGCGACCATAATTACGGACAAATTTGCGATAGTAGCCCGTGAGACCCAAAAATCCTCGCAGGCTCTTCAAGGTCTTAGGTTGAGGCCAATCCTGCATTGCCTGGATCTTTTTGGGGTCCACCCTGACACCTTCACGCCCACAATGTGGCCCAAATACTCAACTTCTTCCATGCCAAAAGAACACTTGGACATCTTAACAAACAATTTATGCTCGCAGAGCAGTTGCAAGAGCATATCTACATGCTGAAGATGTGCGGCGCAAGTGCGACTGTAGATGAGGATGTCATCAAAGAAAATAAGGACAAATTTTCTGAGATATGGTTTGAGCAGGTGGTTCATAAGGCTCTGAAAAGTGGATGGGGCATTACAAAGACCGAATGGCATGACCAGGAACTCATAATGGCTTTCATGAGTTCTGAAAGCAGTCTTTGGAATGTCGACTTCTTTCATGTGAATTTGGTGGTAGCCTGAGCGAAGATCAAGCTTAGTGAAGAATTGAGCCCCATTTAGTTCATCCAGCAAATCATCAACAACCGAGATAGGAAATTTTTCTTTGACTGTCAACTTATTGAGGGCCCTAAATTCTGGACACATACGCCATTACCCATCTTTCTTGAGCACCATGACCACTGGTACTGAATAAGGACTAATGTTGGGACGAATGATGCCTGAATCCAAAATTTCTTTGATTATTTTTTCTATTTCATTCTTTTGAGCGAACGGATATCTATATGGGCGCACATCTGGTGTTTGTGCCCCTGGTACCAAAGTGATGCTATGATCATGTTCCTCTCTCGAGGGTGGAAGTTGATGAGGCTTGTCAAAGACTGACTAATGGGTATTTAAGATTTGTTGCATCTCAGGATGAATTGGAAGATAATTGGGTTCGAAGGCCTGGATGGCATTAAATTGAGCTATAACTCCATGATGGCCCTTTTTTAACAATTTTTCCATCCGATGTGAGCTGATGATAGAGGGAGCTCCCACCTGGAGTCCGCAGAGGGTATGTGTGTGGTTGTTCTGCTTAAAGCTCATATAATACTCCTGGAAATCCATTGTGATTGGGCCAAGTGTGCGAAGCCATTCAACACCTAGGACAATGTTGCACCCTCCCATGTGTATGGCAAACATGTGGGTCTTTAACTGATAATCCCCCATTTGAAGTTTGACATTTTCACAGCGGCCTTCACATTTCATTGTGCCCCCATCAGCAATTTGGACTTGGAAGTTAGAAATTGCTCGTACAAAACAATGCACTGCTTCCGCTACTCTTTGATGGATAAAATTATGTGTACTTCCACTGTCAATAAAGACTACTACTGGACGATGCTTAATAAAACCTCTGATTTTGAGAGTTTGAGGCGAAGAAATCCCTGCCAAAGCATGCAGCGAAATAACTGGTTCTTTAGGTACATTGTCCTTCTGGTTGTCCTCTTCTTCCTCCTCTGGTTCCTCAAGTGGTGGGGCTTCCTCCGATGAGTTGGGATCAGTAGCATCAATTTGAAAAAATTTGGGCTCCTTGCATTTATGCCCGGGGGAGCATTTTTCATCACAGTAGTAACATAATCCTTACTTTCTTCTTTCCACCATTTCTTCAGGTGACACCTTTTGAACCTTGAGTGTTTCGGTAGTGCTGTGAGCCTATGGGGGGTGACCCTTGGCGGTGAAATTTGGGCAATTGGACTGGGCCGCTAACACACGTTCTATTTCATGAGCTATCTTGCAAGCCTCCAGCCATGAGGGAGGGTGGTGCAGTCGGACGTGGGCTTGTATGGCCTCTTTAAGACCACTGATAAAACATTCCATGTAGAACTGATCTTGTAGACCTAAAGTGCGGAAAGCTGAGGTTTCAAAAGTTGTAATATATTCATCCACTGTTCCAGTCTGATGGAGCTTAGTGAGAAGACCCAAAAAAGCAGAGTCATGGTCAAAGCGATCCATAAGAGCTTTTTTGAATGTGTCCCAAGTCAAGGGCCTTCCATAACAACGTTGATGCCATTGCCACCATTGCCATCTTTCATTGTCCAAGTACATGATCCCCACACTACACTGAGTGTCATTATCTAGGATGTAATTCAGATTGAAATATTGCTCCATTTGTGCTATCCATGCTGTCGGGTGAGAGTCATCAAATTTATGCATGCCTAGCTTGGGTGGTCGCGGACGGGATTGTTGGTGGGTGCCCCAGAGGTGAAGAGAGTGGCTAGACTCACCCTCACTGTGTTCATTGCCAATATATGCGTCCTCGCGGGCTTCCGCCTTGCCCGTAGAGAGCACTGTAGTTAATTTCGTCAGCTGATCTTGAATTTCTTTCAAGGATGCTTCAAGTTTGTCCATCCTTTCATTCGCCATAGCTTGATTTTTAGTTTCTACCATGCACCAAGCCGATTTATTTGAAATTTGGGATTGCCCGAATTTTTTTGGCACTAGCACTTGAATGGTATCACCTTGCTCAGCTCGTCATCCTGATTCTTATGGGCTAAGTCACCAATAAGCGCCCCAGGGGGTCTCGAACTCCTTTTTTTTAACTCCTAACACAGTTTTACTCCTTGCTTAGGAATATTGTAGTCGTCGAATCCATGAAATGTCAATGTTGCCAAAAGTCCTGCAAAAATCACGCCCATGTATAGGAACCCACACAACTACTCAGATCTGGATGGTGGATCTGATGGATCTGAACGACGGAACTGATTGCTGTTGTGGATTTGATGGATCTGAGAGATCTGGCTGGCTGATCTGATAGATCTAAACTGCGAAACTGATTGCTGCTGCAGCGGCAAAAACCCCACTTGCAAGATTTGATCTGGAAAATATTATGTATGATCCAGAGAGAGATCAGGGAACTATGGTCTCCAGCAGTGTCAGGTGCTATAGATCACAATATACATAAGGGTCTGATAGTAGTACTCGGCCCAATTTTTCAGGGCACTAACCAAGGAGGATCAACCGTACCCTTAGCCGCACAACCCGACTACCCTATCATACAGGTGAGTAATCTCTCCGAGTGCTGTTCTCAGTGTACTGTAGCAGCAAGACAGCCGACGGTTTATCTATGGCGAGGTTTCAAGGGAGACAGGTGGCTTCCGATATACCTAGAAGGTAATTGTAGGACAGTCCATGCACGGTTTTACTCGAAGGGGTACCCACAGGGGTTACAAGGGAGTCCAACAAGCATGACCACCTCTTGTATTTCCTGCGTGCATGCCTCCCCAAATCCGTAGGTTTATGCCCTCAATGACAGATCCTGTGGTTTAAAGATGTCGGAACACGTCTCTAGCCAAAAAAAAAAATTGCTAAAAAATGGAGATCCCACCAACCCTGGAAAGCGCTCTGATACAACTTGTTATGCTCTTAATCCTGCAAGACGATACTAGAATACCAAATATGCGAGCAAATATACCGAGGACAGAGAACAAGAGCAATAACAGCAAGTATTTTATTATTCAGAAAGCAAAGTTCACTTGCCTCTTCGAGGGGGCAACCTCCAATAGAGCTAAGCTCGATTACAAAATAAGACACGATGCTCCTCGCAGGGAGTCTCTATCCTTTATATAGGATTCATACATGCAATACCATGGTTCTTATTAATACCATCTATCTAATACCATGGCCCATTTGCAACTAATTGTGGTCCCGTCATTAAATGCGGGTTAACCACTTACAATTATTAATATGGGCTTTATTGACTCTTTACTTAACTATAAATATGACTCGATCCTATTACATAAATAAGGGGGTTAGGGTGGGACCCTAACAGTTAATGCATGCATGCATGTAACTAGTGTACTTCAAATAACTGAATATTCTCTCATAAATAACTCATGCATGTCAGTTCAATCAGAGACCTAGTTGAGATCAGATGATGGGACAGTGTACTATTAGTTGCAGGAATATTCCCATGAGGATATCTCTTGCATGCAGAAGGAATTCTTTCCTTGAGGATTGTGCAATTAGATCAAATGTCAAAAAGTAGTGTGAGAGGTAATTCGCACAGGTGGCAGCTTTTGGACCCCAAGAGAAACTACGCAAGGAAATAGGAGGCTTAGGGGATTGAAGGAAGGCATATGTTGTGTCTATTCAGTCTATGAGCTGCGTTGAGGGATTGTACTGAGAGCTGGATAGCTTGTGAGATAAAGCTTTGTGTAATCTCTGATATATTTCCACTTGTTTGATAATACAGATAGCGAGGTTTTTAGCTGAGGCTTTCCCCAGATTATTCTTATATGTTCATGTGTGATTGATTTCTCATTCTCAGTTATATGTGTTCTAAATTGATCTTGCTCAAATTGATTAAGCTTCTGCAAGTTTGTTTGTAGAAGTAGATCAAGTATATTGCATTATCAGGTGATCTACATTGGGAATTTCTACACCACATAGGGCTCCTACACATAGTAGAGGCAAGTGGATAAAGTTGTTGAAGAATACAAAGACATATTATCCTCACCCATTTGGGTACCTCTAAACTATCAGGTCAAGCATTCAATCGATTTGACCCCTGACACACCTCTACCCAATGGTCTAATCTGCCATCACTATGTTTTTGAAAATGAGAAGAAAAATTGATATATCGAAGAGTTTCTCCAAAAAGGGCACATCTAACCAAGTTCCTCACCCTATGGAAGCCCAATCGTACTCGTGCAGAAGAAAGATGGAACCTAGCGACTCTGCGTTGATTATTGGGCCCTAAACAAAATCACAATTAGGAATTGGCACTCAATTACCCGGATTGACAACCTTTTGACCAATTGAAGGGGGGAAAGTAAGTTTCAATAATATTTATTTCATTCCTGGCTACCAGCAAGTGACAACAAAACCAATTGATGTGTGGAAGACTACTTTCAAGTCCGTCATGGGTCTTTTTGAATGGTTGTTCATGCCTTTTGGTTTGACGAATGCCCCAACAACTTTCATGAGGTTGATGGATGATGTCTTGTGGACTTTCACCAACTATTTCATGGTTGTGTATATGGATGATATCCTCATATTCAACAAGATTTAGGTAGAACACTTGCAACATATTCGGCAGGTCCTTCACACTCTTTAGCAGCACAAGTTATGAGCCAACTTGGAAAAATTCTCGTTCAGCATGGATGAGGACTAATACCTAGGTTGCATTATTGATGAGCAAGGTGTACATGTTTATTTAACCAAAATCCAAGTCATTTGATATTGCCTATCCTAACAACTCTAACTAAGATTCATAGCTTCTTGGGCCTTGTTAACTTCTACCAAATATTTTTTTTAGGTTTCTCTTATATCACTTGGCCCTTAAGTCAAGCGACCAAGGGCGGAGCAAAATAATTATTTTTTTGGTTTGTCACAATAAAAGGCATTCAATGAACTAAAACATTTCCTTTTCTCTACACTAATCCTCACCTTGCCAAACCTACAACATCCATTTGATATTGAGACAAATTCTCTGACTATGTTGTTGGTGCAATCCTCGTTAAGAAAGGAAATCCTATGGCCTATCACAGTGAAACACTCTCTGATATTTTCTAGAGATATCCCACCTATGATAAGGAGATGCATTCCATCATGCAATCCTGCCAATAATGGAAAAATTATATTCTTGGGAAAGATATGATCATCCACATGGATCACGGGCCTCTTCAATTTATGTAGACACAAGGGGACTTACAAAATGTCTACCATAAAAAATGGTCTACATACCTGCAACAATTGTATTTGAACATAAAAAATAAGAAGGGTAGCATGAATCATGTCACACACTGCCTCAGTCATCCCCTAGGTGTGCCACTAACCATAGTTCTCAACTCTTGTGGGCATGAGACCTTTGGATTGCCACAACTATACAACAGTGACTCAAAATTAATTGCTACATCCTATATTTTCAATGTAGAAAAGCAAGTTCCAAATTTCCACTGCCATTATGCATTGTTGTGCTACTTGGGACACCTTTGTGTTCCTTCAAGTGAGATTGCAAAGCTAATCCGGGAGTCACATTACCGTTGGTTAGTAGGACACTTTGGGCTGGAGAAGATAGTGGTAATACTGAAATAGTATTTTTATTGGTTGAAACTTCAACAGGATGTTGGAAAGTATATTAGATTCTTCATTGCTTGCTCCATTACCAAACTAATCATTGCGAAGTAAGGCTTGTACACCCCTTTGCCTACTCCTAACTGCCCTTGGGAATCCATCTCAATGGACTACATGTCTAACCTTCCTGCTACCATGCATGGTAATGGTTGTGTGTTTTTGGTCATTGATAGATTTTCTAAGATGGCCATTATGACAACCTATGAAAAGAGTTTCACAACAAAAGTTATTTCTAAGCTCTTCTTCGAACGGGTGTGGATACATTTTGGTATCTCACAAACCATCATGTCAAATCAAGATAGCAAGCTCTTAATCGCATTCAGGTTGAGCCTCTTGTCGTTATAGGACAACAAGCTCACCAAATCAATTTCCTTCCACCCACAAACAGATGGTAAGACAGACGTCATCAACGGGATGATCATGCAAATTGTGTGTATGTACAACTTCAAACATCCATGAACATGGGATAAGAGTCTTCCCTATTTTTAGCACAACTAAAAAATAACTCTCCATAGCTCACTAGCCATATCCTAATTATTGTTGCAAAAAATCAAATTATCCACATATACCAATGTGATCAATAGAATATATTAATCCATCTTCATGTAAAGATTACTTCCTATAACTCCTATTTTGAATACCTATTGTTGAATATATTGATCCAATATAGTATACCAATCCCTTGTAGCTTGTTTTAATCCACGCAAGGCCTTCTTCAATTTGCAAATGAAGTCTTTATTTTCTGACAAGTCAAACCCTTCTAGTTGTTCCTTTTATGCTTCATCATTCAGATCTCCAATTAGAAAGGCTAACTTCACATCAATATGACAAACTTTGAAGCCTTTTGAACAAACAAATGTTAAAAACATCTGTATAACCTCTAATTTGGCAACAGGAACAAAAGTTTATTCAAAGTCAATTCCTTCAATTTGGGTGTATCCCTTGGACACCAACCTTGCCTTATTTCTGGTGACTTGTCTGTTGGGTTGTGTTATATTCTTTCCATGACTAGCCCACATAGTTAACCAGGGGTTAGAGGGGGGAGGTCACAGGGGGTTTGAGGGGCACCCGTAACCCCATTTTATGGGATCCGGGGTAGCACCTCGGAAAATTTTGGTTTTGGAACCTATGTTAGGTTGGGTGGACCCACCTATGGTTTGTGCATGATTTTTGCACATGTTTTTTGGACGCGATGGTTTTCGGTCCATGGTATTGGATGCTTCGACATGTATAAATATGTATTGTAACATTGAAAGGAACATAATGAAAAATCAAGCTGGTAGTCCCAGTTTTGGGATCCAGGGGAAAATCTCTATGTATATGTGTTTTATGTGTTTTAGAATTCGTATGCAGGTAATTTCTGTATGGGGTTAAAACCTGCATTTGGCATTAGAGCTATTTTGGCTTCAAGGGAATGCCTTTGTTGCTGAGGGGTTTCGCTCGGGCCTGTGGTATACCCTGTTCAGTGGGAGATCTGCGAGATCGATTCTAGTGGTGAAAGAAGATGGCAAGCAGTGGAAAGATAGATATTGAGAAATTTAATGGTCAGAGTTTTGAGTTGTGGAAACTCAAGATGGAGGATATGTTGGTGGATAAAGATCAGTGGATCGTGGTAGATCCAGGTACTAAACCAACAGGAGTGACCGATGAAGAATGGAAGAAGTTGGATCAGAAGGCAAAGAGCACAATACGATTGTGTGTCTCAGATTCAATATTATTGAATGTATCAGGGGAAGCTACGGCAAAGGCTTTGTGGGACAAGTTAGGGACTTTGTACCAATCTAAGTCTCTGGTGAATAAATTGTTCCTGTGGAAAAAGCTGTATAACTTGAGGATGAAAGATGGAGACTCAGTGACAGAGCATCTGAATGCATTTAATAGTGTGGTAAGTTAGTTAGCATCTGTTGATATTAAAATTTCAGATGAAGATAAGTGCATCAGTTTGTTGTGTTCTCTACCAGATTCGTCGGATAGTCTGGTTATTGCAATAGGTAGCAATGCAACTGCCTTGCATTTTGATGAAATAGTCTCATCCTTGCTGACGGAGGAGATGAGACGGAAAAATATGGAGAGCCAAAATGGTGATGCCATGTATGTACCACGATGGTCCCAGAACAGAAACAAAAATAAGTCATCAAGTGGGAGATCTAAATCTCTAGGAAAACTTGTAAAGGTGGTGTGTTGGAAATGCGGAAAGGAAGGGCACTTCAAAAGGGATTGTAAATCTAAAACTCCTGATAAAGGAAAGGGATCTGATGATGCTCCTTCTGTAAAGGCGAAAACCACCTCAGATGAAGGTGGATATGTGTACTTGGCTTCTTCAAGTACACATGTAGATCATGAGGCATGGTTGATTGACTCAAGTGCATCCTTTCACTTTACTCCCCATAGAGAGTGGTTTTGCGAGTACGAGAAATACGATGGTGGTGATTTCTTCTTAGGGGATGATAGGAAGGCTAGAATCATTGGTCATGGAAAAGTAAAGTTGAAGTTGCAAGGTGAAATGGTTAGAACACTTTTGGGTGTTCTGCATATTCCTGCATTGGCCAGAAATCTGATTTTGTAAGCAAGTTGGATGATGTAGGTGTTAAAACAGTCTTCGAGAAGGATACCTTCAAGATGGTTCGAGGAGCACTGGTATTGATGCAGGGAGTTTGGACTGGAACTCTGTACAAGCTGCAAGGTAGCACTGTTGTTGATGGGTGCAACAGTTCTGTGGTTCTTGAAAGTGGAGCAGAAAATATAGTGGTCTCTGTAGAAAAGACCATGTTGTTGCATCAAATGCTTGGACCTATTGGAGAGAAGGGCCTTCGAATACTTCATGGTAAAGGTACGGTAGAAGGTATGAGTAATAACTCTCTGGATTTTGATTTCTGTGAAAATTGTGTTTATGGGAAGCAAAATCAGGTGAGTTTCCCCTCTGGTGGTAAGAGGACGAAACATATATTAGAGCTTGTGCACAATGATGTGTTTGGACCTGTGAAGGTTCCATCACTGGGTAAGTCTGTGTACTATATATCATTTATAAATGACTTCTAAAGGAATACATGGATATATTTCCTTAAGAAGAAATCTGAAGTCTTTGACAGGTTTAAAGAATTCAAGGCTCTGGTGGAAAACCAGACAGAGAAGAAGATAAAGGTGCTGAGGACAGATAATGGTGGACAGTTTTGCAGTAAGGAATTTGAAGAATTCTGTAAGAAGTGTGGTATAGCACGGCAGAAGACTACTCCATATACACCTCAACAAAATGGAGTTGTAGACAGAATGAACAAGACGTTGATGGAAAGGGCAAGAAGCATGCCCAGTGGTGCCAGGTTAGGACAGGAATTCTGGGCAGAGGCAGTGGATACTGCATGTTACCTAGTCAACAGGTCACCTTCATCAGCGTTGGAGGATAAGACTCCACATGAGGTATGAACTGGTAAGAAACCCTCTCTTTCACATCTAAGGGTATTTGGATGTGATGCATATGTACATGTTCCAAAGGCGAAATGAACCAAGTTGGATAGTAAATCTAAAAAAAGTGCATCTTTATTGAGTATAAGGATGGGTTAAAGGGTTATAAGCTTTGGAACCCAATAACAAGGAAGGTTGTGTACAGCCAAGATGTGGTGTTCAGAGAGGTGAAATATGTTATTAAACATGAAGTCCAACCAAAGGAACCTAAGAAGATAGAGTTTGAGCTAAAGGAGGAAGAATCAGACTCTACCGCAGAGGAGGAATCAAAAGATGAAGAGCCACAAACTCCGGCTGTGAGAAGATTAGTTCGAGAAAGAAGGCAGCCAGAGAGGTATAGTCCATCTGGTTTCTGTTCAAATTTTGCTTTGTCTGTTACTGATGATGATCCCAAAACTGTGAAGGAAGCAATGGATTCAGAGGATGGAAAACTTTGGAAAGAGGCCATGGTTGATGAAATGGCATCTTTGCACAAAAATGAGGCTTGGGATCTAGTGGAGTTGCCAGCTGGAAGGAAACCCATTGGCAGCAAATGGGTGTTCAAAAAGAAGACAAATGTAGAAGGAAAAGTGGAGAAATACAAAGCTCAGTTGGTAGCAAAAGGTTATTCCCAAGTGCCTGGAATTGATTTTGGTGATATTTTTTCTCCTGTTGCCAAGGTAACTTCTATTAGATTACTTTTATCTGTTGTTGCTGCTTTTGATTTTCAGGTAGAACAGATGGATGTGAAGACAACATTTCTTCACGGGGATTTGGAAGAGGAGATCTACATGAAGAAACCTGAAGGCTTTGCGGTGAAGGGTAAGAAAGAACTAGTATGCAAGTTAAAGAAGTCTTTGTATGGGTTAAAACAGTCACCAAGGATGTGGTATCAGAAATTTGATACATTTATACGGGGACTTGGCTTCAACAAAAGCAAAGCAGATCATTGTGTGTAGTTTAAATTAAATGGTGACCGTGTTATTTATCTGGTCTTGTATGTGGATGATATGTTGCTAGTTGGAAATGACAAAGAAATTATCTAGGATTTGAAGACCCAATTGTCCTCCAAATTCGACATGAAAGATCTTGGTGCTACAAACTATGTTTTGGGCATGGAAATTAAAAGAGATCAGGAAAAGAGGAAGCTCTAGTTAAACCAGAGGAAGTATGTCGAGACAATATTGCAGAGGTTTAATAAGCAGGATAGTAAACTAGTGAAGGTTCCTATTCCTGTAGGTGTGAGGTTATCTGCTGAACAGTGTCCCAAGACACAAGAAGAGGAAGAGGACATGTCCTATGTTCCATATGTAAGTGCAATTGGTAGCCTGATGTATGTAATGGTCTGTACTAGACCAGACATTGCACATGCAGTGGGAGTATTGAGAAGGTTTATGTCAAAACCAGGGAAGGAGCATCGGACAGCAGTGAAGCGGGTTTTCAGGTATTTGCGTGGCACTAGTGATTATGGTTTGTGCTACCTAGGAAGACCAGGATTGGACAGAGTGTTGGATATTTTTGGCTTTGTTGATGCAGACTGGGCTGGAGATCTGGATCAGAGGAGATCTACAAGTGGGTATGTGTTCAACCTATTTGGAGGTGCAGTCAGTTGGATGAGTAAGAAACAATTTGTAGTGGCACTATCAACTATAGAGGCAGGATACATGGCAGCCACTCATGCAAGCAAGGAAGCAGTTTGGTTGCAGATATTGTGTTCAAGTATGGGATTAGTACAGGAAGCTATAGATTGTGACAGCCAAAGTGCAATTTTCTTGGCAAAGAACCCTGCATATCATTCAAAGACAAAGCACATTGATGTTCATTATCACTTTGTGGTGTTGTTGGTAAAGGTGGACACTTTGAAGAATACTGCAAATGCATTGACAAAATCTGTGAGCTCTGAGAAGTTCTCTTGGTGCAGAGAAACAACGGGCATTGCAGGGCTGGATGAATGACTAAGCTCTCTTGTGGCCCCCTGTGGAAAGAAAACAACAAGTGGGAGAATGTTGGGTTGTGTTATATTCTTTCCACGACTAGCCCACATAGTTAACTGGGGGTTAGAGGGGGGAGGTCACAGGGGGTTTGAGGGGCACCCATAACCCCACTTTATGGGGTCCAAGGTAGCGCCATGGAAAATTTTGGTTTTGGAACCTATGTTAGGTTGGGCGGATCCACCTATGGTTTGTGCATGATTTTCGCACATGTTTTTTGGACGCGATGGTTTTCGGTCCATGGTATTGGATGCTTCAGCATGTATAAATATGTATTGTAACATTGAAAGGAACATAATGAAAAATCAAGCTGGTAGTCCCGGTTTTGGGATCCAGGGGAAAATCTCTGTGTATATGTGTTTTATGTGTTATGCTCTCGCATTATTTATTCTCTGTGTTTTAGAATTCGTATACATGTAATTTATGTATGGGGTTAAAACCTAAATTGTCCATCTTCATTCATTTTGTTCTTATACACCCACTTGGTTCCTATGACATTCTTATCCTTTGGACAAGGTAATAGTTCCCACATTCCATTCTTTTCAATTTGGTTCATCTATTTTTCAATTTCCTTTATCCAATGTGGATCCTTACTTGCTTGAGTGGAATCATTAGGTTCAACTAGGCATAGGAAGGCGATATCACTCCTTTTTGGTGTGTTCAGCATCTTTCTTCAAGTTTGTATTCCTCCATTCACATCTCCAATGATTTGGTCTTTTGGATGATTTTTTTGTACAAACTTTAGGGATGTCTTCGATGGTGTTTGAGATAGTTCCTCCTTTTAATTTTCCAGCTTCTTCTCCTTTTATAACACCTTCCTCTGGATATGCAAAGATAGTTTATTATTCATTGGTTTGAACAACATTTTTTTTAGGAAGAGCCTCATCTATCTTTACATCAATGCTTTCAACTCTCTTCCGCAAACGATTGTTCTAGCATTTGTAGGCCTTTCTCCTTAACGAGTATCCAGGGAAAATTCCTTTGTCAACACGTGAATCAAATTTTCCTAGTCAATCATCGTTGAATCTTCATAAATCATTTGCTTCTAAATATTTTGAAGTGTTTCATAGAGGTATGCCTTTCTTTCCATGGTTCATATGGAGTTTTATCACTGTTTACCCAGAGTTGAGTTTTGTTCATGATATAAATTGATGCCCCAATTGCCTCCCTCTAGAATTTAGCCCGTAAATCATCTTCCAACAATATTGTTCTTGCATTCTCTTGTACGTATTTGTTCTTTATATCTACTACTACATTTTGTTTAGGAGTCCTAGCAATAAAAATTTCCTTCTTGATTCCATGATTTTCACTGAATTTATTAAATTCTTTTGAGGTACATTCTCGACCTCTATTTTTTATTTAGCATTTGATCTTCAACTCACTTTCATTTTCAATTGTTGCTTTGAAAGTTTTAAAACAATCTAGTGATTGTGACTTATATCTTATGAAAAAAATGCACATCATTCTAGTATAATCATTTATAAATAATATAAAGTACCTTTCTCCTTGTAGAGCTAGAGTTATGGTTGGACCGCACAAATCTGCATCAATGATTTCCAGAGGCATTTATTTTGAGAATTCCTTTTATTTTAAGTTGGTCATAGTTTGATATGGTACACAACTAACATTTGTTTGCTTTGAGATTCTAGGGATGTCTCATATTGCTTGACTTTTTCTAATCTTCACCGAGTTGTCAATGCTTAGGTGTCTCAAACACTTGTGCCATGACTAGCTTTCATTTGATTGACTCATGTAACATCTTTCTTCTTGAATTTCACTAAGAATGTATCCATTATCTATTGTTCTAACTCCGTTTCCTTTTTCCTTTGGATGACCTCCTTATCTCACAATATTTGGCGTGAAAAATGAGATCATGTCATTGATCGCATATTTGGTTGGCAATCAGAAGATTATGCTTTATCCCTTCAACATATAGTGGATTTTGTGCCCCTTTCCATTGATGAGACTCATTGTGCCTTTTCTAGCAATTTAAGCATATCCATTGTCTCCAAAGGTCACATTTCCATCATTTTTTGTGCTTAGTGAGATGATTTTTTTCTAGTCACCTGTCATATGCCTAGAACATCCACTATCCACAAACCATAGATTTTCCTTTTTCTGAGCACACAAGGCTTGGTCGCACTTCTCAAAGGTAGATTCTTCAATCTTCTTTCTCCATATTGTTTCTTTTGGACTTAATGGGAATTTTGTGCTTCATTACCTAGATTGTTGCATTTGCTACATTCTAGACTATACTTTGAAAGGGGTGTTATCACCAAAAACATGATCACCTAGCCATTTTTCACTAGGAAGATCGAAATACATAGTATGGGTTTTATACCTAAAATCCCACTTTCACCTTAGAAAATAATTTAGAGAAACAATTTTCCTAATTATTTATGTTTACCCACTTGAAAATAACCCAAAAATTGATTTAATTAATTTCATGTTATTTTCATATTTACCCATTTAGTGAAAATAATTAAAAATATTTTTGTTCATTCGTAGGAATAATTAAATAAATCATTATTTATTTATTATTCCTTAATCATTTAACTTCTCTCCCATGAAAAAATTATTTAATAATTATTTCTAACACCTTTTGGCTTATCACCGAGGATTCATTAAATAAATCATTATTTATTTATTGTTCCTTAATCATTACACAACTCTCATGTGGAATAATTATTTAATAATTAGTTTTAAATAATTTTGACCATATCTTCTTAAAGTAATTAATAAATCATTTTCTATTTGCTAATTACTTTAACCAATTTTCTTAACTCAATAAATTATTATTTTTTGGGTTAATCCACTAGATAAATATTTGTGACCATTTCAATCATCTTTTCCTCTCTTAAATATAATAAAATATTCCTGATGGCCATATCTTGATTTAGTCTGATAATTTTTTATTATTTTTCTAGATCTAGATCTATCCTAGTATTTTATTGTAAATAGAGATGTTTTTCCTCACTCTACACATGATCATTTCATCGTTGTCACTATCGTCTTATGACATTTGACCTCCCACTTTGAGTTCACTCATCAACTCTTCCTTCTATCCATTGTAACCAACGAGAGAGAAACCAATCTACAGCATGTGAAGGGAATACAAAGAACCCTTCCACGAAGGAGAACTTACGAGCCTAGGGTTTCATTTGTCTTTCTCCACCAGGTGTAATTGTTTTATTATAATAAATAAATCATTTCATTTCCATTGGGTTTACTATATTTAATTCCAGTATATGCTTTACAATATTTTCAGGTATTTTGGACAGGTTTCCTCATATTTTGTTTTCCATATATGAAGATAGCACTGAAGATAAAGAATACTTGCAACTATGTTGTTTATTTTCATTGTTGTTAGGCGGATCATCACCAACTGATAAGAAGAAGACTTTTGGTACACTTGATCAAAATTCTTCTCTTAACAAATCGCAATTGCATTGGCTTAAATTTTCATATCCCTCATGACTTTGTTTCTTCATTTTCTCTCTTCATTTATATTTCTATTTTTAGATTTTCGTGATTTCTTGGAAAAATCTCCCCGTTTCTGGGTTTTCGCTTCTTTTTTCAAGTCACAGGTACCAGTCGAGTAGGAGATGAAAATTTATGTTGCAAATCTGTGAAGCGAGAGTATCGAGAGCCCAACACACTTTTTGGGAATTGTTGGCATTGTCTTTGTAGTTTTCAGGCCAGAACTTGCGCTAATGTGCAAGAAACAGGTCAGTTTCTGCTTTGCCTCTTTTTCTAACATTGTGCAATTTCTCCAGGGTTTTTCTGAGTTTGAGTTTTGTTTGTCTATTGGGCAGGGTTTTCAAATGTTCTTGTTCAATCCATTAGGCATGGATACTCTCAGTTTTCTTCTCTTTAGGAGGAAAGCAAAAAAATCCTTGGGGTGTAAAGTATGCCTCTACCACATTCTAGAGGGTTTGTTGAGTTGGGTAGTCTAGTGTTCAGAACTTCTAACGATTGTTCTCTAGCATAATAAACCTTTTATTTCAGTTCCTTTAACCCTTAGTAGCATCACTTTAGCTCTCATTTGAATCTTTTGTTGCATCACTTCTCTAGGGTCTTTCTAGGTGTCCTTTTTTTGTTCATTTTTATTCTTTTCCAGTATTTAGTCATTCCTATTTGTCGGTATTTGCTGTGTAAAATCAATAGCAATGGCCTTAAATCCTAGCTACACTTGGTACTTGATCTTTTGGTCACTTTTTTCTTTGGGTTTCTTGCTTTTTCATAGTCCTTTTGTGTTGTCTTCATAGCCTCTTGGGTGGGAAATAGTGTGGACAATCTTACTATTTTTTTGTTGCTCACTTGTTAGTATAGTTTACAGTTTCATTCTTTATTTTCCAATAGCACATGGCATTTGAAAACATGCTCCAATTAACCCATTGAAACAAACTTTTACACACACACTCACACCCTAAGCAAATGAGTGCTTGGTTAACACCTCCAAGCCAAGATTTTTAAACTCTCACATTAATAACTTAACAACACACATAGATTTAAGCCCACTTGAGCATCAGGGAAAAAGAATCTATTAGATAAGGTATGATCGGTGGGATAGGCTTCCAATAAAACTGTAGGTTTTAACCCCGTACATAAATTACGTGCATACGAATTCTAAAACATAAAATAAACAAAGGCGAGAGCATAACACATAAAACAAATATACACAAAGATTTTCCCCTGGATCCCAAAACCGGGAATACCAGATTGATTTTTCATTATGTTAATTTCAATGTTACAATACATATATATGCATGCCGAAGCATCCAATACCATGGAACAAAAACCATCGCGCCCAAAACCATGTGCGAAAACCATGCACAAAACCATAGGGAGGTTCGCCCACCTAATATAGGCTCCAAAAAAAATCCTCGGGGCGATGCCACGACCCCGTAAAGGAGGGCTAACCGCCCCCCTCAAACCCCTTGTGACCCCCCCACTATGCAATCGTCGCAACAAAGGGGGGGCTCCTCCCGCCCTCTAACCCCCCAGTTAACTAGGCAACCTAGTCGTGGAAAGAATATAACACAACCCAACATTATCCCACTTGTTGTTTTCTTTCCACAGGGGGCCACAGGAGAGCTTAGTCATTGATCCAACCCTAAAACGTCCATTATTTCTATACACCAAGAGAACTTCTCAAAGCTCACAAATTTTGTCAATGCATCTGCATTATTCTTCAAAGTGTCCACCTTTACCTGCAATACCTTTTTATCTTCTATCATATCCCTCACAAAGTGATACTGAACATCAATGTGCTTTGTCTTTGAATGATAAGTAGGGTTCTTGTCCAAGAAAATTATAGCTCCATGTACTAACCCCATACTTGAACACAATCTCTGCAACCAAACTGCTTCCTTGCTTGCATGAGTGGCTGCCATGTATTTTTCCTCTATAGTCGATAGTGCCACTACAGATTGTTTCTTACTCATCCAACTGACTGCACCTCCAAATAGGTTAAACACATACCCACTTGTAGATCTTATTTGATCAAGATCTCTAGCCCAGTCTGCATCAACAAAGCCACGGATATCCAAAACTCTGTCCAATCCTGGTCTTCCTTGGTAGCACAAACCATAATCACTAGTGCCACGCAAATACCTGAAAACTCGCTTTACTATTGCCCAATGCTCCTTCCCTGGTTTTTACATAAACCTGCTCAATACTCCCACTGCATGTGCAATGTCTGGTCTAGTACAGACCATCGCATACATCAGACTACTGACTACACTTGCATATCAAACACGAGACATGTCCTCTTCCTCTTCTTGTGTCTTGGGGCATTATTCAGCAGATAACTTTACACCTACAAGAATAGGAACCTTCACCGGTCTACTATACTGCATATTAAACGCAGTATTGTCTCAACATACTTCCCCTGGTGTAACCAGAGCTTCCTCTTTGCCCGATCTCTTTTAATTTCCATGCCCAAAATATAGTTTGCATCACCAAGATCTTTCATGTCGAATTTGGAGGAAAATTGGGTCTTCAAATCCTGGATAATTTCTTTGTCATTTCCAACCAGCAACATATCATCCACATATAAGACCAGATAAATAACAGGGTCACTAATTAATTTTAAATACACATAGTGATCTTCTTTGCTTTGGTGAAGCCAAGTCCTTGTATAAATGTATCAAATTTTTTATACCATGTCCTTGGTGATTGTTTTAACCCATACAGAGACTTTTTTTAACTTGCATACCAGTTCTTTCTTACCCTTCACCGCAAAGCCTTCAGGTTGCTTCATGTAGATCTCCTCTTCCGGATCCCTGTGAAGAAATATTGTCTTCACATCCATCTATTCTACCTCAAAATCAAAAGAAATAGCAATAGATAAAAGTAATCTAATAGAAGCTACCTTGGCAACAGGAGAAAAAATATCACCAAAATCAATTCCCAGCACTTGGGAATAACCTTTTTCTACCAGCCGAGCTTTTTATTTTTCCACCTTTCCTTCTGCATTTGTCTTTTTCTTGAACACCCATTTTCTGCCAATGGGTTTCCTTCCAACCGGAAACTCCACCTGATCCCAAGCCTCATTTTTGTGCAAAGATGCCATTTCATCAACCATGGCCTCTTTCCAGAGTTTTCCATCCTCTGAATCTACTACTTCCTTCATAGTTTTGGGATCATCATCAGTAATAGATAAAACAAAATTTGAACAAAAAGCATATGGACTATACCTTTCTAGCTACCTTCTTTCTCGAACTGATCTTCTCACAACCAGAGTTTGTGGCTCTTCATCTTATGATTCCTCTTCTACTGTAGAGTTTGATTCTTCCTCCTTTAGCTCAAACTCTATTTTCTCAGGTTCCTTTGATGGGACTTCATGTTTAATAACATATTTCACCCCTCTGAAAACCACATCTCGGTTGTACAAAACTTTCCTTGCTACTGGGTTCCAAAGTTTATAACCCTTTAAACCATCCTTATACCCAATAAAGATGCACTTTTCAGATTTACTATCCAACTTTGTTCTTTTCTCCTTTGGAACATGTACATATGCATCACATCCAAATACCCTCAGATGTGAAAGAGAGGGTTTCTTACCAGTCCATACCTCTTGTGGAGTTTTATCGTCCAACGCTGATGAAGGTGATTTGTTGACCAGGTAACATGCAATCTCCACCACCTCTGCCCAGAATTCCTATCCTAACCCGGCACCACTGAGCATATTTCTTGCCCTTTCCATCAACGTCTTATTCATTCTTTCTGCAACTGCATTTTGCTCAGGTGTGTATGGAGTAGTCTTCTATCGTGCTATACCACACTTCTTACAGAATTATTCAAATTCCTTCTTACAAAACTCTCCACCGTTATCTGTCTATTTTTCCACCAAAGCCTTAAATTCTTTAAACCTATCAAAGACTTCAGATTTCTTCTTAAATAAATATATCCATGTATTCCTTGAGAAGTCATCTATAAATGATACATAGTACACAAACTTACCCAGTGATGGAACCTTCATAGGTCCAAACACATCACTGTGCACAAGCTCTAATATCCATTTCTCCCTCTTACTACGAAAGGGGAAACTCACCTGATTTTGCTTCCCATATACACAATTTTCACATAAATCAAAATCCAGAGAGCTATTAGTCATACCTTCTACCATACCTTTACCATGAAGTATTCGAAGGCCCTTCTCTCCAATATGTCCAAGCCTTTGATGCCATAGCATGGTCTTTTCTCCAGAGACCACTAGATTTTCTTCTCCACTTTCAGGAACCACAAAATTGTTGCACCCATCAATAACAGTGCTACCTTGCAGCTTGTACAGAGTTCCAATCCAAACTCCCCGCATCAATACCAGTTCTCCCCGAACCATCTTGCAGGTATCTTTTTCGAACATTGTTTTTACACCTGCATCATCTAGCTTGCTTACAGAAATCAGATTTCTAGCTAATGCAGGAATATGAAGAACACTTGGAAGTATTCTAATCCTTCCACCTTGCAACTTCAACTTTAATTTTCTACGACCAACGATTCTAGCCTTCTTGTAATCCCCCAAGAAGAAATCACCACCATCATATTTCTCATACTCACAAAACCACTCTCTATGGGGAGTGAAATGAAAGGATGCACCTGAGTCAATCAAACATGCCTCATGATCTACATGTGTGCTTGAAGAAGCCAAGTACACATCCCCACCTTCATCTGAGGTGGTTTTCGCCTCTACAAAAGGAGCATCATCAGATCCCTTTCCTTTTTGAGGAGCTTTAGATTTACAGTCCCCTTTGTAGTGCCCTTCCTTTCCGCATTTCCAACACACCTTTACAGGTTTTCCTGGAGATTTAGATCTCCCACTCGATGACTTATTTTTGTTTCTGTTCTAGGATTGTCCTCATACATACAAGGCATCACCATTCCGGCTCTCCATATTTTTCCGTCTCATCTCCTTCGTCAGCAAGGATGAGACTGTTTCATCAAATTGCAAGGCAGTTGCATTGCTACATATTGCAATAACCAGAATATCCCACTTATCTGGTAGAGAACACAACAAATTGATGCACTTATATTCATCTGAAATTTTAATATCAACAGATAATAATTGACTTACCACAATATTAAATGCATTCAGATGCATTGTCACTAAGTCTTCATCTTTCATCCTTAGGCTATACAACTTTTTCCATAGGAATAGTTTATTCACCAGAGACTTAGATTGGTACAAAGTCCCTAACTTGTCCCACAAAGCCTTCGTTGTATCTTCCCCTGATACATTCAGCAATACTGAATCTGAGACACACGATGGTATCGTGCTCTTTGCCTTCTGATCCAACTTCTTCCATTCTTCATCGGACACTCTCGTTGGTTTAGTACCTAGATCTACCGCGATCCACTGATATTTATCCACCAATAGATCCTCCATCTTAAGTTTCCACAACTCAAAACTCTGACCATTAAATTTCTCGATCTCCATATTTCCACTGCTCGCCATCTTCTTTCACCACCAGAATCAATCCCGCAGATCTCCTACTGAATAGGGTCTACCACAGGCCCGAGCAAAACCCCTCAGCAACAAAGGCATCCCCTTGAAGCCAAAACAGCTCCGATACCAAATGTAGGTTTTAACCTCATACAGAAATTACCTGCATACGAATTCTAAAATAGAAAATAAACAAAGGCAAGATCATAACTCATAAAACAAATATATACAAAGATTTTCCCCTGGATCCAAAAACTGAGACTACCAGATTGATTTTTCATTATGTTCTCTTCAATGTTACAATACATATATATACATGTCGAAGCATCCAATACCATGGACCAAAAACTAGCGCGCCCAAAACCCTATGCGAAAACCATGCACAAAACCATAGGTAGGTCCGCCCATCTAATATAGGGTCCAAAAAAAAATTCCCTGGGGCTCTGCCCCAGACCCCGTAGAGGGGGGCTAGCTGCCCCCCTAAAACCTCCTGTGACCCCCTCGTTGCACAATCGGTGCACCGAAAGGGGGGCTCCACCCCCAACCTCCCGGTTAACTACGCAACCTAGTTGTGGAAAGAATATAACGCAACCCAACAAACACCCATCAATCATTTACATTAAGACATACAAGTTGTCTTTGTAGGGCACTTTAAGATCCTCCACTAGCCCACAGTCAAAACTAGATCATGATAGAATCTGTTTGAGAGGGGGTTAGACTTAGGTCAGTATGTGAGTGGTTCTCCTCGAGGCTACCCAACTCATAGGTATGGAATCCCATATCAGCAGCTAACTACCCAGAAGCCCAATATTTGTGCATCCCTATGGGATGGAGGTAACTTAGTGAGCATTCTTAGGATAAACACCCTATAAGGGTAGTTGTGGGAAGCAACCATCCCACCTTCCCTTAGAAAGTTCTGCTTGCAGATATCAGACTTCGTAAGTAAGAAGTATTTTGGAAGACCATAAAAAACATAGTACTAGGACTTGTTTGATGAGTAGACAACCTTTAGGCTAGAGGTCATTTTTACTTTTATAAGACATGCTTACATCTATTATAATATTGATATAACAATGATGGTTGAACCTTTATGATAGTGACAGTAATGTATATTATACTTGTACGCTATTGGAATGTCCCTAGGTGCTCTAGCATGATTGATGATGAAATATTTATGTCTCATGATTGATGATGAAAGACTTATGTCTCATGATTAATGTACTTTGTATCTCAGTTGAACTTAATAAATGTCTAATAGAAAAAGAAGAAGAAAAAATTATTATGGGTTTTCCCCCCTGTGGGGTTTTGCCCTAGACTCTGACCAAAAAACCTGGAGTCTCTTTTGTGTATGCTTTTCTTCTATTGTTCCTTATTGTTTCGTTGCATTGTTTATGTCATTATTCTCTCTACATAGTTGCTAGTGATGATATGGTGTTGTGGGGTGAATATAATGTGTAAATGTTGAAAAAGTCTAAAATTGCAATTATCTACAACGTAGAAAAATATATCCCTAAAAAATTAACATCTTGATGATATTCCTTTCGCAGATGGATTGCTTCTCATTTCTTGAATGAACTTTTTTTCTGAAGAGTTATTGAGATGAGGTCCTTTAATGACGTCAACAAAAATTCTAGGCTTTTCTTCATGATGACCATTGGTGTCTCCTTGATAATTGGAGGAATCTCCTATATATCCAATTCCATATTTATCATGTGATGGCCTTTGGAAGCTGAGTATGTTGTCCAAGTTTTGGGAACTCTTTAAATTCTTGTTGGCCTTGCCAAACTCTCTTTTTAAAGATACCACATTTGCCTCCAATTTTCCACAAATATCTTCATTTTCCTTTAATTTATTGCTTAATACTTCTTCTATTATTTTATCTTCTTCCTTCTCATTTTTGAGAGAGATGATTTCCTGAGATAACTTTACATTCTTTTTCCCGAGTCTCTCATTTTCTTCTATGGCACTAATCAATAGTTCTTCCATATTTCCTTCTACTTCTTCTAGACTTCCTTCTTCTTCTTTTGGATTATCTGTTTCATTTGTGAAGGCCATGAACAATACTTCACTACTTCCACCATATTCTTCTTCTTCTTCAAAGTCATCATTGTCTTGCTTGGAGAATAAATTATTTTTCCTTGAACCTTTCCTCTTGAAGGTTCTTCTCTTATGTTTATATTATCCATCACTTTCATCTTTAAAATGACACTTTGTTGCATAATATCCTATTTTACCACATCTAAAGCAAATGAGAGGTAACTTGCCTTTGAGTTTGGATCCTTTATTCAACTTCCTAAAAAATTGTGCCATTTTAGTATTAGGATCATCTCTATTGAAATCACAATTATTTCCCTTTCTTGATGTCTAGGATGCTTTGAATGTAGCTTCCTTGTGAGTTGAATTTCATGACCTAATCTCATATGTTGTGAGAATTCCATGAAGTTCATCCATTGATAAAGAGTCAAAATCTCTTAGCTCTTCAATGGCACAAACCTTTGAATCAAAATGATATGGAAGGGATCTCAAGACCTTTTGGACAATCAAATTTTCATTGATTTTTTCTCCTAGTCCTCAGAGAGTCAGCTACCCCATCTACTCGAACAAAGTTAGTAGCAATATCTTATTCATAATTCATCTTGAGACTTTAAAACTACCTTCTAAATGTTTGAAGATTTTCCTTTTTGACCTTGTCATCTCCTTCATAAATATTAACAATCTTGTCTTACATATCTTTAGCTATTTCAATACCCATAACTTTTGTGAATTCTGAATCTTACAAACCACTTGATATAGAATTCAAAGCCTTGCCATTTACCCCATATGCTTTCTTCATGTATGGGTCTTTTGTTAAAGGAGATAGGTTTTTGTGTCCATCTGTTGTTAGAAATATTGAGAGCAGGGTGAATTAGTATTTCCCTTAATTTCACAATTGGTTAGTTTATTAACATTCGAATCATTAAACAGACATGAAACAGTAGATAGAAGGTTTGTCTCAATAAGTGCTTTGTTGTGTATAATGTACATACAAATTTACTAAATGAACTGGAAGGAAGTACAAGACTCCCCCAGGGATTTTACTAACAATGCTGGAAGGAATAAAATGCTCCTTGAATGAGTTTCGGCTCTCGTACCAGGGACAATGACAAAAGTACAATATGCTTTGCATAACAAACAGCTATATTTTCTACCACTACAACTATTGTTGCCATTGTTGTCTACTCTCACTTTGTTATTATTGCTACTCAAGAAGATCATTGTCACCACAGGCTTGAAACTGATCCAAAAATGGATCCTGAATAAACCTCTAAGTCTAAAAGACTCCATATAAGAGGTAAAAGGTGCCAAATGGCACAAATCCTTTGTAAATCAGAGGCAAATGAAAGTCGCAGGATGCTCTCGGAAATAGCCCCATTACAAAGATCTTTTTCTTCTGAATCTACTGCAACTTGAACGGGCTAAAATGGACTTGGGATGTAGAAGTTATCACATGCAGAAGATGCCTAGTTTCTTTGTAAAAGAAGGCAAATATTCAAAAAATGGCCTAAAAGGCTTTATGACGAAAATCGCATCAGAGGAGGGCTAAAGGCAGACTTAAGCGGGGAGCGAAGCCACCCCTGATTGTCGATCCCCGACAAATCGGTTCGGAGGCGGCACATGCATATAACATAAGGCGAGACCAGGGCTGATGCGATATCACGATCGCCGATATCGGCGAACCGTAATCGGCGATGGCATAAGGCAAAGGACGGACCCCCAGGTCGAGCGACGTTGCGATCGCCGAAATCGGCAGATCGGCATTGGCGATGACATAGGACTTAAGGCAGGACCCTGGGCCGTGCGACTTGTGATAAAGCTGGACCTGACGAATCTTATAGGCACGAATATATATATTTTGAAATCCGAAAAAGGGGTTTTTCCTATGTAAATTGGCATTTTCGTTAAATAAACAAAATACAAAGAAATGACGCCCAAAGCGATAAAACGGACCCGAAGGGGATTTATAAGCCCAATTGCTATGATTTTGAGTTCCGTAACAGCAGATTTCGGGCGGGCCTCAAGCAGTAATGGTTTTAGGCTTGCTCCGCCCGATCCCACTGACTGGTTGACACGTGGCTGGCGGATGAAAGAGGAAAACCACCTTTTCGGGCAGGTAACCTCCATACTCCTAAGCTACCCAAAATTGCATATGAACCATTGGATCAGAGATCCTGCAGATCAACGGTGTAGAGTGTGTCAGCAGCCAAAGGCGTACCCAATGTCGTTATAGGGTGGATGTGATAAGTTTTCAAGTCTGATAAAAGCATTTTGTCGGGTTTTTGAAGGTTTTCCCATGTATTTGGGATTTTGCCCAATAAGCATGTGCGATGCGATTTAACGCCTAATGGCGGACCTGATAGGGATTTAGGGGCGATTGAAGGAAGTTTCACGTCCATAATACACGTCCGATAGTGTGTTTTCCAGAAAATGCCTGTGTAATGTAATTTCCTCAATTCTTGAATTTACGCGTATGAAATAGCCCCGATTCTTTCTGTAAACGCTCTTGATCATCATGCCACATTGCAGCAGGCGTTTTTACAGGCAATGATGGATTTTGAAGCCACAAAGCCAGATGGCAGTCAAACAGATAACGCGCAGGGAAGCCAAAGAGCCACAGAAGGATGATTGCACACAGAGAAATAGTTGGGGTAGCCAAAAAGCTGGAAGATCACCTCAAAGGAGGCAGAGAGCTCAATTGAGAGCAAGTTGAATGTTGAAAACAGTTATAGAGCCAAGACGACAGAGAGAGCCGAAGAGCTACTGCGCAGAGCAGCTGAGGGAGCCTTTGGGGTCACTTGAAGTTCAAGTGAAAAGCTAGAGAGCCAAGAAGCTAGAGCTGAAGAGCCAGAGCCAAAGCTAGAGTCGAAGAGCCAAAGCCAGAGCCAAGAACCAGAGCCAAGAGCCAGAGCCAAAGCCGAAGAGCCAGAGTGAGAGTCGAGAGCCAGAAAGTCAAGAGGGAATAAATGGTGTCTAAACCGATCATTTCTATGTAAAATAGTGGAGTTGAGCCAAGAGCTTGTAAAAAGGACCTTGCCATAATCCCAGAGAGCCTAGTTGAGTTGACTAGAGCTCATGGAGATGTAGGTGAACTCCTAATTAAATTTTTGTCTTATGTGTGTGTGGTATTTGCTACATTAGTATTTATTGTATGTATTTACATATCGGCATACACAGCAAATTTTAAAGCACATAAATAGCCAACAATAAATATAAGCATACGCCTTTATTTCAAGCAAATTCCGCATTGGTTAATCATAAGGACCTGGGAATATTTAAAACTTTGGAAGTGGGAGAGGTTCTTGTAAGTTAGACAAGAAGCCTAAGTGCCCCATTTTCAGGTCAGGTGGTATCAGAGCTTAAGTTTGGTTAACCACACCTTTAAGAAGGTTATATCAGAATGCTCGATTGACAAAGCAAAGACTATTTTTCTTAAAGGTGTTTGAACAACAAGAGACTGATTGTATGCTTGTTTTGCAGACTGACTATTTTCTGAGTTTTCAGAGGTAAAGGGAAAGCTATTGATAGCTTAGTCCGAGAAGGACAAATAGGAAGAAGGGCTGAAGGCATTCTTCTATCCCAAGGACCTCAAGGCAATCCTTAAAGCACAAGAGGTTTGTTGCAAAAGGTTGCTGAAATAAGCTCTTTATTAATCTTGTTTGAAGTTCTTTGTTCATTGGCATAATGACAACTTCCTCAAGTGTATCCTCGAATTCTTCCTTCTTCATCACAAGACTCTTTGATGGAGACTTGAAGCAAGACTTGTTTATCATGATGGACAAGGTGAGAGAAATGTATGAGGATGGAAAAAAGAGCAGCATACTTAGAGAGCAGTTGAACTCCATGAAGGAAGAGAAGCAGATGCTTTCTGACAAATTGAAAGAAATGGAGAGGCAACTTCATATTGCAAATATGAACCTGAAGAGGTGATGAGCCCCAAAACTGGATGATTATTTGGGTTCATTCAACCTCCTAATTCGAATTAATCCACCATTCTCATTAGTTTATTGCATGTTTTGATTATATTTATGCTAATAGAGTGAATTGGGTTAGTCATTATGCCAACAAGTCTAATGTGTGCTTTGTGTAGCCTTTTTGGTCAATTTGGAGACAAAGTCAATGGTTGAAATGAGCACTTGGCAGCCAAATTCGTGGAGAGTATTTTTAGGAAGGTGTTCCCTTCATTTATGGACCCTTACCTCAAATTCTCCACCATCAGCTCGGATTTCAACGGCCACCAAATCAATTAGCACAAGGGCAGCCAAGCAAGTCAAGTAGGACTGCTGATTAACTACAAGTTTTGGGCAGCCGAGTCCCTAAAGTTTAGGAGGACTATTGGGGTCCTCAATTTGTATAAATAAGAAGGCTTAGGGCCTCATTTGGGTTAGCTAGTAGTTAGCTAGTAGTTAGTCATTTTGTAGTTCGATTTTTAGGCAATAGATTAGCTTTGCTTTCAGCTCATTTTCAAGTTTCCCTTGTGGACAATATTGATGTAACTCTTCTTTTCTTGCTCAATAAAGATGAATCCAGCTTTGCACCAGCTCTAAATCTATCTTAGGAGGCTATAGCTCTTGGGGTTGGGCCCATCTCAAGCGCCCAATACCTCCTTTGTTTATATTTATGTGTTTTTGCTGCATTCTTAGAATCAAATCTTCTATTTAGATTTAAATATTGTGTTGTTATTTAGGTTGCTTTCGATGATTAAAAAGGTTCTTCATGTTCAAATTTACTTGATAGGTTAATCACATGGAATATATTCAGAAAAAGGCTACCAAGTACTTTGGATCTCACCTCCCCTTCAGTGGAATCATGAGCTGGGACCAATGTAACCTTGCTTCCCACAAAAACACATTCTTTGCTTCACCATGCAATTATTAGTGTTCGAATCTCATTTGCAGAACTTGATATCAGTTTTGGATGCATGTTTAGGTTTATGATTGCTTAGTTTCATAGTTGTTTCACATGGTTTCCTTGCAAATAAACTTCTGTTCATTTCCTTTTGCTGTTAGGTCAAATTAGAGTGAAGTAACTAGGTCATAGGTGTTTGTTTGTTTAGTTTGAAAAACCACTTTCAGAGTACCTGTTATCCTTCCTTACCTGCCCATACTCCATCCAAACTACCTGCTTCACCCTTCACTTAGAACCCTTACCTTACATTTGCCTCATCCGCTTACTTTGCCATGATTCTCATATTCTTGTGCAACATCGTTTCATCCCTCCTTGAACAGATCTCACCATCTACGCCACTCCTCAACTCCATCCTCCAAGTCTTGAACTCCCCTACACCCCTATTTCACCTCCATACTCATTCCTCCACCTTTTTTCCTCCATCCATGCTTCAAAACCCCATTTCTAAACATCCTGTAGAAAAATTACAGAACATCCTGTAGAAATCCTAAACATCTAGTAGAACCCCTGCAGACTTCCTGTAGAAGCTCAGAAATGAGGTTTCTTGATAGCCAAACTCTGTGAAACTCTCTGGAAGGGTGTTGGGGACTCCTTAGACCCTCTCTGAACCTTCCCGGCCTCTTCCAAGCATTTCCTCCTTGATCCACCTCTGCACAGTCAAAAATAGCTAAAAGCACATGCATGATAATTCCAACAACTTAATCAAAAATACAAAAAGATGTTTTCTTCAGATAGAGGTAGTCTAGAAACATGTATTTTACCTTCATAGAAGTAATGGCATCTCTTTCAGTAGTTTGCACGCTCTCCTTTGCGTCAGTAGGACTAGCTGGTAGAATTAGGGTTTGCTAGGGTTTGCGTTTCTTTTTGGCTTTCAGTTTCTTTTTGCAATTAGATTAGCTTCCTTCGAGTTAGCTTTCATCCATCAATTAAAAAGCTTCTTCTAAGAGCTCATAGAAGTTGGCTTAAGCTCCTAGTGGACTTGTGCCAGCTGACCAAGTGACAGCTGCGGCAAGAGCTAGTACTTGTGCATACAGCACCGTCGCTTCCAAGTTTGTTACGAACTACCGGGTTGATAAAATTAAAGAAGGGAGTTCCAGGAGTTGTAGCATTATTTCTACAATACTGGGGCCCACCATCTTTTTGGTACCGTTGCCGGGGAAGCGTTAGAGTATTGGTGATTATTGCTTTTCTTCTATTTTCCACTACAACCTTCTGCTAAGTAGTTTGTTTCATTTCCATTCTACAATTTCATTTCCGCAAAAGTAGAGTAGACATTTCCTTCTTTCATAGATTAGAATTTCAATTCCGCAATTTCATTTCTGCAAGCGTAGATTAGCATTTCAATTCCACAAGCGTAGACTAGCATTTCGTTCCTGCAATTTCATTTGAGCAAGATAGATTAGTCCTTTCCTGCTTTCATTTCAATTCTGCATTTTCATTTTCGCAAGATAGTTAGTTGTAGTTCAATCTATTTCAGTTTTGCAGGTAGAAGTAGAAAAAAAAACAAAAATCAACAAAAAATATTTCATTTCATGCCTTGTAGGAGTAGAGATAAGTTAGAAAAATGATTGCACAACACCCCCACTACTTCACACAACCAACATTCTCTCTTCTTCGATGGTTGTGATTAAAAAACCCTTAGGTGGACAGCAAGACATCTTTGAAGAACCTCAAGGGAAGAAGAAGAAGAAACCATTCCTTTGGAGCAAATGGCTACAAGAAGAAATGTTGGGAGCAGTCCCTTGTCCAAAGACGAAATTTAAGATCAGATAGAACATTTCAAGAGTGATATGAGGCAGTTTCTTGCCATGCAATTGGATACCCTGTGGATCCAAAAGAAGCAAGAGGAAGCCAAGAGGGCTTTGGCCATTTTTTGTCCTAGGTGCACTAGAAAGCATCCTAGGAACGAATGTCCATTGTACTCCATAGAAGTGTGTTTTGTCTGTGAATAATACCATCCTACAGATCAGTGCCCTTCCTTACCCATAATCAAAGCTGCATATCAGAGAGCCAAAGGAGCCACTGAATCACTCTATTATATGAACCAAAGGAGGTCGCATGGACCTAGATCTTACCAGCAGGAACTGCAAGGGACATCCGAGACCTATTATGACCCCTATCAAGCCACTTTCATGCTCATCCTTCCTGGTTCACACCTCCTCCTTGTTCCTTCATAGATCCATATTATGCCCAACCAACTGCTCATTCATTTCACTCTTATGCTCAGCCACAGCCTCAGTGGAATGCACCTCATCAGGGGTGGAGGCCCCAGTACAACACTCCTCCCACTTCTTTTCCTCCACCACCTGCTCAACCGAAACCATCACCTCCTCCTCCACCAAGGCAACCCCAAATGCCTACCCAACCACAACCCCATCCGCATCCATCTCAAATACACACCTCCACTCAACTACCCGTACCACCATTTCCAAAACCATACCATGGAGCAGCTCAACCTAATTGCAAAGCTGAGGCACACCATGTCCAAATGACTCCTCTTGAGCTCAATGATCTTCACCAAAGCTCAAGAAGAGTGTTGCAAAACAGAGATTATATTGACAACATTGAAGGACCAAAGGCAAAAGAAGATTCAAAAGAAAAGATCAAAGAACCATGGGCTGCACTTGATGAAGAGAAGAGATCAGAATTAGAGATCAAGAGAGTTCCCTCATGGTTACCATCAAATCCTCCATGTACTCAAGAGAAAGATCAGCAAAAAGATGAAGATGAGAAGGTCATGATAGAAGGTGACATGATGAATGATCCAGATCAGCAAAAGGACCAAGGATATCAGAGCTATATTGAGATATGGTTTCAGACGGTCACTAAGTTGCAGCGGTACTATCTTCTTCAGCTATGTTTGATCCCTTCAAAGTCAGATCATTTGGTCTCTGAAATCCGGATACCTGTCAAAGCATGCATTTCGAGCCTTCACATCATATTGTCTCTAATCTCGATGTGCACATGGCTCCATTGGAAGTATTCTTACACTTGAAAATGATTTTGTTTTTCAAGTAGGGTAGGGTAGAGAAAAAAAAAAAAAAAAAAAGAGGAAAAAATTAAAATAAGAAGAGAATAAAAATCTAAGGTGAAAACCTCCTCGGAGGTGCCTTAGATTGGCTCATTGATTGAAAACCTCCATGAGGCGGTCAATGGGTTGAAAAAAAAAAGAGAAAAGAGAATAAGATCTCTGGGTGAAAACCTCCCTTGGAGGCGCCCAGGGCAGGCAATTAGGGTGAAAACCTCCATGAGGCGCCCTAGTTGTTTTTCAAAAAAAAAAGAGAAAAAGAAAAAGAAAAAGAAATCTAATTTCCATTGAATAATTCCAGGTTGCATCAATGACATTGTAGGTCAGGAGGATCACTCAAAACAAAGACAAAGGAGTTTTTGTGCCTTCTAGAGGAAGTTCTATATTTCTACAGGAAACATCCTGTAGAACCTTCAAGCGAGCCAGATTCGATTTTGGAAGGGGATCTAAAGCTTGGAATCCATTGGTTATGCCTGCAAGCATCCATGTTCCCATTCCTCACCCTTTTCCATCATCTTTTCCACCTCGTTGTGCTTCTTCATTGTGCTTCTACAGGAAGTTCCTATAGAAATTGTAGGAAGCTAGAAATGGATTTCAAAAAGGTGGTTTGGCGAACATGGTAGCTTCCTCAAGGGTTCAGAAGTCCTCCTGCAATCTAAAAACTCCTCCTCCATCATCTCCATACCTGCATCACAGCCCAAGTTCATTTTTCATGCCATGCAACAAAACTGCAAAATGCCTTGAAGCAAAAATACCTAGAACAGAATTTGCTTTTTCCTTAACTTGAAAACCATGCATCCATTTGAAAAACCGTTTTACAGGGAATTGTATAGGGATGATGGCAACATGCCCGAGCAGTTTTAGCCCATTCCGATGCACGGTTTCCAAGAAATCAGCCTCCATCTCCTTCATCCATTTTTGCATTTTCTCCATATCCATGCATCGGTTTCAAAACCTGTTTCATGGGGAGATGCACATGGGTGATAGTAGCCTACCCAAGTAGTTTCAGCCGATTCTGATGCACGGTTTCCGAGAAATTGATCTCTGAAATCTTCAGCCATTTTCCATTTTTCTCGAAATTTGTGCATCCATTGATCACGATTTTTCTATGGGAGGTGCATCATGATGATAGGAACATGCTCAGCAAGTTTCAGATCAATCTGGTTCACCGTTTGGAAGCAATGGCGAAAACAAGTTCTGGTCCGGTGAAAATTCAGCAGCAGCAGCTTGAAGGTGCAGATTTGAACGTGGAAACAAATGCCTGCAGCTTAGATCTGGTCAGAGGACACCTGCACAAGGAAAAACAACCAAAAATCATCATCCAAGCCCTCATGCAACCAAAGGATCCAAGCATGCAGTAGCAGAATATGAGCATGCAGCAGCAAAAAGCACTTCACAGCAGCCATTTGACTTCAGGAACGTGACTAAAACATGTTCCTCTATTGCATGAATCTAATTAAATAAATGCATGAATGAATGGAATGGTGAAATTAAGCCACGAATATAGCAAGGTTAACTTGACATCCAGTTCTCTAGCGCTCAAGGAAAAATCACGCAGCATACGTGTATGGTCATTCATGAGAAATTTGAAAAACACAGTTAGTGGTAGATCTATTGAACTCCAGTGCACAGGACGTCAAATAATTAACAGATAGAGGAGAACATACAGTTTATAACATCACTGTATTTCAAATGAAGACAACACACGTTTTTGCCACCTCACCACAAATCACGCAGTAATTAAAGGAATGCTCGGCTGAAGACTCACGTTAACTGTTGTTCATTTACACTTGCAAACCTCTTTGGCTGAATCCTCTGCCTCTGAATTCTGTTAAACTAACGTCCTTCGCCAAGTTTTTCGGCTTGTTCAAAATTCTCCCACATACCAAGATCGTTCAGAGGTGCAGGGGCACTCTACAGGCGTTTCTACAGGAAGCTGCGCTACAGGAGACCCAACATACAATGAAGCTTGGACTGTTCACATCGAGGGTGGAAATTCTCAGTGAGGTAGGCTTGAACAGAACTTTCCTATGCAAATAATTCAAAAGGTGGTGAATTCGATGTGTTGAGGGGGTAGGAAAAATGTGAATGCAAGTCTGTCTATGAATTCAAAAGTCGTTTTCTTATTTCTGCCTGGAATTATCTTCAGTGCAACATAGCCCATGCTTTGGAGAAGACCAAATATTTAGATTCAGACATATACTGAAAAATATGAAGAAAAATACCATTTCTCTTGCCAGTTTACTGCAGATCTAATTGCAATGAATCATACAGATTTTATTATCACTAGCACATATCAAGAGATTGTTGGGAGCAAGGATACTGTTGGCCAGTATGACAGGAACTGCTTTCACCCTTGCTGGTCTTTATCGTGTGGTTCATGGAATTGATGTTTTTGATCCCAAGTTCAACATTGTTTCTCCTGGAGCAGACATGCAGAGTTATTTCCCTTATACAGGGAAGCAGCATCGTCTTACTGCTTTACATGGTTCAATTGAAAAACTCTTGTTCAATCCCGAACAGACAACTGAACACATGTGTATTTTGAATGACCATAAAAAGCCCATTATCTTTTCTATGGAAAGACTCAATAGAGTGAAAAACATGACAGTACTGGTTGAATGGTTTGCAAAGAAAAAACACTTGAGGGATACTGTCCTCCACATTCTGGGGAGGAAACCATATATAGAATTCCCATTCTAATCAGTGCAGAAGCCAAAACAGAGCGTGAGGAAGCAAGATATTGAGGCAGAGAAGAAAACTAAGGGTAAGGAAGCTAAGGGAAAGAAAACCTAGGGTAAACCATCACAGTGAAACCATCACAAGGAAAGCAAGAGGAAAAGCAAGAAAAAAGAAGAAGGAAGAAACAGAGAGGAAAAGGAGAAATGGGCCAAATTGCTAAGCCTAGAATTGTGGGAGGAACAATGGCACAAACACCTCGGAAAAAAGATTGCAGAAGAGAGCAGAGAAGATTGAAAAAGGCCAAACAAGTAGGGACACACCCAAGGCAACCACAGCACAGGTCAAGGAGAAGGCACCCCCAGCCAAGCAAGCCAAATCAGAGAAAACTGGTTCTACAGGAAGTTAGCAAACTGTTTCTTCAGGAAGCCAGAAAACGGCCACTACAGGACTTTCTACAGGAAGTTTGGGGAGAGGGCAGCAGAAGGAGAAATTGGCCGAGATTTTAGCTAGGGAGGCAGCACCTGTGCTAGCCACCCTAAGCACATCCATCCCCTCCATGAACACTCATTTTTTTCAGGGTTCAGACACAATTTAGTCACGGTTCAACCTTCTACAGGAAGCTACAGGCTTTCTACAGGAAGTTCTGTATTTTTACCAGAAACATCCTGCAGAAGCCTTTGGGCAGGCCAGAATCAATTATGGAGAGGGATTTGAAGCTAGAAGTCTGTTGAGGAGGCATGCAACCACTCTTTTCTTCCATCCTCCACTGGTTTCATCTCCTTTCACCACCATTGCCACCATCAGATTGAATATACTTGCACAATCATACCAAAGTTGAGAATTCTCTAGGAAAAGAAGCACAGGCAGTGAAAAGAAGCAAAGAGAAAAGCATGGTTTCATGACCGAGAAGAGGAAATCACTTCAGAAGCTTGGGATGACAGGGAGGCCACCAGGGCAATCAAAGATGAGGAGATAGATTGGTTGCTCAGAGGATGAGCAACACTTTCAGTAGGGGGTGATGATGAGCCCCAAAAATGGATGATTCTTTGGGCTCATTCAACCTCCTAATTTGACTTAATCCACCATTCTCATTAGTTTATTGCATGTTTTGATTATATTTATGCTAATAGAGTGAATTGGGTTAGTCATTATGCCAACAAGTCTAATGTGTGCTTTGTGTAGCCTTTTTGGTCAATTTGGAGACAAAGTCAATGGTTGAATGAGCACTTGGCAGCCAAATTCATGGAGAGTATTTTTAGGAAGGTGTTCCCTTCATTTATGGGCCCTTACCTCGAATTCTCCACCATCAGCTCGGAGTTCAAGGGCCACCAAATCAATTAGCACAAGGGCAGCCAAGCAAGTCAAGTAGGACTGCTGTTAACTACAAGTTTTGGGCAGCCGAGTCCCTAAAGTTTAGGAGGACTGTTGGGGTCCTCAATTTGTATAAATAAGAAGGCTTAGGGCCTCATTTGGGTTAGCTAGTAGTTAGCCAGTAGTTAGTCATTTTGTAGTTCGATTTTTAGGCAATAGATTAGCTTTGCTTTCATCTCATTTTCAAGTTTCCCTTGTGGACAGTTTTGATGTAACTCTTCTTTTCTTGCTCAATAAAGATGAATCCAGCTTTGCACCAGCTCTAAATCTCTCTTAGGAGGCTATAGCTCTTGGGGTTGGGCCCATCTCAAGCGCCCAATACCTCCTTTGTTTATATTTATGTGTTTTTGTTGCATTCTTAGAATCAAATCTGCTATTTAGATTTAAATATTGTGTTGTTATTTAGGTTGCTTTCGATGATTAAAAAGGTTCTTCATGTTCAGATTTACTTGATAGGTTAATCACATGGAATATATTCAGAAAAAGGCTACCAAGTACTTTGGATCTCACCTCCCCTTCAGTGGAATCATGAGCTGGGACCAATGTAACCTTATTGCCCACAAAAACACATTCTTTTCTTCACCATGCAATTATTAGTGTTCGAATCTCATTTGCAGAACTTGATATCAGTTTTGGATGCATGTTTAGGTTTATGATTGCTTAGTTGCATAGTTGTTTGACATGGTTTCCTTGCAAATAAACTTCTGTTCATTTCCTTTTGCTGTTAGGTCAAATTAGAGTGAAGTAACTAGGTCATAGGTGTTTGTTTGTTTAGTTTGAAAAACCACTTGCAGAGTACCTGTTATCCTTCCTTACCTACCCATACTCCATCCAACATACCTGCTTCACCCTTCACTTAGAACCCTTACCTTACATTTTCCTCATCCCCTTACTTTGCCATGATTCTCATATTCTTGTGCAACATCGTTTCATCCCTCCTTGAACAAATCTCACCATCTACGCCACTCCTCAACTCCATCTTCCAAGTCTTGAACTCCCCTACACCCCTATTTCACCTCCATACTCATTCCTCCACCTTTTTTCCTCCATCCATGCTTCAAAACCCCATTTCTGAACATCCTGTAGAAAAATTACAGAACATCCTGTAGAAATCCTAAACATCCTGTAGAACCCCTGCAGACTTCCTGTAGAAGCTCATAAATGAGGTTTCTTGATAGCCAAACTCTGTGAAACTCTCTAGAAGGGTGTTGGGGACTCCTTAGACCCTCTCTGAACCTTCCCGACCTCTTCCAAGCATTTCTCCTCCTTGATCCACCTCTACACAGTCAAAAATAGTTAAAAGCACATGCATGATAATTCCAACAACTTAATCAAAAATACAAAAAGATGTTTTCTTCAAATAGGGGTAGTCTAGACACATGTATTTTACCTTTATAGAAGTAATGGCATATCTTTCAGTAGTTTGCATGCTCTCCTTTGCGTCAGTAGGACTAGTTGGTAGAATTAGGGTTTGCTAGGGTTTGCGTTTCTTTTTGGCTTTCAGTTTCTTTTTGCAATTAGATTAGCTTCCTTCGAGTTAGATTTCATCCATCAATTAAAAAGCTTCTTCTAAGAGCTCATAGAAGTTGGCTTAAGCTCCTAGTGGACTTGTGCCAGCTGACCAAGTGACAGCTGCAGCAAGAGCTAGTACTTGTGCATACAGCACCGTCGCTTCCAAGTTTGTTACGAACTACCGGGTTGATAAAATTAAAGAAGGGAGTTCCAGGAGTTGTAGCATTATTGCTACAATACTGGGGCCCACCAAGAGGATGCATGAGTTGGAGTCATGGCTCTTTGTTGCCCAAGAAGCCTTGGTCAGGTTTTTGCTTGAAGAAGAGGTAAACCATTCCAGTTTGTCTTCAAATTCTTCTAAGAATGCTTATATTCGTTCTTTTGAAAAACATACTAGAGGCATAGGTTCCAAGCTAATGTCCAAGAGGGCTATGACGGAAAGGGCTTGGGAAAGCATGCATAAGGTATTGTTGAACCAATAATGGTTGAAGATGTTGTGTGTGGAGCATGATTGTTCAGAGGTCTTTGTTTCAGTCGGATGTATACCCCAGGAAGTTTTGTACACCCCTCCAAGCGGGGGGGGTGCGGGAGGGACTTATCCCCCCCGCTGAGGGGTCCGCGGGCCAGCGGTCCCCCGGTGGGGGCTCGGGGGTAGCGCCCCCGAAGCCAAAAATAAATGTAAAATTTCCTTGTAAAAGTATAGTAATTTCTAGTCAATCTGGGCCGTTCATTAGGTGGATGATCTAACGGTAGAACTTATGTTTAGTTTAGGGTTTTTTGCCCTAGAAGGCAACCCCTCTCTTTGTATGAGGGCATTGTATTTGAGGCTGAGTGATAGATGTGTATTCTGTGAGTGAGAAACAGAGAGCTGAGACTGTGAGAGAAAGCAGAGGATATTACAGCGGATTTGTTGTAGGTTGTATCTCTTCATTTTGCTGGATAATAGAAAGGAAGGACTGGCTGTTCGGGGTGGACGTAGCCCAAACTGGGTGAACCACGTATACCTATGTCTCTCTTGTTTTGTGCATTTTCTGTGTCTATATTTCTGCAATATTTTATGTGTTCCATTGCTCCGTAATATATAATTTTCTAACAGAAGAAAGGCATAAGTATTTAGGTCTTGGCTATGGACAGTCTTATGGAGAGAGTTCAAAAGCTGCCATGAAGGCCATTGAAATAGCTCGAAGAAGGGGTTACATTGTAGAGTGTGAAGTTTGTATTCGAGAGGAATGCAATAGCTTGAAACATCAATTACAGGATGCAGGTGTTCAGAGGCACGCAATTGAACCAGAGATTTGGGGAGACTCTAACAGCCTTGAAGAGATTGATGGTGTTCCAAAGGGAGCCACTTCTTCATTTGCTTCACCTCTTCATGAAGGCAATAAAGGTGAAAGAGGCAGGTATAAATCTAGTTCTAAACATTTTCCTTTTTATTTTTCAAAGTATGGTAAATTTCCACATATGTATGGAAAAAGAATTGCATGTTCCTTTTGTGGTTTGGATAACCATAATGTTTCTAGATGTTGGAAGAGAATGGCCACATACAGGAAACTTTTGAAGGAAAGGAAGCAAGAAGCTAAAGGTCCATTGGACAAGGCAAATCATGTTGTCAAGAGGATGCACATGCAATGCACTTACTACCATAAGCAAGGACATCTTGCTGCAAAATGTTGGACTCTGAATCCAACAATGCTTACGCCAAAGCTGAAGAGAGTGGAAAGAGAAGATGGCAGAAAAGGAAGTGAAGATTCCATGAATGTTGTGTCTCAGAATGATTCACATGATGATACTGATGTGCAGACAAAGGTAGTACCTTTGAAAGGGATCGATGAGGAATGGTTAGAGTTCTTATCCAATTAAGATTGCATGTCTATTGATGCATCTGTTTGCATTTCTTTGTTAATGGAATGCAAGTTGCAGGATTTTACTAAGTAGGTGAATGGAGAAGTTGAGCAGGAGATTCACTTTGTTGCTGCAACATTATATTTCATTTCAAATTTGAAAGTACAGTGTGCTTAAGTGAAAGTTGGAGAAGCCCACGGGGCTTTGGATTGACGGTGAATGGGTGTGCTGTTAAGGCACTCCTTGCGATAGGTCACCGGTTCAAATCCCCCGTGGGTACTTAGGTTAGTCTTAACTAGAAAAAAAAAAAAGTGAAAGTTGGAGAATGAAATGCATGCATAAGCTTGAGATGCATGAACACAGGGATGTTGATGATTTCCTTGTTTTTGAACATGTATGTGTAATTAACTTGTAGGGTTGATTGCTTTGACATGCATGTGTTGCCATGTTGACTTGGAAGAAGTTAACTTGGTCTCCAAATGGAGATAATGGTGAAGTGTTTCATCTTTGGAAAAAGAGTCCTAATGGTCTTTTTCTATATGCTTGACTTGAAGGGTCATTTGTTTAAAGGCATGTTTTGTGGGCTTGTTATCTAGTCCATCATTTGTATGCAGATGTAAGACATGGAAGTGTTCACAAGATGTGAAAACCTATTTCTTTTGTTGAAGCAGGAGTTTGGGCCATCCAGTTGTTGTCTATATTTCTGTTGTTGTTAACAGATGTTGCTGACAGCTTGTCCAACAGGTACAAATGAAATTTTTATGGAGCAGATGAACTTCACATTTGTTTGAGCCACCTTGGATCAATGATCAAGGCAAAGAAGTTCAAACCACCTTCTATGACCATTTCAGCAGAAGTTCTGCAGGAAGGCAAGGAGGAAGATAGTTCTTCCTAGGAAGACTATCCCATCTAAGAAGGGAAGTGGTCATAAACTTTGGTTCAGAGGCACTATGCAAGGCAAGTGTAGGGAGGCTGAGAGAAGAGGGTGAGTCACTCTCATTTACTATTCAGATTAGTATATCAGTCTTTTGGAGATCAAAAGTTCTTTAATGGGAAGGCTTGATCCAATAATGGATCCTGAATAAACCTCTAAGTCTAAAAGACTCCATATAAGATGTAAAAGGTGCCAAATGGCACAAATCTTTTGTAAATTAGAGGAAAATGAAAGTTGTAGGCTGCTCTTGGAAATAGCCCCATTACAGAGATCTTTTTCTTCTGAATCTATTGCAACTTGAATGGGCTAAAATGTACTTGGGATGCAGAAGTTATCCCATGCAGAAGATGCCCAGTTTCTTTGGAAAAAGAGGCAAATCTTCAAAAAATGGCCTAAAAGGCTTTATGAAGAAAATTGCATTAGAGAAGGGCCAAAGGCAAACTTAAGCGGGGAGTGAAGCCATCCCCGATTTTCGATCCTCAACAAATCGGGTTGGAGGCGGCACATGCATATAACATAAGGTGAGACCAGGGCCGATGCGATATCGCGATCGCCGATATCAGCGGATCACAATCGGTCACGGCATAAGGCAAAGGACGGACCCCCGAGCCGAGCGAAGTTACGATCGCCGAAATCAGCAATAGGCGTCGGAGATGACATGGGACTTAAGGCGGGACCCCAGGCCGTGCGACTTGCGATAAAGCCAGACCCGACGAGTCTTATAGGCATGAAGATATATATTTGAAATCCGAAAAAGGGGTTTTTCCTATGTAAATTGGCATTTTCGTTAAATAAACAAAATACAAAGAAATGACACCTGAAGCAATAAAACGGACCCAAAGGGGATTTATAAGCCTGATTGCTATGATTTTGAGTTCCGTAACGACGGATTTCGGGCGGACCTCAAGCAATAAATGGTTTTGGGCTAGCTCCACCCGATCCCACTAATTGGTTGACACGTGGTTGGCGGATGAGAGAGGAAAACCACCTTTTCGAGCGGGTAACCTCTGTATACCTAAGCCGCCTGAAATTGCATATGGACCGTTGGATCAGATATCCCGCAGATCAATGGTGTACAGTGTGTCAGCAGCTAAAGGTGGACTCGATGCAGTTATAAGGTGGATGCGATAAGTTTTCAAGTCCGATAAAAGGATTTTGTCGGGTTTTTGAAGGTTTTCCCATGTATTTGGGATTTTGCCCAATAAGCCTGTGCGATGCGAATTAACGCCTAATGGCGGACCGGATAGGGATTTAGGGGTGATTGAAGGAAGTTTCACATCCGGAATACACGTCTAATAGTGTGTTTTCAAGAAAATGCCTGTGTAATGTAATTTCCTCAATTCTTGGATTTACGCCTATGAAACGGCCCTGATTCTTTCTGTAAATGCTCTTGATCATCATGCCACATTGGAGCAGGCATTTTTACAGGCAATGATGGATTTTGAAGCCATAAAGCGAGATGGCAGTCGAACAGACAACGCGCAGGGAAGCTAAAGAGCCACAGAAGGATGATTGAACACAGAAAAATGGTTGGGGTAAACAAAAAGCCAGAAGCTCACCTCAAAGGAGGCAGAGAGCTCAATTGAGAGAAAGTTGAATGCTGAAAGCAGTTGCAGAGCCGAGAGGGCAGAGAGAGCTGAAGAGCTACTGCGCAGAGCAGCTGAGGGAGCCTTTGGGGTCACTTGAAGTTCAAGTGAAAAGCCAGAGAGCTGAAGGTTGCAGAGGGCCAAGAAGCCAGAGCTGAAGAGCTAGAGCCAAAGCCAAAGCCGAAGAGCCAAAGCCAGAGCCAAGAGCCAGATCCAAGAGCCAGATCCAGAGCCGAAGAGCCAGAGCGAGAGCCGAGAGCCAGAAAGCCAAGAGCTTCAGGAGCCAGGGATAAAATGGTGTCAAAACCCATCGTTTTTATGTAAAACAATGGAGTTGAGCCAAGAGCTTGTAAAAAGGACCTTGCCATAATCCCAGAGAGCCTAGTTGAGTTGATTAGAGCTCAAGGAGATGTAGCCCAAGAGTTTTGGGTGAACTCCTAATTAAATTGTTGACTTATGTGTGTGTGTTATTTGTTGCGTTAGTATTTATTGTATGTATTTACATATCAGCATACACATCAGATTTTAAAGCACATAAACAGCCAACAATAAATATAAGCATACGCCTTTATTTCAAGCAAATAATCAATTCCGCATTGGTTAATCATAAGGACTCGGGAATATTTAAAACTTTGGAAGTGGGAGAGGTTCTTGTAAGTTATACAAGAAGCCTAAGTACCCCATTTTCAGATCAAGTGGTATCAGAGCTTAAGTTTGGTTAACCACACCTTTAAGAAGGTTATATCAGAATTCTTGATTGACAAAGCAAAGACTGTTTGTCTGAAAGGTGTTTGAACAGCAAGAGACTGATTGTATGCTTGTTTTGCAGACTGACTATTTTCTGAGTTTGCAGAGGTAAAGGGAAAGCTATTGATAGCTTAGTTCAGGAAGGACAAATAGGAAGAAGGGTTAAATGCATTCTTCTATCCCAAGGACCTCAAGGCAATCCTTAAAGCACAAGAGGTTTGTTGCAAAAGGCTGCTGAAATAAGCTCTTTATTAATCTTGTTTGAAGTTATTTGTTTATTGGTATAATGACAACTTCCTCAAGTGTATCCTCGAATTATTCCTTCTTCATCACAAGACTCTTTGATGGAGACTTGAAGCAATACTTGTTTATCATGATGGACAAGGTGAGAGAAATGTATGAGGATGGAAAAAAGAGCAGCATACTTAGAGAGCAGTTGAACTCCATGAAGGAAGAGAAGCAGATGCTTTCTGACAAATTGCAGGAAATGGAGAGGCAAATTCATATTGCAAATATGAACCTGAAGAGGATGCATGAGTTGGAGTCATAGCTCTTTGTTGCCCAAGAAGCCTTGGTCAAGTATCAGCTTGAAGAAGAGGTAAACCATTCCAGTTTGTCTTCAAAGTCTTCTAAGAATGCTTATATTGGTTCTTTTGAAAACATACTAGAGGCATAGGTTCCAAGCTAATGTCCAAGATGGGCTATGAAGGAAAGGGCTTCAGAAAGCATGCATAAGGTATTGTTGAACCAATAATGGTTGAAGAAATGCCTAAGTATTTAGGTCTTGGCTATGGATAGTCTTATGGAGAGAGTTCCAAAGCTGCCATGAAGGCCATTGAAACAGATCCAAGAAGGGGTTGCATTGCAGAGTGTGAAGGTTGTATTCGAGAGGAATGCAATAGCTTGCAACATCAATTGTAGGATGCAGGTGTTCAGAGGCACACACTTGAACCAGAGAGTTGGGGAGACTCTAACAGCCTTGAAGAGATTGATGGTGTTCTAAAGGGAGCCACTTCTTCATTTGCTTCACCTCCTCATGAACGAAATAAAGGTGAAAGAGGCAAGTATAAATCTGGTTCTAAACATTTTCCTTTTGATTTTGCAAAGCATGGTAAATTTCCACATATGTATGGGAAAAGAATTATGTTGGGTGTGGAGCCTGATTATCTTCTATATTCAAAGGTATCGCCACATTGGACCCTAGTTCGAAATGGCGTGGCAACGTCGCCCATAAAATATTCGCTGCAGGGGGGTCCCGGGGGGGGGGGCTACGACCTTTTGGGAGGCCCCCCCTGGCGGGGGGTTTCGGGGGCGCTGCCCCCGAAGCTAAGAATAGATGTAAAATTGCCTTGTAAAATGTTGTAATTTCGTAGTCAATCTAGGCCGTTCATTAGGTGGAGATCTGACTGTAGAAGTTATGTTTAATTTAGGGTTTTTTGCCCTAGAAAGCAACCCCTCGCTATATATGAGGGAATTGTGTTGCGTTTATGTAGATCTGTATTCTGAGTGAGGAAGAGAGAGGAGATTGAGAGTGAAGAGGGAGTTACAACGGATCTGTTGTAGGTTGTAACTCTTCAGTTTGCTGGATAATATAATAAAAGAAGGGTTGGCTATTTCTCCGTGGACGTAGCCCAAACTGGGTGAACCACGTATATCTGTGTCTCTCTTATTTTATGTGTTTTCTATGTTTATATTTTTGCAATATTTTATGTGTTCCATTGCTTTGTAATATATAATTTTCTAACAACTGTTATCAGATCCAGGTTTATTTGGCTGATAAACTCGCAGGAGAGAAGGGTTCCTAGTTCGAGTGGGAGCAATGGCGGAAGATGGTAGGTTTAGGGTCGAAAAATTCAATGGCCAAAACTATAAGTTGTGGAAGATGCAGATGGAAGATTATTTGTATCAGAGAGATCTGTACCTACCATTGAGTGGAAGGACAAAGAAGCCGACAAGTTGATAGACACAGAATGGGATATTCTCGACAGAAAAGCACTTGGAACAATACGGTTGTGCCTAGCGGCGTCGGTAGCGTTTAATATTTCAAAGGAAACGAAAACAGAGGGTTTAATGTCGGAACTAGCCAAACTATATGAAAAACCCTCGGCCTCAAATAAGATATTTCTTATGAAGCGTTTATTTAATATGAAGATGTCAGAAGGTGGATCTGTTGTTGATTATTTAAATGAATTTAATACAGTTACCAGTCAGTTAAGTTCTGTAGGGGTAACTTTTGATGATGAAGTTAGGGTTCTGTTATTTCTGTGCTCATTGCCAGAAAGTTGGAATGGTTCAGTTATGGTCATTAGTAACTCTGTCTCTGGATCTAGTGCTTTAAAGTTTGATGATGTTGTCGGTGCAATCCTTAGCGAGGAAATGCGACGGAAAATCTCCAGTGAGACATCAGGTAATGCTTTGACTGCAGAGACTAGGGGAAGAAAAATGGAAAGAGGAAAGAGCCCAGGATATCGCAGTAAGTCAAGAAAAGGCATATCCAAGTCCAAAGTGGGGATAGTGTGCTGGAAATGCAGGAAGAAAGGACACCTGAAGAAAGACTGCAAGTCTCGGAAGGGAAAAGAAGGAGACGCACAACAAGAAACTAATCATGAATCGAATGAAACAGGTGATGTGTTGCAAGATGCTTTGATTCTTTCATTAGAAAATATTATTGATTCCTGGGTGGTAGATTCAGAGGCCTCATTCCATGCCACACCTGATAAGAAACATTTTCATGATTATGTTCAAGGAGATTTTGGACAGGTCCGATTGGGTGATGATAAACCCTGTAAAATCGTTGGAATGGGTACAGTTTTCATAAAACAACAAAATGGAAATCAGCGGCTATTGAAGGAGGTAAGGCATGTTCCAGATTTGAAGAAAAATCTGATTTCAATAGGGCAGTTGGGAGGTGAAGGTTGTGTAACTACTTTCACAGATAAAACCTAGAAGGTCACTAAAGGATCCCTGGAAATAGCGAAAGGAGGAAAGATTGGTACATTGTATTTATGCAATGGTATTTCTAATTATGTTAATGCTTTAACCTCTACAGGAGAAGATACGTCATTGTGGCATCATAGGCTCAGGCACATGAGTAAGAAGGGGATGAATATTCTCCACTCAAGAAATTTGTCGCCAGGTTTGAAGCATGTTGATTTAAAATTATGTGAGAATTGTGTTTATGGAAAACAGAAGAGAGTCAGATTCCTTGGAGTTGGGAAAGAAAAGAAGAAAAAAAAATTAGAGTTTGTGCATACAGATGTATAAGGACCTGCTAAGGTATCATCTCTTGGTGCCTCTCGTTATTATGTTAGTTTTATTGATGATGCAACCAGAAAAACCTGGATTTATTGTATTCGAAATAAATCTGATGTATTTGATACTTTCAAGAAATGGAAAGCTTTGGTTGAAAATGAGACAGGAAAAAGGTTGAAGTGTCTTAGATCAGACAATGGAGATGAATATTGCAGCAAAGAGTTTGATAGGTATTGTTTTGAGAATGGAATTCACAGAGAGAAGACAGTTCCAGGAACACCACAAGAAAATGGTGTGTCAGAAAGGATGAACATGACAATCATGGAGCGTGCAAGGTGCATGAGATTGCATGCAGGATTGCCTTTACAATTTTGGGCAGATGTTGTAGATATTGCTATTTATCTAATAAACAAAGGGCCTTCAAGTTCCTTGGATGGTGGTATTCCAAAGGAGGCATGGATAGGTAAAAAGGTAAACTACACTTTTTTAAAGACTTTTGGTTGTGAAGCCTTTGTCCACATTAACAAAGAAAATAGAACAAAGCTTGAGGCAAAATCAAATAAATGTACCTTTATTGGATATGGTGTTAATGATTTTGGTTATCGCTTTTATGGTTATGAAAAACACAAAATCATTAGGAGCAGAGATGTCATATTCAATGAAAATGTTTTGTATAAGGATCAGCTATAGGAAAAGAAACGGAAAAAGAAAAGAGAGAAACACAGTGCTTGATGATATCACAAGAAAAGTGATGGCACCTGAAAATCATAATGATCAACAGCCAGAACAACAACCACAACACCAACAAGCACCCCAAACACCTAAAAGTGGTGTTATAAGATCTACCAGGATAAGTAGACCCACTGAACAATACTCTCCTTCATTATATTATGTATTGTTGACTTATTCTGGTGAACCAGAATGTTATGAAGAAGTAGTGCAGGTAGAAACCAGGAAGAAGTGGGAGCAAGCCATGAAAGAAGAGATGGACTCCTTAGCACATAACCAGACATGGGACTTAGTTAAGTTGCCTGCAGGTAAAACAGTGTTGCAGAATAAATGGGTTTACAAGTTGAAGGAAGAAGATGGAGGAAGAGAAAGGTATAAAGCTAGACTTGTGGTAAAAGGGTTTGCACAAAAAAAGGGTATAGACTTTGATGAGATATTTTCTCCTGTTGTGAAAATTACTTCAATCAGAACTATTCTAAGTCTAGTAGCAGCTGAAGATTTGCATCTTGAGCAGTTAGATGTAAAGACAACCTTTCTCCATGGGTATTTGGAGGAAGAGATATATATGCAGCAGCCACAAGGATATGAGGTAAAAGGGAAGGAGAAACTAGTGTGTAGGTTGAAGAAGAGCTTGTATGGCTTAAAACAGGCTCCAAGGCAGTGGTATCTAAAATTTGACAGGTTTATGTCTGAACAAGATTATACTAGATGTCACTCTGATCATTGTGTTTATCTCAAAAGGCAAAATGATGGTAGCTATATTATATTGTTATTGTATGTTGATGACGTGCTTGTTGCGGGTTCTAACATGCAAGAAATAAATGTGCTCAAAAGGAAATTAGCAAACTCATTTGCAAAGAAGGATTTGGGTGATGCAAAACAAATCCTTGGTATGAGAATAACTAGAGACAGGAAGAATCACAAATTAACATTGTCTCAAAGTGAGTACATAGAAAAGGTGTTGAAAAGGTTTAATATGCAGAATTCAAAACCAGTTGGTATACCTTTGGCTAGCCATTTCAAATTAAGTAAGGAGGTGTTTCCCAAGACTCAGGAATAAATGGCTCATATGTCTAAATTTCCATATGCATCAGCAGTTGGAAGCTTAATGTATGCAATGGTTTGCACAAGGTCTGATATTGCACATGCAGTGGGAGTTGTAAGCAGGTACATGAACAATCCAGGAAAAGAACATTGGATGGCGGTGAAGTGGATTCTCAGGTATTTGAGAGGTACCACAAATCAAGCATTATTCTTTGGTGGTTCAAACATTGATCTATAGGGATATGTTGATGCAGATATGGCAGGTGACAGAGATAATAGGAGGAGCACTACAGGATATGTATTTACTGTAGGTGGAACAGCTGTTAGTTGGGTCTCAAAACTGCAAATTTTTGTTGCATTCTCAATAATAGAAGCAGAGTATGTTGCTGCTACAAAGGCTAGTAAAGAAATGATTTGGTTACAAAGGTTTCTGGATGAATTGGGTAAGAAGCAGGAGTTGGGAAGGTTATACAGTGATAGCCAGAGTGTCATACATCTTTCAAAGAACTCTTCATTTCATTCCAAGACTAAGCATATACAGGTCAAGTACCCTTTCATACGCTCAACGTTGGAATATGGACAGTTGAAGATGGAAAAGATACACACTAGCCAAAATCCTATAGATATGTTAACAAAAGTTGTAACAAGGGAGAAGCTGAGAATCTGCTCAATTTCAATTGGTCTTCAAATATGATGAAGAAGATGAGAAACAGCCAGGTCCAAAGAGGATTCATTGTCTAGCAAATGAAGTAGCGGTGGAGTTGCTATAAGCAGTCTCCAAGTGGGGGATTGTTGGGTGTGGAACCTGATTATCTTCTATATTCCAAGGTATCACTGCATTAGACCCCAGTTCTTGCCGCCCATAAAATATTCGCTGCAAGGGGGGTCCGGGGGGGTGGCTGCGACCTTTTGGGAGCCCCCCCCCCTGGTGGGGGGTTTCGGGGGCGTTGCCCCCAAAGCTAAGAATAGATGTAAAATTTCCTTGTAAAATGTTGTAATTTTGTAGTCAATCTGGGTCGTTCATTAGGTGGATTTATGATGGTAGAAGTTATGTTTAATTTAGGGTTTTTTTCCCCTAGAAAGAAACCCCTCGCTATATATGAGGGAATAGTATTGTGTCTATGTAGATCTGTATTATGAGTGAGGAAGAGAGAGGAGATTTAGAGAGAAGAGGGAGTTACAGCAAATTTGTTGTAAGTTGTATCTCTTCAGTTTGCTGGATAATATAATAAAAGAAGGACTGGTTGTTTCTCCATTGATGTAGCCCAAACTGGGTGAACCACGTATATCTGTGTCTCTCTTGTTTTATGTGTTTTCTATGTTTATATTTCTGCAATATTTTATGTGTTCCATTGCTCTGTAATATATAATTTTCTAACAAATTGCATGTTCCTTTTGTGGTTTGGATAACCATAATGTCTCTATATGTTGGAAGAGAATGGCCACATACAAGAAAATTTTGAAGGAAAGGAAGCAAGAATCCAAAGGTCCATTGGACAAGGCAAATCATATTGTCAAGAGGATGCACATGCAGTGCACTTACTGCCATAAGCAAGGACATCTTGCTGTAAAATGTTGGACTCTGAATCCAACAATGCTTCCGCCAAAGTTGAAGAGAGTGGAAAGAGAAGATGGCAGAAAGGGAAGTGAAAATTCCATGAATGATGTGTCTCAGAATGATTCACATGATGATGCTGATGTGCAGACCAAGGTAGTGCCTTTGAAAGGGATTGGTGAGGAATGGTTAGAGTTCTTATCCAATTAAGATTGCATGTCTATTGATGCATCTATTTGCATTTATTTGTTAATGGAATGCAAGTTGCAGGATTTTACCAAGTAGGTGAATGGAGAAGTTGAGCAGGAGACTCACTTTGTTGCTGCAACATTATATTTCATTTCAACTTTGAAAGTACAGTGTGCTTAAGTGAAAGTTGGAGAATGAAATGCATGCATAAGCTTGAGATGCATGAACACAAGGATGTTGATGATTTCCTTGTTTTTGAACATGTATGTGTAATTAACTTGCAGGGTTGATTGCTTTGACATGCATGTGGTGCCATGTTGACTTGGAAGAAGTTAACTTGGTCTCCAAATGGAGATAATGATGAAGTGTTTCATTTTTGGAAAAAGATTCCTAATGGTCTTTTTCTATATGCTTGACTTGAAGGGTCAGCTGTTTAAAGGCATGTTTTGTGGGCTTGTTATCTAGTCCATCATTTGTATGCAGATGTAAGACATGGAAGTGTTCACAAGATGTGAAAATATGTTTCTTTTGTTGAAGTAGGAGTTTAGGCCATTCATCTGTTGTCTATGTTTCTGTTGTTGTTAACAGATGTTGTTGACAGCTTGTCCAACAGGTACAAATGAAAGTTTTGTGGAGCAACTGAACTTCACATTTGTTTGAGCCACCTTGGAGCAATGATCAAGGCAAAGAAGTTCAAACCACCTTCTATGACCATTTTAGCAGAAGTTATGCAAGAAGGCAAGGAGGAAGACAGTTCTTCCTAGGAAGACCAGCCCATCCAAGAAGGGAAGTGGTCAAAAACTTTGGTTCAGAGGCACTATGCAAGGCAAGTGTAGGGAGGCTGAGAGAAGAGGGTGAGTCACTCTCATTTACTGTTCAAATTAGTATATCAATATTTTGGAGACCAAAAGTTCTTTAGTGGGAAGGTTTGATCCAAAAATGGATCCTGAATAAACCTCTAAGTCTAAAAGACTCCATATAAGAGCTAAAAGGTGCCAAATGGCACAAATCCTTTGCAAATCAGAGGAAAATGAAAGTTGCAGGCTACTCTCAGAAATAGCCCCATTGCAGAGATCTTTTTATTCTGAATCTACTGCAACTTGAACGGGCTAAAATGGACTTGGGATGCAGAATTTATCGCATGTAGAAGATGCCCGGTTTCTTTGGAAAAAGAGGCAAATCTTCAAAAAATGACCTAAAAGGCTTTATGAAAAAATCACATTGGAGGAGGGCCAAAGGCGGACTTAAGTGGGGAGCGAAGCCACCCCTGATTTCCGATCCCCGACAAATTGGGTCGGAGGCGGAACATGCATATAACATAAGGTGAGACTAGGGCCGATGTGATATCGCGATCGCCGATATCGGCAGATCACAATCGCCGACGGCATAAGGAAAAGAATGGATCCCCGTGCTAAGTGACTTTGCGATCGCCGAAATCGGAAAATCGGCATCGGCGATGACATGGGACTTAAGGTGGGACCTCGGGCCATGCAACTTGCGATAAAGCCAGACCCAATGGGTCTTATAGGCACGATGATATATATTTTAAAATCCGAAAAAGGGGTTTTTCCTATGCAAATTGGCATTTTCGTTAAATAAACAAAATACAAAGAAATGACGCTTGAAGCAATAAAATGGACCTGAAGGGGATTTATAAGCCCAATTGCTATGATTTTGAGTTCCGTAAAGGCAGATTTCGGGCAGGCCTTAAGCAGTAAATGGTTTTGGGCTGGCTCCGCCCGATCCCATTGACTGGTCAACACGTGGCTGGCGGAGGAGAGAGGAAAGTCGCCTTTTCGGGCGGGTAACCTCCGTACTCCTAAGCCACCCGAAATTGCATATGTACTATTGGATCAGAGATCCCACAGATTAATGGTGTAGAATGTGTCAGCAGCCAAAGGCGGACTCAACGCGGTTATAGGGTGGATGTGATGAGTTTTCAAATCCGATAAAAGGATTTTGTCAGGTTTTTGAAGGTTTTCCCGTGTATTTGGGATTTTGCGCAATAAGCCTGTGCGATGCGATTTAATGCCTAATGGCGGACCCAATAGGCATTTAGGGGTGATTGAAGGAAGTTTCACGTCCAGAATACACGTCCGATAGTGTATTTCCTGAAAATTCCTATGTAATGTAATTTCCTCAATTCTTGGATTTACGCCTATGAAACGGCCATGATTCTTTTAGTAAACGCTCTAATCATCATGCCACGCTACGGCAGGCATTTTTATAGGCAATGACAGATTTTGAATCCATAGAGCCAGATGACAGTCGAACAGACAACGCGCAGGGAAGCCAAAGAACCACAGAAGGATGATTGCACACAGAGAAATGGCTGGGGTAGTAAAAAAGTTGGAAGCTCACCTCAAAGGAGGTAGAGAGCTCAATTGAGAGAAAGTTGAATGCTGAAAGCAGTTGCAGAGCCGAGAGGGAAGAGAGAGCCGAAGAGCTACTGCGCAGAGCAGCTAAGGGAGCCTTTGGGGTTACTTGAAGTTCAAGTGAAAAACTAGAGAGCTTGAGGTTGCAGAGGACCAAGAATCTAGAGCCGAAGAGCCAGAGCTGAAGAGCCAGAGCTAGAGCCAAGAGCCAAAGCCAAGAGCCAGAGCCAGAGCCAAAGCCAAGAGCCATAAAGCTGAGAGCTTCAAGAGCCAGGGATAAAATGGTGTCTAAACCCATCGTTTCTATGTAAAACAGTGGAGTTGATCCAAGAGCTTGTAAAAAGGACCTTGCCATAATCCCAGAGAGCCTAGTTGAGTTGACTAGAGCTCACGAAGATGTAGCCCAAGAGTTTTGGGTGAACTCCTAATTAAATTGTTGTCTTACGTGTGTGTGTTATTTTTTGCATTAGTATTTATTGTATGTATTTACATATTGGCATACACAACAGATTTTAAAGCACATAAACAGCCAACAATAAATATAAGCATACGCCTTTATTTCAAGCATATTATCAATTTTGCATTGGTTAATCATAAGGACTTGGGAATATTTAAAGGTTTGGAAGTGGGAGAGGTTCTTGTAAGTTAGACAAGAATCCTAAGTGCCCCATTTTCAGATCATCAACCTACAGCGTCTCACATGTTTCTATCGTTGCCACTACTACTATTGTTGGCACTCATTGTTGTCATTGTCTTTCACAAGATCATTGTTATATACATGTCATACAATCTCACTATCATGTGTCATTGTCTCAAGGTTTCATTATTTCATACTTCATTCGATAATTTCCATAATATTTCATAAGGGTTACTTCCATTCAAGGGTGCATCATTGTTATATATCAAGATCACTATTAGGAATCTTTGTCAATCACTGCATCAAGGTCACAAGGTTACTGTTATAAAGATATTATCAAAATATCATTGTCATCAAAGTGTTATCACCAAGTTCACTACCATATATTGTTCAGCCATTACTTCCATACCTTTCTATCATATATCATTCATTGGCATAAAAAAACACAACTCATTGCCATATGAAGGTTAATGTAACCTCCTCCTCCCACATTTACCTGCTTTCAACAACTTTCCCGAAGTAAACATGAGCTGAGGGTCACTATGATAAGACTCAACCTCCTATATGACCTTAAGGAAATGGAGTTGACAACTTAAGACCTTATTGACTTCCCTCAGGTGTTATAGGACCTCTAGGAGCAACCCAACCCCTCTAGGTGTCCAACCCCTGAGATAACTCTCTTTTTCATTGATCTATAACCCCATTCGCTCCCTTTCCAAGACATGCAAGTGAATGTAGCCCTACTAGTTGCACTAATAAGCCTACCAACATGCGACTGTCAACTTTTCGAGGAGGAAGAAACAAACAGTAGGGTTAGGCGAAGTCAACGAAAATAAGTACCAAACCCTAACCCTGAAAATGAGAGAATTTAAGAGGAAATTCAAGGATAGAATGAGACAAAAGTACGAGAAGAGACATTTGAGGATGATACTCCACTCTCCCTGTATTTTGAGAAATGTAAATAGAGAAATGAAAAGCAGAATCTCAGAAGAAAGAAAGCCAACTCAAGCCTGAAATTACCTGAAGAAAAGAATAAATAGAGGTTAGTAAAACAAAAAGACAAGACATTGGAGGCTCAGAAGTGAAATTGAGGAGAAGAAAAATAATTTCAAAACTTTCAAGTACACAATCACCAGAAATGATTGATCTTGAAGAAGAAGGGTATAAAACACCACCTCACACAATCAATCCAACATGAAAAACTCCAGAAATTGACCCAGTCCAGCAAGAGATTTATGATTATGTAGAATCCCTAGAACAAAGGGCACAACAAAAGGAAAAATTTTCTCAATATGAAATGGGTGAAACTTTAGCAACAAAACAAACTCTAGAGCAGGAACACAGAATTGAAGAAGATCTAAAACAAGACATATATGAGTTGGATGTTCTTAACAAACACTTAACACAAGAAAGGGAAGCATCAAAAGTTTAGAATGAGATACTTAGAACCCAAAATGATAATATACTTCTACATCTCTGTCATTGGTAGAATAAGAAGAAGAAAATTAAGGTTCAAAACAAGTTTCTTAAGAATAGAATCAGAGGATTACAAAGCGGAATTTTGATGAAGAGACCAAGGACCACTTTTCGGATTAAGAAGAAGGAAAGCACTAGTCTGGATGTGCTATCACAAGCTTCAGAAATCTTACACTAAAGGAGAAAAGAAGAACTAGTTTTGAATTTTTGTTGCACGAGGACATGCAAAACCTTTAGTGTGGGGGAACTTTGAAGTATGGAATTGTTTCTTTTTTACTGTCCTTTTACCATCTCATTTCACCTTTTTGTCACCATTTTATAGCAATCTCAGCATGCTCAAGGTCAAGTTCAACTCTTAAAAAGGTATTTATCATCCATAATTAGAATCTTTGTTTCTTAATGAATTATAACGAAAACATTCTTACAGTGACAAAATCATAAACATTTTGCAGCTAATGTTGGTTTCCGCAACAATATTCATGGTTAGACAGGTTGTAGCACTTCAATAAAAGGATGAAGACTACCTAGAGATGACAAATTTCCACCATATGGATGACCACCTATTAGCATGACTTGGCAAGCTACGAGGATTGAGAAATCTAAAAGTCAAATTCAGAGTCAAACTCTGAGAATAACGTGTAGCGGTCAAATAAAGGAAGCAGAGGAATAGAACGACATCAAGCGAGCATGTTGAAGATTTGTTCAGTTGTTACAATATGGATCGAGATGAATCTCCTATGACTTTCTCTTTCAGTAGCAAGTCATAAAGAGATTGAGTTTCAAAGTGAATCTATTTCGTAGATGTCAAGTTAGCTCATTTCGTGTCGGCTTAAAACTCTTAAAAATCGTTTTATGAAGTTTGTATAAAGGTTGTAAGCCGAGACCTGAAAAAAAAGTTCGAATATTAAGTTTATAATTGTTTTATTGTGAAGATTGGTGATACTTTGTTCCAACTTAATATAATTACTATGTTCTCAATGCGTGCGTGAGAGATCTTGTGATTGATAGCTGACCTACACTCATAGGAGGGCCCCCTGTCGAGCTGTGAGGTTTTGTTTATAGTTTTGTTTTGCATTTCTGACTTGTTTATAGCACTGTAGTTTCTTTTAAGAATTTGTTTTCATCATAGGTACATATTTTATAATTGTAATTTTGATTGCAGAGTACTCATAAACAGGAAAATAATAAAAAGTTCTTATTCCTGAATGCATCTTCTTTCCAACACTTAAATGTTTCATAGCTTTATTTGAATTCTCAAATGATAATGAAATACTCTTTAGAGGTAAAATGTGCATACAAGTAATCATTCTAAAGTTATAAGTTTTCCATTTCTGCAAGTAGGAATTAGATCCTTTTTATTTCCATTTCTCTTTCATGCAATTAGTATATAATTTCCATATTGCAATTAAGTGTAGAAGTTTCTTTCTGCGAGATAGTGTAGAATGTTTTCAATTCTGCAAAATGGAACTAGAATGTTTTTCTTGAAATTGGTTTTCTAGCATTTCCTTTCATGCCATTAGAAGTAATTTTGAATTTCGCAATTTAGATAGATTTTCAATTTATGCAAAATAGTGAATTTCAATTTGGTTAATTATGATTTTATATAACTTTAAATTAAAATAAAGTGTGTGTAATTATTCTCTAAATTGCATTAAAACATTTGTCCATACTTAGGATTAATTTCATTTCTAGAATCAATCAATTCACAGAAAGAATCCTACCATATATAGTGCACATACATTTCATAAGTATACGAATATTGGTTGACAATTAATGAAGTAATTTAAGAACAATTAAATTACCCAACATTTTGGCATCGTTGCCGGGGAGGTGTATATAAGATTCTATTTCTGATTTGCTAATCATATTAGGAGCATTCAACTTTTTAGATGCATAATTAAAGCAAGGTAAAAATCATTTATGCAGAGAGAAAGGGATTCTAGGGGTAGATTTGGAAGTAGAGGTAGAAGTTCAATTCCAACATCACCACTCACCCCTGCTAGGCCGTGCAGTGCCACACCATCCACTCATACTCACATTCCATCACTAGCAGGTAGACATAGATTTTCTGAGGTTCATAGATATCAAATCTAACGAAAAGATTCACCAACTTCCTCTACCAAAGTTGTAGTTGAAGAACCTACATCCCCAACAGAAGGAGTAATTTTCCTCTCTTCAATAGGAGAACAACTTCTAGGACAAGAACTAGAGATTCCTAGTGAAGAAGAAGAAGAAGAAACTTATTATAACATACCATTAGTAGAGGAACTAGAAGAAGAGCTAGATAATCCTATTATAGAACCTTATATTAGCTCTAAAGAATCTACCATGGCAAGGGAAGGAGAAGGAGAAGTGCGTAATGTAGATGGTGAATTTAGGATTGGAGGTGGAAGAGGCAAAGCAGGAAATAGAGGAGAAGGTGGAGGTTGAGGTGGTAGGGGAGAAATAGATCCTTATGGATTTCCCATCTTTGATGAAGATGCCCCAGCTACAATGAGAACATCTCACCCTCCATCCTTCCTAATTTCCATGGTTTGAGAAATGAGGACCCTGAAACATTTCTTTTTGAGTTTGAGGTTTTATGTAGAAATTATGACTACTTACTTGATCCTCAAAAATTAAAATTATTCCCAGCAAATCTTAAAGATGGAGCACTTAAATGGTTCATGGGATTAGGAACACATACAATTAGAACATGGGAAGAAATGAAAAATGTGTTCTTAGAAAAATATAAGGATTATTGCATGCCCCATAACCTTAAAGATGAAGTCTTTAAGATGATGCAGAAAGAGGATGAAAGCCTTGAAGATCTAGTTGAAATATTTGCTTACAACATCAAAAGGGATAAGATGTATAATTTGGATGATGAAACACTAAAATATCTTTTGTTAAAATCCATCAGAGATGAATGGATTGATCTTCTTAATTTAATGGGCAAGGGAGATGTTTCACAACTTTCATTTGGAGAAATTTGTGATTTATGTAAACATATTTCAAGGGGTAAGGCTAGAACTGGCAAAAAATAAGAGAGATCATGTGATGTCCAGAATTAATAAATCTGCATCTAGAACAGTAAGGAGAGCCAAAATAGGAAATTTGCTTGATAATTTCAAAAAAAAATATCTTAGGGAGTCTTGGTGAACAACTAGATACCCTTAAGATACAAAACAAGCAAAAAATCGAGAATTCTTCATTATCTATTTTTTGTCCCCAGTGTAGGAAGAAACATGCCTTAAGAGAATTCCCCCTTAATAGTATAGAAATTTGTATCATATGTGCTAAAAATCCTAACACGAAGGAATGCCCTTTGATACCTGGTCTTAAAGTTGTTTTCCAAGATGAAGCTGGAACAAGCCAAGTTGAATCTCTTTCTTTTATTGTTAAAATACCATGGGAAAATCAACAATCAAACATGACTCCAAGTTTCAATACTCAATCATATCCACAACCACAGAATAATTATATTGCACCCTTGCCATGGAAACCTTGGCCCCCACAATCTCAAAATCCATCTTGGGCACAAGGTTAGTAAAATCCCTATGGCAAATATCCTCAATTCCAACAACCTTATCCTTCTTTTCCATCACAATATTATCCTCCTCAACCATCTCAATTTCAAAATCCAAATCAACAACTTTCATTACCATTTCCTCAAAAACCCAATCAACTACCTGCCCAACCACTTCCAAATCCAAACAATAAAAATCAACAAGCTATTTATAATGTTGAAGGACAAAATTTTCAAGCTTGTATGATTACCCCATTAGGTCTAAATGATGTTCAACTTAGATCTGGTAGGGTTTTGCAAAAGAAGTCACCAACAACCGCCATCCAAAAATCTAAAGAGGATGAAGTTCATGAGAAATATGAAAATCTTGATCAAGAAAATATTCCTCTAAAGGAAGATGTTCCTATACCATCAAAGGATGAGAAAATAAAGAAAGCTCCTACAGTTCCTCTAGTAGAACAACCTTTTGTTTCTTTGCAAGATCCACCTTTTCCTGAAAGGCTCAAAATTGATAAAGGAATAGAAAGGAAAATTGTTTTACCAGATTATGATATGCTAGATGAACTTAAGAATATTTGCATTAAAATTCCTTTATTACAAGCTATAAAGGAAATACCAATATTTGCAAAAAATATTAAGGAGCTATGCATTAGAAAACCAGGAAGAAAGAGAAAATATGTTAAAAAAATCCAATTGGTAGGAAAAATTGTTGATATCATGATCGGAAAACCTATTGTTCAAAAATATCTAGATCTCGGTAGTCCCATTGTGAAAATCCATATCAATGGTATTGAATTCCAAACACTTTAATTGATCTAGGAGTAGCCATCAATATCATGAGTAAACAAACAATGAAGCAACTTAAGCTTCCTAATATTCAATATACTGCTACATTATTACAATTAGCAAATAGATCTGTTATCCAACCAAATGGAGTATTAGAAGATGTGTCTGTTTCTCTATATTCTTACCAATATCCTGTAGAATTCGTGATTTTAACCCCAATGAATAATTTAGGAGGCCATCCATTAAACCTTGGTAGACCTTAGCTAGCTACAACTGATGCATTCATAAGTTGTAGATCTAGTGATATGTATATCTCTAATGGCAATTCCACTAAGAAATTTACATTGTATCCTCCTGCAAAAACAATAACTGAAGTAGAAAGTGAAGATTCGGATAGATGATGATAATGAATACTTTACTTATTTGCAACTAGTTTATACTCTTTCACAATTAGATGAAGAAGGTCAATTGGTAAATTTAATGAATAATAATGATTCTTCTTCATACTGTGAGCAAGATCAAAGCATTAAAGAACAATGCAATATTGAATATCTATCATCTCATCAAATGGCTTTACATTCTACGGAAAAGTTTGGCAATTTTCAAGTAGAAAGTTTTTCAGATAAAACATTAAATATTAATAAATAATTTGGAATAATTTCAAAAGAGAAAATTGATACAAATGCTACGAAAACACTCTTCTGCTTATGCATGGGAGTACATTGACATGAAACAGATTGATCCTAAAACTTGAAGGCATCGTATTTATATTCAGGAAAATGCCAAACCATTTAGACAACCTCAGAGAAGGATGAATTCTAATCTGAGAGAAATTGTTAAGGAGGAATTACAAATGTTATTTAATGTAAACTTCATCTCTCCAATATCAAATAGTCAATGAGTGTCACCTTTAGTGATTGTTCCTAAGAAAAATGGAAAATGGAGAGTGTGTATTGACTATAGGGAATTAAACAAAACTACTTCGAAAGATCATTTCCACTACCTTTTATAGATCAAGTATTAGATACATTGGCAGGAAAGAAGTATTTTTCATTTTTAGATGGTTTTAGTGGGTATAACCAAATCCAACTAGCACGAGAAGATCAAGATAAAAACTACTTTTACATGTCCATGGTAAACATGTGCCTATAGGGTTCTTCCCTTTGGGTTATGTAATGCACCTGCCACATTTCATAGAGCAGTCTTAGGTATCTTTTCTGATCTAATTCATGATTTTTTGGAAGTATACATGGATGACTATACTGTATATGGTGATACTTTTGAACAAGCTATTGAAAATATGGAAAAAAAAAACTTATTAGATGTAAAGAGATAAACCTTCCATTAAGCCATGAGAAATGTTTTATGATGTTCAATGAAGGGATTTAGGCCACCATATTTCAAGTGATGGAATTAAAGTGGTTACATCTAAAGTAGAAATAATTTCTAAAGATTCAATTCTTGTTTGTCAAAGAGATGCCAGAATTTTTCTTGAATTTACTAGATATTATAGAAGATTCATAGAAAATTTCACAAAAATAGCCTCTCCACTTTTCAAACTCCTGACAAAAGATTATGAATTTGTTTGGAATTCTGATTATCAAAAAGCATTTAAGACATTGAAACAAAAGATTATGGAAGCACCAATTTTAAGAGGACCTAATTGGGCTCTTCCTTTCCATATTTCTATTGATGCTTCAGATATAGCTCTAGGAGCTGTGTTGGGACAAAAATATTAACTCCTCATTCTATCTATTATACAAGCAAAAATTTGACGATAGTAGAGTTAAATTACACTGTAACAGAAAAGGAGTTTTTAGCTATTGTGCATGCCATTAATAAATTTCATCTTTATATCACTGGTTATGAAACTTTCATTCATACAGATAATTTTTCCATTATATATATAATGGGAAAACCAATCAATAATGGTATAATGACAAGATGGTTGCTATTGTTACAAGAATTCAACATTAGTATTCTTGATAGACCGGGAAAAGAAAATACAGTTGCCAATTTTCTTTCTAGAATGCAGAATAATAATGAGGATGTTCATGTAAAATATAGCTTTCCTGATGAATATATTTTTGCAGTATCTACTAAAACACCTTGGTTTGCATATATTGCTAATTATTTGGTTACATGAAAGTTACCTCCACAACTATCAGCCAAAGCAAAGCAAAAGGTGATCAAAACCAGTGCACCTTATTTTTCGATAGATGGAGAATTGTACAAAACTGGACCTCATTTGATTATCCGAAGATGTGTTTGAGAAGATGAAGTACTTGAAATGTTGAAAGCTTGCCATGATGAGACATGTGGAGGACATTTTTCCAACAAAAGAACTGCTTACAAAATCCTTCGTTTAGGATATTATTGGCCATCCATTTTTAAGAATGCCAAAGAATATGTCAAAATATGTGATAGTTGTCAAAGAATGGGGAAGCCCTTTCCATCAGATGAAATGCCTCTACAACCACAGGTACTTATAACATCTTTGGAGAAGTGGGTTCTAGATTTTGTTGGACCAATAAATCCTCCATATAAACAGAAAAGGGACATCCTTGTTTGCATGGAATATATTACAAAATGAGTTGAAACTAAACCTCTTTTATTTGCAACTGAAATTGTTGTAGTTACATGTTTTTTAGGATATTTTTACTCATTTTGGTGTTCCAAGAGAAATTGTAACAGATCAGGGTACTCAATTTACATCCAAATTGGTGCAAAATATCATGGAGCAATATAAGATCAAGCATCGAAAGTCTACCCCATATCAGCCACGAGCCAATGGACAAGTGGAATCCACCAACAAAGTACTTGAAGCAATTCTTACCAAGAATATATGTTTGCACAGGAAGGATTGGGCATAAAAGCTTCCAAAAGCACTATGGGCATACTGAACTACATGGAGGAATACAATTGGACATACTCCTTATGACCTTGTCTATGGAAAGCAAGTTTTGCTTCCAATTGAATTCCAAGTGGATAGCTTCATAACAACAGCTAAATTGGGCCTTACTGTATCAGAAGCTTAGAAACATAGATTAGCATAATTGAATGAGCTAGATGAGATCCAACAAGATGTTATTCAAAGAACCAGCATAGTTCAGCAATAAAGATCTAAGTGACTGAACTACATGGAGGAATACAATTGGACATACTCCTTATGACCTTGTCTATGGAAAGAAAGTTTTGCTTCCAATTGAATTCCAAGTGGATAGCTTCATAACAACAGCTAAATTGGGCCTTACTGTATCAGAAGCTTAGAAACATAGATTAGCATAATTGAATGAGCTAGATGAGATCCAACAAGATGTTATTCAAAGAACCAGCATAGTTCAGCAATAAAGATCTAAGTGGCATGACAAATTCATCAAAGCTAAAAAGTTCAAGCAAGGTGACTGAGCTCTTCTTTTTTATTCCAAGTTCAAATATTTTCAAGGGAAATTTCAAACTCATTGGCTTGGTCCTTATGAGATTGATACTATTTTTTATAATGGAGCAGTCAAAATCAAAACTATTGATGATGAACAAATTACTTTCCTTGTTAATGGTCATAGATTAAGGTTGTATCATAAACCACTAACAAAGGAATAATTTGTCAAATATTTGTAAGAGAATTCTGAATTCAAGTTGGTCAAGGAAGGAGATTCTTCTCCTCACTCTCCAACTTCATTGTAATTTTTCCAATGAAATAATAAATAATAAATAAAGGTATAAACATGAAAACCAACTATGTTGGCATGTTTATACAGAAAATCTTAACTGAAAACCAAGATCTCTTGGCGGTTTATATTTTCATAATCCCCTCTTTCTTGTCCCTATTTTCTTTCTACCCTTCTTTTTCTAATAAATTTCAGGTGGCAAGCAATATTTCTGAGGATCAACATTTTCACTGGCCACTAGAAGTAGCAACAATAATAGAAAAGTCTTCTCTTGGTTAAATAAAGAAAATTTTAGAAATGGTAAAACAACAAACATAATTTATATCATTTTTCAATTGATCTTCAATTATGTAGCCAAGTCTAAACTCTACATTAGAAAATCGGCAGCAAAGGAATGTAAGGAAATTCGTAGAAACAAAAGGTATGTAGAATTTTGAAATTATTTTTCATATAAAAGCCTAGGTTTTAATTTATGGATGATTGTATTAAAAAGTTGAGGACCTTATAAAATTTCTATCACATTCATGATCGTTATACCCTATCCCCTCATTATTACACTTCCAATCACATCAAGTCTGATCGGAATCAAACACATGACACTGATCCTTTGAAATCAGATCTGGGAAATTGTGGAAGGTACAATCTGGACACAACACAACTTCTTCCATCAACACCTTACCTTTCCATCATTTAACTTTGTTTCGTATTCATTCCACTCACTTCCAATTTTCATTTCACTCATTCCCTTTCTCAAAGCCTCCATTATCCTTGTCGAAAGGAAACAATCAAGGTCAAGACTTCTTCTCACCATGGGAATGCTTGTTCGCTCTGAACCAAATGGAGTAAAATTTCTTTAGGCATATCCAAGGGTTAAAGACCAATTGCAACAAGTAGGATGGCTTCAGTTTTTTGAGAAATTTGATGGGTATGAGACAGAAGTTACCAAAGCCTTTGCTCGAGCCTTCGATGGAGTTGAAGCGGAGATAGGAGATATTAAGCTCATCCTCACAAAATCTATTGTAGCAGAAGCAATAAGACTACCTAGAAACGGGGAAAGATGGTTCAAGAATAGGAGAATTAAAGAGAATGACTAGGTCCATTTCCTCAAAGAACCAGGTATGGATTTATCCATCTTCAAAAAGGGTATTCCAGTTACAACACTAAAGGGAAAATGGAGAAATTTGTTGCTAGTTATTCAAAAATTTGTAACTTGTGAAGGTAGATTTGGGACTATGTTTTTCTACCATGCCAGGATCATGATGCATTTTGTTGATGGGAATGAGATTAATTTGCCTTACTTTCTACTCCAAATGGCATCTAGTATACATAGAGGGTCTAGGTCCATTGATAATTCCCTTTATCACCACAAACTCATCAAAATTTATATAGAGGCACATCTGAAAGCTAAGGGAGGTAATTGGTAAGATTTCTTAGTCAGGAATCATTTTGTAGAAGTTAAGGAAGAATAAACAAATAGAAGGGTTATGCGGAGTCAACGAAAATTAGTACCAAGCCCTAACCCTAAAAAAAAGAAAATTGAAGAGGAAATTCAAGGAAAAAATGAGACAGAAGTACTGGAAGAAACATTTGAGGATGATACTCCACTATCCCTATATTTTTAGAAATATAAATAGAGGAATGAAAAACAAAATCTTAGAAGAAAGAAAGTCAGCTCCAGCCTGAAATTACCTTAAGAAAAGAATAAAACAAAGGTTAGTAAAACAAAAGGACAAGCCACTAGAAACTTAGAAGTGAAATTGAGGAGGAGCAAAAAAAATTCAAAACTTTCAATTACACAGTCACTAGAAATGATTGATCTTGAAGAAGAAGGGTACAAAACGCCACCTCACACAGTCAGTCGAACACAACAAACTTCATAAATTGACCTAGTACAGCAAGAGATTTATGATTATATAGAAACCCTAGAACAAAGGGCACAACAAAAAGGTTTTTTTTTAATATGAAATAGATGAAACTTCAGCAACAAAACAAACTCCAGAGCTGGAACACTAAATCGAACAAGATCTAAAACAAGACATATATGAGCTAGAGGTTCTTAAAAAACACTTAACACAGGAAAGGGAAGCATCAAAATTTCAGAATGAGATACTTAGAACCCAAAATGATAATATACTTCTACACCTCTGTCATTGGTATAAGAAGAATAAGAAACTTAAGGTTCAAAACAAGTTTCTTAAAAATAGAATCAGAGGATTACAAAGCAAAATTCTGATGAAGAGACCAAGGACCACTTTCAGCATTAAGAAGAAGAAGGAAAACACTAGTTTGGATGTGCTTGCACAGGCTTCAAAAATCATACACTAAAGGAGAAAAGAAGAACCAATTTTGAATTTTTGGTGCATGAGGACATGCAAAACCTTTGGTGTGGGGGAATGTTGAAGTCTGGAATTGTTTCTTTTTTACTATCCTTTTACCATCTCATTTCACCTTTTTGTCACCATTTTATAGAAATCTCAACATGCTTAAGGTCACTTCAATTCTTAAAAAGGTATTTATCATTCATAATTAGAATCTTTGTTTCTTAATGAATTATAATGAAAACATTCTTACAGTGACAGAATCATAAACATTCTGTAGCTAATATTGGTTTCCGCAGCAATATTCATGGTTAGACAGGTTGCAGTACTTCAATAAAAGGATGAAGACTACCTAGAGATGACAAATGTCCACCATATGGATGACCACCTATCAACATGACTTGACAAACTACGAGGATTGAGAAATTTAAAAGTCAAACTCTAAGAATAACGTGTAGCAGTCAAATAAAGGCAGCAGAGGAATAGAACGACATCAAGCGAGCGTGTTGAAGATTTGTTCAGTTGTTACGATATGGATCGAGATGAATCTCCTATGACTTTCTCTTTCAATAGAAATTCATAAATAGATTGAGTTTCAAAGTGAATCTATTTCGTAGATGTCAAGTTAGCTCATTTTGTGTCAGCTTAAAACTCTTAAAAATCATTTTATGAAGTTTGTATAAAGGTTGTAAGCCAAAACCTGAAAAACAAGTTTGAATATTAAGTTTATAATTGTTTTATTGTGAAGATCGGTGATACTATGTTCCATCTTAATATAATTACTTTGTTCTCAATGTGTGCATGATAGATCTTGTGATTGATAGCTGACCTGCACTCACGAGAGGGCCCCCTGTCGAGTTGTGAGGTTTTGTTTATAGTTTTGTTTTGCATTTCTGACTTTTTTAGCACTGTAGTTTCTTTTAAGAATTTGTTTTCATCATAGTTACATTTTTTATAATTGTCATTTTGATTGCAAAGTACTCATAAATAGGAAAACACTAAAAAGTTCTGATTCTTGAATGCATCTTCTTTCCAACACTTAAATGTTTCATAGCTTAATTTGATTTCTTAAATGATGATGAAATACTCTTTAGAGGTTAAATGCGCACACAAGTAATCATTCTAAAGTTATAAGTTTTCCATTTCTGCAAGTAGGAATTAGATCCTTTTTATTGCCATTTCTCTTTCATGCAATTAGTATAGAATTTCCTTACTGCAATTAAGTGTAGAAGTTTCTTTCTGCAAGATAGTGTAGAATGTTTTCAATTCTGCAAAATAGAACTAGATTTTTTTTCTTGAAATTGGGTTTCTAGCATTTCCTTTCATGCCATTAGAAGTAAGTTTGAATTCTGCAATTTAGATAGATTTTCAATTTCTACAAAATAATGAATTTCAATTTGGTTAATTAGGATTTGATATAACTTTAAATTGAAAGAACATGTGCGTAATTATTCTCTAAATTGCATTAAAACAATTTTCCATACTTAGGATTAATTTCATTTCTAGAATCAGTCAATTCAAAAAAAGAACCCTAGCATATATAGTGCACATACATTTCATAAGTATATGAATCATGGTTGACAATTAATGAAGTAATTTAAGAGCAATTAAATTACCCAACACCTTTCATCTCAATAACGGACGTATGATGATGTGCCTGCTTGTTGTCCATAGATACATAAATCCTAGGAATGTTATGACCAACATCCCCAACTTTTTGCTCCCCCTAAGCACTATAGATCTGAGGCCGACCACCCTAGTACAATGGAAAATCCTTCTTACGATGATATTTTCCATATATCTAACACTGCAATGGTCCCCTATCATCACCTCTATTCTACTACTCTCCAAGTTGTGACCCATGTCCCTTCTCAACTGCATTGAACTTCTTGTAAGGAACCACATTTTTTTCTCACCTACATCCTGAGGTCTTCCCTGCCTCCGTGGCCACTTCCCTTTAATTTTCTCATTTCCTTTCAAGTCACGCTTAGGCTCAGCTTTGCGTTTTGACTGCTCATAATAATGCTTTAGCTTCTGTATGGCCTCCTACAATGATCTAGGCTCATCAAACTCAATTAAGCATTTATATGCTACAAGCAATCCATTGTTCAATCTCTAAATCTTAGCCTTCTCATCCTTGAGGTAAGGCACATAACTCAAAAACTCCAAGAAATTGTTAGTGTTATCATCATCTGTCATAGAACCCATATGCAACTCATAAAACTCCTTAGCCCCATCATCATAGTACCTCTCAGACAAGCACTTCTTCTTGAAGAGTCTCTCAAATTCATCCCAAATCAACTCTTTTTCTCCAATTCCCTTGACATTCTTCACATCTTCCCACCAAATATATGTCTTCCCTTTGATAATGAAGGTGGTTATCTTGGCTTTCATGCTCTCTTGATAGCTATGCAATCTAAATAATTTCTTCATCCCAAGCAACTATGCCTCTCCATATTATAACTTATTAATCTCTCCATCGAATGTAGGTGTCTTGACTTTCTTGAACTCCTCAGGCAAGTAGTCACCCCTCCTGTAAGGATGATGACGGTGATGACTATGATGATAATGTCTTCTGGATGAGGAACTAGAATGATGCCCATACATACTAGTGTATCTAGTGAACTGCCACCTCTAATTGTATCCCCTTTATCCAACCTGTATTTGAACTGAGACCTGCTACCATACACTCCATTAGTTTTCTCTTTTTACTCTTGACTGATTCTCAATTGTCCCTATCTCTGCAACTCTGACAAGCTCTAAAGAATTGTTGCATTGACCTATACATGCTGTTAGTTTCGGTATCTTCATCCCTCTGTCAGCGACCAAATTCTTTTGTTGCATTTCATATTAGGTGTCTCGCTCAGTCAGTTGCATTCCATTAGTAGCATGGATCATTTGACGGTAGTGGCTTGTTGTACATTTTCCCTCATGTCCTTTACCTGCTGGCCCATTTCCATTCATCAAGATCATCTGCAGTCACTTTTTGTCTTTAAATTTGCAAAAGTCATTTCTAGGGTTTCAGTTTCATTAGGTCTAGGGTTTCATCAAATAGGTATTCAAAATGTCCAATAACAGCCAGCAGGCACTTGAGAAGGTTGAATAAATTTCTAGTACCAAGAAATTTCATAATCAATTGCTCAGAAATCTATTTTTCCTCAAAACTCTGTTTTGAGGAAAAACAGAGTATTTTAGGCTTTTTATTGTATAATTCATGTATTTTCAGTTCTCTTGTATGTAAATCACTTAAGTGGCAACCCTGGTCACCTTTCCAAGCTTCAGTAGCTCCATCCCCTACAAGGCAAACAAAAATCAAGTCATTCAGTTCATCAAAAGGCTCAAATAAAGTAAACTGCTCAAAAAACAGAGGTGAAAAGTAAAGTCACATGGCAAACATTATAAAAATGGGTTTTATGAATCAAAAATTAAAAATCTCTTGTGTATAAATCATTTTTTACAATTCAAAAGCTCATTGGCATTCCAAGAATAAAATTTGACCAAGGTGAAAGCCGTGTTGGGAAAAGGGAAGCAAATCGCAGTAAAAGCACTCAGTTTTGGAGACACGATGCACTGGGTGAGAGGCACAGTGCATACAAGAGGCACGGTGCATAGGGTCGTCCTCCTCAGTGTAAAATTTGTCCTGGTGCGACGCACACAGGAGGCGCGGCATGTTGGGTTTGAGGCGCGGCGCATAGAGTTGCTGTTGGTACCATCCTATGACCTCCTGTTTCCTCCTAAAATATATCATTTGCCTACTTCTTTCCATCATATATCTCTTAGATCCCTTGGAAATTGATTAGTTAATAGTCCTATAGTTATTAAAATGCATTGAAATTGATTTAGGAGTTTTATGTTAAAGAATTAGGGATTTTTGGCAAAATGGCTACAGGAAGTTCCAACATCCTGTAATTGGTTCATTGTTTGACATGTGGCATGACAGCTAGGCTAGAACGATGGATGAAAAGTAGAATGTCCAAGCATGGACGAATACCTATCCTATAGCAGAATCGACCTTCCTACATGCGCGGTCAACAGTGGTCAAAGTATAGCATGTTGGCGACAAAGGCAGCAACAGCAAAGCATTCTAAATTGATTTAGTTTTGTTCCTTTTTGAAATCAGTTTAGGATAGAAACATTTTAAAAAATCTCGACATGATAAAAGCAGCAACAGCCATATCATGAATGTACATTCGTTTTCGAAATGTAAGGGTTGTAAACACATATGTAAATACAGTCCTGTGTAATCAATGTAGGGGTAATCGTTGTATCGTTTGAAACAGAGTTTGAACTTAATATAAAGAACATAGTTACAGTCATGATCTTTGTCTTATTGCGTTGATTTGATAATCGGTTGAACACAGTCCAGTATACCTCTGGAACGTGGACGGGCCCTGCGTTAAACTGGTATACTGTTATTTCCTTTTCATTTGCAACTTAGGGTATTACATGATACGCACAGTAATTAGAATTGGTTGTTGATTTCAATCGAATGCGTATGGTTTATGTTTATGAGATCGCTTGAACAGTTCATCACCGGGATCGTGAATTGTATCCTGTAAGGGATTCGATCCTCTGTTGTCCTCTAAAGCAATGTTATGAACTCTGCTTTCATTTCAAAGTATGTTTATAATTTCCAGATGTCTTTAGCTTGCATGAATATTAGTGAATGCTGAGTATTTGTTAAACAGGGGTTTCGTGTATGGTGTCTCTGTAAGGAGATTGAAATCTTGGTTTGAAGTGATACAAAGTGTTTTAATTTGATAAATGAATTGAGTGACAGTGTGGTAATTAGGTAGATTAACTGAGTGACCTAGGTGTTTGGGTGATAGGTAACATACCTCAGTCTTCCGTAAAGAAATTCTGTGACCTACCTTCATAACCACTTAGCTAATAATCCTTTATGTCTATATACTTTAGATGCATGCCTCTAAGTTTACGCATCCTGGTCGATAATAAATATAGCCTAGTCTAGCACCCTAGATAGGACACTACAGTTGCCAAGCCCGATTTCCTCAAAAACTTTCTCACATTGCCAAAATCACTCAAGTCTTCTAGTGTGCAAGTAAGTCAAGATCTTTTCCTTGCTAGTGAAGGAGTTTGTCTTAAAAATTTATGGTGGTTGTGTGAAGAAAATCAAACCCTATTTCCTTGCAATTTCTCAAAAGCCATTTCCTAGGGTTTGCATTTGTCATTTTGCTGCCAATTTCATTCTACCACTCCCTCACTTTTTCATTCCTCCATTTATTTTCCCAGCTTATCTACCCATTCCCTAAACTCCCATATTCCTAAAAATCATTTACCCCTATCCCCAAATCCCATTTTCCCAAATCTTAATTACAAATCCCCAAACCCTAATTGTTGTCCCTAAAGCTTCCATATTGTTCCCTAATCCCCTATTTCCCACAAAACTTGTCATAATAGTCCCAAAACCCCTCATATCCTCTCCCTCCATAGTCCCTCACATATTCTCACCCTTGGTGGCAAAAAACATCAAAATCAACATAAATCTCTTCATACTCATCAAGAAAACTCACACATTAGCAAGCATGGAATTTGATCCTTCATATGACCGAGAAGAAGAGACACACAGTGACTCTCTTATAGAAGTGCATGCACCAAGGAGACCTGGTAAACATATAAGAGAGGAGCCTACTTCACTTGCTGAGTTGCAGGCCTGCCCTCTTGCTATCACATGCTTCCAACACCAATCCTGTTATCAGTTTTGTGAGATGGCTACTAGAGTCCAGTATCATCATGAGTTAGCCCGGTTGTTTGTGCTTCATCTACATAATGGCCAAACCACTCTAGCTGGTGTGACATTCACCTTGACACTGGAGTCTATTTCTCTAGCAACCAACATTCCTAATGTCGGAGAGCAGTGGAATAAAAGGCAGTAGATTGACAGGGAACACTATGAACCATACATCAAGCCTGGTTATTTGAGACAACTCAGCAGAGTTTTTCCTTTTCGGTACCTGAAAGACTCATATGCTCCCTTGATGAAACTCATAATGAAATATTTTAGCTGTGAGGGCCGGTTTTCTCACATATATGCTTATCATATCAGATTGTTGATGCACTTTACCAGGGTGAGAATGATGAATCTCCCCTACTTCATGTGCCGAAATATTGAGAAGATGACCACACTAGTACAACAGAAGACTCCTCAGCAGCAGTTTAATAGTATATACCATTTTTCACTCATCAAAATTATGGTCATTCATCAGCTTGGTTTGCAGGGCATCTCATCAGAGGATTTCATTTCTCATGAGTTCTTCACGACTCCTCAGATGCCTCCAGAGAATTTTCATGAGACTTCTCATCAGCAGGAGGGTCATGAGACACAGACCGCTAGTGTGCCAGTATTTGTCACATATCAAAAGGGCACTAGACGGTTGTTTGTAGCAGCAAAGTGAGTATTATCTCCACCCGAGGTGGAAGGGGTCTCGCTTCCTTCATCAGCACAATAGGTTTAGGACAAGGGAAAGAGGCCATTGCATGATGAGGGGCCTTCAGGTGAGCAGGAGACCGATTTCATTCTCATTCAAGACGATGACACGGATTTGGGCCCACAAAGCTCAAAGCTCAAGGAAGTCATCCAAGAGCAACAGGCGGACATCAATGCTTTGTCCCTCAACTTGGAAAGAGCCGAGTGGATAATAAAGTACCTGGAACAAAGAAACAAGCAACTAGAGGATTAGCAAACCATAATGGAGCTTAGAAACATACGAGAAAACCGGCAAGCTACCAAACAGAGGAGAGTCAAGTTCACAACACTTGAGCAAGAAATCAATGCTGATCGTGAGTCTTGGTTGGACAGGACTAATATCCACTTGGAGGGGATGTTGGAGAAAGCCATCAATGAGAAGAATATGTTGAGAAACATGGCATATCATTATTTGTCAAGGAATATGGTGTGCCAAGCTAGAATCAAGAGCTTGAAGGCCAAGTTGAAGAAGAGATCAAGGAGGCAAAAAGTGCAAGATAAACTTCAGATCTTGGTTGAGGCTTCCTTGGCCCAACACAGCACTTGATGGAGAGCACTCAGCCCAAATTTCAAAAAATTTGGGACACTTTTTGCATTTTTGAAATTTTTGGGCTAAAACACAGAATTTTCTGCCCAATGCGCCGCGCCACCTGGCGCTCGCTTTTGATGGAGGCCTCCAAATGACAAAATCTTATCTATTTGGATTTATATTGGAAAAATATGCATGCATACCAATGGCCAAGAAATTTTGATAGGTTTTGAGCCCCCAAAAGGGTCAAAAACACCCAAACAATGACCTTACTGCCCCTATTTTGACACACAAGAAGAAGTGTTGCGAGAACTCATCTTTGGAGGTGAAAATGGAGGTAAAATTCAAAAATTCCACTTGATCGGGAAAATAGACAAGTATACCTTTCCAACAAGCACACTTGGAGAAAATTTGGACACTGGGAAGGCCTCCAAAAATGGCTGCAAACAGGCACTACACATAGAGAAATCAGCGCGGCGCATAGGGGAAATTTTGCTCAGTTTGACCAAGTATACTCTGTTTTTCGCCTAGTTCCTTGACAGTTTGACTTTTCTCTTTCTTAATGTCAAACTTATGATGTAATTTAATGTAAATTGATGGATCTTGATGTAATAATGTCAATTTTTCACTCATGAAGGTAGATTCATCCATGAAAAGTTAGTTTGCAACTGAATGAATCAGTTCCCTAGTTTTTAGAGGCATGTTGTTCCACTGCCTAATTTGTAGTTCTCAGTTTAGAATTAGTTGGAACAGCCCCTAAACTCATGAGCTCGACCCCTAGAGGCTATGATGAATTTTTGTTTGCCTATATCTTATGTTTTTTTAGTCATTAGCATGGTTGGACTTTTGGGAAAGCTTGGAGCTTATTGTATACTCATTTCAGCAGTTTTGGCTAAGGAATAGACCAGCGGTTTGTAGCACTCTATGGGATTCATGTGGCATGTTGCTTTGATATTGTGTTTCCTTCTGTAAATGTAAGTTTATATGTGTTTTATGTATGCCATTATCTCTCTTTCTTCTTCTTAACTAAAACAAACAAGGATAAAGGTAGAATCCATTGAAATTGCAGTGCTCTACCTAGGGTTTGCTTAGTTATTGATGTTTTCAGCTGTTTGAAGAGGATCATTGAGGTTTTCTTGCCATCTTCAACTCCTCACCTGTCTAAATCTTTCCATTTCATTCAATTTGAAGTATCAAATCACTTGCCTACCTTGCCCCATTGAGACCTCTGCAAAACTGAGCCTCATTCCCAAGACCCAAAAACTGCCTTTCCATTTGAGCCAACAAAACATCATCAAATTCAATCAAGCCCTTTTGCACAAATACCTAGCCTAAAATAAGTCTTTATTCAAGTCATCTCAAGCCTCATTCATCATTTTTTCTGAGATTGACAGGAGAGAGCCCTCTCCCAACCTGGTAGGGCTAGCTACCAGGTTAAGCTTGGTTTGATGTTACCCTGGATCCTACCTTTCTCATCCTAAGGTAGATTTAGGCACTAACACATGCTTCTCCTGAGCCCTTGAGAGTCTTTCCTGAGCCTCAACTAACCTTTCATTGTCCACTTTGCAACTTATGATCTCTACCCTCAAACTCCTCAGTGTATCTGATATACTAGGAGAATCCTCTCCTCCTTGTTTCCTAACTAATCTATACGGAGAGTCATGGGAATTGTAATTTACCATTTTGCTCGTCATTTTTGCTTCTCTTCTTCCTACAAGTGTACCACATCAGATAAACCAAATAAATGCCAAAATCAAATCCATACCACATTGATGTTCATGGGAGGATTATCTCATCTGCAAAGTCAGTCCACATTAGTGTGATACATGTATAATTATAACCATATCAATGTAACAACATCATGCATGACCATACCAATTGTATAACATGACCCCATGCATGACAACCATAACCATGACAACATCAAACTTTACCCAAAGAGAGTGTAACCTACTCTGATACCACCCTGTAACCTCCTCCTCCCACATCTACCGCCTTTCACCGGCTTGACCGGAGTAAACATGAGTTAAGGGTCACTATGATAAGACTCAACCTCCTATATGAGTCGACAAATTAAGACCTTACTGACTTCCCTCAGGTACTACAGGACCTCCAGGAGCAACCCAACCACTCCAGGTGTCCAACCCCTAAGATAAATCTCTTTTTCACTAATCTAAAACACCAACCGCTCCCTTTCCAAGACATGAAAGCAATTTTAGCCCTCTAGTCGCACTAATAAGCCTGCCTCCATGCGACTGTGGAATTTTCCAATCAGTTCTATCCCAACAACCCCAAATTTTGAGCCACTTTTTCAGGGTCAGGACTCAAGCCTCTGCCCAGAACTAAATGAAACCTCCAGAAATGAAAAATGACATAGAAACAAATCTTATGAATCAAAAATTGAACCGAGACTTGACCTGACTCCTCCAAACCAGGACTGACACTCCATCAAACATATGGTAAACATACCACCTATAGGTCATGAATGCATAACTAAACATAAGGATTTGAAAACTTGTCTGAGGGTAAAAAAGAAGGAGGAATTCCTTCTCACAATAATTGTCATAACACCAATTAGGTCATGCACTTATTAACCAGACATTCATTAATGAAAATGTGTTAAGAGCCACACTTGGATCTGTCAATTAACCATGCTTATAACTAACATATAACAAGATAAATAACAATGAGAGAATAGCCATTAAAGCCACATAATAACAAGTACGTTTACTCATCAAAAGAAATATGATCTTGGCTCTTATTAACCATATGCAAAAGCCAACCAAGTATGGGACCTCCACGTACAACTCGACCATAGATTGGGTTGAACCAAATCTTTATTTTAGCTAATCACCCCCATGCCATATTCCAAATATGAATGTGGTATCTAATGGGATAAACCAATCCATAAAAAACCAAGGAAATCCATAGGTTAAACCACCTCCACCTCACTATATCGTGATCTCCCCTAAACTGATCTCTAGATCAAAAAACCAAACCAAGCTTGGATGCCTCAGAATTCCTTCACTTTCCCTTGAAAAATTTTCCTATCTCCACCTACCTATTGAGGGCTTCTAGGAGAAAACCATCTCCACCCCCAACCCTTGGGATTTTCCTGAGACCACCTCACCTAGAGCCAAAACCTTACGGCAATCCAATGCTCAAACCAAGAAAGAGTCCCATCACACCATGACTATCTGAAAATGGCAAGGCAAGGCTAAAACCATTGTAAAAATATGGCAAAACCATGCCACTAACAACAAATAAACCAAATACACACATGCATATACCATGCATGCCAAAACCAGCTAGGAAATCCTACATGCAATCTGTTACCTACAAGTATTCCTACTGAAGTTGCCTGATCCAACCTTTCTTTCTTGATCCTTGCTTTCCTTTTCCTTCCTTTGCTTTCCTTGCCATTCCTTTGCTTTCTTGCTTTCCTTCTCCTCTTGATGCTCCTTTCCTCTCTGAAACAAATTCTGAAATTGAACTGACAAAAGGCTACCAACTGATGCTCTGATGTATATTTATTATTGATGCCTCTAATTCTTCATTTTTCCTTATTTTTCCTTCAATTTCCTCCTCACATGCAACATGTGACCTTTCACCTCCCTTTTCTCCTAATTTCCTTTATTTTCATAAGTAATATGCCAATTAATGTCTCTTTTCCTTTTCAAAGCCTTTGAAATTTCCTTTGCCAATTCCCCCTGATCCATAAACACAACAATGATGCCCACTAGGATATTTTGCCCAACATTCATCTTGGAATAAGTGTCCCATGACCTTGGTCTTATTTTACCTTGATTAACTTTAATACATGAACTTTTAACCTAGGGTTGTTACAATTAACAACAAACAACCAAGTATCCTTACAAAAAAAAAATATAACTTTGTTTGTCACAAGTCACTGTCGGGTATCAAGGTTACAACGTCACTGTAATGTTAAGGTTATTTCCACACAGGGTTATAGTCATTGGTTTTCATCAAGGTCACTCCAAATCTCTGTCAAATGGATCAAGGTCATGTCATATAGATTCCTTCCTACTTGTCATATGAATCCCTTGCCTTATGGAGACACTTTATTCTTCCATCCTATATTCTCTCACATACACCTTTGCCTATGTCTTAAAACAAAATCCAATTATAGCAATGGTATCATGTGTATTTAAGACCAAAATTTTTCCAATCCCTAGACTATAATATATTATTGAGAGTTTAGCTTTGCAACTGCAACACAAACAATGACAAGGTCTGCACAATATCCAGTCCATAAGGTATGCACTAGCGTTAGGATTGATTCTCACCATAAAATATGCCTCAAGTATGTGTTTCATGAACTAAGCTTGAATCAATGCATCACAAAATATCTGAACATAGAATTGGAACGTTCTCCTTTCATATCATATGAAGATAACCATCAGCTCTCCCATGCTTTGTCCATTCATAGAAGCTCTACAAAAAGCATGTTTGTTATAGTTCACGTCACAATACCTTGCTTCAAGTATGCACATTCCATAATATGAGTGTATTCATGCTCACTAATCTAATAAACAATCACACTCTACAAGTGCATTGTACTTGGTATGTCATTCCTTTTCAAGTTGTGGGCAATCTTGCACATACACTTCTTTTCATCACACAAACAACTATCAACTTTCTCATTGACTCAGACTATCTCTATGCAATACTACTCTTAGCTGACCATACCCATTACAACAATCACACTAGTCTATGCACCAAAGTCTTAATTAGTGCAGGAAGAATGTATCACAAAAACAACTAGACTTACGCATTCTAGATTCTCAAAATACATTGATGTGATTTCACTAACACTCACACATTGTCAATAACACTTCAATCGAAGGTTACACATCACCACAAAATTTGAACTCACTCCTAATAATGTTTGTGGGATAATTTTACATAAACTTATTTGCATCATACAGGTGTACACATTTCATTATTTGTGGAGTTGAATCTAAAACTCAGTTTGGTCTCCAAATATACATACAGTGTGGCTTTACCAATCAATCATTGTAATATATCTTTAGAGCTAAAAAAAAAATTTGAGCCAAACTGATGAGCTCCAGTATTGCAGCAAGGATGTTGCAACTCCTAGGGCTGCCAACTTTACTTCATCAACCTAGAGTTCGTACAAACTTGGAGGTGAAAGTGTTGTATACACAATAGATGCAATGTTCTATTCTTGTCACTTCTCAACTAGAGCGATAGACCACTAGGGTTTTTCAAACCAAACTTCTATTGACTAGGAGGAGTGTGACTACCAAATAGCAAAGGGAAAACTATTCTTAATGCAGAAAGGAAATGTTGCCTACTCTAGGAAATGAAAGTGATGAATTGGAAAGTGCTATAAAGTGACATGAAATCATCTAGCTAAGCATCTACACATGTTTCTTACAAATGAGACCTAACTTAACCTTGAATCTAACATCTAGTTATCTCAACTAAATAAGCATGGAAATTATCCTAAAACTATTGTGACTAATGCCTGTACTAACTAGAAATTACAGAAAAGCCTTTTTTTTATTTTTAATTTTATGAATGTAAATTCTAATTGAAACAATTTGATCTTTGGTAGGGGAGACAGGTGTGGGAAACTGGTCCAGAATGGTGTTGAGGGCATGGAAGCCAAGTGGAGGCCTAACCTAAGCTCATATGATCATTTCTGCTCAATTCAAGCTTAAAACAGGCTACTACAGGGTTTCCTGTAGTACTACAGGGTTTCCTGTAGTACTACAGGGTTTCCTGTAGTACTACAGGATGTCCTAGTTCTACTACAGGATGCCCTGTTTTACTACAAGAAACAGGTTGAAAGCTATGGGGAGGTAGGAAAGGTAGAATAAAGTGTGGGAAAGGTGTCTGATGGGGGAATAAGGCATAGAGGAGGTGCACACTACCCAAGGCTCATCCCAATTTTTCAAGATAGTTGGAATTGCTCAAGGAAGATGTCCACTTTGCCACAAAACATAAATTTAGATTAGGGTTTGGTGGACTTTGGCAGCATAGGTGGAGAAGACTTGGATGCGGTTGGTGAGATGAGGTCTCCCTACAGATAAGAAACTCCTGCATAACATATATTCTTTTCTTCGTTTATGCACAACTTCATTTATATATGGAAAAGATGAGTTGAATTTAGGAAAAACGAAGTTATTAATGGCTAATGGCTAAGTCTATGAATGGAAGTGCTTCTAAACCATAGCAAACTCAAGAAACCAAAATGACAATTGCAAGTACTTCTAAGGAGTTGAGAAACAATGATCTATTCAACAAGAAATCCTAATTTATGCAGTGATCAAACAATAAATTTGTTTTTGGGTTGTGAGAATGGGACCCTCAAACCATGATCCCATAAGGGAGATGAGGTAGAGGCCACTACCACAAGCTTTTATAAAGTATTTACTTTCACTATTGTACCACTGATCTATCTGTTTATTAATGGAAGAAAACTAAGTAATCATCCAAATACTTGCAAATTAAACAAAACATAAATCACTTCAACATCTAACTATGAATGTAATCTAAACATAGATATACAAAAATAGGAACCTCTACTACTAGTGTTGGGCCCTAATCCAAGAGCTTCAGCCCTCTGAGTCAACTCAGTGTTGGATCAAGGGAATGCTTCTCATTCTCATCAAAATGTCAAAAATACATAAGAGTAATCGGTCACAAAGTCTTGGCTCAAAAATGCCTCTTGGCTACAAAAACAAAAATTTGAATCCTAATGAAGCTCTAGGCCTTCTTATTTATACAACTTAAGCCACCAACAGATTCCTTAAAATTAGGGAGGCTTGGCTGCCAATGACCTTGGTGGGCTTGGTTGCTTGTAACTCTGAGTTGATGTGATTTTTAGGAGATTGGATCTCCTAAAATCCCTCTTGCTTTTCTAATTCGAGTTCCTGCACTTAAATTAGCCAAAAACTTCTCCAAATCCTGCAATTAATGCACATTAGGCCACATGAAATAACATCTCATATTTACCCTTCTCACTAAGCAAAATATAATAAAATATGTAAATAAATGTGAGAAAAGTTTATTTTAATAAGTTGGAAAGTGACATTAAGGTCCATATAATTTACAAATTAATGAGCCTCATCATCAAACCCCTATAGAAAGTGTTGCTCATCCTCTGAGCAACTTAATCTATGTCCATGTCTTTCATTTCTCTTGTGGCCTCTCTGACATCCCAAGCTTTTGTTGATGTAGTCTCCTCTTGTGGATAAAATCATGCATGCTTCTCTATTTCCTCCCACTGCTTTCTTTACTCTTCCTTCTTTCTTCCTTCTAACATATCTAATAGCAATGGTGGACTGAGTTTCAAACCAATCCAGTTGATTTTGAGTCTCTCTAGTGCCTTCTTATACAATGGGGTCCTTTCTAGTGTATCTCTCATTATTTCATGGGAATGATACTCCCTGATCCTTAAGTTGTATGGTAGGGTGCCCCATCTCCTCTAGCATGCTTGATGGCTTTCATCCCCTAGCAACCTCAAGGTGTCTTCAAAATCAGTGATTGCTTGCTCTTTTGTAGCTAGGTATCTTGGTGTAAGCCGGAGATCATTGGCTAGGATGTTGTGGGTGTTATAGAAAAGCCATGGAATTGATTTGTTCTGCTCTTATGTAAAGGGGCTCTTTTTCTTCTCTTTCCAATACCCTCTTTACTTCCTTAGCCCTGGCCTCCTCATGACTCATCCATGATGCAAGGGCCATTAGTTGTAAGTCCCCCAACTTTGCATTGGGGTCCCACACATTCAAGTTTGTTAAGGCCAAGTTGTGTAAGTAGAATTCAGATATCTTGGCCTTATCCTCTAGGGTGCTTTGGTCACATAGCTCAATGAACTACCTATAGTCTTGGAAAGGCATAGTCCCTCGTTGTGCTAGTGTCTTTATCTGAAATTGTAGCCATTGATCTTTTAGGTACAAGGCATATGACTTTGGTGGCATCCTGCACTGGAGTGCCTCCATTTAGAGGCTTACCATAGTGGCCAATTGGATCTATTTTTCCTGTATTTGCCTCCTCCGCCATGTGTATTCAGCCTCTATTTGAGATTTCATAACTCGTTCCCTGTCTCTTATCCTACTCAACTCTCTGCCCATATCTAGTAGCTTCTCTTCCATATGGACCACATCCTCTACATTCTTTGATTTAGCAATTTTCATCTAGTGATGTGTCCTTCCTCTCTCCTTCTCAATCTCAAAGAAGAGAGGGATTGTAAATTTCTATGGTATTACTCTGCCTCCCTCAATGAATTTGTATTAGGAGTTGAGATTGGGTTGTGGGCTACGTTCCTGCAGCTCTTGGGATTATCCCTTTAATGTCTTTGGAGCATCTTCCTCTTCCTGTACTTGTGTTGTTGCTTCCTTTCCTTTCCTCTGTCCTTGTTGTCCTTCATGCTGCTTTTTTTGTGTTTCATGTAGTGCTGACAGAGTTTCCTGTAGGATTGTTTGTGTTTCCTGTAGGAGGATTTTTCCTTTCTACAATGGGATCAAATTTTCTTTGATTTGCTTTGCTGAGGCTGGCCTAGTGAGAGGCCTCCTAACATAGGTGATTGGAAACTTTGGTGAAGCCTATTTTGATGTGCCCTCTTCACCTTTTATTCCCGGGGAGACTAGTCTTTCTTGTCCTTTTGGTGAGTCTTCAATGGTGATAGGAGTCTTGGTAAGTGTTTGTGGTCTCCCCTGTTTTATCCTAGTGCTCCTCCTTGTTTTGAAATATAGGGCAGTCTGCCTATGCCTTTTTCCTGTTGACTTTATGGGTGTGCATAGGGCAGTCAAGGCAACAAATGCCTCCTTCTTTGTGGGTTCAGGAGACACTCTTGGAGATTCCTCCCCTTCCTTGGTATGTTTTTTAGGGCTTTCCTCATCCTTCTGTTCTTCTTCTTCCTCCTCACCACTAGAGGTTGCGTCCCTTTCATATTCAACTGCTTCAATTACATCCTCCCTTTCCATGTCCCTAAATGTGGACCATAGAATAGGGACTCTTAAATGGCTCAAGGCATCTTCCGGTTTGAGCTTGATTATTCCATGACGTGCCAGTTACTAATGTTTACCTTCCTATAACTTTATGCTCATGTCTATTATTAATTGCAACAAGAAGTAGGGCACACTAATTCTTCTGTTAAGGGGTAACCCCTCTCCAAATATCATCTCATGGAGGAGTCTAAATTGGTAACCATATATTATACTAAGCCTTCCTTCACAAGAAATATATTTGAGAATGTGATAGCTTACTTCATCCCAAGGATAGGGAAGGCTCTCCCTTCTAATCCCATTTTTGTCCTCAATTGGCTCTTCATCTCTCAAGAAAAAGTTCTTCTTAGCATAAGTGTTTCTAGCTTTATCCTCCTTTCTCCATTTCATGCCTAGAGGAAGTGTAGTGATTCTACTAATGATTTCAGGGTAATTGTTACTGACAATCCTCTTACCACAGAAGTAGCATTGACTCTAGCCTAAGGGGTGAGTGACATGGAAAATTCTCAAGCTACATCATCATCATATCCTCTAAGCAACTCGAATAATCTTAACCATTGATACCTTCTAAATATCTCTACACAGGGGGATGGAAGTGTATTCTGGATTTTTGTGTGGGCTCCCTTCTATTGAAACCTCCTGTCATTTTCTCCTCCCTCACAAGCTAACTGTAGAGAGTTTGGTGGCCTAGATCTAGAGATTTCTAAGGTCACTATGGGTTTAGAGTTTAAGAGGGTGACTACAATTCTCTCTTTATCCCAACACAATTATGTCTATCCCCGGGCCCACTCTAATTTCTAGAAAAAAATGCAAATTTCTTTTTCTTTTTCTTTTTCTTTTTCTTTTTCCTTTTCTCTTTCCTAGCTGTCAAATCAAAACACAAAGGATATGGGTCACCTACATTTCACTATGATGCCCTAGGTGAGGAGAATTTTTGAATAGTTGGGCCCTAGGCACCCCCTTGCAGAGTTTTTTGACAATTCCCATTGTTTCTTGTAGTTCTCTGTGTTTCTTGTACGTGTTCCCTATAGGATGGGCGACACTGGTTTGCTTCTTCGATGGCTCTTCTAGGTGGTATCGGTTCTATTATCTCAAAATGAATGATGTGTGCATGAAAGTTAGGATTTTTTGTTATTTATAGTCAATTCCTTGGAGCGTTGTGTTGGCTGGAAGTGTATGTGATTTCCCCGTTTGGACCATTGGCACACCGTTAGTTATCATGCATCCTTCCCTCGTAATCATCACCCACTCATGTACAACTTAACTCGAACACCTTTTTGACTTATTTGCTTTTATGTGACCTTGCCACGTGGCCTGCTGACTAGGAGTTTACTTTTTGTTTTCGAGCTGAGGGTGGCCAACTAAACTGGCCACCTTCTGCTTATAAAATCAACTTTTTCCTATTCCTACACTTCTATCGTATTCGTACTTAGGAAAAGTGTGGATGAGGTGCCATATTTGTGCCTTCCTTCACTTGGTTGATGCATGTTGGAGGGTGGCTCTGTTGCGCTTCTTCTTGTTCAGGTACATGTTTTCCTTGTCTCTTGTTTTATTGGTTTCAGCTAGCTGATATTCTTGTCTTCTTTGTTGTGGTGTGTAGGTGCTTGGCCTCTTCTGCTATTGTTGAGCTCTGGATGGGTGTCATAATGCCTACAGGGATGTTAATACTCTTTTTCTACATGGATGTTGAGGGAGGAGGCATGGAGACTGTTGTTGTCATAACACAGGCTGCTACAGGGTTTCCTGTAGTACTACAAGAAATCCTATAGTTGCCTCTTTCATAATTCTTTTGTTTTTTTTCACTTGGAGGAGGAATAGGTGGTGAGGTAGGAGTGAAAGGTGTGGCAATGGGGGAGTGTTGTGGCCAGCAACGACCCCCCTTTTTATTTAGTTTTTTCACTAATACTAAATAAGTGGGGACCCTTATTCAAAAAATTAATAAAATCGATTAATGCTTGTATTTCCTTTTTCAATAAAACTTGCTATCATAAACTTAGGAGAATACCCTCAAAAATCTAAAAAGACTTAAGTTTTATGATAATTTAGATTAAAATCACTCCTTAAAACACGTCGCATTGCAAAAAGGGTAATGGATACCTTCCCACAAGCGGAATTCTAAAAATGTGAAATTGCGATGCGAAATCACGCATCAAAAAACTCTCATCGCATCGCATGCCTTAAACATCACCTACGCTGAAGTGCCTTAAAACGCCGATATGCGATGGCACATCTCACGAATCGCATTTCACAGAAAACACATTGATGGATGCTTGCCACACGTAAAGGAACTGCGATATTGCGATATTGTGATATTGCGATATTGCAATCTACAATACTGCGATACTGTGATTTGCGATATTGCGAAGCAAATCGCAAAATCGCCTTATCACAGATCTGCACGGCCCTCTGTTCGAGAAAGCTTTTTCCATAAACCGAGGCCCGGTTATGCACGTTAATGTTAATCAATGAGTTAGTTGGCAATCATTAATGAAATATGGTTTTGATCTTATCAAGGAGCCAGTTCATGTAAGGTAATATATTTTATATGTTTTCCACATTTAAAGCTTTCCCATCACCTTTTTTTGTCATCGTTCTCACCTCATTTGTAAACTGCAGGAGCGAAGAGCTGAGAAGTATACAGAGCAGAGTTCAAGATATTATGGGAAAGAAGGGTAAAGCTCCCAGTTCTGAAGATAAAGAGATGACTCCCTTGTACACAGACACCACCTGTAACAAAGACGTCGGTATTACTACTTGGGAAAGCATGTATAGTTTACTTGAGGAAGAAGATCCCAAGGTAATGGAGGTTACGGCTACTGCAGGCTCACACGGGTCTTCTAAGGCATCTATTACAGATCTAGCATGTTCATTCTTGCACAGGATAGCGGTGAGGCCCAAAATTCTCCCGTATACGGACATGGTTAAATGAGTACTAAATAATGTTGATATCACGTATAGAGAATTTAAAGCTCAGAACCAAGAATATATAAGTCGTTCTTTCCACAAAATTTAAGTTTTATATCCTCTAACAAAAATACGCAAGAGGCGAAAATCACACCAAGGAAGCCCGGATCAAGAAACGGAGGCAGTTTCCGATGCGCGATTAGCGCCTAGCGCTAATCACGCATCACCAAGCAAAACCCCTCGAGATGGGAAGCCTCAAATTGCTCAGTCGCCTGTAAGCGCAGAAAATTGTAGGAAAAGAGTGCTAAAGACGGAAAGTAAAACTGGGACTCAAAACCAGTGATATTTATCAGATATATCATCAAGTGGTATGTAAATATCTACCAAATGTACAACATCTACAAACAAGCTGGAGACAGAAGGCTCAAGAAAAGGCAGAGTCAATCCAAAGGTTAACCAAGTTGAATTGGGATTCTTACTGGGTGTACTTGGTAAAACCACACAGCCAGTGCATGACTCTCAAATGTGTCATCAATTCTGCCGAGAAGATGGCGCCAGCTCTTACCGATTCCGTTTTCGCAGGACAACTAAAATCAGAAGTCGGCCAGCCAACTCTCCTCAAGCAAATGTTGAACGCTTGCGACTTCAAGGAACAGATACATAAATAGTTAGTTAGTAGTTTTAGTTTTAGATTCAGTTTTAGTTTTAATTTTGCTTTATTTTTGCCTGAAATGAGGACGGTCATTTAAACCGCATCCTACATTTTTGTAATAAATTATTTTTAGAATTAGTTAGTAGTATTTAAACCCTTCTCATGCATTTAGAGAAGGGTCCAGAAATTTATCAAAAACTTGTCCTCAGAACATGCACTTTTGCACCCTCCGAGGAGGTTTTGATGAATGAATGGAACAAGATTTATTGATATCTGCGTTTAATATCTACTACTGATGTTGCACTTCTGTACTCTTAGTGGATGTTGGATTAAGAAGAAATAGATCATTATTGTTGGAGCTCATGAGTAGAACTAGTTATAAATGGTACTTTTATCTCTTAACTGTTTCTGCTTATGTGTTATGGTGATATTCATGTTCAGTTATTTATATATGAATGCTTAAATGCTTGAGTTATCATTTGGCACTTTTTTACGGTGATAGCTATTTATTTACGCTTAGTATATGAGTAGCTTACTATGTGATATGTTTTTCACAATTGTTTCATCTAACTTTTTATATAAAATGGTTTATCTTTATTGAATTATTTTCTCATAGCAGTTGAATGATCTTTATTACCAACTGTCATTTGAAATCATTTTAGATCACATAACGGAAAGATTACATCCCGGGTTAGTTTAGAATTAGATATTTATGTTTATTAGAATACAGTTGCATGTTGTTAGATTAGATTTAGAATAAAAAGAATTTTACTTAGGAACCATTAGGAAAAAAATATCAATTCTCAACACACACACACATATTGGGAAACTGGTCCCATATCCCCAGTCGGACCCACTATACCAAACGGAAAAGGAGCTGCTAACCAAGGTTCGGACAGGGTGGGTATCCCCCTTGTTGTAGACCCAATTTTTGGGGCTTCAATAGGGAGATGGAGTGGTAGGTGAGTGAGGTCACTGATGGTATGGCCCTTGGACTTTTCTTTTTTTTGTATCTTTTTTATTTATTTTATATATCTTTCTTTTTTAGTTGTTTTTTTATGGACACATAGGGTGGCATGATCATGATTTGGTGTTGGGTGAGATGTGGTAAGGTGAATTGTCCCCTCTTTCAACCCAAAACATGCATGCATCATCCTTTCTTCAATTGAAATTCCATTCCTATATAGTTTCAGGACATCCTGTAGAAATCAGAAAATTTCCTGCAAACTGGTTTTTAATGCTAGGAAATGAGGATGGATGATGGGGACATGGTAGGCATGGGAGATATGAATTGAATGAAGGAAGAATGGGGTGTTTCTTGGTTTGTTTCCCTCTAAACTTGGTGTCCTTTTTTGCCTTGAAAACCTGCAAAAATCACAAAATTTCATTAGTGGGCAGGTTTAAGGTCCCTGCCATAACATTTTTTTTTCACTTTTTTTGTTTTTTTGAAAGACACACAGGTCGCCTCAAAGGATGTTTTCAACCTGTTTGCCTGCCCTAGGCACCTTAAGGGAGGTTTTCACCCAGGGATCTTTTATTTTCCTTTTTTTCACTCTTGGGTGGCCTCAATGAGGTTTTCAACCCAAAAGTTGGCCTCAAGTGCCTCATGGAGGTTTTCACCTAGGTCCCTTATTGCTTTTACTTTTCTTTTTTCATTTTTTTCTTTAAAATAAAATAGTCTTCAATAATTTTGTGATTTGGAAGCCGAGACACTTCCAATCACATTCACTTCCTTACTGATAGTACTGATAAACTATTCCCTTGACAGAAGTCTCTTGTAGGCTTTCAATCTATACACATTGACAAGCAAGGAGATACCTTCTTCATCAATGGTTCTTACCTGAACAACCCCATTGTCATGGCACTTTTCTATGACATATGGGCCCAACCATTTGGTCATCAATTTTCCTTTGAAATCCTTGAACCTGGAGTCATATAGCAGAGCTCAATTACCCTCTTAAAAAACTTTGTCTTTGATGTTTTTGTCATGCCAAACCTTTCTTTACACTTGAGTCACCTTTGTGTGTAGGAGGGCTTGCACCCTGAATTCATCTAACCTATTGAGCTGGAGCATCCTCTCTTGTTGTGCCCTCGTAACATCCAAATCCAACTGTGCTGCCATTCTCAAAGTGTTGTACTCAAACTCAATGGAGAGCAGAGCCTTCTTCCCATAGACCAAATCATAAGGGGTGAAGCTAGTGGTTGTCTTCCAATTTGTATTATAGGCCCAAGTGGCCTCCACTAGTCTGTCAGCCCAATTTTTCCTGCTGCTACTCACCACCTTTGTGAGAATGCTTTCCAATTCTCTGTTGGTAACCTCTACTTGTCCATTGGCTTGAGGATGGTAAGAAGTTGACTTCCTGTGCTTGAGCTTATGCTGATTCAACATATTCTCAATTAGGTGTGAGGTGAATTGAGCACCTTGATCAATGACTAACTCTCTAGGGTACCCAAACTTGTAAAAGACATTCTCCCTTAAGAAATCAGCCACTTTCTCTTTAGTTTCTACCTTGACAGCGTTGGTTTCAGCCCACTTTGTCAAGTAATCAGTGCACACAATTATGTACTTTTATGTCCTGATGGTGGATCAATGGGCCTAATGAAATCCATGCCCCACTTGTCAAATGGCTCAAGAGTCACTTGAGGTTGCAAAGGAATTTCATACCTCGGATTAGGTTTCCCCATTCTTTGGCACTGGTCACATCGACTGGTATATCTTCTTGCATCTTGGTGGAGAGTGGGCCAGTAGTAGCCAGCTTGTAGTACCTTGAAGGTTGTCCTCTTGGATATAAAGTGACCTCCACAAGGCCCATCATGACAGGCCATAAGGATGTAAAAAAATTCCTCCTCCCTGACACATCTTCTCATAATTTGATCTAGGCCTAGCTTGAAGAGATTTCCCCCAATCCAAGTGAATGGTGCACTTTTTCTTATAATTATGCTCTTTTCCTTGGAGGAAAGATTTGGAGGGAACTGTGCAGCCACTAAGTAGTTGGCTATGTCAGAAAACCACGGAGAGAGAACTGAAATAGCGAATAAATTCTCATATGGCAGCTGATCATTAACCATTCCTTCCTCACCTACGGGCAAAGCCAGTGTAGACAAAAAATTAGCAACTACATTTTCTCTACCAGGCTTATCAATGAAAGTTAGATCAAACTGTTGTAACAAAAGCAACCCTCTAATAATTATGGAATTCACATCAGGCTCGTCCATCAAATATTTAATAGTAGCATGGTCAGTATGTACAAATGTTTGGTAACCAGTGACGTAATGTCTAAATTTATTCAAGGAATGGACAACAACTAGGAGCTCTTTTTCAGTCATAATATAGCTCAATTCAGCCTTGGACAGTTTTTTGCTGATGAAGTAAATGACTTAAGGTAACTTGTCATCTATCTGGCATAGAGTTGTTCCTATAGCTTTGTCAAAGGCATCAACATTGATGTGGAAAGGAAGAGCCCAATTTGGGCCTCGGAGTATAGGTGCAGTAGTCAACTTGTCCTTTAGGGTTTCTAGGGCCTCTTGGCAGTTTTCTGACCATAAAAATTTGGAATCCTTGGCCAACAATCCAAACAAAGGTGAGGCTACTTTGTTGAAGTCCTTTGTGAATATCCTATAGTATCCAGCTAAGTCCAAGAAACTTCTGACATCCCTCTGCTTCTGAGGAGTAGGGACTCTCTTTCTGATAGAAATTTTATTTGGGTCCACTTGCAGTCCTTCCTAGGCTATTGAGTGACCTAGAACAGTCCATGCATTCATCAAGATCCCACACTTCTTAGGATTAAGGGATAAGTTCATTTCAACGCATTTGTTTAATACTTTTCCCAAGTTAGAGAGATCCTCAAGGAAATCACACCCATAGGGGGTGAAATCATCCATATAAATTCCCACAGAGTCATGGACTAACTCTGCAAAGATGCTCAGGATTGCCCTATGAAAAGTGTTAAGGGAATTGTGTAATCCAAAAGGGAGGACCCTATAAGAAAAGGTACCCCAAGGACAGGTGAAGGTGGTTTTATCTTGATCCTCTAGGCTGATCTGGATCTGATTATAACCACTGAATCAATGCAGGAAAGAGAAGAAATTACTTCTTGCCAGACCATCTAATACTTGGTCAATGAAAGGTAGAGGAAAATGGTATTTTTTGTGCCTTTTTTTAGCTCTCTATAGTCCACACAGATTCTCCACTTCCCATTCTTCTTTGGGACCAAAACCAGAGGAGACACCCACTCAGTATCTGAGATGGGGTAAATGAACCCTGCATCCAACAACTTTTGCAGTTCTTCTTTAACTATATCTTTAACAGTTGGGTTCATTCTCCTCTAAGGTTGGCGCACTGGCTTGAAACCTTCCTTGATGTAAATGTGGTAAGTAAACACCAAGGGTTCACTCCCTTCATTTCCTTATAACTCCAGGAAAAGGCATCTAGATTCTCTCTTAGCATGTCATATAACTCCTTTTCCTTATGTGTATAGAGAGAGAAGTTGATTTTCAATGTTCTTTCTAGACCATATTCTATCATCTTGACATGAGTAGGACTTGAGTCAACTAGGAACAAATCATTCCAAGGGTTATCTTCAGCTTTCTTTACTAACTATTGGGTTGTGTTATATTCTTTCAATGAATAACCCACGTAGTTAACCAGGGGGTTAGAAGGGGGGTGGAGCCCCCGCTTCGTTGCGTCGATTGCATAGTGGGGGGAGTCACAGGGGGTTTGAGGGGTGTAGGTAACCCCACTCTATGGGGTCTGGGGTAGCGCCTTAGAAAATTTTGTTTTTGGACCCTATATTAGGTTGGGCGGACCTACCTATGGTTTTGTGCATGATTTTTCGCACATGATTTTGGACGTGATGGTTTTTGGTCCATGGCTTTGGATGCGATGGTTTTCGGTCCATGGTATTGGATGTTTCGGCATGTAGAAATATGTATTGTAACATTGAAAGGAACATAATGAAAAATCAAGCTGGTAGTCCTGGTTTTGGGATCCAGGGGAAAATCTCTGTGTATATGTATTATGCTCTCACATTGTTTATTTTCTGTGTTTTAGAATTCGTATGCAGGTAATTTCTATACATGGTTAAAACCTACACTAACTCCTCAAGAGACATGGTGTTGGGGGGCTGATTCTGGAGGATTTTCTCAATCAGGTCGTCTTTGTCGAGTTGCCCCCCTCCTATAGTAGCATCTAGGGTACATATTGGGGAAGATTAGACTTCGTCTTCCTCCTCTTCTAACCATAAAGGTAATTCATGCTCTAGAGATGGTTGAGCAGGAGGGTACAAGACCAATTGTTTGGACAAATGGCCATATTTAATGGTCATATTCCCAACCCTGCGACTTATGTAAGCATCAATAGTGGCTAACAATGGCCTTCCAAGGATGAGAGGATAACCATTGAACTTCGTCTTAGGTTGGAGAACTAAGAAGTCAGTAGGGTATTCCCAGGAATCAATGGAGACCACCACATCCTCAACAACTCCATTAGGAGCTACTATGGATTTATCTGCAAGCTGCAAGACTGTTGTGGTCTTCGTTAATGATCCTTGGAGTTTCAGTTTAAGCACAATCTCCTTAGTCATCACATTTATGGCAGCCCCAATATCGATCAAGGTATGGGGGACAATGATACCATCGATGTGCACATCTACCACGAGACTTCCAAGATCGAGATACTTCGGGCAAATCACTCGCCCCAACATTGAGTCAGACAGTTGTCCAATGACATTAATGGGGTGTCTTTCTTTCGCCTCCCAGGATGTTTGAAGCATTTCTCCTTGATTAAATTATTGTAGATGGGGACATCCTTGATAGCTTGGAGGAGTGGGATTTTAACACACAAGTTTTTTAATTCACCCAAAAGTTCAATCTCTAGGGTGTGCTAGATAGGATGGATTAATCTCTCAGGAAAAGGAGGTGGATAGGCTTGAGGAATACTCTCCTCCTTTTCCTCTTAAAGCTCCTTAGGTGGAGTTGGTGGTTGATTACCTGGAAGCACTCTTCCAGACCTAAGATTGATTTCTTGAATTTCCATAGCATATGCAGGGTAAGATGTTTCCCCACTATAGACATGTTGTGCCTGTTTGTTGTTTGGGTTCGGATTTGATTAAGCAAACATTTGGGGTTGCTTAGGTGGAGCAAGGTGAAGGAGTTGTGGTTGAGATTGAGGTGGAGGCAGTAAGGCTGGAGATTGGTTGTATGGGGGCCTCCACCCCTGGGATGGTGTATTCAATTGAGTTTATGGAGGAGCATATGGCTAAAATGATTGATTGGCAGGTTGGGAATGGTATTGAGGTGCAAAAGACTAGGGAGAAGGTGTGGACCATGAAGGATGAGAAGGAGGACACCAAGGGGAAATGGATGCATTATGATTAGGGTTGTAATATGAATAGGATGCCCCTTACATGCCTTTCCGGTATGGTCGAGGTCCTTGAGGCCTTATTTGGTTGATATAGTAGAGTTGTTCAGTCACCCCTTCAGTTCTTTGATACACAACTTTCAATCCAAGAAGAGAAGGGCACTTGTCTGTGGAGTGGTTCTCCTCACATACCAAGTAGATATCTATAAGATTTAATGGACATTCATTGCTAGGGTGCCTTATGGTGCATCTAGGGCAAAATACAACTAAGGCTCTTTCTGCTTCCTCTTGATCTGCATGGTGTCCATTTTCAGAGCAAGGGTATGCAACATTTCACTCTTGAAGTCTTCCAACATGTTCCCAATTTCACTTTTGATGGATGTGTTGGAGGATGAACTGGCCAAAGCTTGACTAGCCCTACCCTTCTTTTTGGTTGCCCTAGAATGATTTTTTAAAATTGTCTTGATATCATCATAGGATAACTAGTAGATGTCCCCTCCTGACAGCATGTTTAGGGTTTCTAGGAGATCTTCCATGATTCCTCTAAGAAGGACTAGCTTGAGTGATTTAGGATCGAGGGTGCATCTGGAACTTTTGTAACTGAGTTGGAACCTTTCCTCATAATCTTCCAAAGACTCGTCATGTCCGAAGGTCATTCTAAATATTTCCTCTTTGGTATCTTTGGACCTACAATAATCCTTGTACTTATTTTTGAATGCTTGTTGCATTTGAGCCCAGGCAGTGATGTTTTCTCCGGGTAAACCCATGAACCAACTCAAGGTTGCATCTTTGAGGGTGGATGGGAACAATTTCAACTTATGGTCATCAGAGGTATAATCATAAGTTCTGCATATGACAACAAACTCAAACAAAAAGGTATCTGGGTCCTCTGAGGTTAAGCCATGGAAGCAAGGAAGGGTAGAGGGGCTTATGTTTTTCATCCTAGCATCTCCATTAGTTTCTCTTATGGGAAAAACACCCTCATTTATGTTTTCAGCTCCATCTCTATTTTCAATCCCATTCCTATTTTCAGCTATGGTGTAGGTTGGTGGAATGGTTTCTTCTTATTCTTCTTCCCCAATAGGCTCTTCAAAGATCTTTGGTTGTTCGCCTAATGGGTCCTCTAGCTCACAGCCACCGAAGAAGAGGAAACATTGGCTGTTAGATGTGGTGGGATTATTTGGTAAAAAAATCCTAAGTTGTCTCTACTCCTACGAGGCATGAAAGGAATTTGTTTTTTCCTTTTTTAGGGTTTTTTCATAATTACTTGCAGAATCGAAAAAAAAAAAAAAAAAAAAAAGCAGGTTTTGCAACTATTTGTTGAATGCAACACAAAAAGGAAAGAAAAAATCACATCTACTTAAACACCTCCTTGGAAACGGCACCAAAAAGTGATGAGCTCTAGTGTTCCAGCTAGGATCTTGCAGCTCCTAGGGCTACCAACTTTACTTCATCAACCTGGGTTCATACAAACTTGGAGGTGGTAGTGTTGTATACACAGTAGATGCAATGGTCTACTCTTGTCACTTTTCAACTGGGGTGATAGACCAGTAGGGTTTTTCAAATCAGTCTTCTATTGGCTAGAAGGAGTCTCACTACCAAATAGCAAAGGGAAAACTATTCTTAATGCAGAAAGGAAATGTTGCCTACTCTAGGAAATGAAAGTGTTGAATTGGAAAGCGCTATAAAGTGACATGAAAGCATCTAGCTAAGCATCTACACATATTGCTTGCAAAAGAGACCTGACTTAATCTTGCATCTAACATCTAGTTATCTCGACTAAATAAGCATGGAAATTATCCTAAAACTATTGTGGCTGCTACATGCATGTACTAACTAGAAATTGCAGAAAAGCCTTTTTGATTTTCAATTTTATGAATAAAAATGCTAATTGAACCAATTTGATATTTTCCAGGGGAAACAAGTATGGGAAAATAGGTCCAGAATGGTGTTGAGGGTATGGAAGCCAAGTGGAGGCCTAACCTAAGCTCATATGATCATTTCTGTTCAATTCAGGCTTAAAACAGGCTGCTACAAGGTTTCCTGTAGTACTACAGGATGTCCTAGTTCTACTACAAGGTGCCCTCTTTTACTACAAGAAACAAGATGAAAGCATTGGGGAGGTAGGAAAGGTAGAATAAAGTGTGGGAAAGGTGTCTGATGGGGGAATAAGGCACAGAGGAGATGCATACTACCTAAGGCTCAACCCAAGTCTTCAAGATGGTTGCACTTGCTCAAAGAAGATGTCCACTTTGCTACAAAATAGAAATTCGGATTAGAGTTTGGTGTACTTTGGCAGCGTATGTGGAGAAGACTTGGATGAGTTTGTGAGATGAGGTCTCTCTGTAGATCAGAAACTCCTGCAACAACATATGTTCTTTTCTTCATTTATGCACAACTTCATTTATATATGGAAAAGATGAGTTGAATTTAGGAAAAACAGAGTTATTAATGGCTAATGGATAAGTCTATGAATGGAAGTTATTCTAAACCATAGTAAACTCAAGAAACCAAAATGAAAATTGCAGGTACTTCTAAGGAATTGATAAATAGTGATCTATTCAACAAGAAATCCCAAGTTATGCAATGATCGAACAATAAATCTGATTTTGGGCTGTGAGAATGGGACCCTCAAACCATGATCTCATAAGGGAGATGAGGCAGAGGCCACTACCACAAACTTTTATGAAGTATTTACTTTCATTATTGTACCACTGATCTATCTATTCACTAATGAAAGCAAACTAAGTAATCATCCAAATACTTGCAGATTAAACAAAACAAAAATCACTTCAACAGCTAACTATGAATGTAATCTAAGCATACATATACAAAAAGAGGAACCTCTGCTGCTAGGGTTGGGCCCTAACCCAAGAGCTTCAACCCTCTGAGTCAACTCAATGTTGGATCAAGGGAATGCTTCTCATTCTCATCAAAATGTCAAAAATACATAAGAGTAATCAGTCATAATGTCTTAGCTCAAAAATGCCTCTTGGCTACAACAACAAAAAGTCAAATCCTAATGAGGTCTTGGGCCTTCTTATTTATACAACTAAAGCTACCAACAACTTCCTTAAAATTAGGGAGGCTTGGCTCCCAAACTCGAGGTTAACTTGTCTTCAACCATCACTGGCTTGGCTGTCAATGACCTCGATGAGATTGCTTCTTATAACTTCGACCTGATGAGATCTGGTGGAGGAATCTTCTAGTGGTTGAGGAGTTAAGAAGGGAGATCCAATCTCCTAAAATCACTCTTGATTGTCTACTTCGAGTTCCTGCACTTAAATTATCCAAAAAAATGCTCCAAATCCTGCAATTAATGCACATTAGGCCACATGACATAACATCTCATCTTTACCCTTCTCATTAAGCAAAATATAATAAAATATGTAAAGAAATTTGAGAAATTTTGATTTTAATAAGTTGGAGAGTGGCATTAAGGTCCATATAATTTACCTATTAATCAGCCTCATCACAAACTTTGACCAAAATACTCAACTATGCAAAGGTCTCCAATTAGTCTGATTAGATGAGAAAGATACTTCATATTCACCCGTAATCACAAAGAGAATTGTGTTGTAATTTACATCATAGATAAGATCAAACAACAACGAGTACAGTGCTTAGAAAGGCATGCCACAAACACTTCTAGAATAAGGAAATTCATCCACAGGAGAAAATTTTGAACCACAACAAAACTTCATGTTTAATATCGCAGGCCTAGATGCTTAGGGTGATCAAAATTGTAATGTTTTAGTCCCTTGTGGTAGTCCTATACCAAGTAAATCCATTCGCGTGTCTGATAAGCAACTAAAACAAGAGATCGGTCCTTTATGCACAAATATATTTCCCTAACAAGTGCTAAGCTTCAGAGATAATTGTTCTACCTGCAAGAAAACATCTAATCATTCTCATTGCTCCTTCACTGGTCCTGCAAGGATGAAACTCTTACCTTAACAAAACATAACCCCAAACAATTTCCGAAAACAAATTACCAAAAACCCTTCAAACAACCTGCAAATACTCCATAGGGTCAAAGATTTGAGAGCTCGCACTTGTGTGTCGAATGGAAGCATTAAAAGTAAAATTGGATCCCTTATATAGTTTTCGAAAGACAACAAAGTGGGGCAACCGACTTCATGATTTATGAGGGAAAGCCAAAATCAAAAATAAATTTTCAAATAATAATTCCCACCAAAATTTTGGATCAACAATTAACTTGGGGTCACAAATAAATATTTTAAAAATGATAATTCCTTGGACCATTCCTTTAACAAATGTTGTGCTACCACATCATCAATGTGTTCAAGCCTTCAATCCTTCTATGCCACATCAATTAACCAACAAAGTGATCCAACATCATCACACCATTGAAATTACCACATCATCACACCTTTGGGGCTTTGAACCATCGACTAGGGTCACAATATGTGACTGAGCATATCTCTCAAACCTTGAGGGCCCACGAGATGCTCCACATATCAACAGGATAACCATGACTAGGATAATCCAATGGCAAGGATATCCAAGCAAAATTATGTGATCTACATCTTCAAAAACTTCAAAAAATGTGGGGTGTGATCATCAACCATGAAAACCAACCATATAGCTATGGTTTTATCACTACTTCATCTCATCCATGCATATTGGCATATTGAGGACATCAATGATGATATCCGGCACCTATTTTGACATCAAGTACCCACTTTGACATTAATGGCAATATACTCGACATATGTGACAGATTGTAAAACCTCAATTCCAAGAGAAATTAAGTAATACTTCATTTTGACCCTCCAAAAGGAAAAATTTGTTCCATCAAATTGGGGGACCTTAGCATCTTTACTGGCCATTATGATTTAAAAATCATTCTTCCAATTGTTAGGCTGATCTTGAAGAAGCTGGATCTGATACCAATTGTTGTAATTACTAAGAGGGGGGTTAATCAATATTTCTTTCAGTTGTTATATTATGCCAGTAAATATTTTATCACAAGTTAAACTAGAACACAAAAAGAAGAAAAGGTAGAATAAGAAAACAATTGTATTAATGAAGATAGTGAGAACTACCAACATCTTTTATAAAAATTCAAGATCCAACACGTACAACAAAATCTATAACTTCTTTAAGGCTCCAACCTTGAATGAAGAATCCAATACTCAATTATAAATCTAGGCTCCAACTTGGTCTTTCATAAAGCTCCAACCTTTAATGAGGACTCCAATCCTCTATTAGAAAAATTTCCTCCAACTTATTCAATACTTCAGCAAGGCTCCAATCTTTAACTGATTCCAATAGTTCTTTAATGATGGCTAAAAGGATTTTCCAATGTCAGCTTCAAATCTGCTTCAAAGTTCACTCCAAGGTATGCTTTCTCAAGATTTCTTCAAGTCTGCTTCAAAGACACTTTATAGGCTACTCCAAAAGTCCCTAAAAATTGCTCCAAAAATCTCCTCTAGAAAGGCTTCAAGAATGCTCCAAAAGTTGCTTTATAAAGATATCTAAGAAGGCTTAAAGAACTCTTCAAGTTTGCTCCACGAGGTTGCTTTAAGTTTTTCAAACAAGCTCTAAAATCTTCTCTTAAAAATACTTAAAAATCTAGTCTAGTCCTGCTCAAAGGCTTCAAGCTTTTTCCAAGAAAACTCTTCAAGACACTGATCCAACATTTACTTCTAAAGGTCACCTCAAAAGACTCTCTAAGGTCATACTTCAAGTATCAATATTAACTTCAAAAATATATTTAGAGTAGGCCAAAAATAAAGTTATTTTAAGTCCAGATTTTTATTTTTAACAATAAAATAATTTTATAGTTTATAAGTTTAAAAAGGTAAATAAATACACATCAGTTTTTCCCAAATTTCTTTAAATTTTTTCCGCTAACCCATTTCACACTAAAATTAATGCATATTATAAAACTAAAAAAATGCCCATATAACCTAGGGCTAGGCGTTGTGTTTCTTCCGGCCGGAGACTGAGCAACGCCATGAAACTCCATGCTCGCCAACAAAGGGTACTCCATGCTCGTCTGCTCAATTTCTATTTATAATGTAATATCTTAATCAAACCGTCAAAATATTAATTGAATATGAGTTGAAAATGATATTTATTTTCAAAATTTTAAATTGATAATGGTTTTCAGCGAGAAAAAAAAGCTGTATATATTATGTATATATCAGGTACATTTTCAAACTTACCCTGCAATATTACAAAAAAAATCTTAATTGCCAATATAAAAAATTGTTAACCTCGAAGCATGATTGTATATAAAAATAGAGACTATGTATAGTAGATAGAGTGACAAAAGTGTTTAACAGAGAAAATGAAAACAGACAGTGATACCTGAGTATGTAACTGATGATAAAAATCAGGGTTATGATACATACCAGGACATTTTTTATATTCCTATATACCCGGCATAGAGAGGTGTTGAATTTGTTACGTGATAGACCCCACTGTGATGCTCACGTACCATCTACCGCACTTTGACTGCAGGCCCCTCTTAGATAGTTCATCAGCAATCGAATTCTGAGAGCGCTTTACATGGGCTTTGGAGAAGTGAGAAGATTTCCAAATAGATGAGATTCTATGCATCCATCTAGTAAGATTGACCTTTTTTATGGAGTGTTTGCCAATGACATGATTGATAATGATTTCTAAGTCGCCATAGATCCGGAGGGGACCAGTATTCAGGAAAGAGTAGAATATAAGGAGACCATATAATGCCATGGCTTCAGCTTTATTATTTGTTCCTAAGCCTCTATTCCAATATATTGAAAAGTGCTAATATTCCAGGATATTGATGTACACTCCGCAAGCACATATACCATCTTTTGCTACACCATTAAAATGAGCCCTCGAATATAGCAGTTGAGAAAGGGAAGATTCGTTTGATTTTTGTTTCACTTGCTGGGGAACAAAGGGGATTATAGAGAGATAATAGGGGATGGCTTGATCATATATGTGCTTGAAGTCCTCCTTACAGCCATGAAAAATGACCCTATTCCGCCATTTCCAAATGAACCAGAACACTATAAGAGGAATAGGCCTCCATATTACTTTCTGAGAACTCCATCATTCAAAAGTATCTATAATGGATAAATGAGAATTGTAGTTGAACCCAAAATGTGATGCCAACTTCTTCCAAAGGGCCTGTGTGTGGATACAATTTAGAAGTATGTGCAGATTATCCTCCGTCTCAGATAGACAAATATGGCAGATAGCAGGGTCGTGCCAATTCCTTTTTTGTAGGTTGGTCCAAGTGAGATTTTTGTTGTGATACACTAGCCATGAGAATAATATAATTTTGTATGGGCATCCAGACTTCCAGAAAGTAAGTGGAAATATTTTATCGGCATAATCAAAATGTTCTTCTATTATGGAGATATATATATCTTTAACAATAACGTTAGTCCTGCCACCCCTACTCTGCCAGACAATGTCGTCCTCTTCCTCGGTCCTATAAATACCACTGTACTTCATTTTCCTGAAAATCTTATTCCATTGTGTTGCCAAAGGCCCATGAAGACCCAAGTCTATATCAGATTTCCATCTTGGAATAGCACCCTCCCAATCCTGAATAACCTGCGCGCAATAAAATATACCTTTTTGAAGAAGATATAGTAAAAGTTGTTGTGGGATAGGCCAAATTCCTTCTTCACCCATGATAGAATCTAGATCGATTTTCCCAGACTGGAATTTCCATACTAGATTTTTAAAGAATAATTGTTGGATCTTTTGAAAGCTTCTCCATATAGCAGAAGCACGAGCGGGCCCTAGGGATCTGTACCTGAACCAAAAAAAGAAATCTTTGTTCCCTAAATATTTTATTCTAATTGCATTGCTCCATATACTGTCTCCTAGTACAACTTTCCATAATGATTTACATAGTAAGGCCAAGCCAAATTTGCATAGGTTCATAATGCCCCAACCCCCCATCTTTTTTGGGAGAGAAAGATTTGACAACTTAGAAAGGTGGAATTTTCTTTTTTCCTTACTGCCCCCCATATGAAGGATGTCGTTAAACTATTTAGTTTTTTTATGATGCTTGCGGGAATGAAAAATAAGTGAACCCAATAAACAATAAGTTGGCCAAGAACAGTTTGAGTGAGTATCATCCTGCCAGCCAAAGAGAGACATTTATACTCCCAACCTGCAATCCTTTTGTAGTATCTGTTGAGGATCCAAGACCAATCTGTGATAGAATAGCCAGATGGCTTCAAATGATAGCCCAAATATTTCATTCCTTTTTTTATTGATTTAGCTTGTATATTGAATAGATGAGAGAGGTATTCCATATCTTCTACATTGACATCCCCATAATGAAAAGATGATTTACCTTCATTTATACATAGACTTGTCGCCCTTTGAAAGGAAAAAAGATGATTTAGCTTCATTTATACATAGACCTGTCGCCCTTTGAAGGGAAAATAAAATCTCATGCAAATAATACCAAGTCTGTCTAATATTTTCTAGCGTTATCGAATTCATTAATGAACTTGATTAAATAAGCGTAAATGTAATTTGACTTTTTAAATGTTAAACATTAACCTTTATCTTAATTAATCAACATTTTAATTTTAATTTGTTGTATTGATTAAAATGTATATAGTAATTTGTTGTATTTATTAAAATGTATATAGTACGAGGATTAGGATTAATTCATTGCTTTTCATTTAGGATTAATAAGTTTTTTTATGTTATAGTATTTTGCTATTGTGTTGGTATTATTTTTAATTTAATATGGTAGATGGTAGAGATATTGTAATGTTATATTTAACATTTTGATTTGGTAGAATCACATAAAATAAAAATAAGATAAAAAATTAATAATTATAATTTTAACTATATTAAGAAGAGTCTTTTGAGTAGAAATCACATGGGAGAAAATTTTGTCGATTTCATTTTGAACCAGCTAGTGTCTTGGTGATGAACCACACTAGCTTGTTCGAAACGCGTCGACACAATTTTTTCCTATATGATTTCTACCGAAAAGACTCTTCTTAACCTAATATGGATCAGAGAAGCCTGAATTCAAAAATTATAATTATAATTAATAATTAAATCATTTTAGATCCATCTTAACTACAGATCTACCAAGTGCCAAGAGGGATCAAATCTCTTGAGATTCAAACATTTTTTAGAGTGAAAATAGATTTGATCCCTCTCGGTGCTTGGTAGACATTAAGATGGATCTAGGTTGCTTTTTATAACAACGAAAGAGAAAAGTAGATAAAAAATGGGTACAAACTTTTTAAGAGGTTCTCTAGTATTACATGTAAGCTTGTCTTTAACAAGCTCTCAAGATCTTAACAAGACCTATCTACCATACATTCAAGGAGTCACTGATAAGTTGGCCAAGGTCAGAAAGAAAAACATTGGTACCTCTTTCAAACCCCTAACAACCATTAGACAAAGACTGAGATCGGTAAAAGATAGTCTTGACCACCTCCAGCATAAAGGAGTTTACAAGGTCATGTGTTCATGTGGAGAATTGTAACTCACACACGACCAAAGCAACAAAAAAAAATGAAAATTGTGGTTAACCTTTTATTAACTTACCTTAGTTATGTGACAGATCACTATTTTCCACAAAGGTTCATAGTGTAAGTATTAAACATCACCACATTATAACATGATTTGTTAATTTACATGATGGTTTATTAACTAAGGTTTACAGTGGTATGAATTCACTTGCGCAGAGAATTTATTAGGTTCTTAAATTAATGTTCCAGCATATAGTCTTTAAACTTGGTAATGTGGAGATTTATAACATTTAATTTCAAGGGTCGGCCAACAATTAATATTTCCCGCTGTCGAGGCTCTTGCGACCTTCATGCGCCATTTGGTTTTACTACCATCGTCGATCTGTACCCCCATCATCTGACGGCCCCAGTTAATCACAGTGGTTATGGGTAACCACCCAGTTCTGCTCCCACCTCCGTTGGTCATTTTCTCAGTGCGTAACTGGGTAGGCTTTCTCTGCAAATCCCTGGCTCTGCTAGGGTTGCATCTCTAGTGGTTATTTCTCGTCTTTCAACTTCAGTTTCGCAGTGAGACTGTCACTATTTTCCACCTATCCACTACTACTAATGGTTACAAATTTAACGACCTGTGTGCATCCCGGGGTTTGATTTCACAGATTGCAGGTAAACCCTAGCTTCTTGGAGAGTTATCAGTCTTTAAAAAAAATGGATACCTGTGTATTTTCCCGTTTAACTGACCATTCCTCGTTTTCTATTCTTGCTTGCAGGTCCAAGGTTCAACCTACTTCTTGAGGGTTTTAGAGTTCTAAATGGGGTCGCTTAAGCCCTATCATCACAAGTAACACACTCGATTCCTTAAGTTGTTTAAGTCTGGACCTTCCAAATGTCATTTTCTAAGTTTTATTTTTCTAGTCAGATGCAGAGTTGTCTCTGAGTTCAACCGACATCACCAAAATCGTTTCCAGCTACAGGAATTCATGACGACAAGGAGAAGATACATTGCCCAGGTGCAAACCATAAATGGACTTAGCATTAGGGTATGATATGCGTGATTTTAAAGGGTTTTTTAATCTCAAGGTTAAATGAATTTCTGGAGATTATGCTTAAAATTCGATGGTTAGTATTTTGCAGCTTCAGAGCTTCTGCGTGACTGGTTTCAATGTCCTGTTTGTAGATATTTTGGGTCAGAGAACTCCTCTTTTAAAATTAGTATAACTAGATCAAGGTTTCATTCTGAAAACCCCAAATTGTTAATTTGGTATTTACAGTTGTAGTCTGAAGTTATAAATATTGCCTCAATTTTGAAGGTTTTGTACTATTTCTGCATACCATCGTGCTACTCTTTCTAGGTTATATAATTTCTAGCAACTGATGTTTATTCCACTATGTTTCTCTTTTGGGTTTTAAGATTTACGATAGTTTATGTTTTAATCTACTGCATATTTAACTGGTTCCTCCAGATGTTTTTAATAGCCCCCAAAAAGGTCCCTCTAGCATGTTCGATATTACTTTCCCTTTGGCATGTTTGATATTATTCATAGCTTTTTGTTTAATCGTTAATGGAATATGAATGTTTAAATTCCCAATTTCTTTATGGAGTTGAACCCCTCCTCCCTGAACCACTCTCTAGTTGTCGCGAAAGGGACTGGCCAAGAGAGTAAATCTAGGTTGAGATGTATGACCTTCAACCCTCTAGTTCGACAACCTCGTGAGCAATCCTTATCCCTATTGATTGAGGGTTTCAAGGTATTGAGGTTCATATTTGCAACACTAATGATGGTTTATATATGTATTTTCTCTGAACAAAATTATACAACCATACTTCACTCCCTGATGTATATTCTATTTACATTTCTATTCCATTGAGACCAGTTAATTTGCGCTTTAGTCTATGCATGCTTCGCAAGGTTTGCTTATACATTCTTGAAAGATTTTTATAGGACTGTTCGACTACTCAATTTATTTTTTGTTTGTGGAAATAATAATAAAACCTATTAATTCAGGAAAGCCATCCGATAGGAATCAACAGTTTAAATTGCTACTTGTCTTATGGTTATATCATCAACAACATGTTAGATTCCATATTTTCCTTTATCATCTTTGCCAAGAAATGCATTCATGGCATTCTGGAGAATAACACAGAACCTTGAAAAGTTCTTTCATATATACAAAGAAACTTCCCAATAACAATCATTACAGCAGTAATTTAAGTAATGAGAGATTGAGCATTTAATACTTATCTTCTATGCAAAGGTTCCATAATTTATGGATAGGATCCCTCCACCCGTCCTTTAAGGAAATGTAAATTATATCCAAGACCTTCCCCCATGATTCTCCACTTCATAATAGTTGTCTTTTCACATCAGTTATGTAATTCACTGGCCTCAAGACTTTTCCCAGTCCAACCTAGAATTTCTTCACAGATAAAATATGTAATCCTAGAAGTATTCCACGGCTCTTGTCCAGCTCTGGAAAAAATTACCAGTAGTGTCCTGCCTTATTTTTTCCTCCCTTCTCCTTTCCTCTGAGTTCTGTCTTACCCTCAACAAGAAAAGGGAGGAATAACTGCTTAACTGTTAATTGTCTGGTAACAAGATAATTACTCGGGTCCCTTCCGTAAATTCTAGGACCTGGCTTAAAATCCATTTACTACTTTTACCATTTATTCAACTTCAGCCACTACTTTTACTAAGTAATTATCAAGTTCACTTGTTGGCTAAAGTAAGTATTAAATATTTACAGTCACTTGAAGGTGTCACATCTCCCCCCACTTAAGTGAACACCACCCCCAGTGTTTATTTCTTCAGTTGCCTTTGGAAACAACTCGGGATATGCCTCATGTATAAATTATTTACTTTCCCATGTGGCTTCCTCTAGGCTAAATTATTTCCATTGTACTTTAACCTGGATGATAGATCACTTCCACAACATTATTTCTCTCTGGTCGAGTATACACAGAGGTTCTACCAGAAACTCTCCGCCCATTTCGACCTGTCAACATAATGTATTGATCATCAATCATTTTTCCATTCCAAAGTTTATAAGTACAAACATATTTTGTTTTATAACATATGTTACCGATATGTCTTGCCAATTTATAACATGTATGGAATCATAAACATATTTCTTTAAAAGCGACACATGAAACACATTATGAATCCGTAAATGACTGGGTAAAGCAAGCTGATATGCCACAGGTCCTATCCTTTCCAAAATTTGGAAAGGTCCATAATAACGGGGTGCAAGCTTTGCAAAACTTCCCCACCGGAGAGAACTTATTTTGGGTTTAACTTGCACATAAACATGATCACCCACCTGAAATTCCTGGTAGGTTCTTTTTTTATCAGCATAATATTTTTGTATGTCCTTAACAACTTTTAAACTTTGTTGAACTCTTTTTACTGTATTTTCCATTTCTTCTAGCATATCAGGTCTTAAGATTAGCTTATTCTCAGGATTATTCCAGTTAGAAGGTACTCTACAACTTTTCCCATACAACACTTCATAAGGGCTCATTTTTAACGATTCATGATAACTCTTGTTATAGGAAAATTCTACCAAATGTAGGTATTCTTCCCACTTGCCGAGTTGTTGCATTACATACATTCGCAACATATCTTCAACTACTTGATTTCACTCAGTTTGCTCGTGTCCTCTTTTTCTTCTTGTGTATTGGGACACTGTTCAGTAGATAAATTTACACCTACATGAATAGGAACCTTCACCGGTTTACTATCCTGCATATTAAACCTCTGCAATATTGTCTTGACATACTTCCTCTGGTTTAACCATAGCTTCCTCTTTGTCTGATCTCTTTTAATTTCCATGCCCAAAATATAGTTTGCAGCACCAAGATCTTTCATGTCAAATTTGGAGGACAAATGGGTCTTCAAATCCTGGATAATTTCTTTGTCATTTCCAACCAGAAACATATCATCCACATACAAGACCAAATAAATAACACGATCACCAATTAATTTAAAATACACACAGTGATCTGCTTTGCTTTTGGTGAAGCCAAGTCCCCATCTAAATGTATCAAATTTCTGATACCACATCCTTGGTGACTGTTTTAACCCATACAGAGACTTCTTTCACTTGCATACCAGTTCTTTCTTACCCTTCACCGCAAAGCCTTCAGGTTGCTTCATGTATATCTCCTCTTCCAAATCCTCGTGAAGAAATGATGTCTTCACATCCATCTTTTCTACCTCAAAATCAAAAGCAGCAACAACAGATAAAAGTAATATAATAGAAGTTACCTTGGCAATAGGAGAAAAAATATCACCAAAATAAATTCCTGGCACTTGGGAATAACCTTTTGCTACCAACCAAGCTTCGTATTTCTCCACCTTTCCTTCTGCATTTGTCTTCTTCTTGAACACCCATTTGCTACCAATGGGTTTCCTTCCAGCCAGCAACTCCACCAGATCCCAAGCCTCATTTTTGTGCAAAGATGTCATTTCATCAACCATGGCCTCTTTCCAGAGTTTTCCATCCTTTGAATCTACTACTTCCTTCACATTTTTGGGATCATAATTAGTAATAGATAAAGCAAAATTTGAACAGAAATCAGATGGACTATACCTTTTTGGCTGCCTTCTTTATCAAACTGATCTTCTCACACCCGAAGTTTGTGGCTCTTCATCTTCTGATTCCTCCTCTGCTGTAGAGTTTGATTCTTCCTCCTTTAGCTCAAATTCTATCTTCTCAGGTTCCTTTGGTTGGACTTCATGTTTAATAACATCTTTCACCTCTTTGAACACCACATCTCGGCTGTACACAACATTCCTTGTTACTGGGTTCCAAAGCTTATAAGCCTTTAAAACATCCTTATACCCAATAAAGATGCACTTTTCAGATTTACTATCCAACTTGGTTCGTTTCTCCTTTGGAACATGTACATATGCATCACATCCAAATACCCTCAGATGTGAAAGAGAGGGTTTCTTACCAGTCCATACCTCTTGTGGAGTCTTATCCTCCAATGCTGATGAAGGTGATCTGTTGACCAGGTAGCATGTTGTCTCCACCGCCTCTGCCCAGAATTCCTATCATAACCCGACACCACTGAGCATGCTTCTTGTCCTTTCCATCAACGTCTTGTTCATTCTTTCTGCAACTCCATTTTGTTGAGGTGTATATGGAGTAGTCTTCTACCATGCTATACCACACTTCTTATAGAATTCTTCAAATTCCTTATTGCAAAACTCTCCACTGTTATCTGTCCTCAGCACCTTTATCGTCTTCTCTGTTTGGTTTTCCACCAGAGCCTTAAATTCTTTAAACCTGTCAAAGACTTCAGATTTCTTTGTAAAGAAATATATCCATGTGTTCCTTGAGAAGTCATCTATAAATGATACACAATACACAGACTTACCCAGTGATGGAACCTTCACAAGTCCAAACACATCATTGTGCACAAGCTCTAATATATGTTTCACCCTCTTACCACCAGAGGGGAAACTCACCCAATTCTGCTTCCCATATGCACAATTTTCACAGAAATCAAAATCCAAAGAGCTATTACTCATACCTTCTACAATACCTTTACCATGAAGTATTCGAAGGCCCTTCTCTCCAATATGTCCAAGCCTTTGATGCCACAACACGGTCTTCTCTCCAGAGGCCACTAGATTTTCTGCTCCACTTTCAGGAACCACGAAACTGTTGCACCCATCAACAACAGTGCTACCTTGTACCTTGTACAGAGTTCCAATTCAAACTCCCTGCATCAATACCAGTTCCTCCCGAACCATCTTGCAGGTATCCTTCTCGAACACTGTTTTTACACCTGCATCATCCAGCTTGATTAAAGAAATCAGATTTCTAGCTAATGCAAGAATATGCAGAACACCCGAAAGTATTATAACCCTTCCACCTTACAACTTCAACTTTACTTTTCCGCGACCAACAATTCTAGCCTTCTTGTCATTCCCTAAGAAGACATCACCACCATCATATTTCTCATACTCGCAAAACCACTCTCTATGGGGACTGAAGTGAAATGATGCACCTGAATCAATCAACCATGCCTCATGATCTACATGTGTACTTGAAGAAGCCAAGTACACATCCCCACCTTCATCTAAGTTGGTTTTCGCCTTTGCAGAAGGAGCATCATCAGATCCTTTCCTTTGTCAGGAGCTTTAGATTTACAATCCCTTTTGCAGTTCCCTTCATTTCTGCATTTCCAGCACACCACCTTTACAGGTTTTCCTGGATATTTAGATCTCCCTCTAGATTTAGATCTCCCACTTGATGACTTATTTTTGTTTTTGTTTTGGGACTGTCCTCGTATAGACAAGGCATCACCATTCTGGGTCTCAGGGAAAATTTTAAGAACCCCCCCTAAATTTATAAATATAATAAATGGGCGAATCTCCATGGTATATAGGAAAAATGGAAGGCGATTTTATCAATAATATAATATCTATATATAATTTTTTGGCGAATCTCTCACCAGCATGGTGAATATTTTACTCAATTATAAAATCTTGTAAGATCTTTGCGAGTCTTTCACTAAATAATAAAACTTTGTAAAGTCCTAGTGAATCTTAGCATAGGCTACATGCTGGTTTAATTCCCCCATTTAAATAGGCTACATTCCAGGTGAATACCATGGGTCAATACCATGTGTCATTTTGGTGAATACCATGGGTCAATACCATGTGCCATTTTTATTTTTATTAATTCTAATATTAGGGTTAATAATGGTTTTTGCATGGTATTAATAGCAATCTAGTCCATGGTATTTGTCCCATAGTATTTTGGCCATAGGTTTCACCTAAATATAACTTGAGTGTTCGTAAATATAAGGTGACTTATGGAGTAAATATAAAAAAATGTTTTATTTGTTTACCATACCTCTCGTTTATTTATATTTTTATTAATTTACCATACCTCTTTTACAAATATGGTATTTGGCCCATAGGATTCACTTAAATAAAACCTCTTTCTTGAGCCTTCATAAATAGAACGAGGGTTATGGACTAAATGTAAAAAGAGGTTTTATTTATTTACGATACGTCTAGTTTATTTATATTTTTATTTATTTACCATACCTTTTGAGTAACTATAAAAAGACGTTTTATTTATTTACCATACCTCAACTTTACTTATATTTTTATTTGTTTACACCCTTACATGTATATAAGGTGACTTATGGAGTAAATATAAATTTTTTTTATTTATTTACCATACCTCTCATTTATTTATATTTTTATTAATTTACCATACCTCTTTTATAAATATGGTATTTGGCCCATAGGATTCACTTAAATAAAACCTATTCTTGAAAATGGGCGAATGGATTCACTTAAATAAAACCTATTCTTGAAAATGGGCGAATGGAAGGTTGTAAGTCCTAATTTCAAGGGCTAAATTTACCTTTTTTACCCTCTCCCTTAAAATAAGGTGGGCTATTTGAGGTGATTTGTAAAAATGTACTATGATACAAAATATTCGCCCACTAAAAATTTAAAACCCCTTAATTTTTCCAAAGGGCGAACATTCGCCCCTAAAATTATCCTTGCTGGGTCTCCATATTTTTCTGTCTCATCTCCTCCGTCAGCAAGGATGTGACTATTTCATCAAACTGCAAGGCAGTTGCATTGCTACCTATTGCAATAACTAGACTATCCCACGAATCTGGTAGAGAACACAACAAACTAATGCACTTATCTTCATCTGAAATTTTGATATCAACAGACAATAACTAACTTACCATAGTATTAAACACATTCAAATGCTCTGTCACTGAGTCTCTATCTTTCATCCTCAGGTTATACAACTTTTTCCGTAGGAATAGTTTATTCACCAAAGACTTAGATTGGTACAAATTCCCTAACTTGTCCCACAAAGCCTTCGTCGTAGCTTCCCCTGATACATTCAACAATATTAAATCTGAGACACACAATTGTATTGTTCTCTTTGCCTTCCAATCTAACTTCTTCCATTCTTCATCGGATACTCCCATTGATTTAGTACCAGGATCTACCGCAATCCATTGATCTTTATCCACCAATAGATCCTCCATCTTGAGTTTTCACAACTCAAAACTCTGACCATTAAATTTCTCGATCTCTATCTTTCCACTGCTCGCCATCTTCTTTCACCACCAAAATCGATCTCGCAGATCTCCCATTGAACAGGGTCTACCATAGGCCCGAGTGAAACCCCTCAGCAACAAAGGTGTCCCCTTGAAGCCAAAACAGCTCTAATACCAAATGTAGGTTTTAACCTCGTACAGAAATTACCTGCATATGAATTCTAAAACACAGAAAATAAACAATGCGAGAGCATAACACATAAAACAGATATACACAAAGATTTTCCCCTGGATCCCAAAACTGGGACTACCATCTTGATTTTTCATTATGTTCCTTTCAATGTTACAATACATATTTATACATGTTGAAGCATCCAATACCATGGACCGAAAACCATCGTGTCCAAAACCATGGACCGAAAACCATCACGTCCAAAATCATGTGCGAAAAATCATGTACAAAACCATAGGTAGGTCCGCCCAACCTAATATAGGGTCCAAAAACAAGATTTTCCTGGGCGTTGCCCCGGACCCCATAGAGTGGGGTTACCTGCACACCTCAAGCCCCCTATAACTCCCCCTGCTACATAATCGGTGCAACGAAGGGGGGGCTCCGCCCCCCTTCTAACCCCCCGGTTAACTACGTGGACTAGTCGTGGAAAGAATATAACACAACCCAACATTTCTAGGGGTGGTAAGTAGCACTGTAATGGATTTGAGTACCCAATCCAATGAAGAGTGCTTTCCAGAAGGTAGACGTAAATTTTACATCCTGATCTGAGATAATAGTTTTAGGCATACCATGCAGTCTAAATATCTCTCTCATTAATACATCTACCACCTGAGATGTTTGGTAGGTAGACTTAACAGGAATAAAGTGAGCCACTTTACTCAGTTTATCTACTACTACCATTAGGGAATCATTCTGTTTCTTGGATTTGGGTAATCCGGTTATGAAATCCATAGTAATCATATCCCACTTCCACTCAGGAATGGGTAAAGGATGTAGTAAACCCGTAGGGTGCTGATGTTCAACTTTAACTTGCTGACATTCCAAGCACTTTGCCAAGTATTCTGCAATGTCTTTCCTCATACCAGGCCAATAATATTATTTTTTTTATTGCAGAAAACAATTTTTGATGCCCCAGATGAGAAATATAGGGACAAGTATAGGGACTTCTGTGGAATTCATCCAATATAAATTGTTTCATTGACAATTGGTTAGGGACATATGTTCTTCCCTTGAAGGTTAGCAAATTTTCATTATTAATACCATATTCGGTTTGTTTTCCAGAATTCTGTACAAGTTTAGATTTTTTCCAAAGATATTCATATTCTGGATCTTTCAAGGCAACCCCCTTAATCTGCTCAGAAAAATTGAATTCCACTTGGCTATATGAAATTTCATAGACATGATGTAGTCTTCTGCTTAATGCGTCGGCCACATTATGGTTTTGATTTTCTCTGGGTCTATAAGTATACCCTCAGATGAGATAATATTTCCTAAATACTAGAATTGATCTTTGTAAAAGTCACATTTACTAAATTTGGCATAGAGTTGATTTTCCCTCAAATTTTGCAGCACTACCCAAAGGCGTTCTCAATGTTCTACCAAATTCTTGGAATATACCAAAATATCATCAATATAAATGAGGACAAACTTATCTATAAAAGGATGAAAATTCCATTCATCATACTCATGAATTTTGTTGGGGCATTGGTGAGTCCGAAGGGTAAAACAACGAACTCGTAGTGTCCATATTGTGTTCTAAACATTGTTTTCATCTTTAATTCGTATACGGTGATATCCAGATTCTAAATCAATTTTTGAAAACACTGCAACACCCTTGACTTGATCAAATGGATCATTGATTATGGGCAATGGATACTTATTTTTAACTATTAACTTATTCAGTTGCCTATAGTCTATACACAGGCGGAGAGTGTCATCTTTCTTCCTTACAAACAAAACTGGAGCTCCCCACGGGGAGACACTGGGGTGAATATACCCTTTGTTTAATAGCTCTTGGAGCAGCATCTTTAATTATGTCAACTCATGAATACTCATTCTATACAGGTCCTTAGAGACTAGAGTGGCTCCAGGAATCAGTTCTATAGTAAAACCAAGGTTCCTCTTGGGGGGCAATCCCAGAATTTCTTCTGGAAATACATCTTTAAATTCTTGGATTACAGGTATCTTTTCTAGGGTAGATATCTTATCCTTATAATTGGCGTAGCCCACCTGAACAACATAAATTTGACAGCCTTTATGGATGCACTTCCCTAGCTGATGAGCAGAAATGGGGAGTAGCTTAACTTCTCTTTTAACACCCTAAATTTATTTTATGACACCCTCGTCTGTAAGAAAATTAATTGTTTTTATCTTTGCAATTTACCAAGGTCCAATGTTGTTCCAACCAATCCATTCTTATTAGTACATCATAGGAGCCTAGTGGCAACATATTTAAATTTTCCTTAACTTGTTGCCCAACTATATTTATGATGCAATCCTCTATTTTTGCAGTTACTCTTCTTTTAGCTCATGTGGCTAGTTGTACTAACTAAGGATTTTTGAATTTCACACTTTTCATATGACATAAATCAATTATCTTTGGGTTGATATAGCTTAGGCTTGCACCAGGATCTATCAAAATGGAAACAGGATGGTTAAGTATTTTACCTTCAAGTTCCACCATCGTTGGTTGATACTTTGCTTGATGATCTTCTAAGGCTGCATTAATCCTCAGTATGCTTCTTGTCACATCACCAACAATAGAGGCCTCTTGGATATTTGTGGCTGGTTCAACTCTTGTATGATGGGGACAATTTTTATAATAGTGGGGTTCCCCACAACCCCAACACTCCAGAGGGGGGTTTTGGAACTATTAGGCTCTGGCCTACTAGAGGCATTTGTCTGTCTTACTTTAGATTGCGATCTAAAATTTTTCTAACCCTTGGCTAAGGTTTCGCTCAGCATTCTCCAGTTGGTATTCTTTGATCCAACACTAGAAAGTTATTCTGCCCTTTTTTAGTTGCCCAATTCTTACTATTGTCACCCTTCTATTTCATTTGTTGGTAACAAATTCGAGCCTTTCAAATGGCTTCATCCATAGTCTTGGCATTATCAAATTCCAGTCTTTCCTTCATATAAGTAGGTAAACTACTGGTAAATCGTTATACTTTAGCTTTCTCCTCACGAATATAGGGAACATATCTTAATAGAGAGGTGAACTTAGTTATAAATTTATCCATGGACTGTTGTCCTAATTTCAGGTCATGAAATTATTTGGCCTTTTTGTCATAAAATCGTTATGTTAAATATTTATCCTTGAAATGCCTTTGAAATTGTTCCCAAGTAACTTCTTTCTCCTCTATTCCTCAAACCATTTTAATTTCCTCTCACCATAGTGTGGCTTTACCTTGAAGCTGATACACCTCCAACCTCACTTTCAGATTATCATCATATTCATATATTTGAAAATATTTATTTATATTTATCAGTCATGCTTCTACCACTTCCTCAACCTCTCCATCATAAATCAAGGGTTTAATTTTTTTAAACTCCCCTTTTAATTCAATTTTCTATCATTTTCTTCATTTTCCTCTAGAAACATTATTAGTTTCTTCTTCAATACCAGTTCGAACTCCTTCTGGTTCTGGGTTCTCTTCTCGTTGCCAGTGTGATCTTTCTTCATTCCCTTCATCTTGACTAGGGTTCAGGTTCCTTTGATTCTACCAGTCCAAAAGGCTTCTCATAATCTTATCTTGTTCTAAGTGAAATATTTCATTGTCCACCCTCAAATTTCCACTCATAACTGTTGGTCTGTTTCCAGTAACACCGCATTTATGTTTAGGTTTTCTCTGTCCAATTGAACGCACACTTCCGGGTTGCTTCCTAGCATAGGTTTTGATCCCACGGGTGTGGTGATCCCTTCTCCCTGTCTCATGGTACTTCATATCCCTTTTCCCTCTTTGTGCACCATAATACAGATTTTTTAATCCACTTAAACCATTCAAGCCTCAAAGTTGGAACCTAGGCTCTGATACCACTTGTAACTCACACACGAACAAAGCAACACACTTTTTTTTTATTCATGGTTAACTTTTTATTAACTTACCTTAGTTATGTGACAGATCACTATTTTCCCAAAGGTTCATAGTGTAAGTAAAAAACATCACCACATCATAGAATGATTTTTTAATTTACATGGTGGTTTATTAAATAAGGTTTATAGCTGTATGAATTCACTTGCACAGAGAATTTATTAGGTTCTTGAATTAATGTTCCACCGTATAGTCTTTAAACTTGGTACTGTGGATATTTATAACATTTAATTTCAAGGGTCGGCCAACAATTAATATTGCCAGCTACTGAGGCTCTTGCGACCTTCATGTTCCATTTGGTTTCACTACCATCATCGATCCGGACCCCCATCATTTGACGACCCCATTTAATCGTATTGGTTATGGTTAACCACCCAGTTCTTCTCTTGCCTCCGCTGGTCATTTTCTCAGTGTGTAACTGGGTAGGATTTCTCTGCAAAGCCTTGTCTCGACTAGGGTCACATCTCTAGTGGCTATTTCAAGTCTCTCAGCTTCAGTTTCACAGTGAGATTGTCACTATTTTCCACCTATTCACCACTGTTACTGGTTGCATATTTAATGACATGTGTGCATCACAACGTTTGATTTCACAGAGTGTAGGTAAACCCTAGCTTCTTGGAGAGTTATCAATCTTTAAAAACAATGGATACTATGTATTTTCCCATTTAACTAACCATTCCTTGTTTTCTATTCTTGCCTGCAGGTTCAGGGTTTGACCTACTTCCCAAGGGTTTCAGAGTTATGAATGGGGTCGCTTAAGCCCTATCATCACACATAATGCACTTGATTCCTTAAGTTGTTTAAGGCTGGACCCTCCAGATGTCATTTTCTAAGTTTTATTTTGTTGGTTAGATGCAAAGTTGTCCTGGGGTTCGACCAGCATCACCGGAATCATTTCCATCTACAGGCATTCACGGTGACAAGGAGAAGATCCATTGCTCAAATGAAAACCATAAATAGAATTAGTATTAGGGTATGAGAGGCACGATTTTAAAGGGTTCATTTTATCTCATGGTTAAATGGATTTTTGGAGATTATGCTTAAAATTCGATGGTTAGTCTTTTGCGGCTTCACAACTTTTGCATCATTGGTTTCAATGTTTTGTTTGCAGATATTTTGGGTCAAAGAACCCGCCTTTTAAAATTAGTATAACTAGATCAAGGTTTCGTTCTAAAAACCCCAAAATGTTAATTTCGTATTTACAGTTGTAGCCTGAAGTTATAAATCTTGCCTCAATTTTGAAGTTTTTGTACTATTTCTGCATACCATTGTGTTACTATTTATGTGTTATATAAGTTACAACAACTGATGTTTATTCCACTATGTTTCTCTTCGGGTTTTAAGATTTACGAAAATTTATGTTTTAATCTACTGCATATTTAACTGGTTCCTCCAAATGTTTTTAATAGCCCTCAAAAAGGTCCCTCTAGCATGTTCGATATTACTCTCCCTTTGGCATGTTTGATATTATTCATAGTTTTTTGTTTAACTGCTAATGGAATATGAATGTTTAAATTCCCAATCTCTTTATGGAGTTGAATCCCTCCTCGTGAAACCACTCTCTAGCAGTTGCGAAAGGGATTGGACGAGAGAGTAAATCTGGGTTGAGATGTATGACCTTCAACCCTCTAGTTCGACAACCTCGTGAGAATTCCTTATCCCTGTTTGAGGGTTTCAGGGTATTGAGGTTCATATTTGCAGCACTAATGATGGTTTATATATATATATATATATATATATATATATATATATTCTCTCAACAAAACTATGCAACCATACTTCACTCCCTGATGTATATTCTATTTACATTTCTATTTCATTGAAACTTGTTAATTTGTGCTTTAATGTGTGCATTCTTCGCAAAATTTTCTTATACATTCTTGAAATATGTTTACTGATACGAATGGAGTGGAATGTAAGATATACAAGACTGTTCGACTACTCAAATTTTTGTTTGTTTGTGGAAATAATAATAAAACCTATTCTTTCCGGCAAGCCATCCAATAGAGAATCAATAATTTAAATTGCTACTTGTCTTATGTTTATTTCATCAATAGCATGTTAGATTCCATATTTTCCTTTATAATCTTTACCATGAAATGCATTCATGCCATTCTGGAGAATAACACAGAACCTTGAAAAAGTTATTTCATATATACAAAAAAACTTCCTAATAACAATCATTCCAGCAATAATTTAAGTAATGACATATTGAGCATTTAATACTTATATGCTATGTAAAGGTTCCAAATTTACGGATAGGGTCCCTCCACCCATTCTTTAAGGAAATGGAAATTACGTCCAAGACCTTCCCCCGTGCTTCTCTACTCTAGAACAATTGTTTTTCATAATATTTATGCAATTCATTGGTCTCAAGACTTTACCCAGTCCAACCTAGAATTTCTTCACAGATTAAATTTGTAATCCCATAGGTATTCCACTGGCTCTCGTCTAGCTCTGGAAAAACTTCCCAGCAACGTCTTTCCTTGTTTTTTCCTCCCTTCCTCCTTTCCTCTGAGTTTTGTCTTACCTTTAGCAAGAAAAGGGAGGAATAACTGCTTAACTGTTAATTGTCTAGTAAAAAGAGAATTACTTGGGTCCCTTCTGTAAATTCTAGGACCCAACGTAAAAGCTATTTACTACTTTTACCATTTATTCAATTTTAGCCACTACTTTTACTAAGTAATTATCAAGCTCACTTGTTGGCTAAAGTAAGTATTAAATATTTACAGTCACCTAAAGGTGTCACAAGAATGTTATATTGGTGAGACAGGGAGATCCTTCAAGATTAGACTCAAGGAACATGGTGCTAACATTAAAAATGGTAGATCCAGATCTTCAACTCTTGCAGAACACTAAGGAAAAACATGCCACCATGTTTTCCTTGAAGAAACAAAAATTATCGCCAAAGAAAAGAATCAATATAAGCGTAAGATCCATGAATCCCTTGAAATTATAAAACATCCTCACAATCTTATTAGAGATGGGGGCATGGATGTTATTAAAAGTTGGATCCCCTTACTCACTCAAGTATCCATGTCTCGCAACCTTGACTAGTACCTCTCTCCCTTACTCCCTCCAACACCTTGACCTCATTTGACCTTTCATTTGTTCCCTCTCCTCCACTTTCATTTCCCTCTTAATCCTCTCCTGGCTTCCCTCTTCCTTATTCCATGCTTTCCTCCTTAGTATCTCCTTATTTTATCTATCATATCATCTTAGCCTAGTCTAACCTAATGATAACACCATCCCCTTCTAATAATTATCAAATTAATAACAACAATGATTAATTTAATTATAACAAATAATATAAGGTTAATAATAATGATTATTATCTTTATTATTATTATTAATTTACTTTATTATTAGTTTTCATGAAGTACTTAATACTAACAATAATAATTAATAATAATAATGATAATTATAATTACAATTATTAACTTTAATATAATAATAAACACTAACAATAAATAAATTTATAATTTGTAAAAATCCCCTTAAATAATAACAAATAAATAATAATAAGGTTAATAATAATAATTATTAGCATTATTATTATTATTAATTAGCTTTATTATTAGTATTAATTAATCAATTAACACTAACACTAATAATAATATTTTTAATTATTCACTTTATTTTTATTTATAATAATTTTACACTATTAAAGAATTCAATACAAATTTATGATAATTTATTTCTCCTAATAATAAAATTACTAACTTAATAATAATACGATAGGTGTGCCTATGTATCTTCTTGCTAAATATTTAGCTCGAAAACTTAAGCCATTGGTTGGTTGTATTGATTCCTTTGTTAAATACTCTTTCTCTTTTGTGAGTGACTTAAAAGAAGTAAAAATTGAGCCAGGTGATATTATGGTTAGCTATGATGTTGTTTCACTTTGCATCAACATCCCTATTAATGAGGCTATTGAGGTAATCAAGCGTGTCACTAACCCTGATACAACCAAGCTTGTAGAGATTTGCCTTACTTCCACTTTCTTTAGCTTTGAAGGTGAATTCTATGAATATACTTGTGGGGTTGCTATGGGCTCTCCCGTCTCTCCCATCGTTTCAAACTTGTTCATGGAGGATTTTGACTAAAGCTTTAGCTTTTGTTCAATTTCAGCCAAAGAGATGGAAACGGTTTATTGATGACACTTTCATCTTATGGCCCCATGGTTGTGATAAATTGGAATTTTTTTTCAGCATCTCAATAATCAATCCAGATCCATCAAATTCACCATGTAAACTGAATTTAACGGTAGATTTTCCTTTCTTGATGTTATGATATCCAAAAAGGTGATGGTTCTTTCTGTCGCTAGGTCTTTCATAAAAATCCTCACACTGAGCAATATTTACATGCAAACTCCCATCACATTCTAGCTCATAAGCTAGGTGTTCTCAACACATTGGCCACTTGAGCTTTGAGGGTTTCTGATGAAAGCCATATGGAGAATGAGAAAACCCATCTCCTTAATGTTTTTGAATTGAATGGCTATAAAAAATACCAGGGTATCAAAGCCTTTTTAAAAGCTAGCAGAGTTCCTAGGAATAAAAAAGAGTCTAGTGAAGTGAGCTCTAGTGTCCATCTTCCCTTTATCCAAGGGACTTCTGATAAGATTTCTTGTATTCTTAAGAGGTTCAAGGTTTTTTCCACCTTTAGACCCTTAAAAACCATTCGTGGCTCCCTAAAATTAGTCAAGGATCCTAAGAACATGAAGGGTGTTTATTTGATCCATGTTCATGTGGTACCCCTTACATTGGCGAAACAAGTCGTTCCATAAATAAGAGGATTCAAGAACACGCGGTTGACCTAAGACATTGTAGGAATCGCTCCTCTGCTTTAGTTGAACATGCAAAAAATACTAAACACCACATTTGTTTAGAGGATGCCCAAGTCCTTGCTAGGATTGATCATTTCCATCAAAATAAATTAAGGGAAGCCATCGAAATTGAAAAAAGGTCTAATACGCTAAATAGGGATGATGAATGGAGGACCAATGGTTCGTGGATTCCTGTTGAAATATGGCAATAAGAATATTCCAATTTAATTTGTCCTTGAATTAAATTGTGAATTAAAATCGAATTTAGTCTTAACAGCTACTTGGAAATATTTAATTAATTCATTATAGAGTTATATTTGAGTTGTAATTAGTTAACTCAGTTTCCTGAGTTAAGTCCAGTTAAATTAGTTCCAAATTGTTCGAGGAACTTGTTGGAAATACTGAGAGGGGGGGTGAATCAGTATTTCTTTTTCCAACTAGTGTTTTACCAGTTAAAACATTTATATTTAGAACACAAGATGAACAACCAGAATAAATGATTTTATAAATATACTCTTTGCAGTAAAATAGATACAATATATAAGTGGTTGCAATCAGTTGCCAAGCACCAACTTGGAATTTTGTGAGGCTCCAACCTCTAGAGCTCAAACTCTATTTTTCCAAGGCAACAATCTTGGACTTAGGAGCACCAACTCCTAAGGACTTCAATCCTTCTTACTTCTGAGGCATCAACCCCAAGGACTCCAATCCTTCTTACTTCTGAGGCACCAGCCCCAAGGACTCCAATCCTTCTTGCTTCTGAGGCACCAGCCCCAAGGACTCCAATCCTTCTTGCTTCTAAGGCACCAGCCCCAAAGGTTCCAACCCAATCTTGTCAACGCACATTTGATAGTAACGTTCTGCTCTCAGAACTCTTCTTTACTGAGTTTTGTCTGTTTATAGCTTCACTGTAGTCTCCATGCTACAACATCAATGACAACTAGTCTTCTTATGAAGGAGTCTTTACAATTCTTCATACTGTCCACACAGAGTCTCCAATAGCCTTTGTGCTCTCTAATAATGTCTTCACATCGCCTTAGTCAGTCTACTATTAGCTGCACTAAGCTCTGCATAAATAAAAACTTTCTGTTCAAGCCTATGTTCTAATGTCACAGTGAATGCTTTAGCATGACTGCTTCTCTGCTGGCTACTTCTCCCTTCAAACAATGTTAGTCAAAACTTTATTCACTACTGTTGAGCCTCAAAACTGCCCTTTCCTTAGCAACTCTTCTCATCTCTTTTCTTTGTTTTTCCATGAAGAAAATGCATCCCTATCATCAATAACCAGTACACATTGCCTTACGGAGAACATTTTAGTGATTTACATGTTATGCTTTTATGTTTTGTTGTTTGAATAAGTTATTGTCTTTTAGCTACAGAACGCAGCCTATTCTGTAGCTAATCAGTTGTTCGGTAGCTACTTCCATGCTTTAACAGGTTCCAAGTGTCAAAAGGAGAAACTAACTACATGGGCAGCTTGGAAATCATCATGACATGGATTGTGTCCTATTCACCTAGCCCAAGTTGACAAGGAAGATGGTACAAGACTCTGGTCAATGGAGAAGTCAAACGGAGAGACCAAAGACAATAGGACTATGTTTTGTGGATAATCAACACGTTTCACAATGATGGGATCTGAAACAACTTCTTGAACCCACGGACTCCAATAGCCACTTGTGCAACCGAATCCAACAACCATCATCTTAGATTTATGTCTCCAGCAGCCGAGGAAGAAAATTCCATATGCCTGTTTGCTACATGCTTTTTGGTTGTAGCTTATTTTTCTCCTCAAACAGTTGCAAAATTTTCTTATAAATACCTGTGTAAAGAACTCAGAACCAGTTCGAATTTCCTGATGTATTAAGCTCAGAATACTGCTCAGTAATTTTGAAAACTCATTTCCTGTGTTTTTTTAATATGAAGACCGCAAGTTTCATGGATATGTGAAGGAGTTTCTTGGAGTTTTGATTAAGTACGCATAACCTGATCAGTTGCAGAGGGCCCCTGCGCTGACTAAGGTTTCATTTCATTTTGTTTTATCTTTTCTAGTTAACTATAAATTCATCATTTCTTCCATAGTGTTCATAACCATTTTTCATACTAACCTTGTTTATAATGCAATCTTTATCATTTTGTTACTAATGCAGAATAACTTCTTCTAGTACAGAATAGCTTCTTCTTGCTTAATTTCTTTCTAGTTTTAATCATCAGTTGGAAGTTGAAATTCAATAGTGTAATGTAGTTTGTTTTATTTATTGTTTCACTAGTCTTTAAGTTTTCAATTAGACTGATCAGTGCCATTACAGTTCTTGTTGTTTTCTTACTAGTTTATTGACTCATGGTGTACATGAATGTTTCTAAAGAGCCCTTCCAGTTGATAACTCATCTTAAACTAAGTGGTTGAATACTTCATTCATGCAATGAGTCTTTTCTGCATTTTTGTATTTATCTTCTCTTAGAATAATGAAGTACAAAATTCCTCAAAATGTCATCACAAGGAGGTTTTTCTCCCAAAATTGAGAGGCAAAGTAACTAAGCACTTCATTTAGTTTTGTTTCCATAATAGATAGTTGCAATTTCACTTTCAGTTTTGGTATTTCATTTAGTTTTGTTCTTGTAATGGATTAGATAATAGTTGCAATTTCACTTTCAGTTTTTGGTATTTCATTTAGTCTTGTTTTTGTAATTGAATAGACAGTAATTGCAATTTTACTTGTTAGTTTGTAGCTCATGATTTGGAAATAATGATATGATTAGAAATAGAAACTCTGTTTTCATTTCTTGATTAAACTTTGCTTCCAAATCTTACTTAAGCTCTTTTTAGTTCTCATTTCTTTAGGTTCTTAGCAGTCTTTACAGAAGTTAGATTTAAGATTTTGTTAAGTACATTGTAAATAATTAGGGATTAAAGGATAAAAAACCCCCAAAACAACATAAAACTCAAAAACAATGAAGTAAGAAGGGTCATCTAGCACATATAGTGCACTACACTTCATCAGTTTACAATACTCGAATTGATAATTTATGTAGAGCAATTTACGACACTAAATTGACCAAACAACTACATCACAGAGTTATTCTTCACACTCCATTGTATACCTGATTAATTCGTCATAGGTTTGAGTCTATCACAGGGTGATACGATCAGAGGAGATGCTCATCCTTTGAATGCCTCCTATCCTGTTGGTCCTTTGGGCCTTTCCTATTATGCTGGACCCTACTGCTACTGTTTCCTCCAACTGTTTCGACAAACATTCAACACACCTTGTTCTCTGTTTTTGTTGTTGTATACACTCCTGATCCCTCCGACTGTCGGTTCCCTCTTTTCGTTGGCTCTTTGGCTTCCTCAACGCTCGCTTCAGCTCCCTCTATGTTGGATTACCCTTCAGCTTCCTGGCTTCTCGGTCGTTGTAGCTTCCTTTGTATCTTCGTGCTCACAGGACACGTTCATTCATAAGAGAGGACCAAATACACAGAGCAAAATTGCTGCATGTTAAAACTATAACAGAGCCCTTTTTTTTTAATGATAAAAGGCATACACAGAGACTGTATTGTTTAATGGACATGCCATGTCTCAATCGCAATCGCAATCGCCATGATTCAGCCTACTGAACTATCGTTCAGGCCTCCTGAACTATCGGGTGCGTTTTATATGCCTCTTTGGCCTAAAAACCCCACGCAATACAAAAATTTGAATACATAGAATTATATGAAAAACACGACTGAACCACTTAAGGGCGGACTTCAAATTTAATTCACTTGAGTCTATAACCGCATCGGATCCGATGTGCAATTGCAATCGGCAGTCGCGCTCATGACATCGCTAATGGCCAATGGCCGATTCTCCACTGGACGCGATATTATATTAAGTAGTAGTTCATAACTCCATTGGATCCGCAACAAGGCCTTACACACTTGTGATATGGCGGATGCAATATCGTATTAAGCCCAACTATAATGTTGCATTGGGTCCAGTCTTGCAATCGCAATCAGCACTTTGCGCAGGACATCCCTTTGGGCATTATTGCAATAGGTGGATGCGATATACAATAAAACGTTTCATAATGTGTAGCGGGTCTACACATATCACGTTATATGATATCCATATATATATCACAGTCGAGGGTTTTGGGGTGATGGTATGGTAGAACTCGAACCACCGATTACCATATCACCGATATACATACATACATACATACATACATACATACATACATACATACATACATACATATATATATATATATATATATATATATATATATATATATATATATATATATATATATATACATACATATATATCTATATACATATATATACATATATACATATACATATACATATACATATACATATATATATATATATATATATATATATATATATATATATATATCGTTGTCAAGGGTGTGGGGTGATGGCACATAGCCGAACTGTCGATTTCACTGTTGTCTATATATATATATATATATATATATATATGATGATGATGATGATGATGATGATGATGATGATGGTTAACGTCCGCTGAGACCAAATAATGGTCTATCAGACCTAAAGAAACAAATTATCTATTTTGATTTAAGATTTTATTCCTATGCTCAAAAAGCTTGGAGAGAAGCCTCCCGAGCTCACTATAATTTTGACATTGTAAAAGGCTAGGAAGGTCAGTATTGTAACAAAGATTGTGAAACTGAGATCTAATGTGGTTATACACGGGGCACTCTAAGAGGAAGTGGTTTTCATCCTCGATGTTCCTATTCTCACATATATGGCAGATCCTTTCCGTCCATGGTGTTTTAGGAACTGCCCAACGACCTGTTTCAGTGTTATATTCTTTCCACGTAGTTAATAGGGGGGTTGAAGGGCACCCGTAACCCCACTTTATGGGGTCCGGGGCAGCGCCCCGGAAAATTTTGGTTTTGGACCATATGTTAGTTTGGGCGGACCCACCTATGGTTTTGTGCATGATTTTCGCACATGTTTTTTTTTTTTGGACGCGATGGTTTTCGGTCCATGGTATTGGATGCTTCGGCATGTATAAATGTGTAATGTAACATTGAAAGGAACATAATGAAAAATCAAGCTGGTAGTCCTGGTTTTGGGATCCAGGGAAAAATCTTTGTGCATATGTGTTTTATGGGTTATGCTCTCGCATTGTTTATTTTCTTTGTTTAAGAATTCGTATGCAGGTAATTTCTGTACAGGGTTAAAACCTACATTTGGTATCAGAGCTGTTTTGGCTTCAAGGGGACGCCTTTGTTGCTGAGGGGTTTCGCTCGGGCCTGTGGTAGACCCTGTTCAGTGGGAGATCTGTGAGATCGATTCTGGTGGTGAAAGAAGATGGCGAGCAGTGGAAAGATAGAGATTGAGAAGTTCAATGGTCAGAATTTTGAGTTGTGGAAACTCAAGATGGAGGATCTGTTGGTGGATAAAGACCAGTGGATCGCGGTAGATCCAGGTACTAAACCATCGGGAGTGACCGATGAAGAATGGAAGAAGTTGGATCGGAAGGCAAAGAGCACAATATGATTGTGTGTCTCAGATTCAATATTGTTGAATGTATCAGGGGAAGCTACGGCAAAGGCTTTGTGGGTCAAGTTAGGGACTTTGTACCAATCTAAGTCTCTGGTGAATAAACTGTTCCTGCGGAAAAAGCTGTATAACCTGAGGATGAAAGATGGAGACTCGGTGACAGAGCATGTGAATGCGTTTAATACTGTGGTAAGTCAGTTATTATCTGTTGATATTAAAATTTTAGATGAAGATAAGTGCATCAGTCTGTTGTGTTCTCTACCAGATTCGTGGGATAGTCTGGTTATTGCAATAGGTAGCAATGCAACTGCTTTGTAGTTTGATGAAATAGTCTCAGCCTTGCTGACGGAGGAGATGAGACGGAAAAATATGGACAACCAGAATGGTGATGCCTTGTCTGTACGAGGACGGTCCCAGAACAGAAACAAAAATAAGTCATCGAGAGGGAGATCTAAATCTCCAGGAAAACCTACAAATGTGGTGTGCTGGAAATGCGGAAAGGAAGGGCACTTCAGAAGGGATTGTAAATCTAAAGCTCCTGATAAAGGAAAGGGATCTGATGATGCTCCTTCTGCAGAGGCGAAAACCACCTCAGATGAAGGTGGGGATGTGTACTTGGCTTCTTCAAGTACACATGTAGATCATGAGGCATGGTTGATTGACTCAGGTGCATCCTTTCACTTCACTCCCCATAGAGAGTGGTTCTGCGAGTATGAGAAATACGATGGTGGTGATGTCTTCTTAGGAGATGATAGGAAGGCTAGAATCATTGGTCGGGGAAAAGTAAAGTTGAAGTTGCAAGGTGGAAGGGTTAGAACACTTCCGGGGGTTCTACATATTCCTGCATTGGCCAGAAATCTGATTTCTGTAAGCAAGTTGGATGATGCAGGTGTAAAGACGGTGTTCGAGAAAGATACCTGCAAGATGGTTCGAGGAGCACTGATATTAATGTGGGGAGTTCGGATTGGAACTCTGTACAAGCTGCAAGGTAGCACTGTTGTTGATGGGTGCAATAGTTCTATGGTTCCTGAAAATAGAGTAGAGAATCTAGTGGTCTCTGGAGAGAAGACCATGTTGTGGCATCAAAGGCTTGGAAATATTGGAGAGAAGGGCCTTCGAATACTTCATGGTAAAGGTATGGTAGAAGGTATGAATAATAGCTCTCTGAATTTTGATTTCTGTGAAAATTGTGTATATGGGAAGCAGAATCGGGTGAGTTTCCCCTCTGGTGGTAAGAGGACGAAACAGATATTAGAGCTTGTGCACAGTGATGTGTTTGGACCTGTGAAAGTTCCATCACTGGGTAAGTCTGTGTACTATGTATCATTCATAGATGACTTCTCAAGGAATACATGGATATATTTTCTTAAGAAGAAATCTGAAGTCTTTGACATGTTTAAAGAATTTAAGGCTTTGGTGGAAAATCAGATAGAGAAAAAGATAAAAGTGCTGAGGACAGATAATGGTGGAGAATTTTGCAGCAAGGAATTTGAAGAATTTTGTAAGAAGTGTGGTATAGCACGGCAGAAGACTACTCCATATACACCTCAGCAAAATGGAGTCACAAAAAGAATGAACAAGACGTTGATGGAAAGGGTAAGAAGCATGCTCAGTGGTGCCGGGTTAGGACAGGAATTCTAGGCAGAGGCGGTGGATACTGCATGTTACCTGATCAATAGATCACCTTCATCAGCGTTGGAGGATAAGACTCCACAAGAAGTATGGACTGGTAAGAAACCCTCTCTTTCACATCTAAGGGTATTTGGATGTGATGCATATGTACATGTTCCAAAGGAGAAACGAACCAAGTTGGATAGTAAATCTGAAAAGTGCATCTTTATTGGGTATAAGGATGGTTTAAAGGGTTATAAGCTTTGGAACCCAGTCACACGGAAGGTTGTGTACATCCGAGATGTGTTGTTCAAAGAGGTAAAAGATGTTATTCAACATGAAGTCCAACGAAAGGAACCTGAGAAGATAGAGTTTGAGCCAAAGGAGGAAGAATCAGACTCTGCAGCAGAGGAGGAATCAGAAGATGAAGAGCCACAAACTCCGGCTGTGAGAAGATCAGTTCGAGAAAGAAGGCAGCCAGAAAGGTATAGTCCATCTGCTTTCAGTTCAAATTTTTCTTTGTCTGTTACTGATAATGATCCTAGAACTGTGAAGGAAGCAATGGATTCAGAGGATGGAAAACTCTGGAAAGAGGCCATGGTCGATGAAATGGCATCTTTGCACAAAAATGAGGATTGGGATCTGGTGGAGTTGTCGGCTGGAAGGAAACCCATTGGCAGCAAATGGGTGTTCAAGAAGAAGACAAATGCAGAAGGAAAGGTGGAGAAATACAAAGCTCGGTTGGTAGCAAAAGGTTATTCCCAGGTGCCGGGAATTGATTTTGGTGATATTTTTTCTCCTGTTGCCAAGGTAACTTCTATTAGAATACTTTTATCTGTTGCTGCTGCTTTTGATTTTGAGGTAGAATAGATGGATGTGAAGACAACATTTCTTCACGGGGATTTGGAAGAGGAAATCTACATGAAGCAACCTGAAGGTTTTGCGGTGAAGGGTAAGAAAGAACTGGTATGCAAGTTAAAGAAGTCTCTGTATGGGTTAAAACAGTCACCAAGGATGTGGTATCAGAAATTTGATACATTTATATGGGGACTTGGCTTCACCAGAAGCAAAGCAGATCATTGTGTGTATTTTAAATTAATTGGTGGCCGTATTATTTATCTGGTCTTGTATGTGGATGATATGTTGCTGGTTGGAAATGACAAAGAAATTATCCAGGATTTGAATACCCAATTGTCCTCCAAATTCGACATGAAAGATCTTGGTGCTGCAAACTATATTTTGGGCATGGAAATTAAAAGAGATCGGTCAAAGAGGAAGCTCTCGTTAAACCAGAGGAAGTATGTCGAGACAATACTCCAGAGGTTTAATATGCAGGATAGTAAGCCGGTGAAGGTTCCTATTCCTGTAGGTGTGAGGTTATCTGTTGAACAGTGTCCCAAGACACAAGAAGAGGAAGAGGACATGTCCCGTGTTCCATATGCAAGTGCAGTGGGTAGCCTGATGTATGCAATGGTCTATAATAGACCAGACATTGCACATGCAGTGGGAGTATTGAGCAGGTTTATGTCAAAACCTGGGAAGGAGCACTGGACAACAGTGAAGCGGGTTTTCAGGTATTTGCGTGGCACTAGTGATTATGGTTTGTGCTACCAAGGAAGACTAGGATTGGACAGAGTGTTGGATATTCATGGCTTTGTTGATGCAGACTGGGCTGGAGATCTGGATCAGAGAAGATCTACAAGTGGGTATGTGTTTAACCTATTTGGAGGTGCAGTCAGTTGAATGAGTAAGAAACAATCTGTAGTGGCACTATCAACTACAGAGGCAGAATACATGGCAGCCACTCATGCAAGCAAGGAAGCAGTTTGGTTGCAGAGATTGTGTTCAAGTATGGGGTTAGTACAGGGAGCTATAAGAATAGACTGTGACAGCCAAAGTGCAATTTTCTTGGCAAAGAACCCTGCTTATCATTCAAAGACAAAGCACATTGATGTTCAGTATCACTTTGTGAGGGATATGATAGAAGACAGAAAGGTGTTGCTGGTAAAGGTGGACACTTTGAAGAATACTGCAGATGCATTGACAAAATCTGTGAGCTCTGAGAAGTTCTCTTGGTGTAGAGAAGCAATGGGAATCTCAGGGCTGAAAAAATGACTAAGCTCTCCTGTGGCCCCCTGTGGAAAGAAAAAAACAAGTGGGAGATTGTTGGGTTGTGTTATATTCTTTCCACGTAGTTAATAGGGGGTTTGAAGGGCACCCGTAACCCCACTTTATGGGGTCCGGGGCAGCGCCCCGGAAAATTTTGGTTTTGGACCATATGTTAGGTTGGGCGGACCCACCTATGGTTTTGTGCATGATTTTTGCACATGTTTTTTTTTTTGGACACGATGGTTTTCGGTCCATGGTATTGGATGCGATGGTTTTCGGTCCATGGTATTGGACGCGATGGTTTTCGGTCCATGGTATTGGATGCTTCAGCATGTATAAATATGTATTGTAACATTGAAAGGAACATAATGAAAAATCAAGCTGGTAGTCCCGGTTTTGGGATCCAGGGAAAAATCTTTGTGCATATGTGTTTTATGGGTTATGCTCTCGCATTGTTTATTTTCTTTGTTTAAGAATTCGTATGCAGGTAATTTCTGTACAGGGTTAAAACCTACAATATATATATATATATATATATATATATATATATACATATACATATACATATACATATACATATACATATAGTTGTCAAGGGTTTGGGGTGATGGCACATAGCCGAACTGCCGATTTCACTGTCGTCAATATATATATATATATATATATATATATATATATATATATATATGATGATGATGATGGTTAACGTCCGCTGAGACCAAATAATGGTCTATCGGACCTAAAGAAACAAATTATCTATTTTGATTTAAGATTTTATTCCTATGCTCAAAAAGCTTGGAGAGAAGCCTCCCGAGCTCACTATAATTGTGACATTGTAAAAGGCTAGAAAGGTCAGTATTGTAACAAAGATTGTGAAACTGAGATCTAATGTGGTTATGCACTGGGCACTCTAAGAGGAAGCGGTTTTCATCCTCGATGTTCCTATTCTCACATATATGGCAGATCCTTTCCGTCCATGGCGTTTTAGGAACTGCCTAACGACCTGTTTCACTATGGGGTTTGGGGTGATGGCACATAGCCGAATCGTCGATTTCACTGTCACTGATATATATATATATGTCACTGTCAGGGGTTTGGGGTGATGGCACATAGCCGAATCGCCGATTTCACTGTCACCATATATATATATATATATATATATATATATATATATATATATATATATATATATATATATATATATATATATATAGATAGATAGATATATATATAGATATATATGCCTGCTCCGATAGTGTATATTGATATAACTGTGTTTTCCGCCTCCGATAGTGCAAATTGCCTTTATGCATAGGTTTTCAATATATATGTGATTTCGGCCTCCGATAGTGTATTTTTATGTGTATGTACACTCTGCCTCTGGTAGTGTATATTGCACACACACACACACACACACACACACATATATATATAAGTTTTTGCCGCTCGATATGGTTAATGAATATATATATATATATCTATATATATATATATATATCTATATATATATATATATATATATATATATATATATATATGAGTTTTGGCATTCTTGTTCCGATAGCTCCCGGTAGCTCTGTTTGCTTCCTCCAATGGCTCTGTTTTCTTTCCTATATACCATTTGCTCCTCCAATATATTCTTCTATGGCATATATATATGACATATATATATGGCTCCTCCTGTAGCTCTGATATATATATGTATGACAGATATATATATATATAGATATATATATGGCTCCTCTGGCATGTTGACTCCACTTTTGATGACTTCTTCCTCTTGATTCTTCTTGGGCATGTATTACATGCAATGCTCCTCCGATATGGCTCCTCTTGCTCCAATGTGGCTCCTCTTGCTCCAATGTGTCTCTTCTTGTTCCAATGACCTCCTCTTGATATCTTCAGACCTTGATGACTTCTGCCTTTTCCGACATGCCTCTCTTACTCTAATATTCTACAATATACTTTGATATACCTCCTTTGTTAACTCCTCCGTTAATAGACTCTTACTTATGGCTTGGCTATCCTGATGGCCTTGTTCCTGTCTCTTCATGGATCTACTCTTCTTCCCCTTGGCTTCATATCATCATCTAGAATATCTAGTATCTAGAATATTGTCATATTGACATCAATGACAACCTAGGTCAACAATCTCCCCCTTTGTTATTGATGGCAATATTATTCTTCTCTCCCTCTTTGACATCAATGGCAAAGGAGTGCTTTGGGACTCCCCCTATCAAACTAATTCTGTTCTTCATGAATGGTAGATCTTCATGGGTATGTGACTCCCCCTGTCATAGTGCTCTTCTTCTTTTTACTCAAGATAGAAGGATCGATGCTTTATCATCAATTAGCACATTATTCCCTCTTCATGTCTCAGAACTACTTTATCATGGCTTCAACAATGATACAAAATTTTATGCAAAAATGTATATATGACGAAGTTAATGAGCCTATTCAAAATGGATATTATCTAGTAAATATTTGCATATCTAGTCAAAGCGTTTCGAATATGAGTCTAGCTCAAAAGTATATTTTTGCAACATTAGAATTTCTCAAAATTCTCCATCTCTAATGGCTCTAATTATCTAGGGATGACTTCAATTCTGCAAGTGTACCCCAGAAATTTTAAAGGGACACGAAGGTGAAGGGTCGGATGGGAGCATCAAGAAACGTGGTAGCAGTGCAGCAATAGAGAGTAGAGTAGAATTAAAGAAATGGCCAGGACCCCTATGAAAATATTAACAAATGAATTCACAACAAAACACAATCAGGACCCCTATGAAAATATTAACAAATGAATTCGCAACAAAACACAATGCCTGGGACCCTTTTCTCTCTTCTCATGGCAGACACATGGCAACATTGTATTGGTCGCCGATGACGTAAGTATGATGTTAGTACAAGGGACACATGGTAGACATATTCAACATTTTTGGGTGGCCTAATGTGCTCAATATGGTTGATACATGTCACCACCTCGGAGGTGCCATGTGGCACTCATGACAATAGCATGACATCATCCCGTAGGTATGACCCCAGAAGGTTTAAGTGGTGCACAAAGAGGATTTATGGGCTAACTTGGTAGCGGGCTACGTGGTGGCATATTATTGGCTCGAAGGTTTAAAGGGAGGAACCACCGAGACAGTTCATCCCACAAGGCTCATCTTAGAAGAATTATAAAGGCACAAAGGAGGACCATCGAGAGGATAGTGCCTGGACACATCAGCAAGACAACACAATAGAGAGCAATCAATAAGAGTGAAGGAAGGAGGCCCCATGGGACATTTCATCCTACAAGGCTCATCCTAGAGGCAAATAAGGACGCGCAGTTTTTATCATCGAGATAAAGGCATCAATGCCTAAACGCAAGTGCTAATACATGGTTTTATGCAGTAATATGACCAAGGGCATGGAGGAAGATAAGCACTTGGGGCTTAAAGGTAAAGAGGCGCCCAGGAACCAGTTTGCGGTGGTTTTGCATGTGTTGGTGACCAAGGTTCATGTGCTAAAAAGGGATCCTTCATGCTATATGCATAACGCTACAGGCTTGGGCCCTCGAGTCCAAAAGAATGGATGAGTCGATGACTCTTTGATAGGATTCCTCCATATTTGGATATTGCGCCAAATCGGTCATTCACCATGATTGGATCAAGAAAGAATTTGAACAATGAATGGGTCGATAGCTAGATTTGGCCTATGTGCCATATTGGGAAGATACGCCAAAAATTGGTTATTAGTCATAGTTGGCTTATGCAGGAAATGAACGAGTCAGCAATTGTTTAAGATCTTAGCGCCACTGAGCATGAAAGGGAGTTGACATTTGTTTGAGTGCATAGGTTTGGCTAATGGATTCAATGGCAATGGCGAGTGTTGAGAAACACTAAGTTAAAGCAGCAAGGACCATGATTCTAAAAAATGAATTAATGAAGCTTGGCTCAAACAAGAACAAGTTTTAGATAGAGGAGGAATGACTTGTTATAGAGTCTTATGAACCTTTTAGTTTCAAAGGTAAAATTTATGAACAAACCCATGGTGTGGCTATGGGCTCTCCTCTATCCCCCATAGTTGCCAACATTGTTATGGAGCACTTCGAACAGAAGGCTCTTAGGTCATTTCCATACACCCCTGAAGAATGGAAAAGGTTTGTTGATGACATATTTGCCAAATGGAGTCATGGAAAAGAAAAAATTGACCTATTCCTCAATCACTTAAATAACCTTTTTGACCATATAAAATTCACTATTGAAATTGAAAATAACAACCAGCTTCCCTTTCTTGATATCCTTCTAACCAAAAAAGAAGGGTCACTTGGTTTCCAAGTCTATAGAAAGAAAACCCATATAGAACGATATCTACATGCAAATTCTCATCACCACCCTAAACAAAATATTGACATCATTAGGACCATAACCACTAGGATGGCTAGAATATTTGATCCTGGCCATTTAAATGATGAACTCAATCATCTTCACAAAGTGTTTGAATTAAATGGCTATAATAGGAATACCATTAAAAAAGCCATGCACCTATCCCTAAACAAGAATAATAATGATATCAAAATTTTTCAACTCCTAAGGTCTCCCTTCCGTACATAAAAGGCACCACTGATAAAATTACTAAAATTCTTAATAAACACAACATTAATGTAGCCTTCACCCATGCCAACACTATCAGACAATTATTCAACTCAGTCAAGGATCCCATAAACCTTAACCTTCAAAAAGGTGTTTATGTTATTCCTTGCTCATGCGGAAAGGAATACATAGGTGAAACAGGTAGGTCCCTTAACATCATAATTAAAGACTTAAGAAGAGAAAGGACCTCAATATCGGCCTTAATAGAACATGTTCACTCTTCCTCTCATTACATCTGCATGGAAGAAGTCAAACTAGTTAGAAAAGAAGACCACTATCTTAAAAGGAAAATCAAAGAAGCCATTGAAATAGAAAAAAGGAAGAACAACTTGAACCGAGATGATGGATTAAAACTAAGCAACACCTGGAAACCTTTACTTGAAATCTTAAAGAATCAATAATTAACTCATATCCCTTTTAATAATTTAATCCCTCCTCTCTCATTAAAAAATTAATAAAATAAAAATCAAAACAACAAGGAAACATTATCTAACATCCTCCTTAAACAATAAAACAAAAACAAATATAAACATATAAATAAATAATTGGTTATTTCATAACTAATCATTTGATAATATTAAAATAAACTAAAATCACAATTTATTAATTATAATATTATAGTAACATATGAATTAAGCATATAGTCATAATAACTCAAATTAAAACAATTAGAAATTAACAATAGGAATTATTTATAAAATTATAGGGAATTAATTAAACAAATTAATTAATTATGGAATTAATCAAACGAATTAATTAATTAATTAAACAAATTAATTAATTAATTAAACAATTAGTTAATTAATTAAACAAATTAATTAATCAATTAAACAACTCAGTTAATTAAATAATAAATAATTAAGAAATTAATTAATTAATTAAAAAATAAATAAATAATAAAAATAAAAATTTGAATATTAACAAACTAATTGGATAATGACCGAGCTAATTGCTTAGAGTAATTCTTTCATATCCTATATATATACCTTAAAATATAGCTCATGGATACATCATTAATATCTTTAGAATATCCCCGGATGCGGGTGACAGGACGTGTGGTAATGAGGAGCCACATGCTAGCCATGTGCTGCCTCAAGCTTAAGGCTGGCATTTAATTCAAGTTCGCCGCCAAGGAATAAAAGCTCAGATGAACATCAGCAGATATTCAATGCATTGTCTGGTTAATTGGTGCGACTGCAAATCGCAGTTATGGAGAACAGGTCTCGAGGGGGTGATGCAGAGTTTAAAAAAGGTGGTGGAATGGTGTTGGTTCACACTCAGTATTTGGTTATTGAAGTTCAGGCTCTTGCCTGGTTTATGGTTCTCCAGGCTACAGCTCTTGTTGTTAAAGCCATCCTCCAATTTGTTGGGTGTCGTCTCAAGTCTGGTAAGTCTGTTGGGTGTTGTCTCAAGTCTGTTGGGTGCCGTATCAGGTCTGTTGGATGTCGTCTCAAATCTGTTGGGTGCCGTCTCAAGTCTGAAAGGTTTTCTTACCCCGCTCTACTCCATTCCCCCGGTGCTCTTGCAAAGATGGTCAGGCCTCGACAGCGATTGCTCAGTCGTCGAGGTTCTGCCCGGGGAGGGTCTTCTCGTCCTCCAGTCGCAGAGTCCCAATTCCACTGTTGCCGCTGTCATTGCCATAGAATTGCTGAGGCCAATCCCCTCCAAACAAGCCAATTCATGGACTCCAGCAGCCCAGTCTCTGACCCAGAACCTATGCCTGCCTTCGGTTCTGCCATTTTCACCTTTGGTAGCGCTCTGGACAAACCCCGTATCAATGCACACGTTTCGGTTCTATTCCTTGAGGAATCTATGGATGGTGACGAAGGCCCTCACAGCAAGGGGAAGCACCTAGGCAGAAGCTCAAAGGACGTCAAGAAGATGCCAGAGGTTGCTCCCGAGCATGCTTCCTAACCTCCCTCAGGCTCAGGAGGCGTCGACTTCCAAGGAGGTCAATGCCGAAGAAAGGGACTCCTTTCCCACTACAGAAGAAAGGGAGAAATATGGCTGGTGCAGGGTGGCCGAGGAGGAGCCGGACGAATAGCCGTCCATTTGTTCAGATTCTCATCCTCCATAGCTGCTCAAGTCTTGTTTTGGTTTTCTGTCTATGTCATTTTGGCTTAAAGTCTGTTCATGTTATGTCTGTATGGCCCGAAAGGGAATTTGCTGAAGGTCTTTTGATGCCCCTGCGAGGGATGAACACTTTTGGTCCAGTGCCCCTGCGCGGGATGTCTATGTTTAGTTTGGATGCACAGTTGTGGTATAATGCCCCTGCGTGGGTTGTTTTGCTCAAACATGGTGCCCCTGCGAGGGCTATTCTTTTTTATTACCCCTAGTCCAAAGAGCCACAGTTTGCCTTTGGAAAACTGACTCTGTGAATGTAATGTTTTTAATGTTCCTGTAAATAATAGAATAGTTTTAACGAGAAAAAAAAATATCTTTAGAATATCTATTGACGCATCCCTTGATGATGGACTCACTTGGTAGTCCGAAACGTTTGGGTTCATAAAACTCTATAACAGGTCATTCCTCCTCTATCTAAAACTATCCTCACCTGTATGGATTAATTATTTAACAAGAACAAGTTTCTTCTGATTTTCTGACAATGTTATGGAGAATTGAATGGAAAATATTGTTGGGAGCAGAAGATTTGATTACAGATCAAGTATGCCATGCTTGAGGTACATACAAGCCTGTGATTAATTAATAAGAAAAATGGAACGCCTTGTTGAAGTGTGCATTCTGATAGAGAATTAATTCTCAGTATGAAAATTACTCAAGTAGTCAAATCCTTGTGATTAATGTTGTTGTAGTGGCCATGTAATCTGAAGTAACAACAACATGGATAGCCATGCAAAAGTACGCTTTCAGGCGGAGTGGAGGACAGTAAATATAGCATCATTATCTGTGTAACAGAGAAACCAAAACCTTGGATTGCAATTATGCAATTGGGATAATGCAACATAGTGAAGTGTAGATCTGAGTGGAGAGCATTGTGAGTGTGTTGTAGTGAAAGGTTGAGTATGCATGTGTAGAAGAAGAGGAATGAGAGAAAAGAATAGTGTGAAGGGTATGTTGGAGAAATGTTGAGGACCAAGCGCTGCTATGGGGGTCGAGAGTGTGATGATATGTTTGCTACTACAGTGTGAGCAGAGAGAGCATAAATCACAGTGATGCGTGGGAACAATATGAGTGAAGATTTTTTAGCAGAACAAAGGGTCAAATGTAGAGGAGAAAAAAGGACCAAGTAGATGAGAACAAAGAGTTGAAACAAGGAAGAGTGTGCCAAGAACAACGAGCAATAGTTTCCTTATTGAGAGTGGGTTTGATCTTGCAAACTAGGGAGTTGGTGCTTCCATATTAGTGGATGTCTAAGTAGAGCTCGGGGGTTGGTGCCTCCTGCAAGTTGGTTCTTGCATAAATCCAAGAATAAGCAAGTTAGTGCTTACAACAAATCCATGAAGTCAGTGCTTCAGTTGGTGCTTCTGGTATGTTGATTAGCTGTCTATAGAAGAAGGGGAGTTGGTGCTTCCTGCTAGAGGATGCTAGCAAACAATTAAAGGGAGTTAGTGCTTCCTATGAGTGGTGGCTCACAAACAATTTGATGTAATAGAGTAGGAGATTATTTTTACATAAAATAACAAACAAGCTTTGGTGTTTTTTTTCTCCCGAAAGGGTTTCCACGTTAAACTTGTGTCTCGTGTGTTTGTTGCTCATAGTGTAGGTGTTCATATGTTGATTTGTATTGTTGGTACATGATATGTTATTGATGATCACATGAATAATTTCCAAGCTTGAATGTTGAACATAAATTGACATGGAAGTTTAAATTAGCCTTAATATTGGTTCACCCCCCCTCTCAGTATCAACATTGTTTCCAACATGTTTTTGGTAGTTTTGACACATGATTTTTTGCTAAAAGTGGTTTTGTGTTTCATGGTGTTTTTTCTCATGGTTTTTGTAGTTTTGATTAAGGAACCATGATTGTATCCTAATCCAAGGTAAATGGATTGGTGGTTCATGGATACCACAGGATATATAGTCTATTGTAATATTGTACACACACACAGATATATATATATATATGTGTGTGTGTGTGTGTATATATATATATAGATATATATATATATATATATGTGTGTGTGTGTGTGTATATATATCTATATATATATATATATGTGTGTGTGTGTGTGTGTGTGTGTGTATATAGATAGATATATATATATATATATATATATATATATATATATATATATATATATATATATATATATATACATATATATATATATATCTATATATATACACACACACACACACACACATATATATATACATATATATATATATATAGATATATATATATACACATATATATACATATATATATATATATGTATATATATATATATATGTATATATATATACACACAGATATATATATATATATGTGTGTATATATATGTGTATATATATATATATGTGTGTGTATATATACATATATATATATATATATATATATATATATATATATAGATATACATACATATATATATATATATATATACATACATATATATATATATACTCTTACTAGATTTCTCGGTTTTGGGTTTCCAAGATAAAATCTCTGCATTAGTGTGTGTGTTTGTCATTGCATCTCTCTTTTTTACTAAGAATATGCTTGAAAAAAAATTATTATACAAGGTTAAAACCTACATGATAGTCAATTTTCATGCATCATGCACCAATATTGATTACAATAATTGGTTATCGATATGCATGAGGTAGTGATTTGTGATGCAAGTAACTTCAAAAATGCAAACATCATTTTTGGACAAGCACACCTTTGGCCATGACATAGGTGCTATCACTTGCAGCCACATAATTTTCATGTATGCATACAAGAACAATGGCTCTGGATCCATAAAGTGATACAAGACAAACAAATCTAAGCATTTTAACACAAGTACATTTTTTCCCAATAATGTTGTCACTCCACTATAACAATACCCTGCACTCATAAGCCCAAAAGAAAATTGTTTTTATGGTCTAATCATAACCTTGGTGTAATTGAAACGATACATATTTTCACACAATATCACATGAACCAAAAAGTGCAAATACTCTACATCATCTTCCTCCAACAAGGCCAACCTTTTTGCCCAAGTACCAAGGCATGTGAAAATCGCAAGGTTCGATAGGTAATGCCTCAAGTGGTCTCTCATTGCCATTGATAGATGAGAGATAGGGGTTAAGAATTTCTATGGTTTCTGGCAGTGCCATAAAACTTCAATAACATTTGGTGTACAAAAAAATAGATACCCAAAGTTCTAGTCCACGCGTGTACCCTAACAACTTGCACCCACCCTCCTCAAAAAAAGCATAGGCACCTAAATATTTAGCATCATTACCTAGCTACATATTTGTTCATACTCTTCAATTTCTTGTGCATACCCAAGACCATTACAAAACTAATTGATGTGTCAACAATGCATGGCCTCCAAGAAGGAAAACAATCTCTTGTTGGTACATATATAAAATGTGCAATAGTTGAACAAACATTCTTGTAATTCAAATGCATTATTACGTACATTATGTAGGATTATTATTCATGCTTCTTTCCCATTATTTAATCAGCTCCATCTAATTATCCTTTAATTTGCATCCTAGGATCAAATCATGTGTGTGTGTGTGTGTGTGTGTGTGAAATAATATGAGACATGAGAAAAGGCTATGACTTAGCCAATAACAATTGGGGAAAGCAAGAGTGTGTAGGGGAAAGTGTAAAATACCAACCATCAATCTTCACATTTGGCTTGAACAAGAAACAGTTGAACATAAATTGGCACATCCTCACTTTTAAGCAAACTACAAAATCTCGGGTAGAAAATACGTGTTTGGCCATTTTAGGAGAACGTTATTAATACAAGGTCGTCACTCCTTGTTGATATAAAGGTTCTCACTCAATCCAAATCAAAGCCATAAAATTTGGACTCCTAAGTATGTATATGTTGTGGTGGTATCAACCTCATCCCCTTGAAAAGAAGTGTGTTAAAGACTTCCTTTAAGTTGTTGAAGATCATTGCCTTGGTTTTTCCCATTTTGATTGTCACCAATAATATATCACAAAATATGGATAGGGCATCAAGTTATCTTTGTAAATCCTAAGAAGTGGAGGCCAAGAGATCATGTCATTTTCAAACAGGAGGATGGAGCTCAGGACTTCAAGACTTGTCCTTAATATGTTCCTATATTAAGGACTCTAGCTCCCAAATAAGGTATGGGAGATAGGACATCCCTACTTCACCCCAATGGTGCTCTAAATAAAATATAATCCATGAGATATAAAGAGGTGGCTAAGGATGGTGCATGATGACAATAATTATGGTCTTTGATGTGCCAATATCTCAAAGTCATTGAAAATTGTCCTCTCTCAAGGACTGTGTCAAATGTTTTTGGAAATTCTAGAGAGCAACAAGAGAATCTTGAAGAGAAGTGCTTTGACTCTTTAATGATGGCTCTGAGTGTGAAAATATGGTCAATAGTTTGATGCCCAATATGAAACTTCCCTATATTTTTACCCTCATGGGGTGTCTTTTAAGCTCCATTAATAGTTGTAGAAGAATGGTGTTTGCATAGAGTTTGGATAATGTGTGTCCTACCGTTATTGTCCTATAGTTATTCAAATCAATATTGTAACTTGATTTATGTACCAAGTGAATGGTGTGGTGCAACAAGGCTTGTGGAAATCTTGAGCAAACAACATGATTGTTCACTCCACTAGTGTTCAATGCCCACAAACCATCTCAAATATTTGAATTAAAGAGAAAGTGCCATGATGATGGAGGAGAGGTGACCACAATAAGAATATTCCAAGGGACATCATACAATGAGAAGGTACGGGTGAAAATGGATTAGGGGTCAATAACTATATGAAGGCATGGAAGTGGAAGAGAGTATGATAAAATATTTTGGGGGAGTGAAGAAGGGTCATGCATGAGTTATATATCTCTTGGTTTATGGAGGTGTTGTACCTTAAGAAACCAATTTCTTAGCTGTGTAGAAATTGTGCTTAAGACATTAATGTTTATAACTATTGTCACTTATTTGCCACTTAATTGTATGTTATATTCTCAAATGAAGGACATGTAAGACTCGGTTTTAAACTGTCAATACTTAGCTGACATGAAAATCTTAGAATGCCATTTGATTGTTGAATATAAATGATGAATGAAGAAGGCTTGAAGAAGTCATAGACAATAAGTAGTTTTACATAGAATCTACTATCTGTCACACTTGGAGAAGTTAAAGATAATATGTTGTCTTACACAGAAACTACTATTTGCAACTTAGAAGAATTGTAGATATGGGAACTTCAAGTATAGGAGTGCTATTTTAAGGGGATTTAACTTCATTTACATAAGAAAATAAAGATCTGCAACTTCATTACCATACTTAAAGGAGGAAAACATTTGATGACACATAACAGAGAAGTCACAAAATCATACCAACAATGTGTGGAAAACTCTTGATCCTTTCATTAATCAACAGTTGTATCAAGAATACAGTAGCCTAGTCTCTAGGTTCTCCAAAGTTTGAACCCCCTCTCTGTAAATTTTCCTCTTTTTATACACTATGAGACAATTGGTAATCACCAAAACTGTCAAACCACCTAACTATCCTCTAACTGCTTTGAAGTAAAGATCATTACAAAATATTACATTTGAGGGTAAAAACACCTCATTCATTCAAGAAAACAAGATAATAAGAAGTAATAGAAATCATAGAATGACGAGAGAATGCTACTCGTTGTTAAAATCTATAGCTTGAACCTGTGGTTCTGTTGATGGCTGAGCATTAATGGAATAGTGGATGAAGTGGTGGGGTATGATGAGTGGCGTAAGAAATTAACAGATGAAAGTGGCGTGGGGCAGAAAGCTTTGGGAGCTCACTGTGGGGGTAAAGAATGTACGGGAGCTTTCAACGAGGTTGAACCCCCGCAGTGATTTCAGGCCACACATTTCGGTCAACCATGCTAACGTCACGATCAACTGTGGGGTTTGAGCTTTAATTAACCTTCGTGCTCATTGCTTCCCCGCAGTTCACCTCAACGTACTTATCAAGCCATCACCTGATTGTGCCTCTTGAACCTGCATGACCTTTAGCATATGGCAAACCTTCGGTTACCATGGAACTCAAAGAATTAAAACTCTAGATCATAAACTTGTCGCATCCACCTTTTTAACGCCCCTTTGACTCCCATACAGACCCGATAGGAAATAAAACTGCCAGTTAATGATTTATCGGGTCCGACTTTAAAGATAGAACCTGATTACTTGTCGACCCGATATCCATCGGCGTCATACAGACCCGATAGGAAATAAAACTGTCGGCTAATGATTTATCGGGTCCAGTTGAAAGATAGAACCTGATCACATTCCGACCCGACATTCCGACCCGATATTTGGCCAGGACTTCAGCGAATTAAACTGTGTTTAATACACCATCGCGTCCGATCTTCAAAGTAAACCTCGCATTCTAGTTAAATATGCAATTGTCGTTGGATCTGTGGCCTGTTGATCAGATGGCCCAGACCTTCTCACGGGTTTATCACTTTCAAAATCCATTAAAAATATAAAATCAACCATTTCTTTCATATTTTTTGTTTTTCCTTCAATTTGTAATAAAACTGAAAATAAAACTTAAATAACAATGGATGCTACAACATCTGGCTCCACCTGGGGATAGTGCTTTTGCCACAAAAGCACTAAGAACCTCAGAGTAGTGCCTTCACCTCAAGCATGGAGTCATATATTGCTTAACCAATTCAAATTCTATGGAATTTGTACACTGAATTCACTTTGATATCTACAATGATAGAATGTTTATGCTTCAGAACTGGAAGTAATGTTTAAGATATTGCACATTAACAGGCAGCTGTAAGGATTCACCATCAATATTCTCAAAAAGAAAAGTGTTATTGGACCTTGCTTCAACAATTCTAAAAGGGCCATACCAGAGAGGATCAAACTTTTGATGCTTACCCTTATCTTCTCTCCTAGTATCCCATCTTAATACTAGGTCTGCAAATTTAAAGTCAATCTCCTTGGTTTTTATGTCAAAAATATTTTTCATCTTTGATTGATACATAATCAGGTTATCTCTTACCTTGTCCCTATTTTCACTCAGCTCCACTACTTTATTCATTCTTCTTATTAAAGCATTAGGTTCTTCTTTCACCTCCTGAATCATTGCAATCACAGGCTTCACAAGTTGACTTGGAAATAGAGCCTAACTTCCATATACTAATTCAAAAGGTGATTTGCCTGTAGATCTCCTTGTAGTTACTCTAGCAACCCAGAGAACAAACTTCAACTTAGAATCCCAATCTTTCTGATTTGCTGCAATAGTTTTCTTAAGGATCCTCATCAATGTTTTATTTCTTGATTCAGCCAGACCATTTCCTTGTGGATGATAAGTTGTTGAATGGGATAAAATAACATTTTACATTTGACAAAAAGCATTAAACTTGTTTGAACTAAAGACTTGAGCATTGTCTATTATTATTTTGACAAGGCATCCAAATCTGCTAAAAATATTTTCTTCTAAGAACTGTTGGAAATACTGAGAGGGGGGTGAGTCAATATTTCTTTTCAATTGTTATTTTTATCAGTTAAAACATTTATATTCATAACACAAGATAAACAACAAGAATAATGCTTTTATTAATATAATATTTGCAATAAAATAGATACAATATATATATATATATATATGATTCCAATCTGTTGCCAAGCACCAACTTGGACTTTTGTGAGGCTCCAACCTCCAGAGCACCAACTCTGTTTTTTCAAGGCACCAACCTTGGACTTAGGAGCACCAACTCCCAGGACACTAATCCTTCTAGTTCTGAGGCACCAACCTCAAGGGCTCCAACCCTTTGCTGCAAACTTTCTGGATCTGTTTTGTCAAGGTACCAACCTTGGATATAGGAGAACCAACTCCAAGGACACCAATCCTTCAAACTTCTGAGGCACCAACCCCAAGGGCTCCAACCCTCTTGTCAAGGCATTTTTGATAGTAATGTTCTGCTCTCAGAACTCTTCTTTACTGAGTTCTGTATGTTTACAGCTTCACTGTAGTCTCCATGCTCCAGCATCAATAGCAATCAGTTTTCATATGAAGAAGCCTATGCAACTCTTCATACTGTCCACACAGAGTCTGCAATAGCCATCATGATCTCTGATAATGTCTCCACACAACTTTAGTGAGTCTACTATTAGCTACACTAAGCTCTGATTAATTCATCGCTGGTCTGATCCTTTCACAGGTTAGCCCAATCAATAGAGTTGCTCGTCCGTCAGCTTCCTCCTGTCCTGTTGGACCTTCAACTTCCTCTTGTCCTGCTAGACCTTCGGCTTCCTCCTGTCCTGCTGGACCTACAGCTGCCTCTGTTTCTTCTAGTTTTTTTTCAACAACCACGCATAAAGGCAATTCTCTGTTTCTTATACTGATACGCCTGACCTTTGGCTTCCCTTTCACTCACTTGAACTTTTGCTTCCTCTGTGCTCGCTCAACCTTTTGGCTACCTCCTTTGATCGCTTGATCTTCGGCTTCCCGATCTCTGGCTTCCTCTATCTCTTCGTGTTCACCAATGCTCACAGGACATGTTAATTCAGAAGAGAGGCCAAATTACAATAGAGTTACATATTAAAAAAATATCAAAGAGGCACTTTTTAATATTTATACAATAGACTTTATTATTTACGAAGGATTTCATAGGAGAGGTTGTACCAACAGAGAGGTCCCACATGCCACGTCACTATCCAATCATAATCGCAACTTTCTAGAGGTCTTTTATAAGTCGTGCCTATACCATCATCGATGGCCGATTGCTCCTACTGGATGCAATATCATATACAACTCTATTGCAATCGGAGGTTTGATATGACAAGGCCTTAGGCCTTTAAACCCATGACCATACAACATATCAGAATACAAGGATGCACAGGAAATACATAGAAAACACTCTCTGAACACATAAGGCCAGACTTCAAATGCATTATGCCCACATTTATTACTTCATCGGGTTCGCTCCTTCATAACTTTATCGCAATCTGCAGATTTGCACATAACATAGCCAATTCCCCGATACCTGGACGCAATATTATTTTAAATTGTTTTAATAGCTCCGTCGAGTCCATATATATATATATATATATATATATATATATATATATATATATATATATATATCGATCGCAATCGGGGCTTTCAATGTGGCAAGGCTTTACAAGAGGCTTGCGATATGTGACGGATGCGATAATATATTAAGTCATATTGCAATGGTCCAATCGGGTCCGTATATATATATCGCTATCGTAGTTTTAACGTGACAAGGCTTAAAATACTGCGATACATAACTCCTGATATGGTAGACGCGATATATCATTAGGGCGCGATATAATAGGACCATCGGGTCCACAACTGTATATTGCAATGAGGTTTCGGGGGTGACAACCCTTTGAGACTAGCGACACAGCGGATGCGATATTACATTAGGGTGGTTTATAATGGAGCCGCGATTCCATGTTATTATCGCATCTATATAATATACATACTCCTTCATTCTTAACTTTGGTTAATGCAGACTTAACCCATAACCCTTTATCCCTTTAATTCTATTATAACCCTCATATAATGAGAATATACACAAACACATAGGAACATGCATTTTCTGCTTTTCCATAGCCTCGATGCATTTGTCGATGCTTACCTTTATCAGGCTCATTCTCCACCGTAGATTTCCCTCCATCAGATCTGGTGGTTGATATTACACCCGAAGTTTCAAACAGTCCGTTGATCCTCCGCCGTCGATCACCTCCCGCAAGATCCAACGGTTCACAAGGATTTCGGGTGGACAAATAGCTCGAGGATTACCCGCCTGAAAAATGGTTTCCTCTCTCCTCCTCGCTGCTACGTGTCGCTCGATTAATGGAATCAGGTGCTCTCCTCTAAATACCACTTACCGCCTAGCGTCCACCCGAAAACCACTGCCACTGTTACAAATCCGCCTTTTGGAATATAACCACGTGCATTCACTTTGACTTTAACCCGATATATGTGGTTATATACTTTAACCTAATATATACTCCTCTGCTCTTTTCTAGTCTGATATGACTCTGCGATGGCTTCCGATGCACTGCTCCAATATCTCATCTCTGATATTCCTCCGATATCGCGTGATATGGCTCCTTTGTTAACTGTTCTTCCACTGGCTTCTCCTCCTGATGCATGTTCCTCTTTGTTCCTTCTCTTTTGATGACTTCTTCCTGTTGGCTGGGACTTCTTGGGCATATAATACATGCGATACTCCCGATATGGCTGTTTATGCTCCTCCATTACATGTTCCTCTTTGTTTCTTCCGTTGAACTTCTTCCTCTGGCTTTTCTTTGACTGCTCTTGTTTTGAGCTTCCAATGAGCTCCTTCGATGGTTTCCCTTATGGCTTTGCTCCTTGGCTTCTTACTCCTATTTCTTCATTGATCTGCTCTGCTTCTCCTAGAATATTTCCATATCGACATCAATGACCATCCAGGTCAACAATCTCCCCCTTTGTTATTGATGGCAATATTCTTCTTCTCTCCCCCATTGACATCAATGGCAAAGGAGTGCTCAGGGACTCCCCCTATCAAACCACTTTTGTTCTTTTTGAATAGTAGATATTCATGAGTATGTTACTCCCCCTGTAATAGTGCTCTTCTTTTTTTTCTTTTTTTAAGATAGAGGGATTGATGCTTTATCATCAATTAACACATTATCCCCTCTTCATGTCTCAGAACTACTTTATCATGGCTTCAACAAGGCTTAAGGATGCTCCACTTCAATTCTTTCAAACAGATTGCAAATAAACACACACCAAATGATCAAGTCCAGGTTTTTTTGCTTCAATCCATATTCTGTTGTCTCCACTGTCAGAATTAAGAGGCCTTCATAGTCCGAATCAAGAGAAAATGCCACTGAAATTGTCTTTCTTGCTATCTCTCTTTAGATCAGAGTTCCTTTGTATTTATGCGCTTCTCCTTAAGTTACTGAGCTATATTCAACTGCACAACATTCTCCTTTCTATAGTCTTTTGAAGAGCCATCTTTTCCTTGTGTTCTTGAAAAAAAATGATCTATGCAAGTTATCTCCACAAGCAGATTTTGATATCCAATCTGTGACTGTCTTTTAAATTCTTTTTACTGATTGGAATATTTTTGCAATGCTTCAGTTTTGTTAGATGTTGCCAACTGCTCTTGCTTCATGCTTCATTCCCAGATGTATCTGTTTGTTTGGAGGTTGCCTCTATTTGTGTCCATAATCTACCTATTCTCACATCAAATCCCTGAGTCGAAACATTTAACATCTGTAATATCAACACCATAGTTATTTTCCCTATTTCCCTAGTATTAGATTACCTTCTATGTTGCTCCAATTACTACTTAGTGATCAAGTGGAAAACATCTTCAACAACAGTTCAAAGAATAGTTAAGAGATCAATTCTTCAATGGGGTGCTCCTAAGAGATGATATTTATCAAAGAATGATTATTAATATCGCTCAATAAGGATTTCATAAGGACCCTTTCACAAATAGCTTCTGTAATAATGATCAAGAATCACAGGCTCCCCCTAACTGTATGCATCATCTCTTTTGGTAGAGTCTTCCCATAAAATGCTTAGATTGTCAAAAATCAGGCCAATAACATGTGTTGTTGGCTGGAGAGTTCAAGGGACTTTTGGATTGTATTTGCTTCCTTCTCCATACTTGTGTAACTTTCTTCTTTTGCATGGTTCTAGCTTGTGTAAGAGCCCAAGTTAAGTTACAATCACGTGCCATATGACCAATATTATGACACTTAAAGCATTCTATGTTGTTCATGAATAAGAATTCATTCTTTCTTCCTGCCAAATTGTTCCTTGGAGATTGTTGGGGACCATAATATCTATCTTTATGATATGGTTGGGGACCATAATATCTATCTTTATGATATGATTTACAATATTTTGCCATGTGACCAAAGTTTGTACAAGAATAACAATAACCAAGAAATAAACTTTGGTACCTGGGGGATGGAGATTTCCTTGATGTACTTTTGAAGTCTTTCTATCTTGAGATCCTTTGATGAAAACCATTGTTTCTAGCATCCTTGAAATTATCTACATTTCTTCCTGGAGCAGGATTTCTTCCATTGTTTCCTTGATTTTTCTCCTTGCCTTTGCTAGAACTAGGAGCATCACCATTTCTTTCTAGCTTCTTTACATCCCTTTTGTTTGAAGCATTATCATTCTTGTTTGAGGATTCACCTGCATACCCGAGACCTAATTTATCAAATGGACATCTTTGATGGCTTAGCATGTCATCCAAGGCTTGAGAGCTCTTCATGGTTTTGTTCATCCCTTCAACCTTTTTCCTGAGGAAGACAATCTCTTCTTCCAATCTTTCACACTCATATTTCTTCTTAGCGAGTTGTTTCTTAGTTTCTCCCTTGATATGAGCAGCTTCATTTGCTTCTATTTTAAGGGAGATGATATCTGACTTCATTTTGAAGATTTCTTCATTTTCCTTTGCTAGACTGCTCTCCATTTCTTCCTTGATCCTTGTAGCTTTACGTGTTTCGACCTTGAGAAGTTTGATGTTAGATTTTAATTTGAAAATTTCTTCATCCTTTGCTTTTAGTTGACATATCATGGTGTTTCTATGCTTTTCTGCTTCATCAACCTGTTCTTCTATGATTTCCAATTCTTCCATTGTCTTCTTAGCTCCTTGTGCTAACTTTCTTGCTTCTTGTAGTTGAGATTTGAAAGAGAGACCTCTACCTTGTATTGAAAAATCTCTTCTTCAAGTTGGTTCAAGCTCTTGTGCCTTTGTTCAAGTTGACTTGACAAGGTGTCTTCTCGTTTCTTTGCTTTATCCAATTGATTTTTCATGGATATGACTTCTTCATGCTCCTTTCTTTTGCTTTGATGAAATTCCTTCTTAAGCTTGGCAAGCTCTTCATCCCTTTCTTGTACTTGAAGCTTGACAAGGTCAACTTTCTTCCTTGTTTGGTCTTGGTCACCGACTAGTGCTTTCTTCTTAAGTTCCTCGTTTTCTTTTCTCAAATTGAGAATCTCTTCCATGGCAACCATAAGTTGAGTGAGGAGATCTTCTACAAAATCTTTTTCATTCTCTTCATCTTCTAGGTCTTCTTTAGCCTTGGTGTCATCATTCTCAATTTCAACTTCTATGACAGGTTCTGGATTTTCTTCTTGAGTTCCATCATCTTCTCGACTGATGGTCATGGTCAATGCTCCTTTTGAGTGAAGGTCATGGAGTTTGTCCCATATACCCTTTGTTGACGAACATTTTCCTAAATTATTCTTTATATAATCAGGTAGCCCATTGAAGATTTCCTTCATTGCCTTTTCATTGTACTCCTTGGATCCTCCATCCATCATGCTATCAACAATCACTGATTTCCAAATTTCAATGCCTTGAGTCTTTAATAAATTCCTCATTCTTTCTTCCCATATATTAAATTTTCCATTGAACCATGGAGCCTCCTCAAATTGATTGTCTTCTATTTTAGTGGTAGAGGGAGACACATCCTTAGGAGGATTGGAGACTTTCTTCCTTGACTTTGCCATTTTTGTTCTAAAGATCAACCTTCAAGCTGTTAGGATTTGAATGAAGGTACTGGCTCTGATACCAATTGATGGAAATACTAAGAGGGGGGTGAATCAATATTTCTTTTCAATTGTTATTTTTACCAGTTAAGACATTTATATTCAGAACACAAGATAAACAACAAGAATAAATGTGTTTGTTAATATAATCTTTGCAATAAAATAAATACAATATATATATGATTCCAATATGTTGTCAAGCACCAACTTGGACTTTTGTGAGGCTCCAACCTCCAGAGCACCAACTCTGTTTTGTCAAGGCACCAACCTTGGACTTAGGAGCACCAACTCCCAGGACACCAATCCTTCCAATTCTGAGGCATCAACCTCAAGGGATCCAACCCTCTACTGCAAACTGTCTGGATCTGTAATTTCAAGGCACCAACCTTGGATATAGGAGCACCAACTCCAAGGACACCAATCCTTCAAACTTTTGAGGCACCAACCCCAAGGGCTCCAACCCTTATATCAAGGCATGTTTGATAGTAATGTTCTGCTCTCAGAACTCTTCTTTACTGAGTTTTGTTTGTTTACAGCTTCACTGTAGTCTCCATGCTACAGCATCAATGGAAATCAGTTATCATATGAAGAAGTCTATGTAACTCTTCATACTGTCCACACAGAGTCTGCAATAGCCATCATGATCTTTGATAATGTCTCCACATAGCTTTAGTGAGTCTACTATTACATGCACTAAGCTCTGATTAATTCATCGTTGGTCTGAGCCTTTCACAGGTTAGCCCGATCAACAGAGTTGCTCGTCCATCGGCTTCCTCCTATCCTATTGGACCTTCAGCTTCCTCTTGTCCTGCTGGACCTTCGGCTTCCTCCTGTACTGCTGGACCTACCACTGCCTCTGTTTCTTCTAGTTTTTTTCAACAACCACTCATAAAGACAATTCTCTGTTTTCTTATACTGATACACCTAACCTTTGGCTTCCCTTTCGCTCGCTTGAACTTCCGCTTCCTCTGTGCTCGCTCGACCTTTTGGCTTCCTCCTTTGATCGCTTGATCTTCGGCTTCCCGATCTCTTGCTTCCTCTGTCTCTTCATGTTCACCAACGCTCACAGGACACATTAATTCAGAATAGAGGCCAAATTACAATAGAGTTACATATTAAAAAAATATCAAAGAGACCCTTTTTAATATTCATTCCTTTTTAATATTTATACAACAGACTTCATTATTTACAGAGGATTTCATAGGAGAGGTTGTACCAACAGAGAGGTCCCACATGCCACGTCACTATCCAATAACAATTGTAAATTTCTGGAGGTCTTTTATAAGTCATGCTTATACCATCGTCGATGGCCGATTGCTCCTACTTGATGCAATACCATATACAACTCTATTGCAATCAGACGTTTGATATGACAAGACCTTAAGCCTTTAAACCCAGGACCATACAACATATCGGAATACAAGGATGCACAGGAAATACACAAAAAACACCCTCAGAACACATAAGGCTAGACTTCAAAACGCCCACATATATAACTTCATCGGGTCCGCTCCTTCACAACTTTATCGCAATCGGAAAATTTTCACATAACATAGCCAATTCCCCAATACCCGGACATGATATTATTTTAGATTGTTTTAATAACTTCGTCAGGTCCATATATATATATATATATATATATATATATATATATATATATATATATATATATATATATATATATATATATATATATATAACAATCGATGCTTTCAATGTGGCAAGGCTTTACAAGAGGCTTGCAATATGCAACGGATGTGATAATATATTACGTCATATTGCAATGGTCCAGTCGAGTCCGTATATATATTGCTATCGCATTTTTAACGTGACAAGGCTTAAAACACTGCGATACATAACTCCTGATATGGAAGACACGATATATCATTAGGGCACGATATAATAGGACCATCGGGTCCACAACTGTATATCTCAATTGAAGGTTTCGGGGGTGACAGCCCTTTAAGAATAGCAACACAGCAGATGCGATATTACATTAGGGCAGTTTATAATGAAGCTGCGGGTCCGTGTTATTATCGCATCTATATAATATATATACTCCTCTGTTCTTAACTTTGGTTAATGTGGACTTAACCCATAACCCTTTATCCCTTTAATTCTATTATAACCCTCGTATAATGAGAATATACACAAACAAACAGGAATTTTCATTTTTGATTTTCCATAACCTTAGCATGTTTATTGATGCTTACCTTTATTAGGCTCATTCTCCACCGTAGATTTCCCTCCATCAGATCTGACGGTTGATATTACACCCGAAGTTTCAAACAGTCCGTTGATCCTCCGCCGTCAATCACCTCCTGCAAGATCCAATGGTTCACAAGGATTTTGGGTGGACAAATAGCTCGAGGATTACCTACCCGAAAAACGGTTCCCTCTCTCCTCCTTGCTGCTACATGTCGCTCGGTTAATGGAATCGGGCGCTCTCCTCTAAATACCACTTACTGCCTAGCGTCCGCCCGAAAACCATTGCCACTGTTACAAATCTGCCTTTTGGAATATAACCACGTGCATTCACTTTGACTTTAACCCGATATTATATACTTTAACCCGATATATATGGTTATATAATTTAACCGATATATACTCCTCCACTCTTTTTTGGTCTGATATAACTCCACGATGGCTTCCGATGCACTGCTCCAATAGCTCTTCTCTGATATTCCTCCGATATCGCATGATATGGCTCCTCCGTTAACTGCTCTTCCGCTGGATTCTCCTCCTGATGCTTGTTCCTCTTTGTTCCTTCTCTTTTGATGACTTCTTCCTCTTTGTGGGACTTCTTGGTCATATAATACATGCGATACTCCTAATATGACTATTTTTGCTCCTCCACTATGTGTTCCTCTTTGTTTCATCTGTTGAACTTCTTCCTCTAGCTTTTCTTTGATTGCTCTTGTTCTGAGCTTCCAATGAGCTCTTCCGATGGTTTCCCTGATGGATTTTCTCCTTGTCTTCTTACTTTTGTTCCTTCATGGATCTGCTCTGCTTCTCCTAGAATATTTCCATGTTGACATCAATGACAATCCAGGTCAACATTCATCACCACCTGGTCATTTGCCCTTTTAGTAGGAATAGTTGCTACCCACTTGGTGAAGTAGTCTATAGTTGTAAGAATCCACCTGCGCTATCACTTGAGGGTGGGTTAATCTCCCCAACAAAATCTCGACCCCATTGTCTGAATGGCTCTTCTATGAAGACTGGGATCAAAAGCAAGGGAGCTAGCCTCTTCTTCTCAGCAAAAAGCTGAAATTTCTGACAACTTTTGACAAATTTATAGGTATCACCGAATAAAGTAGGCCAATAAAATCCTGCCTGAAGGATTTTATGTGCAGTAACCTTCCAAGTGTAATTTCCTCCACATAACCCCTCATGATAATCTTTGATTGTCTCTGTAAACTCATATTCTATTAAACATAGGAACAAAATTCCTACAGGATCCTTCCAGTATAATCTGCCTTCCACAATCATATATGGTTGTGCTTTGATCTTTAATGCTCTATACTTTGTTCTATCCAAGGATTGGGGACAGGAGAGAAAACACAAATAATGAACTATATGTTTGTACCATTCTGAACATAAAAATTTATACCTTATCTTCATACCTGGATCTAGCTTTTCTTCACTTTCTTCAGTTGTTCCTTCATCCACAGGTGTCAGCAAGTTGATTCCCAATGCCTGAAAGTTCGACTCTGTCAACATTTTTTCCAATCCTTGCCCTTTCACCAACTTTGTGGGTTTTATATCCAAGTCATATTCTTGGATCTTGGCTATCCATTTTCCTCTTTTGCCTTCTACATCACCATGTACTAATACATCTTTTACTGCAGCGTTTGGCACATAAGCAATGATCTGTGACTGCAACACATAAGTTCTAAAGGCTTTTAGGGCTTTTACCAAAGCATACACCTGCTTTTCAAGAATATTATACTTTAGCTCAGCATCCCTGAGAATCTTGCTAAAGAATGCAACAGGTTGCTCCTTCTCTTCATCATTCTTCTGCAGCAAGACAACAACAATTGAATTCGATGATGCGAATGAAAAAACTTGGAAAGGCTTTTGATAATATGGGTTGATTATGACGAGAGCTGCCTGCAATGCTTCTTTAATCCTAGAAAACAATTCTCTAGCTTCCCTGGTCCAATGCACTTAATTATCCTTCTTCAGCATATTAGTAATTTCTTTTACAATTTCTGCATAATTGGACACAAATCTCCTTAAGAAGTTTATTTTTCCCAAAAACTTTTGAATATTCTTTTTACTCCTAAGCAGTGGTATTTTTTGCACAACTTATACTCTTGCTGGATCTATGTTCACCCCATCTCTAGAAACAATGTGCCCCAACAGTTTTCCCTCTTCCAGAGAAAAAATGGATTTCTTGGGATTAAGGAAAGCCCAAATCTTCTACATTTTTCAAAAAATGGTCCAGATGTTCTTCATCAGACTTTGAGAAAACAGTAATATCATCCAAATATATTACTACAAACTTATCTCCCACAAAATCAATGTCCATAGCCCTCTGAAAAGTATCACCTGCATTCATTAATCCAAAAGGCATTCTGGCATACATAAAGGTCCCCCAGGGAGTTGTGAATGTCGTCTTCTTCTGATCTTCTCTATCCACAGCTACCTGGTTATACCCAGAGAATCCATCCAGCATTGACATTCTAAAAGATCATGTTACCTTTTGCAGCACATGATCCATTTTAGGCAATGGATAATTCTCTTTCAAGGAAGCCCTGTTGAGATTTATGAAGTCCACACATAACCTTATCTCTCCATTTTTCTTTCTTACAGGCACTAAATTAGCCACCCAATCGGAGTGCCTCAGTGGAACTATTATTTTGGCATCAAGCAACTTTTTGACCTCTTTTTCAATTGATGGTAGAAGTAGAGGATTTATTTGTCTAAGCTTTTGTTTAAAGGGTTTAATTCCCTCTTTCAAGGGGATCTTGTGCTGAATAATATTTACATTGTATGTTTTGAGATCCTCATATGACCCTGCAAAGACATCAACATAGTCCTTGAAAAGTTTAATATATCTCTCTTGATAATTAGGTGAAACTCCACTGAATAATTTGACTAGCATGGGCTCCTGTTGAGTTCAAATATTATGATCTTGAATGTGTTCATCCTGTGAAATTTTTCCTAAGTCAATAACCACATCATTGGGGTTAAAAATCCTTTCAAGAGGGACAAGTCCCTTTGGCAAAATATTATCTTTCAATTGAAAAACTTTTTTATTAGCTATTGAATCTTTTAAACCACTAACCTCTACAACTTCTGTTGTTTCATCTTCATCTTGATCAATTTATGTGCCCTGAAATTCTTCAACCATAGCAAAAAATTCTTTAATCTGCTGATCATCTTCAAAAACTTGCCAATATTTAACATTATCAGGAACAAAAGGTATGTGCCTCATTTCTACCTAATATCTTAGTTTTGGATTAATAGGAGGACTGAAAGTACTAGTAGCCACAGCCAATGAATCTGCTAATCCGTTCCCATCCCTTGGAATATATTGAATGTTAAATGCTTCGAAAAAGTTCTCAACCAAATCCCATACTTCATTTCTGTATGCCCTAAGCCTAGGGTGTTTTTTCTAATAGTGATTTTTTATTTGTTTTATAATCAGCTTCAAATCTCCAAAATCAGAAATTGACTTAATTCCCATCTGTTTAGCTATTTGCAGAGCAATAATCAAGGACTCATATTCCGCCACATTGTTTGTTGCTTCAAACTCCAATTTAAAATAAAAATGGAACATATTACCTCCAAGTGTAATTAGAAGGAAGCCAGCACCTGTCCCTTCCTTAGAATAGGCTCCATCAAAGAAAAATTTCCACACTCCTTCAATTTGCGGCTCTGTAATTACATTGGTTGAAGTAAGCTGCTTCTGATTATCTTAAGCCAACTCTGCATTATCATGCAGCATGAAGCAAGCAAAGTCATCTTTCTCCTGGCTATATATAGGGGAATTACTTCCTCCATCTTTTGTAATTTTTTTTACAAATATAGTTTCTCTGTACAATCTTCTCTCTTCTCCCCCAAAATTCGGTATAATAGCATATGTGAAATCTAGTTTCAGAACACCACCCAAGTTGGCCCCCCATGACCTAGATAGTAGCATTCAAAATTTAGCAGGGATATCTGCTACCACTACATCCATGACCAAGCTTCTAGCTGGGATCTAAGCTAGTGACACTACCAGATCCTTGATGACCCCCAGACACTTGAATTTGTTTGAATCAAAAGAGTACAGGTCTCTATAGGGTTTGGTAACTTGTAGGTTTAGTTGCTTCATCACTAACAATGGCATAAGGTTGTGTGAAGCTCCTAAATCAAACATACAATTATGTAGGAGGAAATCATGGATCAATAAGGAAATATAAAAAGGAGTTGTTGAAGGATCTGCTTCCTCAACATGTGGACCAAAAATCACTACTGGTTTATCGTCCTGCAGATTCACAGTGTCATTAATATTCACATTCTCTTTTAAATTAATAAACTTAGCAATCTCCCTTTGGTAAGCTGGTGTTTTTGCTAATTCTGTAAGGGGAACTTGAATTCTAACTTTTTCCAACTCTTTAGTAAGATTAAACAAATGACCATGTTTAGAAATCTTTTCATTCTCATCTTCACCTTTCTTCATGACTGAAATTACTTGGGGAATGGAAACAAGTTTCTCCAAAGGAATTTTTTCACTTTTGTCTTGAGAAGACTCACCTTGAAGCATTTGTGTCTTGCCATTTGCATTCTGTTGTTGCTTTCCTTTATTTACTTGTTTTTCAGGCTGAGATTCTTGTGGAGTCGTCTTTGGTGAGGAAGCTAGAACTTGCTACTCACTTCCATTTTCCTGACTTCTTGATATTTTCCTTGACCTTAAATCATATTTCTTATGTAACTTTGCCTACATAAAATTAGAGAAATGCTTCCAATACTCATCAATTTTATTTTCATCATAAATGGTATCTGTTTCGACATATTCATACTCTTCTCCTTCAACACCAAGTTCATCTTCATCTATGCATACAACGTAGAGATTTGATCTTCATGGTCCCTAGGGTGCTCTAGTACCGCACTAGGATCTGCCTCTAGATACAATGGTGCTTAAATTTGATCTTGTTTTTTTCTCTCCTTTTGCAATATTTGCAAAGGTTGTCTTCTGTGGGGATGAAAGTGCTTATTATGTTGTGTTTGCCTCTGAAAATTCTTATTTTCCAACTCTAACTTAATCAATTTATCTGACAAAGTTTTAATTACATACTCATATCCTCTAATGTCTGACTTTGAGAGGATTCTATCTTTGCCCTTCCCTTGTCTTGAATAGACTATGTCCCTGGTGCTCTTCCTACAGCCACCAGATTTGCTTCTATCTCTAATACATCTGTTTGGATCTGGTCAAGGGTTGGGGATCTTTTTTCCCTTAATGTGAATCCAAAATTTGACTCAAAAGCCCCTGCAAAAGTTATCTTTGCACTAGCAGGAGGGGGTTTAATCCCCACTGGGAGACTATTGTACAACTTATTAAATCTTCTGACAAATTCAACTACAGTTTCATCAGATTTCTTCTTTATAGCATTAAACTCTGTGAGTGAATACCCATGGCCCCTTTTTTCTCCCCATCTCTGGGTGAATAGGTGTTCCATCTCTTCCCAAGAAGGAATAGAATTATTAGGAAGCCCTTTAAACCATTTTCTTTCTTCTCCATCCAAGGATTGAAAAACAAGTCTTAGAACAACACCCAGATGTTGAACATTTAGGTTTCCTACAAAATTACAAAATGCTAATACATGATTCTTTGATGTTTGTTCATCTTCCCCTATAAAACAAGGAAGAATCTTGAGGTATTCTTGTGGCATTTGATTCATCGGTTGTGGCAATTGAAGAGGTGCACACCTATTCATCAAGTATGCAGGCGCTGCCATGTTTGCTCCCAAATTTATTGAACCTTGTGTTAGATGATCCAAAAATAAAATATTATCATAGATTATAAAGAAGGAATAAAATAATTATTAATTTAAGATATTAAATTAATAATTATTATTCTATAATTTTTAATTATTTAATGGAGACATTTAGAATTAGTATATTGTTGTAACAAGATATGACTCTCCAAAAGTGTCGTATCTTAGGCTCTATTTTAGGAGATTTGTTAGCTAGTTGTTTTGAATAGCATTTATTGTGAATGGACACTTGTTATTTAATAAGTGATCCATAATTGGAGGTAGTTAGGACATGGAGCTTATAAATAGCTCATTGCAAGAGTGTTTGGTTGTTCGGGTGTAAACTCTTGCAAAATCAAATATGTAATTTTTTTTTATGATTAATAAAATTACGTGTCTGAGGACACTTCTGCCATTATTGTGGTATCAGAGCTCCAATAATGTTGCAGTTGATGTGAGGAGGAGATTCCAGCTCTACAAGTTTTTGGAAAACTCCATTGAATTGTTCAATGAATGATTGGTATGAAATTTGTCAAGTTTTTGTTTAAAAGAGAAGAACTTTTATTATTTTATTGATTTTAGATTTTGAAATCTGAAAATCATTTTTTTGTATTATTATCAAAATTGTTGTCTTAAAGTTCTATTATTTTCTCCGCTTCAAATCATTTTAGTGCCATATTTGATGGCTTGTTATGTGTGACTTCTTGCCTATTAATTCGTGGTATGAGTGAGAGTTAAAGACCTCCTGCTCCGCCATCCCCATCATTTTATTTGCAGCTCCGCTTCAAATCATTTTAGTGCCATATTTGATGGCTTGTTATGTGGGACTTCTTGCCTATTAATTTGTGGTATGAGTGAGAGTTAAAGGCCTCCTGCTCCGCCATCCCCATCATTTTATTTGCAGCTCCCGTGCTCTCCGGGCCTGCCACCCTTGTCTGCTTCCACCACAGCTTTAGGAATATAATTATTTAATGTCTCACACACCATGACCACATAAGCAGAAACATTGGAACCCATTCTTCTGAGATGAGCCTCTGTATAACGATAAATGGTAGATGCTTGAGGATTTCCACCTTTCTCTACTTCTTGGGGAAGCTTACAGAAAAACTCAACTGTCAAATAGCTAGGCTCCATTTCCACTAATCCTGTTGCAGTTTTGCGGCCATCCTCACGGAACCTCTCTAAAAGCTTTGTTTGCAGCAGCAGCTACTTTGGATTGAAGGGTAGGCAATCACTTCAACTCCTGCTTTTCATTTAAATATTTACGAACAAGTTCCTCCAAGATAAAGTGTACCGCATCAACATATGCTTCAGCGGGGCCTTTGAAATAACCAAGATTGACTCGGTTGCAAGGGAATCTGCTGTTTAATGTTTTCAGGAAAGCCAATCCCTAGATTCGGACTCGACGTTCGATCTTTATTATCTGCTGGAGACTTCAGATAATGATCATGGCATTCATGTTCTCGGCTTAAAGCGCAAAGTCTGTCCATCTCGAAAAGAAGCATCCGAGATTTTGTTGGAGACTCTGTATCTGAAATCACTTGAAGAAAATTGGCACTTTGAGGACAACTTTTATGACTATCAACAGTTTCCATTGTGTGAAGATGCCGGAAGTAGCAGAAATTTGTTTGAAATATCAGTAGTCTCGGTTCTTTGTAATTTAATTCAATTTTGGCATTATCTGTTTGGACACAGACATGAGATCCAATTTCGATTAATTTGATCAAAGTGATATTGTGAACTGCCCACATACTTTTGTTTTTTTTGGATCTGCGTGTTTCTTCATAGTCACTTATAATACGAGATTTTCGAACGCATTGATGTTTGGTGTGTACAATAACTGTCATCTTGAATTAAATTACATCTGCAGGCTACTTCCTCTAAAATTTGATTGATTAGTGTATGCGCAACCCTTCAAATCCAGTGAGAGAGCTAATAATCTTTACGAGAAGAGGAGAGCAGAAGCAAAGAAAATAAAGCATTGGCAATGTAATGCATACACACGCATTTGTATCATTCAAACCAAGAGGACTAGTTCATCAAGAAAGTGCAAGGCTGAACGTATTGAAGCCGAATCAAATTTGTAAATTTTGTGGAGAAATAAGGAATATCATATTTTGGAGAGATCTGGTGATTTTTTCATTTTGGGAATTTATTTTTTGTGGAGTAATAAGGTGACTTGTAAATTTTTGGAGTAATAAGAGGATTTCAATTGTAATTTTTTGAACGGATAAGTGTCACTCAAAGTAATTTTACTTTGAGAGGGGGTAACTTTTTTTACCAAGTTTTGCAAGAGCATCATTGTAAAAGTCAAATTTTGAAAGTTACCTTGTAATTTTTGAGAAATTGACTAGAGCCAAGTGCAAAGCTCAGTCATTTTTCTCCTGCTTCAACAACTATACGAGGGTCAAGGCCAAGCCCCGATAGATTGTGTTTTTTGCGTGGTGTGTTGCATGTTGTGTTGCCCATATTGACATTTTTTTTTATTCTTGGTGCGAAGCTTCAACGCTACAATGTCAAAGTTGATTAATTTGTTTTCTAATTCTGACAAACTTGAAGGCACAAAATCTTATAAAACATGGCACCGTCTCATCGAAAGCACTCTCATTTACAATGAATTATGGCAGGGTATATGTGATGGAGATATTAAGCCAAATAAACCCACAGATGCAGTTGCACTAGCAAAATAGGAAGTTAAGAATGCCAAAGCCTTAGCTCTTATTAAATCTTCTGCCAATGATGAAATTCATGTCCATATAGAAAATGCTACAAATGCATGGTCTGCTTTGAAAACTTTTAAAGACCTCTTTGATACTTAGCCTGAATCAATGAAAGTTGATCTAAAATTCAAATTGTTACAAAAAAAATTGACTGAAGGAGGTGATGTTCTTGAATATATCTCAAGACTTGAGAATATTAGGCAGGAAATCATTAATGCTGGTTTTCCAACAATAGATGATATTTTTATGGTAACAATTGTAATTGCTAGAATTCCTTCTTCCTACATACATTTTTTGGAGACTTTACAATTAACTGGGAAATTAGAGAAACTAAAGTGTGATGAGCTCTGTGAAATGTTGACCCAACATGATAAAACCTTTGGGAATAAGAAAAAAGTTGGTGAAGATGTCTTTTTCACAGAGGCCAACACTAGTAAATCATCAGCAGACAGTTCTCGAGGCAGAGGCAGAGGGAATTTCCATCAGAATCAAGCAACACATAATGTAATTAGTCGAGGTCGAAGCCAAAGTAGAGGAAACAACTTTAATATAGGCAACAGTTCAGGAAGGAGTCATTTTCAAGGTAGAGGAAACAACCAAGGAAGAGATAATTTTCAAGGACAAGGAAATAATAATCAAGGTAGAGGACAATCTTAACATAGAAGTCAAAGCACAGGCAGAGGACAATCTTTAGGAAGAGGAAGAGACTTAAGTCAAATTGTGTGTCGAAGATGTAATAAATTTGGACATTACGCTGAAGATTATCGCACTTCTCTTAATAAAATTCCCAAGTTTCAGCAACATTTAGTGCAATTTGCAAATGATCAAGATGATGATAACTCAGAATATGTTTTTACTTCCTCACCAGCATCATAATTTTCATCTCATCTTATAAGTGATTATGAAGATGCCTGGATCTTGGATTCTGGGGCAACTCAACACATGACTTGTCGACGTGATTTTTTTTGTAATTTTCAAGATTGTCAACTTAATTCCATTTTTCTTGCTGATGATACAAAACATACTCCTTATAGAAAAGGAGCAGTTAAAGTTTTTCTCCCTGGAATTGGAGAAAAAATGATTTCCAATGTATGGTATGTACCAAATTTTAACAAAAAATTTCTCTCTTTAGTCACGATTCGACAAGCTGGACATTAGGTGATTATGGAAGATGGTTTAGTCAAGATTAATTCAGTCAAACAAAACTTGAAAACTGTCATGATAGGTTATGAAGATGGAAAACTATTACAGATGAAAGGGACAGTTATTCCAAGGCATTCTGATTTTGTAGGGGCAGTGACTACACGTATTTCACTTGTAAGACTATGGCATGTAAGATATGGACATTTAAATTTTGAGAGTCTTTCTCAATTACAGAAACAAGGAATGGTTAAAGGACTTCACACTTTCAAAAGGGAAAATGCAAAATGTGAAGCTTTCATTTATGGCAAACAAAGTTGAGAAAGTTTTCCAACAAGTTCATGGCGTGCAAACAGGCAGCTATAACTAGTTCATAGTGATGTTTGTGGACCACTCCAAACTTCCTTTGGTGGTCGCAAATATTTCTTACTATTCATTGATGATTTCAGCAGAATGACTTAGGTTTACTTCTTGAAGAACAAGTCAGAAGAATTTGAGAAGTTTAAAATTTTTTGCCAACTTGTTGAAAATGAAGTCAAAGAAAAGATAGGTACTCTCAGGACAGATAATGGGAGAGAATTCACTTCAAATGAATTCAAAACTTATTGCAGTGAAAATGGCATAAGATGACATCTTACTAATGTTTACACTCCACGGCAAAATGGAGTAGTCGAAAGAATAATCGCACCTTGTTAGGAATGGTGAGATCCATGTTAACTTTCAAGAGGTTAAGTCCAACACATTGGGCAGAAGCAATACATACAGCGGTCTACTTAAGAAATAGATCTCCAACTGCTTCTTTAGACGGAATCACACCTTATGAAGCTTGGTTTGGTTTCAAACCTCGAGTTAAACATCTTAGAGTTTTTGGATCAGTATGTTATGCCTTAGTCCCGAAAGAAAAACAAACTAAGCTTGACTCAAGAAGTTTAAAATGCACAATGATTGGCTATTCTGATGAGAAGAAAGGGTACCGTCTTTTGACCAATGGAAAATTTATTGTAAGCAAGAATGTAATCTTTGATGAAACAAAAAGTAAGAGTGCTGAAGAAATCAAAAGTCTTCTTCAAAAGTTAGAAACTAAGGGAAGTAAAAGAAAAGGAAAAATGCAAAGTCAACCAACTTCACCAAATTGGTATGAACTTGATTTTCCTTCCTCTGAAGATGAGTCATCCAATGCATCTACTTCAACAACATCATCTGGGTCTTATAGCAGTTCATCCACATCTCCAAGCAGCAGCAGCTCTTCTGACAGTGATTCTCTAGACTCTTCACCTGAACGAAGAACATCAGTTTATATTAATCCTCTTTACTATGATGGAGACTTTTCAGAATCTCAAACAAGTGAGCACCAACTACCGAAATGGGCAGTTCAACTTTTGAAAGATGTAAATCCTAATGAGTAGAATAAAACGGGCACCAGAAGGGCACATGGAAGTGAAGGCAATTTTACCTCATTAGCAAATGATTTTACTGAACCTTCCACATACAAAGGAGTAGTAAAACATAAAGAATAGAAACAAGCTATGGTTGAAGAATATCAAGTAGTAATCGATAACAACACTTGGAAACTTGTTGATTGTCCATCAAAAGTTAAACCCATAGGATGCAAATGGGTTTATAGAATTAAGTATAATCAAAAGGGAGAACTTGAAAAGTATAAAGCACGACTTGTCGCAAAAGGTTTTGCGTAGCAGGAAGGCATTGATTATGAGGAAACTTTTGCTCCTACAGCTAAATGGAACACCATCCGATTAACACTTTCATTGGCCGCTCAGAAACGATGGAAAGTTCATCAAATGGATGTGAAAAGTGCTTTTCTCAACGGGAATTTACAGGAGGAAGTGTATATGACCCAACCGCCAAGTTTTGAAATTGAATGACAAGAACATAAAGTCTGCAAATTGCTCAAGGCTTTATATGGATTAAAACAAGCTCCCCGAGCTTGGTATGCAAAGATGGATGAATATCTTAAGAAAGTTGGTTTTCAACGAAGTGAATCTGATGATACTTTGTAGGTGCGACAACAGGGAAAATATCTGGTAATTCTTGTTATGTATGTAAATGGTTTGATCATTACAGGCAACCATGATGATCATATTGCACAGGTGAAAAAGGAGTTACATGTAGGTTTTAAGATGATAGATTTGGGATTACTTCACTACTATATTGGAGTTGAAGTCTTCCAACGTCCACATCATATTTTCATTTCTCAAAGTAAGTATGTAGCAGAGGTTCTTTAGCGATTTGGCATGCAGGATTGCAAGCCCATTCTCACCCCCAAGGAGCAAAACTTGAAACTTTCAAAATTTGAAGGGGGGGAAAGGTGGACAGTACAACTTACAGACAGTTGATTGGTAGCTTGATTTATTTGACAAATACTCGTCCTGATCTATCTTATGCAGTCAGTATTCTTTCACATTTTATGCAGGAACCACGAGACAGCCACTGGAATGCAGCCAAAAGAGTTCTTCGATATATCCAAGGAACAAAAGATTTTGGTTTTCTTTACACAAAGACTAAAAATTTTGTACTTGGTGGATATTCCGATGCCGACTTTGCTGGAAGTATTGATGATTGAGCATCAACATCAGGTTATTTAATGAACATGGGGTCAACAACAGTATCTTGGAGTTGTAAGAAACAAGCTACAGTGGCCACTTCTTCAGCAGAAGTAGAGTACATTTCAGCATGGGAAGCAACATGTAAAATTGTTTGGTTCCGCAGAATTTTGCAGGACTTGGGCATTTATCAGGCAGAAGCTACATCATTATTCATTGACAGCCAGTCAGCCATCAAACTTGCCACGAACCCAGTTTTTCATTCAAAGACAAAGCATGTGGACACCAAGTATCATCATATCAAATCTCTCATTTCCAAAGATGTCCTCAAGCCAGTTTATTGTCCTTCCGAAGATCAGATCTCTGACATTTTCACGAAACCGTTTGGCAGAATAAAATTTACTAAGTTCAAGGATGAACTTGGTATTTGTTATAATGTATCTTTGGATCATAGGGGGGAATGTTAGATGATCCAAAAATAAAATATTATCATAGATTATAAAGTAGGAATAAAATAATTATTAATTTAAGATATTAAATTAATAATTATTATTATAGAATTTTTAATTATTTAATGGAGACATTTAGAATTAGTATATTGTTGTAACAAGATATGACTCTCCAAAAATGTCGTATCTTAGGCTCTATTTTAGGAGATTTGTTAGCTAGTTGTTTTGAATAGCATTTATTGTAAATGGACACTTGTTATTTAATAAGTGATCCATAATTAGAGGTAGTTAGGACATGGAGCTTATAAATAGCTCATTGCAAGAGTGTTTGGTTGTTTGGGTGTAAACTCTTGCAAAATCAAATATGTAATTATTTTTTATGATTAATAAAATTACGTGTCTGAGGACACTTCTTCCATTACCTTGATTACCAACAGATGTGAAACCTGACTAAGGGATAAATGGAGTGTGCTGAGGTGGTAATGTAGTTATAGGTTCAGGTTGAATAATTATAGCAGATAATGAAAAAGCAACAGACTCTAAAGGTTGCTCCTGACAGTTGGGTTCTTGGAATGAATTGGATGTAGAAGGTGACTCTTGATCAGATGAATGTTTGGGTGAGAGATGTGATGAATTGTTTCCTGATGCAGACAATGTATGAATTGGTGTAAGTGGGGTTTTAGACCTTCCAACCTTCTTATAAATTAGCCTTTTAAGATCTGAAAGGGCTTGAAATTTCTGTTGTGAGGTGTCTGATCTTGTATGGGATCTTTTTGGAGCCAAGTTATTGATTTTATCCAAAATAGTCAAAATTTCCTTCTCACTGAACAACCAGAGGAAACTATTGAAAACCTAGGGAAAAATGTTCTTGTCTTCTCTCCCCGACAATGGCGCCAATTAATGTTGTACCTTAGGAAACCAATTTCCTGGTTGTGTAGAAATTGTGCTTAAGACATTAATGTTTATAATTATTGTCACTTAATTGTATGCTATATTCTCAAATGGAGGACCTGTAAGACTTGGTTTTAAACCCTCAATACTTAGGTGACATGAAAATCTCATAATGCCATTTGATTGTTGAATATAAATGATGAATGAAGAAGGCTTGAAGAAGTCATAAAAAATATGTTGTTTTACACAGAATCTACTATCTGTGACACTTGGAGAAGTTAAAGATAATATGTTGTCTTACACAGAAACTACTATCTGTAACTTAGAAGAATTGTAGAGATGGGAAATTCAAGTATAGGAGCACTCTTTTAAGGGAATTTAACTTCATTTACATAAGAAAATAAAGACCTGTAACTTCATTACCATCCTTAAAGAAGGAAAACATTTGATGAGACATAACAGATAAATCACAAAATCATACCCAACAATGTGTGGAAAACTCCTGATCCTTTCATTAATCAACAGTTGTATCAGGAATATAATAGCTTTGTCTCCAGGTTCTCCAAAGTTTGAACCCTCTCTCTGTAAATTCCCTCTTTTTATACACTATGAGACAGTTGGTAGTCACCAAAACTATCAAACCACCTAACTATCCTCTAACTGCTTTGAAGTAAAGATCATTACAAAATATTACATTTGAGGGTAAAAACACCTCATTCATTTCAAGAAAACAAGATAATAAGCAGTAATAGAAATCAGAGAATGATAGGAGATTGCTACTCGTTGTTAAAATCTATAGCTTGAACCTGTGGTTCTGCTGATGGCTAAGCATTAATGGAATAGTGGATGAAGTGGCAGAGTATGATGAGTGGCGTAGGCAATTAACAGATGAAAGCGACATGGGGCAGAAAGCTTTGGGAGCTCATTGCGGGGGTAAAGAATGTACGGGAGATTTCAACAAGGTTGAACTCCCGCAGTGATTTCAAGCCACACATTTCGGTCAACCATGCTAACATCACAATCAACTGCGGGGGTTGAGCTTTAATTAACCTTCGTGCTCATTTCTTCCCTGCAGTTCAGCTCAACGTACTTATCAAGCCATCACTTGATCGCGTCTCTTGAACCTACATGACCTTTAGCATATCAAAAACCTTTGGTTACCACGGAACTCAATGAATTAAAACTCTGGATCATAAACCTGTCACGTCCACCTTTTTAACGCCCCTTTGACTCCCATACGGACTAGATAAGAAATAAAACTACCAGTTAATGATTTATCGGGTCCAACTTTAAATATAGAACTTGATTACTTGCCGACCCGATATCCATCGGCGTCATACAGACCCGATAAGAAATAAAACTGTCGGTTAATGATTTATCGGGTCTGATTGAAAGATAGAACATGATCACATTCTGACCCGATATTCCGACCCGATATTTGGCCCGGACTTCAGCGAATTAAACTGTATTTGATACACCATCGCGTCCGATCTCCGAAATAAGCCTCGCATTCTAGTTAACCATGCAATTGTCGTCAGATCTGTGGTCTGTTGATCGGATGGCCCAGATCTTCTCGCGGGTTTATCACTTTCAAAAGCCATTAAAAATATAAAATCAACCATTTCATTCATATTTTTTATTTTTCCTTCATTTTGTAATAAAATTGAAAATAAAACTTAAATAACAATGGATGCTACAACAGGAGGTATGTTTCTTATAATGAAGGATGGAATGATGGGATCTTTGTAAGTGGATGTGGGAGGTTGGATTGTACATGATGATGTAGCAGAGTTCCATCTGGTGGGATTTGCACCCCTTGTCATACTAGCAATTCACAAGACATGATTTAGAATTGTGAAACAAGGACGGAGATTAAATGACATAGAGATAAGATTCAAGATTCACAACTCTAACTAGAATTAGGGAGGTGACAACAAGGTGAAAAGCATAACACCAATACATAAAATCACAATTTGTATAATCAAACTCTTAATAAAGATCAATAATCAATATTTGTATTTTGAAAGCAATAATTTCTTAAAATACCAATTAATAAAAATTGATTGTTCCTTACAACTCCGCACAAATACAAATTCACACTATCAATATTTGTATCGATATAGGTTTGTTCCAATATATGCCACTGCTCAAAATTGAACATTTCTTAGAACTCTTCATTGAAGAGTAACACATTTCATAAATCACATCTCATACACCATACGTTCATGAGAAAACTACCTTATCAACAAACAAACAAACGTATAAACTTCGTTTTATTCCTATTTCATAAATCACATCTCATACACCATACGTTCATGAGAAAACTACCTTATCAACAAACAAACAAACAAACGTATAAACTTCGTTTTATTCCTAAGAAAACATGACTCTTGTGCAAGGTTGAATTTTCAATTCACTATCCACCCTAAACATCACATAACCTCTTCAAATTTTAGGTAATTAACCTTCTAATAAAGTATAAAAGTGTTTATACACCATAAGAATAAAAGGTGTCTATAAAATAAGATGATCACAATGAGGATAGCCTTGAATATAAATATCCTCTCGGGGATATCTCTTAAAGGTACACAGTTTTCGTTGTAGGCACTTTATTGTTGATATAAAGTTATTATTGATGATAGAAGTGTGTTTGTTATTATATCTATTTTGATTTATATGTATTGTAATGCCTCTCTCGTTATTCATTCTCAAAGCATGGTTTGAGAAAAAAAATGTTTTTGAATACAACCAATGTTTATTTTAGGATTTTTAGACCATTAGAAGTTAGTTAAGATCAATTTGGTTTAATGTGTTTTTAGACAAAAGTGTGTTTCTTAATATGTTTCTTTAGTATGTATTAGCATGCATTTGTAATTATATAAACTAATGGTCACAATATGTTCTAGACAAAGTAATTCAACAACTCATATTCTCCTCAATTTTAATGGCATGATATGTGGCTTAACATATGATTAGTTCACGATCTCCATGTAAATAGAATCGAGGATCATTTGCTAATGATCGATTGTGAGAAACTCTCTTATGTGTATTTTTTTAATTTTGCATTAATAAATTGCCTCAAATGGCCATGTTGGTTGGGGCCATGGACTATCTCCCTCTTAGAAGGTTTTAACCACGTAAAAAATGTTGATGCCATGACCTTTGATATGGTTGTGTGAGTGGTTACTTCAAGTGTTCATCCTATGTGGAATACCCTATTTTCCTAAACATGGATTAGATCATGTTTAAAGGGATGTTCCTATTGTTGATGAAGATCTTGAACTTGTGTTGCTACATGCAGCAAAAGATTTATTAGTTTTGGTATTTCTATGCATTTGTGGTGTAAATGGATGATTCCAAATCGAAATGCTACTTTCAGTTGGAAACACTTTACGCTTCACTTGAAAAGGGTTTCAGTTGCTTGAGATATCACCTTTTTTTGGTCAAATCCGATGGTATACAACATGAATTTACAACCTTCTCAAAACAAAATTCACATAGTTAACATTTCAATTTTTTGTTTTTTATTCCCAATTTGTTACTCTTCCATGTTTGTAATTTCTCTTTGTGATGCATTGTATGTGATCTTAGCAAAATAGAAATAGTTCTAAAGTTTTTTCTTATCTACGTATGCTCTTTACTGAGGTTCTATGTGATTTCAAAGAATCGAAAACAATGAAAAAAACTTGCCTTTTCCAAGTAAGTTTACCAAGATATAACCCCAATATTGTTGAGGTTTGGAATTACCTTTTTTATCTAAATATGATTTGTTTTTGTATGTGAAGACAATGAAGCTTTTTTTAAGCAAAAACAATGGTTTTAAGTTGTAATAGATCTGACCTGCAAATATATGAAATGATGCTAATGTACCTAATAATTGTAAATAATCTCAAGAGAATTACAAACACAAAATATAGAAATGTGTCTATTTATTAGTCAAAACCCTTAAGGTAGGGTAACACCATACAATCACTCCTTAAGGAAGGAGAACACTCCACAAGCCATATGCTTGCCAATACAATAATCCTTGACCTCTCTCAATGGGGAGTCTCTAGCCTCTATATAGGCTTCATACATACAATGCCATGGGTCATTACCATGGGTCTCTTAATAACATATATCTAATACAATGGAATTATCACATTATTGCTAAATATTTGTGGTTCCTTACATGATGTGGGTTAACCACTTTATTTATTAACTATGGCCCATCACATCATTACATTATTCCCTTAGGTACCTCCCTCTGTACCCCATAATATCCCCCCTAGGTATACTAAATTCCACCCCCCTTAAACATGTTTCGTCCCCAAAACATAAGAAGAACACAAATAATAAGATCTACTCAAAAGAGTAGTTCACTGGTACCATGCATGTGCATCTAGCCATCCCAGAGATAGGTGATTACTCAATCTAGTCGATGCCTCGCTTGCTTGAGATGGGAGTTGATCTTGGTGGTTCCTCTGTGTTGATGTGTTGTGGGTAGATTGTCACGCCCTTTATCCATCATGCAGAGGTTGTTGTCCTTGTTTCTAATTCGTTGCCATCTTGTTGGTTGTTTTCTTACTGGGTGATGTGAGTGGTGATATGTTTCATTTTTAACCAATGGTGTATCTTTGTTTAATTCACCACCTAATGGAGCCTGATTGGTATTTGGTACATATTGTGGTGCCCGCGGTTGTTTCTTATCTTCCAGTATTACTTCAACCACAAATTCCTCATCTGATGTGTCAGTACCTGGAACATCTTCTGCTTCAGCCTCTTTAGACTCTACCTGTTTATTGATGGAAATATCATGTAATGTAATTTTCTTCCTTTTATACTAGAGCTTCAGGAATTTCTTCTGCATATTAATATTGATAGTACCAACAGATTCCATCCGAGGGTATCTCAAAACAACATCCACATTAGCCATATCTGAAGCAAAAAAATCAGAATGCAATACATACTTGTCCATAGAAATCTTCAAATCTTTATAAACTTACACCTTCTCATTATTAACCTGTGTGTGCTCCATTTTTTTGGCTGTGACTTGCAATATTTTAGCCAAATGAACATTAATAAAATTATACTTGCAACTAGGATTGATAGACACAATGATCTTCTCCTTCTGAATACATCCATGAACTTGTAATAAGGAGATTTCATCAAAAAATAACCCTTTCCGTGTTTCATTCTCTTTTTGTGTAGCATGAGACCATTTGTCCAAAAATAGTTTTTCAAATTCTTGCTCTGAAAGTTTGGACAGCTTCTTGTTGTCAAGTGAGCGTCACCATATGGCAGCCTCATCTTTTAAAAGAAATTATGCTAAAGATCTCCAATATTTCCCAAATTTCAATTTTCCCCTTTTCATGAATTCTTTAATAGTAGGGCCATCATCTTTTCCTGTAAAAATCACCTCAGTAAAAGCCACAAAGCAGAATGAGGGTTTTGAAAAATTTACCTACTTTATGCGGAAAATTTAAAATGGACACATCTCAATCAATATGCCTCGGAATCCTTATTTTAACATGTTTTGGAAATGAAACAACCATTCTGCATCTTCCTATGTGATAGAAATCATGATTTGGACACTCTGGAATTTCAGATTCGCGCTGCAATCGTCTCGCCGTCACAAAAGTTTCTGAAAAAAGAAATGATTTTAAATCAACGATATCTCCCTCATCCAAACTCCGATTCAATCGATTAATTTTTTCAAACTGGATTTTTTTCAAGAGGATCTCAGATATGCAATTAGTTTCTCAAAATTCCCCATAAAAGCTGCAAAAATTGACTGAAGATCCACCATCCACAAATTTTCGTCAACAATTTATGCAACACAAGTGATTTTAAATCAACAATATCTCCCTCATCCGAACTCCGATTCGGTCGATGTTTTTTTGAATTTGGTATTTTTTCACAAAGAATCCATATCTACAATTTGTTTTTGCAAGTTTTACACCTGAAGTTTCAGATCTGATCTGCAAACTCGTCGCCCCAAAAAATTCCTACAAAATATATATATATATATTTCTCTGCTTTGCCCAAGAAAGTGCTCTGGTACCACTTGTCATAAATATGACCTGCAAATATATGAAAATATAAATATGCCCAAAAATAACAATATCTGAATAATGAAAATGCTTATTTATTGATCAAAACCCTTAAGGTAGAGTAACACCATACAATCACTCTTTAAGGAAGGAGAACACTCCACAATCCATATGCTTGCCAATACAATAATCCTTAACATCTCTCAATGGGGAGTCTCTAGCTTCTATATAGGATTCATACATACAATACCATGGGTCTCTTAATACCATATATCTAATACAATGGGCTTATCACATTATTGCTAACTACTTGTGGTCTCTTACATGATGCAGGTTAACCACTTTATTTATTAACTATGGTCCATCACATTATTAAATTATTCCCTTAGGTACCTGCCTCTGTACCCCATAATATCCCCCTTAGGTATACTACATAAGCACTATTTTCAAGGTAAAGAGTTAAAAAATTGTTTAAAAAAAAACCTCTTTCATCAAACATGTTATATATTGAGTAATAAATCACTTGGTTGAAAGTTTATTTAGTAAGAGATCTTGAATTCAAGTCTCATTTTCTTGCAATCTTGTAAAGTTTATTTTGCTTGAGTTATAAAATTGAATCACTAGAAAGTAATTTTTATATTCTTTTTTTAAAGGTACTTTTTACATGCACCTTTATTTCATAAAGTGATTTCAATGTAAAAGTGATTGACATGTATTCTATAAAAGTAGATCACTTCATAGGTTACTAATTTGTAAAAATGAATTTATAAGTAATCTTAGAGAAAACATATAATCAGTTTTTACTGGGTAACGTTATTGTGTATCCATCACCATGTGGGTCAACTTCTACTTGTCTTGTGACCTTTTTTGTCACTTTTTATGCCTTTTTTAAAAGGAAATAATTTTCAAATACAAACTCCATTTTCAATGTCTCTTTTATTTTAAACAACATATCTTTTGACAGCTTTCCATCTAGATCGTCAATTTCAACTTTTGATTGCAAATGGAAATGTGATATTTTTCTTACCATTACCAACTACTTTCCATGGAAATCTCATATGGAGGACGTACTGAAAGTAAATGATTTTGGTAGACCTTACTAAAATAAAAATCCCCTACTTATGAAAAAGATAAAGTCAAATAGGATAATAAGAATAACAAAGCAAGTTATAATCAAAATGTCAATCTCTTCTAATTTAAGGTTTCATATTCAAGAAAATTATTACCTAGATGGAGTTTAGGTAAAATTGAATAAATTATTTGGCCGACAGAATGTGATTAGAGTCCATCGGCTTGAAAGTCAAACAATGTCTTTATGTCCTAATGTTTTCCTTTGCATTCAAGATTATTTATCTAATTTCAAAACATTTGGACATTTACTTAAATATTGTAAAATCAGTGTGAAGGATGGTTGATCTATATATGTTATTATTGCTAAGCTTGGTACTACATATTTTGTGTTTGTATATTTCTTATGCCACTAGAGAAACTCTGGGGATTTCATATCAAGATCTCGCCCTTGAATCCTTTTGTGACTCTCTAATTAGATAGAAAAATAAGTTCTTGCGTCTTAAGACTAATTATAACTACAATTACACCTAGCAAAGCTTTAGTGTCCCAACAAAGAGATAAAACCAAACATACAAAAAGGCAACATCCTTGTAACAAGAAGAAAAACAAGGGTTCCAAACCCTCTTAGTCAGTGTCTGCTCCCATTAGTGACAAAGGACCAAAATCAAAGAGTAATAGACTTAAGGGAATTGCAATTCCTATAGCCAAGATGATCATCTAGAGTCTAAATGCTTCCAAAAGATAAAGGCTCCAAAAGTAATAATGAAGAAGAACAACATCAATATTTCTTCTTCTTCCATCACTTCTTAGACATGCACTTTTGCCCACGGTTTCTCCTTTAATACAACAACTACTTCATATAATGAATGACTTATTGATCGTAGAGCATATTATCATATGGTGAACAATAAATCCTTTGTTTGTGCTCTTATTGATTGTAACACTAAACAAATATATGTTGGTGATGGTAGATCTTAGTGTTACAAGATCTAGAACAATTTAAATCTATAATTATCATTTCAGTGATGTATTAATATGTGTTCCAAATCTTCCATGTAAACTTCTATAATTATATTAGATTGTTCATTCAAGTGAAGCTAAAACAATAGAACTTTCACCTTGACAAATTGTAACTAAGGACATAAAAGATCGTAAACACATCTTTGCCACTAAAGTTATTGATAGTATTACCAAGTTGTACAAATTTGACAACTTTGGGTCATCCTTTATTTCTCATGTGATGAATTGAACAAACTTTGGCATGAGTGTTTCAATCATATAAACTATAGTTCATTAAAGCAGTTATGTAATCAAAATATGTTGATCAATCTTCCTATCATTTCTTACATGGATTGTGTTTGTGAGGGCTATGTTTTCGACAATCATCGCCAAGACAATTTTGACAATTTGTGCCTATTGGCACGATTATCTCCTTGCCACTTGCTCACAATGATTTGTGGTTCACTTACTTCTCCTTTATCTGGGTACTAGATTTTAACTTTCATTGATGACACAGACTTAGTTTTACATCTTAAAACTTAAGAGTGAATTTTTTCACTTGTTTTGTTCCTATAAGGCCCTTATATCAAACCAATATTGACATAAAGTACAAAGGTTAAGAACAGATAAATGAAGTGAATATGTCGTAAACAGTCTACATCAATGTCATCGAACAAGGTATTGCCACACTTCCTTGAACAACTTTTAAATATGCTCTACTCCCTCCATGATTGAAAATGGAAATGTATGATTGTATCTCTCTGCAACTTTCATCGTATATGTTTGGGCTCTAGTTCGTTGATGGGGAGGGGATCCTTCATTAGGAACTTTTCATGCTTGCAATTTACAACTTTTGGTTGCAGTGGTGTTGCTACCTCCATCTACTAGCTTCCCTCTACTTAATGTCCATTCATTGTTTATCATTACCTCCATCCCTTTAAATTACCATGAGGTGAGAACTAAGAATAGATTTGATGGAAAATAGATTGACTCTCAACTCTTCTCCTATCTCCAACTAGACTTACCACATAATTCTTAAGGAATAGAGATTTATTCTATAAAACCAAGTTGACCCCATAATTATATAATGATTTGCCCCATCAATAAAACTGAATCCTCAGCCATTCCCTTTCAATAGAAGGTCGTCCCCTTTACCTATAAGAAACCAAAGGAAATGGAGCCTTCATCCTACCTCTCTAGGATCTTCAAATTCAAATTGGTGTGGCCACAAGGAGACCTAAAAGCTTCCTACTAAACTTCTGTTAAAATTGGCAACTAGGGCCAAACTCCATATGGGTCACCTTATTTGGGGTGGCTGATATTTTTCTTGGATTCCTTTGTCAGAGAGGTGTAGGATTGATCTAAAGATCATCTGATTCCGACATGTATATATGGAGATATGAATTTATTTATCTTCTTGACAATTTTTCAAGGTCGGCCAGCAAGAAAATTAGTTATTTTTCACCCCCAACTTAACCTCAACATTGCTATAAAAGGAGGAGACCTCATGGCATCATTTCATCATCTCATCTCATCCTTCTCTCTCTTGTTTGGGTACACATTTCTGGAGTTGTCTCTCTCACACATGTGGAAGGCCGAATTCTGATTTTATGTTAGGGCAGCGTTGACTAAGGTTGACCGAAGTTGCAGAAGGTTTTTGGACTGCGCTTTGGAAAACGTCTTCTCTCCTTGAGTGTGGATTGGGTTAGACTGCCTCTCCTAGGCAGGCCGTAGTTCTGGACAACCTTTTGGACCCCTCCTTGACTCTATGTTGACCAGTGTTGACTGTGTTAAGGTTGGCCGCAGGGCTGACTGCAGTTGACCGAAGTTTGACAGTAATTTTCAGACTGTTTTATGTTGCTTCTCCTTGTTGTTGGAGGCTGAGTTGTTTGGGTTGATGATCGATCTGATTGGAGGTCAAATTTGACATGTTTGACCAGCTTTGACTTTGTTGGTTATGGTTTGTTGTCGCTGTTATAAAATATCAGAATTGTATATTTGTACTATCTCTCTCTCTCTCTCTACTGAATTATTGAAGAATACAAAAAGAATTGATCAAGGGTTTCCCCACATTGGGGTTTTTCCCTAGATGGTGCCACATCTTGTGTCCTCTTATCTTGGCTTGTCTTCTATTGTTTATGTTTATGTTCTATCTACATTTTACTATCATGTTGATGTGATTGCTAATTTGGAAATTGATATTGGGCTAATAAGAAATTTGAAGTAAATTGCTCTTAAGCATAGAACATACCAAAATTAAAATGGAATCAGAGCTGAGGTGAAAGAGCAATCACCGAAGACAGTTGGAAATGACAAAAGGCTCAATGGATTCCTCATCCCACTTCCCGGCTGAAGACAAACTCCGTGAAAATTCTGACTATCACGGGTGGAAGATGTCCCTTGATATGACATCGGAAGAACAAGTGTTGGACTATGTATAGGGTAAAATCCCTAAGCCTCCATCAAATGCACCGACTGATACAAAGAACAAGTACACTAAGGGTGAAGTCAAAGTGAATAAGATTATCAGAGATTCCATTGACAAGCATCTGGTGGCCTACATCCCCGATTTGAACACCTCTGGGGAGATCTACGACAAATTGGTAAGCATGTTTAAGGTTAGTGATTCCAATCAAGTTTTGTTCCTCAAAAATAAGTTGAAGGATATTAAGAAGGGCAAGGACGAGGATATTCAATCCTACTTCTTAAGGATCACTGAAATCCAGAATGATCTTCTATCGATTGGAGAAGTCATTCCTGACAAGGAATTTACTATCACTACCCTTGGAGGGCTCCCATCCGAGTGGTATATATTTAGAACCACTCTTCTCAATAATGATGGAATTCTGGGGTTTGAAGAATTGATGTTGAGATGAATCAAGAAGAGACAAGAATGGTGGAGCAAGAAATGCCTTCAAATAGAGGCAACCCCATTGCTTTCTCCGCTCATGCCAAAAGGAGAAATAATTTTGGGTCTAAACGAAATTTCAAAGGTAAGCCCGGATCTAAGGGTGGTAGGAAGGGAAGATGCTTTCTTTGCAATAAATTTAGCCACTATGTGAGGAAGTTTCCAAATAGAAAGGATGCATCACATGATGATGATCACAATCACTCCAGGGGCAACTTCAAAAACAACAATCAAAGGAATGGCAGGTTCAATGGAAAAGGAAAAAGGAATGTGGGAAATCATGGAAATGGTCAACCCTCCAAGAAAGCAAGGAACTCTAGGTATGAAGAATCAAATGTCATTAACAATAAGAAAAATGAGTATTATCTTATATCGGCCCTCTCCACTACCTCTCCTCCGAACACTTTGGGGAATTGGCTTATTGGTAGTGGTGCCTCATGGCACTTCACCGGATACAAGGAAGCTCTCTCTAATTTGATAGAGAAGGACACAAAGTTGGATATTATTCTTGGAGACAATGCCACCTATCCCGTAAAGGGTGTAGGGAATGTTACCCTTCAATTGAATCAAGGTAACACAATTCATTTACAAGAAGTTCTATATGTACCTAATCTCAAAAAGGACCTAGTGTCCATTTTGGCAATGGAAGACAAAGGCTACAAGGTGGCATTTATCGATGGAAAGGTATGTGTTTGGAAAAATAATTTTAAAGATGCTTTTACTATTGGGTTCTGGGTTGACACTTTGTATCAAGTTGGAGGAAGTCCATTGGGGGCCATGTTTTGCGACACATCTCTACAATCTGAACCATGGCACCAGAGGTTTGCCCACCTTCATTATAATTCCCTATGCAATGTGAGACAGATGGTAACAGGGATGCCCAAGTTCAAAGTAGAGCATGAAGGTATATGTCTTGAATGTGCCAGAGGAAAACTTAAAAGGTGACCATTCCCCTCAAGTATTAGCAAGACCACAGATATATTACAATTGGTCTCTTGAATGTGCCAGAGGAAAACTCAAAAGGGGACCATTCCCCTCAAGTATTAGCAAGACCACAGATATATTACAATTGGTCCACTCTAACATATCTAGTGTGACGCCCATAAACTCTTTTGGAGGATATCTATATTATCTCACTTTTACAGAGGATTATTCTCGCAAAACTTGGATCTACTTCTTGAAAAAGAAGGATGAAGTGTTCACCTGGTTCTGTCACTTCAAAGCCATGATCGAAAATAAATATGAGAAGAGGATCAAGATATTGAGGACTGATAATGGAAACGAATATGAATCCAACGAATTCCATGATTATTGCAGAGAAGATGGCATTAAGAGGGAGACCACAATACCATACACTCCTGAGCATAATGGTGTGGCTAAAAGGAAGAGCCATACTATTATGGAAGTTGTTCATGCCATGCTTCATGATCAAAGAGTTCTGAAGTTTCTATGAGTTGAAGCTGCGAATATTGTAGTGTATGTTCAAAACTAATGCCCTCACCAAGCATTGGACTCCAAGACTCCCGAAGAAATATTCACTGGTAAGAAACCGGATGTCTCTCATTTTAGAATTTTTGGAAGTCTCGTATACTTTCATGTGCCAAAAGAGAAAAGAAGAAAATTAGGTGCATCTAGAAAGAAAAGAATCTTTGTGGGCTATAGCGAAAATTATAAGGGCTATAGAATTTATGTGGTTGGTCAACGGGAAGTTGAGATAAGTCATGATGTCACCTTTGATGAAGATATGGCTCTTAGCAAGGTTGACAATTTTCCTATTCCAAGGAAGAATAAAGAAGTTCACACCAGAAAGAAAGATGAAACAATGTCGAATGTAGATGAATCTATGGATCTTATTAATCCCCCTCCTCAAGAACCCCCCTCCTCCAAGAAGAGGCCCTCATGGCTTAGGGAGACTCTCGAAGATATTGAGAGACATATTGCACCAAGAGGGACTTTCTGTGAAAGCAAGAAGTCGACCAGGTTTCAGAGATACTTGACCATTATGAGCATTATCATTCAAAACGAGCCTACATCATTCGAAGAAGTCGTGAAGTATCAAGTGTGGAAGTTTGTTATGAATGAAGAATACAAGCCCATTATGAAGAATGATGTTTGGGATGTGGTCCCTAGACCCCAGGACAAATCGGTCATCATCTAAATGGCTTTACAAAATCAAGCATGGAGCTGATGGGAGTGCAGAAAAGTACAAGGCTCTCTTTGTTGCTCAAGGCTTCCTTAAAAGGAAGGTGTAGATTACGATGAGATATTTGCACTTGTTTCCCGATACACCACCATCCGCTCAATCATAGACCTTGCTGCTTCACAAAGATGGAACCTACATCAGATGGATGTCAAGACCGCTTTCTTGCATGGTTCGATTAAAGAGGAAGTCTATGTGGAACAACCCAAAGGGTTTGAGATTCATGATCATGAATCTCATGTATGCAGGTTGAAGAAAGCTCTCTATGGGTTGAAGTAACCACCCCGAAATTGGTATAAGAGGATCGATAACTATAACATGATATACCTCTCATACTAGTGTTTTATGTGGATGACCTCTTTCTCACTGGTGCAGACCCTCTCATTCACAAATGTAAGAGGGAGCTGGCTTACGAATTTGAGATGAAGGACCTAGGACTAATGCACTACTTCCTAGGGTTGGAAGTCTGGCAAAATCCAGGAGAAATTTTCTTATCTCAAGGAAAATATGTGGTGAAGATGTTGTAAATATTTGGGACGGTGGACTGCAAACCTGTGACTACCCCGATGGAGCTTAACTTTAAGAAGTTATGCAATAGTGTTGTCAGACCTGAATTGTGTAATGCTTTTAAGTATCGTCAATTCATAAGAGCACTGATGTTCTTGGCGAACCCCCGTCCAGATATATGTTTTGCAGTTAACATGTTGAGCCAATATATGGTTGAGCCTCATCACTCACATTGGACTGGGGACAAGAATCTTCTAAGATATATTCGGGGCACAATCACTCATGGACTGAGATACACTGCTGGAGATGTGAGGTTGCATGGTTATACTAACGTTGATTGGGCAGGCATTGTGGTGAATCGCAAGAGCACTTTTGGGTGTTGTTTCTCTTTAGGTTTTGCCTTGATATCCTGGATGAGTAGGACGCAGAAGTCAGTTGCTTTGAGCAACACTGAGGCCAAATACATTGCTGCGAGCATGGCCTCTTGTGAAACTGTCTTGTTGAGGAAGCTCTTCAGTGATTTGTTTGGACATGTGTTGGATACCACCATGATTCTTTGCGACAACCAAAGTGGGATTTGATTATCATAGAATCTTGTATTTCATGATTGCTCCAAGAACATCAATATCAAGTACCACTTTATTTGGGATATGGTATAACGAGGAGAAATAAGGCTCCATCACATTAGGACTAATGAGCAGGTCACCGACATTCTGACGAAACCCCTAGGAAAGGTTAAATTCTTGACTTTCTGAGAACCACTAAGAGTCGTGGAGAGACCCTCTTATGAGGGTCCTGTATGATATGGACATTGAGCTCTAGGAGCTCCGAGGGGCTTGGGGTACTTCTTGGAGCGATGAGCAACCATATGGTGAGTGGTTCAACCTTCCCCTAGTGGTTTTCTATGTATAGGGTGAGTGGTTCATCCTTCCCTTGTGATACCTCGTGGGGACATGTAGGCAAGATGAGTGGTTCATCCTTCTCCTGCTGAGACATCCTACCCATGCAGTCTGGTGTTGGCATTATGAGACAAGTGTTGTCCTTGATGGCAAATAACACAGATGACAGATCATAGTGCAGTAGGTCAGTAGCAAGGAATTGATGATCAGACTACAAGAATGAAGAGAGAAAATTATATACGCAGGTTCACTAATGCAAAGCCGCATATACACGCAGGTTAGACGTTCCAAAGTCGCGTATGCGTATGCACGCACATTCATGCATGGAAAGGCGCGTACATGTGGGAGAACTTATTTTTGGTCCGTGGTATTTAGTCCTTGGTACTTGAACCTATGGTTTTGGACCATGGTATCTCGTCAGAAGTGTTGATCCCAAGTATTGGGTCCATGGTATTGATTTGTTATGGTTTTGGATCATGGTATTGAGTAAGGCCTAAGACTATATAAGGAGGAGAATATCATTAGGCAAGGGGGTGAGAAAGTCTCGAATCTCTGATGAAGTGTGAGATCCAGTATGCAGGTTATGGGTTCATGATGCATTGCTTGATTGAGCTAAGGAGGAATGTCACCGATTGATGGAGAACAAGATCTAAGGATAGATCAGGATCAAATGTTTTAGAATGAATCATCTTTATATGGTTTGATTATGGATAGACTAGATCTGAATTGACGCATGTCTTATTGTACAAATGTTATGATCTGGGTATGACTGATGTCTGAAACCGCTGCAAAGTCATGATTGAATATTTATAGATCTGTACACGGGTTGGCATTGGTGAAAGCGCATATATACACGGGTTTGGTTCATCGTAGTAGCGTATACATTATGAAGTATGATATTTGAAGTTGCAGTTGGGTCTGATTGTTATTACAGAGTTCTGTTGTCTGCTCTGTGTTCTGATGACTGTGTTGTTGACAGGGTTTCAGTGTTTCAGTGATTCAGAGATTGATGATGCTAGTATTGATTGATTTTGTGCTTCAATGATATTGATGGGTCCAGTATGAAAATTGGATGAAACGTGGCCTTCAGATTATAGTGTTGTGCTTCAGGAGTATCCAGTCTAAAAATGTATGAAATGTGGTCCCTGGAGGATGAAAGGAGATTGTAGGCCGACGCCTACGTACTAGTACATCAGCTAGTACAAGAGCTAAGGGGGTGGTAGCTCCCTTCCAGTAGCAGCTGGAGAACGAGTGAAGATTGGAGCATTTAGTAGGCAGGCACCTACGTACTAGTAAATGGATCGGCTAGTACAAGAGCTAAGGGGGTTGTAGCTCCCATCCAGGAGAGTCTGGAAAACGAGAGAGGGTTGTAGCCCTCTACAGGTTGTAGCCTGCGTACTGGTAAAGGACTGCACCAGTACAGAATCATTGTAAGAAGAAGTTTCTAATTGAAAGAAGATAGAGACATATTGCAGCAAGTGGTTTTCACCCACATTGGGTTTCCACCTTATATCATGGTGTTCATATGTGCTTCTTGTGTGTGATGATCTGTTCTGTTTTACTGCACTTGCTTAATGTTCATATGGATAATGAATTTCTGATGCACTAACTAAAGATCGACATTTAATGGATTAACTGAATCATAAGTATTCTGGATATACACTAGTTCCATTAGACATAGTTACGTATACATGCGGATTCCATTAACTGAAGTAGCATATATGAATCTTAATGTGGAAATGGAAAATTTTTATTGATTTGATAATACTGATTCACCCCCCCCCCCCCCTCTCAGTATTATTTCCAACATCTGGGACTCATGGGAAGTACCTCTCATTTGGCTAATGTGTAGGGAAATGAGGATAGGGACCATAGTACTACCAATGGATGCATCGTGTACTACCATACTCCCTATGCTAGGATGATATTGATCTGGGATCAATTGGAACTGACTTCAGATCAGTAAGACTGGTATGAGACAATCTCTTTATTTGAAACTGATTTTGGATTAATAAGAGTGGTATGATACACTATCTTTATTGGAACTAACTTCAAGTCAGTGAGAGTGGTATGAGACACTCTCTTTTATCTGGGACTGACTTCGGGTTAGTAGAGAATGGTACAATACATTCTCGATCACTTCTTCATAGTTCAACAGAGCATAACAGTGCAGTGATGGTAGAGATAGTACCAACAGAGAAATGGAATAGGAGATGGAGTTCTCCCTAGTTGAGAGGGAGTGTTAAAATTGGCAACTAGGGCCAAACTCCATATAGGTCATCTTATTTGGGGCAACTGATATTTTCCTTGGATTCCTCTCTCTGAGAGGTGTATGATTGATCTACAGATCATCCGATTCTGACATGTATATATGGAGATATGAATTTATTTAGATTCTTGACCATTTGTCAAGGTTGGCCAGCAAGCAAATTAGTTATTTTTCACCCCCAACTTAACCTCAACGTTGCTATAAAAGGAGGAGACCTCATGGCTTCATTTCATCATCTCATCTCATCCTTATCTCTCTTGTTTGGGAACGCATTTCTGGAGTTGTCTCTATCACACGTGCGAAAGGCCGAACTCTGATTTTCTGTTAGGGCAGCGTTGACTAAGGTTGACTGAAGTTGCAGAAGGTTTTTGGACTGCGTTTTGGACAACGTCTTCTCTCCTTGAGTGCAAATTGGGTTACGCTGACCCTCCTAGGCAGGCCGTATTTCTGGATAGCCTTCTGGACCCCTCCTTGACCCTATGTTTACTAGTGTTCACTATGCTAAGGCTGGGCGCAAGGCTGACTGCAGTGGACCAAAGTTTGACAGTTATTTTCAGACTATTTTGGGTTGCTTCTCCTTATTGTTGGAGGCCGAGTTGTTTGGTTTGATGACCAAGCTGATTGGAGGTCAAATCTAACCTATTTGGCCAGCTTTGACTTTTTTGGTTAGAGTTTGTTGTTGTTGTCATAAAATATCATAATTGTATATTTGTACTATCTCTCTCTCTGCTGAATCACTAAAGAATATAATAAGAATTGATCCAAGGGTTTCCCCACATTGGGGTTTGTCCTTGGCTGGTGTCACATATTGTGTCCTCTTGTCTTGGCTTGTCTTCTACTGTTTATGTTTATGTACTATATGCATTTTACTATCATGATGATGTGATTGCTAATCTAGATATTGATATTGGTCTAATAAGAAATTTGAAGTTAATTTCTCTTAAGCATAGAACATATGAAAATTAACAACTTCACATCGATTGACTATGCTTACGGAGCCCCAAGCTCTACCAAGTTGAATTAAAAAAGCACATAACTAACAAAAAAAAATTACCTCTCAAATAATGACCTTCCATCAAGTTCAATAATTCAAATAGGTTTGCTCTTCAATCATAATCAAACTACATGGCTTCATTGATCCCCTATTCATGTGAACTCATCATTCCTATAGAGGATTAATTCTCATATAAGGTGGAGTGGTGGTTAACAAGCAAAAGGACCAAGCGAAAATAGCCTTCAATGATTTTTCCCCCATTTGACATGCTTAACCATGACATATTATTATCACCCCCTAGTCCTAAAAAGGATAGCACGTGGAGCGCGCGGCACTGTAGCAGAACGGCACTGTAGCAGCACTGTAGCAAGATTTTTTGAAAGCCCCTGCTAAGAATTGGTATCAGAGCCAGTAACATCTAATTCAAGAGGTCAGTATTCTAAAATCAAAAACTCATATTATAATGGATTCATTTCGGAAGTCTGTTTCTTTCCGAGAATTAGAAGATAGAGAGTCATTCGCAGAAAAGAACCCTCTTAGGGATATGTTTGCATCAAGTTCTAGTAGAATCTTAAACCAAGCAGAACTTGAATATGAAGAAACCCAGCCTTCTTCTCGTTGGCAATTACCTGCTATATCTGCCTCTGAGGTCTATAATGACTTATCCATGTTTCATTTGAAAGCCGCTACTAGAATAAGTATTAAAGAGTCAATAAGTCAGATCCAAGAAAATTCTGATAATATCCAATCCATTCCTTTACTGGATCCTAAAGTTTTACAGGCTGAGGCTAAGAGATTGAAAACAAAATATCTTCATTTGGGATGCATCAGAATAGGAATCAACCCCTTAACCCATCAAGGGTTAAATACTTTTGTGTTGGCCACAGTCTGTGATCTTACTCACAATAAGTATATTGATTCCTTGATTGGTGGTATAGTTGCCCCCTTGTCGCATGGCCAAGTCTTTTTCGATTGCTATCCTAACTTTTCTGTTTATGTCCATGATGAAACTATCAATGATATCTTACAATTGCAGATTCAAACCTCAGGGTTTGACATGCATCAAAAAAGGCATAACATAGCCATACAGACCACAGGATACTTTCGGCATACTAATACCTTATGGACAGCCATAAAACATACTCCCAGTCGTGAATCTAAATCTAGTGTTTTTGTTCTTAAGGATTCAAAGAATCAGAAAATAGAACATCAAACTATCAGATGGGAAGACCTCACCTTTCCTGAACACTGGGTTGTCAATAATCCCAAGCCTCCTGTTCCAAAAAGAATAACCTCTGCTGATATCAAAGAAAACCAGTCTTCTGCAGTTTTGTCTTTTCCCAGAAGATCCACCATTGATTATAGAGGTATTGAAAAAGCCTGTAAGAGTTCCAAATACTACAGAGATCCTTCCATTGTTGATACCGCATGTTCCACCTCCACTTCTTGTAAACATATTTCTCTTTTTGAGTTTGCCCAGTTAGTTAACTTCAATCCTTTGGAAGTTACCTGTCCAGAATGTAAAGCTGTTGTAAATTTATGTATGCTTGCCGAATCTGTCATACATATAAATCACCATCCCAGAATGGGAGAAGCTCCTCCTTCCACTTCTGTAAACTCATGCCCAAACCCGAAATGTTCAGACATACCTTTTCCACATGAGCCAGAGTCTGACCATGTCTTAATGATGCATGAGATTATAACTCTTGAAGGAGAAGATCCTCGATTGACAGAAATGATGAGTCTAATGAGACCTGCCAAACCTAAGTATGGACTAGGTTATCTTGAGCAAGAAAAAGGTCTAATTCCAGCCTGTAGATTTGGTCCTGTTCCAGATGACTGTAAAAAGCCTGCAGTCATGGAGATGCATAAATTCTTTACTCTTATGTCTGGATGCTTAAAATCAGAAATTAGTTCCAAGTGGATGAAAGCTATGTTAAATTGGGACTTGTTTACCAATCCAGAAGCTGAGCAGTTTGGTTTGAGTCATACTATTGAACAGAAGAAGAAATTAGCTGAAGATTGGAAACATTATATGGAAGTTACAAACTCCTGGATTTCTTTCTATGAATGGAAGAAAAATGTTTCCCCTGAAATTGTGTTAACTGGTTCATCTTCTTCAACATCTACCAAACATGCTTGGACTGCCTTGGATGGTAGCAGAGTAGAGACCCCATCTACCTTTCCTCCATACAGAGGAATTATTATTGGAGAAAATCAAAATGCAGCAAAGGCAATCCCTTTGGTGCAGAAGGATGACAATGCCTTAGGCATAGATGGGAGAATTCAAAAAGCAAGTGAACAGATAAACTGGACCAATACAGCCATAAAGGGCCTAGAAATTAATACAGCAAAAGCAGCAGAAATAAAAGAAAAAAAATAGTTTGATATTGTTCAAGTGTCAATAAATGAGGTTAACAAAAACCTCAACAATGTACAGTATACTGCATCTGTTGTCTGTTCTTATGCTAAAGAATATTTATCCAAGATAGGAGTAGAAGATAAATTAGTAGATCATCTTGATACTACTAAAACTCTCATATCTGGTTTAACTGAGAAGGTAGAAAAGATAAATTTGACAAGAACAGAAAACCAGTTCCTACTTCCTTTTTGTACAAAAGAAATATAAAGATTCAGGATCCTGTGAAGCCAATAAACAGGTTCCCAGCACTATTCCCTAAAGAAGTAGCCACATCCTCAGAAGAGAAATCAGAGGCTACAAAGAAAATCACTATTGCTTCCTTATTTAAAGATGAGGAAGAAACAGAAGAAAAGAAAGATCCTGACTCCCAGATCTTTCCTATCTATGAACCACTTGAAAGTAGGTTCAGTCAATATCCTGCACCTGATCTAGAAGGTAAAGGTAAGCTTCCAGATGCACACACTTTCTTCCCTGACTCTCATAGAGAATGGAACATCGATAATCTGAGCTAGACAACTCATTGATATGATGTTCACAGAATACAAGCTGATGTGTCTAAGAGGGAAAAGTGAAATTGAAGCTTGCAAGACTATCATCCAGTGTTTTACAGGGACACTGCTCAGGTGGTGGGAAACAGAATCATCTCCAAAATTGCTAGCAAAAATGGAAGCAGAAGTACTGAAAGATGAAGTTGGAGATGTGATTCATAATCCAGATGGCACACTTATAAGTAATATGATAGGTGCTTTGACATCTATGATTCTTGAACATTGGTGCGGAAGTGAAACTGAAATAGCAGATAAGAATGAAGTCATTCTTATGAATCTAAAATGTCATAAGATGTCACAGTACGAAGACTTCCATAGACTGGATGCAGAGAATCTATGAGGTAAAGGATTCCAAAAATCTGTTGTGGAAACAGGTTTATCTTGCTGCACTCCCATCCAGGTTTGTAGATTACATCAGATTGCAAGAAGTCTTCCAGTTGCCATTTGAGTCTTATACTTAGGGAGAAATTTATGCTCATATTACAAAAACCTTGGTGAGTTTATGCACAAGCTCCAAAATAAAAAAATCCTTGGAGAAGCTCTCAAAACTCCTAGATAAAAAGTCCATCTGTAGTAAATATGGACTTACAGTTGATGACCCCCTAGTCAAGCAGAGGAAAGCAAAGAAAAGGGCCAAAAAGGAATATAAGCAGAAATTTAAGAGCTACAGAAATCAGAGAAAATATCCTCAGAGATCTAAAGGCCACTCCTCCAAAGCCAGAAAATGCTATTACAAATATATCCCCAAAATGAATTATTATAAACCTTCTAATATCCATCTCCATACATCTAAACAGGAGAAATGGAACAACGTTACTTGTTGGCTGTGTGTAAAGACTGGACACACATATTCAAGATGTCCAGAGGGAGAAGAGTCTAAACAGAACAGAGGCAAGAAGTCTCAAGCCTTTGTTCAAAGGGGAAAAAATGTCAAACAAGAAGGACAGGGATCCATACAGTGCATGAAATGTGGTTCCCGTTCTCACAAGATAGAGCGCTACCAAAACGTGGTAATCAGAGACCAACTCCAGCAGCACCAGTTTGAAGAATCATCCTATGATTCTTTTAGCTCTTCATCTCATGAAGAATTACAAGCACACATGCAAGAATGTTCAGACTCATAAGCTACAGCCTGTTCGTGTCCAAGCTCTGAAGAATGTGCTTGTCAGATACATTATGATTCTGATTCAGAATCATACAGTGATGAAAATTCTGAGGATTTCCATTTCAGACCTTAGAAGGAAAAAATCTTAATGGTTGCCACCGAAGAAGATGAGATAAAAATCTTATCTTAGATATGCGCAATGGAAGACGGTGATATGAATAATCCACTTACTGAAGCATTTATGGATCATCTTAGATCCAGCTCTTCCAGAAGTTCAGGTAAGAAGCCATTATTTGTTGATGCCTCTTTTGAGGGTGCGGTCCCTCGCTTTGGGAGAAGTGAGTAGAGAGATCCACAGCATCAAAAATGAGATCTTTTCACTAAAATCCCAGATTGAAGAAATAAAGAAAGGGAAAAAGGTGGTAGAAAAAGAGGAAGGAGATCCTCATCCATGGGATACCACACAATATGAAAACCCTAATCTTGAAATTATTAAGGGAAAGAAAGACCCTGTTTATGGGTTTAAAGAAATGAGACTCCTGACAATCTCATATCAGCAACACCATGTCAAGGTAAACATCTGCATCAAAGGAGAAATGTTTGAACTTATAGCACTCCTAGATTCAGGGGTTGATGTAAACATCCTCAATAAGAAGATAACCCCAGCTAGATATTGGGTCTCTACAAAAAGAGATGTAATAGGATTGGGAAATAAAATGCTCGAATATGAGGTGCCTAAAGCATCCATCTGCTTTGAACATCATTGCATCAATCTGAAGTTTGCAGTTGCAGATATCCCAGTTGACTGCAGTTTAGGAAATATTTTCCTAGCAGCGGTTGTGCCACATGGGTCAACAAGAATGGAAGATAATAAAGCTGGTTACTTCATTTTTATTCCTACTTCAAAAGGAACTATAAAAAGGATTGAGTTGCCTTACATCTCAAATCCTAGAGTTTCTACAATGGTTCAGACTGTCCAAGATCTGGACAAAGCAGAAGCTAGATTGTCAGATCTAAAAGCTCTGAAACCCACACTTAGACTGGAAGAACAGCTCAAAGATCCTAAAGTAAAAAGAAAGATTGAAGACCTAAGGACGCAGATTGAAGAAGAATGCTGCTCTGAAGAACCAAATGCATTCTGGCATAGAAAGCAGCATACAGTAGAGCTCCCATATAAAGAAGGGTACACAGGAAAGCCCTATAGAAGCAGAGCCATTCCTATGAGCAAAGATTACAAAGATCTCTGTGAAAAAGATATCAAACAGCTTTTAGACAGAAAGCTCATTAAAGAATCTGACAGTCCCTGGAACTGTTATGGATTCTATGTTAACAAGAGAGCCGAAAAAATCAGAGGCATTCCAAGATTGGTAATAAATTTTAAACCTCTGAATTATATTCTTGCATACGGCAGCTATCTTATACCTCGTAAAGGTGATTTCATAAGTAGGATAGTCGGAGCTAAGGTTTTTTCTAAGTTTGATTTGAAAGCAGGATTCTAGCAAGTTTCTATTGCAAAAAAAAATCAGTTCAAGATTGCTTTCAGCATTCCAGCAAGCCACTACGAGTGGAACGTCATGCCTTTTGGTTTAAAAAATGCACCATCCAAATTCCAGAAGGTAATGGACAAGATATTTAAGCCATATTTTGATTGGCTTATAGTATATATAGATGATGTTCTGATCTTCTCTAAGAACATCCAAGATCATTTTAAGCATGTGCATACTTTCAAACAATTAGTCAAGCATAATGGTCTTGTTTTGAGTAAAAAGAAGATAGAAGTCTTCCAGACTACTATCAAGTTTCTTGGCCATACTATTTTCAATGGCCAGATATCTTTACAGAAACATGCTCTGGAGTTTGCTGACAAATTTCCTGATGTTATCACAGACAAGAATCAGTTGCAAAGATTCTTGGGATGTTTGAATTATGTCAGTAATTTTTATCAAGATTGTGCCAGTGACAGGAGTGTGTTAAATAAGAGACTCAAAAAGAATCCACTAGAATGGACAGAAGTGCATGTTATCACTCAGGTTGTCCCCAGGTTGGAGTAAGGGATACGGCCGAGGTAACCACAAACCAACTTTGGATTGCAGGTTCTAGCCCACCTGCAATCAGAGAGGGCTCTCTCTTTGGGATTTAGCTTTGTTGAAAATGATCTTAGGCTAGCTATTGAGTTCAGGGGTTTTTTGTTCTGTTTTGGTGGGAAAATTGATGTTTCAAGTAGAGAGGCATAGCACAATATGATTGTTTCAAACCATTGGACGTGGAGTCGAGGAGGAGGACTGCTGGTGCATTTCCTTGGTCACAATAAGGGAAAATGGAGCAAGATAGCTGCGCATGAAACAATGTTTCAGGTTTAAATGATGGAAAGAATGCTAAGTAACGAGAGGCAGTTAAGAATCTCTCAATCAACTTAACAGATGTAGGTAACAGAGCTCTACCTAGGGGCATTTAAGAATCCCTAGATAATTGGCAAACATAGGTGAATAGGGGTAAATATGAGCCAGGAGGAATTGATATTCATAACCAATTCATTCAGAGAAAAACATAAGGAAATAACAGAAAATGAGCATAGAGTGTATTTAAACAAATTCTAAGCTATTCTTTCTTTCTGCTATTTAGATAGTGGTAAACAATAAAACAGAGGTAAGATGCACTTATTGTTTCAGGCTGCAGCACAAGAATTCCATCTTCATTTCTTCAAAACATTCATTAACAACAGGCAGTTTTCTCTCCAAGCTTTCAGCAATCTCTGGTTATAGAAAAAACTCAGGTATACAAAGCGAGTCTCTAGTGAAAATTCTCAATTGACCAACTCTTGAAACAATGTAGAGAGCGATATATATAGGGAAAAACTCTCTACAACTGCTTTTATTACAACTTGACCTAATCAGGTCCTAAAGAATAATTAATTTGACCTAATCCTATCTGCAATAAATACATAAAAATATCTTTGGCTGCGCTGAGGACTGTCGTATCAAATGAAGTGAATGTGCTTGTCCTCGGTGGCTTGGTGCAGTGTTTTCTGAAATAAATGTGTATGGGTTTCTGCTTCTTTGCTGTCTGTCTGCATTTAAAGCTTTAACTGTGATTTGAGGGCAAGGATGGGCTTACGCCTCTTGATTTGACTTTCTGGGGGGCTCATCAATGTACAGGTGCTTCGAGCCCCTAAAAAATCTTCAGCTGATACTCTTTGGCTCTTTTTCTTCCTCTGATGCTCTTTGACAATAAATTGGGATGTTGTTCTGATGTGCTATGCGTTAAATCAGCATTTAATGGCCGATGTTCGGCTCTGTCTTCCTTAAAACTGTCTTCGGCTCCTTCCTGAATGCTTCGCGAAGAAAAACGGGTCATTCGGCGCCTTTCAGGCTTGCTGGGGCTGCGTAATGAAAAGATTCCCTAAAGATTCTCCACTTCGGCCTATTTTATCCAGCGATGCGCGATTTGCGAGGCGCAAATCGCGCATCAAAAATTGCCTCAGAAACTGATTCCGGGGCTCCAGAGTGCGATTTTCGCCCTTCGCGCCAAAAACTGATGATGACGTCAGCAGGTGGGACCTCGTACAGCAGATGACATCAACGATGACGTCAGCATGATGACGTGGCAAGATGACGTCAGCATGATGATGTCATCACATACGGAGGTGACGTGGCAGTACGGCAGGTTGACTCGGCGGTACAGTGACAGGAGGCGGTAGGCAGATGACGTGTCATGGTGACTGGGCAGGGGGGTGACGCAAGCGGGTGACGTCACTGGGCAGGAGGCGATTTCCGGTTTTGTGGCGCACCGCCTTTAGGCATGAGTGGTTTTGTCAGAGGGGGCTCTGCCACAGCCCAGGAGGTGACGCGTGGCGGGAGTATGGCGGCAATACCGCCCATCTCCCGGACGCTAACCTTCGGGCGCGTCGAGGGACAAGAAGGCCCACCCACCGTAGATCTGTGGGGCGGGCGATCTAACGATTGGCGGCTGGGACGAGGCAACGGAGGGATAAGGGGCGGGAATATTCAAGGAATATTCCAATTTTAATATGGCGCAGCGGTGGGTTTAAAACTTAGGGAATGGCGAAGTTTGTGGGTTATGTGGGTTAATGCGTGTGGATTAATATTTTCAGGGGTGAAACTTTGGGAAAAGGGGAAATATGGTTTTTTTTTTTTTTTTTTTTTTTTTTTTTGAGGTTTGTGTGGGCGGGATTTGAATATTTACAACCCCAACTTTAGGGGGAGGGTGGCAACAGGGGCATTGTAGAATTAGGGGAATGGTTGTTAGTCTAACCAGGTGTTAGACCAATTCCAAGACACAGATGGGCTAATGGCAGCCCCAGATGGACTGTTCTTTCCCTGACTTAGAAAATATGGCTATATTGCCAGGGAGGGGATATTTACATAGGGGAGTTTTATATACATTATTTTAGTAGGGGAAGGGGGAAAACTGACAGGAGTTATATAGTAGAGTTAGGGGTTAATATGGTGATGATAAGCAGGCGCTAAGGTAAGAGACCTTAGGCTAATTTTGGGAAAAAAAACTTGTAAAGAAATGAAATCCTTGAGCGAAGCAGATCTCCACTAAGGCAAATGATATGGAAGATGATGAACTAAGAGGAATCAAGCAGATCTTGACCTCTTTGGGAAATTAGTAAGTGACTTGGGAAATGAGAAGGGGAAGTTAGTTATGTCTAGCTCGAGCTCCTCCAGATGAAAAACTGTCTGCACTGTGATCTGAAGAGATAAAACACTTTGTAACACAAAATTGATTATAAATCATCATTCTGCAACCTCATAGCTACCTACCCAGCCTACTCACCTGACATTTTTTCTTCTTTTGACTTGGGTGCACTTAGACTTGCAGACCCAGCTTTACAATTTTTTCTTTTTGAATGTTTCCTATCTAAATCTACACTTATTTCTGCCAGGGCCCAGATTAAGCAGTTGGGTCCCTTTGATTCTCTACCTATCTACAGATCTGTCAAGATTAAACTGTTTGGTCAGATGCATTCTCTATATTCTAAAACAGGAAATTGAAACCTAGGGAGACCAGGATTAGACTGTTTGGACCTCCCTTAAATGAAAACTCTTCAAAATTGGAATACAGCAGTGCCTTTGAACTAGCACACTTCATGGCATCCTGTGGAAATATGGAACACTGCAGCCTGCAAAGTATGACATATTTGGCATGTAAAAATATCAATCATGAAAAATGAAACCCTGTTGCAACAGGAGGCTAACAGTGCATACAAAGGTTGTCTAGAATATTAAAGCCAAAGTAAAGTCTCTTCCCATATTATATGTTGCACATGATAATGCATTCAAAATTGTTCAAACAGATGTAAGTAATATTGGATGGGGAGGCATCTTAAAACAAAAGATTGGCGACTCTGAACAAGTTGTTCAATATGCATCTGGAACTTGGAATCCAGCAGAGCAGAATTACTCCACTATAGAGAAAGAAGTCAAGGTTGTGTGGAACTGCATCAGCAAGTTGTTGGACACAGATTGTCATTGATGTCAATATGGCAATATTCAAAAGGAGGAGACAGAGCATATCGGAGCCAAGAGGAGCAAACCAAGCCAGAGGAGCCACATTGGAGCAAAGAGGAGCTATAGGAGGAGCCACATATATATATGCCATATATATGCGAAGAGGAGCCACATTGGAGCAAAGAGGAGCTATAGGAGCCACATATATATATGCCATATATATGCCAAGAGGAGCAGAACTCATATAGATATTTTATCGGGCTTGTAAAACCCATGTATGCATGCTTTAACATTATGGCAGTTAAAAATCTTATATATATGCATTCACAACTATCGCCAGGCACATATTACAAACACACTATCGGCGGAGAAGTTTATATATAAAGGCATATATATATATATATATATATATATATATATCGGCGACATAGCTAATCGGCAGTTCAGCTATGTGCCACCACTGAAACCTCCGATTGCGATAACAATGTGCGGACCCGATGCAGAATTATGTTATGGTTGAATGCTATATCGCATCCGCCCATCGCAACAACACACAAAGGCATGACACTCTCCCGATCGTTGATTGCGATAAGGCTGCAAACCGACGGGAATATAGACTGTGGCTTAATATCATATCGCATCCGCAGTGATCGCAAGTCATAAGGGATGGCGCTATAATCTGCCGATTGCGATAGAGGCATGGACCCGATGGACTTATTAAAAACAGTCTATAATATATCGCATCCAAAATGTCGGAACTGTTCAAGGTGCAAGCTCCGAAATCCGGAGCCAAAACTATTATCAAGTGAAGTGTAAAACCATATCAGGTCCGCAGAACTCTTGTATCGCAGCGAAGGTAGCGATCGCCGAAATCATCCGGAGCCGAAATCATATTAGAGAGCAGCCTAAAGGGAGATCGGGTCCGCTAAACCTTCGCGTTACAAATCCGCCGAAGCGAACCTGCCGATATACATCGGACCCGAAACCAGTATAGAAGGGAGTCTAAAAGAGCATCGGGTCCGCTCCTCATCAGAGGTCAGGCCTTAAGAGTTTTGTTATGGTTGCGAAATCCGGACCCGCCGAAATTGTAAAGGCGGGTGCATAATAATTGAAGTCCGGCATTTGAATTAGAGCGGGGGTTTATAATGTTTTCCGTGTATTATATGATACATGGCCGCGGGGTTAAGATATATATTAAAGCCTGTGTGATGGTTGATCAATGGCTCGGGTGGTGGCTTCCGATGGTTGATTATTGATAGAAAGCGCCGAATAAAAGGTGGCTTCCGATGGTCGATTAAAGCGCTCGGTGATGGTTGATTAAAGGCTCGGTTGGTGGCTTCCGATGGTTGATTAAAACGCTCGGGTGGTGGCTTCCGATGGGTGATTAAGCGCCTCCGATAAAGCCTATAAGGTATTAACCACAGGTCAAGGGCCGAGTTTTATTTAATAAAGGGGAGTTTGGGTTTGTTCTACTCAGATTTTGGAACACGTGTATAGACAGAAGAAGCAAAGGAATGGAAGCTGATGTGTCAAAGCGATCAAGTGAGGAGGAAGCCAAAGAGCCAGCATGTAAGAGGAAATGAATGGACAGGGGCATGGAGCATATAAAAGCAGCAAAAACAGAGAACTGCAGAGTCGTTGGTGGATGGCATAACTTGAGCATGAGATAGTGGAAGCAGCAGAAGAAAAGGGGGCAGCAGAAGCAGTGGAAGCTGAAAAGAGCGCAGCAGCACACCAGTGTATACCAAAGAGGTTGGAGCCTCAGAATTGAAAAGGATTGAAGTCCTTGGGAGTTGGTGCTCCTAAATCCAAGATTGGTGTCTTGGCAAAATAGAGTTGGTGCTCAGGAGGTTGGAGCCTCACCAAAGTCCAAGTTGGAGCTTGGCAACCAATTGTGACATTCTATTTATTGTATTTATTTTACTGCACAGTTATATTAATAAAAGCATTTATTCCTACTGTTCATTTTGTGTTCTGAACATATATGATTTAACTAGTAAAACAATAGTGAGAAAAAGAAATATTGATTCACCCCCTCTCAGTATTTCCAACAATTGGTATCAGAGCAGGCTTCTTCATTCTAGCCTAACAGCTTGAAGAAGGATCAGCAACCATGATGAGAAATCATGAAGCATCAGGAAAACCTCCTCTGTTCGATGGCACTAACTTTGGTTTTTAGAAGAAAAGAATGACTTACTATTTAATGTCCCTTGGACCTGAAGTCTGGCATTTTTGTCAAACTGAATACCAAGCGACTTCCACTCTTCCAATAGACCAAGACGAGAGGAAAGCCTACATTGCAAATGCAAAGGCCATGAACTCCATCACTAGTGGAATCACTGATTCCGAGTTTACAAAAATCATGCAATGTAACTCTGCCAAAGAAATGTGGGAGAAGCTAGTTAGTTTGTACGATGGAGACTCAAAAATCAAAAAGGCAAAGCTTCAAACTCACAGAAGACAATTTGAAAGTTTGAAGATGGAAGAGGAAGAAGATATTGCAGCATACCTCCTCCGAGTAGCTGAAGTGGTAAATTCCCTGAAAGGATTGGACGAAAAGGTTGAAGAAAGTACTATTGTACAAAAGGTATTAAGGTCCCTTCCAGACAGATTTGACTCCAAAATAAGTGCTATAGAAGAATCAAAGGATCTTGACACCCTCAAAATGGATGAACTCCATGGAATTCTCACTGCCTATGAAATGAGGAAAGGTGTACCTAGCTCCAAAGATGCAGCATTCAAGGCCTCAAAGTCAAAGAAAGGGAAAGAAAGGAATCACTGTAGTGATGAGTCAGATGTGGAATCCGAATTGGCTCAATATGTACGAACTGAAGAGAGGATCTAAGCTTAAAGGCAAGTATCCTCTTATCTGTTTTAAATGTGGTAAAATAGGTCATTATGCAGCAAAATGTCCTCATAAACATGACAGTGATGATGAAAGAAATTCTAAAAGAATGACATACAAAAAGAAAGGGTTCAATAAGAAAAACCTTCTCTCCAAGCAAGATGAGTCTGATGAGGATGAGTTTATGGTCATCAAAAAGAAATCAGATGAGGAAAGCGATCATGATGAAATCCAAGAAGCATTATTCATGGCACTCACAGATGATGATGACTCGAAGCAAAAAGGAAATGTGGATGAACTGTTAATAAGTGCCATTGAAGAGAATGAGAAACTACGGAACAAAATTATCTCCCAAAGTGGAAAACGAGGAAATAAGAAGGAGAGAAGATCTCTTGGAAACAAAGCTTAAGGAAAAAGAAGAGACTTGTGAAGAACGTGGGCCGAAGTAGTATCTCTAAGAAAGGAGTTGGAGCAAATTAAAAAGGGTTGTAAAAGCTCTCAAATACTTGATACTATTCTGAAAAATCAAAAACCTCAACATGATAAGTCTGGAATAGGTTTCAAGGGAGAATCCTCAAGCACTAAGAATAATGCAAAAAGTTATGCCGATGCACTTTCCTGCAACCCAAAAGATGAAAAAGTATCTTATCAAAAGTGCATCCCAGATTCCAAGAATCAAGAAAGAGTTATTCCAAAGAAGAATGTGGAGTCGAATCATGGACACTACAGCAAATACAAACCTGTACTTCACCAAGGGCCCATCAAAAATCCAAAGGACGAGGGAGGAGTAATTCTCAGAAAGGAAGGCGAATTAAACCGTGGTTGCTTCAAAACCATATTTCTTGGACACTGTTTTCACTGTAAAAACTTCGGTCACCAAGCTAGACATTGCATGGCTCGCAGAAGTGAAAAGACAACGCAAAAGGACCGAGTAATCAACTCATATGCTCCCAAAAGACAGGGACAAATCAAAACCTTCAATTCATTCGATCCCTTGACTAAATTTGATCTGACTTGCTCTTTTTGCTACAATAATGGACACTATGAACAAAACTGCCCACTCAAAGGAAGAAAGACGAGTAGCAAGATCTCTGCAATGGACAAATGCGGTCTGGTTCTATTTGCGCAAAATAATGGAAACCAGTGGTTTGTGGATAGTGGATGCTCCAGACACATGACAGGAGACAGAAGGAAATTTATCTCACTGAGCAAAAAGGAAGGGAATGTGTCCTTTGGAAGCGGAACTGGCAAAATTGCAGGAAGAGGAACAGTTACTCTGATCAATGGAAAAGGAAAAGCTCAAGATGCTCTGTTGGTTGACGGACTCAAACACAACCTTCTGAGTGTCAGCCAAATTTGTGATCAAGGACACAAGGTTGTCTTCAGCACCAAAGACTGTGAAATAAGGAACTCTGTCTCTGGGAAACTTGTGGCAAAAGGAGTAAGAACACCAGACAATATTTACGTTCTGAACAAGATTCAGGAGAACAAATGCTACTTGAGTCAGGCAGATGAGAGTTGGTTGTGGCACAAGAGACTTGGACATACCAGCTTCGAAAATCTGGTCAATATCAGCAAAATCAAAGTTGTACAAGACATCCCAAGGTTGTCCAAACCAAAGCAAGCAGTGTGTGGTCCATGTCAACATGGAAAACAGACCAGAACCAGCCACAAGACAAAGGAACACTGTACATCAAAGCCCTTGGAGATCATCCATGCTGATGTGTGTGGGCCAACTAGAAATCAAGCACTCCAAGGAGAAAGGTACTTTGTGTTATTTGTTGATGATTATACTAGAATGATGTGGATATATTTCATAAAGTATAAATCTGAAACTTTTTAGTGTTTTAAGAATCTAAAAGCCCTTATAGAAAACAAAAATGATTCAAAAATTAAGTGTCTCAGAACAGACAGAGGAGGAGAATTCACATCAAACGAGTTCAGTGAGTTCTGCAATATTCATGGAATTAAAAGGGAATTCTCGGCTGCCAGAACACCTCAGCAAAATGGGGTAGTTGAAAGACGAAACCGAACTATCCAAGAAATGGCAAGAACCATGCTATTAGCAGCAGACCTACAACCTAAATTCTGGAGGGAAGCAGTAGGGACAGCTGTCTATACATTGAATCGGACTCAATTAAGACCAAATTGTGACAAAACTCCTTATGAGCTATGGAAAGGAAGACCTGCTTCGGTGAAGTACTTCAAAATATTTGGAAGCAAGTGCTTCATAAAAATAAATGATGGTTCACCTGGAAAATTTGATTCTCGGGTTGATGAGGGGATATTTCTTGGATACTCTCCACGGAGCAAGGCTTACAAGTGCTACAATTTTCGACTGAAGAAAATAGTGGAAAGCATCGATGTTAAGGTTGACGAAGATCTTCCAGAAAAGGAAATTGAAGAACAAGAAGATGACTTTCTCATTGAAGAAGAAGAATCTAAAGAAGAAGAGATAGATGATGAAGAAGAAGAAGAGGAAAGAGAACCGTCTCATACTCCTTCAAAGATGAAGTATGTAGAAAGATACCATCCAGAAGAACAGATCATTGGTGATAAAGATGAAGGTGTGCAGACCAGAAGAAGGATAACAACCTCACCCAAGAGAAAAGCCATTGCCCTCCTATCTATGATAGAACTAGAAACATTCACAGAAGCAAGGATCCTCATTGGGTAAAAGCAATGGAAGAAGAAATGTCCCAAATTGAGAAGAACAAGACATGGGAGCTGGTACCTCGTCCGAAGGACAAAAACATAATAGGAACCAAATGGGTGTTCAAAAATAAAATGAATGAGGAAGGACAGGTTATCAGAAACAAGGCAAGACTTGTTTTCAAAGGCTATTTGCAAATTGGAGTTGACTTTGAAGAGACGTTTGCACCAGTGGCCCATATGGAAGCTATCAGGATGTTTTTAGCATTTGCTTGCTCGAAAGGATTCAAAATCTATCAAATGGACGTGAAATCAGCATTTCTAAACGGGGAACTCAAGGAGGAAGTCTACATGGAGCAGCCAGAAGGTTTTGATCTGACAGCAGGAAAGGACCTAGTATGTAAGTTGAAAAAGGCTTTGTATGGGTTGAAACAAGCTCCTAGAGCTTGGTATGCAAGACTGGATAACTATCTCCAACAACAAGGCTTCAAAAAGGGAGTGGCTGGAAGCAATCTATACATAAAGACAGATCAAGGTAAGTTACTAGTTGCTCTTGTTTATGTCGATGATCTGATTTTTGCTAGTAATAATGATGAAATGAGCCATGAATTTTCTCAAAGCATGGCAAAAGAATTTGAGATGTCAATGATAGGTGAACTATCCCACTTCCTTGGACTTCAAGTATCTCAAACCAGAGCAGGATTGTATATATCTCAAGCCAAATATCTAAAAGACATGCTCAAAAAATATGGAATGGAGGACTGTGCACCCATGAGCACCCCCATGACCACAAACTGCAAACTGAGCAAAGATGATGACTCCCCTCTAGTAGATGCAACTCATTACAGGTCAATGATTGGAGCCCTCCTATACTTAACAGCTACACGACCTGACATAATGCAAGCAGTAGGAATGGTGGGAAGATTTCAATCGGCTCCCAAACAATCTCATTTATTAGCTGTAAAAAGAATTCTCAGATATTTGAAGGGAACTTCTTATTTTGGTCTCTGGTACCCAAAGAGTTCAACATTGACTGTAACTGCATACACTGATGTAGATTGCGCTGGAAATATAGATGATCGAAAAAGTACTAGTGGAAATGCATTCTTCCTAGGAGACTGTTTGGTATCCTGGCTCAGCAAAAAACAGTCATCCATATCATTATCCACAACCGAAGCCGAGTATATTGCTGCAGCAGACTGTTGTACTCAGATACTATGGATGAAGGAAGCGTTAAAGGATGTAAACATATGTACAGATCAACCAATTACTGTTTATTGTGACAACACTAGTGCTATCAGTCTCAGTAAAAATCCAGTGATGCACTCAAGAACCAAACATATACCAATCAAGTATCATTTCCTCCGTGAGCAAGTAGCTGAACAAAACATCGCTCTGGAATATATAAGTATTAAGGAGCAGATAGCTGATATTTTCACTAAACCTCTTCCTCGGAAAGCATTCGAACACCTGTGACAAAAGATGGGGGTTATTCCTTTATCATCACTCAAGTCTATTCATAAAGATGCAGCAGGACAGGGGGAGTTCGTATGCATTCCTTTGCCATTGATGTCAAAGGGGGAGAGAGAAGAAGAATATTGCCATCAATAACAAAGGGGGAGATTGTTGGACACAGATTGTCATTGATGTCAATATGGCAATATTCAAGAGGAGGAGACAGAGCATATCGGAGCCAAGAGGAGCTAATGGAGCCAAGAGGAGCAGACCAAGCCAGAGGAGCCACATTGGAGCAAAGAGGAGCTATAGGAGGAGCCACATATATATATGCCATATATATGCCAAGAGGAGCCATATTGGAGCAAAGAGGAGCTATAGGAGGAGCCACATATATATGCCATATATATGCCAAGAGGAGCAGAACTCATATAGATATGTTATCGGGCTTGTAAAACCCATGTATGCATGCTTTAACATTATCGGCGGTTAAAAATCTTATATATATGCATTCACAACTATCGGCGGGCACATATTACAAACACACTATCGGCGGAGAAGTTTATATATAAAGGCATATATATATATATATATATATATATATATATATATATATATATATATCAGCTACATCGTTAATCGGCGGTTCAGCTATGTGCCACCACTGAAACCTCCGATTGCGGTAATAATGCGGACCCGATGCAGAATTATGTTATGGTTGAATGCTATATCGCATCCGCCCATCGCAACAACACACAAAGGCATGACACTCTCCCGATCGCCGATTGCGATAAGGCTGCGGACCCGACGGGAATATAGACTGTGGCTTAATATCATATCGCATCCGCAGTGATCGCAAGTCATAAGGGATGGCGCTATAATCTGCCGATTGTGATAGAGGCATGGACCCGATGGACTTATTAAAAACAGTCTATAACATATCGCATCCAGAATGTCGAAACTGTTCAAGGTGCAAGCTCCGAAATCCGGAGCCGAAACTATTATCAAGTGAAGTGTAAAACCATATCGGGTCTGCAGAACTCTTGTATCGCATCGGAGCAGCGGAGGTAGCGATCGCCGAAATCATGTTAGAGAGCAGCCTAAAGGGAGATCGGGTCCGCTAAACCTTCGCGTTACAAATCCGCCGAAGCGAACCTGCCGATATACATCAGACCCGAAACCAGTATAGAAGGGAGTCTAAAAGAGCATCGGGTCCGCTCCTCATCGGAGGTCAGGCCTTAAGAGTTTTGTTATGGTTGCGAAATCCGGACCCGCCGAAATTGTAAAGGCGGGTGCATAATAATTGAAGTCCGGCATTTGAATTAGAGCGGGGGTTTATAATGTTTTTCCGTGTATTATATGATACATGGCCGCGGGGTTAAGATATATATTAAAGCCTGTGTGATGGTTGATTAATGGCTCGGGTGGTGGCTTCCGATGGTTGATTATTGATAGAAAGCGTCGAATAAAAGGTGGCTTCCGATGGTCGATTAAAGCGCTCGGTGATGGTTGATTAAAGGCTCAGTTGGTGGCTTCCGATGGTTGATTAAAACGCTCGGGTGGTGGCTTCCGATGGTTGATTAAAATGCTCGGGTGGTGGCTTCCGATGGGTGATTAAACACCTCCGATAAAGCCTGTAAGGTATTAACCACAGGTCAAGGGCCGAGTTTTATTTAAGAAAGGGGAGTTTGGGTTTGTTCTACTCAGATTTTGGAACACGTGTATAGACAGAAGAAGCAAAGGAATGGAAGCCGAAGTGTCAAAGCGATCAAGTGAGGAGGAAGCCAAAGAGCCAGCATGTAAGAGGAAACGAATGGACAGAGGCATGGAGCATATAAAAGCAGCAAAAACAGAGAACTGCAGAGTCGTTGGTGGATGGCATAACTTGAGCATGAGATAGTGGAAGCAGCAGAAGCAGTGGAAGCTGAAAAGAGCGCAGCAGCACACCAGTGTATACCAAAGAGGTTGGAGCCTCAGAATTGAAAAGGATTGAAGTCCTTGGGAGTTGGTGCTCCTAAATCCAAGATTGGTGTCTTGGCAAAATAGAGTTGGTGCTCAGGAGGTTGGAGCCTCACCAAAGTCCAAGTTGGAGCTTGGCAACCAATTGTGACATTCTATTTATTGTATTTATTTTACTGCACAGTTATATTAATAAAAGCATTTATTCCTGCTGTTCATTTTGTGTTCTGAACATATATGATTTAAACTAGTAAAACAATAGTGAGAAAAAGAAATATTGATTCACCCCCCTCTCAGTACTACATGAAGTTCTAACCAAAGACATCAAGAATCCAGGAGAGGCTAAATTTGCCAAATGGCAAGCACTCTTTGCTAACTTCGACTTTCAAGTCGAACACATAAAGGGCGAAAAGAATTGTCTTCCAGACTTTCTCAGCAGAGAGTACATCCAGTCTCAAGACCATATAATGGTCATAGTGACAGAGTGGGACCAAGCCCAAAAGCAAGAGATAAAGACTCCACTTCCAAACAAATGAAAGTAATATTGGATGGGGAGGCATCTTAAAACAAAAGATTGGTGACTCTGAACAAATTGTTCAGTATGCATCTGGAACTTGGAATCCAACGGAGCATAATTACTCCACTATAGAGAAAGAAGTCAAGGTTGTGTGGAACTGCATCAGCAAGTTTGATGTCTACTTGATAAATAGATAGTTCTTACTAAGCACTGATGCCTCAGCACTACATGAAGTTCTAACCAAAGACATCAAGAATCCAGGAGAGGCTAAATTTTCCAGATGGCAAGCACTCTTTGCTAACTTCGTCTTTCAAGTCGAACACATAAAGGGCGAAAAGAATTGTCTTCCAGACTTTCTCAACAGGTCTCAAGACCATATAATGGTCATAGTAACAGAGTGGGACCAAGCCCAAAAGCAAGAGATAAAGACTCCACTTCCAAGCACCTCCTTGGCACCTTATATAAGGTTGTAACTATGTATTTCCTTAGAGGGCTCTCAATTTTTAATATAAAGTTATCACTGTAATACTATATTTTTTATTGTGTCCATTATGATTTATTTATTTACAGTCATTTAGAGAAAGACAATAATACGCAAGAGAGAGAGAGAGAGAGAGAGAGAGATTATAAGACTTGGTGTTTTAACGAATCCTTTGTTGCCTAATGAGGTGGTGAGTACAATTAAAGACTTTATAGCTCATTGTTCACTAATTGTTGAACTAAATGAATCCTATTTTCTAAGTTAGTTTCATAATAAACAATATCTATGTATGATAATATATTTGCCTATGTGGCTTTTTGAGACATGGAAGCAAAAATGCATTGTTTAAAGGATTGTGGATGAAATCGTATCTATTAAAATTGCACAAATAAAATTAAGCCTTTATGGTAAATAAGCGTCTCCATGTAAAATGGTGCAAGATATTAAAGCTCAACTAATGTAAACTAACAAACACAAGCATCTTACATTGCCTAAAGATATTTAGTGACATCTCCCTGCTTAAGACATCAAAAAAATGAAGGGAAGTATTTATTTGTAATGAAGTCCCATAACATTAGACATGTCATAGCTTTCAATTACAATCATCACATGGATACCAATCATTTTGGTACATGGTTGAGTCCATATGGAGGGCATTGGTATCATAATGTGATGCCATTAGGGCACTATAAAGAGAGAAATTCACGATAATAGTCAATAAATTAGTTTGTGCATGTGCATGTAAAGTTAGTTGTTTGTAGAAATTATTTCCTAATTTCACCTTGGGCAAATGATAAATTTGATTAAATTGTCATTGTGATTCTATGTAAGTACACCATGTTCAAATTAAAAAATCAATTTACCCAAATTGTTGTTTTCATTATTTAAACCAACGTTGAAGAACATACAAAACCCACTCAATCACTTGTTTCAACACTTACACCACATAATCATTTGGAGTTGACAACATTGGTCAAATACTCTATTATTATAGTTACATGCATGTTCATATGTAGCTCTCAAAATAATCCACATTTTGGAAATATTAAAAAAGAAATGAAGAATGTAGGGATTGTAAATCTGATTGAAACAATGAAGTAGAAAGCTATAAAGAATATTATTTAAAAAAAGAATGTAATTAAAAGTCATAAAATGTAGGAAAAGTGTAGTGTTAGCTATAAGCTTCAATTGACAACATATTTTATGTAATAGAAAGGAGAACTTCTCTTGGCTATTAAAGGTAAGGACAATATTTCTCTAAATTATTTTTCAAATTGCCTTTGGCATTCATAAGAGAAACCTTGTGCCATTGTTCTTTGACAATGTTGTTGTAGTGTAACCTATTGAAATGTGAAATGACCATGTTTACAATTGAAGCAACAATGTAACTAACTATTAATCATTGAACAATAATATCTTAATTTAACTATACCCATTGGTAAATTAACTTGATTTCATTAATATATAATATCTCTCTTTAACTTATCAATCCCTTTGCATTCATGATACCACAAATAGGAATAAACCTAAAGAACTTAGGGGCGCATATGCATCTAGAACAATGTAGTAGAATGTCTAAAGCTTATCAATTCCTTTGCATTCATGATACCACCAATGGGATTAAGCCCAATGCACTTAGGGGAGCATATGCACTCAAAACGATGTAGAATGTCTCAAGCACGACGACTTCATTAGCATCCAAATCTTTCAAATTCTTATCCATTTCATTTCAATGGATTGGAGATTTGTGTTCGTATAGGTTTCACAATTACATATAATACCAATTTCTTAATTATTATTTTACAATGTTCAAAAGAAACTTCTTTTCTTTATGAATTACGCATTTATAAATTAAGAAATCCACCTTTCATCCATGTATTTGCCGCCTCCCATAAGTGTTTCTATCATGAAAAGAATATGCTTATAAATCAAGGACCTATACATTCAAATGATGTTTTCCCTAATAGAGCCCATGTTTTAGTGATGAACAAGTGGTGTATTAAGATATCCACCAAGCTTTAAACCCCTTGGATGTGGTTAAGATACCTACTAAGCTTTGAATCCCTTAGATGACATTTGTCGTATCCAACATATCCAAGTAAAATGTAACATTTTTATTTTATTTATTTATTTTTCTTTCTTCTTTCTTCTCTTTTTCCTTTTTTTTTCGAACTAGGTTGAGCCTAGGATGGGCCCAACCCCAATGTCGGATGGAAAAACAATCTGCCCACTAGTAGGATGCTATCACCATGATTGTGTGAAGCTTGATCGAGCTTGAACACTCCTTGGGGTAGTTTAAATCCCCCAAAAGTGGCTCCCATCCTCAACCCTCCCCATCAAATTTGAACCTCTAGAATATAATGCCTTGAACACCCCTTGGGATAGTTTAAATCCCCTAAAAGTGGCTCCCATACTCAACCCCTCCCCATCAAATTTGAACCTCTAGAATATAATGCCTGATGCTTTATAAATTTTAAGGAACCTCCTTAAAAAAATATTCAAAAATTAATAACAAATATCTACACAACAGACAAATATGTATCCTTTTATATCTATCCATATTCTCCCCCTAATGAATATTCTCATTGGAGACCAGAATTTTCATTTTTCCATTTTCAAAGTCATTTACTCTCACGACAATAACATTTTCAACGAATCTTAATCACCAACACAATTTTCCAAATGAATATGTTAACATTAATATTCATTTTGAACCAAGAAGGAACAAAACATATGTGGAGACTAACTTCATGATTTTTAATATTTTTTTGAATGAAATTAAATAGTTGATTGTGTAACTAATATTCGATTTTCTTTTGTACTCCCTTCTCGACAAGAATCCACTGTCAATAGACACGGGGATTAATCTTAAGGGGAGCTGTGAGAGGGTGTAAATGTATAATTGTGTTTTACACTTCCACCAAGTGAAGTTACTTCAGCAACACGATAAGTCGTGTTCAATGAAAACAATCAAACTCTGAATAAAGTCCAATTTGTGAACTTTGTCTATAAGTGAAAATATGGTTATCCTCGTATATAAAATGACTTTCAAACATTTGGTACTCATAAATACTAATAACATAGAAAGTAATTTGCCGTATAAAAATGCTGCGATATCTTGCTTGTCCTGGACATGATGTTCCTAATGGGCCAAGTGTCATAAGCACTGAGGGTTTTATACCGTACTTGATAAGGTAATACGATATTTTGCAGTCATTAACAAGAATGAGACAATAAGCTCTAAATAAAAAATGGCCTCTTTAAAATTCCTGAAAACTGGAAATTATAGTAACAAGATGCAGCCACAAAATGACAAGCTAAAATCACGAAGCAACCCAAAACTGAAGATATTGCTACTTAAATGAATGCTGGCATATATAAAAATTTCGTTTCAATAAACATAGTATGATTGTCCAGCCAGTCTTGTAGAGGAAATTACCTAACTGCACCTCATAAGTCAGAGATGTCACTTAACGTCTGACATCTACCCAGTGAACATTCCTTTCACGGAACCAATAATGTCTCCTCTTCTCAATTTAATTACAACTCTCGTTCATCATTTTATACCTTTTAAGGGCCAGATCCGATAGACATGTTTTCAAGTCAACAGCATTAAGATTAAAATGACAACAGAAAATATGCACACGATAAAGTGGGTAAAGTGTAAAATGTCAGAAAACCAATGTAACGATGACACGTCAAGTGGTAAGAAAAAAGGAATTTCAAATTAAAATTGGATTCTACGGGGAATATAAATCCAGCACCATGCTGGCCGAAAAGAAATTGGATGAATAAAAGCTAGTAGAAGGTCAGAAACTATCAAGTTATAAATTCACATAAACAGCTAGAAATACATGGAATTAAAAAATATTATTAATAAATGATTCAACTGATTACTAAGCATTAATGATAATCGCTTTGTACTGCAACTAGAACAACACATGTTCCTACCATGGATATCATACCAACTTATGATATAATCTCAGGTGCTTCTCTTTCAATACTGCCTTTTGGCATGGCGGCATCAATGGTTTTTGAATAACAGGATGTATTCAGATAGATGACTTGCATATAGGGCAGGTCGCTTGTCTTGACAGCCAGGGATCAATGCACTGCAATAAACAGTGCCAACATGCAAATCAGCATACATTCGAGGACCCTACAACTAAATACCATATAAACATATCCCAAAATATTAAGCTCACAAAGTAGTCCTGTAAAAAAGTTCCGATCAAAATGAATAATTTGAAAAACAGTAGACTTTTATTGGAAAACCAGACATAATCTGTACTTAGGCACAATCTATAGAAGCAGAATCTTACATCTTTATGAAATTTATGCATACATAACAGGTGTCGAATGGTTTCACCACCTCTTGGCATCTCTAAGCAAATAGAACAGGTTTCATCCAAAACATCACTCTAGCATACAGAAATACCTTGTCAGCTAGAACACAACAAATATTGTGTTTAAGAAAAAAATATTTAAAAGAACAGCAATATGTACCCTTTTCAAATGGATATTTTTAATTTTACCTGGACAGTTGAAAGAGGCAGGCGGTCTATATGCCTTTGTGATGCACCACGACGACTGTCATTACCATCGTCAAGTGCCAATAACATCTCATAATCATTCCTGCTCAAAACATTAAGATATATAAGTCTTATAACCTGAAAGCCAAGCATAAAATCAACATACTCACAAATCACAAGTGTTGACCACATATACTCTTCTTCATATTTCATGAACCTTGTGTTATCCCAAAAAACATGCATGCTCATGCCAGGTAAATCCATATATTTTTAGATGCCATCTAGGACAAGATCCTTGGGTATCAAGGTACAAAAGGATAGGTGAACATGCAGCATGCATTCTTTTACTCTTTTGCAATAACCCTGTTTTTGTATTTTGGAAATTTGGCCTTTTTATGCTAGTATTATATCAATTATGCTTTGCAATAGTATCCATCAGGCTGTGGCTTAACGGCTGAGGTGGGGCACTGCCATGCAAGCAGCACAGTATCAAACCCTGCCAGGTGTAAAGAGTCTAGACTTTGTGTGTGGGTGTCTAAAGTTAAGGCATTAGACCTCCTGGTGGTGATTTACCTCCATCGTCGAATGGACTTTACATATGTTTGGCAAACCAAATTGGTCCAACTAAGAGTTAATAGGATACTTTATCCTAATAATTGGCAATTTAAGTACAAGGGCTCCACTGAAATAAAATGGATATTTAGAAATGGCTATTATCCTGAAAACAAGCTTTGCTATGAAATACAGATGGACTAAAGTGCCTAGTGCCTTGGGAATTTCAAAACGATGAGGGTCAATCACATTGTAAGTGGAAGTGTATACCTTGCTTAAAAGCTTTGCTATCCATGCACATTCCACTTGCTAAATTTGAATGAAACTTGGATGTTTTTGTTATCCACACATATTTCACTCACTAGTTTGGAGGAGGCTTGCAAACTCATTAATCCATCCACAGTCCAATTAATTTCACAGGAGTACTTTTAGGATAAGTTTTTTCTAAGGGTAGCCACTAGCTTTGCCTCTATGAGAATCATATCAAAGGAGGGGATGGAAGAGGGGAAAAGCTCATGACTATGAAAACCATTTTTGTGAAGGCCAACAACATGACAGAGTTGACCATATCGAAGGAGGGGGATGGAAGAGGGGAAAAGCTCATGACTATGAAAACCATTTTTGTGAAGGCCAACAACATGACAGAGTTGACCATATCGAAGGAGGGGGATGGAAGAGGGGAAAAGCTCATGAGGGGAAAAGCTCACGACTATGAAAACCATTTTTGTGAAGGCCAACAACATGACAGAGTTGACCATATCGAAGGAGGGGGATGGAAGAGGGGAAAAGCTCATGACTATGAAAACCACTTTTGTGAAAGCCAACAACATGACAGAGTTGACCATATCGAAGGAGGGGGATGGAAGAGGGGAAAAGCTCATGACTATGAAAACCACTTTTGTGAAGGCCAACAACATGACAGAGTTGACCTATTCATTAGCAGAAATAGTAGTACATAATGGTGGCAGCCCACAACCACCTCAACCTTCGTGTGGGACATTGCAGAAGGGTAGTGATGGAAAGAACTCAAAGACTCTGCCTACACCTGCACTCAAAAGAAGCAGCAACCAGATTAGCTGGCAGAAGAAGAAGAACCATGGGTATTGTAACGAACAAAGTTCGTATATGCAGCAATAATCTTCACATCCATTGTAGGATAAGTAATTCTATATTGAATATTGTATAAAAGAATTGATGAGACGATGTGAATGTTGAGACCTGCTTATATACCTAGGCACATGCCTCTTCAATGAATGGTCATGTCTTTGAGACATGCCTTTTCATTACTAATGACTATTTAGTTAACCTTATTATAATTATTATTGTTTACATTAATTTATTATTTTTATATGAATTATATTCATAACATTTCTTTCATCTTCAAAAAGCTTTGTCCTCAAAGCTTACTGATTAAAGGACTTCATCTTTTTTCCTGTTTCGAATATCTTCTCGTCTCAGTGCTTTCATCTTCGTTAATACAAGACGATATGATCATTTAAGTGATAAACAAAATTGTCGGACTGAGAATGGATCTGACCATCCTAGATTAATATTTTGTGGAATCTTCCGATCATTGGAAATTTGTAATAAATTGTTATCATAGGAGTGGATTCTACAACTTCAATACTCCTTGGAACATAAATCTGATGCTTCCGTTTTGAATGGTTCAAATGTGTTGACTGACTTAATTGTCGGCTCTTGTGATTTGGATGTCGATAAGGAGTTCTTCTGGTTGGACTTTCCCTTATTTTGTGTGGCAGTTTCTTGATTTACTTCAGGTACTATTGTTGTTGAGTTGGCTACTGAATCATCACTTGGAATTTCCATTGTTTGAATTGCAACATCTGAATATGTTTTAACTTCTATTGGTCTCTCATCTTCTTCAATTGTGATATTGACTGGATTGATATTTGTTCTTTTATCTTCAACTTGGATTGTTATGACTGAAGACTTCAATACTTCTTGAGTAAGTCATTCTAACTTGTCATTCAATGACTTCTTGTCACCTTTAAGATTATTTATTTGCGTAAGGAGGTTTTGTTTATGATTCCTTAGATGTAAAAGCTTTTGAATTGATGACTTTATTCTTCATATCCTCCTCATCTTTTAAACTTTGAATTTGTTCTAATAATGCTTGTGGAACAAACAAAGTTCGTTTTTCAAGTTAAATACTCCAAAAGACTTGGAATATGTACATCTTCATTGAGGATACAAGAATATATATTAAAATGTATGAACAAGAATGATGTTACAAATGAGAGTGAGGGACCTGCTCATATACTAGGCAGGTGTCTCTTCATGGAAAGTCATGTCCCATTTAGACATGCCTCTTCAACATTAATTACTAATTAACTAATCATTATTACAATTATCATCATTATTTATATTTAATATATTTTATTCATAACATTGTCTTCCTCTTCAAAAAGCTTTGTCCTCAAAGCTAGCTGATGAAAAGGCTTGATCTCTTTTTCCGTTTTGAATGTCTTCTCATCTCAGAACTGTCATCTTCGTTGATACAAGTTGATACGATCTTTGGAGTGATATATAAAATTGTCGCATAGAGAAAGGATCTAACCATCCTAAATTAATCTTGTGTGGAATCTTACAATTACTAGAAAATTGTGATGAATCGTTATCACTACACTGAATTGTGCGCACCTCGGTATCCTTTTGAACATAAGTTTGTTGTTTTTGTTTTGAGAGATACAAATATGCAGCTGATTGGAATGTCTGCTTTTGTGATTCTAATGGAAATAAAGAGTTTGACTTTCCCTTATCATGTGTGTGGCAATATTGAGACTTACTTCTGGTTCTAATGTCATCGAGTTGGTTATAAAATCCTCCCCTGGGTTTTTCATCATTTGAACTACAACTTTTGAGTACGTCCTTACTTAAGTTGGGTTTGAATTTGTTTGAATTATGATATTAATGGGATTTGTGTTTGTTTCATTTTCTTCAACTTGGACTATTACATCTAAATACTTTGATACTTCTTTCGTGAGTAATTCTTCTAACTTGTTTTTTAATGATTGCTTATCATCCTTAAGTTTCTTAATTTGAGTGAGTAAACTTTGATTATGGTTTCTCAGATGTAAGAGTTCTTTGATTTTTGATTTATCAACCTTATTTTCAATGTCTTGACTTTTAAGCTTCTCATCTTCTAGATCTCTAATTTGTTCCAATAACCTTTGGTTCAAGTCTTTTAAGCGCAAATTTTATTCTTCCTTCTTTGATAGAATCTCGTTGAATTTCTTCTCAACACATCCCTTTCCTTCTAAAATTTTCTTTCATTCCTTGGACTTCTTGACCTTCACAAGTAATTTTTGGCTATAGTCCTTTAGAAGCAAAATTTCCTCGTCTTCTCCTGATAATTTTTGCTCCACTTATGCAAGTTTTTCCTCTTGTTCTATTATTTGCAACAGTACATCATCTTGACATTCTTCCACATCAAATAATTTTCCACATGTTGGACAACATAATTCACAATTTTTATGAATCCAAGGATATTTAATATTTGTTATACAAAACGAACATTTAGTCTAAATTAATGATTGTTGTGCAGAACTCATCTTGACTTCTTTCATCATTTTCGAATTGGACTCCATTTGTTCATCGAATATTAATTATTTGGTGTTCGTCAAAAAACTTAGGGTTTGTAAATAACCCCCTTTTCTTCTTATATAATTATCTGTTTTTTTAACTAAATTTTTTTATCTTTACTGTCTTTTTAGCTAAATTTGTTTATCTTTACTGGTTTTTCATTATTTTTTAATGATTTTTTTTAATAGTTTTATTTATAGTTTTTTATTCCAATTTTTTTAATCTTTTTTTTCCCTTATATATATATATATATATATATATATATATTTTACTTTTTCTATAAAAAAAATTAAATGGCCAAAGGCTTGGCGATAAATGGAGAATCTCCCACTATATAGTGAAACGCTTCGATTACGACGACAATCAAGTTGACGATGAGTTGATGGCCAAAGGCTGAGATCAGCCAACGTGGCTCTGATACCAAATGGAACGAACAAAGTTTGTTCTTCAAGTTAAATACTCCATAAGACTTGGAATATGTAGATCTCCATTGAGGATACAAGAATATATATTAAAATGTATGAATAAGAATGATGTTACAAACAAGAGTGAGAGGCTTGCTTGTATACTAGGCAGGTGCCTTTCATGGAAAGTCGTGTCCCATTTAGACATGCCTCTTCAACACTAATTACTAATTAATTAATCATTATTACAATTATCATCAATATTTATATTTAATATATTTTATTCATAACAGCTTGATTAAGGTTCTTTAAACATAAATTTTCTTCATCTTGTTCTGATAAGCGCTTCTTGAGTTCCTTATTTGTGACCTTAGCTTTCTTGACTTGTTCGAGTAGTTTTTCATTGTGATCTCTGAGGTGCGAAATTTCTTTGTATTTATTGGAAATGACTTCTTCAAGCTCTTTCTCCTTCTTTGCTATAGTTTTTTATTATTTTGAAACATCAATTTTGAAATATCCTTAAAGTCTTCTGATGAAGGCATTGTTGATTCTGACTTTATTGTCACGTCCTGAAAGGTGATCTTCTTCTTGTAAGGAAACATCAAAATCTTTTTTCTAAGTTTAACATGAGTATACCCAATTCTTTTATCCAAGGTTGACCAAATATCATGTCAATCTTCGGGTTAAACATAGTTACGACATGGAACTGAAAGATGCATTCATAGTGATCAATTATTACTTGTAAATCATTAATTTCATACTCTTTTTCGCCAAAAATATTTCTTTCTCCTATGCTTGACTTTGGAATTAATAGTCGACTCGCCAAATTAACAATGATGTAATTTTTCTCATCACTTGTGTTGATAATGATATTAATCTCCTTCCCTTGGGTATTCCCTTTTGATATAATTAATTTACAATCTGCAATTGAAAGACCTTTATAGGAAAATTTTAATTCCTTTGTTTCCGAATTAGACTCCATTTTATTGTTTTTTTCCAATAACTATTTTTACATCAATTAAAAATATTCCTCCTTTGTACTTTTAAAAAACACCTTTTTACAACTTTAAGTGTATATGATGAAAACTTGACTAAACTCGAGGGGGTGACACCATATATAAGTGAAAACCCATAAAGAGAGAAAACCATGATTTTGTTATTGTTGTGATGCAAAGGCAAGATCCTACCCCCTTGTTACATCTGATTTTCTGTAGGCTCCAACCTACAAGAGGCTATTACCTCAATTTTTTTGCAAGCTACAACATGCACGGAAGCTCCAACTCCCATATGTTTTCTACAAGCTACAATCCATAGGAGGCTCCTACCTCAACCAACTCCAACTGAATATTTATCAATCCACAACCTGAATGGAGACTACATCCCCAGATACAAACAAGAAACAACAATGTGTTGGTTTACCTAGTCATAAATTATGCATATCTCCATCCTCATTTCTGCCTCTTCATCCCTTGGATATCTATTGGATAGACATAGACACATTGCAAAGCATTGTAAGAATTTTGTTGGGAGAACACTTTATAAGGCATCGTCCCTTGGATATCTATTGGATAGACATAGACACATTGCAAAGCATTGTAAGAATTTTGTTGGGAGAACACTTTGTAAGGCATCGCATTCTTGGCTTTATAAGGTTGCTGAAAGTAAGTTGGAATATAAGAGGCATAATACTAATAATAATATGTCTACATATTAATTCAATGTTTGCAATGAAAGATGGAATATAATAATGCATTATAATAATAGTCGTGCAATATTATCACCGCATATGTCGGCAATAACATGTTAACCCTGCTCCAAGAATGAATTTGTATTAATGCTACTCCATCACTCCATGTATTGTAATGTATCAATCAACAACCCCAAAAAATAAGCAACCAATACCAATATGACCCATGTCTATTATCAACCATATATCAACACTTTGCACCAAGGTATTCACCAAAGCTATTGACCGTGATAACCAAGATAATATTCACTATTTACCAACATATTCACCAAGATAATATTCACTATTTACCAACATATTCATAGAGATAATATTCACCAAAGCTTTGCACCAAGATAATATTCACCAACGCTATTCACCAAGATAATATTCACTTGCAATTGCGTGATCATGCTTGACTAATTCCAATAATGATTTACTTGTCAAATAAATTCTCATGCACCATGATAAAAAGAAACACCAAATATATCCACATGTGAATTCCACTCATCATTAAATCTGCCCATGGTTTATATAAACAACTCATGGTTTTTCTTGATAACCATTTTTCTTGCAAACCAAACCCATTACCAAAGGGTTTAGAAAACTATGTGCTCCTCCTCCAAACCATTCACGGCATATCCTTGTTCTAATATTAACACTCTCCAAACAATAAAGGAAGGCTCTTGAATCGATATATTCCAATATTAACACTCTCCAAACAATAAAGGAAGGCTCTTGAATCGATATATAAACATTATTCGAACGATAAAGGCTCTCCAATATATATATAATGCTCCTCTCCAAATTGTAGCTCTCAAATTATGTGCCAACCCATATGCTATTCTCAAATACTATAATAATAACATTGCCATATAATATCAACATTAAATAAACCTACTCCAATTATCAACGCTGCTACAATTATGATAAATTATGTGCCAACCCATATGTTGCTCTCAAATAATATATTAATAACGCTTTTCGTTTAAACCATGCTCCAACGCAATTCAGCCCATGAGTAATACCAAATGAGGTTGGAAATGAAAAGTTGTTCCAAATAAGTTTCAAATCATTTGCAAGCATAAACTACTATCGCCACACCATAAGAACGTTGCTCCAAATAGTCCATTTCAAGAAACATTGATATATTTTGACATTAATGTTGTCAACCAAAAAATATCAGTTTATACTCAGATTAACATTGTGCCAACCGACAAAATACATATATTGCAAACTCTATGCTATGTATTAACGTTTCAACATAAACCAACTCTGCGCAATACATAAACTAAACTCCGCAAAGTCTATAAATGGTGGTATGGTCAGTTTTCTCTCCTCCAACACAATCATAAAACACACACACACACACACACACACATATATATATGTCCCATTGAATATAACATAATGGAATATGATATAACGATCTCGTTGAACACAGCATTAATAACCAACCGAGAGTGGTATACCAACAGCAAGCAATGTACCGACAAACCCAAGAGATAATATGTTTGCAAAAAATATGTGTCACCATAAACCAACTCATAATTTGTGCGAGGTGATAACATAATTGCATACCGATTCTGTAATATGTGCCACCACAAGTGAAGGTCGCCATACACTGCACCAATAAACATTCACTACATAAAAAAATATATTGTTACTCCATATATAAAAGAACAGTTCTCCACATATTTTTTGTTAGTTGAAGTTTTTTAATGTGGCATTGTATTAAATAGCGATGTATAGTAATGGTGAATATATTGGTGCACTGCAATCTTTAATGCCATGTGTGAGCATTATCCCCGTCATCCAACAGTTGGGATGCAAAGACACTTGACTAGAATCAACTTTATATCCATTTGTCTATGCTCAAACCCAAGAAATGCATTGAAACCACCTCTTTGAACCACGTCTTTTGCACATATAATCCTTGGAGAGATTAATCCTCAGAAATCCGATGTTGAGATTGTTGACAAGTTGTAGAGAAGTAACATAGGGATTCACGATGGCACACTGAGATCCAACAGAGAGATCTGGGAATTCTTCGAGAATCGCTCACTAGCAGCAAAAGTGAAGCTCTCAATCAGAAATTTTCTACAAGAAAAACGTGCTATAGTGACACAAAAATAAACGCTGAAGGTTACTAGAAGTTGGTTCCTCCACATTGAACGTTATATTTTGGCTTCTTTCATTGTTTGTAATGCTTTCAAGTTGGTTGTTATTTCAAGAAGATTTGTTTATGCCGCTTGGCTCATCTAAAATTTGGCCCCTTCCTTCAAACGTTGATGAGATCCACTGGTGATCGTCGACTCCATTGGCTAAAAAAAAAGCATTCAGAAATGAATGCGTTCTTTAGCTATTAGGGTTCCAAACCAACGATGATCAACTTTGAAGCTCTCCATAGCTTGAAGAATGAAAAAAAAATGTAGGCTATAAAAAAAATAGGACATCACTTCAACTTTTGTAGCTTTCCACTGCAGGCAACCTTTAAGAAGATAAACTTTGCATCGAATTTTATGTGCTCATATTAGGACATAAAACCCTAAAAATGGCTTGCTCCAATTATAAAACTTAAGTAATTTAATATTGCTCCCAGATAATAATACTGCTCCATGAATTTTAGCGCTATTCCAATTAATGTAAATGCAGTGAATAATTTGGAAGCCCTTCAATGTTAATTATATCAAATGTTGGCAATGAAGAAAGCTTCCATAATGAGCGCAACACCAATAGATACTAACGCCAACCATAGTTTGTATTGCTACTAGATGATAACGTTGTCATTGTAACATATTGTGGAATGTGTAAGGAGGAAATCCATGTGTGTCGTGCAACGTCTTATTGTAATAACTCTGACATTGTTATGGCACTTTAACCAGCAGGTTATGTAACGCATTTCATGTCTATGTCGCCTCAGATCTAGAGGTAACACATATGTAGATGATTTGGCATAACACACTTTATTGTTGTAAAATTAATAACGTATAACGCGCCTCGAATCTGCTTTATCTGCAACATATCCCAATCCATTGCATAATCTAGCACCTAGAATATCATCAACGCATCCATAATATCCGCCCTTCATAGCTTGAAGAATGCTACTCAATTCTTTCCAACGATCCAATGTAATAACACTGCCACCCTGTTGTGGATGCCAACCTGAGAATGTCATATTATGAGAATATGTGACTAACAAAAAAATTTCATCCGTTGAGAATAATGCCAGGCATATCATTGGGCAATAATGCATTGGCTCTGTAATTGGCATTGGTTATGTAACTGTTCTGAATACAACTCTGAAATATCAGAGAAACATGCTTCCATAATTATGCCAACATTCTCTCTACTAGACAATGTAACATACTTTGACGGATAGCATTTCTATATCCATTACTCCACTACTATGCTAACCTCAGCCAATTTAGCATACATAACTTACAGCTCGACTTCCTTTGCTAGAGCTGATACAGATGTATGTGATGCTTTCTCATCAGATTCTTTGACAAGGGTTACTAGTACATTCAGTTGATCACTTAGGTTGCATAAATCCCTTTTGTTTCTTGCAACTTCCTTTTTATATTATTGGCTTGAGATTCTAGCAATTGTTAAAGCTTTGTGGTTCTAGTTCTTGCAGATTTTGCAGTAGCCTCTTTGCATAAAAAAATTCTCTTGTTATCTTCTAGCTTTCTTTCGATTGCTTCAAGTATCACTTACTACTTTAGGTTCTCAAAGAAGTGACACATTCCCTTTTGTAACTTGCTTCTTTCCAATACAAAGATGAATTTTTGGATCGAAGACAATCAACCCCTAATCCAATATCCAGTTGGTGTAGTCCAAGCCTCGTAGAACTCCTCACTCTCTAATCAAAAGTTGAACCATTCATCGCTCTACAGCCTTTCGAAACTTCTTTCTGAATGAGTAGGGCGATGATATTCAAATAACCCCCCTCCCCCCACTTTTTTTAAATGCATTGCATTTGAAGAGGATTTTAATTATTTGAAACTAGATATTGCTTCCTCAAGCACAACACCTCCCTCTTTCATCTGTTGCAGCAAACACCTTGTTTGACATAGTTATTTCCAAAGGAGTATGATGATTTCTTTTCCAATTAGGAGAGGTGTTCCTTTAGCTTCACCATGTTTTACAGACACATTATGAGTACAAGCCTCTTTTGCCTTACAAAAATCTTCAACATTATTAAATTTGTGATGAAGCTACTATACACAACTTTCAAATCCTCTAATTATATTGGCCCAACATACTGTAAAAACATCTTTCTCTAAATCCTTTTTGAGATATCTCTGAATTGATGTAGGATGCATCACTGATTTCAAATTCTTTCTAAGACATTAGAGATAGCTTTGTAGTGGAGTCGTTTTCTTCTTCCTTGCTTACAAGTTGGATATAATATAGTAGCAGTTCCGTCCACTAAATCATCCTTTATTATCCAATATTTTATTAATATAATTTTCAAAGTATAAACGTATTTCACACCTACATATTCAAGGCTTTATTGTCAATATTGGGGGCTGCTCTCCCCCTCAGGTGCTATTGATCTAACACTGACAGATTCTCTTCCTTTCGTTCTTGAGCAACTCCCCCTAAAACCAAGCTAGGTCATTGGGTTCTTTATTCTCTCTTCCACACTTTAGTAGGTTGTATTCTCTTTTTTGCATTTCTTTCATTGTTTGATCTGCTTGGAGTTGTTTCTATATTTTGTCTAGAGTTCTTTAGGATATATGGCAGCTTGCAATCTTTGGCTTTGAGGCCAAGATTTCTAAACTTATAACACCTTGTGTGACCTAGGAATGAAGAAAAATGCTTGTGTTTTCTATTTTTCTTTTCATAATGTTTGCAATCAGCTACTTTATGTCCAAATGCATAGCACAGGAAAGAATATCCATAGAAGAAATTTGAGTACCTGATAATTGATGGTCTTCTAGTAGTTGGATGTCTCCTTTGATTGTTTACTTGAGAGTCGAGACAACTTCTTTTTCTGCTACATCTTTAGCTGGTAATCTTTGGTTTGATTTCTCCTTTGAATTCTTACAAGCTTCTTAACCTCATATTTAGGAGCAGATTGCATTTTCTTCAATTCATACTTTTATTTTGATTATGTTGCTTGTCTTTGTTTATTTCTTTTCCAATCATGTTGTTACTAGATTCTTCTCCTATAGGTATTTTCATAACTTCATTATCCTTTATGGCTGCCTTTGAGCTACCGCTCTTATCTTTTGAGTCATTCATGGATATAATCTCCTCTTATAGCTTTCTACACAGAATTTTCTTTTCATCTAGATCACTTCTAGTTGAGACAATCTCAGCCTCTAATCTTCCATATTGTACCTCTTTCTCCTTCAGCTAATTGTTCATAACCTCTCCTAATCTCCTTGCTTTTTCAAGCCATGTCTTCAGAGTAACAATTTCTTCCTTATACTCATGGTCTCTCTCATCACATATTTGCACAACTTTCTTCAGGTCTTTGATTTCATTCTTCAATCTTTCTATTTCAGTTAAGGCTATGTCAAGCTTAGCTTGATCTTTAGCTAACTTTCTTTCACGAGAATCACGTGCAAAGCAGGTCACATTTGATTGAACATTTTCTTTTTGACAGAGGACTTTTTCTTCCTGCTCGTTTCCTTCTCTTTTTCGACTGTGTAGCTATTGGTGTCTCCTTCATGCATGAGCTGCAATCTATCCCAAATTTCTTTTGTAGATGTTAAATCTATTACTGTATCAAGATCCTTATTATGAAGATTATTAAATATGACACATTTTGCCTTAGCACTCCACTGTTGTTCTTGCGTAGAGGGGGAGTCTTTACAACAGCCATCACATACAAGTTTACATACACCATGTCCATAAGCTATCAGTTCAGATTTTGCATTATCTCTCCATTCATGAAAGTTTGTTGCACTCAACACAGGTACATTTTGATAGTCCATGACTCAAGCAGACCTTCCTTCAAGTTGTTAGGATTATACAGAAGGAACCGGCTCTGATACCAATTGATGAAAACTTGACTACACTTGGGGGGGGTGAATAAGTTTAGTACATTCATGGACTTCAATTCTATTTCATTTAAATTTATTAACTGAACTTTTAGATGAGAAGCTTAACACATAATGAATATCATATTTAATATATGAACTACCAGTTAATAAGTAAACCATAACATCACATCAACACATAAAAGAAAGCACATATGGACACCATATATAAGTGGAAACCCATAAAGGGAGAAAACCACGATTTTTTTATTGTTGTGATGCAAAGGCAAGCTCCTACCCCCTTATTACATCTGATTTTCTGTAGGCTCCAACCTACAGGAGGCTGCTACCTCAATTTTTCTGCAAGCTACAACATGCAAGGAAGCTCCAACTCCCATATGTTTTCTACAGGCTACAACCCACAGGAGGCTCCTACCTCAACCAACTCCCACTGAATATTTATCAAGCCACAACTTGAATGAAGACTACAATCCCTAGATACAAACAAGAAACAACAATGCACTGGTTTACCTGGTCATAAATTCTGCATACCTCCATCCTCATTTCTGCCTCTTCTTCCCTTCAAATCTGCTTCACATAAGCTTTGTATGTGCCAGGTAACTAATGCATAACATCTCAATCAACTCTCACATTCTCTAACACTCTAACCAACCATCTCTCCAACCTTGCACAAATTTATAAATGAACTTTGATGGTTGTTCGTGTTCCACTCATACGAATATGAAATGACAAAACTTGTCTCTTTGCATTCCAAGGGTGTCTCTTCAATTCCAAAACTACTTAAACTCTTGAATATTAAAATATATAAAATGAATTTCATCATACCCAAATGTCATTCATTCATATTCTTCATGTCAATAAAATAAATAAATAACATGCAATAATACAATCTTGCATTCATATTCAAATATCCCTGCATCACAATATTTTTCCATGTCTTTGCCTTTGCCTTGCATCTTGCCTTCCCTTGCATCATGTCTTTGTCTTTCATTTTCTATCATGGAGTCTTGCCTTTGCCTTGCATCACAACAATGATCATGCTTTTGTCTTTCCTTGCATCTTTGCATCAACATCTTCTTCAAAGCTGATCTCTACAACATTTATACAAACATTCTCACAAAAGCATCAACATCACCCTAAAGCAACACAATCTAAAACATTTTCCATTTTACTTTGATGCTCCTTTTCCATCACCCTTGTTCTTGTTTCTGCATATCAAACATGCCTTGCTGCAACTTCTTTGCTAGAAGACTTATCTTGCTTGTTGCTCTTGTTCATTTGTGCATACATTAACTATGCAACCATTTTTGCATAAATTGATTATGTACACTTCTTGCTGCTCCTTTACTTTTCCTTGTTGCTGCTCTTTTGCCTTTGTTGCTCCTGTTGCTCCTTTGGCTTGTTGTTGCTCCTTTTCCTTTGTTGCTACTCCTTTGCCTTTGCTGCTACTTCTTTGCCATCAATGACAACAATGCCATCAGTATAATACCCCTATAGAACCCTAGGAGTATTAAAATATAATTTCTATCTTCCAGTAGCTTCACTTTAAAGTTCTTTCTTTTTACTTTGAATAAATCCCCTTTTTAACTTTATAAACTTCCTTGGTAATTTTATATATATATATATATATATAACTTGAAACTGCCACTTCTATTTTTTATTTTAATAATGCTTCTCCTTTTTAATTTTTTTTTGTTTCTTCCAACACTATTGAAAATTTTATTATAGTTCTCTTTCAATAGTAATAATAAACCCAAACTTTTTTCTTCCACTCTTAAATTAACGCATTCACTTAATTTTTCAACGATTGTGACAAGTGTATTCTTTGTAAGTTACACTTATTATAAGGAACAGTCGCACCCGTTTTTTTTAAGATAACAATGGTGGCTGCTATGGTCGGGAAAAGTAGCAACCCTGGCTAGAAATGAGGCGTCACTTATGGCGACTTAGACAATAGTCAGTCGCACAGAAAAATTCAGCGGATACGGCCAAAGAACAAAGGGCAGAATGGCGCACAATGCACTGAGTGAGGAAGTAACACGAGCCAGCAGTGACGGCGTCGGGCAAGGTGGACGACGAGACTACAAAGGCAGGGATTGCGATAGCTAGGAGTGACAGGAATGCAAAAAAAAAAATGGTGGTGTTGCAGCTGGTCCAACAGTCGTTTTCTCTTTTTTTTCTTGTTTGTGCTAGTCGTGGATTGAAAGGCACAGGTACATAGCGGATAGGGATGTGATGGAGCACAACGTCAAGATGTGGATTTGGTTGGCAGCGACATCAGTAGCAGCGGGTCCAGGTATGTTCTACGCTCACGTGTTTTATTTGTTTGTTTTTTTTCTAAATCACTTTCGTTCTTTGTCCTCCTTTTTAAATTTTTAACTTTTAATGTTTTTGAATTAAATTTTTTTATTACTCTTTTATTTCTTTGTTTTTTTATATATTAAATTTTTTTTGATATAACTTTTTTTCTTCCCTTTTTTTAAATGTATATATTGATTTTTGTATATATATATATATATATATATATATTAAATTTTTGTTTTCTTGACTCCTCTTTTTTTTTTTTTTATATGTAATTTCCTTTGGTTTTTTTTAATGGTCAAAGGCCTAAATCACGAGTTGGTAGTATGGAGAAACTCTAGAAGCTCTATAGCGGATGCTTTGATCACAACGACAACGATGTTGATGGGGACTTTAATAGCCAATGGTCGGGATCAGAGAACACCAATGTAACAAACACAGTTCGTATTCTTCAGAAGAATGCTCTGATACCAATGTAACGAACAAAGTTCATATACTTCAAAAGAATTCTCTGATACCAATGTAACAAACAAAGTTCGTATACACAGCAATAATCTCTAGAATACTTTGAAGACAAACATCCATTGTAGGACAAGTAATTACAAATGAGGTCTGCTTATATACCTAGGCAGGTGCCTCTTCAATGAATGGTCATGTCTTTAAGACGTGCCTATTCATTACTAATGACTATTTAGGTAACCTTATTATGATAACTATTGTTTACATTAATTTATTATTTTTATATGAATTATATTCATAACAGGTATGCATTAGGGCCATAGTGCCACCATCTGTTGGTACTCAGAGGTATGCTAATTCTATGGGAAGAAAGGCCATTGTGTGGCAACTCACTAAGAGAAACAAACCACATGCTACAAGCCAGACTGCTTCCAAAGGAAGAATAGAAAGAATACTTCCCCAAACCAACAGCAAATTCAGAGGCGCAAGGAAAAAAGAGGTATGACAACTGATCCATGCAACAATGCCAAGAACTTTTGCCACCCTCAAAAAGAAGAGTAAGCACCATTGGTCCAGAGACTCCAGACACCAGAAGAAGGTGGAGAGGGAGTATTTGGGACTCCTTGAAGAGGAAATAACATAAGCCATACACCTCATAATAGATGGCAGGCAACAAAAGAGAGTGCTCCTCCCTCGCAATCTTCTATAGATGGCAAAGCTAGCACATCCTGTCTACTTTATGATATGATGAAAGGCTTTGACCAAAGCTGATGTGAGCCAACCTAGAATTGGTCCAGCAGGTTCCTAGGGGCATGCTTTCAATGACAAAGTGTGTATGGCAGTCAAACAATGAGGCCAAACCTCATCGCTATGAAGTGCTCGACATAAAAGGCCATCTTAGGACATGATGCACCTAGGAGGGCAATCCAAGTAACCTTAATGTACTACCTGTAAATGTCTTCTCCAATAATCATATTGATCTCCTGCTTAAGCTGACATAAATTGACCAAGGGCATCAAAACCAATATTATAAAATACCAATTAAAATTTGTACAATACATTCTTTCATTGATGCATTTCATCTCAAGCAGCAGCTAAAAGTAAAAGTTTGCGTTGGCTTTTAAGACATAGTACACAGTTTCTGCTTATGTAATCAATTCCTACAGCTAATGATTGAAGATTAGGAACACATATCAAAACAGCATATCTGTTTAAATGAAGCATTGTAGGGAAAACTCAAGAGTGTAGACACAGTGTGCCATGGAAGAAAAGATAAAGGACTAGAGTACAAATAAACAGCAATCTAAATTCAAGACAGCATACTAGAAATCTATAGCACCAATGACAATATTTTCCATTCTCTGTAGAAAAGAGTAACTGCACAGCTTGGCATCATACAAATTTCTCATTCAAAAATCATACTATCACACACTAGCAGAGTCACACTACTTCCCTAATTCGCTCTCTGGAAGAACCCCTCTAGTAAGCATGAATGAACCACAACAGCAACAGATGTAAAACAGTCTACCCACAGAAAAGCAAAAGTTCATGCTCTAAGTCATCATCTAAAACACACCAAGAAAAAAAACAGTGACAGCAAAGCAATCTCTGCTTGGTGATACTTGCTGCAATCTGTCCTATCTAGCTAATGTGTCCTCCTCTCCTTTATATAAGATGAGGAAGAATATGATAGAAAACAGATCAAGAGTGGTGCGCCTCACATGCATGGACCTCATGCACCATGCATGATCTGCAACTCTGAAAATAATAATGCCATGCAAACCAATGGCACTGTGCAATGCATGCCTCACCAGAATAGTGAGCCATGCATGCAATAATCTATCCGAAACAGAATAGAACATGCATCCATGCATGTGCCTCACTCATGTGTTAATATACCCTCTCCTCCATCATGTCTTCATAAGAATCTCACCATCTTTGCATGAAGATCTCCCTCACACAAGCACAACTTCCTCCAGCAAAAGCCAATCAAATAGCAGCTCAAATTCCTAAAGACGAAATGAAATGGGGACCACAATTGGAGCAACAAGGTAAACTAACAGTTTGTTGGCTTCAAAATAAATCACAATCAGTAAAATTTAAAGTAAGCATCAACAGGGCCTTGTCTGGTTGGTAAAGCAAGGGTGGTGATAATCCCTCCACTAGGATTCAATTAGCCCCTAGTACACGTTAGCCCCATGTGGATCATCATTATTGTGTAAATGGGCTAGAAGTGAGGACAGCCGAAGTTCCTAGCCTGAGTGCCAATGGCGAGGATAGACGAAGTTCCTAGCCTGGGTGCCAGCAGTTTTCTGCTACAGTCCTGATTGGGCAGCATGCATGGTCAAAGGAAGCTTATTTGAGATAACATTTTAACTAAGCAAGCAATCCCATGAATAATAAGCACATGACATTTAATTACATCCCCACAAAAGGGTGCCTAAAACAAACAACATCAATGATTAACCTAAACTTTCATACTTACTCATTAAAGTCCCGCTGGATTCCAGCAAGATGCCCATTAGCTATATGGCCTTCAGCAGCGCGTTCCAGCGCTTCCAGCAAATCTATCCGCTGCAAAACATTGTCACTACCATTATCCAATTTATCTTTGTATCGGACATGCAGTAAAGAATGTTAAAAAATGTACATAGCACATATAAACTACCATATCCAAATTCATGTGAGATGGGAAATGAAATCTTCTTCCATCAACCGATCTCATTGAAAAGCCTTCATCCATGTTTCTTCTTAGACGGCCCAGCCTTCCTAAAACTGGGTCTCTCCTTCTGACAGTGGAAATCATTGCAGAACCAAGCCGATTATTAGGTCTTGTTGGAAGATTTCTCAAAGACCTGATTGATTCTCTTCCACTTGTCTCCCCAATTCGAAAATTCATCTGCCCAAGTTTCCTCAGATTAATATATTAAATTGCCAATTCATATAATATTCAAAATAAAGCATTCCATGACTAAAACTACTTATGCAGAAATGCTCATATGATTGTTTTGCCTCGATTTCACCAAAGAAATTGTACAATTGGCATTGCTTTCACAGAATCACATCTTAGATAACAAACAATACTAATTTTAAATTATGAGTGTTTCTAGCTCACGGGATGTTGGTTTACAAGAAAGGTCCACAGTGTTAAGCCATCCACCAGGGCTCCATTCTCAATTTGGTCTGCCCCAACTGCATGGCATCAGTTTCGAAGAGGCAAGGATAAGTACAAGTCCTGGGAGATTATGGCAGCACAGATACCCCACAAACATAGCACCTAAGCCAAAAGAAATCCACTCTTTGCAGTTCAGCTCCTCAAGGTGGATTTCTTAAAGAACTTCTCCAAAAAAGTATTACTCTCTATGTCAATAAAAAAGGATGAATTGCAAGGAAATCTCTTCACTAAGAATGAGTGCTGTTTTAAACACAAAAACAAAATATTACAAGGATGAAGTTATGAACTGTCTAAAACAAACAAATTAATCATGTTCCTGTAAATGACCTAAGCAAGAATTGAAAATGAGATTTTCCCAAAATTCTTCCGTTTTCTCATGCATTAAGTTTGGTGGCAATTAAAAAACCATTTTATTTCTTTCCTTGTCTCCCTCATTAGGTGCCCTACTCTGCAAAATTTAGATTTTGGATCAAGTTTAGAAGCATATGACAAAGAAAGGGCAAACTATTTTTATGTTGGCCTAGTTTTCTCTGGATCAGGATGCTAATCTACAGCTATCCACTTTTGGGGCAAATTGTGTTGTAAATATATTCCTATGCAATATGAATTGTACAATTTTTGATGTGAAAATTCTTGTCTTCTTTTTTGCGTGCTATGAAAAGCCAACATGATATCAAAGCAGTAAAATCAGTATCCCATGGGGACATGTCCCCCAAGGTGGGGTTACCATGAAAAGCCAACATGTCCGTCCAAGTGATCAAGTGATCAAGTGGCTGACGTGGGAGCCCGGTAATTAATTTTAACAAAATGGCAAAAACAATATTTACAATTTTAAACAAAACTGCTACTAATCAGAAATTCTGAAGCAGTTGATTTTTTCCGAATAGCACTGGACGTTGATGAGAAATTATGTAACGGCATTGCTGATGAAAATTTTTGTAGCAAACATATCAGATGATAGAAAGAGAACTCTTCTTTTGAATCTTGCCTTTAAGGAGTTAATAATTCCAAGCACACGGAGCATGCATTCTCATCCTTCTCCAAATCAAACTCATTTACTTCGAATAAAAATCCAACCATAGATGATAGTGTATTGGAATAAAAAATGAGGCAAAATTTGTTAAAAATGGCAATGATATGATTGAAAATGAGGATGAGGATGAGGATGGAAAAATATATTATTGGAGGGGGGTAATTGCCAATCTCAACAACAGGCACCTTACAAAAATGTGGTGGTACAACTTGATGTCCTGTAGATGACAAAATTGGCAAATCCTCTCAAGGCTCTATATGTGGTGATATGTCTCAGTCTAGAGCTAATCCAAACAAATTATGAACTAAGATGGAGGAACTTGGAGGTTGCCCATCCAGTGCTTTTAGGCACACTCAAGTCTAATCATAAGGCCATCCCTCAAGTATAAGAAGGGCTCAAAATACAAATCCTTCCTAGGACCAAGGTCTTTGGGAGAAGCAATCCAAGAGACCTATATGTATTGTTTGAACATATCCTCTCTCATTAGGATAGGGAGCCATGAACAATCATGAGGATGTCAATATCAGCAGAAGTAATTTTGCACATCCAAGATGCAGATAGATTGAACAATACATGAATAATAAAACATATTAGATAGTTTTGTGTGACTCCTATAATGCCCCCTTCAACTACAACAAATTGTATCATTATCATTTTAAAATTATATCAACTATGACAAAAGGACACATAAATTTTGAAGGATACTAAGTATGTATATTGTATTTAACACAATGTGTTTATAGTCACATGGGTGTTGGTACACAATTGAGTACCTATGCAACTAGGCACGAATAGAGTATATGGAGTGTATTCCTTGGTACTCAACTACGCCTGAATAGAGTATATGGAGGGTAATCCTCCCTAGTGTTTTTAAGATTATATTCTTCATGTTTGGATTTTGTGGTCTAGAGTCACACCTAGATTTATGTTGTTGGACCACCTTTACTCTAAGGTTGTTATGATGTTGGTGTTACACCTCACATTGTATCTACTATCAAGTTCCACATTGTGAATTTCATGTTGATGGTCCCTTGGACTTGTTTGGATAGACTGGGGGGTACACACGCTATTTCTTTGCTTCGAGATGCCACTTCTTGGTTGAGTTGGAGTTTTGGGTTGGTGAAGGACCCACCCTTCTTTGATGGATGTCCATGGTTGATGTTTTCCTAATGATTGTGGATGCTACTTTCATGCCTTTGGATCACTCTCTTGCCATGTGGATGCTTGTCATCTCCTTAGGGACATATTACTTCATTAACTAATTACTAGTTAATTAATCATTATTTATTATTATTATTGTTTGCATTATTTGTATCATTTTATATATATTTTATTCATAACAATGCCTTCCTCTTCAAAAAGATTTGTCCTCAAAGCTTACTGATAAAAAGGTGTGATCTATTTTTCTGTTTTGAATGTCTTCTCGTCTCGAAATTGTCATCTTTGTTGATACAAGACGATATGATCCTTTGAGTGATAAATAAAATTGTTGGACTGAGAATGGATCTGACCATCCTAGATTAATCTTCTGTGGAATCTTCTAGTCACTGGAAATTTGTAATGAATTGTTATCTTAGGACTAAATTATGCAAACTTCAGTATTCTTTGGAACATAGATTTGTTGCTTCCATTCTGAATGGTTCAAATAGGTAGATTGACTTAATTGTCTGCTCTTGTGATTCAGATGTCGATAAGGGGTTCTTCTGGTTGGACTTTCCCTTATCTTGTGTGTGGCAGTTTCCTGATTTACTTTAGGTATTGTTGTTGTTGAGTTGGCTACTGAATCATCACTTGGAATTTCCATTGTTTGAACTATAAGATCTAAATATTGGTTTCTTATCTTCTTGAGTTGTGATATTTACTGGATCGGAGTTCGTATCTTTTTCTTCAACTTGGACTGAAGACTTCGACACTTCTTTCGTGATAAATTCTTCTAATTTGTTGTTCAATGATTTCTTATCATTTTTAAGTTTCTTAATTTGAGTGAGTAGACTCTGATTATGATTTTTGAGACATAAGAGTTCCTCATTTTATGAGTCAACTTTATTTTGGCATTTAAGCTTCTCGTCTTTTAAACACTTGATTTGTTCTAATAATTTTTGTTAAGGTCCTTTAAACGTAAATTTTCCTCTTCTTTTTTATGTTAGACTTTGTTGAATTTCTTGTCAAAACTTTATTTTTCTTGTTTTAACTTGTGCTTCTTAGTTTTACACGTTTTGACTTGTGCAAGTAGTTTCTAGATATGATCTTTTAAACGGGAATTTTCTTCAAGCTCTTTTTGCTTCTCCGATATTGAGTTTTGATTCATTTGAGGTATCAATTCCGTAAGATATTTAAAGTTCCTTTAAACATAAATTTTCCTCTTCTTTTTACTTTGCTGAATTTCTTGTCAAAACTTTATTTTTCTTGTTTTAACTTGTGCTTCTTAGTTTTACACTTTTTAACTTGTGCAAGTAGTTTCTAGATATGATCTTTTAAACAAGAATTTTCTTCATTTTTAATGGATGTGGCCTCCTTAAGCTCTTTTTGCTTCTCCGATATTGAGTTTTGATTCATTTGAGATATCAATTCCATAACATCTTTAAAGTCTTCTAATGAAGACATTATTGATTTTGACTTCATTGTCATGTCTCGAAATGTGATAATCTTTCCCTTGTAAGAAAACATCAAAAAAAAATTCTCTATGTTTAACATGAATGCACCCAATTCTCTAAACCAAGGTTGACCAAGAATTATGTCAACCTCTATGTCATTCATTTTTACAACACGAAATTGAGATATGTACTCGTAATGATCTACCATTATTTGTAAATCATTACTTTCATATTTTTTTCCCAAAAAAATGTTTTTTCGGCCTACATTGGCATCTGAAATTAACAATCGGTTCGCCAAATTAATATTTATGTAATTTTCGTCTTTGCTTGTACTAATAGCGATATTAACTTTTTTCCATCGGATAGTCCCTCTTAATGTAATTAACTCATGATGTGTGATGCAGGAGCATGAGGCTTAAAGACAAAAGGCTTCGTATTATTCCAAAAAGAAAATACAAAAAAAAGTTTACAAGCAAAGGAGTGGGGTCCTTTAGCTGTCAATTTACAAAGCTTTCTAGCTAGGATTTGAGCTAAAATCTAGAATTTGGATTATCATGTAATAAATTCAAGTAGTTAGATGTAGTGGAGATTCTCTAGGAGAATATCATGCAGATTAGATAGGATTAGTTAGTTCGATCCTTTGATTTAGGATCTGGTTGTTAAATGAACCAGTACTTATGTAAGTTCTGAATCATTGTAAGGGGATTTTCACTGATTTTGGTTTATTTGCCGTATAAAGGTTAAGTTGCAGAAGACTGCCTCTCTGTGTGTGTCGTACATTATTGGTCAATCCCGGAGGTTGATTTCCTTCGAAATATCTCTGTGTGGTTGAATTCCAGAGCTTTAATTAGTTAAACTCTGAATCACTTAGAAATAGAGTAAATTTGGCGGAAGCACTAAAAACATAGCGGAACAGAGGAAAGTCTGACCAAATGTACTAACCCTCGAAGAAGAGCGAGCACTGTCCGATTAACAGTGCGTTAGATCGACGGAAGGATGACAGACTGCAAAACCGCGTTTGGGACTAAGAATGAGCAGTAAGCAGTTTCGAGATTTCTAGTCCCGAAACACTAGAGGCAAAAAAGAGGTGGTGTTGGAAAAACTACCTTTCAGGACTTATCCTGGCTGTTAAACTTCGGCAGCGAATGAGGCTCGAAAAGCAGATAGACGACCTTTGCGCGATAGAGAAGCGCGAGCATTAATCAGCGCGAAAGGGGTTTTCATTGGCGGTAAAGGTTCATCGGGTGGGCTCACCTGATTCAATTTACTGTTTGACACGTAGCATGCCGCAGGAGAGAGAAAACCACCTTATCGAGTGGGTAACCATCGCGTAAGTGATCCACCCGATATCATTGTGGACCATCGGATCAAGCAGATCTTGATCAACGGTTATAAAGCGTCAGGTTAGTTGTTGATTGGGGAAAAGTGCAGCCGTCGGATCAGAGAATCGTGGTCAACTGTGAAGTAACATTGCTATAAAGAAATTGGAAAAGGCGGATTCGAGAAGTTAATGAACTGTGGTATTATTTCTTTTCGATTCCGTGGTAAGTGCAGTTTTAACCACTGTTTTACAAAACGGCCGAATCGACTCCGACTCGGCCGAGTCGAACCGAGTCAAAGGCCTGGGGAGTGACTCGGCGAGCTAACCGGTCCGGTTGACCGAGTCATCCAATGACTCGGCCGAGTCATATGTGACTCGGTCAACCCGGCCAGGTCCATTATGACTCGGCCGAGTCAATGTAGGGACGGCTGGGCAGCGTAAATCATAAAAAAAATTCACTTTTTTGGTAATTTTTTACAAAGTTAAATGCAGTTTATGGATTCCAAAGGGTAATAGTAATTTGTTAAATGCTTTTGGGGTCCATTTCCCCCTCCCAAACCCTATTTAAGACACCCAAATGCTCTCATTCACTCACAGCAGTCTTATGCATTTGAGTGAGAGTCTTCTTTGAGAATTAGTGAGCAGTTCTTGAGCTTGTTTTGGAGCAGCAGTGAGGAGTCTTGGAGGAGCATTGTAGCTGGAGTGAGGAGCTTCTTGGGCAGCCATTTGGAGCAGCATTGAGGAGCTGATTCTTGGAGCAAGCTTGAGGAGGCAGTTTGTGCCTGGAGGTATTTTTTTCCACCTCTATAAATCTGTTTTTGCTTAGTAAATTTTACGTGCATATCAAGAAAACTTAGAGAGTGTTTTTTGTCAAATAAATGAACATTGAATCAATTTTATTTTTTTTTCACTTTCAGATTGTTTTCCTAGTCAAAAAATGGCACCTAGAGCAAAAGATCCTGCTTGGGCATATGTTGAAATGGTTGATAGTCAGATGCATTGCAAATTCTGCCATAGGAAAATTAAGGAAGGTCCTGGGGGCGTTAATAGGCTGAAACAACACTTGGCAAGGACTCCAGTTGTAGGTGCTTCCTCTGCTCAGCCACGACAGAAGCGCAGCCGCATATCTACTCTATCTCAGCTTGCATCTGCTGCACAGCCTACTAGTGGTACTGGTACCACTTCTACAGTTGCAGTTGGAGACGATGATGATGATGAGGAGCCATGGGGCCCCTTGTCTGACTCTAATGATGATGATCCAGAGATTGGTCGAGATGATCTTGGCTCCTCTGGCAGTAGCTACTAGCCAGTAGAACTAGTATTGCAGTCTGGTCACCATCACAATTTACTTTTGTTGTAGAGGCCATTTCTAGCCTCCTTGGTTATTTGTATTTTGTTTTGAGTCTTTGATCATGTATGACAGTTGACTATGTATTGCCATTGGGTACCATTTTGATATAGTGGATTGGTTCATGAGCCTACTTTGATCATATGTTGTCTTCCATCTATATTATAATGCTGTGTGTTTGGAAACATGAATAAAAATCTTTAAAATTATGTTTAAAATATTTAAAATTATGTTTTTTAATAAAAAAAATAAATATTTAATGTATTTTTTACAACGACCGAGTCATTGAAATCGAGCCGGCCGAGTCATTACCGTTTCGGAGTCGGAGTCGGAGTCGATCCTCGGCCGAGTCGGAGTCGGAGTCAGAGTCTTAAAACATTGGTTTTAACAAATTCAACGTAAATTTAATAATTCTGTTGTTTTAGCAGAATATCTACGTTTAGCAGCGGATGACTGACATTCCGAAGGAAATAGAAGAAGAGCTTCCACCCGCACTAGAAGAAATTGTCACACGTTTTGAAAGACTATCCCTTACACCTGCAACCAGACCACCAATGTGTGATTAAAATACCCTTATAGGAAAATCATCCTTCGAATTAGGCTCCATTTTACTTTTGTCCATAATTTATATAATAATAAAAAAATTACTTAAAACTTGTTTTTAGATATACATTTCAAGTTCAATTAGACTTTGAACTTGGGTCCGTTGGGTGGGTTGCATGGGCTAATGATAGGGGTCGTATGGTTGTTACGCCCAAGGCTACATAACTCGTTTTATTTTTGTTTGTTTTGATTTTTTTATTATATTTATTATTATTATTATTATATACATGTGTGTTTTTAATATACTTTTTTTAATTCAATAACTAATTTTATATTTTTTTAATCTCCTTTTTTTTGCTTTTTTTTCTAATATTTTTTTTTCGATTTTTTTCTTTTATTTTTTGAATTTTCTAATGTATTTTTCTTTTTCTTTTATTTTTTGAATTTTCTAATATATTTTTCTTTTTCTTTTTTCTTTTTTTAATGGCCAAAGGCCTGGCAGCGAATCCGACAAAACGGAGAACCTCCAACTCTATAGCAAAATGCTTCATTGCAACAACAACTACGTTGACGAAGACTTTAATGGCCAATAGTCGAGATCGAAGAATGTGGCTATGATACCAATGTAACGAACAAAGTTTGTATATGCAGTGAAGTAATCTTCAAAATACTTCAAAGATGTAAGCATCCATCATAGGACAAGTAATTGTATATTGAATAGTGTATAAAAGAATTGATGTGATGGTTACAATGAGGGTGAGGACCTGGTTTATATACCTAGGCAGATACCTCTTCACCAACAATCATGTCTGTAGGGACATAGCACTTCATTAACTAATTACTAGTTCATTAATCATTATTTATTTTTATTATTTTTTACATTATTTGTATTATTATTATTATTATATATATCTATATATTATTCATAATAGTTTGATGTTGGTTTGTCGATAGGGGGACAGGTTATTCTATATGGTCCTCATGTTTTAAATGTGTAATGGGGGCATACTTGATGATTAGATGGGGTTACTAATTTATTTTGTGTCCCTTTATCTTATGAGGTTGATGTGGTGAGATGATGCATGTTGCCTTAACTTGATTTTTCGAGGTGAATATTGTGATATTAGACATCACCTAGGGGGAATGTGTTTGATGATGTTAATACCCTTATTGAGGTACTTTTTCCTATTTTTGAGTTACAGTTATGGAGGCTTAATGTTTTCCTGATGATATAGCCTTTTCATAGAGTTGGATGGTGTATTTTTGAGGTATCAATCCATTGAAGGTGATGCACCCTAGATCCAAGTCTAGTTAGAGCTGTTATCATGGAGAGATTTTGTTATAGTTATAACTTTTATTTACATGGAACAACACTTGATGGAGTGCACCCATCATTGGCATATATATTCATGGTGATTTAATCATCTAGAGATTATTTGGAGGTGCACAATGGTTATATTAAAGCATTAGATTTTGTGCCCACATCTTGGGGAGGATTTAATCATTCTAGTGGCTACTCAACTCTATTAGTGAAGTGCCCTACTTCACTTCACATCCTTTCACACTTGGGGAGGTTGATTTGGAGGGGATTTGATCCGGACTTAAACAGGAAATTACAGAGATAACCATAAACACAGATATGCAGCGGAAATAATACTTCATTTCATTAATGTAAAATACTGAAATATGCTTACAAACAGTAATGGAAATAAACCAGCTAGGGCGACGGTAGCTTATCTCTGAGAAGAGATGTGGTGGCTACATGCCTCTGAACTGTGTTACAATGAGGCTCGAAGGCCTAATTATTGTTGAGAAACAATGGAAAACCCTTAACATTCCAAAACCTAACCCTAGAAGATGAAACGCCAAACTGTGGGCCCCGTTTGGGTAAATTGGTACATCAACTTCCCGGGGTCGTAACTTTGGCATACGATCTCTGTTTGACACGTACAATAGCTCGTTAGAAAATATCTATCCGAGCACTACCACTTTGGGAAGGGCAACATCGGTCCATGCACACATGTTGCCCCCAGATTTCCCAAAAAACGTCGTTTAGGGCCTCAAAACGGCTCCAGAAGTTCACGACCCGAAAAACTACTAAAAATAGTAAGTTGTACTACAATTAAGGAAACTGAAAATGCTGAGAGAAACAATGGTGGGGGTCCAGGTGGACTTGGCAGGTAACCTCAAATATCCACCTGGATCATTCCTCCCCCCTTAGGAAGCAATGGTCCCCATTGCGTTGAGTTCCTCCATGAGATGAGGAAACTTTTGCTGAACTTGATCCCTGGTGAGCCACTTGTCCTAGTGACGGAGTTGGCCTGCTTTGACAACTCGATACAGTTGGATATTCTGTTGGCAAGTGTTTTTGATCTGTGTGTCGATGATCCGATCAGTTGCAGCTTGTTCCATGCAATCTGGATTTAATTCTGTGGGTGTGAGTTGTTCTGCAATGTCAGATGTTTCTAGCAATGGTGGAAAGTATGGCCGAAGGCAGTCCACATTGAACACTGGGTGCAGGCCAAGAAATGGGGGAATGCTGAGCTCAAATGCATTGTCTCCCACAGCCTTAGTAATGGTGTAAGGACCATATCGGAGTGGTCTCAATTTCCGATAGGCTCCCGTAAGGTGTTCCTTTTGCAAATGCAACCAGACTTTGTCGCCCACCTGAAACTTGTGTGGCACCCGATGTTGATCATGTCGCTGTTTGTACTTGGCATTTGATTTCTCCAGAATGTCATGGACCTGTTGGCAAATATGTTGGATGTGCTCAATGAAGCTAGTTGCCTTGTCTGTTTCGAACTGGACATGAGCCAAATCTGTGTGAGTAGCTGCAAGTGGCATGGCCACATCAATGGGGCATAGTGGCTGGAATCCCAACCCCACCTAAAAAGGGTTGTGGCCAGTCGAGCTGTGAAGAGCTCGGTTGTAGCTGTGTTGAACATAGGAGAGGCTCTCGTCCCATGTGCGTGGATGCTTTGAGTTGTACATGCGCAGAATGTGTACAATCATCCTATTGACAACCTCTGTTTGGCCATCAGTTTGAGGATGGAAGGCTGTGCACTTAGTGAGTTTGGTGTCCAGCATTGACCAGAGACTGGACCAAAAAGTACTGAGGAATCGACTGTCCCGATCTGAGATGATAGACTGTGGGATCCCAAAGTGCACCCACACTCGTTCAAAGAAGAGTTTAGCAGTGGCTTCTGCTATGATATTCTTCTTGCGGGCCGCCATAATGGCCATCTTCGAGAAACTGTCGACGACCACAAAAACACAGTCATTCCCATGCTTAGTGGAAGGAAGGCCTGACATGTAATCCATGGAGATGGATTCCCAAGGTCGACTAGGGGTAGGCAGCGGGGTATAGAGGCCTTGCTTCTTGATGGTCGGTTTGGCAATGGCACAGGCAGTACATGATCTAATGTACTTCCCGACATCCTGTCGAAGATTCGGCCAATAGAAATACTTTTGCAGTACTGCCACCATTTTCTCGACCCCGAAATGCCCAGCAGCCCGACTGTAGTGTGCTTCCCAAATCATTTTGGCACACTCGCTTGAAGGAACACAAAGGTGACCCAGGTGGCATAACAGGGCATCCTGGAGGTGAAAATCTGGAACATGTCGACCCTCCAAGAGTGTCTAGTATGTGTGGCCGAATTCTAGGTCGTTTTTGTAGAGAAGTGGCCAATCAGAAGTCTCGTGCCCACAAGAGTTGAGCACGGTGGTTAACGCGATGATCGGTGGTCGACTAAGGCAATTTGCAACATTATTGGTGCTATCCTTCTTATACTTTATATTCAAATGGAACTGTTGCAGGTATGTAGACCACATCTGATGGCGATCACTCTGCAATTTCCCTTGGGTCTATATGAACTGCAGGGGTCGGTGGTCTGTGTGGATGACTGTTTCCTTCCCCAAAATGTAATGCTTCCATTGTTGACAGGCCTGCACAATGGAATACATCTCTTATCATAAGTGGGATACTTCCGCACTGTGTATGAAAGTGTTTCACTGTGATATGCCACTGGATGCCCATGTTGAGTAAGGACTGCCCCAATGGCATAGTCAGAGGCATCTGTCTCAACCTCAAATGATTGTTGTAAATTTGGTAATGCGAGCACTGGTGCCGTGCAGAGGCGATCTTTCAACTCTATGAATGCCTTTTGTTGAGATTCAGACCAAAAGAATTTTGCTTTTGCTCCTCCCTTGGTGACTTGACTCAAGGGCCAAATGATATGAGAAAACCCCAACACGAACCTACGGTAGAAGTTGGCAAGACCTAGAAAGTTGCGGAGCTCTGTCAGAGTGGTTGGAGATGGCCAATCCCGAATGACTTGGATCTTGGCTGGATCCACATGCACCCCCTGTTCATCAATAATGTATCCCAGATACTGAACCTGGGTCATGCCAAAAGTGCATTTCTCCAAATTGGCACATAGCTTGTGTTGCCACAATGTTTGGAGAACCTGTCGAATGTGGTGGAGGTGCTCTTCCCAACTCTGGCTGAAGATCAGAATATCATCCAAGTATACCACTACAAATGAGTTGGTGAATGGCCGCAAGATGTCATCCATTAGCCTCATGAAGGTTGCAGGAGCATTCGTCAACTCGAAAGGCATAACCAACCATTCGAAAAGGCCCTCCTTGGCTTTGAAGGCAGTTTTCCACACATCAGAGGGTTCGATTGGTACCTGGTGATATCCTGACTTCAGATCGATCTTGCTGAAATATTTTGCCCCCTTTAGTTGGTCCAAGAGGTCATCAATCCGTGGGATTGGGTAACTATTACGGATAGTGATCTTGTTCAGTGCCCGATAGTCAATACAGAGTCTCCAAGTCCCATCCTTCTTCTGTACCAACATGATCAGGCTCCCACAAGGCGATGAACTCGGACGGATGTGACATTTCTGCAACAGCTCCTGAATCTGCTTCTTGATTTCATCGTTCTCCAGAACGGAGCGCCAATAAATTGGTCCATTGGGTAGCGGCGCACCTAGGGTCAGATCGATGGAGTGCTTGACTTGACAGTGCAGAGGAACCCCTGCGGGGGAGGTGAAGATGTCCTCGTACTCCTCCACGACCTTGTCCATCTGTAGTTGTTGTGCGGAGGGGCCCTGTCTAGAGGCCATGGCCACCGTCTTCTTCCTTCCTTGAGGCCGTATCATCAGGAAAACAAATTTCCCGGTTTTGGAAATGAGCTTACTGCATTGTTTTGCAGTAATCAAAGAGATGGCAGTAGGCGGTGCTACCTCTGGTATCCTGTACAACTTATTTCCCAATGTAATAATAGCAGCACGGGGCCTTGATTCATACACAGCATGTCGCTTCCACAAGTATGGTTGTCCTAATAATACATCTCAAACTTCAAGGGGAGCAATGTCACACAATACCTCATCCGTGAAGGGCTTGATGTTGTATGGAAGGCGACACTGCTGGCTCATGCAAAGATCCCGTCCTTGGTGAAGCCACCCGATGGTGTATGGTTGTGGATGCGCTGTGGTCGATAAGCCCAACCGCTTCACGACCTCTGCCGAAATGAGGTTCTTTTGGCTCCCGCTATCGACAATGAACTATAGCGGGGAGCCCATTACCCACATCTGGGAGTGGAAGAGACGCTCCTCCTCCTCTGGATCTTCGGGTTCATTTTTCTGGATCTTAGCGGTAGCAACAGTGGCGTTGGGATCCGCATCAATGATCTGCTTCCCTTTGTCATTTCCCTTGTCGAGTTCTGACTCAGAGTCGGAACATGCATCTGATTCTGAAACCTTTAGCTCAGCCACCAATGACTGCTTGGCCTGACACTCACTTGTGTTGTGAGTGGAGCTCTTATGGAACTCACACCATTTTCCCGTGTCCTTTTTCGGCTTCGCGGTTTTTTTCTTTGCTTGCAACTTTGGCACGTTGTCTTGGGCTGCCCCGCCTTGGCTTTGTCCTTTATTCTGTGGTTTAGGGGCACCTTTCCCTTGCTTCAGATTCGCAGATCCAAAGTCTCGCTTCTTTTGTTTAAACTTCTGCTCAACCTTGACGGCATATCGGTATGTTGTGCCAAGCGAGGAGATGTTCAGGAATTCTATTTCTTCCTGTATGTACTTGTGCAGGCAGCCGCCGTATTTGAGTATCAAATGCTGCTCTGAATCCTTGATACACAACTTTGTGCGAAGGGTATGGAAAAGATTGGTGAACTCCGGCACGTATTGGTCCCTTCCCTGTCGCAGCGTGGTCCACTTTATGTATTCATCCTCATAGCTTCCAACAGGGTAGTACTGCTCCTTGATGGCCTCCCGGAATGAATTCCAGGTGGGTGCGGCTGAAAATAGTGAGCCGGTATTTTCATCCTTCTGCTCGGAGTAGGTTTCCCACCAGTCCTTGACGTGGGGGGCTTCTTTGAGAAGAGCGAAAACAATCTTTTCCCGACTCGAAAAGTCATGAACAGAAAAATAACCCTCTAGCAGATTTAACCATTTATCTACAGCATCTGTGTCTATTTGACCCTCGAATATGGGGATTTCAAAATTAACTTGTACCTTAAAGGGCGTGGCGTTTCCAGAGTAGCTGCTGGAAGCTGATGCGTCGCTTCTGGGTAGCCACTGAAGGATCTAGGCACAGTTGTCCATCATTGTGTTTCGTTGTCGCTCGAGGGCTTCTTCGAGCAAGATTTTGATAGGATCTCCTGCCCCCTCGTCTTTCTTCTCATCCGCCATGGGAGGGTGTCTGGATTTGCGAGGCTGGTCTTGCAAAGGTTCGACCAGTTCAAGCCCTAACTCCTTATATCCCGACCTCGTTGGGGACATGCAAAGAAAAACAGAGAAAAAGCAGACCGCTCTGATACCATTGATCCGGACTTAAACAAGAACGCAACAAATTACAGAGATAACTATAAACACAGATATGCAGCGGAAATAATACTTCATTTCATTAATGTAAAATACTGAAATATGCTTACAAACAGTAATGGAAATAAACCAGCTAGGGCGATGGTAGCTTATCTCTAAGAAGAGATGTGGTGGCTACATGTCTCTGAACTGTGTTACAATGAGGCTCGAAGGCGTATTTATTGTTGAGAAACAATGGAAAACCCTTAACATTCCAAAACCTAACCCTAGAAGATGAAACGCCAAACTATGGGCCACGTTTGGGTAAATTGGTACATCAACTTCCCGGGGTCGTAACTTTGGCATACGATCTCTGTTTGACGCATACAATAGCTCGTTAGAAAGATCTATCCGAGCACTACCACTTTGGGAAGGGCAACATTGATCCACCCTAGATTTCCCAAAAACGTCGTTTAGGTCCTCAAAATGGCTCTGGAAGTTCACGACCCAAAAAACTGCTAAAAATAGTAAGTTGTGCTACAGTTAAGGAAACTGAAAATGCTGAGAGAAACAATGGTGGGGGTTCAGGTGGCCACCAATATCCACCTGGATCAGGATTGAACATTCTTGATGGAGCACTCCCTTCTTTGCATATATTCCAAGGCAAACAGGGGTATTATATTATGATTATGAGAAAGCATAGCACACTTCTCTAGGGTGCACTTTTTTTTGTGCACATGGATCCCATAAATCAATGGATGATTTTGCAAAACAACATATGGTCTTTGCACATGATTTGATAAGTCATAACCATGTTCAACTACTTTATTGGGGAGTAAATTGGTCAATCTCAACGAGATGAGATGGTTGCATATTGAAGAGAATTCAATGGGTTCTTGTCTTGCCCACTTGCACAAGTTTTGATTCGTAACCACCTTAGATAAGATAAGATAATTATATTAATGTCCAAAAAATGACCACAAAAGTAGGTCAATGGAACTATTGAGTACAATGATATCAATACAAGCAAGAGTATGAAAAGGTTTGTGTTATATAAGAACATGATATAAAGTAGAAACATAATGTATATATGATAAAGCATGTTAAACCCTCAATAGTCACCCGATACACAAATTGGAGTGGTTATCCATCTAGGTGACTTCAACTCTTGCACAAAAGCCCTCCAGATTCCTCACCACGTTCCGTTAGAGGAACTCTTTTGCATCAAGGAGATAAAACTAAAATCAATGGGGCTTCAAGCAGGTAAAAGAGGCAGTGATCCAATTAGTCCTCCATAGTAGAATAAGCAAAAAGTGAGCACGAAGAAAGAAAAACTACGGGAAATATGCAATTTAGCTCTATTTGGTAAAAATAAGAATGACACATGATATGAATGCTCAGGTTGTAGTAGTAAGTTACTCAGATTCTTAAGACAAGTCATACAAAAGGAAAAACTTACTCAATACGGCCTATCAAATGAAGGTGATGCCCCTATCAAGACTCAACGCACCAAGGTATGGAAGAAAAGGAAAGATAATCTACTCAGGGGTAGATCCCTCGTCCCTCTTTATTGAACAGAAGATGATGGCTTCAAGTGAAGCCAAAGATGTCAGATGCATGGAGCAAGAAGAAATATACAAAGCAACGCAACTGGTCGTGCCCACTTGCAGTTAATTAGATGAATGCATTTCTTTCTATATAACAACTCTACATGAGAGAACATAGACAACATAGTCTCAATAATACACATCGGCATATCAAGTCACATGAAGAAGACAATAATCATTGAAGATGAGTTGCAGTAGAGGAGTGGTGTGCACTCAATCAAAGCAAAGAAAGCAAGTATTAGGTAATGTTAAGGTAAGTTGTATGACAAGAAGAGAAAACGTTCATAAGCCCAGAAGGAGTTGCACAATTTGCATTGTAAGCGTAGATAAGACTTAGACCAGCAAGCATTAGTATCTTTTGGCTCATTAGTACAACAGTAATTGAGTATTCTCCTCTCTCAACTAGACCTCCAAAAAGCAAGGCGGCAACAGATGAAGAAAAAAAAATCACAGGGGGAGTTGACAAGTCCACATGAAAAAAATAATCACAGGGGGGGATTAGTTGCAGAGGGAATATTTAACCTATTTGTCATTGATTTCAAAGGTGGAGTGAATGAGAAAACATTGATACAAATATGTTCAAGAGGAGAAGCAAAGGGGGAAAGGAAATAAAGGAAGTAGAGCATGACCTAATTAAAGAATTAACCCAAATGATTAAACAAATGAGAACTGGGCATGCTAGAGAAATGAGTGCCATGCAGTCTAGGGTGATTCAAATCAAACGAAAACAAGCTCAGAATATTCAGCCTAGAAATAATAATAATAATAATAATAATAGAGATAACAATAATCCATGGCCAAGAAGGAATCATCGCAATGATCAAAGGTCTCCCACTCCGCTTGAATCTGCTAATGTCGTCGAATAGCTTATTCCATTTTGTAGACCTTGTGAAGGATTTCAGGAAGAAAGTTTGTGTGCCATCACCAGCGGACTCCTAGATGAAGGAACCAACGAACAAATAAATAATGTCAACTTGAATTCTTTAAAGGAAGGTCATTGCATGGATATGATCCCTTCATCTTTCACCATCAACAACTTCAGTGATGAGAAAGATCCTATCATGCAAATGTAAGGTGAAACTCCATCTCAAGAACAGACTCTGAAAATTGCTAGAAACAAAGGCTACACATATCAAAAGAAGGGCAAGGATTAGAATCAGCGTAAACAGTTGGTTGCATCTAAAGGCTATCAATCAAGATTGAAAATTGATTGGGTTGTGTAGATAAACAGAGTTAAAATTTTGTCTTAGTGTTAGAACTTTTAAAGATTCCTTCCCAAAGAGCAACATTCTTCAAAGCTCTAGGCATGGCTCAGCAGGATAAGACTAACGCACCAAAGAGATGAAGAAATTAAGTTAAAGGATCTGAATTGTTGTATGACAAATGACGATAATCAGTGTTTTTCCCTGACTTTAGAAGTTAATGATCGCTTGCTTCACGATTGTATGTTGGATTTCGAAGCCACAACTCATGTCATGACTAAAAAGGTTATGGACCAAATAAACTTAAGAATATCAGGGCCCTATCACAACATTTGCTCTATGGATTCAAAGAAGATTGAAGTTCTCAGTGTGGTTAAAGACTTGCAAGTTGCCTTGGCTAATTATCCATACAAAATAATCATCGTGGACATAGCAATCATTGATGTGTCGAATGTATGGGGAATGCTCCTATCAAGGAAGTTTGCAACCGACTTAGAAAGATGTATTCAGTTGGATCTATCATATGCTACTATTCTCGCAGCAGCAGGTGGTATGGTCAAGTTATATAGAGAAGTAGAAAGGAGATATCAGGTTGAAAATCCGAAGAGACTAGAGAATGACGAGGAAATTAAACCACAAGGTCATCCTTCAGAACATAATGCAGATGTGACTGAATTCTTCGAACATATATATCATTTTTCTTCATCTCATCTTCCAAGCAAGAAAAGAAGAAGGCTTGAATTTGACAAAGATATGCAGCGCAGTGATGAAAGTCTACATCAGCAAAAAAGGATCAGAATTCAACAAGGGACATCTAACAAGCAGCTTATCGACTTACCTATATGCAAAGAGGTGTTCCAAATTGTGCCACAGTGATGGCATCTGATGCCATGGGGCATCTCCTGTATTGTATTTCTAACCCTACACTCCTACTTAGGATTTTACTTTTGTCATTACTTAGTTTTATTTTCATGCATTTGTATTTTATGTCTTTACATTTCATATGTTAGAGTAGGATTTCTATTGCAGCAGATGTGCTAAATGTTTTATGATGTATATTTGATGATTTTGGTCTTGAATGGATATCTATTTGATGGACTTTTGTTTCCTTGATGCAAGATTATGGGTTCTCACATTCCTTCAGTGAAGCAACGTGTCCCCAAGTAGAGCTAGATGTTGACCACACTTTGTCAAAAGTCCAAGGAAGCAAAGTACAAAGATATGAAGAAATTTTTTCAAAGTTCAAAGTCATCAACTAGCACTATTATATCATTGTCAACCCAATTTCTGCAAGTTGTATGATGCTAGTATGACCATTTAACTATCTAACAACACCTAGGTAAGCCTATGATTTTGGCAAAGGATTTTTTCCTAGGAAGTTTTTTAACCTCACTAAATTATGTGTTTCTAAACACGGATAATCAGCAGAAATTTTTTCAAAGTTCAAAGTCATCAACTAGCACTATTATATCATTGTCAACCCAATTTCTGCAAGTTGTATGATGCTAGTATGACCATTTAACTATCTAACAACACCTAGGTAAGCCTATGATTTTGGCAAAGGATTTTTTCCTAGGAAGTTTTTTAACCTCACTAAATTATGTGTTTCTAAACACGGATAATCAGCGGATTTTTTCTTCCAGCTTAAACCTCAAATCTAGGTGTAATTCATTGACAAGGTCTTAGGTGAGTTCTAGTGTTATATCGAGTCTATTGTAAAAGTGTGTTTGGTAATAGCTCTAGCACATTTGGCTAAATTATTTTATTACAAGTACACTTGGTTTCATACTAGACCATATTGTGTTGCAAAATTGGGTAAATTATTGAGAGTTTGATTCTAAACGTTTATTTCCCCTTCAAGAGTTGATATTGTAAATATTTGATGTAAAAAATATTTTAGTGCATAGTTCCTCATAGTTAAACACCATGGCTAAAATATTTGAGGGTGGAAAAAATCATTAAATCCCCTCTACTTTTAATTAATTAATTTTTTTGACAAAATTAATAAAAATTCTAAGCCGTAAGATTAATAGTTAATTTTGAGTCAAAAATAATTATTGAAAAATTAATTTCTCTCCTAGTGGAAAATAATAAAAAATTCGTGGGTCAAAGAGAAGTCAATTTTTGGAGGTCCCCTACCAAGGGAAAAATGGATATTTTGAGAAAATTTGAGCCCTTGGACCTTGTTGGTTAAGTCAAAGTAAAATTTTTGAGAAAATTAATCCAAAATATCAATTTTTTGATTTATCACAAGGGGATTTTAAGAAAAATTCGAATGTTTCCTCAAAATTAAAAATTCGACAGTGGAGATTAAAAGATGATCAAATTATTTTCGACAGTCGAAATTATTTTGACCAAGATCAAGCCAACTAGCTATTATTTCCCACTTGGAGGGGGTTTTGTCTATATAAAGAAGCTATTGAGCTTCAATTTGATATCTTTGGATAATGTAATTCTTAAACGCTGGTATTGAGTTGTTGCTCTACTGGGAACATTATTTTATCATAATAGAAAGAATTTGGGGTTCAGTGCATGGTGTTCTTCTTCTACTGATCTGTGGTATGTGTTAGCTATATGTGATCCTATATTGTGCTAAATATTGTTTAAAAGATTGTTATTTCATTTGTCAACGATAAGAACATTCTAATGGTACATGTTATCTTAGGTGATCTGATTCACCATATGATCTAACAATTTTACTTTGAGAAAATTATAGAGAATTGCAAGTACACTATCCCTTGGCCTCCAAGTTCACAGATTGTGGGGAAGAGCCGACTATGTTTTGGCTCTAAGATTTCATTGCAGTGATTAAATTTTGCAGGAGGGTTTTGGTCAATATCTATTTTTCGAAATTATTCATCCATTGTTATTTATTCAAAAATATTTTTCACAAATTGTTATTTTGTAAATATTGTACATTTGTAAATAAATTGTAAATTATTTTCCTAACCCATTTTATTTTGCAGCATTTGGGTATTTGGGGTTTTATATAATTGTATATATATTTGAGGTTTGGCATTCTTTGATTCATTTTTGCAGGTGATAGCTCAAGGGTTTGAACAAACAATTTTTTTAGGTTAGTCAACCAAGCAAGGAAGGTTGATCTAGGCCTTTGGGGGTAAGATCTAGCCTTCCCAACTTCCAGCAACTCAACGTTTAGTTGAAGAAGGGAAATCGTCCAACTTTTTGGCAATGATTTTGGCATTTTTGCCAATTAAAGGCTTCATAAATTTTTTTAGGCACCAATGCCTAGTCGTCCCCCCTCCTCTCCCCTAGCCGTGAGGCCTAGAGGCCTTCTAGGGCCCTCGACCTCCCTCCTTTCTTAGGTCGCATCCCTTTTAAGGCTTGTTGTGGCCTCTTAAGGCCCTCAGCGCCCTTCCTTGGCCTAGCCACGCGCCTTCAAGGGCCTCGGCCTCCCTTTTCTCCCTTGGTCGTGAGCTTGGGGAGCATCCTTTGCCCCTTGGCCCCCTTGAGGCCCTAGTTGCAGCACTGAAAGGGCTCTTTCCTTAGTCGCTAGCCCTTTTAGGGCCTCCTTTAGCCCAACGTCAGCCCTTAGGGGATTGATTTCCGTATCAGTGGCCTTCTAAGGCTTATTCTCCCTCATCGTTGCCCTAGTTTTCCCTTTCAGCATTTCATTAGCCATGGTTTGATGTTTTTCTAACCCTAGCTTCTCATTCTAGCCCTCATTCAGCCATATTATTCAATCATTGATTTAGTTTTTTCATCTCTAGCATTTGCTTTTGCAACAGTTTTAGCGCTAACTTGGTGGCTGCAGATTCTCAAGTCCATGGGAACCCTCTCTAGCCATCTACAAGGTCATAAGGCCTCTTGGTTTGCTCTCTAAACCTCTAGTTTCACCGCTGTCCTCATTTCAATGTCTGAAGTATTTTATGACAGCAACATATTTGGGGCTTCAGTGCATTTAAAATCAGGCCTAAATCCATTAATAATTCACCTAAGGCGTCAGGAAATAATCTAAAGCTAAATTGAGTGCATACAAGTGAATATTTTTTACTGTAAGTTAATTTCCAGATCTGATATGTTTTATACAGCCATACAATTTCCCTTACAGTTGTGGTAATATTACATAATCTTGGGCTAATAATCAATTTACAAGCATATTTTATCATTGGCATTATTTAGGTTTGCATCTATTGGCATTCTTGGTCATTATTTGAAGCTTGTCATAATAATTTAAGGGTTGGTCTGCACTGCATAAAGGTCTGATATAAAATTCACAGTTGTGGAAAAAGTGTTGAAAGCTGTCTAATTTAACTTTGTTCCTTGCATCTTGTGGATCTTGAATAATTGTTTAATTGTGTAATTGGGTGATTTTTTTTTATTGCTCCAACCTATGTCACAGGGTTCGGCAAACCTAAAGCTCAGGTTCGAAATTTGGCGAACCTGTAAAAAAAATTTGAAGTTCGTTCAGGTTCGCCGAACCTCAAGTCGAACTCGAACCTCATCGAACTCCATCGAACCTAATCGAACCTAATCGCGAACTTAAACGAATTTTTTGAAGTTCGTCGGTTTTCTTGACGGTTTTCTTGGCTGACTGAAGTACACAAGCTTGGTTTTGTGAAGGCAACTATCACAACATAATGCTACAGGAAACAACATAAAACTCATAAATAAAAGTGCAATTTCACACCGAATAATTGCACTGTTTGAATCTAAAAACTCCATTGATTTGTTGTTCACCCCAAAAAAAGAAAACGGGTAAACTCACTACGCAGAGAAGTGTGGGATGAGCTCACTACGCAGGGTGGCTTTTATAGATAAAGGACACTGATTACTTTGCTTTGAGAATGTAAATCTCGGAAACAGTTGAGACATGCAACGTGCCTCCTTGATTATGAATACTATACTCAAAATATTTAACTGTGTCCTATTTGAAATCGGACTTTTGAATATTGAAGAACATTGAAATTTGACTGTTGCAAGTGAGATAATTACGTGAAACAACTGGATTTCTTTAATTGACAATTACAATTTATTTGTGTGTTTAACAAATTTGTGTTCGTCAACTTTACGAAAATTGCATTTCCAACGACTTCTGGGATCTGGGTTTTTAAAAGAATGATGAAGTTTGACTGTGACTTGGTATCTATATATTCTTTTATATTTAACCGGTGGTCTGCTCAACTATAGTCTATATTTAACAGATTCTGGTTAATTAACTTTATAAAATTGTATCGAAGGCTATAAAATGAGATATCTAACTTATTAAACTAATTTATAATGTATGGATTACACTGAGATTCTCGATTCTTCAAATAAAATATATAATAGAATTTTGTATAGGTTAAAGAAATGAGCATTATGATGGTGAAATCCAAAGTTTTTCATCATAAATATATATATATTGAAAAATATGTATAGTCGAACCTAATGCCGAACCTCATTCGAACCTGATCGGAAAATTCGAATTCGAATCGAACTTAATCGTTGTCGAACTCGAATTCGAACTCGAACCGTGTGACATAGGCTCCAACCATATGTCTCTTGGCTGATCCATATTGCATTTCTGCATCATTGGCATCTATTTGCACTCTTGCATTAACATATATAAGTGCTCCCATTGATTTGTTGATTGTCTAATGAAACTGGTCAATTGCTTTAAGAATACACTGTGATTAATACTCTTGTTTCTCATCGCAAAAATTGTTGTTGGATAAGTGGATACATTGCTTTTCATTGATAGCTCTTGTGGATTTGTAATCTAAGTCACTCTTAACCAAGTCTAAACATAATTGTGAAAAGAGATCTAATTGTATGCATAAAGAATCCAATTTCTCTCTTATGTATCTAATAGGCATATTGATGGTTAATTGTTTTAATCTTGAACGTTGCTAATTGTGTTAAGAAGCATTGATCTAGTCAATTTAATCTTGTTCATCTCTAAAGCAATTATCTATTGATATTACCGACAGCATTTTCCGGCACCATTTTTGAGCACTTCCTTTTGTGGTGGAAATTGTCATTAATTCATCGCTGAGTACTTCACTCTCCTTAATCGAAAATTATTGTAACTTGTCTTTAAGTGCTTAAGATCTTTAACAATATCACCTTAATAGCACTCATCCATATTTTTGCACTTGCATCTTAGGCCTAGTTTTACATTAATTAACTTACTTCCAAGCATAAGCTTGGTCGATAGAGAGATAGGCCCACCCTTCTCACCCAACTTGTGAAGTCTAGAACCTCTTTAGTGGTTAACACAGTGACCTTGCAGTTGTCAAAAGCCACAGTGTTTGCAACACCAGAGGCATCGGGTGGTTAGCACTGAAGGGGAGGGATCGTTAATCAAGCCATAGATTGTTTCCCCTTGGTTTTTTTCTCACAACCTACTCTAGAGACTAGCTTCAAGACAGTTGAGAGGAAGGATTTACTTAGATAGGCATCTAATTTAAAATAAGCCAAGAGATTGCATCTCACTTAGATTGTAAGGTTTGCATTTCATATAGGATAGTGAAGCATCTTTAAAGCAAAAATTGTTCATCCGGTGACTTGGTAAATAAGTTATCTTAAGCAGGTAATTGACTCCATTAAGGCACTGGTCTTCCACGATAATTTAATCAAATCATTTACTTTGCTAATGCAACCAAGTTTCTAGGCCATTCAGTTGTGTCTCCCTGACTGGTTGGTTGCCAACAAGTATCCAATTTCACATTTCATAGGGACTACCCCCATAGCTTATTGTAGGGAGACAGCTAGAACGGAGAGGGCAGGGATCAGAGTGACAGCCCCTACCCTAAGTGTTGTCAATGTATTGTCCATAAAATTTGAGCGACAACAGGTGATTGTGGTGATTTTTTCAGCTAAGAATAAGAATTATTATGTGTAAGAAATTGTCGATCTAAGATTGAAAATGAATGAAAGAGGGATCTGCAAAGTTCAGCAACTTGGTTGTTGCATACCACGGAGTCGATGCTTCCTTCTGGTGGGTGCCTAAAAACAATAAAGAGATTCTGTGCTTCATGCTCGTTGGTGCCAACAAAACAAATCAGGGGTTGGTACTCCTTTTAGTTGGTGTTGATAAATCAGAGAGCGGTTGCTTCCTTCTGGTTGGTGCCAGAAAACACACTATAACAACAAGTTGAAGCTTGCCTTTGCAAAAGCAATCAAGAAGAAGATTGATGGTATATCTGTTAATTTTTAGGGCTAGATTATTCTCTATTGTAGATAATTGCATTTTCAAACTTTTTCATCATTTACATATTACATCATTATAACATCATCAACAATTATGTAGAGAGAACAATAACATCAACAATGTCGCGGAACAAAACACCACAAGCGGGAAAGCCCAACCAAATTCTTCTTTTATTAGATATTCATCAATTGTTCAATTTAGATACAAAGTAAAATGAGAATGAGATGCAACAATTATATTAAGCCTCCTAGGGCCAACCCAAGTCAGTTCACAACTTCATTTGTGAACTGAAACAAGTCCAACAGAGTTGTTATTATATCACTGTCACATACAATATGAAGATCATTGACATGAAGATCAAGGTCATTGTCATCATAGAAGCATAGTCATTGTCATCTTGTTAATTTTAAGCAACAATGGTATCTTCTATGCTTTAGAGCAATTTTACTTCAATTTCTTTACTAGCCCAGTATCAATATTCAAATTAGCAATCACAACAACATGATAGTAAAATGCAAATAGAACATAAACATAAACAGTGGAAGACAAACCAAGACAAGAGGACACAAGATGTGGCACCAGCCAGGGACAAATCCCAATGTGGGGAAACCCTTGATCAAATCTTCTTTTAGTCTTCAATAGTTCAGCAGAGAGAAATAGTACAATTTACAAATTTGATAATTTATAACAGCAGCAAAAGAGCCCTAACTAGAAACGTCAACGCTAATCAACAGGGCAGATTTAACCCTCAACAAATCGGTCAACTTCGGCCTCCAAACAGCAAGATAAAACAACCCTCAAAACAGTGAAATTTAGCCCAGTCAAAGTTTGGTCAAACAGCCCACCTGCGGTTAGCCCTAGCTGTTGTCAACACTAGTCAACAATCAACGTTTAGCCTCAATTTGTGTGCCCATAAATGCGGCCTATCCAAACAAAGATAGCCCTCACAAAAACGCAATCAAAGGAGGTCAACGCATGCTAGTCAACACTTGGTCAAACTGTCCAGAAATTCGGTCTCCTGAAATTTCGGCCTCCTGAAATTTCGCCCTCTTAAAACTCCGACCTCCTTAAATTTCGGCCTCTTGAAAGTTCACTCTCCTGAAATTTCGGACGTGTGGAGAGAGAGAGGCCCAGAAATCCGTACCCAATCAATGAGGGGAGAGAGAGAGAGAGAAGTGTGAAGATGAGCGTGTCCAAATGAGGCTAAGTCACCTTCTATTTATATGCAACATTGAGCATGAATAGACGTGACTGTTGGGCTTCTGGGCCTACATACGTTTGTTGGCGGACCTTGACAATTTGACCATAATCAAAATAAATTCATAACTTCAATTTTACATGTCAGAATTGGATGATCTTTAGATCAATCCTACACCTCTCAAAGAGAGGAATCCAAAAAAATATCAGTTGTCATAATTAAGATGATCCATGTGGAGTTTGGCCCTAGTTGCCAATTTTAACACACCCTCTCAACTAGTGAGAACTCCATCTGCTAATCCATCTGCCAATCTATACTATCTTTGCCATCAATGCACTGCTCTGCCGAACTATGAAGAAGAAGAAGTGATCAAGAATGTATCATACCATTCTCTATTGACCCGAAGTCAGTCCCAATCAAAGTAGAGTGTGTCATACCACTCTTACTAACCCGAAGTCAGTTCCAATCAAAAGAGAGTGTCTCATACCACTCTTATTGACCCGAAGTCAGTTCCAATTGATCCCAGATCAAGATCGGTCATCCTAGCATAGGGAGTACGATAGTACATGATGCGTTCATCGGTAGTACTATGGTTCCTATCCTCATTTCCCTACTCATTGGCCAGATGAGAGGTACTTCCCATGAGTCCCAGACTGCATGGGTAGGATATCATAGCAGGAGAAGGATGAACCACTCATCCTACCTACATGTCGACAAGGGGTATCGTAGGGGAAGGCTGAACCACTCACCCTGTACACAGCGAACCACTAAAGGAAGGATGAACCACTCACCTTGTACACAGCAAACCACTAGGGGAAGGTTGAACCACTCACCCTATGGTTGCTCACCGCTCCAAGAAGTACCCCAAGCCCCCCGGAGCTCCTAGAGCTTAATGTCCATCTCATACAAGACCATCATAAGAGGGTCTCTCCACGACTCCAAGTCGTTCTCGAAAGGCAAACTTGACCTTCCCAAGGGGCTTTGTCAGAATATCGGCGACCTGCTCATCAATCCCAATGTGATGGAGCCTTATTGCTCCTCGTTGTACCATACCCGAATAAAGTGGTACCTGATATCTATATGCTTGGAGCGATCATGAAACACAGGATTCTCTAATAATCGGATCCCACTCTAGTTGTCGCAGAGGATCACAGTGGTATCCAGCACATGTCCAAATAGCGCACTGAAGAGCTTCCTCAACCAGACAGCTTCACAGGAAGCCATACTAGCAGTTATGTATTCAGCCTCGGCGGTGCTCATGGCAACCGATTTCTGCTTCCTGCTCATCGAGGATACGAAGCAGAACCCAAAGAAAAACAACATCCAGAAGTGCTCTTGCCATCCACCACACTGCAAGCCCAATCAGCATCAGAATAACCATGTAGCCTCACATCTCCGACAGTGTATCTCAGTCCACGAGTGATCGTGCCCCGAAGATATCTCAGAATATTCTTGGCCCCAATCCAATGTATATGATGATGCTCAACCATATATTGGCTTAGTGTGTTAACTGCAAAACATATGTCCGGACGGGAGTTCACCAAGATAATCAGTGCTCCTATGAGTTGACGATACTCAGAAGCATTTCCCAATTCAGGTCCAGCAGCACTACCACATAACTTCTTAAAGTTAGGTTCCATCGGAGTAGTCACAGGCTTGCAGTCCACCATCCCAAATCTTTCCAATATCTTCACAGCGTATATTCCTTAAGAGAGGAAAATTTCACCTGGCTTTTACCAAACCTCCAACCGTAGGAAATAGTGCATCGGACCTAGGTCCTTCATCTCAAATTCAAAAGCCAACTCCCATTTACATTTGTGAATGAGAGGGTCTGCACTTCCATCAGCTCCATGCTTGATTTTGTAGAGCCACTTAGAGATGACCACCGATTTGTCCTATGGTCTAAGGACCACATCCCAAACATCATTCTTCATAATTGACTTGTATTCTTCATTCATAGCATCCTTCCATACTTGATGCTTCATGGCTTCTTCGAAAGATGAAAATTCATTTTGAATGATAGTGCTCATGGCGGTCAAATATGCTTGATACTTGTTCGGCTTCTTGCTTTCAAGGAAAGCCCCACTTGGTGCAATGTGTCTCTCGGCATCTTTGAGAGTCTCCCTAAGTGATGAGGGTCTCCTTTTTGGAGGAGGGTTCATGAGGATGAGGATCAATAGGATCCATTGGTTCATCAACATTAGGCATTGTTTCGGCATTGTTTTGTCTTCTTTTGCACCCTGATTTCTGGTGTCAACTTCTTTGTCCTTCCTTAGGATAGGAAGGTTGTTAATCTTCCCGAGGGCCATATCTTCATCGAAGGTGACATCATGATTTATCTCAACTTTCTTTTTGACTAGCCACATAAATTCTATATCCCTTAGAATTTTCACTATAGCCCACAAATATTCATTTCTTCCCAAATGCACCCAATTTGCTTCTTTTCACTTTTGGCACATCAAAATATACGAGACTTCAAAAATTCTAAAATAAGAGACATCTAGTTTCTTACCAGTGAACATTTCTTCGGGAGTCTTGGAGTCCAATGCTTGATGAGGGCATCAGTTTTGAACATACATAGAAGTATTTGCAGCTTCATCCTATAGGAACTTCGGAAGGCCTTGATCATGGAGCATGGCATGAACGGCTTCTACAATAGAGTGATTCTTCCTTTCAGCCACACCATTCTGCTCAGGAGTGTATGGCGTTGTAGTCTCCCTCTTAATGCCTGTTTCGCTACAATAATCTTGGACTTCATTGGATTCGTACTCGGTCCCATTATCATTCCTCAATATCTTGATTTTCTTCTTGGATTGGTTTTCCATCAAGGCTTTGATGTGTTGAAGCCAGGTGAACACTTCATCCTTCTTCTTCAAGAAGTAGATCCAGGTCTTGCGAGAATAATCATCCGTAAAGGTGAGATAATATAAGTATCCTCCCAAAGAGTTTACGGGCATCATACCAGATATGTCGGAGTGGATCAATCGCAATATATCTATGGTCTTGCTATTACTTGAGGGGAATGGTCCCCTTGTAAGTTTTCCTTCGGCACATCCCGGACATACACCTTCATGCTCTACTTTTAACTCGGGCATACTTGTCACCATCTGTCTCACATCGGGTAGGGACTTTGAATGAAGATGGGCAAACATTTGTTGCCATAGTTCAGAATGTAGAGATGTGTATGAAGACATGGCTCCCAATGGACTTCCTCCAACTTGATACAAAGTGTCAACCCTGAACCCAAGAGTAAAAGCATCATTAAAATTTATTTTCCAAACACATACCTTTCCATCGATGAATGCCACCTTGAATCCTTTGTCCTCCATGGTTGAAATGGACACCAGGTTCTTCTTGAGATCAGGTACATATAGTACTTCTTGCTAATGAATAGTGTTACCTTGATTCAATTGAAGGGTAACATTCCCTACTCCCTTCAAGGGATAGGTGGCATCATCTCCAAGGATGATCTCCAAGTTTGTATCCTTTTCTATCAGATTAGAGAGGACTTCCTTGCATCCGGTGAAGTGCCTTGAGGCGCCACTACCAATCAGCCAATTTCCCAAAGTGTCCGGAGGAGAGGCAGTGTAGTGGACCGATATAAAATAGTACTCTTTTTGCTTATTGTTAACAACATTTGATTCTTCATACCTAGAGTTCCTTGATTTCTTGGAGGGTCGACCATTTCCTTGATGTCCCGCATTTTGTTTTCCTGTGCCATTGGACCTACCATTCCTTTGATCGTTGTTGTTGAAGTTGCCCCTAGAATGATTGTGATCATCATCATGCGATGTGCACCTTCTATTTGGACACTCCCTTGCATAGTGGCCAAACTTATTGCAAACAAAGCACCTGCCCTTCCTTCCCCTCCCTTACATCCAGGCTTTCCATGGAAGGACCTTTAGACCCTGCATTATTTCTCCTATTGGCATGAGCGGAGAATGCAGTGGGGTTGCTTCTATTAGAAGGCATTTCTTGCTTCGCCATTCTTGTTTCTTCTTGAATGCATCTCGACATCAATTCTTCAAACCTTGGAATTCGATCATTTTTTAGGACGGTGGTTCTAAATGCATACCACTCAGGTGGGAGTCCTCCAAGGGTGGTGAGAGTAAGTTCCTTGTCAGGAATGATTTCTCCAATCGAGAGTAGATCATTCTTGATCTCAGTAATCCTCAAAAAATAGAATTAAATATCCTCGTCCTTGCCCTTCTTAATATCCTTCAACTTATTCTCGAGAAATAGAATTTGATTAGCATTACTAACCTTGAACATGCCGACCAATCTGTCATAGATCTCCTTGGAGGTCTTCAATTTGGAGATGTAGGCCACCAGATGCTTGTCAATGGAATCCCTAATAATCTTCTTTGCTTTGAATTCAGCCCCATTGTACTTGGCCTTCGCAGCAGCCGGTGCATTTGAAGGAGGTTCAGGGATTTTACCCTACACATAGTCCATCACTTATTTTTCTTCCAAGGTCAAATCAAGAGACATCTTCCATCCATGATAGTCAGATTTATCATGGAACTTGTCTTCAGATGGGAAATAGGATGAGGAACCCATTGAACCTTTTGTCCTTGTCCAACTGTCTTTGGTGATTGCTCTTTCACTCTTACTTGGGCTTTGTCTTCACCTCAGCTCTGATTCCATGTTAATTTTAGGCAACAATGGTATGTTCTATGCTTTAGAGCAATTTTACTTCAATTTCTTTACTAGCCCACTATCAATATTCAGATTAGCAATCACATCAACATGATAGTAAAATGCAGATAGAACATGAACATAAATAGTAGAAGACAAGCCAAAACAAGAGGACACAAGATGTCGCACCAACCAGGGACGAACCCCAATGTGGGGAAACCCTTGATCAAATCTTCTTTTAGTCTTCAATAGTTCAGCAGAGAGAGATAGTACAATTTACAAATCTGATAATTTATAACAATAGCAAAAAAGCCCTAACCAAAAAAGTCAACATTGGTCAACAAGGCAGATTTGACCCTCAACAAATAGGTCAACTTCAATCAACTTCAGCCTCCAAACAACAAGACAAAACAACCCTCAAAACAGTCAAATTCAGCGCAGTCAAAGTATGGTCAAACAGCCCACATGCGGTCAGCCCTAGCTGCAGTCAATGTTGGCCAACAATCAACGTTTAGCCTTGATTTCTGTGCCCAAAAATGCAGCCTGCCCAAACAGAGATAGCCCTAACAAAAACGCAATCAAAAGAGAGGTCAACGCATGCTAGTCAACACTTGGTCAAACTGTCCAGAAATTCGGTCTCCTGAAATTTCGCTCTCCTGAAATTTCAGCCTCCTAAAATTTCGCTCTCCTGAAATTTTGGACGTGGAGAGAGAAAGGCCCAGAGATCCGTACCCAATCAATGAGGAGAGAGAGAAAGAAGTGTGAAGATGAGTGTGTCCAAATGAGGCTAAGTCACCTTCTATTTATATGCAACGTTGAGGATGAATAGACGTCACTGTTGGGCTTCTGAGCCTACATAAGTTTGTTGGCCGACCTTGACAATTTGACCATTATCAAAATAAATTCATAACTTCATTTGTACATGTCAGAATCGGATGATCATTAGATCAATCCCACACCTCTTGGAGAGAGGAATCCAAGATATCATTTGTCATAAATAAGATGACCCATGTGGACTTTGGCCCTAGTTGCCAATTTTAACACATCTTAATATTATGGTCATTGTCATCATTGTTGTATCATCATCAGAGAGGCACTGATGCACATCATTGTCATAGAGGCATTGTCAAAACTATCACATCACTGTCACAATCACAATTGTCATAGGGTATAGTCATAGATTCATTGTCATAACTGTCACTATCATTATCACAATCACAACAGTCATAGGATACTGCCATAGATTCACTGTCACAACTGCCACTATCATTGACACAATCACATCTATCATATATCACTATAGATGCATTGTCATATAGATCATTGGTACATATTGAGGTCATTGACTTACATTATTGGCATACATCACTATTGTGAGACTATGACCATACATCACTGAAATTACTCTCAATACTTCACTAAATACATCATTGTGATCACTATTAAAACCACTGATTGAACATCATTATCACACTTCTCACATGGTTGTTAAAGTAGGCTGCAAACAAACCTCATAACATCCTAACTGCAGGTGATTAGGGTCGTTAAGGCCGCACCAAGATATGTCAACAGAACAATACATAAAGTTCTTTTAACCTTGTTGGAAGAGTCTCCTTGTTTACTAAGAAAGGTCCCATATAATTAGAACAAGAAAGATACATTTTCTTACAGAGGAAGAGTGTATAAAAGAGTTGTTTGTATTCTGAGATAGGCTGCATATATTCACCATGTGAACCACAGAAGAAGGTCATATTGAATGCCAAACTAAGGCCTTAGAGATGCATAGAAAAGGGTTGCATAGAATGCCACTGATAGGTCGCAAGGTGTTTAAAAATGTAACTAGGTTTGGTCTTCATAAAATGTATTTGTCAAAAGAATTTTTATTATTGTTACAATGACTTATTAAAGCATGGGTTTCATGCTTGGGTCATCATTTTATTAGTCAAAGTCCCAATTGTGGATTCCTAGGATTAATAAATAGTCATTAGAGTCATTGTATATTTTATGAGACCCTTCTTGGGCTTTCGAACAATGTAAAAAGAATTATTTTTGAGTCAAAGATGAATTATGTAACCTCCACACCAAGTTAGCCTAAAGAAAGGTAATTCAACCTATATATACAAGGCAGTTCGAATTCACTTGGAGCATCTCACTCTCTCACACATAGTTCGATATCCGAAGCTGGAAGCTGGGAAAGGTGCAAAGGTGAAGAAGGAGGCTAAAAGGAGTGCGAGTTTGGTCAAGAAGGAAGGACAAAATCGAAGCTTTGGGATCTCTCTCTCTCTCTCTCTCTCTCTCTCTTGTGTGGGCTAATTTAGGAGATCAAAATCTCCTTGTCAAAGTCCAAGTTGTTGTTACAGCCTGTTGATGTCGAAAGCTGCAAAGTCGAAGTTGTTGTAGTCGAAGTGTTGTCGCTGCTAGGTCGAAGGTTGGATCGAAAAAGGAACGGTTCGCTTGGTGTCGAGGAGATTTGTGTCTAAGTTGAAGAGTCTCAAGAAAAACTATTGAGAGAAGAGATTTTGACTGGGTTTTCCCCTAGATAGGGGTTTTTCCCAGGTAGTTTGCCTAAATCTTGTGTCTTGTGTGTTTGTGATCTTCATGCATAATTTGGTAATTGCTTGATGAAAGATAACATAAAAAATAAGTAAAAGAAGCCAGTATAATTAACAAGTAATTATCAAGAAAGAGAAATCTAACCCTAATTCTACTAGCATTGATTTCTCAACATGGTATCAAAGCTAAGGTCAAAGAAGATTGAAGATCACTTCGTTGGCTTTAATGAAAATGATTACTCCCTCTATGATAAGAATGGGATTCAATATTGCAGGAAGTTGTATCAAGAAGATCTTCTACTACTAATTCAACAAAGTCAAAAGTCAAGGGTTCCTGGCTGCACTTACAAGTTCACTGAATGATGATAATGCATGGATTATTGACAGTGCATATGACAAGGAGTAAACAACTTCACACTCTATTGAAAGGAATCTAAGGAACCTCAAGAAGCTGACTAAAGGATCATATAAGGAAACCTTATAAGGAAAGAAGCTTACTATCTTCAAGGACAATGTATAACACAATAAAGGGAGAGAACAAATTAGAAGGAGCATCAAATTACAATGCTTGGAAGAAGAGGATAGATCTCATCCTCGAAAAGAATAAAGTCTTGGATCTAGTAAAAGGAAAAGTGAAGAAGTCTACAAAATCAAGAAGTCTAAAGGGCCAAGAAAGAAAGCACAAGGATCAAGCAAACTTTGCCAAAGAAGTTTCACCAAAGAAGAACATGATGGAAGGACCTGAAGTCAAGGACCTATTTGCTAGGAACTCTTAGGGACTCTATCCCTTGCATATCCTTCTACTCTAAGTATCCCTCAAGCTTGGAGGGAGCCCTTACCAACTTCCAAAGATAAGTATCTTATTACCTTTTCATTTTTTGGTTTTCCTTACTTATCTAAGTTTGTTTGCATTAAATACTAATTACATTTATATTCATATTTTTCATGTTTAGAAAAGACTCGTTGAATACTCAAGGAACATGGAAGAAGGCTTCACAAGACAAAGCATTGGAATTACAAGATTTGTTAAGAAACAAAGGTATGTCTTAAACTATAAGTTTTTGCTCTCTTCATGATATTCATTCTACTATTACTAACATCATTGTGTATAGCTCTCCTGTATCATAAAGATTATTGATTGGGTGATTCATCATTAGATAAATCTACCCTCCTCGTATATTTGATTATTCTTGTGGAACCCTAGAAAGGTTCTCTGTGAAAACCCTAACTTAAGGGTATGTTGATGATTATGCGTGGAATGTTATGAATATAACTCATATCAAATAGAATAAATAAAAATGTAAATAATAAATAGTCAAATGATGATTATATTAAATAGTCATTAGTTAAGTGAAAAGGCATGTCTAAAAGACATGCCCAATCATGAAAGGACACCTGCCTAAGTATATAAGCAAGGCCTCATTGTAACATTTAACATCCTTATACATTTATATATATAAAATACTATTTACAAATACCTTTCTCTATTTTACATTTAAAGTCAACAAACTATAAGTTTTGTTGCTTCAGTGGTATCAGATTCATGTGAGTCTTTGAATGTTATCCGCCGCACAATATGTCATTAAGCTTTCGCCTTGAATTCATTGAGCAATTTAGTAAAATTCAAGAAAGGCTTCAGCAATTAGAAAAATCATGTGCAAAAGTTACAACACGTTTAAAGGAAATCGATAATAAGGAAGATGATAGCAACAATGAAGAAACTAAACAAAGTGAAGCAGAAGAAGAAGATTTTGATCAGAATGATGATAATGAAAATGAAGATGTAATAGATAATGATGAATATGAAAATGATATCAATCAAAATGGTGAAGAAGATGAACCAATAGATGATTATAATGTTAAAGATTTTGATGAAGCTGATATAGATCAAGATAAGGATCCAGATGAAGTTGGTCTCGATGTGGATGAGAATGGTGTAGATCAAGATGATGATGTTCCCTTACATATGAGGTTTCAAGTAAAACAATCGACAAAACCTCCCAATGAAGGTTTCCCTGTGCGTGGTGTTGACCCCGAGGATGAGAAGCCTCTAGCGTTAAGACACAAACCAAAATCTCCCAGTGAAAGTTCCCCCATAGACAGTGACAAATCTGAAGATGAGAAACATTTATCAACAAGATACAATCTAAAACAAGCCAAGAAAGGTGTCCTTATGGATAGTGATGTAAATAATGTAGCATTAAAGAACAAACCAAATGGATTGGTTAAGAAAGACATAAATGGATAAACTCAATTTGTTAAAATTGATATTAATTCCAAGAAGAGACTTTCAAATCAGGTAGATAGCAGTCTAAGCTCTTAAGTCACCAAAAAGGCCAAGCCATTATGGGTATCACCAGAGCCCAAAGTGAAAGCAGAACCAGAGGTTAAGGCAGAGGTTGATGGATATAGTGATGATGAGGATGATATTCCTATTGCTCAACGCATGAAGAAAGCTCAAATGGCAAAGCCATCACCTCCTTCAGCAAAGCTACCTTCCTCAATCGAAAAAGTTATCAAGGAAGAGAGAAAGGAGAAGATTAAGACAAATCCAAATGATTATATTGACGACGAGGATGATATTCCAATTGCATGGCGCTTGAAGAAAATTGAATTGCCAAATCCATCACCTTGTTTAGCAAAACCATCACCTTCTTTAGTAAAGCCATCGCCTTCTATAGCAAAGCCAAAGGCTTTCAAGAAGAAGGTGTTGTCGGTTAAGAGCATAACAAGCAGTGCAAAAAATTTGAAAAGGGGGGAATTGCCTTTTGGATCTGGAGAAGGTCAAAAGTGGACAACTTGGCAGCACAATGGAGTGATTTTCCCTCCGCCTTACAAGCCTCATGGAGTTAAGTTGCTTTACAATGGAAAACCAGTTGATCTAACTCCTGAAAAAGAGGAGATTGTCGTTATGTTTGTTGTCATGAAGAACACTGACTATGCAACAAAACCGAAATTCATAGAGAACTTTTGGCATGATTGGAAGAAAATTATTAGGCCAAAGCATGTTATTCAAAAGTTTGAACTCTGCAATTTTACAACAATTTACGATTGGCATCTCAGGGAAAAAGAGAAGAAGAAACAAATGAGTGCAAAGGAAAAGAAATCTTTGAAAGAAGAAAAGCTAAAGCAAGAGGAAAAACAATTGTGGGCTGAGGATATCGAGTCTTAGCAGGTGAACTGCAAGGAAATTTCACATTGGAAAGACTCTTTACATGACACAGGCAATTTGGTTCTTCCAACTGTGCAGGATAAATGGGTCTCACTCCATCCAAAATTTGGCATTGTTTGTTGGTATGATGATGCAGACCTCGGTAAACAATTTGAGCATTGTAATGGAGTTCATTTCTTATGCATAGATGCTGGGGGTAAGCACAATAAGACCAAGGCAAAAGATGTAGTTCAAAATAAACTTATAACTTTTATATGTGCAATGGGAATCCCTTCAGTTTCAGAGGTGGTGGTTCATGACGCTATGTTTTATGGTGTTCAGACTTTTATTAATGTTGTTAATAAGAATACAAAGGAAAGTGTTAAAAGGATACTTTCAGAACCATCACTAGGGGTGTATACATTTGACATGTTTCAATAAGGCTTCTGTGAGTTATTGATAAATGAGGTGGAAAATTTAGAAAAGTCGGTTGATGCTACAAAGCTAAATGTTATGAGACCTAATACAATGAAAAAATATGTAGTAGTATGCTTGATAAATTAATGATTAATTTCGTCAAACCTTTGGCTTCAGTTTTAAGTGGTATCCATTCCTTTGTCGTTGCAACCCTCTCTGTGTTTGTTCCAAAACCTTGCATTGGAAAGACTTTTCTTGAGATTTCTCAAGTCCACAACTCTCCAAAGCACGTAAGTGCATACTGTATGGTTGTAGCACCGGCAGATTCTCCCGTGATATGGACAAAGAATGGGTACAATGACTTCAATATATGCGCATGGCTTCAGGGACAAAAGGAGGCTCAAGCGGGTCACCAGTAATTGCTCCAATGATCAGTTTTTCCATGTCCATGCCCCCAATCTCTTCTCCACAAACCAACACTCACATCACCACCGTCACACCCTTCCTTCCCACTATCCCAACAGCCTTCCACATCACTGCCGTCACACCCCGCCTTCCCACAGTTCCGACAGCCTTCCACACATACGTCGTTAAAAAAAACAAAGGTTGTCGCACGTCGTCAAAAGGTGTGTCCCCAGTCAAATGTTGGGTGATATATGTCAAATGCCAACGAAGTTTGCAAAGGAATTTGTGTTGGGGATCTACTACCAATGACCAAAATACTTGCCCGCCCTTCTGTATGTTGCAAATCGCGTTCCCATTCGACCATTGAATCAATGTTGAAGTCGCTCTGTAGATTGTGCGCTTATGGAATTTGTTGGGCGTGGATTGCATGAGAAAATATAGCTTTAGAGAAATTATTTTTGGAGAAGTGAGAACCGGAATTTGTTTTTAAAGTCGTCAAAATATGCATAGTCGCTAATCGTATAATCATATTATATATAGATCTGCGTTAATGTATACTAGGGCATAGTTACATTAGTATAGTGCTAGTGCTCCATCGTATAATCATATTATAAACTAAATTAACAAAATTTAATTAATATATATATATATATATAAAGTCAGAGAAAAAAAATATTCAAAAAAAGGGGGTTCGAAAAAAGAAAGAAGAAAAAAATCGATAACCTTGGATTCAAGACAGTGTTACCAGTGAATTATACAGACATAAGTAGCAGTGACATCGAGTTACATATGTCGAGATGACAAATGCAAAATGAAGAAAATTGTCAGCAATATAGCTTTGAAGACAAAGCTTTTGAAGGAAGGGGCAATGTTATGAACATATAACAAATAGAATAAATAATAAATAATCAAATGATGATTATCTAAAATAGTCATTAGTTAAATGAAAAGGCATGTCTAAAAGACATGCCCAATCATGAAAGGACATTTGCCTAGGTATATAAGTAGGGCCTCATTGTAACATTCAACATCCTTGTACATTTATATATATTAATAAAATATTATTTACAAATACCTTTGTGTATTTTACATTTAAAGTCAACAAGCTATAAGTTTTGTTGCTTCATGGAACCCTAGCTTACTTAGGGTTATTGATGAAGTCTAAAGAAAATGTTTGATGCTTTGATGATGTCATGTTTGGGTTTTGGTATAGGTATGGAAACCCTAACTTGTTAGGGTTGAATGGTAATGTTTGAGATCCCGAACCTTTGAAGTATTGGTAATTTAGGGTTTGATATGTTTTGAAACCATAGATCATTAGGGTTTGGTAGGGTGTATAAGCAAGACCCTTGTAATATCCTAGAAATGAAATCCTTGGCATTTGTGTGTTTGTCCGATCAAACCCTAGTCTAATCAAGTTTGTTATATGTCTAACTTTTATTGATATTTTTGTCTTTGGGTTTGACTAATACATGTTATGATATGCTTGTACATGATGATGGAATCCTAGATGTATGAGTTAACCTAATAGTTGATTGTCATGAGTCCTAGGGTTTGGAACAAATCCCTAGTCGAAGTTCGATATTCTAGGATGATATTGTTTGTGAATTCTAGGGTTTTGTAGCTAAACCTTAGTACAAGTTAAATTCTCTAATATATGATTTGTCAAATCTGGGATTTATGAAAGGATGATAAAAACCTGAAATTGTATTGTGATCAATTTGATTGTTGAAAATTAGTAAATGAAAATCTAGGGTTTAAATCAAACCCTAGTAGAAGCTAGTCATGTTGTTGATTGAGTTGTGATTGGTTTTGATTGTTGAACCTCATGTATGAAATCTAGGGTTTGTATGAAATCCTAGTAGGAAGTCTAAGTTAGATACATTGTTATACCAGTCTCTAGAATTTGCTATATGTTATAAAAGAGTTTACCATATCTCTGAAAGAAAAATTGAAGCCGTATATATAATGAGATTGATATCTTGAGTTGTTGATGTGATTTAGGGTTTGTAACAAAACCTGGGCAAGAAGTTGAAGTATATCAGTAAAGTCTCTTGTTGATTATGAAGTCTAATGCTTTCATTATTGAAGGATTTTGATGAGGTTAACTTCATGCTTCTATAGATTTGGTTGTACTTGTTATCTAAATTGAATCTTCAAGATGGTGAAGATGTTCGTAAGTAAAGTTGATATGATAAGCATGATGAAGAAAATTATATGAATGATGATGGTCATGATAACTCTGATGAGAAGGATGGAAGCCATGAAAGATTCTCTAATATCGTAGAAAAGAAGTTGATCTTCCTAGGTTAAGAAGGAGCTTCGGTATATTCAACATGATGAAGAAAGTTATATTAATGATGATGGTCATGATAACTCTGATCAAAAGGATGGAAGCCATGAAAGCTTCTCTAATATTGTAGAAAAGAAGTTGATCTTCCTAGGTTAAGAAGGAGCTTGGGTATATTCCTTATATAGGAATGATTAGATCCTTCTTGGTTAAGAGGAAGTGATGGATATGGTTCTCTACTTCGTGTGTCATGCACTAGACCAGGACTAACAACCGTAAGTCTTAGTGAAGGCCAAAAGTGAGAGGAGGACACATCATTCTTGTCTTCATGGAAACAAGTCCCGAGTTGAGAGGGAGGACGTACTATAATCATGATGGACACCTTGAAAGAACAAATTAGAGAATGTATTTTGAGTGGTTGCTAAGATAAGAAAATCCAAATTTGTTTGCAGAATATGCTGCTACATGTGAAGGAGGAAAGGAAGATGTATGATTAAGGAATCTTCTGTCAAGATTCGTTTGAAAGTCCTGCTAAGATTAAGAAGCAACATTGGTTGTCTGGAATACCCCGAAGGTTTGTGTTTACTTATGTACATTTGAAAGTTTGTTACTAATTGGGGTTGGGTTTGTATAGGTAAATCGCTCAAAGGTTTGATAGCATGCTTTACATGCTTAGTGTTATCAATCAGTTTAATTGGGAGAGATTTGTTGTTATCGATTTGTTTGATCGGGGAGGATTTGTTACAGATTGCAATAATTGGGAAAGTTGAGGCTTTATGTGCGAGACACATTGCCTAGGAGGACATCTGGCTGGCACTTTGTGTTGATGTCTAGTTCCCGAAGTAGGAAGGGTGGCATTGGTCATGGAGCTTTGACCTCGGATACGCACCTAGATCCTTGGGTTGATGGTTAGTAAGCCTGAGGATAAGAAATGTTGAAATCTTTATTCCATCTTAGTCCCACTCGAAGAGATTACCCTGGTCAGGAATCTAGTCTGTGGCATTGCGGTGCCTAAACTGTTGAGAGACCTTGGATAGATTTCCCTCGTCAGGAATCTAGTCCATGGCATTACGGTGCCTAAACTCTTCATAGTTCATATAGTTTGAGATCTTCCTTATGAATACCTCCCTAGTTAAGAGGGAGCGTTGATCTTCATAAAATGTATTTGTCAAAAGAATTTTTATTATTGTTACAATGACTTATTAAAGCATGAGTTTCATGCTTGTGTCATCATTTTATTAGTCAAAGTCCCTAATGTAGACTCCTAGGATTAATAAAGAGCCATTAGAGTCATTGTATATTTTATGAGACCCTTCTTGGGCTTTCGAATGATGTAAAAAAAATTATTTTTGAGTCAAAGATGAATTATGTAACCTCCACACCAAGTCGGCCTCAAGAAAGGTAATTCAACCTCATTGGAAGGCTATATATACAAGGCAATTCAAATTCATTTGGAGCATCTCACTCTCTCACACATAGTTCGATATTTGAAGCTGGAAGCTGGGAAAAGTGCGAAGGTGAAGAAGAAGGCTAAAAGGAGTGCGAGTTTGGTCAGGAAGGGAAGGACAAAATCGAAGCTTTGGGATCTCTCTCTCTCTCGTGTGGGCTAATTTAGGACATCAAAGTCTCCTTTTCAAAGTTGAATTTGTTGCTACTGCTGCCTGTTGGTGTCAAAATTTGCCAAGTCAAGTTGCTAGAGTCAAAGTGTTGTTGCTACTAGGTCGAAGGTTGGATCGAAGAAGGAAAGGTTGGCTTAGTGTGGAGGAGATTTGTGTCTAGGTTGAAGAGTCTAAAGAAAAATTATTGAAGGAAGAAATTTTGACTGGGTTTACCCCTAGATAGGGGTTTTGCCTTGGCAAAGTGCCTACATCTTGTGCATTGTGTTTTTTTCATCATCATGCACACATAATTTGGTAATTGCTTGATGAAATATAATATAACAAATAAGTAAAAGAAGCCAACATAATTCACAAGTAATTATCAAGAAAGAGAAATCTAGCCCTAATTCTACTAGCATTGATTTCTCAACACAGGGATGCATAGAAGAGCACCACATTTACTACATAAACCACAAAGAATAAGCCACATTAGGTTTGATGATCCATACAAAAGACATAAATAAGTCACTGTAATAGGCCGTAATAGTCCACTACAATAGGCCGCATAGAAGCTCAGAGATAGCGTGCAGGTAGCCTCAGAGATAGGCCACGAGAAGCCTTAAAGATAGATCGTGGGTATTCTGAAATAGGCCGCAGATGTATGTCTTGGGAGGCCGCAGAACCACAGGAGAAAGGCACAGAAGATCACCAAATTGTGTCCAAAATGATGGAGGTTAGATACATATTTATAGTTGTTGCCACCTATGAAGGGTCAACCCTTGGGCAAGCTGACATGACAATTTGGATGGTCGACTTGACATTGAGCCACAATAAATTCACATAATAATTTAACTTGAGTTCTTTTATGGTTCGACTAGAAGATTTCTTGCCCAAATATATATGTTACAACAATGTATAATAATTAGAGGATTGCCAAACATATAATAATATTTTCCTTTGCCCAATTTGAATTCTTCTTTGAGACAATTGGGCTTCCTTTGAGGTCTTAGGTTTTCTATGGGGAAATTCATCCCATAGCTGCCCCAATTTTCAACAATATCCTGTGTCTTACATGTTGCATATGTGTATGCTAAATTATAGTGTTTTTGTGTGATTCATGTGTTGATTTATGATGTTGCTTATAGAAATTATTGCTAAATAAATTGGAAACTATGAATTGGAAATAGTTGTTTAATTTCATCATAATATTGATCCCCCCCCCTCAATATTATCCTAGTTTCTAACAATGTGAGTGCGGGTTTGGTTTAAAATAACGTGAGCAATGAAAATTTAAAAAGTGGTGTCATATTTAGAAGTTACATTGTACACTTCTGAAAAGAAATAAAAAATAAACATTAGTATAAAAGTAGAATAATAAGTCTTATATTTGAATAAGTTAGTGTGCGCAATAGGATAAAAACAAAATAAAATAATCAGAACAGGGAGGACAGCTAGGAATGAGAATGATACCTCTAGTCGAACGAAAGGCATGCAAACCTACGCATGTTAGAAAGGAAATATGTATAAAAGAAAGAAAAAAATGTAGATAAGAGAGAATAATTTTAGTAATGTCCAACGAATGACCAAACTATAGGTCAATGGAGCTAGAAAGTACAATCAATGGTACCAAACTATAGGGTACCCTAGGCTACAATGAAAGCTTAAAGCAAGATATAAAAAAAGACATCGAAAAAGACATGAACGAACTAAACCATCAAAGAAGAAGAAATAGGAGAGAGAGTGCAAGAGATCAACTAGATGAGAGTATTTGATTCTGAGTCAACAAGTAAGAAGGATGTGATGTGTTGTTTAATGACACCGTTTAGATAGTGCTTGAGATTGAGAGAAACTAGTTGGGTAATCCGGGGACACAACTAGAAGACACGAGAAGATTTTCTCCAAACACTTGAGGTCAACAAAGAACTTCAAGATATGGCTCTACCTCATGTACATATTGTCATTTACAATAGAACTACATTATGAAGTTGTAAATAATGATAATATAATGAAAATAGTCATGATGAATTGTTGTCTTTCAAAGAAATAGCTAACTTATATTTATATTACTATTGGTGCACATGCACGTTTTCTTTATATCTAGGAGCACTGTTATTTGTTGTTGGAATATGGTTATCACTGATGTCAACCCAAGCAACACCAAAAGATGCCCTGCCTTTGTTGACCAAAATGACATGGCAAATCATGATTTCTAGAGTCAAGACCACCTTTATTGGATTCTCCTTGTCATGTCGATTCCGACAGTATGTGGCATGTCACGAGGACTCTCATGGTTTGAGAGATATGCTTGTTCAAAGATGAAGCCCCACCTTGTGGTGAAAAGCCCCAAACAAGTTGATGATGTGGCAGCTTTTCTTTGGCTAGAATAATGCTCAATCCATAAGGTCTTTTATTTTGAATTAAATTTAATTTAATCATGGGAAAACCACCTTGTGAAGGGAATCATATTCATGAGGGGTTTTTAGGCTCCAAAATTTGAATTTTAAAATTCAAATATCCCTGCAACTCAAGTCAGCGTCAAATTAAAATTGAAATGATTTCCCTCTTTTTTAATTTCGGCCAAACCTCTTAGAAGTCTATAAAAGGAGGCTTTTCTCCTCTAGATAGCAAGAGTTCGGATACTTATATTATGATAGAAGCTCTATGATACCCCTGCTGCCAAGAGGATTCTTGAAAATCAGATTGGAAGGCCAAATATCTCGAAGAATCATGGGTTTATGGCTTATATCTTTGAGGATGGGATTCGTTGGGGTTTGAATATATTTTGCAGGTTGCTTTGAAGTTATTTCTGTCACCTTTTGAAGCTAAACCTGAGGCAATCCATTTGTGAGGTCGGATATCTGGAAGGGTTTTGATGTCAGGATTCTATTGCAAAACTATAAGCTTATTTGACATGATCTGAAGCATATTGACCTGGTGCAGTTTTCCTAATGAGTGTAGATAATATCGGCGAAATATCGGCAAATAGCGTAAATATCGCTATATTTTCAGCGAGCCAAAATATCGCCGCGAAAATATCGCGATATTTTCGGCTCCCGAAAATATCGCGATATTTACAAAATATCGGCAATATTTTGGCAAAATATCGCGCAACGATATAAAATATCGCCAGATGTGTTTTGCCGCAGCTAGAAAAAGGCAAAATTGGTTTTTTTCCTTCATTTTTTTTTTCGAGTGTTGGAGAAGGAAGGGGAAGAGTTTTGTGCTAGTTGTCAAGGAGGGTTTGAGGATCAAACAACGATTATCACCACCAACTAAGATTTTTTTGTGGATCAAAGATTGAAGAATAGTGAGAAAAACTTCATTTCTTCCATTAACAGGTATGTTCTTAAAACCCCTATGTTAATGATTTTTTCATAGATTTAGGGTTATGCCTGCTTGCCTCTTTGCCTACCAACATTTTGTTTCTTTGTTTTTTTCCATTTGCTATGATTTTCATGCCGATGAACCAATGCAAGGGTTTTCTCCATATTTGGACAGCAAGCTTCATTTTTTTTTCAACTTTCTTATGCACCCTCTTATTGCCATTTTTCATTCACATTGCAAAATGCAAATAAGGTAGTAATTTTTTTTAAATGAGGTGGTTATTACTTATTATTTTTTCATTTTGTGTTGGTGGGCTTAATGCCAATTTTATTTTTTTTTGTGCCCAGAGTTTGAATTAGTTCACTACAAATGTCAAATATGCCAAAAGCCTTGGACCCATTTTGGGAGTATGGGGAGGCTATTGGTGGGGCAAATCAGGCATATATATCATGCAACTTGTGTGGGACCAATATGTAAGGAGGGATTACACAATTGAAATACCATCTGGCTAGACTCTCTGCATATGATGCAGATGTAATGCCTTGTATGGTTTCTAGTGCAGAGATTATACAAAAAGCTCGTGAAGCAATTGTTGAACAAGACAGAAAGAAAGCTGCTAGGGAGAGGCCAATGGTCTCAAATAGATAGCTGCTAGTTTTATTTGCTTTGCAACTTTTGCTACATATAAGTTTATAACTCATGATGATGAAATACTTTTAAAGTTTTATATATGTGATGTTATTTTGTTTGAGTCCTTGATTGGACAATTATCAGGGATCAGCAAGATTTGGTATCGCCTTTGAAGTTTGATGTATCATTTCTATTTGACATCATATATATCAGTGCCTTCTTCATATTTATGTGCCAATGTGTTTAGTTCATGTTGTTATTGCTTTATATGTTTAGAAATCTGAAAAAAATGAATATATTATGCATTTTTTATGCTTGCCAATATTTGCGATATTTTCGCCGATATTGCCGATAAGATATTTTATGGACCCTCGCCGATATTTTGCCGATACCGATATTTTCAACACTGTTCCTAATAGACTTCAGCTCGTTTTGAAGATTGTATCTATGGCCTTGTTGCTTAAGGTTCTAGGACCAATACTTGAGCTTTGAAATCGACAAAGTCTTGAGTCTGATATTCACTGTGATTTTGTTGACATTTGTTGATCTTGAAGCAGTTCCAGCCTAGTCTTCTGTTGCAAAACCTCTTGGCAAATCCGCTCACAGATATGTGTCTCTTTTGGCAAGCAAACTGGCAATTTTAAGGTTTTTCGGTCCAGTTAGGAGGTTCAGATCAAAATCTGAAGACTTTAAAAGGCTGTAGCGGAGGCAAACTTGACACAGGTTTGAAGTTAACTTAGGTCTGAACCAAATTCCTATTTAGATGTCTGATCTCCGTGTATAAAAACAGTCCTAGAAAGGTACTCTTATGCCCTAATTCTGAAGACTACTTACATCTTGGTTAACATTTGGAGCAATCCTATATTAACATATATTTTGAAACAAAAGGCTGTTGCCTAGAACAACATTCTACAAACTATGGTATAATTGTTGCAATGTCACTCAGTGAACAAGGATTAATTTTCTGATTGGCTCCTCCAGAACTTGTGTAACTTATAAAAGTTTCTGAAGCAATCAATTTTGCTTACAGAGCAGTACTAGCTAGGTAAAAAGACTGAAATTTTGATTGAGGCATCAGCAAGGGACTTCTACAGAGAGGCAAAGATGGAAGGCATCATTGCTCAGTTTTCACTGACATATTATTTGGCAGCGAATTGAAGAAGTTTGGTACAACTACGACAGTCAACATCTCGATCAATAGATCAGAGGTACAGGAACACTCGCTCAGTTTACTAGTCACGTCATTTACTGCAAGTTTGGTCTTCTGTTGTACATCTGAAATGTATATTGTCTGAGGGTTTTCAGTGTCATTATTGAAGTCTAAGTTGTTTGGCAACAAAGATTCTAGTGTCACATCATTCTGTAGCAGCTGAAGAAGTCTGACAGTAAGGGTTACATTAAATATCTTTGAAAGTGGGTCATTATCCCTGGTATAGGAGCCAACAGTTGTTTTTCTATTCTATCATTATTTCCAGGGTGGTTGGGAGATGCAAAGCAGGTTATTGAAGTCTCCTTCAGGTTGATGCCTGAAAACTCTTCAGGGTGGTAGAGTGGTGCTACAGCAAGTTGGAGCTTGCAGGGTGTTGGAGCATTCTATCAGTGGCAGCTGATAAAACTAGAGCATTGGAGCATCCTTCTAGTTGAAGCTGGTAAATTGAACACTTTTCTAGAGTACCAGGGAGTTGGGGCATCCCCTTTCAGTTGGAGCTGAAGCATAATTTTTTTACAGGCAATTTATTAGAGTAGCATTCAGTGGTTTTTCTCCCGGTAAGTTTTCCACCTAAAATTTGTTGTGCACCATTCTTGTGATATGTTGTTTGATTTTTTTATTGTTCTTGCTCTAACATATAAAGATAAACTAATTGTAAGTGAAACACTGATTCATGACCCTCTCAGCATTTCCAACAATTGGTATCAGAGCAGGTTCCTTCACAATCAGTTTAACCACTGGAAGGGAGATCATAGAGTGCACAAAACCTGGAGTTCTAGTATTTAATGGATAGAACTATGTGCTTAGAAGAGGAAAGATGAAAGCATATGTGCAAGCACAAGGATATGATGTTTGGCAATCTGTAAAGACTAGATACACGGAACCTTCAACACCATCAGCAGTTTATGCTGGTAAGAAGCTCTATGACAGTAATGCTAAAGCTATGAGTGCTATTTTGAATGGTTAAAAAGAATCCGTATATGTTAAAGTGATGCATTGCAAATCAGCGACGAAGTTTGGGACAAGCTCCAAAATATGTATGAAGGGGACTAGAAGGTCAAGGAAGCCAAGCTTCAGATCTACCGAGGAAAATTTGGGCAGTTGATAATGAATGAAGATGAAAATATTGCACTTTAATTTTCTCTATTTTGATAAAGTCGTAAATGCCATAGAAGGACTAGGAGAACCAATGGAGAACAAGGTAGTTGTCCGAAAAATACTAAGATCACTTCCAATAAGATTCGATGCTGAAATCCCATTGTTGGAAGAAAGAGACGATTTAGAAAAGGTTAGCATGGATGAGTTGCATGGAATACTTACAGCTTACGAAATGAGAATGGAACAAGAGAGTCCATCCAACAGAGAGGCAGCCTTCACAGCAACCAAGAAGACCAGGAAAAGCGAACAACAATCAAAGCCAAGCTCTAGTTACTGCGATGATGAAATTTCAAATGAAGAAGTTGCCAACTTTGTGAGAAAGTTGAAAAGAGGAATATGTATATGCAAAGGTAAGCTTCCCTTGCTATGTTTCAATTGTGGTAATATTGGTCACTTCGCCTCCAAATGTCCTCATGCAAGGAACTTTGATGACGAAGAAAAAGCTCCTTACAAGTTTGCTCCTCGAATGTCCAAAATATATATGGTGTTGTTGCTTTGACTTCTAATTTTCAATCTGTAGAGATCCTTAAGGATATACAATCCAAAAGGAAGATCCTAATTCATACCTCCTAATAGTTGCTTAGACAATCCTTAACACAATCTGCAATCAGCAATCTGAACAGCCCTAACCCGGGCCCTAACAGGCTGAACAAATTGCCTAGGATGAGCCATAGAACAAGCCTAGGTCTGCCTCAGGAAGGGCCTCAGACTCTGCCACAGAAATTCGAATCTCTGCCTCAAACTGCCTCAAACTCAGAACTTGGATATCTACCTCAAACTCAAAACTTGGATCTCTACCTCAAACAGCCTCATACTCAGAACTCGGATCCCTGCGTCAAACTGCCTCAGACTCGGATCTATCCAGCGAATGTATGCCTCGGATCTGTCTCGGATTCGACCCTTAAATAGTCATGATCAGTAAGCCTTGCCTCAACAACCTGGTCGTCAAAAAATACATGAGAAATTTGGTCCTTTAGCCTTGATCACTGCTCTTCACGTCACATGAATCCTCCTCCTTTTCGTCGCGGACTACTCCAGAGATGTTATATACTCCAATGCACAGGATTGCTTTCTTGGAATGCCCACGGCTATCCATACTTATACACTTTGGAGAGAGGCCTATTTTAGGGTCTACCTAATCATGACATATAAAGAATTTTCCCCTCTAAAAATCACAACTATAGTTGGACTCCACTAAAGGATGATTGGATATAAATTAATTATATTGACTTTAAACATGAAGACAATCTTGTCAAAAATGGAGGTTGTCTTTTCAATTTTAATGAAAAACCATGATTAGGGTTTATACCATATTGAAATTATTTGTGTAATGCATTTTATGTGGGGTTTCAACTTGGGACAGATTATAAACAAGATTCAAACTTGAATATCTCTCCAACCCAAAAGACCCACAAGGCATGCAACCTATCAAATGGCAAGATGAGGGCTACCAATCTAGAGTGGTCTTACACCAAAATTCACTACCCTTTGACATCAATTTCAATTTCTTCCAACAATCTCCCCCTTTGTCATCGATGTCAATACCCATGCTCCCTCTCTCTCATGCTCCCCCTATCTCCACGCTTCAGTTCTCTTGTCTCCATGATTCACTTCCTTTCTCCCCCTTTGACATCAATGGCAAAGGGTGACTTGTTTCTTTTGGGTTGCTCCCCCCTAACCACATGGCACTCAACACTACTATCTTCTTATCATTTCCTTCTTTGTTGTTCTTTTCGCTCTTTTGCTTGGCTAAAATTTTCTTTTTCTCTACTTGGTCTAGAATGTATATGTTGTTTGGTCTTCTTGTCATTGTTGCAACCAATATCCCTGAGTCTTCTTCTCTAATTTCACATTTTTTAGAATCAAACAAGAGATTATACCCTTGATCACACAATTTACTAACACTAAGAAGATTGCGCTTCAAATCCTCAACCTAGAAAACATTTGCTTCTTTTACATGTTCACTTCCAAGACTTACTACACCTTTTCCAAGTATCTTGATGAAGGAGTTATCTCCAAATGCAACACTATTGCTTTTTCTTTTTAGGCTAACAAATTTTTTTCATCTCCTGCCATATGTGTCGAGCATCCACAGTCTATGTACCATTCATCTTCTTTACCTTCAGCGATCAATGCTAGATTGCAATCTTGTTTCTTTTTCTTTTCCCATATCATTGTTAGCTTCTCTGTTCTAATTATTGGAGCATTTTCTTTCATAGGCATGCAATCGTGTGCCTTTGACCTAGATTATTGCACTTGTAACATAGAATGTTCTAATCCATTTGTGGGTCAAACGGATTATAGTTTATGTTGGTAGATCCATGAACATTTCCTAATCTATGGTCACTTCTTGCAAATCCGTAATCATTTCTACTTCTTGCATGATTGCATCTTGTATTGATTTACAATGAATTGCTTTATGCTCAAAATTTCCGCAACAGTAACAATGACAAGGAAAAATATTTTCACACCAGGGAAAGTAAGATGATCTTATGAAGTTGTTCTGCCTTGGGGGTTGTCCAATCCATCATTGATCTGTATCCTTGATTTCATTGTTGTCTTCTCTGTAATGGGTGTTCATGGAAACATCAACATTTCTTGAATCCTTAGTTTCTTCCTTCGGAGGCTTGGAGCTTGTGTCCTCTTTTCTTGAAGATGCACTTGTATAGCCAAGACCTATTTTATTTTCCTGTGATCTTTGACAACTCAAATGTTATCCAACACTAGCGAGTTGTTCAAGTTCTTATTGAGCTTATCAAATTCGACCCTCAATGACACAGCTTCCTTTTCAAGCTTCTCACAATCTTCTTCTTTCTTCATCATTTGGATCTTCATTACTTCCTCAATTCTTTTGGCTTCTTCAAGTTGGACCTTTACAAAGATATTTTCATCACGTTTTTCAAGTAGGCTTTTCAATTCTAATTTTGTTTTTGAGTTTCGCATTTCCTTTTTCATTATTATTCAACTTTTCTTTAATATCTTCATATTCCTTCTCGGTTTTTGAATCATTTCTAAGTCCCCAAAAAGAATATATTTTCATGTTTGGTTATTTTGTTTCTTCATCTGAATCAATGACCTCTTTGTTATCATGATCATTATTTTGGGTTTCTTGGGTTATGAAGAGAACTTCTCTTGCATCCCCTTCTTTTGTATCACTCTCATCTGAAGAATTGTTATCTTCTTTAGAATAAATATTTTTCTTGTGAAAGTTTTTCTTTTCCCCAAAAGGACATCTCTTAGCATAATGACCTATTCTGCCACAATTGAAACATTTAAGGGTAACTTACCTTTGTGTTTTCCAAATCCCTTTTGAGCTTCCTGATGAAATTCACTTCTTCCTCATTTGATTCATCGCTTGGTGCTCCTTCTACATGAGTTCTTTGTTTCTTGTCTTCTTTGTTGCTTTAAAAGCTGTTTCTTTCATTGATTGTCCACCTTCTCTATTTGTTCTCATTTTGTATGCTACAAGGGTGCCATGTAATTCATCCGTTGACAATTTGTTAAAATCCCTGGTTCCTTCTACGGCATATACCTTAGCATCGTATCTCAAAGGAAGCGATCTTAGCAACTTTTATACTATTAAGGATCCTTTGAATTCTCCTAATCCTCTAATGGCATTAACAACTTCATCTACTTTGAGTAAATAGGATTCAATAGTTTTTGTTTCATTCATTTTAATATTTTCAAACTATGCTTTATGTCATTGAAGTTTGACCTGTTTGACTTTAACATCACCTTCATAAGTACTTTCAATTTTATCCCAAATCTCTTTAGTTGTGGTGCACATCATCACTTTGGTTTTATCAGTTTTTGACAATCCACTTGTGATGGCATCAATAGCCTTTGAATTATAGCTAAACAATTTCTTCTCATCAAGATCGGTTGGAGGATTTTTTGAATTTTGTAGCCATTAATAATGGAGACCCAAACATCCACTCTGGTACAGAAAAACTTATGATACGCAGAATATATATAAATATTTTATTAGAAGAGATGAAAATTACAGATGATGAGATTACAATTGCGGGAGCCTGGCTTATATACCGCCAGGAACACCCTTTGGGGAAAGGGCATGATCTTATGATCGTGCCCTTTCATCTAATTTAACTAATATTTAATAATAACCTAATCTAACTAATTTTTACATAACACACTCCTAAAGCCTTCAAGTAGGTTTCCATGCTATTGCTCCATAATGCATAGCCATTTCCGTCAAATACTTGAATTGTTCTTGAAGAGATGTTTTCCATTTGATCCATACTTGTTCACGATCTTCCATCCAATGATTACATTGCTCCAACAGTAACTTGCACTAATACCAATTGTCAGAAATACTAAGTGGGGGTTGAATCATTTTTTCACTTTTTCCTACAATTTAGTATCACAGAGCATTAACCAATCACATCACATCAAAGATACAAAAGATTTATCTTAATAATTTATTTTTATTTTGAATGAAGCTTCAGCTTCTATTTTTACCAACCGCTACTAGAAGGAGCTACAACCCCTGATTATTTACCAACCACTACTAGAACGAGGCGACAACCTCCTAAAAGAAGCTACAGCTTCCTTGCCTAGCACCACCTGGCCACCCTTAATAATAAAAGATAGAATAAAAACTTTTGGGCTCTGGTACCATGGATAGTGACCCAAATGCAACAACACTCAATCATTGTTATCCCTACTAAGTCATATTCAACTTCATGTCTGCTCCATAAATATCCAAAATATGTTGTTGTTATTTTGACTTCTAATTTTCAATTTCTAGATATCCTTAATGATATACAATCCAAAAGAAAGATTCTAGGTCATACCTCCGAATAGTTGCTTAGACAATCCTTAACACAACCCATAATCAACAATTTAAACAGCCCTAACTCTGTTGATTTGGGGTAGCATCGGATGTGTTCTAACCACGAAATTTGGTGGAGAGGTTGAGGCACATGAGATCTCCAATACCCAGAAAGGGTTTGGGCAGATTCTAAACAAATCAGGAGATATTAAAATAATTAATATTTTTAATGGAGTCCCTAAGTCTAAACTTAGGGAAAATAAAATATTAATATGTATTAATATGAATCTGTGTTAGAGTGGTCCAAAAGACATGGATCAAGCCAGATCTAATCTTAGCCGTTGATTATTGACTTAATCTCGGCCATTGATATGTCAACAGGAAAAGTATAAGAGGAGGCTTGAGGGTCACTTGGAGAACACACCAGAGTGATCAATGATTCTATTCTTTAGAGCGGGGTTTGCTAAGAGAGATAGAATCAGTGATCGGGAGAGCAGCTGAGGGGCATTGAGTACAGAGAGACAGAGAGGCAGAGGTAGTGTCGGAACAGCAGCGGAGCAGCCAGAGAGAGAGACGCAGGAGCAGCCAGTGCTCACGCAAGGCCACACAGAGGCAGCTAAGTGTTGTGCAGAGCACCAGAGGGACCAGCGTAGCTAACGCAGAGGCTCAGAGAACTAATGCAGGGTCTCCTGAGGCTGACACGGGCCAAGATAGGCTGACGCAGTGCCAGCGGTGGACTAGGAGAGGCTCACGCAGTCAGATTGGGCAAACGCTGGGGTTTCTGGGCAGATTGGTGCTGAGTAGCTGTCGAAGGATTATCCGAGGTTTAAACCAATAGATTTGTCAGAAATCGAGAGGTATTACTGCTAAGGAAATTCTCTGTTGGGTAGGCCAGTTTCGGCACCCAGATTGTACTCTGATATTGCGTAATAAGAAAACCCTCAAATAGTTGCACTGGTTTTCCCACATTGGGTTTTTCTTAGGACATTAGTCCAAAAATAATGGTGTCATGTGGTGTGTTTGTTCTTGTTTCTTTTAGTTGTTGATCTGAATATGTTGAGCATGCACTAGTATTTATTTTCAGTATTTACATTGTAAATAACTTGTTAAGGAAGATAACAAGTAGGTAGGAATAAATCAGATAAAGAGCATGGAGGGTTTCTAACTAAGTAAACTTAGAAACTTCAACATGGTATCAGAGTGTGATTGCAGATCACAGGAGGACTAAAAGACATCAGCCAAGCGGAGCAATAGCAGCAGAAAACAGTTGTCCCGAGGTGACAGAAGTTGTTTCTAGCAACGCAAAGGCCAAGGAGCGTTACGCAGAGCCAGCCAGGGCCATGCAGAGGAAGCCAGGAGCTGCGCAAAGCCCCAAAAAGGCCAGCGCTGCTGACGCAGAGGGCCAGAGGGCTGACGCAGACCCATTTGGGGTGACGCAGAGCCAGCATGAGGCAAATAGGGGCTGACATATTTCACAGAGAGGCAATTGTTGGGGTCTAGAAGGCTGCAGGAATAATATTGCAAAGTGGAGTTGGTGAGGTACTGTAGTAAAAGCAGTACCTGACAGAGCAGGGCCAAAGTAGTTGTTACCGAGGGTTTCTAGCCAAGGAACCCAGATCAAAAGTGTAGTTGCACAAGTCAATCAGAGTAGGGGGCATCTCGACAAGCGGCAAAAGGATTTCCAGGAGGAAAATCGGGACTCAAAAGGAGTCTAAAAGAGAACTTCCAAACAGAAAGTAGAGACTCAGAGGAGTCGAACAGAGAAATTTGAGGAGGGAAGTAGAGGAGCATCATGGCACTACACGGGGTAAGAGACCAAGATAGACTGGACGGAGCATCAAACTTAGCAGTCTAGAAGACCAGAATCTTATCAATGCTTGACAGGAATCATGTCAAGAACTTCGCCTTGAAGGTAATAGTTGTCCCAGTCGACCCCAATGATAATGACAGGTACGAGGAGGCGATGGCAAGGGCCAAGTGCATTATCCTTGACGGGTCAAGGATCATGTGGTACCACATATAGCCGAGAAGGAAACGGCATTTGAGATGTGGGAGGCACTCAAGAAGTTGTATCAGCATACTTCTGTGCAGAGAAGAATGTTGCTCAAGAATCAGATGAGGTCATATCAGATGAAGAAGGGACAATCGATTGACACCTTCCTCGAAGGAGTGAATAAGATCTGAGACCAGTTGACTACTATAGGAGCGACATTGGATCAGGCGCTGATGGTGAGGACAGCCCTGTGTCTCAGAAGACTGGGAAGTGTTTGTCCAGAGTATACTGGTCAGAGGGACACTTCCACCGTGGGACGAGATGTGGGTAGCCTTTCGCCGGGAAGAGATCAGACGGCAATCGAAGACAAGTAGTAGCAGCAAGGGGATCAAGGTCAAGCAGGAGGAGGAAGATGTGGCCCTAGCATCTAAGGGAAAGTAGGAAAAGCGAAAGAAGAAAGATCTCTCTAAGATCAAGTGCTTCCACTGTGGGGAGCTGGGTCATTATTTGACCCAGGGTCCAAGGAAGAAGAGTCTTTCGAGACTAAGGCAGCGCCAGCACGGGCAGAGAAGGAAGTTTTGACAAACGATCACTGTGCCGTGAGTGCACACGCACCACTTGAACGGAAGTGGGGAGACATCGAGCTGTAGTCAGGTGGACTACAGGCAATGAGGGGCAGGGTCCTCGAGGTACCCAGCCTCTTGGATTAGACCTTGCTACGGGAGCCCCGAAGAGGAGTAGCAGGACTGGCTGAGCTGGGTAGAGACGGATGCAGATGGAGCGGCAAAGAGAGCTACAATGCAGGAGTCCCGAGACAGCGCAGAGCTAGTAGGCTACAGCAGTGCGAGAGGCACAGGAGTGTTGCACCAATGCAGGAAGGCACAGAGAGGTGTGCAACGGTGCGAGACGTAGGGAGTTATTGCAGCAGCGCAGAGGTCAGAGAGGGAGCACTTGTGAGCGGCAGAGGGAGCTTCAACATCAGTGGGTGTTTCTAGAACAACAGGGAGGTCAGTTGGGAGATCAGTTACTTACTTCTCAGTAACTCGGTTGTAGTGCAGCAGTGGGCAGCACGATGCAACATGATGAGAGCAGGTGCAGTGCAAATGCAGTGCTGGAAGGAAGGACCAGCAGCAGCACAGATGCATAGGGAGTTGTCGTACAGATGCAGCAATGGCAGTGGCAGAACCATGGGCAGCAGTACAGGATGCAGCAGTGGCAGTGGCAGAACCATGGGCAGCAGTACAAGATGCAGCAGTGCAGAGGATGTTGGTTAGGAAGGCCTAGCATCAGCACAGGTACCGATGTCGGATGATCAGAGTAATACTTAGTGAGGAGTATTGCTAGAGCACAGTCCTCGCTAAGAGGGAGTGTTGATTTGGGGTAGCATCGGATGTGCTCTAGCCACGAAATTTGGTGGAGAGGCTAGGGCACATGAGATCTCCAATACCCAAAAAGGGTATGGGCAGATTCTAAACAAATCAGGAGATATTAAAATAGTTAATATTTTTAATGGAGTCCCCAGGTCTAAACTTAGAGAAAATAAAATATTAATGTATTAATATGAATCTGTGTTAGAGTGTCCAAAAGACATGGATCAAGCCAGATCTAATCTTAGCCGTTGATTAGGGACTTAATCTCAGCCGTTGATATGTCAACAGGAAAAGTATAAGAGGAGGCTTGAGGGTCACTTGGAGAACACACCAGAGTGATCAGTGATTCTATTCTCTAGAGTGGGGTTTGCTAAGAGAGATAGAATTAGTGATCGGGAGAGCAGCTGAGGGGCATTGAGTACAGAGAGACAGAGAGGCAAAGATAGTGCCGAGACATCAGCAGAGCAGCTAGAGAGAGACGCAAGACCAACCAGTGCTCACGCAGGGCCATGCAGAGGTAGCTAAGTGTTGCGCAAAGCACCAGAGGGGCCAGCGTAGCTGACGCAGAGGCTCAGAGAACTGACGCAGGGCCTCCTGGGGCTGACGCAATGCCAGCGCTAAGCTAGGAGAGGCTGACGCAGTCCAGATTGGGCAGACGTTGGGGTTTTTGGAGCAAATTGGTGTTGAGTAGTTGTCAGAAGGATTATCTGGGGTTTCAGCCAGTAGATTTGTCAGAAACTGAGAGGTATTACTGCTAAAGAAATTCCCTGTTGGGTAGGCCAGTTTCAACACCCAAATTGTACTCTGATATTGCTCAATAAGAAAACCCTCAGATAGCTGCACCAATTTTCCCACATTGGGTTTTTCCGGGGACATTAGTCCAAAAATACTGGTGTCATGTGGTGTGTTTGTTCTTGTTTCTTTTAGTTGCTAATCTGCAATATGTTGAGCATGCACTAGTGTTTATTTTCAAAATTTACATTGTAAATAACTTGTTAAGGAAGATAACAAGTAGGTAGGTAGGAATAAATCAAATAAAGTGCATGGAGGGTTTCGAGCTAAGTATACTTAGAAACTTCAACAAACTCGGGCCTCATGTTACCTCAAAATAGGTCAAACAAACTGCCTAGGATGAGCCACAAAATAGACCTAGGGCTGCCTCAGGAAGGGCCTCAGATTCTGCCACAGAAATTCAAATCTCTGCCTCAAACTACCTCATACTCAGAACTCGGATATGTTCCTCACACTCAGAACTCAGATCTATTATTAATTTTAGCGCTAGATTAATCTATGCTGAAGATAATTGCAATTTTCAACATTTTTCACATCATATTCACCCCATATCATCATAAGCAATTATATAGAGAGAACATTAACGTCAACAATGTGGCGGAATAGTAAGGAACATTAGAATAAAAGCATACACAATAGAGACACCAGGATTTTGGTCAGAGACTGGGGCAAAACCCCACAAGGAGGAAAACCTAGAATCAATTCTTCTTCTTATGTATTCATCAATGTTCAACTGAGATACAAAGTACAATAATAATAAGACACAAGTCTTTCAACATCAAACACATTAGGCCTTCTAAGGCCAACGCTGGATTACACAAGATCCTCGTAGGATGGCAACAGACAAGTCCATTCAAGAAGCAATCATAAGACCTCTGAAAGGGCTACATCCATATCACTAAAAGTAGCATATATCTATATATCAAGTAGCATACAAGTTACTACTATAGGAACACATACCATGATTATGTGTCATGGTCATATCACTGTCAAATTTATTGTCATTATAAACATAAGTATCATTGCCATACATCATTGTCGTAAGGACAAATAATACTGCCATGCATCATTGTCACAAGGACATGTATCATTGCCATGCATCACTGTCATAAGGAAAAATATCATTGCCATGCATCACTGCCATATCATATAAGATGACCTCTCTACAACTTAATGAACTTAGGTTTGATAACAACCCCCCTTGCCATCAACATTTTAGCTACTTCAAAGGCCAACCCTTTGGACTCCAACCATCAGCCCACTAACAATCATGTTGACCTTCACAAGGGACTGTACTTAGGGCTTGAAGCAACCCACTACAGTCCTCCAACCAAATTGTTCTTAGGTTGCATCGCAAATGTCCAACCATCAAACAATACATCAATACATTAGAACATAAAACATACCTTAAACAACAGACTCTTGCTCTTTTTTATCGCGATCCTGAAGCCTTTCCCTGACATTCCTCGACTTTGGTAAGGGAACCTATACATTAGTATTTTGGCCCTCCAATTTGGCCTCCAAACCACTCAAAACCTGAGTTGATCCTTCTCTAACCAGCCCTTCCTCCTGTGTTGTCCATCAAGGGAACTCAACCCAATTATCACAGTTGATTCATGGTAAACTACCTCTCACTAGCACCTATTTAGGGCTCGACATTTCCAGAAATCACAAAGACAAATCACGACCTGTTCACAGAAGAAATAGCTCCAACACATGCACAAAAAATTGTCCAAAACTCGTCCTCTTCCACTCGAGTGACACTCTACTAAACTCGACCTAGATTAGTGACAAAAAAGACACCAAGAATCATCTTCTCTCCACTTCAACTAGGGCTCTCAAGCCTACGGCTACCTCAGATCACTCTCTCCAAAGATGTGTTGCACTTGTGATGATAAGAGCCGTAAGGTGGTCTAATATATATAGGCATTTGATTGGGTGATGCCATCATTAATGGAGCCAACCAGAACTTGTGCCACAATAAATTTAAGTAAATTATTATTTGCCATATACTGACTTGAGAATTTTCCCAACAAGGTGACAAGTTGACTTGATGAAGACCCATATATGATTTATCCCTTTTCTTGGAAAGAGGCCGACTTGATGATTGCTTGCCCAACATTAATTTGATTCATTTAATAAATCAATAATAATAATTTATTCTATCCAATTTGAATTCTTGCTTGGGGCAACATGGTTTGTACTTGGAATCATTGGGCTTCTCCTTGGGATAATTGGATTTCTCTTAGGGAAATTCATCCCGAACCTGCCCCAAATTTCAACATCTTTGCCTCAAACTCGAAACTCGGATCTCTCCCTCAGACTGCCTAAAACTTAGAACTCAGATCTCTACCTCAGGATCGGAACTCAGATCTATGCCTTAGATTGCCTTAGACTCGGAACTCGGATTTTTGCCTCAGACTCGAATCTATCCAATGAATGTATGCCTCAAATTCGACCCTTAAATAGTCCTTATCAGTAAACCTTGCCTCCACAACCTCATCCTCAAAAAATACTTGAGAAATTTGGTCCTTTAGCCTTGATCACTGCTTTTCATATCACAAGATTCCTCCTCCTTTTGGCCTCACACTACTCTAGAGATGTTATATACTCAGATGCACCGAATTGCTTGCCTGGTATGCCCATGGTTATCCATATTTATACACTTTTGGAGGGAGGCCTATTTTAGGGCCAACCGAATCCTGAAATATAAAGAATTTTCCCATTTATAAATCGGTGACCAAAAAGACCCATTACCATTTCAACCATTAATGAAGATGCCTGCACTTTATCCCCTCTTCCATTGAGCCCATCATTTGGAAACACTAGGACAAGATCCCAACCCTAGTGTAAAAGAATCTCAAATCACTGCAATGAGGTTTTGGATGACTACCCATTTCCCTATCTTGTGTGTTGTTGTAAGTTTGTAACTAACTTTCTATAGTATTTGAGTTCCTAAACCTGCGATCTAGTTAGATACTCATCAAGGAAGATCTTATTGGGGAGAGACAATAGCTTATGTTTAGCTCTGAGAGCTCGAAGTATATTAGTTGCAGACTTGAACCAAACGAATAGAGTGGAGTCAAACCCAAGTCAATCTCTCTCCAAGGGGACGTCAAGGAGATCTAGATTCTCTAAGAAACAAGGTACCAACCACCATGGGACCCAAGGACGGAAGAGCTAGAGGGATCTCTCTCACCTTGAGGTTTAATTCAATGCCCACTTAGTACACTCCTCCACAAGCTTAGCTTGTAATATATCCTCAACTACTTTGAAAGGAAGGGGGGTTTTAACCTATCCTCTAGCTACCTCTGACCATAAGTAAATATGTGTTTTGTTTCATGTCGAAATGTAGCCTTGGGATTTTATCTCCTCCTATTTTATTTTGGTTGAGAGATTTCGCATGCAAGGCTTCGTTAGAGGGGTGGTTAAAGTCCCTTTTATCTTGCTACTATGTTGGTAAGCTCATATAGCTTCGTCCATAAGGCCAACTTTGAAGAGTCCAAGTGTTCTAATCTCATGATCAAGGCCTAAATAGTGTTATAGCTGCCCCAATCTTCGAGGCACTGTGTATCGAAATTTTGGGTCCAATAATTATCTTGGTGATGTCTCTAATTGCGGGTCTACCATCCCAACTGCTAGGGAGGAGGTTGTTCCTATCTATAACAAAGGAGACAAGCAGATAACCTGCAACAAGGTCATTAAAATAATCTAAGGAGGTGAATCCCTTAAGGGCATTGGGGATGCCCAACAACCCGTAACCTAGCTCCCTCTGTCAACACACACCCTCTCTAGCTCCAACTTGGCCCACTACACACTAAAGTTCTAGCCCTATAGACGTGAGCTCGAGCAGAGAAGGGGGGAAGGTAAAGAAACGACCTAAACAAGGTCATGTTGCGAATGGAGATGAATGGGGATGAATGGGCATGAGGGTTTCCAATGGTGAACAAGATTTCCAACAACCATCTCCATGCACCCCCCAACACTCAAGAATCTAGAAGAGAAACAAGTCCAACTCAAGGCACATACAGGTTGTAGGTAGGGAGCCATAGAGAACTTGTGGCATTTTGCATGCAAGCCACAAACAGGAGGTTGTGCACAGGAGAGGCCATGCACAAAACTGAGAAGACATGCACAAGGAGTTTAGCTACAGTGGATGGGGCTTGTTGACAGTGGCAGATGAGGGTTGCTCAACAATGGGGGGGTGGCAGCGACAGTACAAGAGACCATTTCCCTAAACTCGCCAACACTCACAAGTCTAGAAGAGAAACTCATGAGTCCAACTTAAAGCACATATAGGCTATGCGTTGGGAGTTGTATAGAAATAGTGGCACACTTCACATGCAAGTTGTCGATGAGGGGCCACACACAAGAGAGGTTGCTTACAAGACCGAGAGGCTCTCAGGAGAAGGAGGGTGACCAAATTTCACAATGCAACCCATTCTAGACGTGTAGCTAGTGGAAGAAGCAGCGGTTAGCAAGCTTCTCCGTCGGCTCTGAGACCAGTGTGGTAAGAGGAATATACCCTTCCTGTGGAGCGATTGGTAATGTTATTAAGTGTTGGTATTTTTTGAGTCAGTGTTGCGGAATCCTGGTTAGAATAGAGTTCTCAATTTGGAGTTGGGGTCGTTGGTCCCCTTTGTCCCTACTTGTCAATGTGAAGGGTTGTGAGGCATCTTTGGTGACCCCGCGTTGCAAAACAACTTTTGGGGTCGAGGGCCCTCTAGAATTTTTCTTAGCTTCTATGGTTCAGCCTGCTGTAAAGGGGTATGTCAAAATGGATTGTCCATTTCAGCGAGTGGTCATTTTCTATTGCTAATCTGCTTGTAGTTTCAGTTGAAGTCAAAGAGGCCCCATTCTGAGAGGCCCTCACTCGTTGGTCAGTTTATAGGAGTGTCAGTGAACATTTGGCAGGGGTGATAGTGGTAAGTTTGTTGGATAGAAAGGTGTTCTGGGGTTCTGGAGATTTCAAGACTTTTAAATTAAAAAGGTTATCTGCTAAGCCCAAGGCTATGGAACGAAGGCTAGTTTGTTGGTATCATACATTTGTTTCAAGTTTGCAGTGTTCGCGTTCTTGTTTTGGTTTACATCTTTGGTGCGGTAGACAAAGGGACACATGTGTGCTGCACTGTGGTGGTTGTATTTGGGTAGATAAAACGCTGAGACAACGGGGAAGGGCCCTTCCAGGAGGATCCATGCACGGTGTTGAAGAGGGTCGCCCACGCCCAGAGGATGATGCTAACATGGGAATAGAAGAAGGTGGCGAGCTAGAGGAGAACCGAGAAGTAAATTTGGAGGAAGGTCGTGTGGAACAGGCCCCATCACTACGTTTAGTTATGGAACAGCTGGAAGGGATTACAGCATCAGTGGAGAGTCTCCATCACCATCACCAACGGTATGAGGATAGAGCTGTACTAGTGACCTATATTAATGAATTGCAAAGTAACCAAGAAGAGATTTTGGATCGTTTGTTGTTGTGGAAAGAAGCTAGAGAAGAATCATAGAGCATCTTCATGATCTGGAGGGAAGAAGTAGTCATCTTGAATATCATGTTCTTGTTGGACAATAGCCGTCAAGAACACTCGGCTCTCCCACCCATCTGCCACCCTGAAATGTCTGAAGAAACAGTGTGTCGGTTTTTTTGGCTTTTTTGTTGCCCGGTAGACTATGATCTAAAGGTTTCATGTGAATATGTTAGAGATTTTCTTGCTCTTTTGATAAGCCCTCTCCTCCCTAACAAATCCAGTCAGAGTGCAGGGAGTAGTGCAGGGAGGAGAGGCAAGAATGGGGCTGATATATCTTTTATTTTGAAGAACTAATTAAAGTATATTGACCAACAAAAAAATATATATGATATGTTATATATTTATGTTACTTTGATTATTATTCATATTCATATATGGTTATTAATGTTGATTTTCTATTAGTTTATGTTATATTTCATTGTATATATTTTAATTGAAAAATGTATATAGTCAAATTTGACAACGAACCTTATCAAAAAATTTGAATTTGAATCGAACTTAATCATTGTCGAACTCGAATTTGAACTAGAACCATGTGACATAGCAATCACCTACATCAAACGGTGGCTTCCCTCTGTGATTTGTTTCTCTGAAACACTGTGCCACTTAACTTGTGTGCATGGATCCTTTCCCTAGCAACTCTAGCGACTCTCATATGGCCTACCACTCAACCATGATTTTCCTGTACGGTCATCTCTTGCATGGCTACCTCCACATGTGCACTAACTGTTGTTGGAAATTGTAACTAGGTTCGGTCTTCATTTAATGTATTTGAGTCATCATGAAATGTACTTGTCCAAAGAATAAAGAAAATAATTTTTATTATTGTAACAATGACTTATTAAAGCATGGGTTTCATGCTTGGGTCATCATTATATTAGTCAAAGTCCCCATTGTGGACTCCTAGGATTAATATTGAGTTTATACTATATAGAGTCATTGTACATTCAAAGAGACCCTTCTTCGCCTTTTGAATCATGTAAAAAGGTTTATTATTGAGTCAAAAATGATTTATGTATCCTCCACACCAAGTCGGCCTAAGGACACATATTCGACCTCACATGGAGCCTATAAATACAAGCTAGTCGAAGTCATTGGAGCATCACATCTCAAGCTAGTTCAATATCTCAAGAGTAGCTGGGGAAGTGCGAAGTCTCTTGCCAGGGAGCCAATGGAAGTACGAGTTTGGGGAAGTCTGAGGAGAAGAAGAAAATCGAACTTTTGGTGCCTCTCTCTTTGTTTCATGCCCTAGATTGGGAGATTGGATTCTTCCAAGTTTCACTGTTGCCAGAAGTTGCCTGATGCGGGAAGTTGTTGCCTAGTCGAAGTTGTTGGAAAGGGGTCGAAGATCTGGGAGGCTGACTTGGTGTGGATGGAAGGTATGGTCTTTGTCTAGGGTGAATAGTCTCAAAGAATACTATTAAAAGGAAGAATTATCTTGACTGGGTTTTCCCCTCGAGGGGGGTTTTTTCATGACATAGTGCCTACATCTTGTGTCTCTTGTTTTGTGATCCTCATTCATAAATAATATGGTAATTGCTTGATGAAAGATAAGATAATAAGGAAGTAAAAGAATCCAACACACCCACAAGTAATTATCAAGAAAGGAGAATCAAACCTTAATATAACTACTTTGATTTTCCAACATGGTATCGGAGCTAAGATCAAGAAGAGTCGAAGATCACTTTGTTGGCATGGATTCTCCCTCTTTAATGAACTACATAAGAATGAGTATAAACATTGTTGGAAGCTGCCCCAAGAAGGCCATCTACTACTTATTCAACAAGGTCAAAAGTCAAGGATTCTTGGTTGCTCTTATAGGTTCTCTTAATGATGACAATGCGTGGATCATTAATAGTGGAGCATCAAGACACATGACAAGATAAAGTAAACAACTTCATACACTATCAAAGGAGCCATCTTCTCATGCAGTGGAATTGGGTGACAATAAAAGCTATGTTGTTAGAGGCCCGGGATCAACATCGTTGAAGCTGGATAATGGATCGAAGTTGCATCTCAACAACAACATTCTATATGTTCTAGGTTTGAAAAAGAATTTGATTTCTATTTCTTGTTTATAAGATAAAGGGGAAAGAATTGCTTTTGTTGATGGAAAAGTATTGGTTTGGGGAAAAGACTCTAGCATTGATAAAGCTAGGGTTATTGGAGTTCATGAAGAAAGTCTTTATAGATTCATTACACCACCTCCTCAAGCTTTGGTTCATATGGAAATAAGTCCCATTGAGCTATGGCATAGGAGGTATGGTCATCTACATTATAAGATCATCTGTACTCTTAGTCAACTGGTTCATGGTATTCTTAATATGAAGTTGGATCATGAAGGTGTGTGCAAGGGATGCTCTTTGGGAAAACATACAAGAAAGCCATTTCATAATAGTGAAACTAGGTCTAAAGAGATATTAGACCTCATCCATTCTGATGTGTGTGGGCCCATGTCTAACAAATCATTTGCAAGTCATCTCTACTATGTGACATTCATGGATGACCATTCTAGAAAGACATGGCTCTACCTCCTCAAAACAAAAGATGAAGTATTTGATAAGTTCAAGGAGTTTAGGGTTGAAATGGAAACCCTAACCGAAAGAAAGATAAAAACTTTGAGGGCTGACAATGGTGGGGAATACACTTTTAAAGAATTGATTGCATATCGCAAGGAACCAAGTATTAAGAGCGAGCTCATTGTTCCCTATTATCCCAAACAAAATGGATTGGCCGAAAGGAAGAATAGGTCAATTGAAGAAGGCATTCGAACTATGCTCCTTGATCAAGATCTACCAAAGTTCTTATGGAGAGAAGCAACGATGACAATCGTATACATTCAAAATAGAAGTCCTCATAAGAGTCTTGATAATACAACACCCGAAGAAGTAATCATAGGAAAGAAGCCAGGTGTGGATCACCTCTGAATCCTTGGAAGTCCAGCATATATCCATGTTCCCAAAGCCAAGGGAAAGAATTTGGACGCTACAAGTATCAAGGGAATATTCATTGGACATAGTCTCTCTTCAAAAGCATATAGAATCTACATCAAGGAAGGAAGATATATTGAAGTAAGCAGGGATGTCATATTTGATGAGAATCAAGCATACAAGAAATCAAAGGATATTGCTATTGATTACGATGACGAAGAAGTTCCCATATTTGAAGAAGAAGAAGTACACTACTACAAATCTCAAAGAAGAACAACCAAGTGAGCCTATTCAATCGGTGGTCCTCCCAACCACAAGGAAGAGGCCAAATTGGTTGAAAGCTACATAAGAAGATGCTAAAGGTCATGAAGCTACGAAAAGAACCTTCAGGAAAAGAGAAAGACTGAAAAGATATTTTGGTTATGCTGCATATACAAAATTGATTGAAGTCGAACCATCTACATTCAAGGAAGTTGTGCATCAAGAGTTTTGGAAGAAAGCAATGCAGGAAGAATAACAATCCACCATGAAGAATGGGGTTTGGGAAATCGTTCCTAAACCTAGTGACAAATCGATTGTCACATCTAAATGGATCTATAAGATCAACCATGCAATTGATGGAAGTATAGACAAGTATAAAGCAAGATTCATTGCAAGGGGTTTCTCTCAAAAGGAATACATTGATTATGAAGAAACCTTTGCACCCACAGCAAGGTACACTACCATTAGATATTTGGTTTCATTAGCTGCTACAATGGGTTGGAATATCCATCAAATGGATGTGAAGACCACATTTTTGAATGGGAACATTGATGAGGAAGTGTACATCGAACAACCTGAAGGCTTTGAAGGTAATACCAGGGACTCTCATGTTTGCAGACTTAAGAAGGCCCTATATGGTTTGAAGCAAGCACCTAGGGCATGGTATGCAAGGATGGATGCATATCTACTTAGAATTGGGTTCATGAGGAGTTATGTTGATCTGAATCTCTACATCAAGGCCGTGAATGATAAGCCCGTCATTATTCTACTATATGTGGATGATCTATTCATCACAGGTGTGAAGCGAAGAATTCAAGAATACAAGAAGATGTTGGTAGTTGAATTTGAAATAAAGGATCTAGGACTTATGCACTATTACCTAGGTCTATAAGTATGGCAGAGACCTAGGGAGATATATTTGGGGCAAGAAAAGTACATCATCAAGTTGTTGCAGAAATTTAGGATGATGGATTCCAAGTCGATGACTACTCTTATGATCACCAATCTCAAGAAATTGAGGGACTTTGACTCTAGTCTCATGGATCTTACCTCCATAATGTATCTGGTAAATACTAGGCCAGATATATGTTTTGCAGTAACATTCTTAGTCAGTTTCAGTTGGAGCCCCATCATGATCACTAGATAGCTGCTAAACATATACTCAGGTATCTTCATGGCACTATATATCACTGCCTCAAGTATGATAGTAAGGAAGTCAAGCTAATTGGCTAAACAAACTCTGATTGGGGTGGCAATGAGACCGATGGAAGGAGCACTATCGAAGGATGGTTTAGTCTGGGAGCTGCTATGATCTCATGGATGAGTAGGAAGCAAGATCCTGTTACATTGAGTGGTGCCGAGGCAGAATATGTGGTTGCATGTGAAGTAGGAGAGGAGGTTGTTTGGTTAAGGAAGCTTAAGGAAGATTCTTGTAAGGGTGATTAATCATTAGATTGAATCTACCCTGATTATATTATCGTTTGATCATTATTGTGGAACCCAAACTCTTAGGGTTCACTATAAAACCCTAACCTAAGGGTATATCGATGCTAATATTGAAACCCTTATCTACTTCAGGGTTGTTGATAAAGTCTAGAACATATAGTGAAATCCTATTTTTTTAAAAAGCTTAGCGTTTTAATAATGTCTTGGTAAAAACCCTAGTCCTTTAGGGTTTGTTGGTCATGCCTAGGTTATATAATGAAACCCTAGATTTTTAGGGTTTGGTGGTTTAGGGTTTGTGATCAAAACCTTTATAGTAAGATCCTAGGAATGAAAAGCTAGGTGTATATTCGTCCATATGATCAAAACCCTAGTCTGAATAAAAATTGGCGTATATCTAACGGTGATGTATTAATGTTTGTGTCTTGGGTTTACCTAGTAAATATTGTTGTGAAATGCATCCTAGGTATGTATATACGAGTATGTTAACATAATTGTTGATACTCATGTTTCAGTTTGTGAAATCTAGGGTTTGTAACAAAACCCTAGTATAGATTAATATTCTAGCACATGATGATGTTTTCGAGTATTAATATGATTTAGCTTAATGATAAAATCTAGGGTTTGCAACAAACCCTAGTAGAGTATGTCATAAAGTATATTGTTAAACCTTAGATGTATAGTACTATGTTGAAGTATTATTTGATTGAATCTAAGGCCTTGTGTCTCTAAATTCTAATCTAAGGTTTATGACAAAACCCTAGCAAGAAGTTGACATCTAGAATATAAAGGATATGACCCTTGTTGATTATGAACCTATCTAGGGTTAGGTATTTGATGTCTAAAGTTTGACTGTTTTGATGCTTCTTTTATAATGATATAGTTGACTCTATGCTCATGTATACTTGTATGCAATTGTACTTTCTATTTAAGTTTTGCAAGTACATGATCTCCAAGATGTTGAAGATGTTCATAACTAAAGATGATAATAATGATAAGCATGATGAAGGAACTTATAAAAATGATGATGATCAAAATGACCCTGATGCCATAAGAAGGATTGAAGCCATCAAAGGTTCTTCGACATTATAGAAGAAGGAAGTGGTTGATCTCCTTAAGTTGAGAGGGAGCCTAGATAGAAGAAAGGGTATATCTCCCCAACTGAAAGGGAGGGCATATTATGATAGTGAATACCTTGAAGTAAGCAAAAGTACTACAAGATGAATGTTCATACAAAAGACTTTTGGTGTTGCTAAAGAAATGAAAGAAGAAGAAAGCTTTTGACAAATTGCAAATGGATAACTTGATGAAAGTAGCATCAGAATGATTGAGGACCTTGAAAATTTGTGTTTTCTTGTGTGTGTGTGTGTATATATATATATATATATTTGAAAGTTTATTATTGATTGGGGTTGTGTTTGTACAGGTAAATCTCTCCATAAGGTGGTCTAAACATTTTGGAAGCATGCTTGGAAAAATGGATATATTTGGTTTAGTTTATAGGAGAGATGAAGCATCTAATGGTGGATGCTTGGGAGAACATTGGGTCGGCCTATGTGTTGATGTCTAGATCCCAAAGAGGGAGGGTGGCATTGGTCATGGAGCTCCGACCTTGGATACACACCTAAATCCCTAGGTTGATGGTTAGCAAGTAACCCTGATGGTACCTAGAGTGGCTGAAAGCTTGAGTCCATCTTAATCCCACCAAGATAGATTACCCTAGTCAGGTATCTAGTCCACAACACTGAGTGTGCTAGAACTCTTCGTAGTTCATTTCATTCTGAAAATCTTCCATGTACTTTCATATGTATATCATTATGAAGACCTCCCTAGTTAAGAGGAAGTGTTGAAAAATGTAACTAGTTTTGGTCTTCATAATTGTACTTGTCAAAAAAAAAAAAATATATATATATATATATATATATATATTATTAAAGAAAAATGACTTATTAAAGCATGGGTTTCATGCTTGGGTCAATCTTTTGTAGGTCAAAGCCTCCATTGAAGGCTTATAGGTTTTGTTTTGAGTCATTAGAGTCATTATCATTTTTATTAGACCCTTCTTGGGCTTTTGTATCATGTAAAAAGAATTATTTTTAAGTCAAAAAAGGTAATTTGCCATCTCCACACCAAGTCAGCCCCGTCCCCAACAAGTCGGCCTCAAAGAAGGACAAGTCGGCCTAACTAACAAGCAGAAACACTTATATAAAGGCAAATCGAAATTTCAAAAGTACAAGAGAATCGAATTTCAGAAGTAGTGCAGGCAAGCCGAGAAGTGCAGGTAGACCGAGAAGTGCAGGGAAGCTGAGAAGTGCAGGGAGGCCAAGAAGTACAGGTAAACTGAAAAGTACAGGCAGGCTGAGAAGTGCAGGCAAGCCGAAAATTTTATAAGTGCGGGCAGGTCTGAAACTCTGAAGTTGGGGTCAAAGTTCTATTGCTAGGGTGCCGAAATTCTAGACTGCAGTTGCTGTTGTGAAGCTGTCACTTGGAGTATTTTTTCAAGATCATCTATTGCAAGGAAGGGCTGACTTGGTGGTTGGAGGAGGTCTTTATCTAGGTATAAGAAGTTGGAAGTGTCTCATCTTGAATTGAATCTGCTGAAGGAAGAGTTATTGACTGAGTTTTCCCCTTATAGGGGTTTTTCCTTAGCTATGTGCCTACATCTTGTGTCTCTTGTTTTTGTGATCTTCATACACATATAATTTGGTAATTGCTTGATGAAAGAAAAACTAATTAAGCAGTAAAAGAGGCCAACATAATTCACAAGTAATTATAAAGAAAGAGGAATCAAACCCTAAATCCTACTAGTATTGATTTCTCAACACTTACCAATCAAGATTATGTGGCTAATCTTCACTCGAGGCCAAATGCCAACCTTCTATTTGATGCACCGGAAGCTTTATTAAGCTTAAATATGGTTACTTAGCCCACAACTTGTATTTGTTATATTATATGGCTTTTTTTACTAGTGCTAACCAAGTCATTTTCTTGAAGCTTAACGCCCCAACCCTAAAGGAGGTGTCTATATGTAACACACTTTTGTACTCCACATCTCTTGTTCATGTGCTTGGGTATTATAGCAATCCCTCTTGTGTGCATCTAAGTTGGCACCGAAATGGATACGGGAATGGATATTGATAGGGGGTTTGAAACGAATATGGCAAATTTTCAAAAAATTCAAATATGATACAAGGAAATGACATATTATATATATATATATATATATATGACAAAATACAAATTTTTTATTACCATCCATAAAACTACATTTCAACATTTTTATATTTAACGATATACGTAAGAGTTGCACATTGCAGCTGTGACATTTGCAAATTTGTTTTTCTTTTTATTGATATAGTAAATGGGCATACAACATTATCTTGACATTGCAAAACCCTATTTGTGAGAGATGTTTTGGTTCGAGGTTATCATCCATTCCCAAAGCAACTCAAAATTATCATTATCATCCATTCCCAATACAACTCAAAATTATCAATTCATTACAAAATTAAATTTATGAACTTGCTATGCTCTTGCTCCTACATGATCGAAGTATATAGAAACATGTTTTCTACATTTTTTTTCTGACATGACTGAAACATCCGACATAATTATCTGAAAGGATAAGCAGCATTAAAGAGAATGATTCAGGGCAAGTTTCAACATCCTAGCAGGCAGAAAAGTTCAATAAGCCATTGAAGGAGAAAATTTGCCTTCCAAACCGCTAATTAATGGCAGAGTGTTAGATGAGTAGATGCCTAGTTAGAGTGGAATGTGGAGCGTAGCCAAGTCTTGATGAAGTTTTACATCTCCATTGTTCGCCTTAAAAGTGTGGAGAGATGCAGGGTACGGTCTAAGTCACCTACTTCAAGTTCATATTCGAATTCGACAACAAAGAAATTCAACAAAATTTAAATTCGAATATATATCTATATTTATATATATATATATATATATATATATATATATATAAAACATCAATTAATTCTTAAATTTTAATTAAAATATAATTAATATATAATAATTTAATCATATAATTAATATATAAAAGTAATAAATAATTAAATTCTATTTTCACTTTATAAGTTTGGCATAACATATATATACATATAATTATATATATATATAACATTAATTATTTCTTAAATTTTAATGAAAAATATAATTAATATATAATAATTTAATCATATAATTAATATATAAAAGTAATAAATAATTAAATTTTATTTTCACTTTATAAGTTTGGCATAACATATGTTATTATTTCAATTTATTATACAACTATTATATTAAACTTTACCTTCTTTTAATAAACATCTCGTCTTATTATATTAATAATATGCAAACGTATTAAGTAGATTTTTATTATCATAACCTCCAAACCTTGTATTAATATTAATAGTTACTCATTATGCAGACAAGCATCCGCAGAAGGTATGTTGACCAATTGGGGTCTCATCCAATTCGAGAATGATTTACAGGAAGCCACATCGATGGTTGTGCAGATTGTTGGTATTCACATGTCTTCAATCGTGAGCAACAGCCTAGAGGACACCATTTGGACAATGAAAGGGTCACAGCTGTTGGGATATTTGTTTTCAGGGTTGATCATAATCACTCCTAAATTGACTCTCGAGACCTTTTTATTGTTCGTTAAATACCCCTTGCTAAAACTCTGTTGGTGCCATTACGTAAGACAATGCCAAATTTACCTTAAAGATTGAAAAAATTATATTGTTTCTTTCAATTCACCAAAATTCGAATTTTGTGCTTCAAATCCAGCGAATCCCATGACTTAGGGTACGGTCAGGTACTCCAATGTCTTTTTGGATCCAGAAACGGATCCAAAAAAAAATTAAAAACTGTTGAAACATTTCCATTTCTGGACCCGGTTTTTCCATTTTTCTTAAATGGCTCAAAAACGTTTCAAAGGCAGATCTTATGCGGATCGTACCCGTTTCCGTTTCAGAAAACCTGAAAGGCATTTCTGGCAGTTCAGGATGATGTTTCCGATAACATAAGTGTGCATCATTAAAGTGCCATTATATTTCTTCTGTACTTTCAATTTTACTGAATTACTGAAGTTCACTATAGATCCATTATGTCCTTATGATCTGACCACTCATTCCTGCAACTCCACCTATAATAATTGAATCATCTTATGCAAAAGAATATTCAGCCAATAATACTTAAACCATCCTATCCAAAATAATACTTTGCCAATAACACTCCAGAAATCCTTATCATCAACATTTTTTAAAAATAACATTGAGGGAATCTTGAAACACACCATTCTTGCATAAAAAAACTTTGTTAGAAGATAAAATTAGATTCACTCCAAAATAGTTACATAAAATACAGTCATAGGTATAATGTTAACTGGCACTAAAAATCATTATACTAGAATAACAATTCACTCGACATTGACAATAAATAATAAGACACGAGTTAGCCCCAAAGTTTAGCTCGACCAGTCAATAGCCAGACAAGAGGTCTCTCTCCCCAATGTAGGCGAGGTCACAGGTTCAACTCTCTTGATCCTCTCGGGGCGAAGTGCCTGGAACTTAAGCACTGCACGCCTTATACTAGGTATTATACTCAGAAATTAGAATGAGGGAACTATTCAACCTTTCCAGGGAGTTATTTTCCTAAGATAAAAAATACTAAAATATGAGTTGAAGGTAAATAATGAATGAAGTCATCCATGTCCTCTCAGACTATCTTCTACACAGATTAAGCTATTTGGAAAAATATATTCAAGCCATTGGCCCCCTCGGACTACATGCACAAAGAGTGGAACAACAAATCCTCCCTTCTATACTTACAATTCTGAAGTTGTCTCCGTATTTGCGGTCCAGGCACCAGACTAGTGTAATTTTCAATAAATGGAGACCTTCCCAAATCAATAGAAATGGACATGAATATAACATTATTGTTCGCAAGTGACCAAAACACGTTAATGGAACTAGGAAAAACAATGTTTGACAACAAGAACTGCTTACGGCATCTCTGAAACAGTCTAAAAGCTAGGTTAAAGAAAGAAAGAAGTAGACAACAGAGAAAATTCATTACATTCCTCAAAATTATCAATAATTTTAAATCAGTAATGGACTAACTGGTATATAACGATACAGGTGACAAGAATTAAGAGATTTCATAAGCAATCTTGAATTACATTTACATGAAAAAGGTCCAACAGTAGAGAACACAGACAATAATGTTTTCAGGGTGTATTCAGAGAGTCCATCTTTGGGTAGAACTCTGCAATTTAATGACAGTTAACAAGTAACCAGGAATATATAACAACTCGAGGGTCATGTAAGTGGCTTACAGGAAAGTTATGATGTCTTGCAGGCAAAACAGAACCAGAAGCAGGGGCAGAAATGCGGGTACTTCTCTCCCTCTGTACACTCCAATGTAAATGACCATCTTGATTCTGCATGCATCAAGCCAAGAACTATTTACAAACAATGGAAAGCTTAGTTCATGTAAGATGCACCCAACACTTGTGAAATTACAAAAGCCAATCCACTGAACTAAGGCTACAAACCTTTTAAGTAATGTATTTCAATCATTAAACTTCAGAGCATGATATTCTAGAATGCAAGATGTAAAAGTAAACAAACGGGATCAACAACCTTGAACAAGTCTCCATTACTTTACCTGATAACCATCTCTCAAAACCTCATCTTGAAATGCCTCTTGGAGCTGCCTGGCCAACATTTCGTCCTCTTCTATTTGTCTAGCCCTGGCATCTGCCTCACCATTACTTGGGTCTATGTTTACCCTTCCAGTTGGAGGTGATCCCAAACTATCAACATCAATGGGCTCACGACTGGCAACCTCGACGACATCATTAGCACTGCTGGTAGATGAATAGTTGTTTCTCAATGATCTAGATGACCTCACGTATATAACCTCTGGTGAAGCATCAGAATCAGCCAATGCTGATGATACTTCAGCAATGGAAGGAATATGGATGCGCCCTTTTTTTAATGAGTGTTGAAGATTTTCACTAACATTGGCCTGCTGCTGCTGATTACAAGAGTCAGGCAAGCAAGTAGAGGAGGCTGCTTCAAAAGAATGTTCTTGATCTCCTGCCAAAGACAAACATGTTGCACGAGCTCTATTTCTGTCAGACCTTAACAAATTTTTTTCGGGGCAATGTATTTTGGAACACCCGGTTGACTTTTTGGCCAGTTGTGCATAACCTTCAGATGCATTATCAACTGACCTATCCAGCAGATTATCATTTCCACAGCCTAGGCCCCTGACCTCGCTAAGAGAACATGACAAACCACCAAGCCTAGGACATGTGCTGTTATAAGATGCCACTGCTTTATCACCTTCTTCATAGGATAATGGATTTTCCCTCATTCTCTTCCTATGAAGAGGAAAATGAAAAACAAAGGAAAAATCAGATTCTTTAAACAACCAATCTCTTATCTCATCATTTAAAGATAAAAGGACATGCAAAACCAAAAGGTTGTTCAAAAGCATACGATTCAAACAATACAAAGCATATCTCTCATCTTAAACTACAAACATCAACCATGTAAATATTACCATAATTTATAGATTCCAAGAACCAGTGTAATTTGGACAAAAACAAAAAAAGAACCACCTGATTAAATACGCTGAGAGAAAACTCTTTGCCCAAGAGCTTTTCTAATGGCGAATACAAGACAGAAAGATAATGAAAACTTCCTTGAACTGCTTCAAATATTAAATGCACCATTAAGGGAAACAAACTTACTCTATAGTCTATACTGCTTCATCTGTTTAAAATATGAAAAACATCATTCTTCTCATATGAAGAGAAAATTAAAAACATCTCTGATCTCTTCCTTAGACAACCAATCTCTGATCTCATCACTTCAAGATCCAAGGACGTACAAAACCAAAGATAGTAATGAAATAAAATGAATCTGTTGAGAAAAATGGTACCAAGGAAGTGTTTCCTAGGCATCTATCCTTTTGGCCTAGGGGCACATTATTCATCCATTTGTCTAGGGACATTATGTGTTTTATTGATGTCAAGGAACTCAAGTACCTTTTATGAGTAGTGTACTTTGTATTTTAATTTATTAAAGTCACATGTGTATTAAAGTGACTTTAGGTGTAAAGTACTAAGTTCACTTTATGTTATTAAAGTGACTCTTATGTTTTAAAAGTCACTTTATGAGAGAAAAAGTGACCATGGTACTAAAACACTAGAAGGTACTAGGAGTGTTTTTAAGTGAGGGGCTCAACATGAGAAAGGGGACAAGTGGGGGCTTGATCTCAACCACTGATCTCATGGACTGAGATTTAATCTCAGCCCTTGATCTCTAGGTTTATGTTTCCTTTATTTGTGAAAGACAAAAGGAAAGGAAAAGGGTTTTTCCATTCATTCTTCTCACAAGGAAATGTGGAGAGCATCAGAGCTTGAGAGGAGGACAAATTTGGCTGAGGAAGAAAACTACAGCAGAGAACCTAAAAACAGCTACAGCAGTTTGATTGCCCAAGGAGGCTGAGTTTAAGCCAGAGAAGAGCTAGAACTGTGAGAAGGCAGTCAGAGTTCCATTTGTACACAGGTCGAGGGCATACTTCAGGTCTAGACGAGTTGTATCACCTAGACGAGTTGTATCACTGCCAGAACAAGTATACAGGCAGCCTGAATCCTCCACAAGGCAGTCAACTCGCATTCCCAGGATTCTGAGCTGCATCAGCGAGTTTTTCGTGCCTGTATCAGAGGGTATATCAGCTTGCAGTTCAGGGTGGAAGCAGTCATAAAACCTGTGTATATTGCTATTTTATGCATATTTCAGTGATAAAAACTCAATTTAAAACCCTCAACCTTGCATAACTAATTGATTATCTTGATCCTTTTGTAAGACTATTTCTTCTAGCTATTATATGATATTGCATGCCCTATCCTTGAAAATCTATGAAACCATATTATTTGCTTAAGCAGTCCAGGGTTGGAGTACTTGTACTTCGGTGCAGATTATCTTAGCCCCATAGCCTTTGTCAGTACCCTATCCAAATCATTTGATCCCATCCATTACCTTGAACATTATTATTGAATACCCTTCAGTGATCTAAAAAGGGAAGCCTCCCTTGTGGTGTAAACACCACTAAATAGTTGCAGAAAGGCTACTAAGGTGACAGTGCGGACAGGGAGACGAGTTTCCGGTATGGTTAGAGCACACCCCGAAATTTTCCAGGGGACGGCAAAAATATATATATGATAAAATAATAAATTCCAGAAATCTTCACCTCCATCTTCCAGCCATATAAACGATGGAGGTAATCCTGAGTAACAGATTCTAGCATCTCACTAACAGCGTTTTCTCCATCTAAATACCATGCTGTTGGGGAAGACGAATATCTTCAACAGTGTTTTCTCCACCCAAAATTCATGTTTTTGGTGAAGATGAAGATCTTCATGTTTGTTTTCAGAGGCTATTTCCACCTCTGTCATGACAATTGGCTTAGTTGTGGTTTGGATAACAGAAGTTGACTCGTATACTTCTGACAAGGTAACTAGAATTTGTGGTGGAGGTGAAGATGGTTGTGAAGAAAATCCAGTATTCATGTCTATATTTGTACGTTTTACTTTTGTTGTAGCATCATTTATTTGTGGAAGTGGCATCGAAATGCCATGTCCAAATACCACAACTTTGAGAAGTGTATCACTTCCTCCAATCTTAACAGTAATAAGATATCTTGCAGGAAATGATCCATCGAGTATTCCTTGGGCTATTGGTCAAATCAAAGAATGGATACCCAGGCCAGCCGATGAATTGTCCCCATTTTCATTACTTGGATTTTGTGATTTATTGTCAGGGGGAGGAACATACCGTTTTTCCTTGAGGATAATGGAACGATACCTGAGAAGTGTTGGATTTTGTACCTATGGTCGTTCTTCATATGGTATAATTTAGCCCTCCAAAGATATATATTGATAAATGTCAGACCAGGAGGTAACTCCTCAAATGTAATCGTATTATTCATTCAAGTTGTTCATTATTATATACAAGAGGGAGTGACTGTTCAGTTCATCTCCCGATGACTCTTCATTTTCTCTATTATTTATTTACACTAATTACAATTGTTCACCCAATCCCTATGATTAGGTGTCAACATTCCCCCCCCTTAATCTGAAGGGATGTTGGTGAGTCCAAGCATCGTTCTGAATCTTTCAAGCTTTTCTCTTCCAAGTGCTTTGGTGAAGATGTCTGCAATCTGCTCATTAGTGGAAAAATGGTGAAGATGGATTGTTTTGGCCTCAACATGATGTCGAATGAGATGATATTTTGTATTGATGTGCTTCATTCGATCATGGAACTTTGGGTTCTTGGCCAACTTTATTGCCGAGGTATTGTCAATCATGAGTGGAGTCGATTGTACTTGTTTTACCTGCAAATCTTCCAGAATTTTCCTGAGCCACACAATTTCTTTTGTTGCCTCAGCTGCTGCCACATATTTTGCCTCTATTGTGGAATCTGCAAGAATTGATTGTTTGCATGATCTCCAGGAGACAGCTCCTGATCCAAGACTCATAGCATAACCTGAAATAGATACCCCATTTCCTTTGTCTCCATCGAAGTCTGAATCAGAGTATCCAATCAAGCTGAAGTCACCCACCTGTGTATACTTGATTCCAAAGTCTTGAGTTCCCTTCAGGTGCTTTAGAACTCTTTTTGTCGCAGACCAATGTCCCTCACAAGGCTTTTGCATAAACCTGGAGAGGATTCCAACAGCAAACGAAATCTCTGGTCTGGTAGTAGTTAGGTAGTTGAGACTTCCTACAAGTTGTCTATACTTTGTTGCATCCTCAAATTCTTTTCCTTCAATGGATGTGAGCTTTAAGTTTTGTTCCATTGGAGTAGTCAAAGGATTGCATTCAGTCATGCCAAACCTATTCAACAGATCTCCAATGTAATTCTTTTGAGAAAGGAATATGGACTTCGAATGTTGAGTTACTTCAATACCAAGATAGTAATGAACGTAGCCCAAATCAGTGATTTCAAAACCTTTCCTCAATTCCTTCTTTATGGATGCAATGTAGTTTTCGTTGTTCCCTATCATCAAAAGATCAACCTTCTTAACAAACAAAGTTGCATCATCAAGATCATAATGTTTGAAATTGAGTTTCAGAAGATGCTCAATGAGTTTTTCATACCAGGCTCGCAGTGCTTGTTTGAGGCCATACAAGGATTTCACAAGTTTGCATACTTTATATTCATGTCCTTTTACAGCAAATCCTTCAGGGTGGGACATAAAAACATTCTCTTTTAGAACTCCATTCAAGAAAGCAGTTTTTACATCCATTTGATGGACTTTGCAACCGTTCTGAGCTACTAGGGCAAAGAGTGTCCGGATGGTAGCCCATTTTGTTGTGGGGGCAAAAGTCTCTTCATAATCGACCCCTTCCTTCTGTGCAAAACCTTTTGCCACAAGCCTGGCTTTGTGCTTGTCAAGTGAGCCATCAACTTTATACTTGTTCTTGTAGACCCACTTGCAGCCAATTGGTTTGGTTCCCAATGGAGGATCAACCAGCTTCCAAGTGCCATTCTTTATCAAGGCATCATACTCCTTTTGCATTGCTTCTTTCCATTCATCATGAGAAGTAGCTTCTTTGAAGGAAGTTGGTTCAAAATCTGTAGACAAATTCAATTCACAATCATAAGAAACATCCATATCAACAGGTGAATCAGAGTCATCTACATCACCTCCATTTTGTCGGGTTGAATTTCTAGTTCCTGTCTTTCCAACCTCATCAGGATGAACACTTTCAAGTGTCTTTGTCAACCAATTTGGGGGACATTTCTGAGATGGTCCAGGCTGCTCCGTTGATTGAGTTGGGACTGAATCAAGATTGAGTCTCCCAATTTTGTCAATCACATCACTCAAAGTAACACCCGTTGTTGGAGTTTCATGCGGGGAAAGAGTGCTTCAGAAGAAGATTCCATAGGTTGATCTAGTATAGGAATCCCCCCTTCAAGATGTGGAATCTGATTATCAAATTCTTGAAATGATTTTGCATTTGCGAATCTATCCAAGCGATCAAGTTGCCGCTCAACAACATTGTCAATTTTGGATGATTCAAGAAAAATTACGTCTCTAGATACAACAAACTTTTTACTGACTTCATCATAGAGACGGTATGCTTTGGAGGTGTTTGAATACCCCAGGAAGATACACTTACGACTTCTTGCACCAAGGTTGTTTCTATGTACCTTTGGTATCAAGGCATAACATGTGGAACCAAAAACCCTGAGATGCTTTACCGAAGGAATGTGCCCATACCACATTTCATAAGGAGTCTTGTTTCTAATAGCATTAGATGGACATCTATTCTTTACATATACATCACATAGAACTGCATCAGCGCAAAACATCATTTTTACATTTTTGAAAAACATCATGGAGCACACCATATTTAAGATTGTCCTATTCATTCTTTCAGCTACTCCGTTCTATTGGGGATTATAAGGCACAGTGGTTTGATGTTTGATCCCATGTTGACGAAGATAGTTTTCAAATTCATTTGAAGTGTATTCTTTTTCATTATCAGTGCAAATAGAGCCAATATGAGATTGTGCATCATTTTCAATCCATGTATGAAAGTTATTGAATGTTTGAAAAGCATCAGATTTGTTCTTCAATAGTTAAACTCAACACATTTTGGTGTAGTCATCAATAAATGTCATCATATATTTATTACCATTTGCAAAAGGAACAGGCATTCGACCACATAAATCTGAATGAATGAGTTCAAGTTTTCTATGTGCTCTGGAATGTGAATCATGAAAACATTGTTTGCTATGCTTTCCTAGAATGCAAGCATCACATTGCTTAAGTTTCCTAAGAATTTTAGGCAACACAGTAACACCATTTTTCTTCAACAAGCGGAGGTTGTCATAGTTCAAGTGTCCAAATCTAGCATGCCATTATAAACTTGATGGAAATGTACCTTCTTCATAATGAGAATTGTATGAGAAATTTTGTGCACGAGCAGAGGTACCCTGCAGCGTGAGAAGCCTTTCTTCTTCTATCCCCGTCATGACAAGTGAGTGGTCTGATGCTTTTCTCACCTCAAGCTTGCCATCAAACATATGAATGGAGTGTCCTTGCTGGCAAGATGTGGACCAAGGACAGCAAGTTTCTCCTCAGCGGTGGGAGGTATAAAACATGATGCAGAACAAAGTCTGGAAGACCAGGGAATTTAAGCCTGATTGTACCAAGCCCTGATGGCTTGAGTTTTGATTTGTCTGCAAAGTATACTGCTCCATCAACATTGTCAGTGAATTCTTCAAAAAAATCTCTTCTAAAAGTCATGTGGCAAGTTGCTCCTGAATCAAGCAACCAATCATTTTTCAAGGAAGAAAGTGAAGCATTAAATAAGTCTTCATTTACTCCAATATTACAGTGTGCCACAACATAGCGAGCGGCTTCAGGTGTTATACCTTTCTCCTTGTCATCAGTTTTACCTTTGGGTTGGTTTTAATGTCAATTTTGTCCCAAGCAACTTGCATGTGGATGCATCATGTGATCCATCTCTTTTGCAGCGTATGCAGTGAAAATCTGGCTTTTCTCCTTGAGAGTGTTTGCCCCCCCCTACCTCTTAAATTTCTTCCTCTTCCTCTTCGACCACCTCTTCCTCTCGAAGAATTTTGAGCAAGATTCTTCTCTCTATGTGCAAGGCACACAGCCTCTTCAGAAGACTGAGGAGTTGTCTTCTTCCCAAAAGCTTTCTCTCTTTCAGCAAATTTTTTCACAAGGGAGTCAAAGGTAATATCTTTGAGGTTTCCATTTGCTTGCAATGACTCAAGATAATTTGAGTAAGTGGGATAAAGTGCCTTGAGAAAAGCTATCAGAGGAATGTCCAGTTCAACATTAGTGACTTTGATATCATGCATAATAGATTTTACTTCTGATGCAAGAGCAAGAGGATCATTATTTTGTAATTCAAGGGTGAACAATTTAATCATGAGTTGAACAACTTCAAGTGCAGAGTGTGAGTCATAGAGTTCCTTCAGTTTTTGTAAGGCTTCGAAAGCATTTGAAAATGGCAAAATATGGCGACTCACCTCTTCATTTACTGATGCTGCAATCAATGCATAAGCCTTGCTGTTCTTATTTTCCCAAATGGCAAATTCCTTGTCTGAGGTAGGTTGTTCTGGCTCTTTGTCTCCGTTTCCAACACACACTCCTTTCCACAACTCATTAAAAATGAGAGTGTGTTGGATTTTTCGAGACCACTCAAGATAGTTCTCCTTCCCATTGAGAACCACTCCCACAACAGATATCAAAGAGTGCATTTAAAAATATGTACTGTGTAAAAAAAACGCTCTTCTAGTAGTAAAAAAATGAGGTGGTAGTCTGTAATTCGACTACTGGTTAACTTTGTAAGCTCATCAGCAAAGCTACATCTTTACACAATTCATGGACCTATGGGTTATGGCCCCACACCATTTTATTAATTTATTTATCACCGCCGGAATGAACACGATTTCTTTAACGTTTATGACCGGAACTCAAATAAATTTAATCTCCTTTATGATCTTTTCACATCCGCCAGAAATGTTAACCTATACGCATGTTGTGATGCGATTATCGTCCAATCAATCAACCAACGAACGGTCGTGATGGCCGGAACTCAATGAGGTTTTAATCCCGTTGTATAAAACCTTATCGCGTCCGAAATTTAAATTAACTCACATGCATCTTCTGACGTGATATGCTTTTGATTACCCATTAAACGGACGGTCTGATCACTCTGAACCTTAAACTCTTTTAATAATTTTATCAGGTCTGCTAGCCGAGGTAACTTGCTAGAAAGTTCCCATGCGATCACTGTGGATCTTCTTAAATCTGGTTCTATACGTGGATTTTCCCCTCGAGAGTCCTGCTTATCTGACCAATCACTGTCGGTCCCTCGTTGACTTCTCCTTTTATCAAGCGCTTCAATCCGCTTTGTTGATCTCACTTCTCCAGATCCAACGGATATTGCGTCATCCGCTCACCAACTAACCCGGACGATCTCCACCGTCGATGTGACCCGTCCAATCGAACGGTTGTCGCGCAATCTCGCGTGAAATCTTGCACGACCAATATCAGGTCGAGAGTGCTACGTGTCTCCTGCTAAGGTTAATCGCCTGAATTTTAGGAATACCGTTAACAGCCTTTAAGGCGTGCGAAATACCGCTTCCCACTTATCAATACCACCCATGTGCTTAATTCATACTTTTAATAAGGGCGCTTAAGGAAGGGTTTAGCGCTTAAACTCAGTGTTAACGCTTAACACTAATTGACTGTGATTTATAAATAAAATGTATGAACAGAGAAAAATACCCGATTGGGGTCCAGAACGTCGATACACAATTATAAGAAAATTTCTCAGCCGCGCTTCACATAACCAGCGGAACGTCTGTAGCAATTGCTAGAGAGGGGCAATAGTTGCGAGAGAGGGGAAAACCTGCAGAATAGGCAGAACATAGGCAGAAGGGAGTTACAAAGCAGAGAGGGAAGCCAAAAATGGCGTTGGCTCTGATAACATGTCAGACCAGGAAGTAACTCCTCAAATGTAATCGTATTATTCATTCAGGTTGTTCATTATTATATACAAGAGGGAGTGACTGTTCAGTTCATCTCCCGATGACTCTTCATTTTCTCTATTATTTATTTACACTAATTACACTTGTTCACCCAATCCCTATGATTAGGTGTCAACAATAAATGTTGATTTATGTAGCTTGGGACGTACTCCAAGCCCTAGCCTTCAAGGTTTGGAGGGCAAAGAGCAACAAGGGCAGCTTGTTGGCTTGGAACCCAAGCATGGGGTTTTGGCACCCATCGAGATTTGGAACAAAACGATGATGGGTTTACGACATGTAATGGATGAGAATGATAGTGCTTGGAAAGATGATTCCAACACAATGAAAATCGTCCGAATCCGAGTTGTCGTTGGAGAGATATTGATTTTTGAAGTTGACAAATTAATTATTGGTTGTCAAGTAGGCCGACTTGATGGAAACAAGTCCAATAGAAGTGTCTCTTCCTAAATCGTGGGATCCCCTCTTTATGCCTATAAAAGGAGGACGAAGTCTCATTGTTTAGGCATCCATTTGTGGCAATACATCTCTGTAATTTCGGTGAAGCAAGGAGACTTGAGGACAGTGTGGAGAAGCCCTAAGAACAGCATGGAAGTTTCAGTTTGTTGCTGATGACAGCATGGCTTTTTTTAGGGCTGTTTGAATGTGATTAGGGTTGTTCTTAGGCTGGATTTGCAGGACAGAAGTGCAGCTAAACAGCAGTGAAAAGGAGACCTAAAGACAGCGTGAAAGAGGCCTGAAAGAGCAGTGTGGATTCTCGTTTACTGTAGGTGACAGCGTGGAGGAGAAGGGTTGTTTTAAGGTGTGAATGGGGCTGTCTTAAGTGCGGATTAGGGCCAGGTTGAAGGGTTGTCTAGGCCGTGGAGAATAAGAGGATAATGTTGCTGTTTGAGGAAGCTGTTGGGACTGTTGAGGAGACCGAAGTTACAGCAAGTTGCTGAGCTAGCCCGCAGGCCATAGCCAGCAACTTGAGGCTATTCCTAGACAGCCTTAAGGTGGACAAGGCAGAAAAGGGACAGCATGGCACTTCGAGGGTCTTTTCTAGGTGGAACACAGTCATATAAGTGTGTAGATTGCTGACTGTGTGAAGGGTTAAGGGCTGCATATTGTGCCCTAACCAGAATTGCAGGAGCAGCAAGCAAACAGTGGGTAACAATAGTGTTTTGGAGAGATGTATTGGGTCAAGGTGTGACCGGTTTGGATCATGTTTTGAGCAGCCCGCTGAAGCCAAGTGTATGACCTTCTGAAGTGGCAAAGCATCATACTAGGAGCAGATTCAGCAGTGAAGAGATTGGGAACGGCTTGGATGGCCCCAAGTCCCCAATGACGTCCCCAAAAAATTGTGGACATTCCCAACCCCTGTAAAAGTCCCTGGAATGCTGAAACGTTAAGTACGAGGAATTTTTTAGCACGGATCAATCCATGTGCAACATAGGTAATAAGAAATGGTAATGGAAATCTATGTTGTAGTGTAACTCTTCTAAATTTGGCTCTTTTCTAAGCTTATTTTCCGTTCAATTTTGCCCGAAATCCAACAAGGATTTGTTAAAATCACAGGTTTGAGTTCTGTGGTCTACACAATCGAAGTGCCTAAGGATTTTCCAAGGTATTGAATCAATCTTTGCATTCAAAAATGCATTTTAAACAATGAGAAATCATAATCTCGCCCAAAATTGTATAGCCAAATTACAATCCAAAATGATGAAACATAGAAGAGTTAGACAATGCCAAAAACTATATGGAAGTTATATAGTCCATTAGAAACAATGGGGAACTACATATCAAAGTTAGTTTATAATCACAGGATGGAGAACACTGTAGAAGCTAATAAGAAATGGTATTGGAAATCTATATGGAAGCTGAATAGTCCATTAGAAATAAGGACTTTTATTTGGTTAGCTTTATCAAATAAAATACTTACTTAGGGCAACTGTTAGAAGATATAATGTAAGGTTCCATTTAGGTGTATAATGTGAAAATTCAAAAGGGGATCTACAGATCAGTATTAGTTCACTGTCCATATTCAAGATAAGCATGGAGGGAGACACTGAATTTCGAAGATGGCAAAGGAGAATGGAAAGGAGAGTCAATCCCAGCATGCTCTGAGGGATGGTACAAGGACAGATCAGTAGCAAAAACAGAAAGAAATGACATGCGTTGTGGTTTGGACAATATGGGTTGCAAGAAATGAAATAGCATTCCAAGGTAAGGAAATATTTCCAATCCAAACCTGTCATCAAGTTAGATTTGCCTGTGGGGCAACCCAAAAACTTGCAAAAGTAACAATGCCAAAAACTTTGAAAAATCCAGTATCAGGGACCTGTTGCCCCAAAAACAAGCTGCGTACCCTAAGTTCTCCAATCCTGGGGACCCTTAGGAAATGTCCTCAAATTGTTGAGGACTTCATCAAAGACTCGAGTACTTGCTGGCCATCCCCAAACATTCCAAGCAGATTAAAGGGATATTCTGGGCATATATCTTCTCTTTTCACAATCACAAGAATTGAAGATTGGATAATATGATCACTTTTCCCATCCGTTACTTTTGTATTGCACCTAAATCTGTTGTACAATTTGCAGCTCAAAACATGGGTTTGTATGATGGGTTTCAGTTTGGCTTTATGGTGATTTAAATATTGTATTTTCAGCAACAATATTACAAGCAAAACCTCCACGTCAAGAAAACGGTAAAGGCAACATTTCAAAGGGCCAGTCCTTGTTGTTATTGTTATTGTCTTCTCATTTTTCAGATCATCTCAGCTTTTACACACTGTACATGGGTCTCTAGGAGACATTCAAGTCCAGTGCTACCACCATCCCATCTTCAAGCATTGTGAAAACAATCGGGTAGTAGTGACTTGGATTTAGTACTAGATGTTTGAATAAATTCTTATTCAATCACCTCCTTCATTTGAAATTCTTACAGAACCAGATTGTTTTATAATGGTTTTCAACATAGCTGCAAAAGTCTGCAAAACCTATTGAGAATGGAACGCCTTTTATGTTTTAACAAAATCATCATTAACAAGTAATAGGACAAAGATAGGCTGCTACACAGACAGTTATCTGTCTCATGGCCACTATTGCGAATTGAAAATAGTTACACTAAAGTTTCCTTAAGTTGAACAGCATTTTGCTCATTTCTAGTGGCCAATAAGGAAATGTCACTCAGCCCTTCATTGAATTGCTCAAGCTTTTTCAGAATTGGCAACTTTGAAGGTTGTGCATAGTACTATATAGTATAGCTTGCTATGCTTACAAGCTTGAAGCAACTACTAATGTTTATGGTCAACTCTGAATTTTAAATACTATAACTACAAACACACATATATATATTATTGCCATCCCCAAACTCCCATCCCATGAAAAATTTGGGTATGCTATAGCCGTCCTCAGGACACATCCCTTCCTCCCCATCCCAAAGACCAGTGCAACATCGGTAATGAACAAATCTGTGGCTTGGGGATTTTTTTGTGGTGCTTCACAAGGATGAACAGGTAACTGTGGATCAGAGAGAATTCTTTTCTTTTAAAAAAGCACTTTGTTTCCTTTATATATATTGTGCTGAAGAAAGGGGCTAACAACAGAGCTGAACTTTACACACTATGTTTGCTCCTCAAAATTGCATCAAAAAGAAAAATTCCAAATCTTCGGGTGCCAGTGGATTCCATACTCATTATAGAACAGCAAAAAAGAGAAGAACAAGATAGAAAATCTAATGCTAACACCAATTACATACAGAATTTCTGAGGCAGTGAATAAATTTACGAATGTTTATTTCAAGCATGTTTTTAGAGAATATAACAAGAAAGCAGATAAGCACTCCGAAGAGGTTTTATTTCTGCAGAACGATGTGCTCTTTGCAGAAGAAACAAATGAGGAAGGTGATCTTCCAGAAAAGATTCAATCTCTATACTTAAGCTTAACAAATTTGAGGGTGACAATACTGTCCATATTTAAGTAGTAATGTTTATCTGTAGATGGCCTCTTGGCTGTTTCTGGTCTTGCTATTTGTTTTTCAAAAGAACACCTGCCATTTTAAGCCAAGTGCATCAGGATGACTGTAATATCAGACAGAGGCTGCCCTGTGTGTTAGGATTGAAAAAGCAGAGAACTTGGCTCTGGTAATGTTGGACAGACACTTCGATGTATATTCTGATCTCTTATTGAAATAAAAAATACAAGCTTTTTTATTAAGAAAAAAAGGATTTAATTGACTGACAGTTCACAAGACAGAAACATCGTGCATACCCTTAAAAAGTGAATGTGCTTCAACTTGGAAAATGTCATACCATGTCAATCGCAAATTATCCATTACCTGCTCTGTCGTAATGGGGCATCAATATCCTTGCATCCACTAATATGACCAGACATAATTTCTTTGCCTTTTCTTCTATCGTCTTGTTGAGAGACATGGGGTAAACTGTTCCCATCAGATTTAAGAACCTGATTGACCAAATTCTTTCTATCTGTATATGCATCATCTGTAACACTCACATTCATGTTTTCACGCACCTCTGGTCTTTTTTTCAGAGACTTGTCTGATATAGTAGCATCAACATCAATATTTATTGGAGATATGTGCCCATCGTGTACCAGGGCTTTTCTTTGAGGCCTCTTAGATGAAAGAATTCCATGAGAAGACATAATTTCCTTCCCTTTCCTTTGAAGTTCCACTTTACCATTAGGAGATACATTGAAATGTTGAATATTTTCATCTTCTACAGATATTTTATTGCAAGTTTCCATCGATGACTGTCTCTGCACTTTTGGTGTCTGATGGCTGTAAGGTTGTGTAGGGACCATCTCTGTAGGTAATAAAGAGTTAGCTGAGCCTTCTGGCTCCACCTTACCTTGGTCCTGGATAAAGCGATTCTCCCGCCTTGACCTCAATTGCAGTCCACAAGAAGAGGTCCATGAAAAACATGAAGAGTCAGAACTGTGAACTATACCTTTACAGCTAGATCTTGGCCTCCGATTCAACAAGCCACTCTTAAATACTCTCTCCATGTCTTGCTGTTTCTCATTCTGCTCTGAATCATTAGACGATCCTCTAATGGCTTTCTCTCCTACAATCTGATCTCGACTTCTGCTACTTAAGTTTTTATTTTCTAGACTTTTCTCCCGATAGCAAAGCAGTTTCAGATTCCTTGCATCAACAGCCCTATGTGAGCGTCCACCACTTTGCAGATCCAATCGATCTGGAGTGTCTGGAACCTCCAACAATTCATGTTCTGTTGAACTTGACATCATTTGGAGGCAAATATGGCAAAAAGTGCTCTGAATTTCAAGCAAAGCTGCAATCAATAAACATAAACTGCTTAAAAAAGATCATCAATTTAAATTATTTATCTCAGCAATCCTGCTAACAGAAACAAAGATTGTCACTGAGTCCTGCTGCAAAAAAGATAGTTCTTTGAATTGTAATCACAACAAATAGTAGATACAACATATACAACCCAAAAAGATGAAACCTTGTATACCATGACAAACAATGGGACATGAAATTCAAGCTCATGTTCCACAAAATTATATATATTTAAACGAATTACATACATAGAATTATTTATGCAAACATACACAAACTTGAAAAAGAAAAATAAGCATTGCAAGAATGCACCAATAATGTGTCTGAAACATGTATAAATTCCAGATCAGTGTTGAAATTCCCTGTTACCCCAGATCTGGTCTAGAAGACCAGAAATAAATTGTGCACTGTGTGCAATTGCTTTTCATGTTTTCCGTTGCATGCAAGAGTTAATAATTCCAGCAAGTAACTAAATCTGATCTGTTTGCTTAGATTGCTGGCTTTAGGATATTTTAACATGGTGTCAGAGCATTTGCTTTGCGAGAAAAGCAGATCTATTATTTTTCAGGTTACGTCAGCAAGCTTGAGAGACAGATCTCAGAATAGCCATGTCGGTAACCAGTGTGAAAGTTGAGGATCGACTTGATGGGGTTTCCAATTTCTTGCCATGGAAGGCAAGAGTCTTAGCGATCTAGAAGGAGCAAGATTTGTGGGAAGTCGTGTCCAACCCTCCATAAGCTCCAATACAGACCTCAGGGAGCATGCAGACACCAGCAATAGTAAACCCTGCAGTGCAGGCAGAGTGGGATAAGAAGGAAATAAAGGCAGAGAGGGTGATCCTTGAAGCTTTTAAGGATCATCTGATTCCGCATGTTGCAGAAAATACCAAATGTAAGGAGATGTTTGATGCCCTGGTATCGCTTTTTCAAAGTGATAACGTGAGTGGGAGAATGATTCTCAAAACTAAGCTCAGAGAATGTAGAATGAACCACTTCGACAATGTGACCAGCTACCTTATGAGGATCATACAAATCAGTGACAAACTTGCAGCTATTGGAGAATCTGTATTGGATACAAAGCTAGTGAATGTTGCTCTAAATGGGTTCACTAAGGCTTGGGAATCATTTGTCACAGGCATTTATGCCTGGGAGCATCTTCCCAACTGGGAAATACTTTGGCATGACTGCATCCAAGAGGAGACTCGTAAACAATCCAATACCAGCAAATAGGGAGCAGGAGAAGCAAATGAAAACTTAGCCCTGGTCAGCAGGAAGCATCTTCCCAACTGAGAGAGACTTTGGGATGACTGCATCCAAGAGGAGATTCATAAACAATCCAATACCAGCAAATAGGGAGGAGGAGCAGCAAATGAAAACTTAGCCCCGGTCAGCAAGACAAAGAAGACCAAAGGGAAAGTTTCCATCAAGAAGGTAACAGTCAGGGAGAGGGACAATAGTTCAAGCAGAAGAGATATGAGCAAAGATCAAATGCTATATCTGCCACAAGAATGCCCACTTTGCTTCTTAGTGTCCACAGAGGAGAAAGAGCAAGGGGAAGTCGCAGACAGTTGCTACGACAGCAGACACAGTTGAGTGAGCTTGCTTCCAAGTCGAGAGTGACTTACTCGCGTCTTGCCTTTCTACCAACACTATTGCGAGAAGCACCTAGTACTTGGACAATGGCACCTCCCACCACATGACAAAGGCTAGAAAGCTATTTAGTAGTTTTGCAGAGGATGACTTGGGGATCCATATTGAGCTTGGCAATGATGCCAAGCATGCAGTAAGTGGACAAGGGGCAATTCAGTTCCAACTTGAGTCAGGAGGGTCCTTTGATTCACAAGAGGTACTCTATGTACCTGGCCTAAAGAACTTTTTGTCCATCTTAGTCATGGAAGACAAAGGTTATGAGGTTAACTTCTGGAAGGGGCAAGATTCATCTTCCCAAAGTGCACCAGTTCAGAGATTGTAGTTAGGATTGGAGTCAGCCTACTCAAGCACTAATGCACACCAGTGAGAGCATGTTCGAGAGCGAATGGGGCATCTCCATCATAGAGCTTTACCATTACTAAGACGGATGGTCACTGGGTTTCCAGACTTTAGTCTGGACCAGCAGGGGGTGTGTAAAGGGTGTGCACCTGGTAGGAATGTCAAGGCATCTTTCCCTAGCAGTGACACCCGATCCAAAGGCATTTTTTATTTGGCCCATTCTGATTTAGCAAAGCCTATGTCAGTATCTTTAGCAAAGGGCGCATATTACTATGTGACCTTCATTGATGAAACAAACAAAGTTCATTCTTCACGTTAAATACTCCAAAAGACTTGGAAGATGTAGATCTCCATTGAGACACAAGAATATATATTAAATGTATGAAAAAGAATGATGATACAATTGAAAGCGAGGAGCCTGCTTATATAGGCAGGTTCCTCTTCATGGAAGGTCATGTCCCATTTAGACACCGATTGCTAATTAACTAATCATTATTTCAATTATTTATATTTAATATGTTTTATTCATAACAATAGAATACTTCTCCAAGAAGACCTGGATCTACTTCATGAAGACCAAGGATGAGGTCTTTAGTCATTGCATAGCTTTCAAAAGTTTAGGTGGAGAACATGACAGAAAGGAAGATCAACGTGCTAAGGACAAACAACGGGGTAAATACACCTCTAATGAGTTCATTGATTTCTGCAAGCAGGAAGGGATCATGACGGAGAAGAAAGTGGCTTACAACCAACAACAAAATGGGGTTGCAGAGAGAAAGAACTGGTCTATCAACAGTGTGGTGAAGGTCATGATCCATGATTAGAGTTTGCCAATGTCTTTGTCAGCCGAGGCATGTAACACAGTTGTGTATTTGCAGAACAGGAGCCCACACCAGATTCTGGAGGACAAGACACTCACCAGAGGAAGCATTCAGAAGCAAGAAGCTAGATATAGGACATCTGAGGATACTTGGTTGTCAAGTCTACATCCACATACTTGTGGAAAAGACGACAAACGTGCAGCCCTTAAGTGTGAGGGGGATCTTCCTGGGATATAGAGTCTTCCTGATATATAAGGAGAAGACAGTGTTGAGCCAAGATGTCAAGTTCGAGAAGAACTTGGCATCTACGAAATCGCAGGACCTACCAACAGTTGCAGAGGGGCCTCAGAAGGAGGAACCAAGAGCAGGGACTTTTAGTAGTTGAGATAGTCGGCCTTCAATGTAGGAGCAGTCAGCTCCTTTGACATCAATCGAGAGGGGCCCAAGAGGGTGGAGTAGACCTTGCGAGATGCTTGAGAGTGTGTCGAGCCTCCCAGGACCACAGTCAAGGAAAGCGAGGATTCGAAGGCTTACAGAGTCTTCCTGACAGATCAGCAAAAGGCAATTTTGGGCCGAGATGTCAGGTTCGAGGAGAACATGGCATCTAGGAAATCTCAGGACCTACCAACAATTGCAGAGGGGCCTCGGAAGGAGGGACCAAAGGAGGAGCTGAGAGCAAAGGCTTGCAGTAGTAAGATACCCAACCTTCAGCGCAGTGGCAGCAGTTAGCTCCTACGACATCAATTACGAGGCCCGATTTGGTGAAGCAGAACTTGTGGGATGCTCGAGAGCATGTCGAGCCTACCAAGGCCAACTTTCACAAAGAACAGACCTCCCTAGAAGTTCCCGATGTGCATGGATTTGATGACCAACATCATAGACTTAGAGCCTTTCAGCTTTGAGGAAGTAGCCAGCCAGCAGGTGTGGAGAGATGCCATGATGGAGGAGCACAACTCCACGAAGAATGGTCTCTGGGATATTGTGTTGAGACTAAAGGGGAAGTTAGTTATAAATTTCAAGTGGCTTTACGAGGTAAAGCATGCAGCAAATGCCAGTGTGATAAATACAAGGCCGGATTTGTGTTTCGTGGGTTCTCTCAAAAAGATGGAGTAGACTACGAGGATTGCTCCCATAGTCAAATACTCCTCTATTTGAGCAATTCTTTCGATACCTTCTGAGATGGGATGGAGCATCCACTAGATGAATGTGAAGACCACCTTTCTTAACGACATCATTGAAGAAGAAGTCTACATCGAACAACCATAGGGGTTTGAGGTCCATGATAGAGAGGCGCATGTACGCAAGCTTGATAAAGCCTTGTATAGACTCAAACACAAACCTAGGGCCTAGTATGCTAGGATTGACAGCGATCTACAAGGCATACACTTCACCCAGAGTTACACAGATCCCAACCTATATTTCTTGTTGGTTGGATCAGAGCCCCTCATTTTGGTGTTGTATGTGGACCATCTCATTATGACAGATGCAAAGAGACTAATTGCAGGTTGCAAGTCAAATGTAGCGTCAGAATTTGAGATGAAGCATATCGCGCCAATGCGTTACCTTCTGGGACTTGAGGTTTGGTAGCAACCAAACGAGATCTTCCTTAGACAAGGGAAGTACAGTCTAGAGATCCTAAAGAGATTCAAAGATGGAGGACAACAGACTGATGGCCACTTTGATGGTGACCAACCAAAAGAAGATTGATTCTTCAATTTTCAAGTTGACAAACTCTAGGCAGCACATGTAGATGATTGGCTCGTTGATGTATTTAGTCAACACTCAACTAGACATCAGCTTTGTTTTTGACACCTTGAGCCAATTCATGGTGGAACTGAGCAGCGAAGCACGTGCTCAGATATTTGCAAGGCAAAGTAGGATATGGATTGCAGTACCTGTTGAAATTTAACTAGGTTTGGTCTTCATTATGTATGATTTTGTAAAGAGTCAACAAGAATTTATTTGAGTCAAAAGAAAAAAAAATGTTTTTGTCATGTCCCATTTGGACATCTCAAAGAAAAATATGAATTTTTAAAATATATTTTGTGTCCCCAAGTTCACTAAGTCAACCCTCCAGAAGACAAATCGACTCTGCCTTTAGAGGCACCTTTTTCAGATGAGGAGAACACTATATATTGGCATCAATACTCCATTTCGCAACCAATTTGGATCTCATCTATGGAAGGGAATTCGAAGCTCTCTGAGGCACGATACTTCTATGGAATGGGAGCTATCTAAGAACTATATTTCTATGGAATGCAAGCTACCTGAGGCACTACACTTTTATGGAATGCGAGCCATCTAAGGACTATAATTCAATGGAAAGTGAGCTACCTAAGGCACTATTTCTTTTGTGGTTATGTGAATTTCTGAGGCACTCTATCTTTGTGAGACATGGCATTTAAGAACAAGGATGTGGCATCTTGTGATCAGACTTGTTGAATATCATGTGGACAAGGTTGTGGAAGAGTTTGGGCTACTGGTGGCGGGTTGACTTGGCACTTGGGTAATTGGTCTACTAGTCAATTTGTTTATGACTTGGATATCACTCTTGTTGACAATTATTCTATAAGGAAAGCATTGTTGGGCTTTCCCCTTTGTGGGTTTTGCCCTGGTCATTGACCTCAAATTTTGGTGTCTCTTGTTTCATTGTGAACTCTATTTTTGAAAGGTTGAACAAAAGTAAAATTACTTGGTGAAGAATAAGTAAAGGACCAAAAATAAAAACAATAATTTTCACAAGTACTTATCAAGAAAGAGAAATTAAGTGCTTGCCTCTATTACACCTGGTTTCTCAACATGGTATCAGAGCATAGGTTAGAAGGCAGTCTTAAAGTTAGATCATTTCAATATACAAGAAGTTTTGAAGTTGGAGAAAAGTCGTTGTCTGAGATCTAATTCATTATCGAAGATCTAAGCCACTCAATAGCATATCGAAATATCCTAGGAGAATAAAAGTTTGGAGCTTCCTTAGTTATGATGCAAAGATATATAATTTAAAGGAACCTTAACTACAAGCAGGAGATCATCATTTGTTTACAAGGGTTGAACAAGGAGGAATCAAGATCATCTTTTCTAAAGGTGTTATATTGAAGGAAATCTTGTTAAGCATTTTCAAGTGATTTTTTAAGCATGCCACTAAGTCATGATAAAATCCAAAGACAACCAAAATCGTGACTACCACTTTGCATAAGTGTAAACAATTCAAGTCGCAGGAGTCTCCAAAGAAAGGGTATCATCACAGTGATGTTCATTATCACCAACATGCAACAAGAACAACAGCAGTTCTATTACACTTGACGAGCAGTTTGAAGTCAAATTATTTCTACGATGTGATCCAAGTCTGGTCCAAAAGTCCTAAGCATTATTCTAAGCTTAATCCGTGACCTATAGCATATATCTAAGATCTATGGAAGGGGTCTGAAAACTTAGTACTAGTCCGAGCTATGGAGCCTTATTTTTCTAAAGTATGATCAGAAGTCTAAGCCCAATCAAGCCTCTTTGTTGTGGCATCCAAGTTGAAGTTGTGGTATCTCTATTGTATCTCTATGGTACCTGAGTTAAAACTCTTATATCCAAGCCTCCTTCCCAAATAACACCAATAAAACTAGATTAGAAGTTTGAGTGAAGTGATCCCAGTAAAGCCTATAATGTTGCGAGTTTGTTGTGAAAAGAAGACAAATCTGAGTATCTCTCTAATGACAAGCCCAAGCCCAAGAATAGTTCAAGAATATGAGGGCAACTACGATAAAAGAATTTGCAAATCCCTTTGCCATCTAAGTAGCATCCAAAGATGATCAAGGCTATGGATCAAAGATCATATGAAGACAAAAGACATTCCAAGAACCCTACCTAATACCTCTTTGAAGTCGCTCAAAGAAATTGTGATTTGGCACCATACTCTAAGGTAGAAAAGGAGGATAGGTACAGTTGAAATATTACTCCTCACACTCTGTAATTTAAGAGGTACGTATAATCTTCTGTTCTTATATCTCAAGATCTAGGCTAGCAAAAATCTAGAGTATAAGTCCAATTCAAAGATCTCTTGGAACCAATGACTAAGATCTGTAATCATAAAAGAATATGTTAATCACATTACATAGAATGCTAGATCTTCTAGGTTATGAAGAAATCACATTTAGGAAATAACATGACAGGCAAGCTAATAATATTATGCTCCATTGAAAGATATTGTTGACATTTGATGTATTATGAAGGACTCTATTGTATAAGAGATCTTGTCCTCTCTCTCTTATGGACAAAGACATAACCGATATGGTAAATATTGCCCCTTTACTTGCACATGAAGACTAAGTTTTGTGATCAAGTTTAGATATTTAGTGATCGAAACATCAGTGAGCTCCATCTCATGTATAGAATATTTTGAAGATTTTGGATTTTGAAGCAAAAGTTTGAACAAAGAAAACCCTAGGGACAAAACCCTATTTGTGATATAGCGTTAGATCATCGGGAAGGGACCGATTCTATTTAACAAAGGAATTCACGAAAAGACTAAGGTCGAGCAGGCCATTTTCTCTCTCCTCCAGAGGGCCACATGGCGGGATATAATTGGCCCTTATAGCTAACAAGGCAGTTGATGTCATCGATGATGTGGCAGTACAGGTGACACATGGCATGCAGATTTGGCGTTTTTAGGGTCCTATGGGGGCATTTTCGGGTGACACATGTCACCAATCACAAGGTGACACATGGAAATGATGACGTCATCCCCCGCAAATGGCGATCAGTGGTCGCACAAGTTAAAGCGCTCTTACACCAGAGTTCCTTCCTGTTAAAATTGGCAACTAGGGCCGAACTCCATGTGGGTCATCCTTATTAATGGAAGCTGATATTTTTCTTGGATCCCTCTCATCGAGAGGTGTAGGATTGATCTAAAGATCATCCGATTCCGATAAGTATTCATGGAGATATGAATTTATTTGTGTTATGGGGCAATTCGTCAAGGTCGGCCAGCAACCAAATAAACCCCACTTGTGCTCAACGTTTTAGTATAAATAGAGGTGGTCTTCTAGTCATTTTAACACACTTGGGATCTCTTCCTCTCTACTTGTCTTTGGGTCTTAGTAGGAGGAGAGATCCTAAGGGATAATGTTGCCCTAATCTAGAGGGCAAAAGTCGAAACTGCCGGGAACTGCCAAAATTGTCGGGAATAGTCGGAACTGCTGGAACTGTCGAGAACTACCGGAACTGCTAGGAACAACTAGAATAGTCGGAAACTGTCAGAACTGCTAGGAACAGCTGAAACTGTCGGAACTGCCAGGAACTACCAGAACTGCCGGGAACTACCGGGACTGTCGGAACTGTCGGGAACAACCGAAATTGTCGGAACTGTCGAGAACTATCGGAACTGCCAGGAACAGTCGGAACTACCAGGAACAGTCGAAACTGCCGGAAACAGCCGAGACCTGCCAACCACTGCCGGGAACAGCCGGAGCTGTCGGAACTGCTGGGAACTGCCAGAACAACCAGAGCATCGGTCTTCGAAGGAGAGCAACATGCAAGGGACAACTAACTAACATTGGGACAGTTGTATGGTACTTAGCAACAAGTACACCAAGCATGCAATGTTACAGCAAGCATGCAAGGGACAACAAACTAATATTGGGACAACAGCATGATACTTAGTGCAGCAAGCATGTACCGGTACAGCTAGCATGCAACAGCAAGCATGCTAAAGAGTAAAGACAACAAGCATGCTAAGGACAACAAGCATGCTAGGGATAACAAGCAAGCAAGGTGCAGCCAGCACATAGGTCAGTATGGCAACATGGTGCAGCAATGGCACATAATGCAATACAATGATGGGTACAATCATGATTAATGAAGCGTGATGAGATGCAGCATAGTGATGATGGGTGCAGCATGGTGCAACGCAGTGAGGTGCAGCATGATGACGAAATGCAACACAACGACAGTGTTCCACGGGGACTCGCCCCCACCCCTAGGGGTCTAGTTTCCTCGCTCCCCCGCGCTCCGGGGACTTAGGGACGATTAGGGGACGTTTCCCCACGCTCCCAAAAATGAGGAAACTCAAGGGGACGTGCCAGGGAGTCGTTTCCCTTTCCTGAGGGGGCGTTTCCGAAAAGGGGGATGAGGGGGGACGTGGCACATGTTTATGCAAAAAAACGATTTTAATTAACTTAACACTAAAACTAATCTTTAATTAATAGTTAAACTAAGCGTAGGGTTTTGGAATTTAGCTGTTTCATGTTATAAAAACCGCAGCGTGAACACAGAACAACACACTCACAGCCTTCACTGAGCGCTCCACTCACAGCCTTCGATTTCACTGTTCAGATTCCAGAACTCCTCCCTCCCTCCAGTCGAGCATCGTGTGAGCAGCACCTCCCGTCGAGCATCGTGCGAGCAGCACCTCCCGTCAAGCATCGTGCGAGGACCAGACTACTACAGCCTAACAGGTAAGTAACAGTTCATGAGCATTTGCGTAACTGCATTTACATCTCTGCGTTCACTTGATTTGATCAAGGATCGAGCTTCTTATTTTAATCGTTATACTCAGAAGTTTTAGATGATCGAGACCATCAGATGCAAACAGGCTGCAAAGAGGTAATGCATTGTATTCACTTGCTCAATCCCATCCACATGACACCGAGACCTTTTCTATAATCAACCTCAACGTGTATTGAGTTGCTATGCTTCAAAGGGGATGAATATGTTTGCAATCATTAGCTAGTCTGAAGTGCAAAAGTATGTAGCCTTAATGCCACCGAAAATTAGAGTGATCCACCTGTAATACGAAACTTAAGCCCTGATTTGGTGCTTCAGTAGAGAACAGAGAAATTCACTTCTTATTTCTGGAATTCGAGCTAACAAAAATTGAGCTCTAACTTCAGAGTTCAAGGCCGAAAGCTTGGGGTTCAAATGCTATTCTAGTAGACCTGTAATCAACCAAACAACAAGAATGAAGCCCTAACCCTTAAAAGATTCCTTCATTTTGCTCCTGTAGGGTGATCAAACAGTTCAAATGATAATCCGTTAATATCTTCACATCTTTTTATATTTTCATCAAGATACATCACATCTCAATTTATATTCTAAGTAGGAGCAAAGGATTTCTCATATGAACGTTGGAAGGGATTTCAATTTTCATGAACGTTGGAGGTAATACTTCCTTGTGAATGAAGAAAGAACCATGACTTTAGACTCCCATGTCCCTTATCCAAATGTAATCCTGTATTGTAGGAACCTGATATCTGCTATTGAATTTTCCTGATTTAGGCTGCTGTTTTTTTTTTCATTTTTTTAAATTTCTTTTTTTATCATTATGTTTTGAGTGTTCACTATGTTTTAAAAAAAAATTGAAACTGTTTTTGTAAAAAAAAAAAATGAAACTGTTTTTGAAATTGTTTTTGTTTATAATTAGAATTTTAAATTTATTATTTTATATGATATTAGAAATTTAGATAATGATATTCACATCAATGATCATGCTTTGCAGCTTTTCAATTCAAACCAAATTGTCATAGTGGACTCAATTAATAAATTATATTTTATATTTATAAGTTTTTAAGACCCTGACGCTCCCCCACGTTTCCTAAAAAATGGTGGGGAGCTTTTGCATAGGCCGCTCCCGCGCCCCCTCGCTCCGGAACCTTGGTGGAAAATTGCACAACGATAGGTGAAGGAGTCACCTTGGAGAATCAGTTGAAGCAACATGTCTTCAACTGATCTCGTGTATCATCTTCTTAGAGATGATCTATGCTCTTATCTAGATAAGTCAAAATGTTGACTTCTATTGTAAACGTACTATCTCTCTCTCTGTGCTAAACTATTGAAGAACATATAAGAAGAATTGATCAAGGGTTTCCCCACATTGGGGTTTGTCCCTGGCTAGCGCCACATCTTGTGTCCTCTTGTATTGGCTTGTCTTCTGCGATTTATGTTTATGTTCTATCTGCAGTTTAATTTAATGCTGATGTGATTGCTAATTTGGAAAAGATATGGAGCTAACTATGAAAATTGAAATAAATTGCTCTAAGCATAGAACATACCTAGAATTAACATGGTATCAGAGCTAAGGTGAAGGCAATGCCCAAGCAAGAGTGAAAGAGCAATCATTAAAGACAGTTGGGGAAGGAAAAAAGGATCAATGGATTCCTCATCCCTCTTCAAATTCACCAGGGAGAAGTCGAAGCAAAGAATATTATCAGAATGGCGCAGCGGAATATGGCCTACCTAAAGATAACTTCACTGGAAGATCGGATCTCAGGGTGGAAGGAAAGGCAAATAACTAGTTCGGCCATTATGCGAAGGAGTGTCCGAATGGCAGGGACACGTCACTTGATGATGATAACAATCATTCCAGGGACATCTTCAATGATCAAAGGAATGACGGGTAATGTAGGTCATCAAGGAAATAGCCAACTCTTCAAAGAAAGCAAGGAACCCCAGGTATGAAGAATCAAATGTTGTTTTTGATAAGATAAAGAAGCGTTATCTTGTATTGGCCCTCTCCTTCAGATTCTTTGGGAATCTGGCTTATTGATTGTAGTGCTTCAAGGCACTTCATCGGATAGAAGGGTGCACTCTCTAATTTGGTAGAGATGGAAACAATCGTGGGATTATACTTGGAGCTGATGCCACCTATCCCAAAAAGGGTGTAGGGTATGTTACCCCTCAATTGAATGAGGGTAACTCGATTCATTTACAGAATCTCTTATTATGTACCTGATCGCAAGAAGAACCTGGTGTCCATCTCGGAAATGGAAGTCAAAGGTTTCAGGGTGGCATTCATCGATGGACAAGTACATGTTAAAAAATAGAATTTTCAAAGATGCTTTTTCTCATGGGTTCAAGGTTGGCAATTTGTATCAAGTTGCAGGATGGTCCATTGGGGATCATGTCAATTGACATATCGCATCTATAACACCGGAGGTCTACCTATGGGGCCCTACCCGATGTGAGTCAGATGGTGATAGGGATGTCTGAATTCAAGAAGAGGATGAAGGTACATGTCTGGGCTGTACCAAAGGAAAATCTTATAAGGGGACCATTCCCCTCATAGCAGGTCCATAGGTTTGGAACAATCTGAGGAGTTTAAGATTCATGATAGGGAATCTCATGTATACAGGTGGAAGAAAGCCCTCTATGGCTTGAAGCAAAACACCTTGGGCATAGTATGAGAGGATTGATAGCTATCTGATGAAGCTAAGATTCACTAGGAGTGAAACCGATCCAAACCATTACCCGAAGGTTGTGGATGATAGAACTCTCATATTGGCACCTTATGAGGACGACCTATTTCTGACAGGTGCAGACCCTCTCATTTGCAGAAGTAAGAGGGAGTTGGATTCCAGATGTGGAATGATAAACTACAAGCCTGTGACTACCTCGAGGATCTTAACTTCCAAAAGTTATATGGTAATGATGTCGAACAAGATTTGGGAAATGCCTCGGAGTTTCATAAACTCATTCGCATTGATGTTCTTGGTGAACTTCTGTCCAGACATATGTTTTGCAGTTAGCATGGTGAGCTCATATTTGGTTAAGCCTCACTGGATTGGTGCCAAGAATCTTTTGAGATATCTTCGGGGCACAATATCTCATGGATTGAGATACACTACCGGAATTATGAAACTGCATGATTATTCGAATGCGGACTGGGCAGGCACTGTGGAGGATCACTAGAGCACTTCTCAGTGTTGGTTCTCTTTGGATTCTGCTTTGATATCATGGCTGAGCAGGAAGCAGAAGTCGGTTGCTATAAGCACCGCGGAGACCAAATACATAGCTACGAGTATGATCTTGTGTGAAGCTACATGGTTGCAGAAGCTCTTAAGTGAGTTGTTTGTACACATGACGAATACCACTGTGATTCTCTGTGACAACAAGAGGGGGGATTCGATTATTGAGGAATCCCGTATTCGATGATTGCTCCAGCAGATAGACATCAGATATTGCCTTATCTGGGATATGGTAAGTCGATCAGCAAGGAGGCTCCATCACATTGAGATTGATGTACAGGTCGCAGTCATTTTGTCAAAGCCCCGAGGAAAGGTCAAATCTGTGACTTTCCCGAACGACTTGGAGTTGTTGAGAGACCTTATAAGGGTCCTGCATTTTGCATTGAGCTGTGGGAGCTCTGGGGGGCTTAGGGTACTTACTGGAGCAACATACGACCACAGGGCAACTCACCCTCCCCTGATGGTGCACTATGTACGGGATGACAGGTTCAACCTTCCCCTGTGATACCCCATGGCGACTGTGGAACAGGATGATTAGTTCTCCTATGGGCTGGGATGACTAGTTCTCTGGTGGCCACTGTGGAATAGGATGATTAGTTCTCCTGTGGGCTGGGATGATTAGTTCTCCCGTGGCAACTGTGAAACAGGATGATTAGTTCTCCTGTGGGCCGGGATGATTAGTTCTCCCGTGGCCACTGTGGGGTAGGATGATTCGTTCTCTGTGGACAGGATGATTAGTTCTCCTGTCGAGGCATCCTACCCATGCAGTCTGAGACTCATGGGAACTACCTCTCATCTGATCAATGAGTAGGGAAATGGGGTTAGGGACCATAGTAGTACTATCGATGGATGCATCGTTGTATCTACCATACTCCCTATGCTAGGATGACCTCCATTGATCTCGGATCAATGAAACTAATCTGGGATCAGTATGAGTAGTTTGAGACACTCTCTTGTGACATTGATCTGGGATCAATGACATTGATCTGGGATCAGTATGAGTGGTTTGAGACACTCTCTTGTGATATTGATCTGGGATCAATAAAACTGACTTTCGGTCAGTAAGAGTGATGTGACACAATCCCTTCAGATGACATTGACTTCGGGTCAGTAGAGAATGGTATGAGACATTCTCGATCAATTCTTCTTCTTCATCATGGTTCAGCAAAGCAGAGCAGTGCATGGCACTGATGGCAGAGATAGTACAGTCGGACATATGGATCAGTGGATGCAGTTCTCCCTAGTTGAGAGGGAATGTTAAAATTAGCAACTAGAGCCAAACTCCATGTGGGTCATCTTATTAATGGAAGCTGATATTTTTCTTGGATCTCTCTCATCGAGAGGTGTAGGATTGATCTAAAGACCATCAGATTCCAATAAGTATTCATGGAGATATGAATTTATTTGTGTTATGGGACAATTCGTCAAGGTCGGCCAGCAACCAAATAAACCCCACTTGTGCTCAATGTTTTAAGTATAAATAGAGGAGGAGAGATCCTAAGGGATAACGCTACCCTAAGCTAGAGGGCAAAAGCCGGAACTGTCGGGAACTGTTGGAACAACCGGAATTGCCGGGAACAACCAAGAACAGCCGGGCACTGCCAAAACTGCCAGGAACTGCAGGAACTGCCGGGAACTACCGGAACTGCCGAGAACAGCCGAGACTGTCGGGAACTGCCAGGAACTGCCGGAACAGCCGAAACAATAGAGAACAGTCGGAACTGTCGGGAACTGCAGAAACTGTCGGGAACAGCCGGAACTGTCGGGCACTACCGAAACTGTCGAAACTGTAGGGACCTGCCGGAACAGTCAAAACTGTCGGGAACTGTCAGAACTGCCGGGAACAGCCAAAACTGACGGAACTGCCGAGAATAGTCGGAATAGCAGGAACTACCGGGAACTGTCGAGAACTACCGAAACTGTCGGAACAGCCGAAACTGCCAGGAACAGCCGAAACTGCAAGGAACGGTCGGAACGGACAGGACTACTAGGAACAGCCGGAGCATCTGTCTCCAAAGGAGAGCAGCATGCAAGGGACAACTAACTAACATTGGGACAGCTATATGGCACTTAGTAGCAAGTACACCAAGCATGCAATGTTACAGCAAGTATGCAACAAACTAATATTGGGACAACAGCATGATACTTAGCGCAACAAGCATGTATTGGTACAGCGAGCATGCAAGGGACAGCTAGTATGCAACAACAAGCATGCTAAGGACAACAAGCATGCTAAGGACAACAAGCAAGCAAGGGGCAACAAGCAAGCAAGGTGCAGCCAGCACATAGGTCAGTATGGCAACAGGGTGCAGCAATGGCACATAATGCAGTACAACGATGGGTACAATCATGATTAATGAAGCGTGATGAGATGCAACATAGTGATGATGGGTGCAACATGGTGCAACGCGGTGCAGTGCAGCATGATGATGAAATGCAGCACAACGATAGGTGAAGGAGTCACCTTGGAGAATCAGTTGAAGCAGCATGTCTTCAACTAATCTCGTGTATCATCTTCTTAGAGATGATCTATGCTCTTATCTAGATAAGTCAAAGTGTTGACTTATGTTGTAAACATGCTATCTCTGTATCCCTCTGTTGAACTATTGAAGAACATATAAGAAGAATTGATCCAGGGTTTCCCCACATTGGGGTTTGTCCCTGGCTAGCACCACATCTTGTGTCCTCTTGTCTTGGCTTGTCTTCTGCGATTTATGTTTATGTTCTATCTGCAGTTTACTTTAATGCTGATGTGATTGCTAATTTGGAAAAGATATGGAGCTAACTGTGAAAATTGAAATAAATTGCTCTAAACATAGAACATACCTAAAATTAACACTTCTAGGCTTGCGATTGCGATAAGCGGGGATCCTCCCAAACACGATATATGATGTGATCTGGCCTATAAAGCTCTCGTGTCCGGACAAGCTGCTAGTGCTGAGAAAGAAGGTAAAAGGTACCCCTCTCGACACTGCGATTGCAATACTTCTGGTGGGCCCGAACCCACAAATTGGCAATCGCAGGGTTCATGGGGAAATAACAGTGGCAACCCTCCAAAAGCGCCGAAGTGCGGGATTGCATATAACAAAGGAAAAAGGCCTCAGACAGGAGCCTGAAGGTCTTAGCACCCAAGGACTTAGCACTTGGTCGCAACCCCCGGCCATATGATAAGAAAAGCAAAAAGGGGCTAAACAAAAAGGGGCCAAAGAGCATCAGAGCCGTCGTTCTATAGCGCTTTCAAGAGTAAAAGTCTTGTCGCCTCGCAATCCCGATAACATAGTACATGGCTCTTAAGGTGGATGGGTCAGCAGCTGTGGCATTAAAGTAAGTATGACGCAGAGTGTTGAAGACAGTATGGGGGGCTCAGTAAGATTTAATGGCTCGTCATGGAGCCTCACTCCTCTACACAGCGAAGGACCGTCGAAACAGGCACTTACAGTCGACCCACTCCATACTCCACAGAACAAGGCATTCGAGCAGTAAAGGCAGAAGCGACGGGGTCAGTTGAGCAGCACAGGAGGCCATACCGTGAGCAAATTACAACCTGAGGCAGAGGCAATCACAGGATGGGCACAGAGACTTTTCATTTACTTTTTTGTCTGGTTGTTTACTTATTTTTGTCCTGTAACATGCCTTCCTTCAATGTGGTCATTAATTCCGTAATATTTTTGGGCCAAAGAGCCATCCTGGTGGAGATAGCTAGTCAACCTAACAGCTGAGACTCGGCCTAATATATTTTGTTGTAATGAATGTCCATGCACCCCTCTCTAGAATAAATAGGAGGAAGCAAGACTTCATTCAGGTTCACAAATCTACAAGAAAAAGACATGTTTCAGATTGTATAATTTTAAGATACAGATCATTCAGAATATGAAGAAATGGTGGTGATTCCCCCTTTGAGTATTACAATATGTTTTTCTCTCTGTTAAAACCCATTATGTTCATGTTTCTTCTGAATTCATGCAATTATAGATGCTAGAAATGTTTCTTACTTCCTTACAGATTCACGTGTATTGATTGGTTGATGCATGTGCCTGTGAGGATTGTTGAAACCACCTCTTTAAACTGTGCTACATGAATCATAGCACCCATTTTCCCTTCAGTCCATTATATCTTCTTGTAACTCAAATAAGTATAGGATTTCTTACTTGCTTCAAGCTCTATGTGTCAAATATAGAATTCTTGATGTCGTGAGCTCTATATGATGAGTTATCCTTTCTCCTTATCCTCTTTCATTTGCTCTATAAATCTTATTGAACTGTAAGTCCTCAAACTACTCGGCCTCCACTCTTTTATGTTATATTTCTGTGAGCTGTGTACGAGAAGAAATACCTGAAATACATAACTCATATCTTTGGATGAATGAACCAGCCCAATTCCCATATATATATATATATATAGAGAGAGAGAGAGAGAGAGAGAGATAGAGCATAAGTGATGTCTCCAGTTTCCCGCAAATCATTTTAGACACACAAATCTAGATGTGCCCAGGCACTAGTCTTGTAAGCAATCCAAGGCTATCTCTGGGAGTTACAACAAGCATAATAAAAAGCATAACATGATTATACTGATTTTTTAGTGTGACTTCTTGTCACCACTAGTTAAGATGCTACTGGATCTTTCTTCTTCTTTTTTCCTACTTTTTTCTAAAATTCTATTGAATTAAGAGGAGTGCTTGTTAAATTGATTTGATATGGAGCATCTTGTGCTGAGAATTCTTCTAGTTCTTGAGAGTTGACTACATCAACCTTATATGCCCAAGTTTTTTATTTCCGAGGGCCAGAGTTACCATGTGATTCATGTCCCGAGTTCGGTGGATCGAGATCTTCTTTTGGCGAACTTTGGGGAACCTAATCTTGTTGCTTTTCTCCGGAAACTAGAGTCACTTGAGGTGAAGGGGGAGTTGAAGAAGATTTGTTTGGAACGACTATTTGATGATTCTCTATGAATCCAACCCACCGAGTAGATTTTCGCTGTTTCTTTTTACCATTCTTTAAACCAGAAGGACAATGAGCAGTGGTACAATATCTATTTAAACAAGCCCTACATCACGATGAAACATGCTCATAATCTAATTTTTGAGTCCCGAAAAAATATTTCCCAATCAAGTTACTTTCAACCGAAAAACCAAGACTGAGGTCCATTTCCACACATATTTTGGCATAAGTAGTAATGCTTCTCCTTTGAGTTTCTTAAGAGGTAAACTAGAACTTTCCTAAATCAAATCCAATAGCCTAAAGAGAGGGAAAACCCCATGGATGCAACGACATATTTAGAAGTTGCACCCAAACAGGAGTAGAAGTCAGGGCATCAGTCATTGGATCAAGGGAGGGATACTAAGGTTTCAAACACAAACCAACATTGCCCCGAAATCGTGGACCATAGTTATAAATCATATCCCTATCTTCAGCACTGTCGAACTCGACAACAAAAAACTCCTTAGCACACGGGTGGACGAAGACTTCTTGCTTGATCACAGGAAGCCAATATTTTGCTATCCAAGATTGAAGATCTGCAAGCCGAGGCCAAAACCTAAAAAAAAACCGAAAATCAAGCGGCCATGTTTAAGGAACTCTACTTCCTCATCAACATCCGAGCCAATAGGAATGGAAATAGATGGAGCTTCACAAACCATAACAAAGGAGGGAAGCACAAAAGACTATTGAAGCACAGCTTGCTTGAAGGAAGCACCACCACCAATGGCAATGGCTAGATCCAAAACTCAAGTCCAGAAGAGGCATGACCTCCAGCGTCAAGATTGGTAGACACTCCATTGAACAAAGCAAGGGGCTCTTCAAATGCAAAACACATGAGCAAAGGCAAGGCTTTGGAATCACAATTGCATAGAAAAGAAACCCCAAATTGCAAGAAAAAAACTCCAAAAGCAATTTGCAAACTGCAACCTCCTCTTAATCTTAGGTTGGGACACACTACAGCTCCAATCGAGACAATGCATGATAGCAACTCTGCAATCGAGCAAGGACAAAACAACAATAGCAAGATTGGGACGCTTTGCAAATGAGTTGGTACAAAGCGGTGGCCCTAGGAAACCCTAGATACATGCACTCTAACACACCAGCAAGCCATCAATGAAATTATTTTTATAATATAAATATTTTTCATAGGCTCAAATCCTCATTAGTCAAGGAAGAAGAAGATAATTTCTTGTAGCACAGGATGAATCATAGATTCGATGGCTTTTGGTCAAAACAGAGTTGCGGGGGAGCGCTCCCCCCCCCCCCGCTCCCGCTCCCAATCCGCACTCCAGGCGGGAGCGGGTCGAGAGTGCGCTCCTGATAAAAAAAGTTCCGCTCCCTGCCAAAATCGGGAGCGTCGCTCCCAGAGCGAAGAATACAGCTCGGGAGCGATCAGGGAGCGATCGCTCCCGAGCTTTAAATTTTCGCTCCGGGAGCGATTCGGCCGACGATGGGAGCGATCCAGCGGATTAAAAAAACAACCAAAAAGAATAAAAAACTTAAACCAACAAAACAAAACACGATAAAGAAAATATATATATCAAAATTGCGGACACCCAAAAAAAAAAAAAAAAAAATTATGTTTTAAAAACACAATGGGGCCAAAAATATTTCATTATCACTTGAATGAGAGCAAGAGCAAAGGAGCGAGGAGAAGCGAGGAGCAAGGAGCAAGCGTGCAAAGAGGTAAGTAACTTAGTAATTTAGTTAGTTTAGTTAGTTTAATTTAGTTAGGTAGTAATTTAGTTAGTTTAATTTAGTTTATTAACTATATTTAGTAAAAAATCATAAATTAAATTAAATTAATTAATCTCAATAAATTAATTAATTTGCAGATTTAAAAGCCTACAAATATCAAACATCATGGACCTGGCTAAATTTCTTGGCATTTTCCTCTTCTTGGTCCCTTTTATGGTTATTACGGTGTTGGAGAGTAGGAAACGGAGGGGCCAAAATGAAGAGGGGGATGAAGAAGCTGGAGAAAGTGGATTTGATGAAAACCCCGGTGAGGAGGAGCTGGAGGAGGGTGAACATGACTCTCAAAAAACTAAACAAAACCAAACCCCATTGTGGAAATACGTTAACAGGCCTGAAGCAGGGAGAGGGGGTGGAACCACTAAATTTCATTGCCCCCATTGCAACAATGGTTACACAGGTTCATACACCCGTGCCAGAAAACACCTCTGCAGGAAAAGGCCATGGGATGGAGACAAACAAATAGGAATCAAAACTTGTCCAGTGGTGTCAGCAGCGGATAGAGCCAAATACATAAGGGAAGAGGAAGAAGCCCAATACAAATCAAAAAAATCAAGGGGTTTCTTTGAACCAACCTCACAATCACAAGCACAAAGAACTCCTTCAGCATCCTCCCAAGGCAGTGGATATGGAGGCACAGGGTCATCAGCTTTAAGGCGTAGAACCATATCAGATTTCCTTGATGAGGGGTGTAGGAATGATGTGGATTCAAAGGTTTACAGGTCTCTCTATGCATGTGGGATACCATTCAATGTTCTTCTCTCACCTTATTGGCACGAAATGGTTTCTGCCATAAATGATGACCCTAAAGGATACAAGAGCCTTGGGTATGACAAGGCAAGAACCGTTGGACTTAATCATGAAAAAGCAAAAGAATCACATTCTTTGAATAGAATGACAAGTTCTTGGACTGACCATGGGGTGTCCATTGTATCTGATGGATGGAAAAATGTAAAAGGCAAGCCATTGATAAGTGTTCTTGTTGTGTCTGGTAGTGGTGCCATATTTCTAACTGCACATGATTACTCAGACAAGTTCAGGACCGCCATCAACATTGTAGAAGCATTACTTGAAACAATTGACCGTATTGGGCCATACAATGTCATCCAAGTCATCACTGATAATGCTCCTAATTGTAAGGCAGCGGGAGCAATTATTGAGGATAAATACCCCAACATATTTTGGTCTGGATGTTTGGTTCACACATTGAACCTTCTGATGCATGATGTTGTCAAGAACAAAAATGCACAATACAAATGGATTGGTGATTTGTACAAGAAAGGCAAACAAATGATAAAATTTATTACAAATCATAGCAATACCCATGGCCTTTTCCGTAGTCACTCGAGATTGGAGTTGTTGAAGATTGCAAAGACCAGATTTGGTAGCTATTGCCTCACCTTCGGGCGCCTTTTGAAGGTAAGAGAGTCATTGGCTAGCATGGTATCAATTCCACATTGGCAGGGATTAAAGGAAAGGGCTACAAATGCAACTGACAGGCAAGGGTTTGAACTGGTGGAGGAGGCCGCTCTTGATGGTCAGTTTTGGACAAGTGTGAGGCAAGTATTGGATTTCACCAAGCCCATTTATCACATGATTCAGTTTGCAGATACAGACAAACCAGTGATTGGCGAGGTGTATGAGCAGATGGATACCATGTTGGGGCAAATAAAAGATATTGTTCATAACAGAGATCCCGACTTGTACAAACTGATTCATGATTGTGTGTGTGAACGGTGGAATAGACTTAATCTTCCACTACATTGCTTGGCGTATATCCTTACGCCAAAATACTACTCTACATCTTGGTTGGGCCAACCTGCACCAAGGGGTGGGATTAGGACCAAACCCCATTTAGATGCAAAGGTAACTAGTGGATATTTGCAAGCATTAGAAAAGTTGATACCTGACAAGGAGGAATGTGCAGCTGTGCGCCTTGAAATAGGCAAATACTTCAGTGGCACTGGTTTATTTGGTACCTTCCATGCAATGGAAGACAGAAACAGATTTGATGCTCTCACATGGTGGGAAACATATGGCAGCCATGGACTTTTGCCAAAATTGGCAAAAAAAGTTCTATCACAGGTTGTGAATACTTCTTCTGCAGAGAGGTGTTGGAGCACCTACAGCTTCATACACAATGTGAAAAGAAACAGACTCAATGAAAACCGAGCAGAAAGCTTGGTTTATGTGCACTACAACTTGAGGTTGTTGAGTCATTACTGTGATCGGGCTTATGAGGATCCCACATATAAAATTTGGGACAATCACCCAGAGGATGACAATTTGGAGGATGGTATAGTGCATCTTGAAGAACTGGAAGAGGAACTTATAAGGGATGAAGATGAAGCAGCTGCAGCTGCAACAGCCATGCCACCTCCACCTCCACCATCCAGTAGCAGTGCTCGAGGTCCGAGTCTTGTTCCTTTGTTGTCGCCACCTCTATCTACACCCTCACGTGGAGGGCATGTGCCTTCTAGTTCTGGTCGTCAGTCTGTGCGGGAGACTCCTAGAAGACCACCACGACCTGCTTATACTCCTGGAGACTCTCGTGGCAAGGGCCACATGTAGATTTACAGTTTACTTGTCTTTTCTAGTTTCTATTAGTTTTCATAATTGTTGAGTCTTGAGTCCTTGACTCTTGACTCTTGACTCTTTCATATCATAATGATATTTTTTGTAAACAATATATGACTGTGACAATGAAAATTTGAAGTTTGAAGTTGGCAATTATAACTCATTGGTAATGATTGTGAATTATGAATATGATGCTTCATGAAAGACTAAAGTTGTTTCATTTCATTTCATTATTCATGTTTCATTTTATAACATTTCATTTCATGTTAACAGTTAGAAGTTAGGACTTAGAAATATCTAAGATATTATTTCTTGTAATGGTTAAACTTAGCTTACAAGTACAACTTTGGTGATCAATGATGATAAATGTTATATATTGAATTTTCAATTTTGAAAGCTTGAAGTTGAAACTTTAAGATTGAATTTGATGAATCATGATTCACGAGACTCAACATGTTGCAGTTGTAATATGTATTTTACTAACTTGTGGACATGGTTAATGAAGATTATAACTTCTAGATGATTGATGTGATATGGTTCAATGATCAATTTATGTTTTTTATATCTAATTCATCATTCTACATGTTTTTGTTGACATATATGTATCAAAAATTAAAAAATTTATATATATATATATATATATATATATATATATATATATATATTTATTTATTTTTTATTAAATCGCTCCGGGATTCGCTCCCAAACCAGGAGCCTCTGAAAATGTCGCTCCCGTTCCCGCTCCCCGCTTTCGCTCCCGCTCCCAAGTAACATTGGGTCAAAAGTTCAAAATATCTATGCTTTTATCTCCAAATTGTAAGATCTTTCTTGGAGGACATGGTGGTGATCAACCCAAGTGCCAAAGGAATTTTTACCCTAGAATTTATTTCTACAGTGGATAGAGTGTTAGTTGTGAGCAATTGCCCTTGGTTTATGAGTAAAGTTGGCCTCTTTATGAAGTTGTAGAAACCAAGCTTCAACTCACATATAGAATTGTTATCCTTGCTCCCAAATTGGGTAATCTTGGACACTAGAACCATAAATTTCTCAAGGCCATTGTCAATGCTCTAAGTTTGTTTATTACCTTGGATTTTGGGACAGGCAATAAGATAGTCTCTATCATTGCTTGCATATGCATTTATGTTGATTTCAGTATCTCATTACTAAGAAATCTGATTTGCTTCTACCATACACGTTGAGTCATGAGTTGGCATGATACTCATGAGAATATTGTCTGATTGGACTGTTATTTAGTGATTTAACAATGACCCTCCATGGATCCACCTACATAAGCTGCAAGTCTTCCTCAAAAAAATGTGCCAGAACTATAATTGGACATGTCTTAAATTACAAAAGTTCAACATAATGCTTTTCTTTACAATTTTTGTTTTGAGAACAAGCACTTAGTTGCTTCTTGTCCAATTGCAAATGCTTCTCAAACAGATTACCAACAGAATCAGAAACCCACAAATTCGAAGAATTCATTGAGTGATCACTGCTGGGATCAAAAGGGCTTTCAGCTTGTGCTACCACAAATGACTCCACCATTCAAGGGGATCAATGATGTGTTTGACTTAGCAAAAGCTCGAGAAGATGTCACAGTCAGTGTCCCCACCTGATTGCCCCTTTGGGCAAAGCAAATTAGGCAGAAGATAGTTCATCCGGAAAAGAAAAATAATCCAATATCTTTTGTCAAATCTCATGGTCAGTTAGAATGGGGGTTTCCAGAGACATCAGCAATTTCAAAGCAGTCTGCTTTTTGGCCTGCTAAGAATGTTCACACAGTATGACCCTTTGATTGAGAAACATAACGAAAGTTGCCTCTCCCTGGCTTTGCAAATCGACCAGGCTATACTAAATATTTTTTTTGCCTTATGGCTTGATTATCTGTAGCACGTATAAGTAACACTTTGTAGCAGATCTAGTCTAGGGATTGATAGGTAAATATCATTCCCCTGAATCTGATTTACACAGTCTGGGGATGAGTAAATTGTCGAATAACAAACCCCAGATCAAATAGAGCTCAGCAGAATGTATGGCATAAATCTCTTGTATATCAATCGTGTTTTAATATAGATTTTATTTATACCCCAAAAAGAAAAAAAACACAATGAATCCAGTATCACGTCAAGTATGTTGGTCAAGTGGTTAAATCAAAGCACTTACAATGCTCAAACCCTGGTTCAAAACCCTCCAAATACATGTTTTTGATTTACTGCGACCGACATAGTTAACTACTATATCTAAGACCGGATAGATGTCCCAGAGATGTCGACAGCCCATGGATGAGTCAAATCTCAACAGACAGGTGGATTTCCTAGGTGAATTTCATCAAATACATAACCCTCCGCCATAGCATTTTAGCTCAACGAAAAGCCCACTCCGTTATCAAAAGACCATTTACCAACCAAAATACTTAATGGAGGGATACCAGCCTCTTGATTAAAACTCGGCTAACCACTTGACAAAAAATGAAGGGCATATCAAACCCCAAAAATAGAAAAGCAAACGATGTGTTTGCAGCCCCAGAAGGGGGTTTCAAGTCCATAAATAAGTTTTAATGAATTTTGGGTGTATGCTCAATCGTTTCGAGGGTGGCTTCACACAAGGGTTTGAATGACACCACAGAAATCGAACTCTACCAAAGCATGCACCAACAAATCCCACACATTAGCGTTAAACCAAGAACCCCCGATCAAATCATACCATGAAAACACTGAAAGTTTTGTTAAAGAGCAGCATGTACTTATTTTTCTACAGAGATCAGACATTTAACGACCATAATACGTAGGATCCATGAAACAAACCTTCACAAGAACTCCTTAATAAATAAGTAATTAAACCAAATATGAAACCAAAAATAAATCGGCCATTAATGGTACCTTTTAATTCTTCAGTCGATTTTCTGATTCAGCGCAAGGCAAATCGAACCCCTAACCTCGGTCGAATTCTTTCAATCGGAGGGGAGAAATGATTAAGAGAAAAATAGCAGCAAGTCGACCGATAACAGAGAGGATAATAATAGTGCTGCCCAACCAAACAAACTCTGAAAATTAATTCGAACTGTGAGAGAAAAATAAACTCGCTATTAATTAAATATATAAATATATATGATTTTCATTCTTTTATTTTTTTGCCTTCTAGGAAGTTAAATTACAATGTAGGTAGTTTTGAGGGGTTATGTTCAATGGTGGAAATCCAAAATCGCATTATTGGATAAGATTTAATTCTCATAATGTATTGGTTAAATATGTGGTAGATATAGTAAAGCATGTAAATGTGTTATGTAAAATATTATGAGGTCTTTGGTTTCATTTTTCAATCGATCCATATTCATGTGAGGGGCACGTATGGTGTACCTAATAGTTATAGTGGACAAAATTTTCACCTAGTAGTTATAGTGGTAGTGGACAAAATCAACCCTGTATCACACGAGTATGAGACCACCTCAATTGTCAAGTACACTAGTTATAACAAATAAATAAAGTCAATTTAACATCTAGTTTTATGTCTGAGATTAAGGTTAAATGTTATTAGTAAGCATATGACCCTGCCCATGAAGTGTAAACTAGTTGGTTTGTATGGGGTTTAGTCTCCATCAAGTCTTAAGTTCAAATCCCATGAGGAGGCACTAAAGGTGGAAGCCCATTGTTGGGGAAATAAACTATCCCAAGGGGCGTCTAGTTTTGAGTGGGTCTTGCACCAATCCTAAGTGACAACATCCCACCAATAGGCAGATCGTTCTTCCATTCAACATTATGGCTAACCCTAACCTAGGTTCCACATAATTGGAAAACAAAAACAAAAACAAAACAAAAAAAGAGAAAAGGAATAAGAGGTAAAAAAAGTATACAACCATTTTTTAATGTTTTAACAATCATTAGCATGGGACATTGGCTTATTTGTAAATATTATTTTGGGTAAAATTACATTTTGGTCTTAGACTACTTAAAACTATTTTTGATTGGCTAAGAGTTTGTATCCTTGAACATGAAAAAACAAGTTAACAACCCAAGACCGGAAGGCATATGGTAGGAGTAAAAGTCTACCCTTTCAAAGCAACAGCAATCATTTCAAGTGGTGTGATTTGCCTTTAATAATAGTGATGAGTTAACGTGCATTCACAAAGAACAGCCAGGATGGTTGCCCTCATTTTTGATTGACAATTAAGTTATGATAAGTTTTCCCACACATACACAGACATGCATATACATGAGACCAACCATTTAAAACTATCTTTGATCAAAGAATAACTTATGTAGAATGGGTGCTAGTCTTCTTGAGATACTTAACCATTAAAAGTTAGAGTTCTTTATTAATCTAGGTGTGTTGAAGCATGCTCGCTTCTAAACAATATACAAGATTATTAAGGTATTACTTAGATTTTGTCAGCATTATGTGATGTCAATGAAGGGTCTTCTTTGAACCATGACCATTGACCATAGAGATACAAATGGTCTAGATGCTTGTGCTAGCTCCATCCTCCAGGGTAATGTGGTTGCACATTTACGATACTTGTTAATGAATTCGCTTTATTTGGAAAATATATAAACAATCAAATAATTGGTTTATTTAAATAAAATTAATATATATATGGAGAACAATCGACAACGGGGTGTTTTGATGGGGCACTTCTCATGGGAAGGTTGTCAGTTTGAAACCTCATGGGTATAAAAAATATAGCCATGTCAAGGGTTAATGTGGCCAAGACTAGGTGTGATCGTCAAGTAGCTTTGACAACTTATTTACCCCTAGGATGCAATTTCTTAGCCAAAAGGTCAATCACATGAGTCACGAACAACCCAACAGACAAAAGATATATGTACAAACAAAAAATAGTAAATTAGCAATAATAATAACAACAACAATTAATAAAGGAAAATAAAAGACTATAAAAACTTATGTTTTCGAAGATAAACTTTACAAAGGAATCGGCTTCCCAACATTTCACAACTGAAAGTTAGCGTAATTCTATCAACACTAATTACAATGTCCAACTACGAGGAACATTAAGGTACAATATTAAAATTATGACCAACTCAAAAAATTATTCATGAGACCTCTTATATGAATCTCAAATAACTTAACCACTCAAATTAGTGTTGATGCTATTTTATATATATGTATATATATATATATATATATATATATATATATATATATATATATATATATATATATAATTTGTGTTTAATATATTTGTTATATCTCGTATAAAAAGAAATAGAAATATTATCAAAATTTTACAAATCTTATTTTAATTAATAAAACTTAGTTTTTCACCATTATGGGTTTTCCAAAATTTTGGGTTTAGATAACAAAGTTAGAAACTATGTTCAGGACCCTCATGGTGACATTTGTGGGTGATCAAGTGTAAAAACAATTTTAAATAAATTAATTTGTAAATTTTGTAATGTAAAGAAGATTGTTGACAATGAATATCATTTATTTTTCATGTTCCATGTCCTCAATCATGCAATGAGTGAGTTATCTAAATTTCAAGATTTATTTACTCTTCATGGCCTCCTTACTTGTGAAAAGGTTTAATTACTTTTCATAGCCTCATCACTTGTGAAAACAACAATAACTTTGGGTGTTTTGGTTCCATGTTCAAGTATATGTTCAAGTATATAATTGACAATCTAAAGATAGGTTTGATTCCTTATATTTGTAAAATACATTTTATTAGTTATATTAATGATAAACAACATCATAATTAATTATTAGTTTTAAATATTTGTATATGTGTGTATTTATAGACATCAATTTGGTGTAGGTTGAGTAGATAGAGAAAAATTGTTATCCTCCTTCACCCTAGTTCATATCCCACTTTGTGACATGCTTATTTATGAACAAGTCAACCAATGCTAGAGAGAATAGCAATAGTGCTCCCCACACAAACAAACTCTAAAAAATAATTCAAATTATGAGAAAAGTAAATATCTAGGTTAATTATTCATTTTAATGCACATATATGTTTGTATTTAGGTACTTTATACCGATACATTTTTAAAGAAAGCAAAAGCCCTAGTGGAAGAGGCTCTTAAGGAACACAATGAACTTTTTGTACTTTAGTAACAAAAGTGAATATTTAATCATTTGATGGGATTGTTCGAAACAAGTAAAAGAGTTGGAAAAATTGTTCTGGTACATCGCACAATAATTTAAAACAATTAAAGAGAAATATGTCCAATTGGATTATAACCATCACTGGTTTTGACACTTAAATTTGTGTGCACACACATGACTAATCATTTAAAAATTCCTTTCATCAACTAAGACCTAGTCTGGAATGGGTTCTAATCCTCTCAATATACTTAATCAACAGGATTTATGGTTCTCTATGGCCCCCAATATGCTAAAGCATGCATATTTCTCAACAATACACAAGGTTATCAAGGTAGCACTTGGATTTTTTCATCGCATTATGATGTCTATGAAGGGTCTTCTTTGGACTATGACCGCTAACCATGGAGACACCAAATGATCTAGATGCTTGATATGACAAGGTGGGTGCATGTTGTTGATTTTTCATAAGATCTTCTAAACTGATAATTATGTCTTATGATTTCTTAGGTTAATCTTTTATTGCATTCATATTCATCATAAAGCAATTATACAACAGATCTCAACAATAAAAACAAAATGCGAGTAAGATCATAGAGAGACTGCTCAACATGAACAAAAGATTTTTACCCTAGGAAAACCTACTTGGGGAAAATCCCCAACAACCTCTTCCTTAGAGAAATTCTCCAGTTCAACAAGAGATACATATAAATCTTCTAACCAATTTCAAATTCAAACTAACCAACAATTTGGCCCTAGTCAAACCTAGTCAAATTGTCTTTATAACAAGTCAAAATGTTGCCCAGTAGACTTGGCCTAATCTTCTCTGCTAGGGTCAAATTTCGACCTTCTTTTACACTCATAAAAATCGGTATGTCCAAATAATCTACCAAGAAGTTTAGTCTTGTTCCACACATGTGATATCAATAGGAGAGAGAGAGACAGACACGCGTGAGATCATAAAAGAGAGAGACTTGGTCAACAGTTGGAGAACTTCAACATTTATCTTTTCTTCTCCTTCACTTGACGAACAGAAAGATATTTGCTTGTGTGTGAATTGAATGTGTACAAATGATGGAGGAGGAGTGACTTTATATATCCTTTTGGGAGGTCAAGTAGGTGCCACTTCGACTAGGCCGACTTGATCTCTCGAGGGTCGACTTGACTTTATTCAAGCTAAAAACCTAAATTTTAAAAATTCAAAATTTTCCTTTTGAAAAGGACATGAATAACATGCCTTATATTTATTATTACATATATTTCTAGGGCTAAAATATTAATTATGAAGACCGACCATAGCTACAAAATTCAACACTCCCTCTTAGCTTGGGAGGTATTCATAATGATTATTTAGATATTCTCTTATTGACAAATTTCTTTAAGAAAAGGTTATATCAATTCATCATCAACATTAGTATCATTTAATTACCTAGTTAGCAACTATGGCTCATGGTTAATCAACAACATCAACTAGTTACCATAATTTCGGTCGGTAAATCTGACTTATGGTGTACCATAATCCTCGTCAATGCTCTTGACACCTGGTACATCATTAGCATCAATGAGTCACCTTAATTTCGGTCCCTCTACCTCATGGTATATAGACTAGTCTCGGTTCACCATCATCTTGGTCAATGTCTTAGACTCATGGTGAATCTCCAAAGGCCACACTATTCATTAGTAATTTTGGGCTTGATGCTAAATGTTCTCACTCAACCTATCTAGAGAGTTTGAGCCTGATGTTGAGAGGTACCAACTCAACTGAGTGCCTTGTTGTAACTTTGAGATAATAATGGTCAGTTATTATGCCAGAGCATCTAAGATAAATGTTTTGGGGGTTTTGTTTTAATTTGGGAGACCAATGGATAAAACAGATATAGAATTGATGTGCCTAACCTCTTGAATAATATCAATATCTTAGCAGAGGGCTGCTATAAATATTTACACAGTGAAATAGCTTTCATGATGATGAGCAGAAACAGAAAAGTAATATGATTGCCACAGTTTTCAAATTGAAAGCTCGATAATCATAAGTATGAAAACCTTTAAACCATGTTTACAGGTTTACACATGAGCTTACAAAAGATGCTGATGATTTAGTAATTTTGAGGGAATTAATTAAACAAACAGTCCATTAATTCATTCTCTTTATAGATTATCAGTTCATAAAGTTTATAGGAATATATTGAAATACAATTACTCCTACCTAGTTATCTCTGCAAGACACAAGTATATGAAGAAAAAGATAATGAATGACACTCGAAACACTTACAAAAACACAAACTATGCAAAACAGAATTCAGAATCCTTTGCTTCGTATTAATGATCCAGAAAAATTAATTACATCAGATGTCTAGAAATGCTTCTTCAAGGGTGCAACCCTTAATAACTCGTGAAGAGAGTTATTTATACAACAGTAGGACGAAAAATAGCCTAAACTGCTTTTACAAAAATAGATTATTTACACAATCAAAAATAAAACTTTCTAATGATCTCGCACTGCTTTGGTGCTGCGCTGTTTGATGACTATCACTGAAAAAGTTGAAAAGTGGGTGAAGCTAGCTGACTGTTCCCTGAGAAGCTGAATGTTGTTCAATAATCCTTAATCAAGTAAATCTATTAATTCTTCCCAGCGTTTCTTATCTGGGATAAAAGTCTTTGTTACCCTCCTGTAGATTTTATCCATCTCGGTATATTTAGTAAAAGTGGGTTTTACCAAAAATATATGGTTGATTTCATCCAGGATAAAGAAAGAATCCCTAAGTGCTTTTACTATGAGAGCTGGTGTTGTTGATCCTTTGATATTGGCTACTCAAGTTGCATGGGTGCCCACCTCTGTTAACTTCTTGACATAATCCTCAATTGGCATCAATTTATCATTAATAACCATCATAGAAGGTAAACCTTTGTTGATCAAAGGTTCAATTTTGTTGAAGAATCTGTGAACCATGTTGTTAACATTGCTGCACTTTTCTTGTAGCTGAATGTTAAGATTTCTCTTAGTGATGATCTTCTTCACTTCTAATATTGTTGCAGTTCTGTCACTTATCCTTAACTCCTCAAGCTCATAGTCATCCTTGGAATTCAGAAATTTGATTATGTCAGAGGCAGTCTCTGGCATATCCTCTAGCTGCCTATTTATGGATTCCACTGTTTCCTAAGCTTTCCCCAAAAGATCTTTTTGGTGGAATATTATCTTAATGGAGGGCCAAATCTCCTTGATTGCCTCTATGATTTTTTCCCACAGAATTTCTTTTGCTAAACCCAACTTATTTCCTATGAAGGAATCTGTCAGTTCTTTCTTTAACACTTCCACTTGGCCTTTAAAACTGTTTGTTTCAGTTGTGTGTGTACTGCCTGATATAGACTTCAAAAGTCGTAATTCTTTGAGTTCATCTTTTAATTTATTTATTTTTCATGTCTGGATAGACAGGTTCTGAACAGCTTCAGTAAGCTGTTCAGCTCCTTCTATTGTACATGTTGTTGATGTAGTGGCTGTAGTAGAAACTCTGGTGATGGGAACTGCTGCAAGAGAAACTACATCTGTTGAAGTTTGAATGTTCTTGATAGCTTCCTCCTTCTCCTTAACTAATTTCTCCATCTGCTCCTCCATTTGTTTTATTTGCAAATTATGTTATATGATGAGCTTCATCATGTCTGACTTTTGAGTCTCTATCTCCTCGATTTCTTTAGCCATTGGATCCTCATATGCTGGTAGTTTCAGTTGTTTCTTTAGTGATGCAACTTCAGTGTTCTTTTTCTTAATGAGCTCCTCTGCAACATTTATTTTTGATGGATCATATCCCATCCTTAGCACTAGATTTTCTAGGGACTGAATCGTGGTATCCTTTGCTAACGAGGAGACCTTCTCCAACTTTAGTTGTGACTGAATGTTGGCCAATGTAACCTGCAATTTTGACAAACTCATAGCAGTGTTTGTCAAGGTTGAAGCAATCATCTGTCCATTTTGTTTGTGCATCTCAATTTGATCAATTGGATGCACATCCTGAACACTGAACTCAAAAGAAGTGTGTTTTTGATATTGTGTTGCAGTCCTAGGCTAGGGAACTTGGGCCTGCAAGAATCCATTTGCATCTTCCCTTTCTCAGAGTCAAAGACTTAAAGTAGCCTTGCTTGAGAGCTGGAATAATGCTTCCAGAACTGGGTGTAAGTATTAAACTTCAATTCCTCATTCTTTCTTTTGATTTCACTAAAGACATGGAAGATGTCTTCCTCTTTATTCTCTAGAATGCCTCCAACATGTTGGATTATCTGTTGTTCATGAGAAGTGGTTGACTGAGTTGGAAATTGTATAGACTGTTCACCAGACTGTGAATCAACATTCATAGAGACTCTTTGTTTCTTTTTTCCTGTGAAAAACCTTGAAGCCTTGGCTTGTTGCCTCTGGTACAGGTGAAGATTATTCTTCCCTCCCTCTCTTGGTTGTCTCTTCCTATGCAATTGGAGTTTTCATATTTGATGTAGAGACTACCTTCTCCTCAGCCTCCTGGAGGGTATTCTCTGTCCATTCCAACTGATTCTTGAACTGTTCTATCTTAGGCCTAGCTGTATGATGATATGGTGTGAACTTATTTTCCACCCTGAGTTTGGAGATGACTCCCAATGGGTCATATGACAAGAGAAACTGAGAGAAAATTTCATTTCTTTTAACAGTTTGTCTGCTCCCTCCCCTGCTGCCCTGGTATTACAAATGAAGGGACCAACTTGAGCTTTGAGCTTAAATTGTGATTTCTTTTTGGTAGCTATAAAATGTACTTCATCTGCATTCAATCTTTGCCTCAAGTAATCCAGTGCAAAGATTCTAACAGGGAGGTACTTTGGCAGTTTGTAGGGTGGAAGCTCACAGCCAAAAACCTTGATTTCTGTGTAGTTCTGGTAGCAATACCAATCTCCTGTTGCAGCTTGATCTATGAACTGAAGTTCTTTGACAATCTCTTCACTGATCCTTGGTAATGGAGTGCTGCTCATAAGGCTGAGGGTTGGATGAATAAATAGTTCTATGGACTGCTTATATGTGAATTCTTCTTTCTCCTTCATCCCCATTAAAGTCCAGAAAATCATTGATTGTGGCGATCCTTCTTCATCAAGTTTCTACAAAGAAAATGGGAATTTGTCCCCCTGAAAATATATAAACAGATACACAAGTACTGAAGCATACTTGAATACTTCTTCAGTGTTAAATTTGACAAATTGCTCATGTATGGTTTCAAATATGAAATGACTGAAATCATAAATAATAGCAGGCTTAGAATCAGAAAAAAACATGGATAGGAAACCAAGGATGGCTTCATTGACAGACTGATCAGAGTGATAACCAAGCAAATAGGACAAGATAGTAGTAATATGTCTGGTTCTATCAGGAAACATAGATGAATCATAAGGGGGATTTCTCTTTGGTAGAGGACTACCAATTGCTAAAAACAGTTCCAGGGTTTGGGATCTCTTGGTAAAGTCCAGTTTATTATAAGCTTCTATCAGGTTTTCATGGGAAAAAGGATGAGTTGGTGTAGTGGCAGGGGCCTGTAACATTTTCTCAATTGAATCAACATTAATGGGACAAAAGATTTCTCCAGTAGGTGAGATAATTGCTTTCTAGTTGGGATCATAGGATTCATGGAATTTTCTCACAAACTCTAGAGCTCTGTGTATTTGTGGAAAAATATATTGGGGTAATTGGGATTCCCAAAGCCCAATTTCATCACTCTGATCAATTAGTTGTTCTTCCCACCAACAATAAATTTCAAATAAATCAAATTGAGAAGAAGTCTCAATGATTTTGCAATCTTTGTCGACTAATGGAGTATGGTGGAAATCAACCTGGGGTGAATTAGAGGATTTGAAACTTCTACAATTGTTTTTCCCTTGGGAGGCATTTTGGCAAATGAGATTGCAGACTATAAATGACAGAATGATAAAAAAAGGAGTTACCAGAATGGAGACAGGTAACTGACAAGTGGACCTGGAAGATGTGCTTGCGAACATGACAAGTGGTTGAGTTGTTGAGTAGGCGGGCTTGAAGAATAATCTGGGTCGCAGCAGTTAACTATGTAACCTTTGAAATGTATAGCACAGTGCTTATAAAGAGAAAAATGGAGTGGAAAGGTGGCACTGAACATTTGAATTTTCATTAATTATTCAATGGGTTAATTAACAGACATTTGGTTATAAATGTGCGGGAGCAGAAATGAATGGCAATGGATAGGTGGTCGATGATTGGACGGGAGATATGAAGTGGAACATGACGTGGGGTAGCGGTAACAACTATGAAGGATACCACGTTCGGGGTAAGACGAAGCCGTTTATGGTTTTGAGATTTTTAGTCCCGAAAGACTAAAAGGTACTTTTGTGGTTTATATGGGCAGTAATAAAGACTGCCCATTTCGCCCCTCCCGCCGATAAACTTTGGACAGTGAATGAGGGTCGAAAGGGAGTGTGGACCGTATGATTGAGGAGGAGTGTGCGGGATGAGAGGTGAGGTGGAGGGAGTTTAACATGTGAGTGGGGAATGAATGGTGGGGTCGCGATATGATAGGCAGACGTGACAGTTGTGGGTCCGAGTGTTTTAATGAATGAAGTGATAGCATATGAATCACAAATCGCACTTTCCTCCACCCAATGGTTCATTCACTGATGAATGATGCGATGCGATATGATTCTACGGTCAGCAATCAGCAGTCATCCAACGGTTGGCAATGTTATCGCACATCGCACTTTCTTCTGCCCAATGGTTCATTCACTGATGAATGATGTGATGTGATACGATACTTAAGAAATAACCATTTTATCATTTCAAACTTTCACATTTCTACCTACCCTTCTATTCCTAGCATTTTTACTTATCCTTCCATAGTGCATTTGAACTAGCAACCCAATAATTTATTTTTATGAATAATCTATCCCTATACCTTATTTCATCCATTGGCTCAGATTAAACTGTTGAGCCAGTTTATTTCTACCTATGAGAATTAATTTAAAACAAATCCAATTATGATGCAACTGTATAATTGGATAAAATAACCTAGTGTGGCATCTAAACAAACTGCACACAACTATTATTTTTCAAACTGAATTTAGAACAAAATAGTGGCATTTAGATTTGCAACACTTTCAGAGTTGATCTCTTTTTCTTTTTTGTCTAACCTAGCATTTTATTTTTCCTTAATTTTTAAGGGCATCTATCCTAACATTTTCTTTGATATGGACATATCTATCAAAATATTTTCCTAACATTTTTTATTCAATATTCTTTTTGTCCACATCCTACCTTAACATTTTGTAAATATATTTTCATTTTTTGTCTAATTTATTCTAACTTATCACAACCAAAAAATGCTACAACATTGGCTCCAACTGGGGACTGCTTTCTCCCGTAGAATGCAGAGAACCTGCAGATCCATGTGCCTTCTCCTCGGGCTATGGAGTCCATTGCTATAAAAAATCTCACTGACAGCTTGAAAAGTAAAAGAAACTGGAGTTTTTACAATGGTAGTAATGAGATGTATTCCAACTTCTCAGTATTGAATGAAATGTTTGAGAAACCTTCCATTTACAGGATAAGTGGAATATAGTCCCTCAAGATTTTGTAGCACAAAACTATTGTTACCCTTTACTTTAGCAATTGCTAAAGGACCAAACCATAGGTTGTCAAACTTACCATGCTTTCCCTTTTCCTCCCTCCTGGAGTCCCATCTTAGAACTAGGTCACCTTCCCTGAAGTCCCTTTCCCTGGCTCTTCCATCAAACAAACTTTTCATCTTATTCTGATATTTCCTCAATTTGTATTTAACCTCATTTATATTTTCATTTAGTTCAATAACTTGATTTATTCTTCTTGAAAAATCACCAGGTTCATCTGTTGAGTCCTGTAAGAATTTAAAACTGGGAAAGCCAAATCGGTGGGAAAAATTGCATCTTTCTTATAGACTAACTGAAAAGGAGATTTTCCAGTGGATCTTTTTGGAGTTATCCTATTTTCCCATACTGCATATATTAAATGAGAATCCCAGCTCTTTTTGTGATATGCTAGGGCCTTTTTGATTACCTTCACCAGACTTTTATTTGAGGATACTGCAAGGCCATTACCTTGAGGGTAGTATGGAGTTGAATGATGTAACATAATCTGATATTTCTGGCAAAAGTCAATCATTTTAACACTAGAGAATGTTAATAGAGTTCAGGCTTCTGTGATCCATATCAATTTAGAGAGATTTTTCGGCGAAAATCACATGGAATACCATTTGTCGACGCGTTTCGAACCAACAAGTGTGGTTCATCGTCAGGACAAGTTGAAGAAACAGATCCAGCTAAGCAAGTTAAATAGGCAGAATGGAGCCTCCTGACCAACGGCTAGTTTGACTCTAGGACCGGGGTCAAAAATATTTTATTAGCTTAGTTAGTAAGAATTAGGACTAAAACATATTATTGAAGGGTACTTAGTTCACAAATATTAATAAAAATTAGAAATTAGTTAAATAAAGGACCCTAAAAGCAATATATAAAATAATCTTATTTAAAAATATTATTAAAAATTATAAAATAATAATAAATAGATGCATCAAAGACCTAACAAATGTCAAAGCGAGGTTAGGTTAGTTAGGAAAAAAATAGTTAAAAATATTCAAAATAAAACTAATAAATAGATAAATGAAAATTAAATTAAAAATAAATAAGTAAATAAATCAATAAATAAATTAGTTACTACGAAAACATAAAAATAATAATAGTAATAATAAAATAATAAATAAATAACAATAACAATAAAGATAAAATACTCAAAATGAATAAAAATAAAATAATCAAATCAAAAAACAAAGGACCTAAAAATTAAAAGCCTATAAATATTATTAAAAATTATCAATTAATTAATAATAAAATGGAAGAAAACCACAAAGGTTAGGTTAGTTAGAAAAATAAGTCAAAATAAAATAAAAATAAAAATTAGTTTAAAATGGTAATAAGAATAAAATAAATAGGTTAGTTAGAAAAAATTAGTTAAAAAGTCTCAGAAAATAAAAATAATAAAACGAATAAATAAATAAAATAAAAACAAAATAAATAAATAAAATTAATAATTAAGAGGTTAGGTTAGATAGAAAATTAGTTAAAAATGGTAATAATAGAACGAATAAATAAATAAAATAAGAATAAAAATAAAATTAGTTAAAAAGACTCAAAAAATATAAAGGAATAATAGAACGAATCAATAAAAATAAATCAATAAAACATCGATCAATTAAAATAAATAAGTTAATATTAAATAAATAATAATAAAAAGTAAATAAATAAAAGAAATTAACCCTAAGGAGGAGGGCGGAAACCAACTAGGAAGAGAGAGCAGGGACCCAACATCTACTAACTTTCCAGCCATCGTCTCTATTAAGATTGCAAGGCCTTTTTTCAATCTCAAGCGCTTCCCTAAATTTACGATGATGGAAATGCGAAACCCTAGCAATAACACTAGCCTCCTCAATACAAACATGATGATTGGTTTTCTCAGCATGTTCAGCTAAAGCGGAAGACTTAGCTCTCCTATGTTTAAGGTCCGCAGCGTGTTCGCTAATCCTTTGATTAATGGAGCGACCAATCTCTCCAATATAGGGGGTCCCACAGGAACAAGGGATCAAATAAACACCTTTCGTAAACTAGAGAATGTTGTTGCATTATCTGTGACAATTTGAGTTGGGCAACCAAACCTAGATAAGATATTTTCTTCAATGAATTTAATTACTACTAAATCAATAGCATTTCTTACTGGAATTGCTTCCACCCATTTAGTGAAGTAATCTGTTGTTGTGAGGATCCATCTGTGATGATTACTTGAAGTGGGATGGATTTCTCCAATAAAATCTAATCCCCATTGAAGGAAAGGTGCCCAAATTATTGATGGTACTAGTGGAAGAGTTGCTAGTTTCTGCTTACCATCAAACATCTCACAAGGAACACAACTTCTGACTTTTGCCCCTACTTGCAAGAACAATGTTGTCCAATAAAATCCTCCCCTTAAAATCTTGTATGCTGTTGCTCTCCAAGAATAATGTCCTCCACAAAATCCTATATGAAACTGATCAATGATTCCTTCAGTTTCTGATTCTGTTAAACATAATAACAAAATATTCAGTGGATCTTTCCAGTACAAATTTGCATTTATGATGCAGTACTTGAATGCTTTCAATTTAGTTGTACACTAGACTTTGGAGAATGATGCTCGACATTCAAAGTGGAGTAGAAAATTTACAATGTCTTGATACCAATCTGACAATAGAATTTTTTCATCAATATGTAAAGGGTTGATCTTATCTGAAGGTAAGGGTTCTTGTGGATTCTTTTCTTCATGTTGAAGAGAAGGTTCTTGTGGTTCTTCCCTTCTACACGGATAGAAGGTTCTTGTGGATTCTTCCTTTGTAAAATTAGGAAAGGTTCTTGTGGTTCTTCCCTTGTGCAAGGACAGAAGGTTCTTGTGGGTTCTTCCCTTGTACTTCTAAAATAGAATTGATTCCAAGCACTTTGCAATTGGATTCTGCTAGACACTTGGCTAATCCTTCGCCTTTTACTAGCTTTGTAGTTTTGATAGTTAGATCAAACTCAAGTATTTGGGTGATCCACCTATCTCTTTTCCCATCAGTGTCAGGTTGAGTTAAAACGATTTTTACAGCACCATTAGGAACATAAGCAGTAATAGGTGAATGTATGACATACATCTTAAAAGATTTCAGGGCTTGAATGAGGGCATATGCTTGCTTCTCGATTATGTCATACTTAAGCTCGACATCTCTCATAACCTTACTGAAAAAGGCTATGGGCTGGTCATGGGAATCTTCATTCTTTTGTAATAGAACAACAACAAGGGTTGTTTCTGAGGCAAAAGAAAAGATATTGAATGGTTTAGTATAATCAGGGCTGGCCAAGGTGGGAGCTTTAGAGATAGCTTTCTTGATCTGATCAAATTCATGCCTGGAAGAGATAGTCCATTTAACTTCATGATCCTTTCAGAGCATGTCAGTTATATCTTTTACAATCTCTGCATAATTTGGGATGAATCTCCTTAAAAAATTAATCTTACCTAGAAAAACTTGAATTTCTTTCTTCTTTCTAGGTAAGGTCAATGTTGCAATGGCGGACACACGCTTGGGATCAATTACCACTCCTTCCTTTGAGATTATATGGCCCAATAACTTTCCTTCTTTGATAGAAAACATAGACTTTTTAGGGTTCAATGACATCCTAAACTTCCTAAACCTGTCAAAACCCTTGATCAAGTGCTTTAGATGTTTCTGATCAAATTTAGAAAAAACAGTAATGTCATCAAGATAAATAACCACAAATTTGTTTACCTAACCCATAAAAGCTACATCCATAGCTCTCTGAAATGTTACTCCAGCATTTGATAAACCAAATGGCATTCTAGCATACATAAATGTACCCTAGGGTGTAGTGAAGGTTGTCTTTTCCCTGTTTGCTAGATCAACATTTACCTGATTATAACCTGAAAAACCATCAAGCATAGAAAGTCTTTGTGCTCCTGAAACCATTTGAAGTAACTGATCCATTTTGGGCAAAGGGTAATTATCTTTTAATGATGCTTTGTTCAAATTTCTAAAGTCCACACAAAGTCTGATTTCTCCATTTTTCTTCCTAACAAGAACTAAATTTGCAACCCAATTAGAATATCTAAGAGAGAGAATGATCTGGGCATCTAGCATTTCCTTAATTTCCTTTTCTACAGTTGTGGAAGGGTTGGATTAATCCTTCTAAGTTTTTGTTGATAAGGTATTGCTTCTGGCTTCAAAGGGATATTATGTTGTATTAATGAAGTATCATAAGTTTTTAGATTAGCATAGATCCAAGCAAAAACATCCTTATAATTTTGCAGTAACTTAAGATATTGAGTTTTAATCTCAGGGTCTATAGATGCACAGATTTTGATGCTTTTGACATCATCATTTGTTCCAATGTTAATTTCCTCTATGTCCTCTTTCGAAGAAATGGACTGAGGATTTCGGAGAACATCATTTTGATCAAACAATTTTTATAAAGGTATCAAGCCTTTGGGAATAAAATTGTTAGACAATTGAATAATATCATGATCATCAATTTTTGAACTGAAATCTGAAGTATCATTTCCACTTGTATTTTCATTCATTTCGGATCTATCTTCATCAATTTGTAGAACAGAAAATTGATCTACAACTTGCAGAAAATATTTCAAATGTTCATCATCTTCAAATATTTGCCAGTGTTTTAGATTGTCTGGGATAGATGGTCTATACTTGACTTGTATTTGGTAAAGTACATTAGTTTGATCAGGAATTTTAAATGCACTAGCAGAAACAGCTAAGGAATTTGCATGAACATTTTGATCTCTTGGAATATAAGTCAAATTAAAAGCATCAAAGAAGTTTTCAACTGAATCCCATACTTCATTTCAGTAAGACATAAGTCTAGGGTGTTTAGTCTGGAAAATATTTCTCACTTGTTTAACAATAAGTTCTGAATCAGTAAAAACACTTAAGTTTTGAACTTTTAAGCTTTTGGTTAACTGTGATCCCAAAAGGAAAGCTTCATATTCAGCCACATTATTTGTAACTTCGAAGTCGAGCTTACATGATTGGGTAATGTTTTCTTTTTCTAGTGATATTAGAACTACTCTAGCTCCTGCTCCATCTTTTGTACAGGAGCCATCAAAAAATAGTTTCCATATATTAGTTTGATTTGGTACTGGACTTTCAATTACATATTCAATTTTAACTTGAGTTTCATGCACTTGATTTGAAGAGAGTTGAAAGCAACCAAAATCTTGGTCAATTGCATAAATGGGATGGTTCCTTGGCTAGTCTGTTTTGCAAACAGTGTGCACAAATCTCACCTCTCTATATAATCTTAGTTGTTCTCCCCCATAAACTGGAATAGTAGCATAAGACATATCCATCTGAAGAGTTCCCCCTAATTTGGCACAGCAAGACCTAGAAAGGAGCATTCCAAATTTGGGAGGGATATCTGTGACAACTATATCAAGTACTACACTTTTCACTGGAATTTGGGCAAGGGTGACTACTAAATCCTTAATCAATCCTAAGCAAGGCACCCTTTTAGAATCAAAGGTGTACAAGTCATGATAGGATCTAGTTATGTCAAGTTTCAAATGGTCCATGACAGTTTTTGGCATAAGGTTATGTGATGCTCCAGAATCAAGCATACAATTATACAACATTGAATCATTTGTCTTAAGAGTTACATAGAAAGGAGGCACTATTTTGTCTATCATATATGAGCTAGGGCCAAAAACCACTATTGGTTTTTCATCTTGCAGATTGATGATATCACCTTCAACATCAACCGAGGTATTTTGTATCCATTTGGAGACCTGATTTTTATACCCAGGGTTTTTAGAAAGTTTTGAAAGAGGAATTGGGATTTTAACTCTTTCTAACTCTTTTTCAACATTAAATGTAGTCAAAGCATTTTTGTCATTTTGAGGAGTATCAATTGACTGATCTAATGGTCGAATAAAAGTTATTTGAGTTAGAGCAGTTTTTCCACGAGGTTCAATTACTGGAGTTTCCTTAGGAGGTCTTCCAGGGCCAGATCTAGGCCTAAGGTCATATCTTTTGTTCAACTCTGCAATTAAAAATTCAGAGAAGGCATGGTATTTAGAAACCTGTGAAGATTAATCTTCTTGGACATGATTTTGTTGTGTAAGAGGAATAATAACTGTTTGATCAGAGGAAGTATCCATATTATTTATATCTTCAGTGATGGTCATAGTATTATCATTAGGTTATTGATCATCTATCAACAAAGGAGTGGGAATTTGCTGATCATTATTAGGTCTTTGAAGAATTTGTAATTGTGGATTTCTTTTATACTGACCTTGATTTTGATTTTGGGGTCTGGTAACTGTTTGTTGAATCGTCCTAGGTTGAGTCTCAATCTTGGAAATTCTATTAGATAGATTTCTAAGAAGAGAAGTTATTTCATCTATTTTAGAATCTTCAGCTTTAGTCTTAGAGGAACTAGAAGCCTCTAGTGTCAATTTGAGTTTTCTTTGGGCCTTTTCCTCTTTAGCTTTCAAAGAAGTTGAAGCAGCCCTATTTGCTTCTACCTCAATAACATTTGTTTGCATACCTTCAAGAGTTCTTGAAGTTCTCTCTCTCAACATAACAACAAAATCATCATCAAAGGCTTTAGAAAATCTAGACTTTGCCACTGCTACATGGGGTTTACAATCAGGGCGCATTTTATGATAAAGGTTATTGAATATTTTGATAAAGTCTGATACAGGTTCACCAAAATTTCTTTTAAGTTCATCAAACTCAATGAGAAAGTAAAGAGGATCTTTTTTCACACCCCGCTGATTTTTAACTATGTTTGTAAGTTCTTCCCAATTTCTAATGGAATTTACAGGTAACTGTCTAAACCAAATTCTTACATTTCCTTCAAGTGATTGTACAAACAACCTCATGTAAACATTTTCTTGTTCAATATTCATGTTATCTGCAAAGTCTAAAAAGGCTTGAAGATGATCTTCAGCAGAGGGACCGGTTTCTCCATTATACCTGGGAAGGTATTTCAAGTATCCAGCTGGGAGTGCATCGAGATTAGGAGGTAAGACTAAAGTTGCATATCTAGCCTGTACAATAGGTTGGAAAGCCATAGTGAGAGGTGGTGTATGAGGTGTTTGTGTGGATGAAGAAGTTGAAGAAGATGAAGAAGAAGTTGAAAAGGGTGATTGAGGGGGTGAAGAACCAGTTGGAGGTGAAGAAGGAGGGGATCTCCTGAATGATTTCAAAGGAGTCTTAATAACTAACTTATGGACCTGTGGATGAATATACTCCTTTGTTTCAGAGAGTGGATTTGAATACACAGAGAAGGTCTCTTCAGGTTGTTCAGAAGTAGAAGCTTTAGGTTGTTTAGAAGTGGGAGGAAATGAATAAGTGGTAGGGGATATGAAATCTGTTGGTTTGTAATATGGTAAATTTACACCCAAGTCAGACTCAGTTTTAGGTGACCCTGGTGGTAGTGAGGGTTCTGGATGAGATTCAAATGAATGAATCAGGAATGCTGATTTAAAATCAACTCCCTGTTTAAAAGTTTAGCAACCCTAGGTGATAGGTGGGAGTAATCTGGATTGGATGGAACGTTACTATAAGGATCAAATGATGGTAAATCTTCAGACTGCAAGACTGGAGAGGAAGAAGAAGAGGGTTGATGTCCCCTTTTAGAACTAGCTTTTCTTAGAATTTTTTCAGGGTCTAACAGAGGAGCAACTAAGTCAGCCTCTGAACAAGATCTGGTGTGCTTATAAGGTGCCAGTTTGGGAGAGTGGAGTCGCCAAGTGAAGGATTTTAACCTTTCCAGACCTTTAATCGCCTTAAAGGAATAGAGTATATATCGTTGCCCCAGGAAAACTTAATGAAATTCGAGTCCCCAGCAACGATACCAGTTTGATGTTGTACCTCTGAGATAATAATGGTCATCTATTATGCCAGAGCATCTAAGATAAATGTTTTGGGGGTTTTGTTTTAATTTGGGAGACTAATGGATAAAACAGAGATAGAACTGATGTGCCTAACCTCTTGAATAATATCAATATCTTAGCAGAGCGCTGCTATAAATATTTACACAGTGAAATAACTTTTATGATGATGAGCAGAAACAGAAAAGTAATATGATTGCCACAGTTTTCAAATTGAAAGCTTGATAGTCATAAGTATGAAAACCTTTAAACCATGTTTACAGGTTCGAGAAAATACACATGAGCTTACAAAAGATGTTGATGATTTATTAATTTTGAGGGAATTAATTAAACAAATAGTCCATTAATTCATTCTCTTTATAGATTATCACTTCAGAATATGGGAATAGATTGAAATACAATTACTCCTACCTAGTTATCTCTGCAAGACACAAGTATATGAAGAAAAAGATAATGAATGACACTGGAAACACTTATAGGAAACAAAAATTGTGCAAAACAAAATTCAGAATCCTTTTTTTCGTATTGATGATCCAGAAAGATTAATTACATCAGAGGTCTAGAAATGCTTCTTCAAGGGTGCAACCCTTAATAGCTCGTGAAGAGAGTTATTTATACAACAGTAGGACGAAAAATATCCTAAAATGCTTTTACAAAGATAGATTATTTACACAGTCAAAAATAAAACTGTCTAATGATCTGGCACTGCTTTGGTGCCGCGCTATTTGATGACTATCACTGAAAGAGTTGAAAAGTGGTTGAAGCTGGCTGACTGTTCTCTCAGAAGCTGAATATTGTTCAGTAATCCTTAATCAAGTAAATCTATTAATTTTTCTCAACGTTTCTTATTTGGGATAGAAATCTTTGTTACCCTCTTGTAGATTTCATCCATCTCGATATATTTAGTAAAAGTGGGTTTTACCAAAAATCTATGCTTGATTTCATCCAGGATAAAGAAAGAATCCCTTAGTACTTTTACTATGAGAGTTGGTGTTACTGATCCTTTGATATTGGCTACTCAAGCTGCATGGGGGCCCACCTCGATTAACTTCTTGACATAATCCTCAATTGGCATCAATTTATCATTAATAACCATCATAGAAGGTAAACCTTTGCTGATCAAAGGTTCAATTTTGTTGAAGAATCTCTGAACCATGTTGTTAACATTGTTGCACTTTTCTTGTAGCTGAAGGTTGAGATTTCTCTTAGTGATGATCTTCTTCACTTCTAATATTGTTGCAATTTTGTCACTTATCCTTAACTCCTCAAGCTCATAGTCATCCTTGGAATTCAGAAATTTGATTATATCAGACGCAGTGTCTGGCATATCCCGCAGCTGCCTATTTATGGATTCCACTGTTTCCTGGGCTTTCTCCAAAAGATCTTTTTGGTTGAATATTATCTTAATGGAGGGCCAAATCTCCTTGGTTGCCTCTGTGATTTCTTCCCACATAATTTCTTTTGTTAAACCCAACTTGTTTCCTATGAAGGAATCTGTCAGTTCTTTCTTTAACACTTCCACTTGGCCTTTAAGTCTGTTTGTTTCAGTTGTGTGTGTATTGTCTGATATAGACTTCAAAGCCGTAATTCTTTGACTTCATCTTTTAATTTATTGATTTCTCCTGTCTAGATAGACAGGTTCTGAACAGCTTCAGTAAGCTGTTCAGCTCCTTCTGCTGTACCTGTTGCTGATGCAGTGGCTGTAGTAGAAACTCTAGTGATGGGAACTGCTGCAAGAGAAACTACATATGTTGAAGTTTGAATGTTCTTGATAGCTTCCTCCTTCTCCTTAACCAATTTCTCCATCTACTCCTCCATTTGTTTTATTTGCAAATTCTATTCTATGATGAGCTTCATCATGTCTGACTTTTGAGTCTTTGTCTCCTCGATTTCTTTGGCCATTGGATCCTCATATGCTGGTAGTTTCAGTTGTTTCTTTAGTGCTGCAACTTCAATGTTATTTTTCTTAATGAGCTCCTCTGCAACATTTATGTTTGATGGATCATATCCCATCCTTAGCACTAGATTTTCCAGGGACTGAATCTTGGTATCCTTTGCCAACGAGGGGACCTTCTCCAACTTTAGTTGTGACTGAATGTTGGCCAATGTAACCTGCAATTTTGACAAACTCATAGCAGTGTTTGTCAAGGTTGAAGCAATCATCTATCCAACTTGTTTGTGCATCTCAATGTGATCAATTGGATGCATATCCTGAACATTGAACTCAAAAGAAGTGTGTTTCTGATATTGTGTTGCAGTCCTGGGCTGGGGAACTTGGGCCTGCAAGAAAGCCATTTGCATCTTCCCTTTCTCAGAGTCAAAGATTGAAAGAAGCCTTGCTTGAGAGCTAGAAGAATGCTTCCAGAACTGGGTGTAAGTATTCAACTTCAATTCCTCATTCTTTCTTTTGATTTCACTAAAGACATGGAAGATGTCTTCCTCTTTATTCTATGGAATGCCTCTAATATGTTGGACTATTTGCTGTTCATGAGAAGTGGTAGACTGAGTTGGAGATTGTATAGACTGTTCACCAGACTGTGAATCAACATTCACAGAGACTCTTTTTTCTTTTTCCTGTGAAAAAACTTGGAGACTTGGCTTGTTGCCTCTGTTACAAGTGAAGATTGTTCTTCCCTCCCTCTCTTGGTTGTCTTTTCCTGTGCAATTGGAGTTTGCATATTTGATGTAGAGACTTCCTACTGCTCAGCCTCCTGGAGGATATTCTCTGTCCATTCCAACTGATTCTTGAATTGTTCTATCTCAGGCCTAACTGTATGATGATATGGTGTGAACTTATTTTCCACCCTGAGTTTGGAGATGACTCCCAATGGGTCATATGACCAAGAGAAACTGAGATCAAATTTCATTTCTTTTAACAACTTGTATGCTTCCTCCCCTGTTGCCTTGGTATTACAAATGAAGGGACAAACTTAAGCTTTGAACTTAAATTGTGATTTCTTTTTGGCAACTACAAAATGTACTTCATCTGCGTTCAATCTTTGCCTCAAGTACTCCAGTGCAAAGATTCTAACAGGGAGGTACTTTGGCAGTTTGTAGGGTGGAAGCTCACAGCCAAAAACCCTGATTTCTGTGTAGTTTTGGTAGCAATACCAATCTCCTGTTGCAACTTGATCTATGAACTGAAGTTCTTTAACAATCTCTTCACTGATACTTGGTAATGGAGTGTTGCTCATAAGGCTAAGGGCTGGATGAATAAATAGTTCTATGAACTGCTTATATGTGAATTCTTCTTTCTCCTTCATCCCCATTGAAGTCTAGAAAATCACTGACTATGGCGATCCTTCTTCATCAAGTTTCTGCAAAGAAAATGGGAATTGGTCCCCCTAAAAATATATAAACAGATACACAAGTACTGAAGCATACTTGAATACTTCTTCAGTGTTAAATTTGACAAACTACTCATGTATGGTTTCAGTTATGAAATGACTGAAATCATAAATAATAGCAGGCTTAGAATCAGAATAAAACATGGATAAGAAACCAAGGATGTCTTCATTGACAAACTGATCAGAGTGATAACCAAGCAAATAGGACAGGATAGTAGTAATATGCCTAGTTCTATCAGGAAACATAGATGAATCATAAGGGGGATTTCTCTTTGGCGGAGGACTACCAATTGCTAAAAACAGTTCCAGGGTATGGGATCTCTTGGTAAAGTCCAGTTTATTATAAGCTTCTATAAGGTTTTCATGGGAAAAAGGATGAGTTGGTGTAGTGGCAGGGGCCTGCAACATTTTCTCAATTGAATCAACGTTAATGGGACAGAGGATTTCTCCAGTAGGTGAGATAATTGCTCTATGGCTGGGTTCATAGGATTCATGGCATTTTCTCACAAACTCTGGTGCTCTGTGTATTTGTGGAAAAATATAGTGGGGTAATTGGGATTCCCAGAGCCCAATTTCATCACTTTGATCAATTGTTGTTCTTCCCACCAGCAATAAATTTCAAATAAATCAAATTGAGAAGAAGTCTCAATGATTTTGCAATCTTTTTCGACTAATGGAGTATGGTGGAAATCAACCCGGGGGTGAATTAAAGGATTTGAAACTTCTATAATTGTTTTTCCCCTGGGAGGCATTTTGGCAAACGAGATTGCGGACTGTAAATGACAAAATGATAAAAAAGGAGTTACCAGAATGGAGACGGGTAACTGACAAGTGGACCTGGAAGATGTGCTTGCGAACAGGACAAGTGGCTGAGCTATTGAGCAGGTGAGCTTGAAGAATAATCTGGGTTGCAGCAGTTAACTGTGTAACCTTTGAAACGTATAGCACATTGCTTATAAAGAGAAAAATGGAGTGGAAAGGTGGCGCCGAACGTTTGAAAGTTCATTAATTATTCAACGGGTTAATTAACGGACATTTGGTTATAAATGCGCGGTAGTGGAAATGAATGGGCAACGGATAGGTGGCCGATGATTGGACATGAGATATGAAGTGGAACATGACGTGGGGTAGTGGTAACAGCTATGAAGGATACCGCGTTCGGGGGGTAATACAGAGCGGTTTATGGTTTTGAGATTTTTAGTCCCGAAAGACTAAAAGGTACTTTTGTGGTTTATGTGGGCAGTATTAAAGACTGCCCATTCCCCCCCGCCGATAAACTTTGGACGGTGAATGAAGGCCGAAAGGGAGTGTGGGTCATATGATTGCGGAGGAGTGTGCGGGTTGAGAGGTGAGGTGGAGGGAGTTTAACATGTGAGTGGGGAATGAACGGTGGGGTTGCGATATGATAGGCGGACGCGATGGCTGTGGGTCTAGGTGTTTTAATGAATGAAGTGATAGCATATGAATTTCAAATCGCACTTTCCTCCGCCCAATGGTTCCTTCACTAATGAATGATGTGATGCAATATGATCCTATGGTCAGCAATCAATAGTCATCCAATGGTTGGCAGCGTTATCGCACATTGAACTTTCTTCCACCCAATGGTTCATTCACAAATGAATGATGCGATGCGATACGATACTTAGGAAATAACCATTTCAACATTTCAAACTTTCACATTTCTACCTACCCTTCTATTCCTAACATTTTTACTTATCCTTCCATAGTGCATTTGAACTAGCAACCCGATATTTTATTTTTATGAACAATTTATCTCTATACCTTATTTCTTCCATTGGCTCAGATTAAACTGTTGAGCCAATTTATTTCTACCTATGAGAATTAATTTAAAACAAATCCAATTATGATGCAACTGTATAATTGGATAAAATAACCTAGTGTGGCATCTAAACAAACTGCACACAACTATTATTTTTTAAACTGAATTTAGAACAAAGTAGTGGCATTTAGATTTGCAACACTTTTAGAGTTGATTTCTCTTTCTTTTCTAGTGTCTACTTCGTTCTCATCCAATAAATCACAATGGAGTCCAAACTGCAATGATATCCTAATGAACTCTTTATGTCTTTTGCACTCTCTGCCCAATTTGAATATGTGAATCCTTGTAGCTGTACTCCACTTGTTTGAGACATATCTCGAACAATAACTAATTGTGCCATGACCAATTTTACCATGATGGTATTTTAATACATGTTGACCCACGTGCCTTGGCTTAATCATAAACTAATATGCTTCCTTCATAGGATTAATCACCATAGTTGCTTTCCTGTCCCCCTGATTGAGTGCTCCTTTTGAAACTAAAACATATATTGTTGTGGTAATCATGGTTGCTCCCTCTGCCATTGTTGCTCTCTAGTCGCTAAAGCATACTTGTTGTCTGTCATGGTTCACTTATAGAAGTTATACTGATCTTAGAGACCTCCTATCTCTTGTAGCCCATCATTTGAAGGATCTCAATAGTATACTTCCCTTGACTAAGGAAGGAATCAAATCTAGATTCTTCATCTTAAACTCAGAGGTCAACTGCCTCTGAGGCTTAATTTATCCCTCTATCACCTGAGTCCTTCTGTTCTTGTTATTAACAAGTCATATAATAACAAAATTGAACTTGAAGTTTGTACAAAGCCTTCTTTATTTTGCAAGCAAGAGACTTCTTCATGCACCTCAAAAGCTTGAGGTAGTGCTTATGTGTAGTTCTTCTTTCATCGAGGAAAACAATCTATACATCCATCTAATGTAACTATTAACATAAATCATAAAGGTAATAATTTTAAGAGAAATGTACCTGACAAAAGGTATCTTCGTAGTCTTCTTCCTCTTGCAGGGGGTAATCCTTCGCTTTGTACTTCCTTAAGTTTCCATCTATTGCACACTTCATCTTGGAAGTCACCATTGACTTCTTTTCAGCATAGTTTTCTTCGTCAAGGCATGCTTCAATATTGTTAATATGTTTATTCCCTCTAAGCTCAGATCTCATATAGCACAATACCTCCCAACACAAATCATTGATTCTGGGATAGTCCCCTTGTCACAAGGTTTGCTTTGTTCTTACACTACTTCCATCTGTTGCCAGACCCATGGCAACCTTCACTATGTACCTGCAATCCTCACTAGGAGGCCATGGAATAACAATTACAATCAAGCAAAGGATACAAAGGCAAGAGGCTAACTAATAGTAATGTAATAACAATAATAATCAAGGAAGAGTCTCATGTGTAAATGTGAAGTTGGGTTACACTTTTGGCCATTTTTTGAGAAAAAAATATCATTTTTAGAAGTATTTCAACTTTCAATAAGCAAAAGTAATTTTTTTATTTAGAATTTCATTTACATTAAAAAAAAAACTTGTTATAAATTTTATTAGTTTTTTATTGCTTATTTTTTAGAATTTTTGTATTCACATTTGATATGTCAACTTAGTGATTGTTTGACTGTGTGTTCTTTAAAAATCAAGGTATTGATAAAAATTCATGTTTTTTGGCCCCAACATATGCCATGTTAACCTTGTGTTTTTGAAAAAAAATGTGTTACAACAATCTAGACATGCTCTACTTCGATATGGCTATATTTACGAAACCAACAAATGCATATCATAATTACTAGAATTTTTTGAATTGAACCAATATGAAAAAACTATAGATTTTGAATATGTTTAACAAAGCACCATGTTTCTCATCATATTAGTTAAAAACTAAAAAATCTAAAAACTACCCATTAAAGAGGATGGACCAACGTAATGCACCATAAATTTTCCATATTTTTTCATAGTGTATTTTGGAAGATACAAAATTTTGATTTCATTGAATCATAATGACCTTCAGAAAAATTTTGCACACATTTTACTAGAAAATTAGTTAAAATTAGCAAATATCTATGAAATTCCATAAAATTTATATCTAGTGAAAGTAGATTCAATTCTACAAATGTTGGTGTTGGTTCTGAAAGTAAATTCACTATATTTGATGGAGTTTAACCATTCTAAAATTGGAGAAGGATAATTAGATGTGAATTATTGCAGAGTAGCAGGTTTTCAACCGAAAGAGTTAATGTTTCGGTCGAAAGATTTTTTCCCCAAACGGACGTTAAATTTAACAGGGAAAATGTTTTCAACCAAAAATCTAATAAGGCCAAAAACCTGTTACATATTTCCATCGGCTGCGAAAATGAAACGGTGCGACTGTCTAATGTGATTGTTTCGGCCGAAAGCTGTAATTAAACTCGGATGAAGCATCATTTTCTCACTCACATCCCTCATATGCAGCTTTTGAATAACAAACTTCTTTGGATCTAGATTTTGGATAGTAAATTTTTTTGGGCTGGATTTTGAAAGTGAACTTTTTTCAATAACAAATTTCTTGAATAGGTAAATAAGATTGTGGATAACATATTTCTATATGCAACTCTCTTTACAAAAATGAAAATAAAAAAATTATCATATCTTTCATTGAGTTTCTTATTGAAGAATGGTGAATTGTTGGTTTAAGCTGAGCTTGTCAAAACTCTTGATTTAGGGTTTGGTTGTATGAATATTTAGGATGTATTGCCAGTGCTAGTGTGTCATTATATTGCTAGATCAAATTATTATTTAGGGTTATTAATGTTGTCGATCACAAGGGTTTACTACTAAAGCTACTAAGTTGAGTGTTATTGATTAGGGTTTGGCTTGATGATTTTTGTTGAGTAGGGATGATTGTTGACTTATCTTTGAGGATTGATAAGGTTGAAGTAGAATATAGGGTTTTCATTTATATGTTAAATGGATCTAGCAATTTTTTTTGGATCTATCTTTTGGATATTGAACTTTTTTTAGCTAAATTTTAGATAATAAACTTTTTTAAGTGGCAAATTTCTTAAATAGGTAAATAAGATTGTGGATAGCATAAGTAAGATTTTTTAAGGTTTTAGTATTAAAGTTTTTTTCAAACTTTTCTTTTAATGAAAATGTCTATTGCCCACTTTCTTCTCCATGATTATAATTTTTTTTTTAAATTTCTTTTTAAAGTATAATTTTTTTGCTTTGAAATTATATTTCTTAATATAAAATTTTCATCTTTTTTTAAAAATTCATATAGTTTGAATTATCACGAGGAATCAAATAAATTGCAAGAGAAGATATGGTCGAATTAGAGACACTGAGGCTTGTAGAGAATACTCAAGAAAGTATTACAAAAGAAAGAAGGAAGAACACCTAAATATTGAAAGGGCAAATCAATCTTAACAAGAAGTTGAATCGGGTATGTAAATGTATATATTATAAATGATATTTAAAATTTAATAGTGTATTGTGAAATTTATTTTTTATTTGATGAACCAATTTGAAAAATATTTCGCAATGCAAAGAGAGAGAGATTTTCCTCACAACATTGATGATGAGTGTTAGTGTCGGTATCTTCATCCCTCCGTCAAAGATCAAATCCTCTTGTTGCATTGCATATTAAGTGTCCCGCCCAGTCAGCTGCATTCCATTAGGAGCATGGATCATCTGACGGTAGTGGCTTCTCCTACATTTTCCCTCATGTCCTTTACCTGCTGGCCCATGTTTATTCATCAAAATCATATACAGTCACCTTTTTGTCTTTAAAGTTTGCAAGGGTCTTTTCTAGGGTTTCATTGTCATTAGGTCTAGGGTTTCATTAGGGTTTCATCAAATAGGTTTTCAAAATGTCCAATAACAGTCAGCAGGCACATGAGGAGGTTCCAGTATCAATAAATTTCATAATCAATTGCTCAGAAATGTATTTTTCCTCAAAACCCTGTTTTGAGGAAAAAGAGAGTATTTTATGTTTTTATGTATAAATTTGATGTAATTTCAGTTCTTTCATATGTAAACAACTTCAGTGGCAACCCTGGTCACCTTGCCAAGCTTTAGCATCTCCATCACCTGCAAGGCAAACAGAAAAATCAAGTCATTCAGTTCATCAGAAGGCTCAAAAAAGTGAAAAGCTCAAAAAACAGAGTTGACAAGTAAAGTCACATTGCAAACATTATAAAAGTCAGTTTTATGAAGGAAAAATCAAAAGCTCTTGTATATAAATCATCTTTACAATACAAAATCTCATTGGCACTCAAAGAAGAAAGATTGAACAAAGTGAAGGTCATGTTGGAGAAAGGAAGCAAAATTGTAGCAAAGAGTTCCAGTTTTGGAGGTGTAGCGCATACAAGCGGCGCGGTGCATAGAGCCACTCTCCTCAGTGTTAATTTTCACTGGCGCGACGCACACAGGAGGCGCGGCGCATAGAGCTGCCAAGCCTGATTTGCTTAAAATTTCCCTCAAATTGCCAAAATCACTCAAGTCTTCTAGTTTGCAAGTAAGTTAAGCCTCTTCCTTGCTAGTGAAGGAGTTTTTCATACAATTTATGGTGGTTATGTAAAAGAAAAATCAAACCCTACATTCTTGCCATTTCTCAAGAAACTGTTGCCTAGGGTTTGCATTGGTTATTTTGGCTGCCAAGTCCATTCTCCCATTCCCTCACCTTTTCACTCCTTCACTCATTTTCTCACCGTATTCCCCCATTCCCCAACTTCCATATTCAGTCATCCCTATCCCCAATTCCCATTTTTCCCAAATCCTAACTATAAATCCCCAAACCCTAATTGTTGTCCCAAGAGCTTCATATCACCATTCAGCTGAGTGTACCATCATTCAGAGGGTTGTCATCATCATGTCAGGTTCCAATGGGTCATTTTACACCTTGTTCATGCTTCAGTTGCGCCTAGGTAAGGTTCATTTCCCTCTCTTAGGGTTTTTAGGGTAATTTCTCTTAGATGGTCAAATCATCAGCCAAACTTGTATCCTGATGCTCATACACCTTCCCCTATCCTTAATGTACCTTATTAAATACTTCCCATCGCTGATATCCCTCAAATTCCTCATTTTCGCACAAACCCTAGTTTCTTGCTACAACTTGGCAATTTTCTAGGCTAGACCTGTGTTTTGCCCTTTTGGACCCCTTCCCCTCACTCAATCTTTGAAATTCCACTTTCCCATGCTTCCTAACATCCCTCTCTACTTCCAAAAATTTTCTCAAGAATTTAGAAGCCCCTTATCCCCTTCAATTTGCTTCATTTCGACAAATCCCCTGTTCCACACATCGGGATAGGTTTTACTTCAATGATCTTTCTGAGTAAGAAAAGATGAATTTGGGAAAACTGAGAGAGGTTTTTGTCCAAATTAGGCCAAGGAAGAAAAAAATCCTTCACTTTTTACACAGGTGTCATGGTTTTAGAGAAATGTCAAAAATAAAGTTGCCTCAGGAGAATTGATGCACCTCTGAAGTGACCTTCGGAAAATCAAGATTTCTCCTAGCTTGGTTGGCCAAATGACTTGCTTGATGAGTCAAATGATAACTAGACACAAATATATTTCTAATGAGCTATCATGAGCTCAATTTGGAGTTGAGGAAGACCTTCAAAAGTTGACTGCAACAGCACTCTGCCTTGAGGCAGCCTCATTTTGCACATTTTGACCAGTCTTGGGATATTTGACTTTTGACAGGGCAAATGAACTCCAAATTGAAAAATTCAAGTTGGGTTGGAAAGTAGACTCAATAAGATTTCCAACAAGCTATTGTGCACCCAATTTTGACACTAGGAAGGCCCTCAAAACTGGTCTGCAAAAAGGCACTACGCATAGAAATTTTTAACACAGGGTTTTCTGCTCTATGCGCCGCGCCACCTGGCGCTCGCTTTTGCTAGGAGCCTCCAAAAGACAAAAACTCAGAATTTTTGGATTTGGCATGGAAAAATATGCTTTTCTACCATTGGCCAAGAAATTTGGACAGGTTTTGAACCCTCAAAAAGGTAAAAAAAAAACTCAAAAATGACCTCATTGCCCCTATTTTGATACACAGGAAGCAGTGTTGGGAGAACTGACTTTTGGAGGGGAAAATGGAGGCCAAATTGGAAAATTCCACTTGATTTGGGAAGTAGATAGGTATACCTTTCCAACAAGCACACTTGGAGCTAATTTGGACACTGGGAAGGCCTCCAAAAGTGGGTCCAAACAGGCGCTACGCATAGAGAATCAGGCGCGGCGCATAGAGGAAATTTTGACAGTTTGACCAAGTATACTCTGTTTTTCGCCTAGTTCTTTGACAATTTGACTTTTCTCTTTCTTAATGTCAAACTTATGATGTAATTTAATGTAAACTGATGGATCTTGATGTAATTATGTCAAATTTTCATTCATGAAGGTAGTTTCATCCATGAAAAGTTAGTTTGCAACTGAATGAATCAGTTCCCTAGTTTTTAGAGGCATGCTGTTCCACTGCCTAATTTGTAGTTCTCAGTTTAGAATTAGTTGGAACAGCTCCTAAACTTGTGAGCTCGACCCCTAGAGGCTAGGATGATTTGTTGTTTGCCTATATCTTATGTTTTTTCAGTCATTAGCATGGTTGGACTTTTGAGAAAGCCTTGAGCTTCATTGCACACTCATATTAGCATTTTGGCTAAGGAATTGAGACCAGGATTTGCAGCACTCTTTGGGATCCATGTGGAAATTTGTCTTGGCACAGTGCTTCTCTTTGTAATTATGAATTTGTTTATGTGATTGTATGCCATTATCTCTCTTATTTCTTCTCAGCTAAATCAAACAAGAGTGTAAGTAGAATCCATTGAAATTGCAGTGCTCTACTTGAGGTTTGCTTTAGTCTTTGATGTTTTTAGCTGTTTGGAGAGGATCCATGAGTTTTCTTGCCCTCTTCAGCTCCTCACCTGTCTAATCCTTCCATCTCATTCAATTTTAAGTGCCAAAAACAATTGCCTACCTTGCCCCATTGAGATCTCTGCAAAATTGAGCCTCATTCCCCACACCCAAAACCTACCTTTCCATCTGAGCCAACAAAAACATCATTTTATTCAATCAAACTTTTCCACACATATACCTATCCTAAGATCAGTATTTCTATCAGTCATCTCAAGCCCTCATTGATCATAATTTGTTGAGATTGACCCGGAGAGAGCCCTCTCCCGACCTGGTAGGGCTAGCTACCAGGGTAAGCGTGGTTTGATGTTGGCCCTGGATCCTACCTTCCTCAGCCGAAGGTAAATCTAGGCACTAACAATGAGATTGAAATGTTGAAATCCAAAGTGAAGAAGAAAATGAACTAGTCATTGATGATGTTGAGAGAGATTCAAGTGAAGAAGAAGTTGAACCACCCATATGTATGTAATATATGTCATTTATTATTGAAATTATACATATTTACTAGTTTCAATTTATTTATTTATTTATTTTAATGTATATTTATACTCATTTACATTAAATTCTCATATGTATAGATGAAATCAATATTGATGATGAGATGTTAGAAAATGTTGACACTAGCACATATGGAGATAAAAAAGTTGACCATGTTATACGATATTGTGTTAATCTCATTAATCTCATTATTGATAAGTTATTCAAAGATGAAAATGTGACAGTTCAAGCTCAAATTTTGAGAGGTATCTTAACATCGAAGAAATTAAAAGAAGCTACAACACTATTAGACATTCAAAAATCAACAAAAGATAAAAAGGTGAAGGAGAATGTGATTCAAAATATAAGTAGTGCTCTAAAATCAATTGGAAGATCTAGAAAGAAAAGTGATCTAGATGCACATAGAGAAATATAAACAGTGGTGGTTTCATCAACTACTAAAGAAATTTGTAAAATCTATGACAAAAGCATTATGGACCTCACGAGAAACATTGCACAAACGTAGGAATTTTCGATTGCAAATATATGCAGATGATGATCTTGCTTGTTGGACAATTATTTGTAGGCAAACATACAAAGATAGACTTGGAGAAAATGTTAAAAATATGATATGTGAATATTGGATGAAAAATCACGTGTTTCACCAAAATAAAGGGATGTGATGCGACAAAGAATATCACATAATCAATACGAAGAACATCGAAAACATATCTTGGACACCACTCCGATAGAGTTGTTCAATAAGTTAAAAGAAGAGAATCAGGGAATTAATGTCTCAATCAATACTTTTGTGCAACAAAAACCATGTTATGTTAAGGGTATCGCTATATGTAACACTTGTTGTTGTCGTTATCATGTGGAATTTCAATTATATTATGACACCTTCTTTAATTTTGGTACAACATTTTGGAGAAATCCGCCTCCTCCTTCCAGTATCCATTTTTTCAAATCCCAAATGCTATACCAAAATTAATGTTTTGGTGGTAAAAAAATGTGATCATTGTGGAAATTTGACTTTGTTTCACAACAAATATCATATTGATATGAATGATCAATCACCATCCAACATAAAATTGGAATGGAAGAGATATGAATATATCCATACATCGATTGGTGCAAGTGGTAGTGCAAGTGCTAGAATGATTGATTTTACAAGAAGAAGAAATTTTGAAGAAGTTTGAAACATAAATTTATAAATACACCAAGTCTCTGTGCTTGTCCATGTTCTATATAGACATGTTGAACATAATTTTGATCATATAGAAAGCATCAGTGAGAATTGATATGTTATTAAAGAATATCATTTTTATGTCAGCGATGATCATACACATGATACACATTTTGTGCAACATTGCTTTGATATGATTTACGATTCATTGAAATCTCTTGGAATACAATTCAATGAACATTGGATATGGCAAGATGCATGCAAAAGTCAATTCAAATCTTCACAATCATTCTTTTGGTTGTGTCATCTTCATATGAAAACCAACATTAAACATTGTTGGAATTTCTCTGGAATTGGTCATGGAAAAGGAGAACATGATGACACAGGGGCATGTATAAAACGAGCACTTCGAAGATATCAGATGGACCACTCTTCCAATCGACTTGTCTCAGCTTATCAAGTTGTTCAATGGTGCATTGCTCTACTAAGGCATGAGACTAACCCATCAAGGGAGGAAGATAGCTATGTATATATATATATATATATATATGAACTTGTATATATTTTTAATATATGATGATTTTTATTAATTTTATTTTTTTATAAATTATAGTTTGAATAATTGATCGATGATTATCTTTGATATATAAATTATATTTTAAATAACATAATTAAATTCTTGTTTGAATTTACTACAAGTTCTTTTGGCATATTGGAGTCCAAGATGTAGATAGATCGATTCCATATGAAGCTGAAACAATAAAAGTGACTCGACAATTGCATTCAATTACAACAAAACGATACCAAAATGAGTTTGCATTTGATAAAAGAAAAGAATCTCGTTTTTATCCTATTTACATAGAGGACACAAACTTCAATGATGCTTGCGAAAACAATATGTATGTGAAAGCTTGGCAACATACATAACTTAATACAAAAGGGAAAATGTCACTTGCAAGCTTGGAAGAGATGGAATCAAAGGAGACTACAGTGTCATCTAAAGGTGATAGAGTTTCTGATCTTGTTAGAGAAGGTAACATTTTAATTGCTTTCAGAGGATATGTGTGTGTGTGTGTGTGCGCGCGTTTTATGTTTTTAAAATCATTGTGTATAAGTATAGATAATAGTTAAAATATAGATCTAGATCTAATAAAATTGTACATGTTGATAACTAATTTCTTGTTAATGATGATCTAAATTTGCACATTTTTTTTATTGTGCAGGAGATGTTTTTGTTGTAGTTGCACCCATTAACAACATAGAAAATGTCAAGTATTATTTGATGTGGTGCACTGAATGAAAGATGAAGTTATTGGAGGACTATGATGATAACGATTTTATATATGAAAGAGGGTCTATTATATTGAAAGGATATTTTTTCCAAGAAACTCATGAAATCGAGGGTCATGTTTACTTTCAAGAGTACCAACCCAATGCCATAAGTTGTCAATATAATCACTTGGTGTGTGCAGTGTGCATAAAGTTGGTAGAAGTTCAATCAAGAAAAAAATTGAAATTTAAAAAATGGAGAATGTCAAAAGTTGACCATGAACGAATCATTGAGGATGGCATTCCATTAGAATATTTTTAATTGAACTAGCCAACAATATCTTCTCCTTGTATTCATCTATGAGAAAGAGTTCAAGTAGATTGTTAGCCTTCCTTTTTGTGCACTCTTAAGTTGTCCATTCTAGCTACTACTAGGTATTACATAATTGTTTTCACTAATATGGTGCCTTTGTTTTTTTCCCTTGGAAAAAATCGTAATTTTATTCATGAGAAAAATTACATGTTGTAGATGCTAAAAAAGCATATGCATATGGTTTGTTCCCGTTTTCACAGGAAAAAAAAAAAAAAAAATACTATTCTTTTCTCCCTTTCTTTTTTTCCCCCTTTCGCCAACCTCCAATGCTGGGAGTGGCTGTTACAATGGAAAGTTGATTTTCATTTGTATGTATGGGAGAGTCTTTGTTAGAATCAGATCCTTCTGATCCATGAGTTCGCTTGTTGCCAGTTATTTCCATTCCTGTTAGTTGAGATTCTTGTTGCTGCAAAGGGTTGCTGGGGTCTTTCTCCTCCTTTAGTGTGTTGTTCTGGACCTTTTGATCATCCGTTTCTACTTTATATTCTGTTGTTTCTACTTTTTCTGCTTCTTCCTCCAAGGGGGTTGTATATTGCCATCCTTTTGGCTTTTTATGTTGCTTCTTGTTCCATTTGGGAGTTTGTTTTGCTTGAGGACAAGCACTATGGAGGTGTCCTGTTTGTAGACATCCACGACATCGGAAGGCTGTATTTTCGTAGTCTAAAGGTTGTGTCCACTATGTATTATTGAAATTCAATGTTATGCTTTATGGTAGTCCCTGGTTGAGATCTACTTCAACGCATATCCTAGCAAAAGTAAATATCCCCCTTGTAAGTCTGTCCCCATCAATCTTTAGGAACTTTCCCCAGGGCATTCCCTATGGCGATTAAAACATTATGATGCCAGAAGTGTAATGGGAGGTTGTGCAGCCTGACCCAAACTGTTATCTTTGATACCACCATTGTGTTGGCGTTGAATTCCGGAAACCAAGGGGTCATGAAGAGTCCTGCATTGCCCCAGAACCATGGTCCCTTATTGAGGATATGTTCCCTTTCCTGTATTGTTCTGAATCTGGCTATAAAAAACCCTTTGGGGCATAAGTATATTTCACAATTTGGTGACCAGGCATCATATATCCATTTAGGCCAAAACCCATTGAATCTGCATATAACTGATTAGGAATAGACATTTGTGTACAGGGCATTTACCTCAGGCATTACGATGGTAAGAGCAGGATTCTCATATTTTTGTTCTACAATGTAGGGCCCTGGTAGCTCGAGCAATGTTGCTGGTTTGGTTTGTGCTTTTTCCTTACCTTTGGATGCATCCTTAAAGGAGCTTGTGCTCTTTGAGCTGGTTCCAACGCATCCACCATGCAGACGCAGGTTGATCATGATGGTCAAGTCTATGGTGATGCCATAATCCTGATGTGTGAGGTTGTCCTATAAACTGAGACTTGAGTAGATCAAATTTTTCATGCATGCTGGTATACCGAGGTGGTTCTGGATTTTATACCTTAGCTCCTGAATCCTCCTCCCCTTCCAGATCCTCCGGCAAAAATTCTTTCATTCCAGTGTTTTAATGAAAATTTGTATCAGATTTGCCTCAGTAGAGTGTGGATATGTCTGAGAAGGGGCTCAATCTGTTACCCATGTGCCCAGAGCTAACGAATGTAAGCATATCAATGCTCTATCTAGTTCTTTCTTTGCTAGATCCTGTTCTCAGTGTGGTGGTAGGTCTGTGTAAGGAGCGCCTAGACAGATGCCCCATACCTTCTCCTGTGCTTCTGTGATCGTCGTAGAGGGTTTCCCATTCTCTTTTGTCACAGGGTCTGCTAGCCAGTGGTAAACAAAGGAGAATGGTCTGCAGACGGCTAGATCTGGCCAGCGTATGAGCCAAATTGCCATCTGGTTGCCCACATCAACTTTCCCATGGCATGATCTATAAGGAGCGCCACGATTCAGGTAGGGAGAGGTCATCCGTGGCCATTGTGGAGGTTGTTTTGCCTCTGGGGTTTCATACTCTGGTTCCTAGTGCTGGTAAGCGATTGCCTGATTTCCTACATCATCTTGCACAACTGCTGTTATTCCACGTACGCCATTGATGCCTAGATCCGTGGGCTGGAAAACGAATTCAACCGACTCTATTGAGAAAACCCCAGTAAAAGAGCCAGCACGTAACAAACTGTGTGAGCTTTGTAAGGCTTCCCTTGGTGTAGGGCGGTCCCGATACAGAAAGGCGATTAACTCATCAGGCCCCCCGCCGTTCTTAATCTCTATTGGGGGTTTATAGATGCCTTTTAGTCATTTCCAAAGGAAGGCCTGAAGTAGCGAGCCAATCCCATCCACCAAGATCAGCAGGATCGGGCCTTTGCCATAGCCAAGGTTGCTCAGTGTTGCAGTGACGAGGTTGTCCAGTGTGTCGCTGACCTGTTTGGTTTCTGAAAACTGACAAACCCTAGCTGCGCGTGCCATTTCTCCTTTCAGTTGTCCACCTAGTGATTTGTTTGCAATGCCCCACATGGTGCCTTTGTTGTTAAGTTAAAAGGAAATTTAAAGATCCCAAATACTACTATATTGTAAGGATGTAGCATCACAATATTGTTGTTTTTTGTCGATCATACATCTATCATGTTGGCAATGCATTTTTATTTTTTATGTCATCTTTGCATCTTTTCAAATATTTTTAATGTTATCTTAGTGATTTTCTTTATTTAAATCACATTACCATAAATTTAAAATGTTTTGTATCTCTTGTACATCTTGATAGGTCAAAAAAATGCATTTTATTGTGTGTTTGTCCTATACATGTAGTGCATACACCATCTATATGTGCATTGCATAATCTCCATTATATGAACCTATTAAAACTAACAATGCATGCTCCACACATAGTATTTAATATTTGAAATTTTCATTTACTAAGACAAAAGTTAGGCCCACATTGAGATTAATTAATGCAACTTCAGTTGATTCAACATTGCAATTTTTAATTCTCAATCTCTAAGCTTTCTCAAATTTCATGAAAAATACAATAGTAAGAGACTTTAAGACAAAGAAGGTACTTTAACTTTAGAATGTATGTATTTAACAAGCTTAATGGAATGTCCTTTTGTACAAAACACATATCTCATATATATGTACCATAAATCATGCATTCTACTTATCACTTGATGCATTCTACTTATCATTTAACTTCAAACATACATCACTTGAAAAGTTGGTATGGGGAAACTGTAACTATTACAAAGGGTATCAAAAGTTGGGTTCTAAAACTCTACATATGTGAGCCATACAAAGTACCAACTAAATGCAAATTTACTTTCATTGCTTCATATTCATGAACTTAAATGTAAAACCTTTAAGCATCAAACCATGCATCATGCAAAATGTACCATGTTTTATAATGTTGATTGTTGATTAAACTCACAAACTATAACTTGAAACCTTACATCAAACAAAGAGTTGGAAATTAACTAGAACAACCAAGAAAAGGTTGATCAATGAGAAATTTGGTGGTGTTATCACTCAGGTTGTCCCTCAGGTTGGAGTAAAGGGATACGGCCGAGGTAACCATAGACCAATCTTTAGACTGCAGATTCTAGCCCACCTGCAGTCAGAGAGGGCTCTCTCTTTCTGATTTAGCTCTGTTGAAGATGATTTTAGGCTAGATATTGAGTTCTAGGGGTTTTGTTTTGATTTTGGTGGGAAAATTGATATTTTCAAGTAAAGAGGCAGGTATAGTGTGAAAGTTTCGAACCATTGGGCATGGAGTCAAGGAGTGGGACTGCGTTTTCTTGGTCAAAAGAGAGAGATATGGAGCAAGGTAGCTGCACATGGAACAATGTTTCAGGTTAAAAGGATGGAAAGAATGCTAAGGAATGAGAGGCAATTAAGAATCTCTCAATCAGCTTAACAGAGAGGCGAATGAGCTCTATCTAGGAGTAGTAAAGAATCCCTAGACAACAGTCATACACAAGTGAATTAGGGTAAATATTAGCCTTAGGGAATTCATATTCATGTCCAATTCATTTCAGATGAAAACATAAAGAAACAACAGAAATTGAGCCTAGAGTGCAATTAAACAAGTTCTAAGCTAATCTTTCTTTCTGTTATTTAAATGGTGCAAAAAATGAAAACAGAGGTAAGAGGCACTTATTGAGTCATGTTGTAGCACAAGAATTCCACATTTACTTCCTCAGACCATTAGACACAGGGCAGACAGTCATTCCTCCAATCTTTTCAACAATCTTTGATTAAGTAAACATATCAGGTATACAGTGCGAGTCTCTAGTGAAAATTACCAATCGACCAACCCTTGAAACAATACAGAGGGTCGTATATATAGGAAAAATTCTCCAATATTGTTTATTACAGCTATGACCTAAACAGGTCTGAAAGTAAATAATTACTTTAACCTAAACCTATCAGAAATAAATGCAAGAAAATATCTATGGGCTGCGCTGAGGGCAGCCGTATCAAAACTGAATTAATGCGTTGTCCTTGGTGGCTTGATGCAGTGCTTCTGTAATAACTGTGCATGGGATTCTGCTCCATTGTAGCTCGGTGGCTTTAAGTGCTTTAACTGTGATTTGAGAGCTGGGATGGGCTTGCACCACCTGATTTGACTTTGCTGGAGGCCATTCAATGTTGACCTGCTTTGGGAACTGAAGATTTTCATTAAAAAATGAACTGATACTCTTTGCCGCTTCATCTTTCCTCTGATACTCTTTGACAAATGAATCAGGCTGATTTTCTCCTTTGCTGTGGGTCAAATCAAAACTTAATGGCCACTGTTCGGCCCTCTGTTTCCCTTAGAACTGTCTTTTGCTCCTTTCTGAAAGCTTCGCGAAGAAAAACGGGTCATTCGGTGCCTTTCGGGCTTGCTGGGGGCTGCGCGATGAGGGGCTTTCCACTTTGGCCCTTTTCCCATAGCCATGCGCGATTAGCGCTAGGCGCTAATCGCGCATGAAAAACTGCCTCAGAATTTGAATCCGGGCTTCCTAAGCACGATTTTCGCCTCTCGCGCCAAAATTGATGATGACGTCAGCATGACGTCAGAGGGTGGGACCCAGTACGGCGGATTACGTCAGCATGACGTCAGAGGGTGGGACCCAGTACGGCGGATTACGTCAGCAAGATGACGTCAACATGTATGGCGGGTGACGTGGCAGGGACACGGTGGAAGTGACGTGGCAAGGGTGACTTGGCAGGAGGCCGATGTGTGCAGATGACGTGGTAGCGTCCTGGTGCACTCGTCAGGGGGAGGGACAGAAGGCGGTTTGTGGTTTTCATCGGACCGCCTTCTGTACGAGGGCGGTAACTGTCAGAGCGGCTCCGATGCAATCACGGGTGGACGCGCGTCCTCCTGTACGACGGAAAAACCGCCGGGCTATCGGGCGCTAACGGTCGGGCAACGGGACGGCTCCGAAATCGCCGAGAGCCGTCGGATCTGGGAGGGGCGGATCGGAGGGCTGACGGGAGACGGAGCTGGCGGCAGGTTTATACGGGGGATCTGCGCGAATATTCGGATCTTAATAAAATGCCGCGGGGAGGGTTAAACTTTGGTTTTGTGGGTTTTATGGGTTTGTACAAGCGGGGGAGAACAAAACTTAATGTTTCTTAAAACTTTTAAACATTATCTTTGTGCAAATGATTGCGGGGGGCGGGGGGGTAAAGTTACAGGGTTTTGAGGACAGAGAGGTGGGTAATGGTTCTTGGTCTATCCAGAGGTTTAGACCAATCCCAGTTTCTTGACACGGATGGGTTCACAATAGCCCCAGGTGGACTACTATGTCCCAGGACTGAAAAATACATAGCTATAGTGCTATAAGGTGGGATATTTACATAGGGGAGTTATTAACATAGATTTAGTAGGGGAGGGGAAATAGATAGGGGGCTATATAGTACAGTCAGTAGTTAATATGACAAGTGATAAGAAAGCGCTAAGGTAAGGCACCTTAGGCTATTTTGGGGAAAAGTGACTTATAGAGGAAGGATGGAAATCCTTGAGTGAAGCAGATCTTCACCAAGGCCAATGTTATGGAACATGATGAAACTAAGAGGCATCAAGCAGATCTTGACCTCTTTGGGGAAATCAGTGAGTGATTTGGGGAATAAGAAGAAGGGGGAGTTAGTTATGTCCAGCTTAAGCTCCTCCAGATGAAAAACTGCATCATGATTGTGATCTGAAAATATATAACACTTTGAAACACAAAATTGATCATAAATCATCATTCTGCAACCTCAAAACTACCTACCCAGCCTACTTTCCTAGCATTTTTTCCTTCTTTTTGGTTTGGGTGCACTTAGACTTGCAAACCCAACTTTACAATTTTTCTTTTTTCTGTCCTCCTATCTAAGTCTACACTTATTTCTGCCAAGGGCCCAGATTAAGCAGTTGGGCTCCTTTGATTCTCTACCTATCTACAAATCTGCCAAGATTAAGTTGTTTGGACAGATATCATTCTCTATATTCTAAAACAGGAAATTGAAACCCAGGGAGACCAAGGTTAAGTTGTTTGGCCTTCCCTTAACTGAAAAATTCTTCAAAAATGGAACAACTCATCAAAAATTGAAGTACAGTAGAGGCACTTGGACTAGCACACTTTTATGACTTCTTCCTTGGCTTTCTTTAAGGAAATATGGAACCTTGCAGCATGAAAGATGACATATTTGGCATGTAAAAAATGTCAATCATGAAATATGAACACTTGTTGCAACAGGGGGCTAACAGGTGGGTAATAATGGCGTCCAAAATGTGACTTATATGTGACTACATTTGTTCACAATTTTGATGCATTCTACTTATCCATGTTGTAACTATATGCATTCTACTTAGAATTTAACTTCAAACATACATCGCTTGAAAAGTTCGTATGGGGAAACTATAACTATTACAAAGGGTATACAAAGTTGGCTCTAAAACTCTACATATGTAAGCTATACAAAGTACCAACTAAATGCAAATTTACTTTCATTGCTTCATATCATGAACTTAAATGTAAAACATTTAAGCATCATGCAAAATGTACCATGTTTTATAATGCAATTTTACAGTATGTTTGATTTGAACAACTTTATTTTAAAAGTGAAGTATCAACCGATGTCCATAGTAGGTCTTCTATACAAGATGATGCTCTATTCATGAATGCAAAATACATACCATGTTTTATAATTTGCAATTTTACTATTCATTAAACAACTTCACAAAACCTAAAAATCAACCCAAATCCATATTATCTTATACAACATTATAAGAATCATCATGCAAAATGTATAAACTCAAAAATTTGTGTATTAAAGATCAATTCATAATAAAGAGTTATATTTAAAATATGTCCAAAATTTATATCATGATAAAAGTAAATATAATAAAAAGATTATCAAATACAAATATGCATCAAAGAGAATCTCGCTGCAATCTACGATCTATCATCATCCTCATCCTCATGGGTGCCCTGCACAACATGTGTAATATGCATATATACATAAGATTGTGTACTTTTAAATTAAATTTTAATGTATTAAAATTAAATGAGAATTTTATCATCAAAACAAAATTATAAAAGGTTTCAAATTCCATGCAATACCTCGTGGTGTTCCCCCTGCATTGTGCCCTCGTGGATCCCTGTACAACACATGTACATGTATATATTAAAAATTTAAAATTTCACATGAAAATGCATGAACTCGTAATATTAAAAAAATTGTAACAACTTTTTCAAATTGTCTAGATGATCCAATCCCCATAGTTGACTCAGGTTTCAAATTCCATGCAATACCTCGTGGTGTTCCCCCTGCATTGTGCCCTCATGGATGCCCTGTACAACACATGTACATGTATATATTAAAAATTAAAAATTGCACATGAAAATGCATAAAATCGTAATATTAAAAAATTTGCAACAACTTTATGAAATTGTCTAGAAGATCCAATCCCCATAGCTGACTCCATCACTAATGTCCCTCAAGAATCAAAACTACCTTCAAATACCTAAAATTCGAACATTTTAAAATTGTAAGATGGATCTCATTTTTTAACGAAACTTTCTTCAATTTATAGCGAAACAAAGTTGAAATAATCAATACTTGTGATAAGCCAATATCTGGCACATCTCCTAATAGGGAGGAAGAAAGTCGTGCAATGTCGGATGGAGTGGAAATATGTTAACATTTAATTATGTAATTATTTCTTTTACAAAAATGTCTTCACAATACCTATATAATAAAAGTAAACTAATAGTATGAACATGTTCTTAAAAAAAAACTAACATTTGTTAACATATCTTCATTTGAGCCCCAACCTAGCAACGTTATATTATCAAAAAAAAATTGTTCAACAAACGACTAAATTGTAAATGATGAACATATGAAACATTCGTGTTAGATTATATCTGAAACAATTTACAAAATGTATGTGAATCGACATTAACACATACATTGCATTACATTAAAATATCAACCATAAACATTCACACATATTGATCCCATGCCGTATTCCTCATGGCCAATTAGGTCTTTCCAGCCATCATGACAAGCCTTTGCATACACTCTAACCTCTCCAATGTTCATATTATCTATTTCCACATCCAATTTAAATACAAAATTAGCATATGCTTCAACTTGTGCTCTTTATTGATTTAGACCGACATCAATTCTAGTCAATGTATTTTTTGTTGTCTAAAATGGCATCCATTGCTTCTCAACCAATATGAGAAGTGGCATCCATCTCTAACCGCAGAGTTACCAGACGTGGTGGTTGAGGTACCAAAGGAGGCATAAGATGAGGCAATGCAGTATCCCTTAATGCACCCTTCCGATCATATGTCCAACCTTTTCCAGTACCATAATATTTGGATGGAAGGTCAGTATAATCAGGTTTCATACCTTAAAAAAACTCTGCATAAAATAATTGAGCAAAATAATGTGGAACCTTGTCATTCCATGACAACTTTCCAATGTTGAAAGGAATTTATTATACAAATGGTGGGCTATTTCACAATGCTTGAAATATTGCACCTTAAGCATCTTTCTTTTCGGCCCTTCTTTAAAATTAAACATAGATTTGGCATGTGCTTTTGTAACCCTCCTATTTACCTGACCCATTTATTGGGACCCATCATTATTTCCTTTCTATGCCTCATCATATCTAAAAGTCATTAGTTGTTGGCCCAGGGTTCCTATAAATATCAAGAAATGTACTTAGAGAGTGCAAAAATATTTCGAAGCTTTACCGATTCTCTGCAGGGAGGTCCAACCTCCCAAGATCGTCCTTCAATTTTGAATAATGAGTTGTGCATCTTTGCAATGTACAATGTTGAATATTTGTCTCCCAAGGAAGCTCATCAAGAATATCAAAGGAATAGGTGGTAATTGGCATATGGTCTTCTTCTTGAAACGCCATCCTTCGCCTACATTGACTTTCATCCACATTTTCACCCCCTTCTTCAAAATAATTACATAAATATTAAAACATTTCAATATATTTATATACGTGCAAAATTTACATACATGTATATGTATATATAATTGATTAACGTAGAAATTTGGTTTTTTTTTTGTTTGTTTGTTTGTTGCAACTGTGGTTCATGGTCACTGAGTGGCCACCATCCACGCCCCGTGACCTCCCAATTGGAAAGGTACTTAGCAACGGGAACTTGACCAATTGAGATATCCCATCGGGCTACATACAAATTTGTATATATATATATATATATATATATATATATATATATATATATATATATATATATATATATATAGATATATATATATATAATTTACCAAATGAAGGATTAGGATCCGATTGATATTCACGACCACTTGAAGATGGTTGAGCACCATCACACCCAAGTACATGAGTTGATTGATCTTGTTGACCACCGGGAGAATGTTGAGCACCCTCACGTGACGACCTAGTGAGAGATGCTTCTAAAAAAAATAGAAATTATAAATTAATAAAGTTAAATTGACAAAAATCAATTCAATATGTATGTACATATGATTCTACCAATTTATCATTTAAGTAAATGCACATAAACATATATATATATAGAGATACCATACCACGATGATGTGAACGATGGTCCTCCATTGATTGATCTGATACTCTCATTGACCTAGTGAGAGATGCTCCTAAAAAAGATGAAATTTATTATAAATTAATAAAGCTAAATTGACAAAAATCAATTCAATATGTATGTACATATGATTCTATGAATATCATTTAAGTTTGCACATAAACATATATATACCACGATGATGATGTAATAATGGTCCTCCTCTCATTCATTTGATACTCTCCTCAATCCACAACTAATCTCGTCAGCATGCATAGAAAGTCATGCTTGAGTTGATGCTCAAGACTCACTTGATACTTTATCCCATTTACGCCTCGAACAATCAGGTGGTGACTGCTTATGTGATGATCCAAACCCTCGATATATATATAGCTTTCAAAAAACCCAAGTTACCTCATGCATTCAAAAAATCTTTAAAATTACTATTTAAAAAGATCAAGAATTCAAAAAATTAATAAGACAAATAAATGTAACATATATCTTTCAAAAAACCCAAGTTACCCAATGCATTTAAAAAATCTTTAAAATTACTATTTAAAAAGATAAAGAATTCAAAAAATTAATAAGAAAGATAAATGTAACTATCTAAGGGTTTCTTCAAAAAAAATTGGCGTATAGTTCTCTTCAACCCAAGATAATAAATATAAACAAGAAGTAAATACTCAATATTTAAATGTTCATTTCAAATATACTCAAGGCTAAAAACAAAAATGCTAAAGTGCACATCTTGAGAATTAAATACAAAATTTTCTTAAACTTATCACCCTCATAATTCACCTAATAATTCACCAAGTAGTGATTACATAGGGGGGAACACTTGGTATAGTATTGAAAGAACCACTTGGTCATAAAAGACACCACATTTATAACTAAAACCACACACACATATCAGAGATTTCTTATAATGTCCATCAATAAATTTTGATGGGGTGGTTCTTGATACCATTTCACCTTTCACATACAAATCTTGAATTGGCATTGCCCCAAACAATAGGTCACTAGACATCCTATTAACATTTGCATAATGAATTACACTAAATGATTGAAATTGACTAGCAATAATTTTTGTTTCTCTATGCAATTGTTTTAACTTCTCCTTTTTGACTTGGTACACGCCTTTCATCTGGTTGCACACAAGTTCAAAATTGGTGAAGATTACAATGCCATTGGATCCATAGTCCCTAGTTGTTCCTAACCCTTCTATGAGTGCAATATAATATGCTTCATTGTTTGTTGTCTTTCCAGGTACATCCCTTTTCCTTTAGAGGAATTTGTTTGTCGCAAAAATTATATAGCACATACATAATCACTGCTTGTCCTGGATTATGATAACAAGAAACTTCAATACATAATGTCCATTTTTCAACCATGTTTAATGGGTTTTTTGATCCCTGTAAAAAACAAATTCAATAAAATGAATAATATATTTCTTTTTTGCAAATGCCTTGACCATAAAAAGTTTGTTCAAGAACTTTATGGAAGAATGATGAAAAATAAATATCTAAAATCAAATTTTATCATGGAATACATTCTAGGTATTGGGTAGATGGTTAACATGGCAAGTGGGGAGGAGTCCAATTTTACTTCCTTTTGGCAACATTATTGTCGATTGTTTGTTTCAAGTGGAGAGATCAAACTTGTCAATTTTTAGTAAGTTGTAAAGTTCAATCTTTTATTTATTTATAACCACACAAAGAACCAACTTCTTTCCCACAATTTAGAATCTTCATTCCATCATTTTAATGTAATGTTGAAAATAAAACCCCACATTTTAGGTTTTATCTTCTACATTATATTAATGGAATGAAGATTTTGAAATGTAGAGAAGGAAGCTCCTTCGAAATTAAATCTTTCTTCATAAAAAAACTAAAATTGTGGAGTTTTAACCATATGTAATAACAATATGTCCTACAAATTGAACAAGGGTGATTGTGCGTGCTCTCTCCAAATCTGAAACAACATCTAGGAGATTGTGGGTTGTATACTTCGATAGATATTGGAGTCAGAGGAGTGTGGAATGATGGTTCATAGGTTTGGCTTCAAGCAGAAGAAATTGGGCTAGTAGGTGTGTTGGCTTCATAATGGAAGGATTTTTTTAGTGGGCTTACTATATTTGAACTCTCATTGTTGGATGCGACTGATACTCTAGTTTGGTCTTGGAATCTCCCTCTAGGGATGTTAACAACTAAATTAGGATACGAGGCCTTAATTGTATTCAATGAGGATGTATAGAGGAAATGGTGGTATCAATTGTTTTGGAAATGGAAAGCTCCTTTAAAGATTAGGGTGTTTTTATGTTAATATTTTGTGAATTGTGATTACTATGTTATGTTACATCATTGCAAGTATCATCTATGATTTATTGTGTCACAAACTCACATGGAATGATGTATGATATTAGCATATTTTTATGTACAAGATTTTGGAGAAGCTGAAGATTTTGACATCAAAGAAGTAATTGGAGAGATTGTGGAAGAGCTTACTAAAGTAGAAGATTATAAACAAGGCATGGAAACTATAGTTGTCCTAAGCAATACAATGAAGCTTGTTGAAGAAATTGTATAAGAAAAAAATGATTATGTATGAGATCCAGAGTGTGAACATGTTGCATAAAGTGAATCCCATTGTGAAGATACACATGCAGATAATGAAATTGAAACCACCTTTGCAACAACAACAACAGGTGAGAAGAACCTAGCAGTAAATGTTGAATTTGATTATGAAGCTAAATTAGCATTTCGTGAAGAGTAACTTGCAAAGCCCAAGTATGGTGAAGATGAAAGTATGAAAAAGTTGTTACAACTACAATAATAGGAGGAATAAAAAATATAAAGACAATCGTCAAAATTGTTGAAGCTTTTGGAACAATGGAAGAGAAGATGAAATAACATGAACATATTGTTTTTTATCTTACATGGGTCAATAGAAAAGTTCAATTAGCAACAACTGGGGTACAAGTAGATGTAGAAAAGAGATAAGAAAAAGAAGGCAAGGACATTATTGAAGAAGAAGCCCATAGTAAAGATGAAGCTAAAGAGAAAAAAAATGTTTGTAGAATATAAATTTTGGAGAAAAAAGGGGAAAACAATGCTTATACAACATATAGTTGAGAACGACCTATACTAGCATGCAAGAGTATTGTAATCCTAGCATATTAGGAAGAGTAGAATGTAGTAGTGGTTGTAATTAGGAAGTGTTGGAGATAATTGCTCCCAATTACTCTGGTTTGTTCATTTACAATATACATATTTATTCTGCACAATATAGAGGATGACAAGTGGATTCTTACCATTCAAGAATAGATGTAGTTTTTGAATGAACACAGGCTAGGTCAGTTCTTCATCTGGCTTCAATTTACAATAAATTAATTCTTTGGAAACCTTCCTTCCTGTGATAGGGATTAAATTGCCTATTTAATTGTTCTGTGTTGTATGTAATGTGATTCCTTATTAGAGATGTAAATTTTGACACTTATTCTCTGCTTCATGATGAGTGAATGTTGATTTTAAAATTCCAGATCAGTTGGTGCATTATCATCACCCTTGAAAGTGGAACATTGTTGCATCAATCAAATTTCTTACTTGAAACAAAAAGAAAGTGTTATTTCATTAGAACTTGTTCAAAACAACTTGAGCAAGATGAGCAACCAACAATAATTGTTAATCTATGCATGTTGATAGAAGCATGGTCAAGAATTTTGCTCTGCAACCCTAATGGTGTGGCAACTATGAGCTAAACTGAACTGCGACATAAAACTCTGACGACATCTGCAAAGCTACAAACCAGGAGGCTGGTAACAAGGTCGGAATGATAGAGGGGGGGGGGGGGGGGGGGGGGGGGGGGGGAGATCCCCTCCTAGCGAGACGCGGCGGCAGGGGATTCTCGCCAAAACACAAGTAACTCGAAGTTGGCAAGAGATACAAAAAAAATGTCAGGACCGGTCCTCGGGGCGCGATGACACGCAGGCAGCAGAGGAAAATGTTTACCATGTGCGACGGAGAAACTGAGATTCATCATTCGGTGAACAAACTAGAGTGATACAGAAGCTACATGAAAGACCACGCGCTAATATGTAAGGCCATCGGAGTCTAGCCGATGGAGAAGGACCTCACCAAATGGATACAACAAAAATGGCAACCCAAATGTCATATCAATCTCAAGCTGGGAGCTAGAGGCTTCTTCACGGTAATATTCTCAAACCTGTAGGTTTTAACCTTGTACAGAAATTACCTGCATACGAATTCTAAAACATAGAAAATAAACAATGCGAGAGCATAACACATAAAACACATATACATAGAGATTTTCCCCTGGATCCCAAAACTGGGACTACCAGCTTGATTTTTCATTATGTTCCTTTCAATGTTATAATACATATTTATACATGCGGAAGCATCCAATACCATGGACCGAAAACCATTGCGTCCAATACCATGGACCGAAAACCATCGCGTCCAAAAAACATGTGCGAAAATCATGCACAAAACCATAGGTGGGTCCGCCTAACCTAACATAAGGTCCAAAACCAAAATTTTCCGAGGTGCTACCCCAGACCCCATAAAATGGGGTTACGGGTACGCCTCAAACCCCCTATGCCCCCCCCCGCTACACAATCGGTGCAACGAAGGGGGGCTCCGCCCCCCCTCTAACCCCCCGGTTAACTACGTGGGCAGTCGTGGAAAGAATATAACACAACCCAACATTCTACCACTTGTTTTCTTTCTATAGGGGGCCACAAGAGAGTTTAGTCATTTTTCCAGCCCTGAAACGCCCATTGTCTCTCTACACCAAGAGAACTTCTCAGAGCTCACAGATTTTGTCAATGCATCTGCAGTATTCTTCAAAGTGTCCACCTTTACCGGCAACACCTTTTTGTCTTCTATCATATCCCTCACAAAGTGATACTAAACATCAATGTGCTTTGTCTTTGAATGATATGCAGGGTTCTTTGCCAAGAAAATTGCACTTTGGCTATCACAGTCTATCCTTATAGCTTCCTGTACTAACCCCATACTTGAACACAATCTCTGCAACCAAATTGCTTCCTTGCTTGCATGAGTGACTGCCATGTATTATGCCTCTGTAGTTGATAGTGCCACTACAGATTGTTTCTTACTCATCCAACTGACTGCACCTCCAAATAGGTTAAAAACATACCCACTTGTAGATCTTCTCTAATCCAGATCTCCAGCCCAGTCAGCATCAACAAAGCCATGAATATCCAACATTCTGTCTAATCCTGGTCTTCCTTGGTAGCATAAACCATAATCACTAGTGCCACACAAATACCTGAAAACCCGCTTCACTGCTGTCCAATGCTCCTTCCCTGGTTTTGACATAGACCTGCTCAATACTCCCACTGCATGTGCAATGTCTGGTCTAGTATAGACCATTGCATACATCAAGCTACCGACTGCACTTGGATATGGAACACGGGACATCTCGTCTTCCTCTTCTTGTGTCTCGGGACACTGTTCAGCAGATAACCTCACACCTATAGGAATAGGAACCTTCACCTGTTTACTATCCTGCATATTAAATCTCTGCAGTATTGTCTCAACATACTTCCTCTGGTTTAACCAGAGCTTCCTCTTTGCCCGATCTCTTTTAATTTCCATGCCCAAAATATAGTTAGCAGCACCAAGATCTTTCATGTCGAATTTTGAGGACAATTGGGTCTTCAAATCCTGGATAATTTCTTTGTCATTTCCAACCAGCAACATATCATCCACATACAAGACCAGATAAATAACACGGTCACCAATTAATTTAAAATACACACAATGATCTGCTTTGCTTCTGGTGAAGCCAAGTCCCCGTATAAATGTATCAAATTTCTGATACCACATCCTTGGTGACTGTTTTAACCCATACAGAGACTTCTTTAACTTGCATACTAGTTCTTTCTTACCCTTCACCGCAAAGCCTTCAGGTTGCTTCATGTATATTTCCTCTTCCAAATCCCCGTGAAGAAATGTTGTCTTCACATCCATTTGTTTTACCTCAAAATCAAAAGCAACAACAACAGATAAAAAGTAATCTAATAGAAGTTACCATGGCAACAGGAGAAAAAATATCACCAAAATCAATTCCCGGCACCTGGGGATAACCTTTTGCTACCAACCGAGCCTTGTATTTCTCTACATTTCCTTCTACATTTGTCTTCTTTTTGAACACCCATTTGCTGCCAATGGGTTTCCTTCCAGCCGGCAACTCCACTAGATCCCAAGCCTCATTTTTGTGCAAAGATGCCATTTCATCAACCATGGCCTCTTTCTAGAGTTTTCCATCCTCTGAATCCACTGCTTCCTTCACAGTTCTGGGATCATCATTAGTAACAGACAAAGCAAAATTTGAACAGAAAGCAGATGGACTATACCTTTCTGGTTGCCTTCTTTCTCAAACTGATCTTCTCACAGCCAGAGTTTGTGGCTCTTCATCTTCTGATTCCTCCTCTGTTGTAGAGTCTGATTCTTCCTCCTTTAGGTCAAACTATATCTTCTCAGGTTTTTTTTAATTGGACTTCATGTTTAATAACATCTTTCACCTCTCTGAACACCACATCTCGGCTGTACAAGACCTTCCTTGTTGTTGGGTTCCAAAGCTTATAACCCTTTAAACCATTCTTATACCCAATAGAGATGCACTTTTCAGATTTACTATCCAACTTGGTTCTTTTCTCCTTTGGAACATGTACATATGCATCACATCCAAATACCCTTAGATGTGAAAGAGAGGGTTTCTTACCAATCCATACCTCTTGTGGAGTCTTATCCTCCAACTCTGATGAAGGTGATCTGTTGACCAGGTAACATGCTGTCTCCACCACCTCTGCCTAGAATTCTTGTCCTAACCCGACACCACTGAGCATGCTTCTTGCCCTTTCCATCAACATCTTGTTCATTCTTTCTGCAACTCCATTTTGCTGAGGTGTATATGGAGTAGTGTTTTGTCGTGCTATACCACACTTCTTACAGAATTATTCAAATTCCTTACTGTAAAACTCTCCACTGTTATCTGTCCTCAACACCTTTATCTTCTTCTCTATCTGGTTTTCCACCAGAGCCTTAAATTCTTTAAACCTGTCAAAGACTTCAGATTTATTCTTAAGGAAATATATCCATGTATTCCTTGAGACGCCATCTATAAATGATACATAGTACACAGACTTACCCAGGGATGGAACCTTCACAGGTCCAAACACATCACTATGCACAAGCTCTAATATATGTTTCGCAATCTTACCACCAGAGGGGAAACTCACCCGATTTTGCTTCCCATATACACAATTTTCATAGAAATCAAAATCCAGAGAGCTATTACTCATACCTTCTACCATACCTTTACCATGAAGTATTCGAAGGCCCTTCTCTCCAATATGTCCAACCCTTTGATGCCACAACATGGTCTTCTCTCGAGAGACCAGTATATTTTCTACTCCACTTTCAGGAACCATAGAACTGTTGCATCCATCAATAACAGTGCTACCTTGCAGCTTGTACAGAGTTCCAATCTGAACTTGCCGCATCAATACCAGTGCTCCCCGAACCATTTTGCAGGTATCATTCTCGAACACTGTTTTTACACCTGCATCATCCAACTTGCTTACATAAATAAGATTTCTGGCTAATGCAGGAATATGCAGAACACCTAGAAGTGTTCCTTGCAACTTCAACTTTACTTTTCCGCGACCAATGATTCTAGCCTTCCTATCATCCCTTAAGAAGACATCACCACCATCGTATTTCTCATACTCGCAGAACCACTCTCTATGGGAAGTGAAGTGAAAGGATGCACCTGAGTCGATCAACCATGCCTCATGATCTACATGTGTACTTGAAGAAGCCAAGTACACATCCCCACCTTCATCTGAGGTGGTTTTTGCCTCTGTAGAAGGAGCATCATCAGATCCCTTTCCTTTATCAGGAGCTTTAGATTTACAGTTCCTTTTGTAGTGCCCTTCCTTTCCGCATTTCCAACGCACCACCTTTACAGGTTTTCTTGGAGATTTAGATCTCCCTCTAGATTTAGATCTCCCACTCGATGACTTATTTTTGTTTCTGTTCTGGGACTGTCCTTGTATAGACAAGGCATCACCATTCTGGCTCTCCATATTTTTCCGTCTCATCTCCTGAGTCAGCAAGGATGAGACTATTTCATTAAACTGCAAGGCAGTTGCATTTCTACCTATTGTAATAACCAGACTATCCCACGAATCTAGTAGAGAACACAACAAACTGATGCACTTATCTTCATCTGAAATTTTAATATCAACAGATTCTAACTGACTTACCACAATATTAAATTCATTTCGATGCTCTATCACCGAGTCTCCATCTTTCATCCTCAGGTTATACAACTTTTTGCGCAAGAAGAGTTTATTCACCAGAGACTTAGATTGGTACAAAGTCCCTAACTTGTCCCACAAAGCCTTCGCTGTAGCTTCCCCTGATACATTCAGCAATACTGAATCTGAGACATGCAATCGTATTGTGCTCTTTGCCTTGTGATCCAACTTCTTCCATTGTTCATCGGACACTCCCGTTGGTTTAGTACCCGGATCTACCGCAATCCACTGATCTTTATCCACTAACAGATCCTCCATCTTGAGTTTCCACAACTCAAAACTCTGACCATTAAATTTCTCGATCTCTATCTTTCCACTGCTCGCCAACTTCTTTCACCACCAGAATCGATCTCGCAGATCTCCCACTGAACAGGGTCTACCACAGGCCCGAGTGAAACCCCTCAGCAACAAAGGCGTCCCCTTGAAGCCAAAACTGCTCTGATACCAAATGTAGGTTTTAACCCCATACAGAAATTACCTGCATAAAATTCTAAAACACAAAAAAGAAACAATGTGAGAGCATAACACATAAAACACATATACACAGAGATTTTCCCCTGGATCCCAAAACCGGGACCACTAGCTTGATTTTTCATTATGTTCCTTTCAATGTTATAATACATATTTATACATGCCGAAGCATCTAATACCATGGACCGAAAACCATCGCAGCCAAAAAACATGTGCGAAAATCATGCACAAAACCATAGGTGGGTCTGCTCAACCTAACATACAGTCCAAAACCAAAATTTTCGGGGGCGCTGCCCTGGACCCCATAAAGTGGGGTTATGGGTGCACCTCAAACCCCCTGTGACCCCCCCGCTACACAATCGGTGCAATGAAAGGGGGCTTCGCCCCCCCTCTAACCCCCCGGTTAACTGCGTGGGCTAGTCGTGGAAAGAATATAACACAACCCAACAGAACCTGCAAGACAAAGAAAAAGTATTTGAAAATGGTCCTTACTTTCATTATAATGTTGGTTTGTTTATGAGGTACTCAGAAGAATGCTACGACCCAGACAAGGAAAATTTTTCTGGTAGCCCCAGTTTGTGTTAGGTTATTCTGTCTCCCAATGGATTTCTGGGACCTAGAAATACTAGAGGGCATAGGAAATACGATAGGCAAATTTGTCAAAATAGCAGAAACGACAAAAAAGGTAGATACGCTTCATATGCGAGAATATGCGTATACATGAACATAGTTTAACCTATACCTGACTCAGTGGAACTAGAATATCATGAAGAGGTATGGTAGCAAACCCTAGACTACGAACACATCCCGTTTAGATGTCGTAGATGTTATGAGTATGGTCACCTATTTAAGGAGTGTCCAATGAACCTAGAGGAGGGAGAGAACATGCACAAGCAATAGAGGAAACATCAAGAAGATAAGGAAGGGTTTCAAGAAGTGAAAAGCCAGAGGAGACAAGAAAAAGAAACTCCCAACACAGGGAAAAATAATATCAAACTCAGCCGAGCAGAACGAACAGCTTTGAAGCGCTGCAAGGAGAAGAAGAGGAAGAAAATGAGGTCCAAACTATGGACTACTAGGAAAAAGGAAAGGAGAGAAGTTCGAGTCAAGGCAAACCGAACCCCAAGGGGAAAGCTCAAAGAGAGCTGGCAGAGAAAGAGGATAAGGAAGATAGGGAGAGGACGCAAAACACCACAATGGAAATTGACCCAAGCAAGGGAGAGGAACTAAGCATGGAAGAAGAGGTGCTGAAGAAACTATTGAATGAATGGAGACACCTAGACGAAAGATTTATACCAGAAGACCAAAAAAGAAGACATTCCAACAGTATCAAGCTAAGCAGGGACAGGTGTAGATGGCAGAATAATTAGGGATGCATCAGGAAAACCCCCAAGAATATTCAAATAAAATGAAAGGAGGAAAGAAAATAGGCCGGAGGAACCTACAAGAATCCATACATATTATGGGAGAAATGTTGGTGAATACAGGCAGTGTGGTACCGCTATCTGCAGTATACCAAAAAATAAACAAAGTATCCCAATGATAATTACATCCTAGAACATAAGAGGCCTCAATAGCAGAGGAAAATAGAGACACTTAACTGAGAGACTAAGAAAAGAAAAACCTCAATTCATGTTGCTACAAGAAACAAAGATTACAGGAGGGAAAATGGAAGAAATATTAAGTAAAATAAAACCAAGGTATGAATGCATGACTATAGATGCGAGAGGTAGTGCAGGCGGAATTGCAATACTGTGGAACCCAGCAGAGATCACAGTGGACTACTGGATAGGTATGAAGAGAATCCTCACGGGGTGGTTTCGTTTGATAGGAAATAAAGAATGGTTTCTAGTCTCTGCAGTATACGACCCTCACATTCCAGTGGAAAAGGAAAATTTCCTCCAACAAATAAAGAGGTTAAGCCAACTACACAAAGAAAATCTTTGGTTGTTAGCAGGTGACTTTAACTTAATAACAACAATAGAGGAGAAAAAAGGGGAACTAAGAAGAGAAGAGCCAAAAATGGAGAAATTCAAAGATTTACAAGAATAACTACAATTGGTGGACATCCCAACAACAAATGGAAAATATAAGTGGAATAATAGAAGGGAAGGGAGCAGACAAATAGCCTCTTGTCTAGAAAAATTATTGGTCATAGAAAAATTCATTAGCAAAGATGTATACTATGAGGCTACAATTCTACCATGTCTAGGTTCGAACCACTGGCCTATTAAATTAGAAGTAGAAATGAAACAAGGAAATCGAAACAGACCTTTTAGGTTCGAGGCATTTTTCTAAGAGAACTGACCCTCATAGAAAAAATGAAGGAGTGGTGGAATGAGAGTGAGAGTGTAGGGAGAAATCTGATGCACACCTTTCAACTCAGCTTAAATAACTAAAAGGCAAAATAAAGAAATGGAACAAGGATCAATTCGACAACTTACATCAGGAACAAGAGTTGATCCAAACAAAGATGAAGGATGTACAACAGTAAATTATCAACGAAGGCAGAAGTGAAGTGCTAGCGGAGGAGGAAGGGCAGTTGATTAATAAAATGGAGGAAAGGAGACAACAATAAGAAATACTGTGGAAGTAGAAATATAGAATTTAAAAACTTAAAAGAAGGAGAACAAAATACAAGGTTTTTTCACAAAGCAATGATCCATCGTAGGCAGCAGAATAGGATATTCTCCCTAGTAGATCAGAAAGGAAATCAACTTACTCAAAATGAAGACATGGAGAATTTGTTAGTGCAACACTTCAAAAGGTTACTGACGGAACCTAACATAAGAAGGGAGGAGAATATAAACAAAATCATACAGTACGTCCCCAATATGGTGAGTAGAGATCAGAACATGGCCCTGCTAAGAGAAATATAAAAAATAGAGGTAGAAGAAGTCATTAGGAATATGGCGAGAAACAAAGCACCAGGGCCAGATGGTTACACAACAGAATTCTTCCAGGCGACATGGCCATTCATGGGCAAAGATATAGTGAAACTAGTGGAGGAGTCCAGATGCACAAAAAGAATGCAGCCCTGAACTCCACATTTCTGGCCCTGATTTCGAAGACATATCATTCAGAAGAACCACAAGGGTCTAGACTAATAGCACGTTGTAATGTCATATACAAAATTATGGCTACAATTATGGTCAATTGTTTAAAACCTATACTACCTGGGTTGATATATCAGGAACAAATAGGATTTGTTAAAAGAAGACAAATAACATATGGCATAGTGGTGGCACAAGAGGCAATTCATTCATTAAAGACCAAAAAAACCAAAGGAATGCTGGTTAAATTAGATTTATCAAAAGCCTACGATTGACTGAATTGGGATTATCTACAAGGAATATTGAAGGCATTCGACTTGATGCAAGATGGATAAGTTAGATAATGTCTATTGTATCAACTCCAATCTGTTAATTCTACTCAATGGATCACCCACAGAGGCGATTAACGCAACCCGAGGACTCAGGCAAGGCGACTTGCTTTCACCATTTTTGTCCATCCTAGCAGCGGAAGGCCTCGGCAAGTATATAAAGGAGAAAGTTCGAAGACAACAATACACTGGCCTCAGACTATGGGGGAATAATATACCATTAACTGACCAACAATTTGTAGACGACATAATGATGTATGGACAGGCATCGCTCAAGGAAGCCAGAAGAATAATGGAAATTCTCATAGACTTCACTAGTGCTTCAGGGACGGAGATAAACAAAGAGAAGTCTAATATATTTTTCTTTAACACATCAACACCCTCGTAAGCTTTCTTAGCAAGAGTAATGGGATTCAGAATAGGAAATTTTCCCTCGAAATATCTAGGAGTCCAGCTAAACGACAACAAAACAGAGTGGCAAATTGGAAACCCCTGTTGGGAAAAATCCAAGGAAAAATGCATAACTAGACATTCAGGTCATTGAATATGCCAAGTCGCGTAATATTACTGAGATTAGTACTACAATCTATCCCGGTTTACCAACTAACCAGTCAAGCGACTCCAAAAACAATATGCCAAAAGATAATAGACATCTTCAAAAAGTTTTTATGGCAAAGGCCTAGAACGGAAAAGAAAAAAATGGGCTCTTCTATCATGGAACTGGCTCAATAAAACCCTAAAAGAAGGAGGACTAGGACTCTGAGATCCTTACATACTCAATCAGGTCATGGGGGAAAAGTTATGGTGGAGATGGATCCAAGGAGGGGTAGACTTATGGAAACAATTATGGGAGAGGAAGTATGACATGCCAAAATCAACAAAAGGAAAGCTGAGACTCCAAGACAACAAGAAAGGATCAACAATTTGGAACCTAGCCTCAGACAACAAAAAATTGATCAGCAACCATAGTTTCTTGGAAATCAGGGGAGGTGATAGAGCCAATTTATGGGAAGAAGCGTGGCAACAAAGAGAAAAACTAATCAGTAAGCCTGAGCTAGAAGAAGTCTACCAATATACCATCATCCATGGGGAAAAAATAGTTGAAAAACTTTTGGAGCATAGATCTTGGGGAATACTGGAGAAATTGGAAACAAAAACAAGACTGGCCAGATGCTCTAGAAACACCCTAGTGGAAGGTATATGAGAATGAGATGGAAACCCGGAAAATCGCAAAAGGAGAAGGGCCAGACATACTAAGATGGGGATACATGATTAAAGGGATGTTCACAATTAAAGAGGGTTATCAACTACAAGCAGAGCGTCTCAGGCAACAAGTGACAAATATCTGGGAAAGTATATGGCAAGAAAAGACATGGCCGAAAGTTGCCTTCTTCATGTGGATCCTTCACCATGGGCATGCACTTACATGGGATCAATTGCAAAAAAAATGGGTGCAAGGACCCTCGATATGCAATCTATCGAAAGAACAAGCATAAACAATGGAGCACATGACCAATACCTATAGATACAGTGATAACCTGTAGAAAAAAACATAATCAACTCTTTGGAGTAAGTGATAGGAATCCAAACAACATGAAAACAACAATAGATAATTGGTGGAAAAAGCCTTACCAAAACACAATCTTGAATGGAGCTTGGAGATTATCGCTAGGGTTCGTTCTGTGGGCAATATAGAAGGAAAGAAATAATCTGATCTTCAAAGAAGAAAGAAGAACTGATGCAGAAAGATGGAATCAGATAATCCAGATCCAACATAATGGAGACAATATGGCAAAGAAATGGTATGAGGAGGTTGGAAAAGCAATCGGAAAGATAGAATAACCTAAACTGAAACCGAATAGTATGCTAAATGCCTCCTCGTGGAAGCATCATACCCAAACGAAGAGATCTGCAAATTCTTATAGAGAAGAATTGTTTGTTAAACTTAATTTCGATGGACCTGCAAAGGGGGAATTGGGGCGACAGGGATAGGAGGATTATTCAAAGATGATAAGGGGAAAACGCTCAGTATATGCTATGGACTGTCGACGCAATGTGAGCAACATGAAGTAGAGTTCATGTTCTCAGAGGGGACTGGAATTGTGATACTGCTGGAGGTGGAAGGGACGAAAATGGCGATGTGAGAGAAGCTGAAGAAGATGGTGAAGTGCAAAGGAATCAGTGGGGAAGGACTACATGGCTGGTCCACTAGATAGTCCAAATCTCAACAATCTAATTCGACAGCTAGGATATTATATCCAAACACATGTCTGAAGGATGGGCAACGTGGCAGGGGACAATCTGGCAAACTAGGGATGCGACCAGGTAGGTAGAAACTTAGATATAAAAGTAGAAGAGTTATTACAAATGGAGGGAATGAAGAAACTAGTGGAAATACTAGAAAAAGACAAGGAGCAATAGGAGAACCCCCGATTGGGGTGTGACAGAGAAGAGGAGGTGGGCTAGCGACGATGGGAAGTGGAGATGTCAGAGATCATCCACTCGAGTGCAAGGACAGAGATTACTTCGGGATGCGGAGGAAGAGGACAACAAGAAGGGTAGGTGGAAGGACAGGGCAGGGAGGGAGAAAGCCATGAGAGAAGGCAGGTGGAGGTAAGAAGGGAAGGTAGAGAGGAAGGCATGGGAGCCAACGGGAGAGCGGGAAGAGTGATGCCAGCAAGTGGTAGGAATATAGAGAAGAACTCACTGGTAGGAGCAACCGGAGGCACGAGGGAGTTAATGAGAGTTAGAGCGGGAAGGGATGGAGGGCCATCATTCTGAGGTGAAGGAATGAGGAAAAGGGTGGCGAGAAAATTAGGAGGACAGGTGGTAGGTGCGATGAAAGGTAGCAGGGACAGGGAGGTAAAACAAAAGGGAAGAGAGATAGAAGTTAGTTGCATGCAGAATGTGAGAGTGAGAGTAGGAGCAGAGAAAGGTGGTGGAAACAGGATGACGACACAGGCCGGTGGAAGCAGTTGCGTCAAATCAGGTAGACGGTATGTAATCTTCCATTCCCTTAACAACAAAATTATAGTTATGTCAAATTCAATGGAATTTGGGGAAAGAGACCTGAGAAAGTCTGGACTCTGAAAGAGTTAGAACCAGGGTCTCCTGGAACACCACCTAGGTTAGGAATGAGGATGAAAGGGTGAGAGAAGCAATAGTTAAAAATTTACCCCTAAGAAAGCGCACACAAGAAAGGAAGGAGGCCGCGCGGAGAGAAGAGAGAACCTGGCAAGGGAGAAGGTCTGAGGAATTCAACTCTGGCCAGGTGGCTCCTGAGGCACGGAGGAGACTTTGTAGGTAGCTAGAATAGAGAGGAATCTACCCTGGAGACATCAGTAGCTAAGACAAAGGATAGTAGGGCCTCTAAGAAACCTACCTGGAATCTCCTGAGTAAGACTAAGAGGATAACCAAGGGCTCAATTAGAGTGAAGACCAAAGAGAGGTGCGCAAATGAAATGAAAATACCTCGTCCAGTCCAGAACAGGGACATGGTCCTCCCTTGTAGTCTCCCCAGTAGGTTTTCTATGGTAACCCTTCCATGTGAGGGCAGACAGGAGGGATGAATCTAAGAAAAGAAGAATCAAGGGGCAACAAAAAGCTAACCCAAGAGCTGGCAGGGGGAAAGCTGAGGGAAATTAAAATCAAACTCAAGCTGCTAGGACTTGAGCGAGAGACCAAGCATAACACAATTGAATATAAGTCAGAATGGGTGGTATACCAACAGGCTACTGATACTTCTTACGGTATTGTTTTAGGTTTAATCATAATTTGCGTCCAATACAGTGTGAAGTCAAGAAACCGAGAAGACAACGACAACTGAGACAACGCAAGAATTGGAAGAGACGGAAAAGAAGTGGCTAAGAAGAGCAATAGAGGTACATGCAAAGCAGGGAAAAGGACCGACCGGGGGGGGGGGGTGGGTGGGAACCTCCAACAGAGAACAATGCAAGAGAGGGAGAAAGACGGGACATGAGCATATGAAGACCCTCATTGATGCGTACATGGCAGGGAATCCACCTGAGGTCAGAGCGCAAATAGCGGGTTAGGAGCGAGAATTAAATGAAAATATTACCAACCAATATATTTCCACAAAAGAATGGGAAGACATGGTACAAGACCCAGGAAACACCCGCAGCCGGCACACTCTCTTCAGACAAACGATCAAGCAATACTGGGCCATGAATAATGTTGTGGCCCGGGCCATGACTCTCAATAGAGAACAGGCAGTAAACAAAGGATAGGAGGCACAGGAGGAAACCAAAGTGAAGGAACCCAACAGAGCAGATCTCCTCAGAGAGATAGCAACAATTCAGATTCAAACATATCGAAACAACCTGACACTGGGTAGGATTGAACAAAGTCTGTAGGATATGAGGAGAAGTGAGATGTCGGGATCTAGTGCTAAAGCCCCAGCCCCTGTGGAGTCCTCAGACGAGGAGTAAAACAGAGATCCAGATAAATTTTGTTTTTGTTTTTATGCCGATTAGCTTTTATTTTCCAAAGTTGATATTCAGTATAGACAAAATAGACAATGTTGTAAGGTTGATAGAAAAAAGACTTATATAAATTTTGGATAGCTTTTAACGCTAATAGGTGGCCAACCTGGGTTCCTACGTGCAGGTTGAGGCCACTTGACACTACTGGAAAAACTTGATTATGGTTAGTTAATATAAATAGAGAAAGTACTACCAAGTTTACAAAAAAATAAAATAACTGTTAATCCAAGAATAAATCACATAGTCATAACTTATTACTACTACATTGAATGTTAATTTACCTTAGATTAGAGAATGTGGTGATGATAAGCAACATAATGAGATGATTGCAAAATCTTTAGAAGGAGTTTCAATAAATTCTACTTGGGAACTGCAAAAAGTACAAAATACATATTTTAATTTCTCCAACTACTCTTTTGCTTTGGTTTCAAGAAATGTTTCCCATCTTGAGAGTCGCATGGGAGCATTGTTATTTCTCTTTTCGGTATTGCTCTCAAGAGGATTAGATTCAGTCCAAAATGGTCAAGATGATTTTGGTCCCTCATTAGTAACTCCCCCTTTAGACATGCATTACAAGAAATTGTAAATTTACTACTTTTTGGACAAGCAGTCTCTAGATAAGCATATGGATGAGGGTTACATATTTCTTGTTAGTGCTAAAATTCCACTCAAGTTTATAATTAGTTAAAGAGGACAAACATGAAGTAAACAATTACAGTTAATGGAAAATTGTGATTTGGGAAATGGAGAGAATTTTTCCTAACTCCCAACATAGGTTTCTGGATGGTCATACTTTAGACTTTTGGATAATTGGCACAATATTGGAGGCCGCAATATCATGGACTATGATGTTAACATTAGCTCTCACGTGCTTGAGAAGGTGTGAAATCTAATTATTGTAAGAAGTTCTCATAAATGTCATCTTTAAAACAGTAGTTTTTAATGTTATTTAATTGTTGTTTAAAACTAAATTCATATTTTTAATATATCAAAAGGTAAATGTTTGAAAGTAAAATGAAAGTGAACTTCATGAAACAAAATGGAAAAAATCTTAAAAAAAATTCAACCATGCTAGAAGAACAATCATCAATACAATCCATTCAAAGATTCACAAAATCACAACAAAGTAGAGATTAAGCATTTAGAATGCCCACAATTAGATATTATTATTTAAGATCATTTAAACGTCCAATCGATACCCCATTAAATCAACTTACTATAATGCACTCTCAAATTCAAAGGGAACTAACAATTTGGAAGGTATGAAGATGGAGCTATTGGATTCTCACCTTTTATGGGCACCATATGTATTTACTGATGTCTTAAGGGTTTCATATAATTGCTCTAGTGTGGCTGGAAATCATTCATAAATTTAGTTGAAGGAAGCCCATGAACAACATGATATCGACAAATTGTGTTAGAAATTTTGAATAATATGACACATATTCAACAGAGATTATCCTGATCATACAATTTAAGCGGAACATGTATAATACATAATCTCCTCTACGTTGATCATCAAATTACAGAAGCAGAAACATCCAAAGGCACACATTAGAAGCATCAATCAAACTCATAAACACAGTATGTATCCGGGGGAAAGCATCTCGCTAAAAACCCCACACTATCTGTTATTATATTGATTGAATCATGTAACAATACAAAGCATAATACTTCTCACAAGTATCTCCACCTGTTTACACACAATACAGCTAAATTTGATCTCCAAATCTCTCCCGCTGCTTTCTGCCTACACTGCTCCAACCTGCTCGAGATCTGATGAGAATGGCTCACCAAACTCGTATTTCACTCAAAATAATCATTCACACTTTGTTGGACGTGAGCAAAGGCTACAATACTGGGCAAATACGTGAGCAAACTCATTGGCATCTTCAATCCCTTGATTGTGCAAGATCTGGTGCACAACTATAGTCACAACTGATAGCAATCCGATTCTCTACCACCTGTCCCTGTTGAACTGAACATGCACTGACATGCAACTGAGTTAATTTGATGTATTCTATAGTTGTATTATGAGTTAATAACTTGTGAATTAATTAATAACTAATTCACCCAACTCATCTCTAGTCTATTGATCAGTTAGACTAAATACAACTAGTTTAACAAGTTAAACTGAACACAACTCCATCAACTGCACCTCCAGTCCACTACTTAACTCACTCATTGAGTTCTAACTGAAGTCCTGCATGCAAATATTAGTCATCCCATAGGTAACCACGTATTTCCTTGTGGGATCTGCATGTACCACATCCGTAGCTCATTTGAAGTGCTCCAAGAGAATAAGATCAAGTTATAGTCCAAATATTATTATTGAGACAATAATATTTGACTTTTCTATTTTTGACAGCCAGTCTAAAATAGACTTTGATCACTCACACTGTGATCATTCACATTTTGATCAAAAATAGAAGTCCATCTATTTTTCCCAACTTGACCAATCATCCATAAACAGCAACCTGCAATCCATAGACATGATCCAGTGTCTAAAAATAGACATAGTCTAAAAATAGACTTGCGCCAAAAATAGCCTGCGGGCCCACTTAGTGAAGGCGACCTTTTTCACTAAGCTCCATCATCTTGTTGCACTCTCAACAAGCATTTCTTGTTGCACACTTTTCAAACACTCCCTCTCAACAAGAAAGGCTTCCTCTCAAACCGATCCTGTAACGCTGAATGTTCTCCTTGCAACACATTGGCCGGTCCACTTGCTCTGTCATCAAAGTCTCTGACTGCTATTGCCTCTATCAACTGAAACTCTGCATCTCTGTGCTCTTCAGTATCTGACTGCTCTAGCCTCTGTCACTTTGATCTCTGACTGCATCCGTGCTGCTGCTGGTTCTATCTCCCAGCATTGCATCCGCACTGCACCTCCCAACTGACCTCCTGTGGGATAGAAACACCCTCTGATGCTGAAGCTCTACCTGCTGCTGACAAGTGCTCCCTCTTGACATCTACGCTACTGCAACATCTCCATGCATCTCGCACCATTGCACACCTCTCTGTGCCACCTAGCACTGTGCAAAACACTTGTGCCTCTCGCATTGCTACAGCCTGCTAGCTATGCGCTGTTGTCCTGGATTCCCTGCACTGTCGCTCTCTCTGCCGCTCCATCCGCATCTGTCTCTACCCAATCATCAGTTCCTGCTACTACACATCGGGGCTCCCGTAGCAAGGTCTCATCCAAGAGGTTGGGTACCTCAAGGATCCTGCCCCTCCTCCTTGGGACAATCAATCCACATCACCCACCTCCTACCTGGAGGTATGGTTGCATGCGATCCCCAGCCCACCTGGCTTCAAGTTTCCCCCTACTGGAGGTCTCTGGATGAGTAGATGTCTCTACTCGATCTCCTTTCAGCTTCCCCTGTTGTGGCTCCTCCACAACCTCCTGAAGCTGCTGCACAATCGTGGCTCCTCCACAATCGTCTGAGACTTCTTCTGGGCTCTGCATGTTGAGAGGTAATATACGTTCCCTCTCAACCACCAAGTCTCCATCAGTTGCCTTGCTGCTCAAGGCTTTGCATGCATCTTGAACCTCAAGAGCATACAGGTTCTTGACCCGTGAACCAATCTTCTTCACTGTCTGGTGATGATGTGTCTAAGGAAAACCTTTCCCTTACTGAAGACTACATCATAGCCTCTGTCTTCCAGCATCGCGATCGACACCAAGTTTCTCTTCAGTCCTGGTACATACTTGACATCGGTCAAGGTAAGGCGAGCTCCATGCTCCCTCTGAAAAATAACCGTGCCTACACTGAGGAGACACTATACTTCTCATCATTACCCATCCCTATGAGTATCTGGAGATCTTTCTCCTCCAAAGTACTGAACAAACTTTTGTCACGGTCATGTGGAAAGAAGCTCCACTGTCAAGAAACCAACCACTTCCCATCATGGATGAAAACCTGCATGCGAAGAGTGTGAAGTCCAACTCAAACTGTGAAGCAAGTGAGGCTGCCTCACTTCAGATCCTTCCCCGGATCCCTTCTTGGACTTCTTCTTTGGGCAATTAGTAGCATAATGACCCAACTCATGACAACGAAAGCATCTCACCTTCGCCTTGTCAACCTTCTTCCCATCATTGGAAGAACAAGATTCAGAAAGAGAACCCTTCTCCTTCCCCTTCTTCACCTTACTCGCTAAGGCACAGTTCTCCTCATCATGCATAGATGAAGAACTGTCTCTGGTGTGTCGTCTAATCTCCTCCTGCATCAAATCCAACCATGGTCGTTCCCAATTTGGCAGTTTCTCCCTTCCATTCACCGAGTCCTGGTAACTATGCCAACTCTTAGGAAGGTCAAGGAGTCCTAGACTCACCATCCTCATCATCAACAGTAACCCCCACACTTCCCAGCTCATCTCGACACTGAGTGAACCTCGTGAGATACTGGGGCATACTATCTCCATTCTCGAACTGAATGTTTCTGAGTTTTATCTCTTGCTTTGGAATTAAATTCGAATTCCACCAGCACAAAACTCAACTGCTTCCGATCTAGAATTCGTGAGAACAAATTATTTCTCGTACAGAGATTGACTGTATGGGCTTTTACCGGATATCTCACCTTCCAAAAGAAGGATGAATCCAGAGGCTACCTGGCCCGATTACAGACTCTGCCTGAAGAAATAGAATGTAAACACTTCCTGAATAATAGAACTGAGGATCAATCCTCGCTTGATATCCTGTAAAAATCTCTTCTACAAATCAAGCAGCTCTGATACCATGTAGAAATTTTTTCTACAAATCATATAGCTCCGATACCATGTAGAAATTTTTCCTACAATTAACTTGGCTCCGATACCATGTAGAAATTTTGAATAATATGACACATATTCAACAGAGATTATCCTGATCATACAATTTAAGCGGAACATGTATAATACATAATCTCCTCTACGTTGATCATCAAATTACAGAAGCAGAAACATCCACAGGCACACATAGAAGCATCAATCAAACTCATAAACACAGTATGTATCCCGGGGAAAGCATCTCGCTAAAAACCCCACACTATCTGTATATTATATTGATTGAATCATGTAACAATACAAAGCATAATACTTCTCACAAGTATCTCCACCTGTTACACACAATACAGCTCAGATTTGATCTCCAAATCTCTCCCGCTGCTTGCCTGCCTCCACTGCTCAAACCTGCTCGAGAACTGATGAGAATGGCTCACCAAACTCGTATTTCACCTCAAAATAATCATTCACACTTTGTTGGACGTGAGCAAAGGCTACAATACTGGGCAAATACGTGAGCAAACTCATTGGCATCTTCAATCCCTTGATTGTGCAAGATCTGGTGCACAACTATAGTCACAACTGATAGCAATCCGATTCTCTACCACCTGTCCCTGTTGAACTGAACATGCACTGACATGCAACTGAGTTAACTGATGTATTCTATAGTTGTATTATGAGTTAATAACTTGTGAATTAATTAATAACTAATTCACCCAACTCATCTCTAGTCTATTGATCAGTTAGACTAAATACAACTAGTTTAACAAAGTTAAACTGAACACAACTCCATCAACTGCACCTCCAGTCCACTAAACTCAACTCACTTGAGTTCTAACTGAAGTCCTGCATGCAAATATTAGTCATCCCATAGGTAACCACGTATTTCCTTGTGGGATCTGCATGTACCACATCCGTAGCTCATTCTGAAGTGCTCCAAGAGAATAAGATCAAGTTTATAGTCCAAATTTATTATGAGACAATAATATTTGACTTTTCTATTTTTGACAGCCAGTCTAAAAATAGACTTTGATCACTCACACTGTGATCATTCACATTTTGATCAAAAATAGAAGTCCATCTATTTTTCCCAACTTGACCAATCATCCATAAACAGCAACCTGCAATCCATAGACATGATCCATATGTCTAAAATAGACATAGTCTAAAAATAGACTTGCGCCAAAAATAGCCTGCGGCCCACTTAGTGAAGGCGACTCTTTTCACTAAGCTCCATCATCTTGTTGCACTCTCAACAAGCATTTCTTGTTGCACACTTTTCAACAAATTGGAGGATATGTGTTTTCGTGGAGATTTGTTATACAAGTTGGATATTGACTCTTGCTAATCTAAGGAATAAAATTTCGACTCTCACAAAAGGAAACCAAAAGGTCAAGGCACCATGCACCAAATGAAAACCAATATGTCCAAGACATTGAGAAGTTTGCAAAATCAAATGTTAACTTGAGAAAGAATAAAAACAAATATATGACATGCAAGCAGGAACCAGGTAAAGAGAATGATGACAATGTGGACAAGGAATCCAAGTCTATTCCATCCAACTTCTAGTTGCATGAAAAAGAGGCCCTCAAAAAAGAAGAAATTGATGTCCATCAAAGAAATGACAATTGCATACATGCATCCTTTTTGCCTAGACATTTTCGTTTCAAAAAGTTCTATCTGTGCATGCATTGTTCACAAAGTTACCTATAATGTTGTGGCAATGGCGCAATAAATTTCTAAGGACATGAAAATTAATTCGATATCTAAAAAAGATTTAATTGCATGTGCAGTAGTGGGTGGGATCCTTAATCAACGTGAAATTGCATATGATATTTATATAATTCTTTATACACTAAGGCAAGGAGACAAACTCGAAGGGAAACTTATGGTAGTCCTCCAATCGATTATTGACCATGGTGTAGATATCAAGGTGAGATTAAAACAAAGTTCCATTTGAAGTTGGTCTGCTATTTGCACTAGAAGGTGATTTTATATTTTGGGAAATGTGAGAAATATGGAATTTCTCTATTGTGGTTGCAATTGCTACAAATAATGAATTACATCATTATCTAGTGTGTGTTTCGAGCACTTTGGTGGCCATGATTTTTTCACCAATGCAAAGCCTGACTGTGGTGGTTTATATAAGAAGTGGAAGGAGATTTACACATGCGTATATCAGTTCATAGACAAGGACATGATAATCATGCCAAAGCTAATGAAGGTGCAACAAAAAATAAAGCTCAAAGAAATGGTAGAGTTTGTCATAAGCATAAAGAGAGAGACGAATTCTCAATGCAAATGTCTGCGATAAACACTAAGGTGTTGAGCAGATTTGTAAACAAAGGCAACAAACCCGAGGAAATAAATGTACATATTAATGTTCTTGACAAATATACAATGATAACGTATTTACATTTTGGATAGAAAGCAGATGTGGAATAGCACACACAAAGCATTCACATTTTCATCTACAACAAACACACACATTTTGAGCAACCAAAAACAAATAGAAATGTGCTGAAAATGTAAATGCACCATACATGTGGGGTTGGGTCGGGCTGATGCAATTCAGTTTGGTTGAAAGGAGGATGAGGTGGCCAACATAACTCCTCTATTGTTGAACTCCTCCAACGCAACAGACCTGCAAAAACAAATTTATTTATTTTTTTAAGAGGTTTGGTCTAGCAGCTCCTTTGTGAATTTTACTTGAAACTCTAGGCATCGAGAACCTTGCGATATCTAACCAGAAAACAGAGTGCAACAAAAAAACGTTCAACAGAAAACAAAGCACAAAACTACGTTGAAAGGAGGACGAGGCGACCAACATAATTCCTCCAATGCAACAAACCTACAAAAAAAACTTTTGTGTGTTTTTTAAAAGTTCTAGTCTAGCAGTTCCTTTTTATGTATCACAATGATGAACATGAATTTTACTTGAAACTTACCGAGACTCTAGGCGTCGAGAACCTTGCAATATCCAAACAGAAAACATAGTGCAACAAACAACGTTCAACTAAAAACAGAGCGCAAAAATACGTTCAAAAGAAAAAGCAAAACTGAGCTGAAACTTTGAAACGGGCTCACAACCCACATATATAGAAAATATTTTTTGGCTGAAACAAATTTTCGACCAAAAAACTGAGAAATTCCCCGCGCCACCCCCCCCCCCCCCACTGCCAAAAATCCATTGCACTGTATTCGAGGTTGTCATTAACTTAAATGTTCAAAATTTCAACTGAAAGTTATGTTTAACTGTTCAGCCAAAAAGGTGCAATCACGAATATTTCACAAGCAATTCTCACAAAAGTGTAACCCAACTTCAAATTTCTACCTATATTTTCTTATCTTTTGGGGATTGTAGTAAAATGTCAACTCCCTCTTGATCTTAGCCTTCTTGCTTCCATCTTGCAAATTTATCAACCTTGTCCTCGCCATGATATCATTCCTTCATTGCATGATCTAGGTTTCTTCTTTCAATAGAAATGTTAATGTAGGTCCAGATCTAGGGTTTTATACACAAACCCTAAGATTTTTACATCCAAGACTTTTAGTCTTCTAGGATAAACCCTAGTTTTTCATTTTACACCTTTTGCAAATCCAACAAACTTTGTAATGTGCAAATTTTCCTTTTCATATCCAAATGTCCAAAATCCATATAGTCCTAATGCATCGACAACCAATCAAGGACATTCCATCCTGATTTCATACTAAGCAAATGTGTCAAGATCAAGGATCTTGCAATGAGATGTCTTCATTAAATATGATAGGCCCACAACATACTTGGTTACTACTGTAGTATTACTAACATTGATATTATAGCAACAATGTACTCTCAGCTAAACATTGGTTTTGACCCTTTCAATCAAGTACCCTATACTTCATCATAGTAGTGATAATAAGGACACATCAAGTTTTTCACATGACTCATCTTTATTGAGAGGATTTTGCTCTCCAAACTTGAAGGGGACTCAACTTCTTCTTCATTGTAAGTTTGTAAAAAAGTGAAGTTGCTCCATTAAGGTGTGTTTTTTCAAACGTTCGATGCATGTGTGTAGATCACATATTTCCCTTATTTAGCTTTGTCTTGCTTTGGGCCACAATCTAAATTACTTCTTGAAATGACTTCCATACTTTAGATTTGAGGTGTATTTAACAATATAAGCATGATTGAAGATCACTTGTGAATGTCACCACTGCAGATAATTTTTTTTCCATAGTCCTATGATCAATCTAAGAATTAGATTAGAATTCTCAACCTTCAAGGCATATTGAGATTCAACCTTACTTCATTGGACTAGAGGCCAACAACTAAAAGGAAAACTTTGATACAAGTCATACTACAAATGTAGATCTATTATTGGTCCTTATTGGTAGATATGTTGACAAGTGATCAATAGTACTCAAGAATGTTCCCAGGGAAACTTTGATTTCGAACAAAAACCATTGTAAGCAATGGTACATACCTTTCATTCCAAACATCAAACTGCTTTGTTAGTCTCTTTTGTTAGGAGAAATACTAGGAGGGGTGGGGTGCAATTTGGTATTTTAATTTACTTTTAACTTTCAATTTCTGATTCAGTAATCTATAAACTATTGTCATTCATGCAACCCGCGTGTGTATGTGACTCTAGTGAAATAAAATTGTGTATATCCAGTTTACTTAATTTCATAAGTGATTTAACTTAACTAGTGCATCATTGTTTCCTTAGTTATTTATTATGCAATAACCAAGAACAATAGAGAGAACATCAACACATAAGAAAACAGATCAACACATGAGGACACAAGGATTTTAGGTGGAAACCCAATGTGGAAGAAAATCACCACTATTGTCATCTTTGTCTCCTTCTTTTATTATAAAGAAAATCTTCATTACATCTTGTACCAGTTGTTACACAGTAATTTGTCACCATCCCTGTTACCCCTCACCCGCACACTGGAAGACTCATTCCGGGACCTGTGAGAAGTGACATGACCTGAAATCACTTGCATCATATTCCTCTAAGTATGAGATTCATATGCCCTGAAGACATCTCCTACAAAATACCCATGAAAACAACTCTTTTTGCATTAGCGCGGGTCCACAGTTCACTACCCGCGCCAATGAGGGAAATCCTATAAAAAGGGCGCGCCATTGGCGCTCTGTCTCAGAGTCGCACTCGCGCCAACCAAATTGAGTAAAGTTTTTAACCAACAAGCTCCCAAAGGTTCTCTTCAACCCATTCACCAACTGAATCTATGTTGAGCTAGGATGGTTTGGCTTCGAATCTCCATAGAAGGGAAAGTGGTTTGCCACCTTTCATGGAAGTTTCCAAGTGATAAAGCCAATCCCATGAATAATGTGGTTGATCCTATCTCTTTCTTCTCTATCTATAAAAGCTTGCCTCTATGCCTTGAGCAAGCTAGTTACAGTAGTCAGTAGTTCCAGCATAGTGATAGAGAATACTAGGAGTTCAAGAGTTTGAAGCTGCAAGAGCCTTCTTTGCATCCATAAAGCCAAATCTAAGTAAGGAGATTCTTGTCACCCAAAGAGAGAGAGGCTTGTTCCCATCCCAAAAAGCTTTGCAAGACTTGTGTAGCTGACTACCCAGCCAAAGGAGGATTTGACGTCAACACAATGGTTGTATTCTTCTTTGTTGTTTATCAATAATAGATTCCTATCATTATGGTTCCACTCTCATTGTCCTATGATTGATGTTGAGTTATATATTTTCCGACTGATATATAATTGCATCTATTGGATTTTATGCTTGTATTTGTGTTGTTCTTTGCATGTGCAGGTGTCCAATCACGGAGATCGTGAGGATCGTGACCGGCCGAGGCAAAGGAACGAGGGCGACATCTCTTCTACGAACACTAGCGTTGGAATCCAAGTAGGTTCTCACCATCCACTTTTTATTTGCAATTAGGAACTTGCGTGATAGCATTGTGTGATTGTTGCTAGACCTGGTCTCGGCTAGTAGGGATCGTCTCTGTCCACAGAGAGGATTTACCTCCACAACAATTTGGTGACTCCACTGGGGAGTAAACTTGTTGTTTGATTTGTAAACTTTAGACAGAGCCTGAAGTACGGCCAGATAGCCTTCGAAATTCTATTGCTTTGCATTAGCGAAGTAGATCAAAGCCACTTCAGTCAATCTCCGGTTTGGTTTACGGACTAAACAACTTGGAGTTTGTCTTGTCTCTTTGGTTTCTCTTGTTTTGATTGCTTAGATAGCTTTCTGGATTGGATGCTCTGTTGTCTCTTGCTACCTGGTCTGTCTGGATACTGCCGACCAAGCCTTGGACTGCTTGTTTTTATTTTTAAGCTAGCAAACTTGATTGGCGCTCTTTTTTGCATGACATTCGCGCCAATTGGCGCCACTTGCCAGTGTACAGCTCGCGCCAATTGGCGCCACTTGCCAGTGTACAGCTCGCGCCAATCCTCAATTGGCGCTAGTTTTCTGCCTGACAGTCGCGCCAGGCCTGTGAACTTTTCCAGTTTGCTTGTTTGCAGCCTTCCAAGCTTGGGTTTTGTGTCTAGCTACACCTTTTTCAATCACTTGAGTGTGTCAGAGTCTTGTTTGACTGGTTTTGAGTTTTTTTGGCAAATTATTAATTTGATTTCCTTTGATCATTACTTGGAGGTTTGTCTCAGTCTTTTCACAATTTTGCATCTTTTTGCTTTTGTTTTTGCAAAAAAATTCCCCCCTCATTCGCTAAATTGTGTATGAGTGTTAATCGCCTTTGATTGTTTTTAGTTTATGATCTTTGGAACTCACACCCGTTTTTCTCGATTTGCACTTGATTGGTTCTTAGATTACATTAGAATCATCGTGTGTTTGAGAATTCTCTTGCATAGATCACACTTGCATAATTAGAATTCTCATTTTCAGGATATGAATGAAAAGTGTGCATGGATTACATTTGCATACTTTGGGTGTTTGCCATTTTCCACCGATTTCACATTTTAGCCCTAAGGCATCTAGTGGCTTTGTGCATCGAGCCTTCCTTAGGAGTTTTGGTCTTCTGTTGGTCCAGTCAACTTTTTGGTTACTCTTTTGCACTTGCTCAGTGGTTGTCAAAGCTTTTTATTGTTATTCAAGCGATTTGCTTCTTTTCCGCTTGGATTTCGCTTGGCTTCGTTTGGGCTTAGATCACATAGCTCATAGAGGTCTTTGTGTTTTCTTTTTGGTTTGAAGGACTGCCTTGGTATTTCGCGGACTTGATTGTGTTCTCATTGAGTGAAGTTTGTCTCTTTTACTCGTCGTTATTATCTCTCAAAATTTGTTTAGTGCACTTTGCCATTGAAAAGAAAACAAACAATCTCTTTTGCTTTGAATTAGTTAATGGAAATTAGAGCTTTTCGTTGTTGTTAGTGATTAGTGACTTTAAATAAAAGATTTGTTAGTTGCCATTAGTTGCATTAGGGTTGTTATTGATTGTTTTATGGTCATTTTGTTTGATTGAAAAGTTCTCAACTCTCTCGTAGTTAGTGTTCATCGAACGAAATGATACTTTTTGGCATATAGCTTGCATTTAGGGAATTGTGAGAGATTACATACGGTAGGACCTAAAAATCGAAACCTAATCAAAGATCAACCGTAAAATGAACTGAATGAACTTAAAAACGCATTGGAACATAACGCTCACTATTTAGAGTTTTAGGCTAGAGACGTGCTCCGACGTCGTTAAACCTAGTCACTTTTGTTTCACTTAAGGTTGGGTGATTCCTCCTTCCGTGACGCAATAGTGGTCTAGCACGGATTTGAGCTCCCATGTACCGTCGAGTATATGGGGAGACCCCACTAGGTTATCATCCTTTATCCACAGGAAGCCGTGTCTGCCGCCTTACAGGCCGTAACGCACCGAACACAGCATTTGGGAAGATTGACTATCGTACGGGAAGTCCTTGTTTTTCATATGACTGCCAAGGTGTATATGCAGTTTTACGGATTTGTTTGGTAAACCTTTTTGCCTAGTTCTCCAGAGTAGTCACTTTTGATCCTTTTCGGACTCCTTAAAAGAAAAGGCTCACTTGAGCACTTGTCACTTCGGGCTCACAAAACATTCGAAGGCGACTAGAGTCACCTTTTTGTCCTTTTCTCGACTCTTAAAACATGAAAAGGTCAAGTTCAGTTCCTTTGTCTTAAAATTTATTCGGCTGCGTTCACATGTACCCAGTTAGATCTTGTTTGTGTTAGCTTGAGTAGGCTTCTTTTCGTTCTCGATGGCAACTTTTCCGGGGTTCACCAACCCAGGGATCCCCTCTGACGGGAACCCTGGTCATTTCGCTCCTTTTGGAAATGTTGGTGCTCCTTATATGGCGACGTTGTCCCTCTCAGGGTTAACTGTTGGGTTGCCGGTTTGGTTGTTCTCAACCTCTTTGGTCCCTGCCTTCTCACCGTCTAGTCAATCCATCCCTCCACCTGAACAACATCATGTTGATTCTAAGGTGGATCTCTCCCCTTCTACGCCCACTTCTACGTCCTCATCTTCTACTTCACCTGGTGAAAGTCTAGATTCAAGTAACCGGGTGGCTAAGAAGAAGAAGAAGAAGAAGAAGAAGAAGAAGGCTCCTAAGGGAGAGGTTACAAGTGCAGCTACCCCCTCGTGTATACCTGAAGGCGGGCCCCCTTCCACTCCTCTACGGAAGGTCAAGTTTCCTTGTCGATTATGTAAGGAGGACCATCTTCTTCGCGATTGTCCTGGCATTCCCAGGGTACTAGAAGTATGGTCTCGCGATCCGGCCCACCCCTCATCGTCCTCTAAAGCTCACGGCAATGCTACCTTGTCAGTCGGGAATGGTAAGGGAAAAGGGAAGATTCGAATCCCCTGTAGACTTTGTGAAGGCAATCATCCCCTTCACCTTTGTCCACTCATGGATAAAGCCTCCAGTGTTTTGGCAAGTCTTACAGCTCCTTCACCCCAACTACCCGTTGGATATCAACATCTCTCTGCAGCTGCAGATCGTCCCCCTGCTGACAAAGAGATTGCTTCAAATTCTTCTCTTGTCCAAGCCCCTCTTCCCGAACCCGACTGTCCCCAGCCTGTTCCAGACCAACCATTGGTCGGAAAGAGTGTCGACTCGAGTCCGCCGCTCGCTCACTCTGTTTCGGAAGAGAATCACGCCCATGTTCTTCTCGTCTCTTCAGATTCTCCTGAGTCTCGAAATGACTCTCCTAACCCAGCTGCTCCCGAAGGTTCTCCTTCAGTTCCTTTAGCACATGGGGGCAATCATACGATTCCCCCACTAAGTAGTCTGGTCGCTTCCTTTGATTGGAATTGCCTGATCTCCGGTCGCCTTCCATCCCATATGCCTTTCTAGATCACAGTACATGCTTGTGCTAAGGCAGTACCTTGCACTATTTTGGATGAAGGGGCGTCTGTCAGTCTTATGCCCTACACTACTTGGCAAGCTTTAGGTTCCCCGCAGCTTGGGCCAGTCACTCAGAATCTGTTGGCCTTCGACGGAGGAGCCTGTCCATCTCTAGGAGTTCTCCCGAAGTTCCCTATTACTTTGGGAGGCAAAACTGTCTATATAGACATCTTGGTTACCCAAGGTGTTTTAGACTTTAGTCTTCTCCTTGGTCGTGACTATGTTTACGCCATGGGGGCCCTCGTTTCTTCGCTTTTCCGTGTGGTTTGCTTTCCGCACGATGGAAGAATTGTGACTATCGATCAAGTGTCATTCGTTAGTCCCCCGATGCCTCCTGCGCCGTTGTCGTCCCCTCCTAGTTTTCATCCACTAGTTGCATCTACCCCACCACAGATCAACTACGTGGCCACCTATCCCATGCCTGGATCCAATGATGCCGCCATCGTGCATAGTGTCCTGGGGGCATTGGGCCCTAACTTCCAAGATGTTTCCCTTCCACCGGGAGTGGCAATCTTGGAAGCCCCAACTTTCTATTCATTATGATGAAGTTCGGGTGGAGCATAGTTCCTTTCCAGTGTCAAGCTCCTTAAAAAATGAAACTAGGCTTGGTGGAGCATAGTTCACTTTCCTATGTCAAGCTCCTTAAAAAATGAAACTAGGCTTGGTCGGAGCATAGTTCCTGATCTTGTGTCAAGCTCGTTAAAAAATGAAACAAGGGTTATGAGGATAGTTCTTTTACTGTGTCAACCTCATTAAAAACTGAAACAACTCCTCCTTTTCCAAATCGAGTATTTGATTAAGATCTCGTAAAATCCAGGTTGAGTCTTTCCAAGGAACCTTCATCCCATCCACTTTGTTGAATGCAATGAAGCTTGGGGGGGCATGTACCTCGATTTGCGTCATTATGCTGGGGGCATGCGAACTTATAACAAGCATAGTTTTTCGTTTCAAGCTTGTGTAAACATGAAACTGAATCCAAGCAAAGTTCTCCATGGTTCAAGCTTATGTAAAAATGAACCCATACCCATTTTACATCTCGTGATTGCTGTATTTATCTGCTAAATTCTGCTAGATGAGCCTTGGTTGTTTTCATTCCATCGCCACCATCTCTTTTGCCGATCATATGCTTTCACTTGGTTGTTTTACCTTTCCTGAGGAACCGCAGCGATGAGTGGTTTTATTAGCCAGCCTCTTGACCATTACATGTTTTGAGCAGTTCCACCATTGCCGGAACCAGTTGCTACCCTTTATACCACTCGTTCCTCTAGGACGAGTCTCCTTTAAGCTCTTTTCTGACTCGTAAAAGATGAAAAGATTGCCGAGTATTTTTCCCTTTTTGACTCGTTAAAGAGAATAAAAATGGAGGTCTGCTTTCAACTCTTTTCCGACCGTTTAAAGACGAAAAGATTGTTTAGAAAATCTTCGGCAAAATCACATAACCAATCTTTTGTCGACGCGTTTCGAACCAACCAGTGTGGTTCATCGTCAGGACAAGTTGAAGAACCAATCCGGCTTAGCTTGATTAAATAGAGTGTGCAGAGACTCCAACGGCTATAATGCCAACGGCTAATTTTGACCAGAGGTCCTAGTCAAACCCTAATTTTATTATTAATATTCTTGGAAAAAGCTAAAACTTATAATTCATTATTATTATTTCATATATTAAGAGAGTTCATTAGTTAATTTGAGTATATCTAAAATATAAAATCTATTAATAATAATCTATATAAATATTATCATTCAATATTATTTAAATTTAAATAATAGTATTAAATCACTATTATATTAGGTAATTTGTGTATTTATTAACAATAATTATTTAAATCTAAAGGTCAATACCTTAAAATATAAAAATTATATAATCCATTTTTTAATTATTTAGACATAATAGTTATGTATGATCGTTCATATTTTTTAATTAAAAAATCTATATATATATTATCATTCCAATGTTATTTAAATTTAAATAATAGTATTAAATCACTATTATTATACGAATTTTGTTCCATTAGGTAAATTGTGTATTTATTTAATAATAATTATTTAAATCTAATGGTCCAAAGGTAAAAAATTTTAAAACTAATTGAGTATATCTGAAATATAAAAACTATATAATCATTTTTTATTTATTATTATTTAGACATAACAGTCATGTATAATCGTTCATATTTATTTATTAAAAAATATATATATATTATCATTCCAATATTATTTAAATAGTATCAAATCACTATTATTCTAAGAATTTTGTTACATTAGGTAAATTGTATATTTGTTTCATAATAATTATTTAAATCTAATGGTCCAAAGGTAAACTCTAATATATTATTTTTATTAATTATTTAATTACAATGGCCCTAAAAGAAAAAACTAAAAATATTAATTTTAATTTTTTTTTTTTATAAAATTATTAAAGTTAACTTTGTCATAAGGTAATTATATTATTACTAATACGGTTTAAAAAGAGTTTTCTAGACAATAGTTAAAGTGAATTTTAATTCCAAAGTTATAGTAGAATTAGAATAAAGGCATAAAAAGTTGAAACTATGGAAGCAATTTTTTTTTAATCTAATTATAATATACCCAATAGTATCATAACGGGATAAGGTTAATTAATTAATAACAATAATAACTCAAACACTTCATAATAATAGGACTATCTCTCCAAAAACAGAACCTAAGGGGAGGGAAGACATAAACCCTAAGACCTAACAAAAGGGGGAATGAGGAGGCTCGGAAGACAAGGCTGGGACCCAGCAACTGCTAATCCTCCAGCCATCATCCCTATTAAGATTGTTCGGCCTTTTCTCAATCTCCAGGGCCTCTCTAAATTTGCGATGGTGAAATTGCGCAACTTTGGCAATGACTTGAGCCTCCTCTATACAAACATGATGCATAGTCTTCTCTGCATGCTCAGCCAGGGCTGAGGACTTGGTCCTACCATGTCTTAAGTCAGCCGAGTGCTCGCTAATCCGCTGATTGATGGAGCGACCAGTCTCACCAATATAAGGGGTCCCACAGGAACAGGGAATGACATAGACGCCCTTCATGTCCTTAGGGTCAATCGGGTCTTTCACCGACCTGAGGGAGCCACGGATAGTGTTGAGAGGTCTAAAAGTTGCGGGCACATCGTACTTCCTCAGAATCCTCGCAATCCTGTCCATGGTCCCCTGGATGTAAGGAAGGTTCACACCCAATATATGATCTTTAGGAACCCTTCGGATTGAAGGCTCCTTTTTGGCCCTGAGGAAGGCTCTTAGACCGAGGTGCCTATTGTAACCATTCTTCTCAAAAACATCAAGGAGATGAGCCTTCTCCGTTTCCAGGCTCTCCTCATCCGAAATTCTTACAGCACGGGTGGCAAGCGTGCTAAGAACCCCTAACTTCTAAGCGGGGAAATGATGCGAAGAAGCATGCAAGTATTGCTCAGTATGCGTCTTCTTCCTAAAAAATTGATGAGAAAAGGAACCATCCACCTTCTTAGAGATGAGAACATCCAAGAACGGAAGACAACCATTATCTTCTTTTTGCATCGTGAATTTAATGGCAGTGGATTGGTTATTGAGGTGACTGAAGAAACGATCCAGCTCGTCAGGACCATGAGACCAGACAACACCAGTGTCATCAACAAATCTTTGCCGAGTTATTCCTCTTGACTCGTTAAACGTAAATAAGAGGCGGTCATCTTTAAACTCTTTTCCGACCGTGTAAAGACGAAAAGATTGTCGGGCCCTTGTCGTTTCAGGCTCGTTAACGGTTACGAAATGACGTGATTTCGGTCGCTTTTTTACTTTTTCAGGTCGAAGTCACTACTCATGAAAAGTAATCCTCGATCGTAATGGTCGGGCGGTTCTTTCGAGCATTGTTTTATACTTTTTCGGGCTCGAGAGACACAACTTTACGAAAAAGGACCCCCCTAGAGTTTACTTTTCTGCTGTCTTTTCAAACTCTCTAAACATGAAAAGACGCCGAGTTCTTCCTTTGTCAGACTCGTTAAAACCTAATGACATCGGATTCCGTCGAAATGACACCCCACAAGCATATGCTATCCCCGTCAAGCTTGTTAAAAATAACTGGGGTACTCGCCAGAAATGGTGGGGAAAATGGAACCATAATTATTGTCGTGTCGGCAATATGTCGCTCTTGAACATGGCACTAGTCTGCATTCGTGTCTGGGTGGGGACATCTCATCTTGTTTTACACTTGCTTCCGTGGGTTTGGGTTATCCTATTTGACCTCTCATCTGCTCATCGCCTTGTCACCATGACCTCTGCTCATTTGATGTCAAATACTGTCAAGTCCACTGTCGTGCCGCCGATATGTTCAAGAGAAGTTGACCTATGCAGAATTACAACCTCCCTCTGATAGCTCACATAATTCTGATTCACCACAACGTTCTTCCTCTGTCTTGTGTCAATGATGTGGGAAACACCATGGCCCACCTTTGATCAAGGTCACTTCCTGTTGACTTCAGCTCATTATCCAGGAAGCTGATCTAGAGACTCCCTTCCAGTGCCTTGGAGCCTGCATGCCTCAATGGCAGGTTCTTCATGTTCAACGAGAGGTTTTCATCATTGGCCTTCGATCGAATGATTCTACGGGTGTTTGACACCAGCTCATTGATTCACACGCTGTAGTTTGTACCTATAGTACCTTGAGGTCCATTGTCATTATTGGTGGTACCTCTCGCGTTTGTTAACAATTTTCATTATTGGCTGGTAATCAGACGTTGTTCATGCATGTTCGACTTCAACTCATACATTCACATGCTTGGACTTGTACTTTGTTCGGGTCGCGATGGAGCGCAAGACCCTGGATTGTGTCTATTGGAATCCAGGTTGCGATTTGTGGTTTATTATGATGATTACATGACTCATTCACTAGATGGCTATGACCATGCCTGAGTCTATTTATCGATCCTCACTGGATGGCTGTGCCCATACCTTGGATCTAGATTCTTGTGTGCTCTGTTATGGATGGCTCCGCCCATACCGCATATATCATCTACTTGAGATATCAGTTGTACTTCTTTACGCAGGTTCTCCGGTGGCAGTGTTTTCAGTTACGCATGTTCTTGTAAAGCATTTCACCCCTCTCTCTCCTTCGGGCCTCATGCTTTAGGGGGCATCTGTTACACAGTAATTTGTCACCATTTGTCACCATCCCTGTTACCCCTCACCCGCACACTGGAGGACTCATTTCGGGACCTGTGAGAAGTGACATGACCTGAAACCACTTGCATCATATTCCTCTAAGTATGAGATTCATATGCCCTGAAGACATCTCCTGCAAAATACCCATGAAAACAGCTCTTTTTGCATTAGCGCGGGTCCACAGTTCACTACCCGCGCCAATGAGGGAAATCCTATAAAAAGGGTGCGCCATTGGTGCTCTGTCTCAGAGTCGCACTCGCGCCAAACAAATTGAGTAAAGTTTTTAACCAACAAGCTCCCGAAGGTTCTCTTCAACCCATTCACCAACTGAATCTATGTTGAGCTAGGATGGTTTGGCTTCGAATCTCCATAGAAGGGAAAGTGGTTTGCCACCTTTCATGGAAGTTTCCAAGTGATAAAGCCAATCCCATGAATAATGTGGTTGATCCTATCTCTTTCTTCTCTATCTATAAAAGCTTGCCTCTATGCCTTGAGCAAGCTAGTTACAGTAGTCAGTAGTTCCAACATAGTGATAGAGAATACTAGGAGTTCAAGAGTTTGAAGCTGCAAGAGCCTTCTTTGCACCCATAAAGCCAAATCTAAGTAAGGAGATTCTTGTCACCCAAAGAGAGAGAGGCTTGTTCCCATCCCAACAAGCTTTGTAAGACTTGTGTAGCTGACTACCCAGCCAAAGGAGGATTTGACGTCAGAACAATGGTTGTATTCTTCTTTGTTATTTATCAATAATAGATGACTATCATTATGGTTCCACTCTCATTGTCCTATGATTGATGTTGAGTTATATCTTTTCTGACTGATATATAATTGCATCTATTGGATTTTATGCTTGTATTTGTGTTATTCTTTGCATGTGCAGGTGTCCAATCACGGAGATCGTGAGGATCGTGACCGACCGAGGCAAAGGAACGAGGGCGACATCTCTTCTACGAACACTAGCGTTGGAATCCAAGTAGGTTCTCACCATCAACTTTTTATTTGCAATTAGGAACTTGCGTGATAGCATTGTGTGATTGTTGCTAGACCCGGTCTGGGCTAGTAGGGATCGTCTCTGTCCACAGAGAGGATTTACCTCCACAACGCCAGTGCACACTCTTACCAGCATGTAGGCATCCACTTACAGGAGGCTGCAACCTCCACTCCCTCTCCAACACCCACTAGAAGGGAGCTATAGCCTCCCCAATCTTGTTTATCAACTCCTAACGGACGAGAGCTCTTGCCCCCTCACTAAACGTTGTAACCGTCAGCACCTCGTGGACCATGTTTCATAATGGATCCACCTGTCTCAAAAACACATCAAAACATTTAGGCCACCTTTCATCAAATTTTCACACTAGACCCACACCAACAATAAGCCCAATACCAATATACTAAACTAAATACTGAATCATAGAATCTGAATACAATCACTTAATCACTGTTGAATATCAATCACTGATAAACTGAATCACTAAAGCAACTGAATCATTGAATATTAAACCAACCCAAGTTACCAAACAACCAATTATGGACTAAATCAAGACCAATGAACCAATCATTATAATCATATTATTAGATACTAGACAATCATCACATAACCAATGTGCAATCATTGCAAACCCTGAACAAATGAACTTCAAAATATGTACGTGAATGTTCTGGAGCGTATCTGCATATGTACGTGACTGTCCAACTGAAAACCTGCGTACATATCTCAAATCACAAATTGTTGAATAACTGAGTCACTGAGAACTGAATCATTGAATCCTAAATATCAACTGAATCACTAAAGCACCAAAAACCAAGTCAACCATTGAATACCAACTGAAGCAAACCAATCACTGTATTCATAACATTGATGCAAACCCTCTCAACCATACTTTGTCAATATGAATCAACAAAACACCATTACTCTGTCGGATGCCAAGCTAAGACCATAACCATCTTGTGCCCATCAAGCCATCAACATTGTGGATATCAAGCAACAACATATGTCTATTCAATTCTTAACAATACCACAACCAATTCATTCAACTAGATGCCATGTTATGAAATTGTTGTAGCTATTGCGACAACACCTCCAAAAATCTAGGTAACCATTAAATTTCTGGAGCCCCTACATCAAGCCTAAGCTTCGGCCCCGCCAGGTCTTACCCGAAGGTTTGTCAGTGTCGGTAAACCTGAAGAGAAATCCAAGTTTCTGGCTAAGTTAAGCCAAGTCGCCAGTTCATGCCTTGATAGACTGGATCGCATAGTCGAAACACGACTATTGCCTGTAATCGCGACCACGACAACCATTGTGACCACGACGACTCGCGGGTCGCAAGGTCGCATAGTCGCATCTCCAACCGCTCAGCTATCCTGCGGCCCCGCGACCTTCCGAGTCGCAAAGTCACCTTAATTATTGTCAGTCACTTGTGCAACTATGCGACTCTGCAACTCGCAAGGTCGCACCGCCTAGTCACAACTTCCAATGCGACCTCGCGACTTCGCGATCTGCGAGTCGCAAGGTTGTCATAGCCGCACTCCCGACCTCCTCGACCTCCGCACATGCGATTATTTTATAAATAGGGGGGCACCCAGTTGCATTTTTCAAGGCTTTGTTGGTTACACTGGAAGCCAGAAATTCCTCGGACCTGAATTCGCGCTGGCATCTGACTCCGGTAAGTAACAATCCTCCCTCGTGTAATGATTATTTTCTTCCATATGTCACTGATTTCACCTCCTGACCTCTGACTCACCTCCCGCCCTAGGGTTTAGCCTTTTACTTAGCTTTCCTTTCCTTTTCATGCTTCATAGGTTGCCCTAACCTTTTCCTCGTTCCTCCACTCGGAGTTTCAGGTTTGCCTTGCATCTGATCCCCCTTATTGGATCAAGAAGTCGAAGCTCCATCCTTCTGAAAGTGACCCTGGTCTCCCAAAGTCATTCAGGGCCTTCTCTGATCCGTTATGAGCCATAGTCGTGTGCCCCGCAACCACGATACCCTTCCCCTCGTGACTCCTCATCCCCTCGACCTCCTACCATTTGCGACCACCACCCGCTGTGCGATCTGCAACCAAATTTTGCGCATCGTGACCTTCATTTCACCGGCTAGGTTTCCTTTTATTTTCAATTTATTGTCATGCCCTATCTCTCATCGTGGGATTGTGTTTTTGACATTCCAGGTGACGTCGAGCTCGAGTGCATATCCATTTCTTCTTTTGAAGATGAGATGGGTCACCCGACTACTAAAACTTCTTAAGGCACCTCGGGAAGCGGGGCATGGGAAGCCAATCTAGACGAACAACCACCTATCTTTACAGACACAACTTCCAACATAAATAAAACCACCAGGTTCTCCTAGTATGAGATCTACAAGGAATTTGCTAAGAGGGATATCTTGGAAACACAGGAGGACTTCCAAGTGTATATCAACGTCAAAAGGTCAAGATTACATAAAGTACCAGCTCATCCACCAATATTCTCATGCACTGAAACCATCAAATGGATCTTGCAATGTACAAGCATAGATGACTGGATGATTAGGGGTTATGATGGAACACCTATAGCCACCACTTCTTTGACAAGCATCAACACCTACTACAAATTCCTTGAGAAGCACCAGATTTTTAACACCAAGTGGCTCGCCGAATTCACTATCCCAACATAAGAAATCTTAAGGGATTGGTGGCAAGAACCTGCGAAATTCTGGGTCAAGACAGACCAGGCCTACAAGATAGAAGGGCTACGTAGAGTATATCAGTTAGTCGTTGCAATGATGTGCCGTCTATATGGCAAGTTAGATTGTGATGTGTTTTGTGGCACATGGGTTCCACTCATGTATGTTGTCGCCATTCAGGGAATTATTTTTAATTGGGCGAGCATCCTGTCATCATCCTTGAGGACAAACATAGCTGCCACCCAAAGCCCACCCCTCGAGAAACCTCCAAAATTCTATATGTCTTCATACCTCCTTGATGTTGTCTATTCGAGGTGCCACTTTGAGCACTGGAGCTGCAATTGGGACACATCAGTAGCCCAACCCGTCCACTGCCACTACAAAGTCTTCTGGGACACAACTTATAGAGCCACATTGGATGTAATATCTGAAACATTTATCATCCCATTATACCAACTGTTGTTCGGGGAAGAACCGCCTTGCATGTCATAGAGAGCCATGAGGACCGTGGTTAAAGTAGCTCATTGGTTCCCCATCGATGAAGGAATGATTGTCAGGGTGTTTGGTACTCATAAAGCTCCTCATGCTCTGCCCAAGTTCATCACAGATAGGACACTTCTACGAGAGGTATGTTACCAGATGACACATGGTTTCTCGAAGGTTTTGAACAAAGGTAAGAAGAAACCTTGGCTGCCTTTCCCTCTCACTATTGGAGCGTACGTAGTAGAAAACTTCAAACAGGTAGAAGCGAAAGCTGAAGAATTGGAGGGGAGCGATTTCGTGACCCTGAATTACATAACATATGACCCGAGAAAGTCGTAGTTGCCCACTATAAGAAGGCAAAATTTAGTTGGTCTTACGCCCACACTAGGAAGGATCTCGAGGACAAGATTAGGAATTGGTATAACTCCACAAGGGAGATCAACCCCAGTGAGCAACAAGCCATAAAAGATGAGCTCCTTGATGATTTCTAGGATGATGTAAGCCTCAGAGAAAGAACACGAAATGGAGTCAAGGAATCAGGGAAGCGAAAAGGAAAAGTGGTTGAAGACCCTCTAAGCGACAGCGAGGAAGAAGAAGTTATGCTCATACAAAGAAATGCTAAATTGGCAAGAAAGAAGCGAGAGCTAAAGAGGCAAAGAGAACTAGAGAGAAAACAATAGTAGGAATTCGACGACCAAAGCCAGGATGAGATAGAGAAGAAAAGGCAAGAAGATGAGAAAAGGCGGCAGGAAGAAGAAAAGAGAGCATAGGATGAGATAGAGAGGAAAAGGCAAGAAGAAGCTGAAAAGCAAAGACAAGTAGAAGAAGATGCAAAGAAAAAACAAGAGGAACAACAAAGATTAGAACAAGAACTGAAGAACATGGAGGAAGAGCTAGAAAGGCAACGGGAACTAGCAGAAAGAGAAAAGAGGCAACAGGAGGAGGAGCTTAGGATAGACAGGGAAAAGGAAGCTAGAGTAAATGAATAGGGAGAGACAAGCAAGGTGGTCGACTCAGGCTCAGGACAAAGTGAGCTTCCTCCTTTGGATGTACCTCTCATTACTCCCCTCACTGGTGGACACCTTCCCCTCCGAGAGCTAGGCATCTCAGAAGATCAAGATGAAGAGGTTCTAGATCTGACTAAAATCACATTTGATGAAGTAAACCTCAAAATTATACAGGAGAGGAAGAAATCTTGCAGCAGAAACCCAGCTGACCCATTTTCAGTAACTATGGCAACGGATATCATGCCAAATATCACGTCAAATCCTCAAATGATCGCCTCCGCCGGAACAACATTCGTGGCTACCACAGAACACAACGTAGCCCAGATGAGTAAGCAAATTGTAGATTTGCAAAACAGGCTATACGCATCCGAGCAAAGGGCCACCGTTGCAGAACAAGGGAAGAGAAGGATGGAGGAGGAAAATGTGACACTCTGCTTATTACACATAGGATCAGTTGAATTCGAAGAGGTAGTCGCATCAGAGAAAGAGATACTGGGGGAGACTATAGCAATAGTGTATGAAGAAATGGCAAAATTTCACCACACTATAGCACCCATAGTGACCATTCAAACTCACTCAAAAGAAAGGGTTTCCATGCTCAAAGAGGCCATGACCGCTTTAGATAAAATACATGAGTGGTCTGAAAAGTACCCTGAAGCCCCGGCAATAGTTCCCAGGAAAGATTGGATTGCTATGCAAAATACCAGGGTCCAGCTTCGTATCAAAGTGCAGTCCAGAGAAAAATTGGCCAAAGATGCGGAGAGGGTGTTGGCTTCCTACAGACAATTGTTCAGCAGTCTGGAATCAGTGATCCAACTGCATGGGTCCCCCTCTATAGGAGAGATTGGATAGGTAAGAAATCAGGAGGAGATCAACAATGAGGTGCAGGCATTAGTAGAGACATATAGACAAGTCACCCGCACAAGCGATATGCCAATCTCAAGAGAAAATATCAAGCGTTACATCGTAGAACTAGTGAGGCTCTACACCAAGTTGGGTACCTTGAATAATCATATACATGCCAAACGGAATACCCTTATCCCGGACGCACTGGAGTGCTTACACCGACATGATGAAGGCCAGCCACATATCTCTCCCATCGCGGCAGAATACAACATATGGTGCGCTTACTTGACAGAAAAGCTCGGGCTCAACATTCCGGAACTTTCCATCTGTAGATTAGCGAATTAGGATGATAGTCATTTTCCTTTTGTGTACTACAATAGCACAAAATACCCTATCAAGGCAAAAGGTCACATAGAATGTCAAGAGTCATGTGGTAGGTGAGAGGTCATAAGGAAGTCCAAGAGTCAAGAGTAGACCAAAGGTTGCTCTTATCCTATAAATGTAACTTCATGCCTCATTTGTAGGGGCTTTTTTCTAAGGACTATTTTGGAGATTCATAGACATATTGCTTGAGAGAATTGTTGTCCTTCTAGTCAATACAAGAGTTAATTGTACTTTTTCACCATTGAATTCTTCAAATATCTATGTGCTTGTGCCATGAGTATTTTTCTTGACGGATCAAATGTTCCCGAAAGCTATTTGATGTGCGGTCTCCCCACATGCTGTTTCGTACTCCAAATCTGGTTTTGCTACGTATGAATGGTATTTGGTTTACTCACTTTATACTCATACCAATGAACTATTTCTTTAGGTATTAATATAATTTGTTTTTTTTTTTTACTGCACAGTCATGTATGCTGATAAATGGTTGATTGTTGTAAACTGATTTTACAATCATTAAGCATTTTTTATCTAGTATGCACAAGTCTTATCTAAAGTCTTGCTAATAGTAACTTTATGTGAGATTGTGTGGTTTACCTTTTACTATTTATGGTATATATATGGTACAGGATATTTGTCAATTGTTCTCTTGTGTTTATTAAAGCTCATACATTCTATTAAGTTTATATCACACGTCCTTCCAAAGCTAGCTCCACAAAATTGAACAGTAGTGGGGCCTACATACTGGAAGGGATCTCCAACATACTCGGTGCAAGCTCTAGTTGGGAACCTACATCGGAAAGATCCCCTTGACTATTGGTGATAAATTCCAACCCATCAATAGAACTCAAGCTCAATAAGACATCATTGACATACAATAGCAATTAATCATTTTATTTATCACTTCATGGCATCATCATGGCATTAAAAACTAAGAAATATTCAAACTGACTCAACATTAAAAACCTCTAGTTCATATGACCACAACATCATCGTTATACAATGCATATGCAGAAACACATCATAGTCAAAGGCCATACAACCGTATCCCATACAAGATCTCTGCATTATCAAGGAACTATATCAATATCTCCGCATACTTTATCATAGAAGCCAATCGTCAACAAATCATATCAGATCCCTGAAATGGTATGAATAGGATCTTTGCAAAACTCTAATCACAGTAATTTTCTCAAAGCCTTGTCACCAAGAGATCCATAATCAATTGAAAACAATCCATACTAATCTTTGCATCAAAACAAGATCAGATCTTTGCATAACATGATTACAGTGGTCTCTGCATACATAGTCCTTTATACACCTTCAGATGAGATAGAATATCCTTGCATATTTTGTCAAGAGCACAACCATATATATTCAAATATCTGTAAATACTAAAAACATCTACAACATATTTACATTAGATTCATTAATTTCTAAATTCAAATAAGATCTGTAACAATCCACTATTAGCTCTTCATTAAGACAAAACATATTGAATTCATTGGCCTTCCATTACTCCAACAATACAAAACACTTAAATTCATCATGAGAACAATGAGTCTTCATTGATCCTGCATCAAACAAATATTAGCTTCATAAAGCATGTTCAGATCACCCAGATTTGCTCCTCCTCATGCTCCTATTGCGCTCCCGATCAGAGAGAATGTTAAGCTAATAAAGACTTCATCAATTGTACACACATACAAATGGCTTCTAATCTCTCATCCTTATATAGGAATTTGATCTCCTAATTACCACAAACCATTACAAATGAATTTTCAATAACATAGGCGAAACCAACCAAGGAATTGTTGACCCGATCAAACTAACCCATGTGCACATATCGAGAATTTGACTTTCAGGATGTATACACTTATTTTCTAAAGTAAAGTAGTGTATGTACACGAATTTTCTGAAGAGAAACAATGTATATATTTAAAACTTCATATTCTTCAATCCATTTCAAATCCAACCCGTCACTAAGCTGCTAAATCTCTTCCTCATCTTCTGCAACAATGTACAAGTATTCATATTATTTGCAATGGCTCAACAAGCCTTTGTCGTTATCATCCATCCATAAACTGACTGGAAATAAGAAGAGTGTGACATTAAGGACATCTTTTTCAAGCAGTTTTCCATCAAGGACAACACATTAGCCATAATGCCAACATCTTTAAATGTTTGTACTACTAGGCCTCATAAATGTCATTGAAAACCCCATCACTGTAATGTGCTTTGCATGGAATCCTCTTGAAACAGAGTCCTTCAAACATGTGCCTTGAATATTTTGTTAGTCTTGGAACAAATATTCAAGGAGAACTAACCATGAGTTAAATGAAATACTTCACCCTTGGAATTGATATTAAAGTATCAACCCTTCTTCTATGCACAATGTCTTCCACAAACTAAATATTGGAACAATCTTTTATATATATTTTGCACAAGAGATGAATATGATGGCTTATCCTTAGACAAAGATATTTTCAAACTTATTTTGGTTGCTTATTAAGACTCCTCCTTAGTGTTAGAGGCTTATATTTCTAGTATGTTCATTATCATGCCAGTTTAAGACAAAACATCTTCAAGTTTATGCTCCTATTAACATGGCTTCTCTTTATTGATCAGTTGAAGTCATTAGAAAAATAGGGCATGTTCCAGTGATCAAGGTTGTAACCTACCTCCTTCATGATTAGTCAAATCCGTGACTTGCATGTACCACAAAATGGTTACAAACCAAAAAAAAATTGTAGGATGGTTTTTTTCATCTAATACATTTCAGATTATCTGAGGTCCTCTATGAGACCTCTCAGAATTCTACCATTAGTCTTGAGCCCTTCAAACCTCTTGCAAAAAAACTAAGCATCCTCGGCCTTCTGAACTCGGATTGAGGTCTCTCTCTGCAGTTGTGACTGAGGTTAATTTCGACCTCTTCAAGGCCTGAGGCCTTCGGTCTTTTAGGGCTTCTTCCTGTATCAAAAACTTTGCTCACACCAACATATTAGAAATTTGGTCTCTCTTTAACTTGGTCAAAACACAATTGACTTCTCTTGCTGATTTAGGATCACAATTCTAAAACAAGGCTGCTCTTACACCATAGCTATGGTTCCATGTTTATTTTTTATAGGATATTCTAATTTGATAATTACTTCTTTGATTTCTTAAGTTAATGTTTTCTTGCATTGATATTCATCATAAATCAATTACACAAAGGATCTCAATAGTAAAAGCAAAATGTCAGTAGGATCATAAAGAGAAATCAAAATAAGAAACATAAGATTTTTACCATGGGAAAACTCACTTGGGGGGAAAACCAAACAACCTTTTCCTTAGAGAAATTATTTAGTTCAAAAAGAGATATATCTAAATCTTATAGTCAAATTCAAAGCCAAACTTACCAACTATTTGTCCTTCATTAAATATAGTCAAATTGTCTTCATAACAAGTCAAAATGTTGCCCAATAGACTTGACATGATCTGCTTTTCTAGGGCCGATTTCCAGTCTTCTGCACTCATAAAAATCAGTCTAAAAAAATAAATTTCCCAAAAGTTTAGTCATGTTCCACACATGCGAGATTAACAATAAAGAGAGAGAGAGAGAGACACGTAAGAGATCAAACAAGAGAGAGACTTGGTCAACTGTTGCATAACTTCGACCCTTATCTTTTCTTCTTCTTTGCTTGGTGAACAAAAATATACTTGCTTGCATGTGAAATGAACGTGTACAAATGATGGAGGATGAGTGTCTTTATATAGCCTTTGGGAGGTCAAATAGGTGCCACTTGAACTGGTCACACTTAATCTCTTGGAGGACCAACTTGACTTTATTGGAGCCAAAAACTTAAATTTAAAAAATTCAAACTTTTTTGTTTGAAAAGGACATGAAGAACATGCCTTATAGTTATCATTACATATATTTTTAGGGCTAAAATATTAATTATTAAGATCGACCATAGCTACAAAACTCAACACATGTTGGTGATTTTTGTTAACCAATTTCCCTTACTTTGAACGAATTAGTGGGTGAAATAGCACAAAAATAATTTGGGGTAATTAAGTGTGTAAATTTCATGATGCAAAGGATGTCATTCATAATGAATATCATTTATTTTTTTATGTGCCCCACCCTTAATAATGTAATACATAAATTCATTGAATTTCATGATTTAATTACTTTTGAAGGCCTCCTCGCTTGTTAAAATCATGATGATTGGGTATTTTGGTTGCCATAACAACATTGTTGTTTCTTGTCATTGTTTAGTGTCCTATTATTGTTTTGCCTCTTTAGTGGCCTCTTCTATCTCTTGAGTTGATTTATTGAACTATGTGAGTGAAGAGACTACAAACATATTAATGTATTGAGAATACAATTTCTTTGAATGGTTGGTCATATGTGCTCTACATAAATTGTGCATAAGGAATTTTTCTATATCTGAATTCAAATTAGTAAGAGGAGCTTTCGGGGTGTTGGATTTTGCTTAATTATTGGTTCAATAGTTTCTTGGCTGAAGTTCCTGTTGGCATTATGACACAGGTTTGGCACTATGACACAGGTTTTGTCCTTGATGGCAATTCACTCAAATGGCATATCATTGTTCAGGCTCTCAGAATGAAAGAAAAAGAGGTATATGCAAGTTCCCTTTGACGAAGTCACGTATACACGCGGGATTTCTGACCAAAAGTCACGTATGCGTATGCACGCACTTTCATGGACGAAAAAGCGCGTACGTGTGGGAAAACTTATTTTTGGTCCATGGTATTTAGTCCTTGGTATTTGACCATGGTATCTCATCTTAAGTGTTGAACCCAGGTATTTGGTCCAAGGTATTGATTCTTTATGGTTTTGGACCATGGTATTGTGTAAGGCCTAAGACTATAAAAGGGGAAGGAGATCATTAGACAAAGGCATTGACTCAAGCATTGAATATCTCATGAAGAACTAGATCTGGAATACTGGTCATTGGGTTATGGTGCATAGCTGGATTTGAATCAAGGAGGAACCTGAGCGCAAGAAGAAGGATAAGTACTATTGATGGATCAAGATCTTAAGGCTTGAATAGTAGTATCTTTGTGTGATTTTGATCTGTTATTTTGGCGCATGACTTGATTTCTAAATCTGATAAGTTGGGTATAACTGATGTCTGAATAAGTGAAAATGATAAATTATCTTTTATAGATCTGTACACAGGTTCAGCGAAGAAAAGGCGCGTATACAGGCTGTTTCTGTAATGCATAATAACGTTTACGCTGGTTGGCCTTAATTCAGAAGCGTATGCACACAGGTTATACACATTGAAGTAGTGTACGTCTCTTAAAATATGTTTTAGCTACTTCTGTTTATTGCTGCAGTGTTCTGGGTTCAGAATTGGTGTCTGGTTACTGTTACTATTTTCTGGGTACAACATTCAAAGAGGTGACTATTTGATTCAGTTTTGTTTGGTGCAAAGGAGATTGGTTGATGCAGATATACTTGATGTTTGATTGATGGATCTAGTCTAAAAATTTATGAAACGTGGTCCTTGAAAGAAAAGAGAAGGTTGTAGCCTTCTGTAGGTCAGCACCTACGTACTAGTACCTCAGCTAGTACAAGAGCTAAGGGGGTTGCAGCTCCCTTCCAGGAGAAGCTGGAGAACGAGAGAAGGTCGTAGCCTTCTACAGGTAGCAGCCTGCGTACTGGTATAAGATTGCACTAGTACAGAATCATTGTAAAAGAAGTTTCTAATTAAAAGAAGATAGAGATGAATTGCAGCAGGTGGTTTTCACCCACATTGGGTTTCCACCTTATATCTTTGTGTCCAGGTGTGTGATGATCTGTTCTGTTTTACTGCTCCTATTTACTGTTATTATGATTAATGAAGTCTTGATGCACTGATTAAAGATCAACAATTAATGAATCAGATATACGCTTGTTTCTTTAGTCACAGTAGCGTATATACGCAATTTCCCATAGCTGAAGTAGCGTATACAAATATGATTGTGAAATGAAAAATAATTGATTTGATAATACTGATTCACCCCTCCTCTCAGTATTATTTCCAACAGTTCCCTCACTCGAAAGCTTCATTAGATCAACTATTTAATTCAAAAGTTTCTTGAAAATTGTTTGTAGGCTTTCCAAATCAATAGTGTCTTTGTATTTAGTTTTGTGTTTGGTTTATTTTTTTTACAATATTGGAAGATATTTCTATTAGCAAAATATGTGTTGAGAGAATGCAACAAATATACAAAATACATGAACACCATCTAGAGATTGCTAAACATGGCCATCAAAGAAAGGTACATATAATCATAAAGGAAATTCACAAAGTAATCTCAATAATAAATTTAAAGGATTAAGAGAAAAAACATGCTATCAAAGGGGACTTTAAGTGTTGGAGAATACTATTAGTTTGCATTGTTTTCATCAAAATTTCCTAAAGCTAGAGTGTTCAAATCATAAAGGAGAGGCCTTTCTTGAACTTGTTATTGGGGAAACAATTTGAGTTTTTCTTGATTATGCTTCATAGAGATTGCCGAGATGATAATAGAGAGCCATGCATTCATCCTATACCCAGTGAATTAATACCTATGATGGACAAGGATGTTCCACTTTGTCTCCGCTTGTGCTTCCAGATTTGAAAATCAAAATTGGAGGAGGCAATGGAAGGTATGAAGCTCTTCAATTTCACTAGCTTGCTACTACAAGGATGTCCTAAGGTCATTCATTTCGTAGTGGGCCAGGAGGTCAAATCCAATGATACAACTTTGAAGCAATAGTGAAGGAAATATTGCAACTATGGGGGAGAAAAGAGAGTAGGAGGGAAATGGAGGCAAAATGACAAAATACTGTAGATCAACGATGAAGTGCCTCTCTCTGTATGTCCCATAATTAAATTTTCCATCAAGGGGAGGACCCACTTTCATCTATGATGGATTATTCAAACAAGTAAATCCTCCACTATATGGAAGATCCCATAACACTCCACGAGGATGGTTTAATAGAGAAGGTTTGTCATATCATGAGAAGTGACGAGGGTTGTGTCAATTCCATGATGCAACAACGGTGGAGGAATACCATGTGGAGTTCGCATGAGTAATCATTAAGTGGCAAGGGAGTCATTGAGGTATCCATGGAGAGGGGCCATATCCATTAATTAAAAGATCCCTAACCTTTTCTCAAAGGGCCTTGTTTATTTGGTAATCGACTTAGGATTTTTTTATGCGAATGACACAAATGAAGTCAACTTCATGAATCAAATTAAAGTTCAATAAGATTTAGTCCTTAATCAAACTCAACCTAGCATCTGAAGGAATTGTTCCTAGGTGGAGAAGTTGAATCATATCTTTAGAGTATCCCACAATGACGAGCTTCTAGATGGCCAAGGAAGAGGTTGTTTTGACTTCGTGATATAGAGCATAGGCTTCAAATTGGTTGTTAGAGGCCACACCTAAATTCCATGAGAATGTTAACACAATGTTTCCTCTTGGGTCAATGAAAACCCCTCCCACTCCTACCACTCCATTGTCTTTGGTTTAGTTAACCTTTTTTTTCTTTGTATTACATGTAGCTTTCTTTTCCCTTAGTCGAGGGTTCCCTTTCATGCTAATTTATTATTTATTTATTTATTTTATTATTTATTTGTTATTATTATTTATTTTTAATTTTTTAATTTTTAATTTTAATTTTTTAATTTTTTTTTCACGTCAATTGTTTCCTAAATATATTTTGTGAAAGTGTTTTTTTCCCCACTCTCTCAACAAACATGGCAATGGAAACAAGTGAAGAATAAGTATAAAATTCAGCGTGTACATCACCAACAAGTTTTTAATTGATGGTTTTTTTTTAGAATGGTAGTGAATTATTGATTTAAATCCTTTAACTGATCTTTATTGTCCTTTTTCATCCTAGATCGTCCTCCTACCAAGGTAGTTGGGGTCCTTTCATCACCAAACTCAGTTAAGAATGTTATCTTAAACTAATTATGGTTGGTGATAAATCACATGGTAAAATTGCAATACTAGGTAGCAACTTTATATCAAAAATGTACAAAAAATGTAACATAAAACAACCCCATGTTAAACATTCATCAATTGAACCATAAGCATAATTTTTTGATATGATCTTCAAGTTGTTTATACTTATTTGGATAAAATTTACATAGGAATATTTCAAGAATTTTAGGTAAATTATGAAGTTGACCTGACAAAGCAAGAGTATCTTGAGTCAACTAAGCAAGATTTTGATATGTATACATGAAATTCCATATAAGTTGAAACCCATATATTCCAACTATGCATATCCAACATAAAGGTTTGAGAATTCATCTAAAGAAACTAGAACATCCAAGTTTAGGACATGGATGTACTCTTTAGTTTTGATGAATTTTCTACAAGCTTTAATGCACCTAGGAAATTGCTACACAAGAGGTAATTTTTGTCCAAAGTGACAAGAAAATGCTTGACTAATACATCTTCAGGTGTGGAATTCTGGCTTTGAAAAACAACAAAGTATTCAACCTTAATTTCAAAATGTGGTTCAGATTAAGGTATTTTGGCATTCTTAAACTTCACTTCCATATCTTGGGAATTTGGTTCAAGGCCAGGGCTAGTTTCACTTTCCAAATTTGGTTGGCTAGATGGTGTTTGAGAATCTTTTTTAGTGGGGTATTAACCTTGTGGTAGAGAACTACTACCATGTTCACCCATAGAAGGGTATGGCCCTCCTTCTAGTGTCAAAATATTAACACAAACAAATGGCTGCCATTGAGTTAAGGGACATTGTCTTAAGCCAAGGCCTAATTAGTCTTTCCACGTTTGAGATAGAAAGATCCTCTAGATTATTGGCATACATACCAATAGCTAGATTTAACATTGAATTATTAAAATCTAAAATAGAATGCAGTCCTAAAACTAAATGTTGAAAATAGCAACAAGAAATGTTAAAAATAGTATCAAGAAAAGTCCTAATTTAGTTTGTCCTTGAATTAAATTGGGAATAAAATTGTAACTCCACATCTCATGACAACTTGTAATAGTTAACTAAGTTAATTTGACTTAGTTAGTGCAGTTAATTCGAGTTGAGGGTCTAACTAGAGTCATGTAGAGTGTCTCCTACAATTAGGAGCACTAGTTGAGTTTATTTTGAGTTGTAATTATTTAATTCATTCTAACTGAGTTCAAGTCAGTTAAATTAGTTCCAACTTATGGAGGAATTAGTGGGATGTCCAGTAGTGGGGTGCAACCTACAGTAGTGGGGTGCAACCTATAGTAGTGGGGTGTAACCTGTAGTAATGGGGTGCAACCTGCAGTAGTGGGGTGCAACCTGTAGTAGTGGGGCGTAACCTGCAATAGTGGAGTGTAACCTACAGTAGTGGGGTGCTGCCTATCAAATAGTGGGGTGTTGCCTGTAGTGATCAACAAGTAAACTGTAGATTCACTCATAATTAACTCATGCATATCAGATCAGAGAAAGACCCAATTGAGATTGGAGTTCAGGGACAGTGTACTATCATTTGTAAAACCATCTAAATTAAACCGATGGTGCATGCAATCAAAGGAAGGCCTATGAGGATTACACAATTCATAATTGAGGAATTTCCACATTAAATAGGGGCTAATTCCTTGAGGAACACCGCAAGGAATTAGGAGCTTGGAGGCTTGGAAATTTGGCTAAGTATTGGTAAAAGGAAGTCAACCAGGTAGAGGATAGAAAATACTTGTGCAGGTTGAGTAGAGCATATTGTATTCATCCAAATTCTTTGACTAATGTAATATACAAATAATAGAGGTTTTTAGTTGTGGCTTTCCCCAAAAAATCATTGTGTTATGTGTGAATGAATGCTTTCTCTTATATACTTCATGATTTCATTAATTGTTTATTGTTTCTGCTGATGAGTTGAGTAGATTCAAGTCTATTATTTTAGAATATTACAATTTGTAGTTTGAATCTACAAGGAATTTCTATACTATATACCCTTGTAGGATTTGAGAATGAAAGTTAACATGAAATCAACAATTACTTCAACCATTGAAATAGAAAGGAATTCATTAGATATTAATGCCACAAATATCTAAAATAACCAATCATACAACCAAGCTAGAATGTACTAAAATAAATAATTATATTCCACATCCACAAGTTAGTAACTTCTTAAAAAAACAACAACAACAATAAATTGAAGTTAAATGGGAAAAGCACAGGCAACACTAAAACAAAGCCTTGGAATGAAAATAAAATAATCAAACGAGCTTAAGGCATTGAATGAATTCAAGAGATGCATTTCCTTGACTAAGAATAAAAAGGAAAAGATCAAGGCACGATGCAAATCAAAAGTATATTTCATTCAACTCAAATAAAAGAGGGTCCCCAAGTTTTCCTGGTTTATTTTCCTCATGAAAGGCCAAGAGACCCATGCTAGTTATGGAGGCATAATATCATGTTCAAATGGAGCCTATCAACATGTATGCCTTTCTGGGAAAACAAAACTAGCCCTAAAATCTATTAAAGAAATTTTCATGGATGTTGGAGAAGTTCTATATTGTGATGGAGTGGTCTTGTGTATTTGGATTCAAACTCTCCATATAATTAATTTGGTCATTTTCTTTGAATTTGTGTGGTAAATAATCATTGGCTACCACATGACCATAGTTATGAGGTTTGGGTTCTCCCTTCAATTCATTGTAAAATATTAGAGTCAAAAGAGGAGGGCAAGGGGTGAAGAGGTTTCACCTCTTTTTCCCCTTGCCCTCTCCCACATGGATCCTAGCTCCCTTTAGTCGGGGTGGATGGCAGAGTCTGGGGGTAGCACCTCCTTTTTCTATACTTCATACCTTTCCCTATCTTACTTTACCTTAGATAATGTCCTTTTGGGTAGGGTGTAGAGAGTGGTTGTAAATGCCACCCTTTCTCATACTTCAGAATTATTATTGTATCTTCCTTTGCTAATATTCAGAGAGAAAAGGACTAAGGCCCACCTCAACAATACATTAAGTTATGCAGAGGGTCAAGGCAAAGGTTAACACCTCCCTTTAAGAGACTGCGCAAATAACTTTGGGATCCAATTTTGGCCTTTAAACCTACATATATGGGTTCCATTAGTCTTGACCTTAAGTAATTTACCTACAAATCCTCAACAAAGCCGTTGTTAACAAATAATTTATTCTAATACTAATTTATTTTACATCAATAGGCTTACTTAAAAAAAATCCTTAAGAGTGATGCAATAGAAACATAAATTAGATAGGAAAAATGAGTAAATGAAGTAGCCAAGAACCCTCTTCTTACCAACACACTAGTTCAAACATTGAGTTAAACCTTCTTGTAACTCTTAAGACCTTTATAGGTATTTTCCTATGGCACAAGAAAAATCTATGTTATTTTTATCCAACTTCTAGAGCCAATAGACCCCATTCCTTGTAGATCATATAAACCTATTCTAGCCTACTCACTACTCCAAGAAACCCTTCACTAGGCTACACGCTAGTATGTGTTCCGTGTTTAATAGATTTTGTTAACCTTTGGATTTGCATTGATGGTTGAGTTTATCCTCATGCATGCAGCGGTGTAACACAGCTTGTACAACAACTCCCCATTATTATCTAAATTATTCATAAAATAATGGGGACCCTTTTGAAGAATTAATTGTTATTGATGTCAAAGGGATGTCCAATTGAAGAAGAGAATTGCATAGGTTTAAAGATCTATTTGATCCCTTTATAATGAGTTATTGCATGCCTCCTAACACCTCTTCATTGAGGATAAATTATTTTTTCTTAAAATTCACTTGTTTTTTTACCTCTGTCAGGATGACCTACTCAAGAACAAGTCGACCCTCTTCCTAAAAAACATGTCATTTTAATGTATGCTTGAACTGGTATAAATAAGAGCTATGCCTCCTCTATTTCAGCTAGCAACTTGTCCAAGCAAGAAGAAGTGAATAAGAGCTCAAGTCTAAGAAATAATTCATAAGTTCATATATCATGTGGCAAAATGAAAAGGAAAGCATATTTTGGTTTCTAGTTTCTTTGGGTTCTAGGTTACGGTTTTTGGTGACACCCTTGATCAATTTTTGGTTACATTTTGGGCCATTTATGGATCAGGTTCTTAGAGTATCTTTGTGGAAGAATTCAACCATCTCTGGTACAACATTTTGGCTTTCTTTTGAGTAGACCTTAGCCTAGTGGACATAGCTCAGACCTGTGAACAGACCTTAGACTTACGGAGTTTCGACCTACATTTTTTATTATTCTCGGACCTTAGGAAAGATAGAGCTCATACTTGTGATTAGACCTCAGAAATGTGGAGTTTCATCCTACATATATGATGATTCTTGGACCTGTAGCAATGCAAAGCTCGAACTTGTGGAAGAGACTCAGATATGTGGAAATTTTAACCTATTCTAAGTGCAAAACTAGTTCCCTTGTGGCAACCTTTTGAAGAAGACTCAACTTTGATTTAGGAACAAATATCATATTATAAATATTAATATTTTTTTAATAACATTTAAGAACACAATCTATTCTTAGTTATAATTTTATTTTATATTAACGTTAAACCATGTTTAAATATTTTCTCGTTTGATACGTATAATTATATAAATAACTTTTTTTTCAGAAAGAAAAATCATGATAGTTTATATTAAGAAAATATAAAGTTCAGAATGCATATAGAAACGTATTGCCGATGATTCAGGGAGACTGTCCAGAAACAACAAAACCATTTGTTCTATTCGGTTGTTCTGTTCGGTTCATGAGACCTAATGGCCAGATGGTGGAAAGGAAATCCAGTCAGATCATAGCAGTTACAATAACAAATTTTTAAACACAGAGAAATCATCACCACATAATGAAAAGCCATAAAAACAGCGAAATCACATAGATAGAGATCAGCAACCCAAAGCATCAGGTCAATTTGAGAGTTCCGAAACCAGGAGCAGAATAGAGTCCAGGGGGTCCCTGGATTCTTGAAAGATTCGACCGTTCCTCCATTTCCATAAGAACCATATAACCATGACAAATAAGGAACGCCAGGATGAGCGTTGTTCGCTCCACCAATTGAAACCTTCCTGTACAGTAGAAAAGACCCGGTGAGGAAAACCAAAAGACAAAGACAATGCATACCAGATGTGAAGAGTTGAGGCACATTGGAAGAACATGTGAACATTGGACTCATGTTCGGAGAGACACATAGAACATCTGCTTGGACCAATCCATCCTTTCTTTTGGAGAACCTCCCAAGTGAGATTCCTGTTAGAGAAAACCAACCAGGAAAATAGAATCATTTTTAGAGGACATGTCACCTTCCATAGAGTAAGAGGGAAGATCGGATCAGTGCCAGATGGATGGCAGCCAATCATTGCAGCGTAAATATCCTTGACCCGAATAAAAAAATTATAATTAAATGCTTTGATCTACATATTTGATGTTACCAATTTTATTAAAATTATTTATAATAAATTAATAAATATATCTAATTTAGAATTTTTTTAATTTAATTATAAATAATTATTAAGAAAAAGATTATTTATTTAATTACAATATTTATGATTAAAAATCAATATTAGGTATAATGTAATATATATATTAAAAATTATAATAAACACTGAATGAAAAGTGTTGTTTTTTGAAAAAAATAAATAAATTAAAATTGTAATTTTGTACCCAACGTGTAAATTAATTAGTAACAATATTTTTAAACTTGACTAATTCAATTTTTGATTTGTCTTGCATGTTACATGTGGGAATAGATATGGATAGAGGTGTAAATTAATTAGTGACCATATCTTTTAACTTTGACTAATTCAATTTTTTTTTGTCTTGCATGTTACATCTGGGAATAGATATAGATAGAGATTATAGTGATAATAGATAAAACCTTTACACAATTTTAATTATCAATTTTATTAAATTAATATATATATATATATATATAATTTATTTTTTAAATGTATATATAGATTTAATATTTCTAATAACTTTATTAATGTAATTATTTAAAATAGAAAAAATCTATTTTCATTCTCATCATTTTAATTTAAATATTAATGTAATTGTCTGATTTTATTATTTAAGATTAAAAATATTGATTTTCATTTTTATGATTTTAGTTAATAGAATATTATATATATTGAATATAGAACTTGCACTTAAAATATTTTAGTTTTTTTTTACAGTATATCATAATTCAATTGTCAAACTACCAGTGAGTACAACTATTTTTGGTTGCTAATCGAGAATGTACGCTGACTCAACCCTTATTTTAGGAAAACCATACCAGCTGGAATAACTAGTTGGTGGTCTGTAAAGGGGTAGGTTTTCACTCCTTCCAGATGCCTCTGGGTCTTGCGCTTTCACACCTGCCAAATGCCTCTGGTCTTGCGCTGTTAACATGTTTTCTTACCTCCAAGGGTTATTAACCTGTTTCTGTCCAAGGAAGACGAAGTCTTAACCAAACAAAAACAATTTTAAGACATACTCCACACCCATCACTCAAAATATTTTATATAACATTAATTATTTTGAATAAATAATAATGGAGTTATCTTTAGTGCAAATTTTTGGAAAGATTTTCGGTGGATTTTTCTGGTCTAATTTCTCTAAAATCCGACAGAAATTCATTGAAATCACATGTTTGATAAGTAACCCCTGCACAAAGAAAGTCCAAAAAATCACACTCCAATAATAATGACCTCATTTAATTAATTTAACAATTAACATTTTTTAAATTAAAGATTTTGTTACAGGCGTCAGCGTTGGTTTGGATGAGGAATTTTCTCTATCATTTAAGAGTGACACCTCACCAAGAGGTCCCATGTTTTTTCAATAATTAAATAGGATCACCACAACCATTTGAACCAATCAAACTCGAGTTATTAGGAACTTCCATAACTTGGTTTTAAATCTTCCTAAAGTTGCTTTTTGGGATATAAAAGGTATTTGTACAGTAAGATTTTGCCCAAGTGACGAATCTCTGCGTGTACGACGAGCCATTTTTAAGATTATGGCGCGCATTGTTGGAGTTTTGGCACTGTCTGGAGCTGCGGATGTATCAAAGGATGAAATTTCAGAGCTTGTTGATCTACTATTCCAGCTTCTTTCAAAGAGCTGGCCTGAAATTCAAGCGAAATTATGAGAAACGGTATGTTAAATTGTTCTTAGGGTGATCTGTTCTCAATTGACCGTAATGCGTCCAAATTTGAGCAGGACTTTGAAATACAGGGTGTAATATTGTATATACTCAAAATTTCTATCTTCATACTGAAGAATAGTTGCACTCAGTTAGAGAACTTTGAAACTACTTGCTTTTGTTATTCGCTTTGTGAAGAACTTTGTAAAGCTTGGAATGGAAATCTTTAAATTTGTACGGGGAAACAATTGTTTTATCTTTATTCTTTGAATTCATTGTGTCTGGGTATAAAGCTTTGCACGAAATTTTCCATAAGGAAAACAATAGATTTAAGTTAGTAAATGGACATTCTGTAAAGAATTAGCAATATATTTGTATTTGTTCTTTCTTTGCTGGTTAAATTTGTAAAGATTGGAACAAAAAATTTCGTAACCAAAAGGATTTCTAATTGTGTAAATTTGTATTCTCGTACCCAAAAGGATGAAACCGATTGTATTTTTTCTGTTTTATGTGAGAATTTTTTCAAAAACTTGGAATGAAAAGAGAGAAGGCAAAACGAAGGTTTTTGCTGAATGTGTTTGAGGAAAAAGTTACAATTCACATTCTATTTATATTTTAATCCACCACAAGGGTCTCTATGTTTTTGGAGATTTTGTATCTTCAGAAAAATGATTGGATAATCAAAGCAAATGCATATTATTTTCCAGCCATGAGCATCACAGTTGTTGGCTTATTGATAATGATCCACATAAGATTTGACTATTCCAATGTAGAAACATGGAGACGAAAAAAGATAAAAATATTTGTTTACAAGAGAAAATTTTGAAAGTTTGGAATGGAAAGAAAAAGAAAAAACAGAAGTTTCTAGCTGAATGTGTTTGATTCAAAAGTTACAATTAACATTCCATTTCGAGTAGATTTTTAATTAGTTAATCAAGGAAAATGCATTTGATCTTTAATATATGAGCGTTGGCCTATGGTTAAGTTATCCGCATTGGATTTGGCTGTTTAGATGAAAAATCTAGCAGGAAAATTGATAAACAAATTTATTTTTTTTCTCAGTTTGGAAAGCTTGGAATAAAAAGAGAAAAGAAAAATAGAAGTTTCTTGCTGAACATGTTTGATGAAACAGTTATGATGAACATATGATTTTGGTTTTAATTCTACATAAACGTCTCTTTGTTTTGGGGATTTTATATTTGCAGAAAATGATTGAACAATCAAAGAAAATGCAGGTTATTTTCAAGTCATGAGAATCAGTCTTTGGTCCGTAGGTTATCCACATTAGATTTGGCTATTTCAATGGAGGAACTGGCAATTATAAACGATTTTGAGAAGCTATCATTTACTGAGCAGGACTCGAACCTAAAACTTAAACGGTCACGATGATCCTCTGTCTCTGGGATTCTAGACCCATAATTTTTATGTCTGTTTTATTGTAACTAGATAACCCCCATTTTTATGTTATGTTTATTTTTATTGTGACCAGTCATATTTTGGATGTTAGCCTTTTGATTTCTGACTACTGATTATATGATTGTTTGAATTTTGGACATGTAAGGCCAACAGGGTTCTGATTTGTTATTTTTGATGGCCTTTTAGGTGCTTCTAAGTGCTAGATTTTCTTGTAACGATTTTTTTAACGGCCCAACAACGCACCTTTGTAAAAATGCTTATTATGTGACAGTTTGTTTGCAATCTCTTTCAGACTGCATGGAATGCGTTTTGAATAATATGATCGAAATTGTTAAGAGAAAATGCATTCTTTATCGTCTTCAACCTCTGACATATCGGAACAGCTTGAAACATGTAATGGTCAAATGAGATTGGCATGGACAAGAGGCTGGCGTGCTAGCAAATCAGTCAATTTGGATCGAACTGATCCTAATACAACGGATCTGTGGAATTCTCCCAAGCTCCAGCACTCCCATAGCTCCACAAATCATAACAATGCTTCTAGTATTGAAAATTCTCCTGATTGGCTGGAAGACAACTGGAGTTTTAGCAGGCAGAGTGAGGTACCTATCAGGAAGAAAAGCTTATGGGATTGGAGACGCTTGCGAGCTCTTGCACACATTGGACAACAGCCATTTAGCTGCATGTTCTCACTGCGAGTGCACAGCATAGAGCGGCTTCCACAAAGCATGAATGGTTCTTTTGTTTCTGTCTGTTGGAGGAAAGGAAATAGAGTAGTACAGACAAAACCTGCTACTGTTTCTCAAGGAATTGTAAAGTTCGAAGAAACTCTCCATCAGACTTCCACCATCTATGGCAGTAAAAAGCCTGATCAAGGTATGTATTATAGATCAAAATTTTTCACTCTTTTTGCGACTGCTCTGGATGCCGAAGGCTTAGATTTTGGGAAATATCGACTTGATCTTAGCAAAATGCTTCCAAAATTTTTAGGTGATTGTAGAGAGAATGCAGAATCCAGAACTTGGAGTACAAGTTTCAAACTTGCAGGTAAGGCTGTAGGAGGAACTTTAGCTGTGACTTTACGATATAGAATCCTGAACAAGGACATCTGGCAAATGCAGCCAATAAATACTGGTTATGTGGATTCTCCTGACAGATTATCACAGCTATCGAAGGCCCCACCAATTTGTGCATTAGAAGGTCATGCATCTTTTTCCATATTTGAACCAGGAGAAACTAGTAACTACTTAACTGATTTGAGTTTAAAGGACCCTGTTAATGAGAACCCTTCTAAAAGTAGCTTGCAACTTCAGCAGTCGAAAGATATGAAGAGGTCTAGTTTGGCATCCTTGTTTGCTCTTGAAGCGAAAGGCAGCTTATTCCCTCCAGCCAATCATCTGGTTCAATGCAGTGGTATTCCTAACGGGACTGTTTGCAGCTTATTCCCTCCAACCAATCATCTGGTTCAATGCAGTGGTATTTCTAACAAGACTGTTTACGAGAATGAGGATGAAGTTATTGGTCTAGATGATGATATTGAGTTCACAGTTATTGAAAAGGGGGTGGAGATAACCTGTGGCAATTTATCAGAATTACCGGATTGCAATAAGAGTTGTGGAGAGATTGGTTTGAAATCTAGAGAAGAGGAAGGAAGCACTGTAAAAAGCATAACTCTCTCACAGCTTCGACAATCAGATTTTCTTTGTCCCTTGTCGGAGAAGAATGTTGATGTTCAGGTATCTCAAGTGTCTCATGAGCATAAACAAGAGAGGCACAGTGATTTGGGAAAGACATCTACTCTGAACGATGATGATTTGGTTGAGAGTGAATTTCTTAGTATGCTTAATCAAGATCATGATTTGTTTTGTTCAGACCCCGTAAGTGAACCAGAGTCTACCCTAGCACGCCTTTGCCACCAGTTTGATAAAGAGTCTTTTTCAGAAGCAAGCAGCCTTGGGACTGAGCTTTATGTTCCCGCTGTTTCCAGTTTCACACAGGCTTCTAGACATAATTGCGCCTCAGATGATTTGAATTTGGTATCCTTAGTGCAGGTTGCAGGATCAGAGCTTGAGAAAGAAACAGCACAAACCATGTGCAGTCTAGACGATGCAGGGGTAGAAGCACTGATAAAAAAGTGGGGTCTGGAAGAAAAGTTTTCTCAAAACTCTCCTCCAGACCCTTCAGGTGGATTTGGCAGTCCTATCAATTCTCATGTCCCAGAGCCTGCTAATGGACTTGGGATGTATGATGGAGGTTTGCTAAGGCCAGTGAGTTCAGTGAGATTGATCATGCACGAATCAAAGCCATGATTTATTTACTGTGCCTTGCCTGTTTTCTCTTGTTCCCTTCTTCAAATTTTGTATTAAAATGGCGACCCTTGTACTTGGGTGACCAATCTATATAACTACTCAGTCTTCTTATAAATTGGTGGTCAATCTATTAGCAAAAAGTTACTGTAATATTGAAATGATAAGTTCTTTGCTAAAAAAGTGGGGTCTGGAAGAAAAGTTTTCTCAAAACTCTCCTCCAGACCCTTCAGGTGGATTTGGCAGTCCTATCAATTCTCATGTCCCAGAGCCTGCAAATGGACTTGGGATGGATGATGGAGTTTTGCCAAGGCCGGTGAGTTCAGTGAGATTGATCATGCACGAATCAAAGCCATGATTTATTTACTGTGCCTTGCCTGTTTTCTCTTGTTCCCTTCTTCATATTTTGTATTAAAATGGCGACCCTTGTACTTGGGTGACCAATCTATATAACTACTCAGTCTTCTTATACATTGGTGGTCAATCTATTAGCAAAAAGTTACTGTAATATTGAAATGATAAGTTCTTTGATAAAAAAGTGGGGTCTGGAAGAAAAGTTTTCTCAAAACTCTCCTCCAGACCCTTCAGGTGGATTTGGCAGTCCTATCAATTCTCCTGTCCCAGAGCCTGCAAATGTACTTGGGATGGATGATGGAGGTTTGCTAAGGCGGGTGAGTTCAGGGAGATTGATCATGCACGAATCAAAGCCATGATTTATTTACTGTGCCTTTCCTGCTTTCTCTTCTTCCCTTCTTCATATTTTGTATTAAAATGGTGACCCTTGTACTTGGCTGACCAATCTATATAACTACCCAGTCTTCTTATACAATGGTGGTCAATCTATTAGCAAAAAGTTGCTGTAATATTGAAATGATAAGTTCTTTGAAAGAAAAATAATAAGTTTACATATTTGAGAGTGAAGTGATAGAATTCTTAAAAATCTTTACACATTTACAATGTTTTTAGTAAGTAGGAAGTCGGTCACTTCAATATACGAAGCAGGTTTTCTAAAATGTACATAATATTCCCTCAATCTATTTAACAGTCCCACTTTTTCCATCAAAGTTGAGTCAGGTTTTCTTCATCCCAACACAGTACCAATAACTCTACCTTCCTCAGTCCAGAAAATCTTATGAAAATAAAACTTTAATCAAAGGTGTAAAACTCTTCACTCTCGACCAGTGATCCCCAGGCAGTTCAGCTTCTATTATTTTGATGTTGTCATAACTTTTTATTAATTTTGATGCGTTTTCAGCGTATTCAATAATCCTGGATGTTTGCGCTGCTTCTTTTGTTTCGACATTTTAACTTTCTTCTGACTTACAACAACCTAACTGACTCGGCAGTTTTGTCCATATATAACACGAAGGCATCTACTTCTCCTCCCTGAAGGTGTTCAAATTTTATTTTGTTCTTTCATAATTGTTTTGGCATCTCCTCCGCCATAAAAAAAAATAAAAATAAAATAAAATAAGGTGGCATGCCTGTTTTATTATGTTCAATAAAATAAAATAAGGTGGCATGCCTGTTTTATTATGTTCAATAAAATAAAATAAGGTGGCATGCCTGTTTTATTATGTTCTTTTTCATTTTTTCTTTGTTGTGTAATGTAGTTATTGTGACCATTGAATTGGAATCGGCAGTTTTGTCCATAAATAACACGAAGGCATCTGCTTCTCCTCCCTGAAGGTGTTCAAATTTTATTTTGTTCTTTCATAATTGTTTTGGCATCTCCTCCGCCATTAAAAAAAATGTGGCATACCTGTTTTATTATGTTCTTTTCATTTTTTCTTTGGCTGTGTAATGCAGTTGTTGTGAACATTTAATTGGAATTTTCCTCCACAGCCATTTTTTAAATTTTAAAGGGGTTGTTTAATGGTTATAGGTCTTGGAAATTTTTATTTGAATTTGATAATTAGATTTCAATAAATTTTTATCAAATTCTAAGTAAAATTGACCAAAAAATATTTTAAAAAAACTTTAAAACATACAACAGAGAAATTAGGTTTTTTAAAGTGATTTATTTTCTAGCCACAAATTTTTACAATGTTTTATATGTGGTGCACTGGTTTATTAGGAAGGCAAGATCTTATTCTGAGTTAATGAATTCAAAGTTTTTTTAATCAAAGTAGTATTACATAATTAGAGGGATTAAATTTCTCTTCACTTTAAAAGATGTTTGCATCTTAGAAGATTTGATCTCTTTCTAGTAGATCTGGGGTTGAGATGGATCTAGGCTGATTTGATTATTAATTATAATTATAATTTTATTTTTATTTTGTTTTATTTTTAGCGAGTCAAAATGTTTAACAAGACATTACAATGTTTAACATGGCCTTACAACATTTCTACTATATTGACTTTTATTTTATTTTGTTTTTTTTTTCACTAAGTCAAAATGTTTAACATGACATGACATCTCTACTATACTAGATGACGAAGAATGTCTCTCCATACAATAATTCTTTTAAATTTTCTATGTTTTATTTTTTTTAGTAAATTTTACTAGAAATTTAATAAAATTGGTTGGAATTACAAATATGAGTTGTGAAATTTATATATTTCTAACAAGTCACATTTTTTAATGATATTATATTTATTTATATATTCAAAATTACATTCTAAACCAAAAGAACCATAAAAATCATAATTTTGCCAAAATTATGAACATCAATAATGGAACCAGAGCTTATCACATTTTTTATTACTATTTGAATATATTACCATTTGAATAAGTTAAAAATGTAATATAAATAAATAAATGTTTTCACTGTATTACCTCTAGGTTGCATTAATTATTCACACTGTTGTGTCAATTCACATGATATAGATAGAGATTTACTGATATACATTTGTTGGTATATTTTGTTTGATTATGAAAAGTTTGAACTATTTTAAATTTTAATTTTTAAATTTATTTAATTGTTTTAAATATTTGGTAAAATTTATTGGAAATTTAATAAAGTTTGTTGGAGTTACAAGTTTCGGTTTTGAAATTTGTATATTTTTAACGTCTCAAATTTTTTTAATGGTGTTATATTTATTTATTTATATATTCAAAATCACATTCTAAACAGATAAAAAATATGACTTCGTCAAAATTAATATGTAATATTACAATTTAAATAAGTTAAATATGTAATATTTTTATTACCATTTGAATAGATTAAAAATGTAATATAAATAAATAAATGTATTCACTGGATTACACTCTAGCTCGCATTAATTATTCACCAATGTTGGGTCAATTCACATGAAATAAATAGAGATTTACTCATATACACAATTTTAGATTATATATATATAGATATATACTACTTTAAAATTTTAGTTATTATTTTTAATGTATTATTTTGTTTGCATATTTTGTTTGATTGTGACAAGTTTAATTATTTTTAATTTTTAATTTAATTTTTTTAATAAATATTTGTATTATTTTATGAAAAGAAAGAGTTGAAGGTTTTAGATTGGTGAGTTATTGAAGAAATTTAACCATATTAAAAATGAGTTGTCTTTAGTGTGATTTTTTGGAAGTTTTTCCGGTGGACTTTTTGGTCTAATTTCTTTAAAATCCGGCAGGAATTCATTGAAATCACAAGTTTGATGGGTAACCCTTACACAATAGAAGTGCCCTAGGGATTTTTGAGGGTGTTGAATCCATATATACAATCAAAAAACTAGTTTAAATAGGAGTTGTCTTTAGTGCAAATTTTTTGACTTTCCGGTGCTGAAATCCGACGGAAAATTTTGATGTGAAATCTTAATTTGTGTTATTTAAATTGGTTTTTTCACTGTCTATATGGATTTAGCACCTTGAAAAGCCCCTAGGGCACTTCGATTTTGCACATGTTACCCATCAAGCTTGTGATTTCAATAAATTCTTGCCTGATTTTAAAGAAATTAGACCGAAAAAGCCACTGGAAAAGCTTCCAAAAAGTCATACTAAAGACAACTTGGTTTAAATAACACAAATCAAGATTTCACCACAAATTGTTCCACCAGATTCTGACACTGGAAACTCCAAAAAGTCGCACTAAAGACAACTCCATTAAAAAATTGTACTTGTTTAAGAGGTAAAAGAAAAAACCATTCAAAGATTCAGAATACAAGATACGTATACTAATACTCGGGCTTTCAAATACCGTGAAAGAAAGACAAAGAAACAGGCAATTGATAAACCTAAGACATAATAAGAGTTAGTAGACTAAGAAGGGGGATCTTAATCTATAGTTACAATCTGGATCAGCTCCTCCTTTTTGCCAGTGAGCAACTAATAGTAGGGGGATGCCAAGGTGCTTATCAATCTGCTCTAGTGGGTGGTCTAGGTTCGTCATGTTTTCATGTTGATGTTCCATGGAGATGAGAAAGTCGTCTTTGTTCTCATGTCGATCTAGTGAAATTTTGCCGAGTAGAAACTTCATGTGCCAGTACAGGCCCATCACGTGCATATATTGATTAAAATTCCCACATATATGCCATGTATCAAACACTCCATTTGCCATATTTGTTAGTACCTTTGTGTTAGAAAGAAGACGTCGTTGGTTGGCTCCTTCCATTTTTGCACAAGTCAGTTCTTCATGAATAAGAGGTGGGGTGAGTTTCTGAAAGTGAGCTGCTGAATCCTTAACTTTGAGTTGTGTTTGTGTATTGCCTCAATTGTTGCACTCTTGGTAGTATGTTGCACCTTGATAGATGCGAGCTCTTTGGTAGGGCATGGCAGCTGCACGAGGAAAGTATGGCCAAAGAACAAAGAGGGGGTTGTCAGAAAGGAGACAAAAGTGACAGGATTTGAAAAGATCTCAAGAAAGCTTAACTAGGATTGTGCCCCGTACAGAGGGAAGTAATCGAATGAGGGCTAGCTCCAACAAAGGAAAGGTTTAGAGAGAAGGAGGGTCAGGGGACCAAGAGAGAGTGGGGCTTCCTCGAAAATGTTGGTACTTAATGGTCAACGAATAGGAATTAGAAACCAAGTCTCTACTAGGAGCTAGATTCAAGATAGGAAAACTAGTAGATGAGGGAGCAAGAAAAAACTAGGGGGTGAAAGGAATCAACTTGTCATAGAATGTGGTTGCCCAACTGTTGATAGTCCCTCACTGTAATAGGATGCTCAAGCTGATTCTAGGAAGATGGATAGAACTCTGTCCAATGACCACTGTTGAGAGACGATTCAAGTTGTCATTTGAAGCTGAGAAGGGAAAGCACAAGCTCCGTGAAGCGAAGCTCGCTAACAAGCTGACATTCATTTCCTTAAATTTCGCCAAGAAAGCCAAGAGAGTTGGAGCACTGCAAACATGGCGCAGAGGAATGGGTGAGGTTGAGCTGACCAACAAGAGCCTGACTGCTTCGCATAAAAGAAAATTAGTTTCTAGAGCTCTTGAATTAGCTATTTGAAGTGCCCAACCTTGTCGGATAGCCTTCTTGCCAAGTTTGTCGTTGGGTTTGGTGCAATGAATTGACAGGACCTTAACATTAGATTCCATTCTTAATGGTGCCAAATTTCGCTTAGTCACAGAAGGTGAGCAAGTCAGACGGTTAGATGTTGAGGTTGTTTGTCATAGGAGATAGATTGGATAGAGTTCTAGAGAGTCAAGATTGTGCTCCATTTGCAGAGGGTTACAACATAAGGGTGGTGTTCCCCATGCCATAATTACTTTGCATGGTTAAAAAATTAAGGGGACATGCTGCCACGTCCCCAGTGGTATGGTGGCAGCTCGCCCCCCACCTTATTGCGTGAAAAACACCCCATTCCACGTTAATTTTTATTTAGTTATTTTAAATTTTGTGGTGGATAAATTGTTTTTTGAGTAGTCTTTAAGTGCAATTTTTTGGAAAGTTTTCCGATTTAATTTTCGATCTAATTTGTCTAGAATCCGGCATGGATTCATTGAAATCACAAGTTTGACAAGCGAACTCTTCACAATTGAAGTGCCCAAGGGGTTTTTGAGGGTGTTGAATCGATATATGCAGTCAAAAAACTAGTTTAAACAATACAAATTAAGATTTGGCCACAATTTTTTTCGTTGGATTTTAGCTAGAAATCCACCAAAAACTCTAAAAAGTCACACTTAAAGACTACTCCAATTGTTTTTTATTTAATATTGAGAATGGTTTTCGTTTCTTTTTTTTGTAAGATTGGCAGTACCTTTCATTCATTCATCTATAAACAGGTAGGTTACAAATATATACGTCGTTCAGTGGCCTTAACCTACCCAGTGGGAAACCAGTTCTATTGGCCACCAAATCGCATTATAAGCCATCTAAAACATGAATAGTTTGAGTCTATTTAACAAAGCCTTATAAGGTTGATAGTCTCGAAACCAACTAGTAAGCATAATGCTGAAAACATAAATGCTACTCGACATATACAACCAAAATTAAGCCAAAATTAACAGGCATAACTTTGACCAACTAATCATCTGACAATTCCATAGAGCAGGATCTTTAGCACTTGATCCTGGCAATTTAGATTGTGGCAGACATGGGATATGCCACTCAATGCAGCCCAGGCGAGCATTCTGATTCTGCAACTGAAGTTGAATAAGATGAAGCTCTTTTTGAATGTCTCAGAGGCCCGGTTTGGCCTCACATTCCATTGTTGTGTTGGTGGTCACAGCCATTGCTTTGGCCACTATGCATTTCATTAACCAGTAGAGATGGACGGATTGTCTAAACAGGGTGAGATGACCTCGAGTGTACCTAGGGTCTGTGATTAGCTACCCCTAATCTTTGGTTGGCGATTCAAGCTCAACTTTCAAATTCAACTCTGCCTCCCAGGACGCGATCAATTGCTTCAGCTGCGCCGGGGTCCCTTTGCAATATGCCTGAACCACGTGGCTTGAATAATCTCAGAATTTGTTTTCTGAACCCTCTGCTGCGCAGTCCTCTGTCGTGTAGTACTCTGCCGCACAGTTCGACCGGAAGACGAGCCAACTTCTTTTTCTTTGCCTTCCTGGTGTCTCCGACCCCTTCCGCTTCAACCCGAGGCTCCACCGCGAGGCTGAGACTTCACCATATCTGCCAAGGCTAGGCCCCCTTTCTTCACCCTTATCCCACCTTCCCGTGCTCGTAAACCAGCCCATTGTATAGAGGCCATAAGTGGATACAACGTAGGTAGACCTAGAATATGATTTATACAGAGGACCACCCGAAAGACAAGCATTAATTTAATGTATGACCAGAAAAAATAAATGAAGCGCCGAACAACACTACATCCCTTCAGAATTCCACCACCCAAGCCAGCAAATATACATAAATAGTAACCCTCCAAGAGTGGGATGTACAACCAAAATAAAAATGGTGGCCCCCATGCACCCCTGAGCCTGAGTCCGTAGACTCGGCCCTGATCATTTACCAGATCCCTTACTCTCCACAGGGCTTTCCCAGACAATTCAAGTTTAAAACAAGAAACCCAATTACCAACATGCAGAGGAAACATCATGAGAAAAAATCGGAAACTAGTAAACATGCCCATGCGAGAAAGGATGTTGCCAAAAAAGATAGAATCAACATTACATAGTCAAGAAGGTCAATATTGCCAATCACAGAAACTACTAATTTAATCAGTGTTTCCTTTCCTCTCCAGACGCGAGGCTTATCACGAGTAGCAACCCTCAACCCAAGATACAGAGATAGCATTATAAGATACCAGACTTTATACGCCAACCTTGAACTAAGACAGACAACAACTGGGCATACCTCTCGCGTTCTCGGCGTCGCGAATCTATAAACATCAAACTTAGGATCCCTAAGAAGCTGAGGACCCAAGTTTATACGTCAGACAAATTGTCTTAACTCCACCTCCGCTCCCACCACCTGTAGGCACCGAGGGTTACCAACCTTCACGTCGTGGATCTGTCTTGATCTGTGATGCTTCATGTTGTTACAGTGAATAAGCATGTGAGAGCATGGAGGATACCACCCACCATCCCAAACCAATAAATGCTATGTCATACCAATCAAACCCAAGGGAGCCTCCAACTCTTTCGCACCCCGATCGGGGATGAGAATGGTTTTGGTTTAGAATCAATTTAATTAGAAAAAATGTTATTTTTTTTTTAATAATAATAATGAGGACTCATTCTCTTTTATTATTTTATTAATTAATTTCTAAATTAAAATAAGTTTTGAGAAAAATTAGAAAACATTTAATAAAATAAATAGTATAAATTAATTTATTAAATTTTTATATTATAACTCTTTTTTATTGAAACTCGAAATTGGTAGTTGAACAAAATTATTGGGAATGGGGAATTAGTAGATCTCTAGAATATATCATAACTTAGTTGTCAAATTAATAGTGGGGAAAATTATTACTACTTGGTATTAGCTCATGCAAGTTGGCTTATCATTGTTATTCAAGGAAAACCAAACCACAAGCCACCTGTGATTACCTAACTATTACTTTCACTTCTACCAAAGACATTTGGATCTTGAGTCATTAACCTATTTCCTGACATTTGAAAAAAATAAACTTTTAACCCAACAAAATATATATATATATATAAATAATTAATTTTTGAACTTTGGAAATGGGCCATTGAGAGAAATTCTTGGGAATGGATAATACATAATCGTGTAGAATGTGGATTCGAAACTGTTAGGTTTGTCATTATAAATTCTACTTTTCACGCAAAAACCTGCAATCAATTACATGAGTTTTAAAATTGATGCAGCTGGATGGCATTAAGTACTTGGTTTACTCACCGGTTTATTATAAATATTATTAATATAATCATTAAATTTTAAATTAATAATATTTAATAGGAAATAATTTAAAATTTACAGTATTAAATATGAAATAATTTAATTAATTATTAGTGTGTTTAGAGTATTTTTCAGCCGAACATAATAAAGATATTTAATGTTTAATATTTTGATTAAGTTAAAATGAAATAAATTAATACTTTAGTCTAGATTTATTTTAATTATTGATCATCAAAAGAGATTAATTTTTTTTATTTAAAAAAAATTACATTTCAAGAAATTTGATCTTCTCAACACTTATAAATCCAAAATTAAGATAAATTTAAATTTGTTTAATCAATTAGTAATGAAAAATAATAATATATAATTTATTATACAAAATCAAACTTTTGGACAACCCATTATAATCCTTAATTTTGCATGCATAGTTAGCTAGCATGCACCGTGGTTGATTAAGAGATTTCAATCGAAGTAGGTAGCATTAATATTTTTAAATAATGAATCCATATAGGTGAGGAGAATTTTTGATAATGGAGGAATGACCTGTTATCGAGTTTTATGAACCCAACATTTTGGACTACCAAGTGAGTCCATCATCAGGTGATACGTCAATAGATTTAAGAAGATATTAATGAAGTATCCATCATGAGGAGATACATCAATAGATTTAAGAAGATATTAATGATGTAACCATCATCAAGAGATACTTATAAATTTAAGAAGATATTAATGATGTATCCAAGAGCTAATCTTAAGATTATATATATAGATTATGAAAAGGAATAATGAAAAAGTTTTAATCAGCCTGAATAATTTAATAATAAATTGAAATTTTGGAATTTCAAATTATTAGAGTTTTTTTTTTTTTTTTTTTGAATTTGTCTACTCCTATATTGATACAAAATAATTTTACAAAGAGGCCTCGACCTCGAGAAGTCTAGCCCAGAGATGCGGCATGCTCACATTGCATAGCTGAACACTGACCAAAAAGCCTTGCTGAAGACTGACCAGAAGGGCTTCTAGGATCATGACCATGACTAGTTCATAGAAACAGAAAACTCCAATATCAAAACTGAAGACTGACCAGAGGTAATTCAGCAACCAAAACAGGATACCTGGGCCCAGGCAAGAAAACAGAGAAGCGCTACCCAAATCAAAACTGAAATCAGACCCCAAAAACAACTGTAACCGAAATCGAGACCCAAATACACAGCCAGAAGAATGCCGCCCACGCAGGGGAAACCGACAATTTGACTTTGGAACAAAGGACTGAGTGTGAGGACTGTATAGCATATAATGGCGATAAAATAGGAGGGAATTGAGCACCTTCGAGCAACGGAGAAACAAAAACCATTGAATGCAGACCTGATTAAGCTTCATGAGAGGTGGAAGGTTGCTCTTCAATGATGCGGCACCCATAATTGTAGGGGTCTTCGTCCTCAAAGGGATGGCCCTCTTTGCCTGAAGAACCGCCACCAGTAGGGATGCTCGAACCAGCTTGATTATTCATGACCTAGGTTGTAGTGCCCTTACTCGGACCAAGATCCTTACTCTGCTTGTTGTCAATCTGAGAAGTGCCATGCCTATCTTCCGCCCTCGTCTCCAGAGTCACCCCAGGGGTCACAGCAACCTGACCAGAAGTAACTTCTCGAAGCTCAATGGTGACTGAAGCCAAGAAGGAGAAATTACTGAGAGTACAGGGGAACTGAAAACGAGTGGTATGAGATGGAGAATTGAGAGAGCGCGCTGCTGAATTAAGCTGCCCACGACCCCGTCCACAACCACTCCTGGTAACAGGATAGCGGTCAGAGCAGAAGTCCGAGGAGTATGATGAGGAGTCCGTAGTGGAGGAGGAGGGTTGGCGGATAACTCGCCCTCGGGAGCTTCCCCTCCTGCAACTCATTCTCTGGCGCAATCTGGGCATAGTGAGAAGAACAAGAGGTTCTGAACGGGCTGCAATACTGTGGAGGCAGAGGGGGACTGAAAGGGGCTTAGCTTCAGCACACAGAGGGGCACTGGGAAGGACAGAGGACGAGCTACTATTGAAATTGCAGAAAGGGTTGTGAGAAACATGAAGGCCCAACGATAAATCCACACACCGATCCAGAGCCCAACGATTCCCTAGGCCAGTCCGAGAGCGCGGCTCTGCGACAGCAAGGGAATAACGCGAGCGCAGGGGAGGAGCGTGAATGAGTCCAGGGAGGGGTGCCATGATCGAAGAATTAACAGGCTGGTGTGGAGGGACGAGCTGCATTAATGCAACATTGAAATTGAAAGCAGAGGAATTAATGACCGTCATTGCGCGAGGCTGAGTGGCGGTGGTAATAAGCCACGCGCCAACCCACCAAGCCGTCCACGTACCAATCACATTGTTAAACACCCGGATCCGGGATATTAGAGTTTTATTAATTAATTCATTAAAATCTATTTGATATATAAATTCTAGGTTTTCTTATTATTTTAATATTAAAATTAATAATATAAATTAATATTGATTACAACCATTAAAGCTACTTTCTTATGGCAATATAATTAGTTAATTTTAATATGACTATGGAAGTGTTTTTGGGATGAAGTTCAATTCTGTAGAGTCCGGATGTTTTAGTTTTTATTAAATTACAAATTATTTCGATATTTAAGTTAAGAGAAATAGGGAAATTTGATTATAAATTTTGTGTAAATTATTTTATTTAATTACTAATTTATTTTAATTAATAAAGTATATAAATTTATACACTAAATAAAAATATATTAATTTATTTATAAATTATTTTTAAATATATCAACTTTTTTCAAATTTAAAAAATACGAAGAACATACCATGTATAAATCATTATTTGGAAAATTATTAAATATAAAATAATTCAATTACTAATATATATAATTATAAATAATATATATTTGTGTTAAATTAAATTGTTTTGTTTATGTTAATTTTTCATGAAATATTTAACATATAAAGATTTTTTTTAGAACACTCACAATTTTTTATATCTTTAAACACATTAGGATGTTAATGAATGGAAAAACTATATTTAATGGGATATGAATAAATATTTTAAATTTATTTAAATAATAAAAATATTTTAAAAATTAATTAATTAAATATATTTTAAATAATAAATAATAAATAATAATATTAAAAATATTATTTTAAATTAGAAAATATATATTAGTATTATCATTATGTTTTTATATTTAAGGTGTTTATGAAGTAAGATAAGTTAGATAGATTTTAATATTGTGTTTGTCTTTTTGATAAAGGTCTTCATGCTCGGATAACTATTGATGGTTAATGATGTGCATGTTATCTAGTCATCGAGAGAGGTAAAGGCTCGTCATGTCACCTCCTCCCTATTCCATGTAATGAATATCATTGTAATCAAGTATCATTTCGCTAGTAGGGGGTGTAGTTCAACGCTTAGGATGTGGAACAAGGAACAATTATGGCAATGCATGTGGTGGGTACCTACAAGCAAGAGCAATCATATCTTTGGGCACATGTTGTGGGTATATTTCATGTTATTTCTATGGTTCTTGAATAATGGGAAATAAGGATAATATGTCAGTAGCCCATGCTCTTGATAATATGTTGCTCCAAGTTAGACCTAGACTCTCTAATGGGGCAATGTGACAAAAACTGAAGTAAGATTTTGAGTGGACGCAATTTAAACACCACTTCATATTGCAAGCACCAGACAAAGACAAACTAGAAGGGAAAACACACATAAACAGGAAGGTGACTAGGGACTTAGGTCTCAGAAGGAGTCTTGGACACAAGAGGGGTCCAAGAAACCTGAGGGACATGCAAGGCAAAGAAATGATCAAACAAAATGAGGAAGCAAAGGAAAAAGCCTAGCTACGCTGGCCTTGTCTGCACTACCAAGGAAAATTAATCATGGTTTTTGAAACAACTAGAGAGTTTGAGAGATTATATCACCCTAATTCATCCACCAAGAGAGAAATGATGATGAACCAATATGAGACTAGGAGCGAAGCCAAAAAAATATATCAATTTCTTTCCCTCCAAAATTTAAATTGCTAAAGAGAATCCACTTGTAAATCCTCATAAAATTTTGACGTGCGTAGGGTGGTGAAGTTGATTGGAGTGCAGGTTGCCCACCTTTAAAAATGCCTAGTACTCCTGAGAACATTAGGTCTAACTAGCTCATACCATGGTTGAGGATGATTCATGTTTGCTTCCCAATATATGATAAATCTACCTTTGATGCCCAAAATTAACTTTGTGTTGTCGGAAATAAGGTTCACCATCAGAGGGTGGTAAATTCCCATCCTAAATCATGCTAATCATGCAATAGAATGAAAGGAAATTAATGACTTGGGTGGGATGCACTGCCACATCCCCCTACCATAATAACTATTAGGATGGCAGCATCACGCCTCCCCACTTGTTTCTCTATCGACATCCCATCCAAGGATGGTAAATGAAAAATGTTAAAAACTATGATAATATTAGATAATGTCGATAAAGAACATTATAAAATCATTTTTTAAATAAAAAATTATGTGAAGCTAGTCAATATTCAGAAGAAATTGTGACTTGACAAAAAGTCCCAATATTAGCAAGAATTTGTGACTTGACAATGTTAGATATATCATAGAGACATATCTCATTAATGATCATCTAGTGGTCTCATTGAAGGGCGAGGGCTACCCCTCTAACCTCATCACAATGGGCCAAATACACACTCTACCCCACTCTAATTTTGAAACTATGACCTAGAAAAAAAAACATGTATTCTTAATCATTAAACCAACTAAAGCTATACAAAATGTTAAATCCCTTCCATCTTGAAATTAAAAATTTAATGACCAAATACCATTTTATTGTGAACGATATCTATCTTTAATTCTTCACTTATTGGTCATAAATATCACTACATGCTTCCATGTGAATTCTTGGTAGATAAATATTTTCTTCTTAAATATTAGCTTATTGGTGCATTCTTATACATACTTTTGCTAGGATTTTAGATCGATCAAAGCAAATAAGGTGCTTGGAACTAAAAGAGTGCTCAACAAAGGCATAATTTGAACTTAGATGGTTGGTATGTGCTTTGCAATAGATAGTCCATTTCCAAACACAAATCAAATTATAAATCCATCACCTTGTGTAGATTTATTATAATAACAATAATCTAATTTTTTAAGTCATAACCAAGTTTACTACCAAATTGGTGTTTGAGACCCCTTTGTTTGTGGGGCAAGGGACCTACCTCTATGTAGTGATTTGCCCACTAATATTTATGAGGTGTATTTACTCTATGGGCCTTTTGGATTTGAAGATATAACTCTTTAGAAGGAAACATATATTCTTAACTATTAAGAAACATCTCTACAACCCCAAATAAAAATAGAAATCATTAAAAATAATTTATTACCAAATTGTTATGCTCACTTATATTACCTTATTGCTTTATTAAAAGAAATAACACGTACTAAGAATTAGTATATATTAACAAACACACACAAAAGCTACAGCCAAGCTCTGCAATGTCTGCTTTGCAACTTTTTTCTAGTGACAACCATTCCTCAACCCTCATTCTCATCTCAATTCTTTGCATTACTTCAGTTTCAATCCTCATTGACTAGCCACATATCAATGGCTTCCCAGGGAAGAGGGGCCCCCGACCCCTCCAAACTACCCCACAACTCTAGTTTGTCTTGCTTTACTAACCACCTCTAATCCCTAGATATGGATCACTCTTCCAAGTCTGACCCGAATAACCTCAAAATTGTTGATGACATCCATTCTAATGCAGTTGACGGCATGGATCAGGATCAGATTGAAAACCTTATTCAATGGAATAATAGTACCTCCATTACGAAATCAGAAGAGATTTTGCGTCTTCATGTCCCTCTTGCAAGACTAAATGGGAATATACAGTTCATGCAAAATCATGCCTTGATTTGCAAGTTCATCGAGATTTGGCCCACATAAAATTCTCTTCTACACTGGATCACCCAACACTGGAAGACAAAAGCTCACTATGATGTCAAACTTGGGTCTAAAGGCCTCTTCACTGTGATTTAAGAAGACCTGAAAGCGACCATGGAAGGAGGCCCCTACTTCTTCAACTCAACAAGCCTATACATGCTTCAAAGGATGAAAAGGTTCAACTGAGATGAGGAAGGTTTCTCCTGGACCCCTATTTGGATACACATGTATTCGCTCCCATATGAATACTAGGATTTGGAAACCCTTCAAGATATAGGCAATAAGCTTGACAAATTTGTATGACTCTTTGAGAAAACAAAACATGGTTTCTACACATCATACGCTTATATATGTGTATATATGAACATATTAGGCTCTCTTCCCAAAGCAATAGCCTTAGAAACTAAAGACAGAGACTAGTTCTAGACCCTAGACTATGAGAATGTTCATTCCAAGTGTAGGAAATGCCACTAGCATGGGAATCTCTTTAGAGAATTTCCTTTGAATGAGCCAAAACCAGATGTTAAGTCAACAAATGTGGATGGATTCACCAAAATCCCACCCAAGAGATGTCACAATAGGAAAGTTGGTACCTCCTCTGATCCCAAATGACAAACAACCAACAACAAATTTGATGTTCTAGGAGAACTTCCAGAGGAATCCCAACAAGCTTCATAAGAACATGCACCGGAAGGCCAGTCTGAAAAATCAGAACGACAAACTAGTGAGGATAAAGGAAACGGCTAAATGGAAGTGGTCCCCTATGCTCAGTGGGATCAAATAAGCACTCAATCAAAAGAGGATATCTTAATGGGTGAAGAAGAGCACTTCACATATATGGAAGGGCTAGATTTGATGGGTATGAAAGATGCATGCCATAGGAATGCAATGAACACTATCCCTCCCGAGAAAATTAGTCTCCTGGAAATGACCTTCCAAAAAGCGAAAGCATCAATGTAGCTAGGGGTACAAACTATCACAACCAAGGATGGAAAGAAGAGAAACAAGGACTTCAAGAAGAGAGGATGGAAATCAATGCTACAATGTCTAGAAACCCTGGGCAATAAATTTGTAGATTTGGGTCAATACAAGTAGATACCAGAGATATAATCCTCCTAATCTCTTGCTTGATCATGAAGATAATGTCATGTAATGTACATGGTCTTAATATCCCCTCAAAGCATCATATTATTTGTCGGAAGATCCAACAGGGCCTCCCAACAATCCTGTTAATCCAAGAAACTAAATGTTCTTGCCACATTTTGAATCCATAATGGCTAAGTTATGGAAATCAGCCAAAACCATAAAAGTGGATGCAGATGGTGCATCAGGTAGTATAGGGATTGCCTGGAATCCTTCTCAAGCCAACTTGGAACAACTAGTCATAAAATCCTATGTTCTCTCCACTTTTTTTCATGGATTCATGTCCAATGTATACGAACCTCAAGCCCCAGACAAGAAACAAGGCATGTTGTGTCATCTTCATTCCTTAAGAGACCTGGTGGACACGCACAAATGGATAATAGGGGGGACTTCAACATAATCACCTCTCTTAGAGAAAAGAAAGGTGATAGGTAGCACCTAGAGCCAAAGTATGAGGATTTCAAAAACTTCATAGAAGATTCAAACCTGGTGGAAAAGGAAAAAACTAACGACCTCTTCACCTAGAACAATAGACGAGGTAGAGCCGCCCAAATATCCTAACATTTAGACCATTTTCTAGAAGCAGAACATCTACTCATAGGAGGTCATGAACTCTCATCCAAATTCCTTCTGTTTGTTGGATCAAACCATTGGCCCATTGCCCTCTCCTGGATAACTTTGGTAAGCCACTCAATTTCCCCTTCTAATTCAAACAATTTTGGCTTTCATATGCTAACCTTATTAACAAAATGGAAGGCTAGTAGAATAGCGTGGGTCACATTAGGGGATCAAAGATGTAAGTATTTTAGTAGAAATTAAAACAAATCAAGCTCCTCCTTAAAAATTGGAACCAAGAATATTTTGGCAATATCTTCCATGCAAAACTAACCCTGGAAAAGGAAATTTCCAACCTCTAGTAGGAGATTATAATTTAAGGTTGCTCAAGGGAGACAAAGGACAAAGGAAAATATCTTATCAAGCAATTAAAGGAATGATACAAACAAGAGGAGCTCTATTGGAAACAAAAGTCAAGGGTTAATTGGCTTAAGGAAGGGGAGCAAAACACTTATTTCTTCCACAAATACACCATTCAACATAGATCCACCAACCACATCACCTTTCTTTGTAATGAGGTAGGGGGAATAATAGAGAAACATGACATTAAAAAGACACTGGTCAGCTACTTTTTCAACCTTTTTCATGACCCTCAACCACACTACAGGGAAGCCATCAATCAAATAACAACCAACATCCCAAGATTAGTCACCGAGGATCAAACAAAGCTCTCATCAGACCTATAGGGGAAGTAGAGGTTTATGAAGATCTACACTAGATGGCAGATGGCAAGGCGCTTAGACCAAACATGCTCACAATTATCTTCTTCAAGAAATGTTGGCACTTTCTTCAAAACGAGGTTCTAGAAATCATTGAAGGCTCTAGGACCAACAAATGAATTCTTCCAACGTTCAATGCTACCTTCTTTGCATCGATCCCCAAGGAGGACAAGCTCACTAGCATTAGGGGAATTTTGAGGTCTAAAACGGGCCTCCTAAGAAAAATGTACAACCAAAATAAACTTTATAAGGACCAATAGGATTCAATATGATGATGTCAACCATAATGGATGATTCATCAATTTTGGAGTAAAAAAGTAAAAATATTAAAAAATAATAAAATAATAAAACTATTTTTTCAACTCGTATTTGAACCTTATCTCCCTAAGGTTTTACTCAAATTTCAAGCGGGAGTACTCGTTGGATGCAAAATAATGGTAGAAGTGTCCTCAGACACATAATTTTATTAATAAGAAGAAAACAATTACATAATTGATTTTGCAAGAGTTTACACCCGAACAACCAAACACTCTTGCAATGAGCTATTTATAAGCTCCATGTCCTAACTACCTCTAATTATGGATCACTTATTAAATAACAAGTGTCCATTTACAATAAATGCTATTCAAACCAACTAGCTAACTAATCTCCTAAAATAGAGCCTAAGATACGACACATTTGGAGAGTCATATCTAGTTACAACAATATGCTAATTCTAAAAGTCTCCATTAAATAATTAAACATTCTAGAATAATAATTATTAATTTAATATCTTAAATTAATAATTATTTTATTCTAATTTTATAACCTATGATAAAATTGTATTTTTGGATCATCTAACATTCCCCCCTATGATCCAAAGATACATTACAACAGATACCAAGTTCATCCCTGAACTTAGTAAATTTTATTCTGCCAAGCGGTTTCGTGAAAATGTTGGAGATCTGATCTTCGGAAGGACAATAAACTGGTTTGAGGACATCTTTGGCAATGAGAGACCTGATATGATGATAATTGGTGTCCACATGCTTTGTCTTTGAATGAAAAACTGGGTTCTTGGCAAGTTTGATGGCTGACTGGCTGTCAATGAACAATGATGTAGCTTCTCCTTGAGAAATGCCGAAGTCCTGCAAAATTCGGTGCAACCAAACAATTTCACATGCTGCTTCCCATGCTGAAATGTACTCTGCTTCTGCTGAAGAGGTGGCCACTATAGCTTGTTTTTTACAACTCCAAGATACTGCTGCTGACCCCATATTCATTAAATAACTTGATGTTGATGCTCGATCATCAATATCCCAGCAAAGTCGGCATCAGAATATCCACCAAGTACAAAATTTTTAGTCTTTATGTAAAGAAGACCAAAATCTTTTGTTCCTTGGATATATCGAAGAACTCTTTTGGCTGCATTCCAGTGGCTGTCTCATGGTTCCTGCATAAAACGTGAAAGAATACTGACTGCATAAGATAGATCAGGACGAGTATTTGTCAAATAAATCAAGCTGCCAATCAATTGTCTGTAAGTTGTACTGTCCACCTTTCCCCCCTTCAAATTTTGAAAGTTTCAAGTTTTGCTCCATGGGGGTGAGAACGGGCTTGCAATCCTGCATGCCAAATCGCTGAAGGACCTTTGCAGCATACTTACTCTGAGAAATGAAAATATGATGTGGACGTTGGAAGACTTCAACTCCAAGATAGTAGTGAAGTAATCCCAAATCTGTCATCTTAAAACTTGCATGTAACTCCTTTTTTACCTGTGCAATATGATCATCATGATTGCCAGTGATGATCAAATCATCTACATACATAACAAGAATTACCAGATATTTGCCCTGTTGTCGCACATACAAAGTATCATCAGATTCACTTCGTTGAAAACCAACTTTCTTAAGGTAATCATCCATCTTTGCATACCAGGCTCGGGGAGCTTGTTTTAACCCATATAAAGCCTTGATCAATTTGCAGACTTTATGTTCTTGTCCTTCCACTTCAAAACCTGGTGGTTGGGTCATATACACTTCCTCCTGTAAATCCCCGTTGAGAAAAGCACTTTTCACATCCATTTGATGAACTTTCCATCCTTTTTGAGCGGCCAATGCAAGTGTTAATCGGATGGTGTTTCATTTAGCTGTTGGAGCAAAAGTTTCTTCACAATCAATGCCTTCCTACTGTGCAAAACCTTTTGCGACAAGTCGTGCTTTATACTTGTCAAGTTCACCCTTTTGATTATACTTAATTATGTAAACCCATTTACAGCCTATGGGTTTAACATTTGTTGGACAATCAACAAGTTTCCAAGTGTTGTTATCAATCACTGCTTGATATTCTTCGACCATAGCCTGTTGCCATTCTTTATGTTTTACTGCCTCTTTATATGTGGAAGGTTCAGTAAAATCATTTTCTATCAAGGCAAAATTGCCTTCACTTCTATGTGCCCTTCTGGTACCAGTTTTATTCTGTTCATCTGGCTTGACATCTTTCAAAAGTTGAACTGCCCATTTCGGAAGTTGGTGCTCACTTGTTTGTGCTTCTGTAAAGTCCCCATCATTGTAAAGAGGATTAATATAAACTGATGTTCGTCGTTCAGGTGAAGAATGTGGAGAATCACTGTCAGAAGAACTGCTGCTGCTTGGAGATGCGGATGAACTGCTAGAAGACCCAGATGATGTTGTTGATGTAGATGGACTGGATGACTCATCTTCAGAGGAAGGAAAATCAAGTTCATACCAATTTGGTGAAGTTGGTTGACTTTGCATTTTTCCATTTCTTTTACTTCCTTTGGTTTCTAACTTGTGAAGAAGATTTTCAATTTCTTCAGCACTCTTACTCTCTGTTTCATCAAAAATGACATCCCTGCTCACAATGAATTTTCCATTGGTCAAAAGACGATACCCTTTCTTCTCATCAGAATAGCCAATCATTGTGCATTTTAAACTTCTTGAGTCAAGCTTAGTTCGTTTTTCTTTCGGAACTAAGGCATAACACACTGACCCAAAAACTCTAAGATGTTTAACTCGAGGTTTGAAACAAAACCAAGATTCATAAGGTGTGATTCCATCTAAAGAAGCAGTTGGAGATCTGTTTCTTAAGTAGACAGTTGTATGTATTGCTTCCGCCCAATATGTTGGACTTAACCTCTTGAAGGTTAACATGGATCTCGCCATTCCTAACAAAGTGCGATTCATTATTTCGACTACTCCATTTTGTTGTGGAGTGTAAACATTAGTGAGATGTCGTCTTATGCCATTTTCACTGCAATAAGTTTTGAATTCATTTGAAGTGAATTCTCCCCCATTATCCGTCCTGAGAGTACCTATCTTTTCTTTGACTTCATTTTCAACAAGTTGGCGAAAAAGTTTAAACTTATCAAATGCTTCTGACTTGTTCTTCAAGAAGTAAACCTAAGTCATTCTGCTGAAATCATCAATGAATAGTAAGAAATATTTGCAACCACCAAATGAAGTTTGTAGTGGACCACAAACATCACTGTGAACTAGTTGTAGCCGCCTGTTTGCACGCCATGAACTTGTTGGAAAACTTTCTCGATTTTGTTTGCCATAAATGCAAGCTTCACATTTTGCATTTTCCCTTTTGAATGTGGGAAGTCCTTTAACCATTCCTTGTTTCTGCAATTGAGAAAGACTCTCAAAATTCAAATGTCCATATCTTACATGCCATAGTCTTATAGGTGAAATACCTGTAGTCACTGCCCCTGCAAAATCAGAATGCCTTGGAATAACTGTCCCTTTCATCCGTAACAGTTTTCCATCTTCATAACCTGTCATGACTGTTTTCAAGTTCTGTTTCACTGAATTAATCTTCACTAAACCATCTTCCATAATCACCTGATGTCCTGCTTGTCGAATCGTGACTAAAGAGAGCAAATTTTTCTTGAAACTGGGTACATACCATACATTGGAAATCATTTTTTCTCCAATGTCAGGGAGAAAAATTTTTACTACTCCTTTTCCATAAGGAGTATGTTTTGTATCATCAGCAAGAAAAATGGAAGTAAGTTGGCATTCTTGAAAATTCCAGAAAAAATCACGTCGACAAGTCATGTGCTGAGTTGCCCCGGAATCCAAGATCCAGGCATCATCATAGTCACTTCTAAGATGGGATGAAATTTGTGATGCTGGTGAGGAAGTAAAAACATATTCTGAGTTATCTTCATCTTGATCATTTGCAAATTGTGCTGAATGCCGCTGAAACTTGGGAATTTTATTAAGTGAAGTTCGACAATCTTCAGCATAATGGCCAACTTTGTTACATCTTCGACATACAATTTGACTTAAGTCTCTTCCTCTTCCTGAAGATTGTCCTCTGCCTCTGCTTTGACCTCTATTTGGAGATTGTCCTCTACCTTGACTATTATATCCTTGTCCTTGCAAATTGCCTCTTCCTTGGTTGTTTCCTCTACCTTGAAAATTATTTCTTCCTCCTATGTTAAAATTGTTGCCTCTGCTTTGGCTTCGACCTCGATTATGTGCTGCTTGATTCTGATTCCATCTGCCTCTTCCTCGAGAACTATCTGCTGATGACTTACTAGTGCTGGCCTCTGTGAGAAAAACATCTTCACCAACTTTCTTATTCTTCCCAAAAGTTTTATCATGTTGACTTAACATTTCACAAAGTTCATCAAACTTTAGTTTTTCTAATTTCCCAGTTACTTGTAAAGTCTCTAAAAAATGCGTATAGGAAGAAGGAAGCCTAGAAATTACAATTGTGACCATAAAGCTATCATCAATTGCGGGAAAACCAACATTAATAATTTCCTGCCTAATATTCTTAAGTCTGGAGAGATATTCAAGAATGTCACCATCTTCAGTTAATTTTTGTTGCAACAATTTTAACTGTAGATCAACCTTCTTTGATTCAGGCTGAGTATCAAAGAGGTCTTTAAAAGTTTTCAAGGCATTCCATGCATCTAAAGCATTTTCTATATGGACATGCATTTCATCATTCACAGACGATTTAATAAGAGCTAAGGCTTTAGCATTCTTGATTTCCCATTTTGCCAGTGCATCTGCATCTGTGGGTTTATTCGGCTTAACATCTCCATCACATATTCCCTGCCATAATTCATTGTAAATGAGTGTGCTTTCGATGAGACGATGCCATGTTTTATAAGATTTGGTGCCTTCTAGTTTGTCGGAATTAGAAAACAAATTAATCAACTTAGACATTTTAGCGTTGAAGAGACGCACCAAGAAGCAGAACAGAAAGGACAAGATAGTCAACACAGCACGCCACACAAAAAACACGATCTATCGGGGCTTGGCCTTGACCCTTGAATAGTTGTCAAAACAGGAGAAAATTGACTGAGCTTTGCACTTGGCTCTAGTCAATTTCTCAAATTTTTACAAGGCAACTTTCAAAATTTGACTTTTTACAATGGTGCTTTTGCACAATATGGTAAAAAAAATTACCCCCCCTCAAAGTAAAATTACTTTGAGTTACAATGTGATGATCCCAAAAAACTTCTTAAAAACAAATTACCAAACACACCTTATCTCCCCAATTTACAAATTACAAATAAACCTCCTTATTACTCCAAAAAAATTTCAAAACATCACCCTTATTACTCCATTACAAGGCCCTTTAAAAAAAAAAAAAAACTTTAAAAAGCTTACTCAAAATCTAGCTTATGGTTCTCTACTTAGTCCAATATAGATCAACCTTACATGAGGGAAAAATTAGAAAGTTTGCTTCTTCATGTGAAGCAATACAATTATCTTTCATCATATATCTTTTCTGGAACAAATAGCTGGTCAATTTGCTTAAACATCTGATGGATTGGAGACACACTAAACTCTACTCTGCGATTACCATACATCAATTTTTGACTAGATAGCTTTGACCTTAGGCTGTGTCTGTCTCCGTTTCTTCGGCATCGCGTCAATCATCATGCAGGTCGCTGGCAGCACTATGCGTCATTTCCAACTGTCGATGATTCAATTTTGCTCAACGCGCAGGAGGCTCGTTATATCAATGATTTGCTGGCCAACTGAATGGAGTTTTCCAGGACTTTGTTGAGCTGAAATCTCCTCAAATCCACTGCAGCATTACTGGAGCTCTGATACCACAATAATGGCAGAAGTTTCCTCAGACACGTAATTTTATTAATCAGAAAAAAACAATTACATAATTGATTTTGCAAGAGTTTACACCCGAACAACCAAACACTCTTGCAATGAGCTATTTATAAGCTCCATGTCCTAACTACCTCTAATTATGGATCACTTATTAAATAACAAGTTTCCATTTACAATAAATGCTATTCAAACCAACTAGCTAACTAATCTCCTAAAATAGAGCCTAAGATACGACACATTTGGAGAGTCATATCTAGTTACAACAATATGCTAATTCTAAAAGTCTCCATTAAATAATTAAACATTCTAGAATAATAATTATTAATTTAATATCTTAAATTAATAATTATTTTATTCTAATTTTATAACCTATGATAAAATTGTATTTTTGGATCATCTAACACAAAAATTAATTCCTCATCCAAGGAGTACCCATGTTGCATACTTTCGATGGATCCTACTACATGAAAAATGAGAAATACATGAAAAAATGTGATTGCAATCACGCTTTTCAAGTTATTCTCATTTTTCGTGTAGTAGGGTCCATCAAAGGTATGCAACATGCCTACTCCTTGGATGAGGAATCAAATTATTCATCTAATGAGTGTTTTTTCTCGAAATTTGAGTAAACCCATAGGGAGATAAGTTGAAAATACGAGTTAAAAAAATAGTTTTTTCCTTTTTTCCCTCTAAAATTTGATGATGTAATCTAATATTATTTTATTATTTCCACTATTATTTTATAATTTCCTTAGGAGGCCCATTTTAGACCTAAAAACTCCCCTAATGGTAAATAACATCCCATAGCTTTGTGCAATGTCATTTACAAAATAATCTCCAAGTCATTTCCAACCGTCTAAAGCCCATTCTCCCCTTCCTCATTTCCCTAGAGTAAACTGGCTATGTCAAAGGGTGTTAGATTCTCGATGGAATTATTTTGTGTTATTGATACTACAACACCCTCAAAAATTTTGGCCTGCACCAAATTTCAGAGCCTACATTGATCTTGTATTTTGTCGTCGCAAACATTGAAGTCCATTCCATGTGTTTGCTTTAAGTGTTTTGGTCCCTTTTTGCAAGAAAGGAAAAATGTCATCTTTTCACATGTTAGTTGTCACATAAGGTGTATAAACTTGTTTTGGTGGTTTCACGGGGTTATCTTTGAGTGAATGAGTTGATCCAACCATGTAAACATCTGTCACACTCATTCCCAAAGTTTTAAGCATTGTCGCACAAGTGTCGTCACGATCGTCACAAAGTGTATATTTGGCGTCGCACTTGTCGTAAGCCATCACAAAGTTGTCATACTAAGGGAAATGTGTGGTTCATGTCTCATAGATGATCTATGTTTTTGTTTCATCAAGTGATCTAAGTGTGTGGCCACAGTCAAATTCATATCACATTGGTTCATAGATCCCACACTTAGCCAATTTTCAAAAATTTCCTAGCAACTTAGCCTCATCCAGCCTTCCCCAATTGCACATTACAAAGTTCCAACCCTCAATTTGCAACTTTTTCCCTTGACACTGTGTAATGTGCATTTCCTATTCCTCGAGATTGTGCACTGCGCAATTATAGTGCTCAAGCCTGGACCTTGGCCCTCAAAATTGCGGCAATCCATCCCCCCATCCTGGCCTCAAATGTGTATTGCACAGTCTCTTAGCTCAAGCTCAACCCTTGAGCTCTTGAGCTACACAATTGTGTTGTCACCCAACCTCATTTTCCTTCCGGAATTGTGCATAGGCTGAACCAGTGCCCATCCCCTCAGCTTGTCACACTGACCTCCTAGATTGTGCAATTTCCTTGCTCACTCCAAACTAAATTGCACATTGCACAGTCTCAAGGCTCAAGCTTCACCCATAAGCTCCTAAGTTTCACAATTGTGTAGTCACTAAGCCTCTCTTCCAGCCTGCAACCTGGTTCCAGCTCAATAAGTGGATCAACATGTGCCATCTTAGACTAGGGGTTTTGTCGGACTGATGTCGTCTCGTCATGAGTGAATTGCAGATGTAGATACTCTATCATACCATGACAAGATGATGAAGAAGGATATGAAGAAGGGAAAGATGTTGAAAGACACCTATGTAGTTGGTTATGCAAGTTGATCAATCAATAAAAAGACAAAAGGGACACCAGTTTGCGACCACAACTCAAGACTTGATATTATTAAATAGTCCTTACCTCTAAGCCATAAGGAGGTGAATAGAAGAGCATCCTCAAGAAGACATATACCAAGTAGTAACATAAGTGGCTTGAAATTTCCATGGCATCAAGCAGTTCATGTCAGTAGTGTCTAGTGATGTCATGTCATGAGCAATCATATTCCACATCATTATTGTGGATTATATAATTAATTATTCAAAATGTATTGTAAAGTGGAAGTCCAAGGGACACATTTAGAATATTAAGAGTCATGTAAAGTCGAAAAGTCATAGGAATTCAAAGAGTGAAGAGAGTAGTCAAAGGGTCACAAGGAAGGTGAAGCATCACCTCATTGGTTATATATACACCCTCATTGTATGAGCAAAGGAATTTTCACCTTGGCTCCTCCCGCAAGGCATTAGAGAGATAAGCTAGTTCTTTTGGGGAGCAAGGAGTGGCTCCAACGCTCCACTATTGGAGCTAGTGGTGTTCATTGTATACATGTGTCTTGGAAATTTTACTTAATATAAGAAGTCTCATGGCCAACACGTTATTCATGCATGGATTATAAATATTTGTAAGATTATTATGTGGATGTTTGTAATTCATGTTTGCTTTCATCTATGCTAAAGTAGTTGAACTATTTCAGTTATTTTAGTACTTATCATATTGATAATGTTTGTAATGGTTACTATTGTTGTCACATCCTTATGGACTATTCCACTGGATATTAGACATATCTCTCTTGTTGATTGGTTGTATTGACCGTCGCATCTTTGTGGACTATTCTGCTGGATGTTAGATGGATCCTTCTTGGTTACGTGTGTCTCTACTAGGGTGGTACTATTACCTCTCTCTTAGAGGCTCACTTTCTTTTGTTACTCCGTAGTAGAAGAACCTTGACACACTTACAACGAACCACTCACCAGGCATACTCACTTTCTTTTCGAAGGCACACTTGCATTCCTCTCTCGTGCTAATAGTTAGAACCAAGGAAAGTCTTTAAGAAAACTGACAATCGTGCCATATTCCGAATGGGGGTCCTATTCCAAACAGTGTGAGGTCTAATTGGGACCATATATCAGGGAGACCCCTTGAATGTTGGCGAGTCCAGAACCGTAAACATTTTGGCATATAAAACAATCCACTCCCTCAAATCTCTCAAAATTTCAGGCATGCTTATCAAACTTGACATATCCAAAGCTTTTTACAAGCTCAATTTGGAATACATAGAATGCACTCTTCTAACTTTTGGTTTCAACACCCACTGGACTCAATGGGTCATGTATCTAGTCTCCTCATCCTTCTTCTCAGTCGTTGTTAATGAATTCTCCTCATATACATTTAAACCTTCTTAATGCATCAAATAGGGGGATCCTATCTCCCTCTTTCTTTTCATCCTTATGGTGGAAGGGTTAGCAAAATCCATCAAAGCGACTCTTCCAAAAGGCTCTCTGAAAGGCCTTGTCCTTCCTAACAACTTCACTATGTGGATGACACCCTCCTAATGAATCACTCCTCTGTCAATGAAGACAAATTAATCAAAGTCATTTTGGACCTCTTCTCATTTGCCTCTAGCACCTCCATCAACTTGGATAAGTCCCAAATCTTATTTTTCAACACTCCTCTCATCACCCAATGAAACATCAATTGCATTTTGGGATTCCTCTACCTCTCTCGCTTCCAAGTACCTCAGATCCCCGCTCACTGACTATGCCATTAAGCACTCCTCATAGCCTGACCTCCTTGAAAAGATCAACTGCAAGCTTAGTTGTTGGGCCTATCGACCTCTCAACATAGCCAGTTGTCTTGTCCTTGTCAAATTATTTCTCCAAGACATGCTCATTTACCTCTTCTCCATCCTTTCTACACCCATATGGGTTCTCAAAAGCATCATGTATCTTTAAATGTACTTCTAAATTTGGGGAGGAGATGACTTGAAGCACAAATGAACCTTAGCCAAATGGGACACCTTATGCCTTACGAAATCAAAAGTGGGGTTGTGGTTGCACATCTAGATGTTTCCAATAAAGTTTTGGGTGCTAAAATAAGGTGGCGCTGGATTAAATACACAACATAACCATGGGCCAAACTTTGGCACATCAAGTATGCTAAGAATATTTCCAAGCAAGATCTCATTCACCTCTCCACTTAGATCCAAGGATCTCTCATATGGAGCCTTGTTAGACTCAACAAAACTCTAGTCCAAATGCACAATTTTTTGGAAATATGTGATGGTAGAACAACGCAGTTTTGGAAAAACTCTTGGCAACAATTTCTAGGTTTGGGAAACATCCTCATCACTCCTCATAGTTAGGATCTAGCCCAAAATGTTGGCCTCAACCCAATCCACCATTTCTAGGAGGAAAATGGACCCTCAAAGTTGGCAATGGAAACAACCCATCCTTTGCAGGGAAGAAGATGCAAGGCACAATAGAAAATCCATACAAGAGGTTCTCTTTCAAATATCAATAAGAAAGAAAGAAGGTATGGATATTCTTCAGTGGGTTTATCACAACCTAGGTAGTTTCACAATCAAGGAAGCTTACCATCTTCTAACTGAATATCAAGAAAACACACTAGACCCTTTCTGGAAAGAGCTATGGTATTTGAAGCTATGGCCTAAAGTTACAACTTTCACTTAGATCCTCTTAATACATCACGCTCTTACTTGGGTTAACCTTCTCAAAAGAAATTTCCAAGGTCCTTCTTGGTGCTACATGTGCAAATATCAACAAGAAATAACATATCACTGATTCAACGTTGGTACAATGGAAAACAGTTTATGGGACAAATTGGCTAATGGTTTCTGGTGCACAAATAGAGAGGAGGGAAACATCACCGAATCCATAAAAAGTTGGGAAAAGAATCGCTTACAAAAAAAATTCATCAATTGACTATGGAAAATTTCCCCTAGTCTCTTGATATACGAAATATGGAAGGAAAGGAATCAAAGGGATTTTCGAAGAAAAGCACAATTATTTGGAGAGAATATGGTAGAGATTCCACAAACACATAGAGGAAACCCTGTTTCTATTCAGCTAGGGTGAAAAATATTTCCAAGAACCACCGAGAGAGAGATAGATCTTGGCCTGGTGGAACTTCAAACACTCCAAGGCTCATGGTGCTTCTTCTCAAATCCATACTTTAGATCTGTCATCTGAAATCTGGCAGCCTCCTCCGAAGCATCATTATAAAATTAACTTTGATGGTGCCTCTAAAGGAAACACAGGGGAAGATAGCTCTGGAAGGGTCACACACAATCACATTGGAGAGGTATTGAGCTTTACATAGGATACATTGGATAGGAAAGTAAAAATGTTGTTGAGCTTGAATCCCTAATCCAAGGTCTTCGTATAGCCCAAAAAAATCATCTCTTTCCTCTTATAGGTAAAGGGGACTCCAAGATTATTATTTAAGCAAAACACAAGCTCGTCAGTTGCACACCTCCCTCCAAGTGCTCTACAAGTTGATGAATGGATCACAATATGCAACACCTTGCCTCAATTATATCTCAGCAAGACACCATCATATTTTCCCATACTAGATGCAATTCAAATCTCAAGTGGATTTCATAACTAACAAAGGGGTGGAAGATCAATCCCACTTCTAGGACTAGTCCCTAACCTCCCCTCATATTGAAGATTATGCATCCAACTATAGACACATCTCCAATCAAGATCTTCATCTCCCAGATCTGGGTGGCACAACGACATAGAAGTCTTATTAGTTGAGGCATGTTAGCATTAACCTCTTTTATGATTTCCAACTACAAGTGGCATTCATGCGCCTTAAATTTCCATAGGTTAACAACCATGACCACCATTTTGAACTGTCTAGCTCATATGCTTTGTATCTACCTTGTGATCTCATATTACTTCGCTCCCATGCTCAATTTAATTCACATTCCTATCCTTTTGGCTTGGTTTATTCATTAGACTTATGACCCTCCTACCTCATTCCATGCCCAACGTTCACAATGTTTGGCTCTGCTATTCTCACTTCCCTCCTGATATTACCCTCAAAGACATTGGCTTAACACTTTGCAACCATATGCCTGCCAATATGATTTGAGAGTGAGGAATAATCATATGTGGTGGACATGGTCGTGAGCGTCCCCCTCGAATTACTTGGATAGATGAACACGTAGAGATTTTTTACCTTGACATTCCAACTCACATTTGTAGCAAAGTCACTTTTTTGGAAGTTGAGGAAAGGATATGCCTAGGAGATGGTCATTGGGAAATTAAGAATTTTTTGGCTCCTCACCTGTGGACTCAGGAGTAAGCCAGAGAAGGGGTAGAACAAAAGTTATTCATTCATGTCAATTGCATTCTTCAATATTTGTGTCATCTATCCATAAGCATCTGCATTCCCTTTCCACCAGTCCCCCTTTCCTCCTCTTCCTCGAACTCCCTAGGTGGTTCTAACACCCAATCTTCCTCTTATCTGTCTCATTCGCCTCCTCCCTTAGTGAATGATACACAATTCCAAGGCCAGGTTGTTCAGAATGTAGTGTGGAACTAGCTCAACAAGAATCAAGATCGTATGGTTGTCTCATCATGGAGGAAAAGATAGAGGATGATGCGGCTCCGACAAAAATAAACAAGGAACAAATGGTCTCATCAAGCTCTAAAGGCAAGCATGTGGTATGAAAATATCCTCTGTCCTGTTTCTTTTGCTCTATCTCTCTTTAGCTCTCCCCATAATACTTGTTTAGATAATCACAAACATTTTTGTAACTCCGGAAGCATTTACTTTTGTAATCCTTTCTTGAATCTTATATGAACTATGCTCTATGAGACTTATGGTCTTAATGTGGGACTATTTGGTTTCCCCCTAGCAAGAAGATGGTCCAAACTCAATTATTCCTAGTATTAGCATGGCCCCAAGTCTATCAATGATCTCATGACTATATCATATGTAATATCTTTTTACTAATATAAAGTCTCTCTCTTGCTTACAAAAAAAAAAAGATTAGTACATTAATGATTTACTTTTAAGTATCCAATGTACACAGAACTTATGAGTTACTTGTTTCAGTGTCAAAGTGAGAGTGCCATCTAATTGATACATTAAGAAAATTTACTCCAATCAATTGATATTCAATTAGCATTATCTAAAAGTTTTACATAAAAATATTTGAAACACTTCGGTATATATATAAGAAATGATGAGATTTATTATATTGATGTTAATATACAATTTATGTGGAAGGGTATATTAGTTTTTTTTTTTTTTCGTTAGATAACATGAGCGTTGACATGACTGGCACATCTAACATGTGGCTTGAATAGCCATGACCCAAGGGCATTTAAGCCGTCAAAATCGCTTGGGGGTCACACCCGACCTGGACCACATCAATCCTTTGCATGGTTGGATTTTCGCCTACAGGGTTTCCAATTATTGACCTTTCCACCACAAACTTTCTTAACATAACACCTTGTTACTGTCTATTCTACACCCTGTGGGAAACGTAATTTAAAATTTTATAAAAATTAAATAATTTTAGTTCAATTTTTTATTAAAAAATTATTTATAAAAATCAATTTTAATTTTGATTTTTCTGTCATAGTGATTAAGTAAATTGTATTAGAAAAGGATTATAATAAATTTTACAACAATTATTACATCATAATAAAGTTCAATAAAAACATAATATATATATATTTTATAAAAAATTCTATCACAAACCAAAAAATTAAAATGACCTTCTCTCTATGTAAAATTACCGAATGCTTCTTTATACTATATATTTTATAATAAATATCTAGTTTTTTAAATCATAAAACAATGTTACAAATATCTAATTTTTTAAATCATGAAACAATGTTTAAATTGGCCTCGAGTATAACCACTAGTAGCATCCTCCAAAATTGTATTTTTTGGTTCATCTTATTAGCTCACAAGTTACATTTCCTCTTTGAATTGGTGCATAGATTCTTCCCATTTTGGCCCTAATTTGTATGAGTTCATTAAGCTTCTTGGATTTGAGGCAACTGTATGTGAAAATTAAAAATTAAATTCCAAAATGGGTTACATTCAACTTTTTCCATTATCAACTATTTTTTAATGTTATTATAGATCCTTTAATTTATGTAACTTGTGTTACAATTTAACAGAGTATGGCTCAAGGACGATGATTTTAATAAGTTGGTTATGACTGTCTAGAAATCATATGTGATACCCCCGAGATCGTCAACTATGGACAATATATCCTCAAAACTGATTTGTTTAAAGAGTCAGGTCCGCACCTGGGAGCAAAAAAAAAAAAAAATTACAGAGAACTAAAGGGTTTGATTGAGGAAATTATGAAGATTGGGAACTCACTAGTACATTTGGTTCCTACTAAATAGATTTTGAATCAGTTGAAGGATTTGGAAGGGAGGAAAATACACATACTTCAAATTCAAGAATCCACATGGAGATTAAAGAGTCGGGCATTATGGATTAGAGAAGGGGACAAAAATACAAAGTTCTTCCATCGATATGCATGCATTGGAAGAACTGAAATACAATCTAGCACATCCAGGGGGTAGATGGGAATTTGGTACATTCCATGTAGGAGATCCAGAAATAATTTTTACACTACTTTCAGTACCAATTCAAAGCTCGAGTAGAGGTTGATATCGAAGACCAACTTTAAGGGGTGGAGGAATATCCCAAAATGTTCGAGGATGATACAACTGAAGCTCTCTATCGACCAGTGACTATGGATGAATTACTATCAGTGCTGAAATATTTTTCCAAAGATAAGTGTCCAGACCCAGATGGCTAGACAGTGGAATCTTTCTTACACTTGACCTTATGGGTCCAAAACTGTTGGAGATTGTAGAGGAATCTCGGGTCACAAGATGCATTTCTGGTTCTTTAAATTTGACTTTCATCGCTTTCATACCTAAGCGATCAAAACCTACTTCTTTTGTAGACTTCAAGCCGATATCAAGGGTATTTTGTCAGTTCACATTTATAGGAAAAATTTGGTTTTCTTCACGACAAGTCCATTCATGATGCCATTGCCATTGCGTAATAATGCATTCACACCATTCATTTCCAAGAGTTTGGAGGTGCTTGTTATGAAAACAAAACTTCATAAGGCATATGACTGTGTGCACTGGTCCATCCCCAGGATTGTGCTTCAGAAGATTGGTTTAGATATACTCAATGTGGAGTGGATCATGGCATGTATTCCAGGTGTATGGTTCGCTGTACTTATAAGTGGATACCCTTCAGATTTTTTTTTTTTTTCGGGTTGGGAGGGGTCTTAAACAGGGGTGTTCCCAATCCCCCTTATGACAGAGCTGGAACACAACCTTGAGAGGTTGACTTCAAACATCCCAGAGACTAGGACATATGACATTCCTTGTGCCTATCAAAGACATGTAGCTAGGGTTCTAGGGCCCCTCAGATGTTTTTTGCGTCGAGATGCTCATGCTATCTTTTTTTATCATGAGCATCATCATGCTTAGCTATTCTAGTTTCTAGGACCACATTTTGATTTTTGGTGTCACTATATTCGGAAAATAAAAGGCCACAGGACCTTATGTCCTCGGATGACATATTTTGTAGACACACACTTTTATACAAAATCTATTTAATGAAAAACTACTACTTCTGCCTATTTTTTATCTTGGTCAATGTATGAATGAATATTGCTTTTAATTTACAAATGTTGCAAATGTCTATTTAACACATGATTAGCCAATGCATCTGTCAATGTGTTTAAATATCTCAGAATGTGTTGATATTCGATATAGTCAAATTTCCTTTCCAAAAGATGGACTTGTAAAAATACTCTTAACATTGTTGGAATCCTTACTGTATAGACACCGTTTAAATGTAATACCACGAGGTGTGAGTCTAACCTAACGATCAAAAGCTGGATACCAAATGTGATGGCATCATCTATTAGCTCATTATTGCATTATATTTTGCTATGTTGTTTGTTGTTTGACCAAGACATATTCCATGAATAGAGACTAGCTCATCACCGGGTGAATAGATAACCCATGTTGCAGAAGATAAATTTCTAGTACTACAACTAGCACCATTAAAAAAGCCAATGTAAGTCAGAGAGAACATCGACATCTACAAATCAAGTGTAAAAACGAGATAAGAAGGAGAAGTAGTAGAAAATGTGAAAAACATTAACTATCACACATAGTTAAAAAAATGGTAAATAATGTACAGATCTCCACCAAATTTTTTTATGCATAATATTTCTTTAGGTAAAGACCATTTCTAGGCTTTCCCAATGGAATACCATCGTAATCAACCAACTCATAGGATCCTTTAGCTAATACACATTTTATGATGTAAGGGCCATACCACATTGGTTTGAAATTTCCTACACCTAACTTGTCATGAGCTTGATCATAAACCAAGACTAGGTCACCTTCTAAATATGAACGAGGATTAACATTTTGATCAAACTGAGCTTTGAAACATTTTTTGTGAACCTCGCTAGCTAGTGTGGCATCATGGTGATTTTCACCTAAATGTGCTAAATGTGAAAAGCATTCTTCGTCTACAGAGGTAGCATGTAATAATTCGATAGCTAGTTTTAGGGATGGGATTTCACATTCAATGGGTAATACTGCTTCCAAACTATAAAAAAGTTGGAAAGGAGTAAAATCAGTCGATGTTTTTGCAGTAGATGGTAAGCCCATAGTGCTGAAAATAGCATAGAATGCTAGTTTCCTTTATGAATACCAACTCTCCGTTTAATTATATGGTTAAAACTTTATTGACAGCTTTGACCTGACCAATAGCTTGTGGATAGTATGGAGTAGAGCTATCATGGCATAGGCCGAGTTGTGTGGATAGTTCGACCATCATAAAGTTACGAAAATGACTACCATGGTCTATAACAATAGCTTGTGGGACACCAAACTGAGCAATCACATGATTGAAAATGAAAACTGCTGCAGTTTCGTCGTCGTCTCTATATGTAGGCATTGCCTCAGCCCATTTCATAAAGTAATTGAATGCAATGATAATATACCCATGCCCCCCGGCTGAGTGAGGGTTACAGGTGACGAAGTCGATGCCCCATTTGCCAAAAGGACCGAAAACTATGATAGGGTGAAGAGGAGGTGGAGGTGCTTGCATTTTGCGATCATATATTTGGCAATTATGGCATTTACGGAATGTAGTAATGCAATCTTTGAACATTGATGACCAAAAATAACCAACACGTAATATCTTTTGGGCAGTAGCATACCCAAACATGTGATTGCCCCATGCTCCAGAGTGGCAATCATTTAATGTTTTTTCGGCCTCTTGGAGAGTCAAACAATTTCAGAATATAGAATCAGTATCGTGATGGTAAAGAGTGTCACCAATAACATTGTATTGTTGGGATTGGTATTAGATTCGAAGATGATTAGTTTTGGATAACTCAGGCCTAAAATTTTGTGTTTGGAGATATATAATGATATCTCCATACCACAGATCTGACATACTAATAAGAAAGAGAGATTCGTAAGAAAAATAATCTTATGCTACAGTTTCTATATCAGTATGAGGAAAGTCACACAATAGTCCGAAGAAAATCAAAGATTTCTTTGATTTGGATATTTCAAATTCAAAATCAAACTCTTGTAAGATAACTATCCAATGGAGCATTCCCCCCTAGCAATTGTTTAGTGAGAATGTACATCATAGGGTTGCAATCTGAAATGAAAGTTATTTTCCGGAGAAGTATATAGTGATGGAATCGTTGAACAACTTATACAGCTGCTAAGGCTAGCTTCTCCATATGTGCGTATTTAATCTCGGTTTTAGTGAGACTTCTACTTAAATAGTAAATCACATGTTCACTGCTAGAATCATCCTCTTGGAATAACACCATGCCAATGGTGGAATTAGACATGGCTAAGTACAGAAAGTAATCTCGATGATAATCAGGAGGATGCAGTAATGACGCATTGGTCAGTGCATGTTTGAATGCATCAAAATATTTATCATCAAGCTCATCCTAGAGAAATGGAATGCCCTTTTTCAACACAAACATTGCAGTTGAGTAAGGCTAGAAGGAGCAGGAAAATTTAGAATTACCTCTACCTTGAGGGGGTCAACAGGAATGCCTTCTTTCGAAATGATGAAACCTAGAAGATGACCTGATTGCACGTAAAAGATACATTTGTGTGGATTCAAGTGAATATTGTAGTGCCTACACCTAATGGGAATTTATTTTAAGGGAAATGGATGATCCTGCCTTTTCATTGAATGAGCCAGTAGGTCATCTAAATAAGGCTGAACAATATGCTTGATATCGTGGAATGCATAAGACATTGCTCATTGAAAATTCATGCCAACATTATTTAGGCTGAATGGGAGTTTGCGATAAGAAAAAGTTCCCCATGGGCATATAAATTCGGTTTTATATTGATCAGTTTGGAGTATTTTTATCTAATTGTAGCCAGAAAATCCATCCATGAAGGAAAAAAAGTCTTTCTTGGCACAGTCATCGACAATTTGGTCGATATACGGAGTTGGATAATTATCCTTGGGACAAGAATATCTCGATTATCAACACATACTCGAATAGTTCCTTGTTTTTTATTAACGCGCACAATATTTGACACCCAATCATTCAAAGGAATGGGGTAGATGAATCCTGCTTTCAACAAATTTTCAACCTCAGTCTTGATAGCGACAAATTTTCATGGATGTATAGGACGTAATCATTGTCTAACATGATTAGCATCCAGATAAGTTTTATTTCATGTACAACTATGCTAGGGTAGATTCTTGGCATTTCTTCATATGACCAGACAAATATGTCATAAAATTCCTAAAATAAGGCTTTGTAAGTTTGAATCTCTTCTAAAGAAAAAGAAGATCCTATATGAATATTTTCAGTTATCCTGGGTTTCAATGAGATATCTATGGGTATCATTGCCAATATGTTCCCTAAATTTTGTTCAGAACTGGAAGAAAGGGTAGATATTGGACATTAAGGATCACTAAGGGTCTCAGATGAAAACATAGATGAGAAATTATTCCAATTTTTTTCAAAGGATGGCAAGGAGGTTGCGATGATGATTATTGTTCCATGACGTTTCTTTCAAGGTCATAACTTCCATAATCCCTTCATCAGTTAAAAAATCTATGTTAAAAGGATCAAGCATAGAGATTAGTTCCAAGAGTGACAAATGAGAATCTTCATCAATAATCGAATTCATTCGATTATCTTCAGATGTTGATGAGTTGGAAAAGGATTGAATTTCCTCATATGCTAACTCAAAAGGGATACAAGGCATTTCATTGCCATATAAGATCATTTATGATTCTGAAGGTACTTCCCACGATCCCCTAATTCGAAAGTACTTGATGTAATCATGTTAATCTGGGCATCATTATGAGGGAAATTGGGTGGAGGGAACATGAAATTTCCCATCAAATATGAGTATTTGAGAAGACCAAGACCAACTTCTTCATATGGAGTCATTGATTTTCCAACAAAAGGCACACTACCAGTGGAATTAGGGTATGTATTATAGTAGGATAATTGGTCTACTTTCACAATTCTTCCTTTGAGAAGAAACATGATCATCCTAAAATATGACAAGACTACTGCTGCCATGGCATAAGTCCAACTCCAACCAAGCAAAAGGTTATAGTCAAGTTGAGCATCAACAACCTCAACGTCTATTGCAACTGTTTTCCCCTAATTTGATTGACAAATCATTTAAAATTCCATACGGACGAAAACCTCTTCCATCAAAGGCTTTCAAAGTTGTGGGAGATTGATTGATTGTTAGAGAACCCAAAGCTTTACAACAAGCAATGGAAATAATACATGTCGATGCTCCTTCGTCAATCACTGTTCAAAAAACTTGTCGAGTTTTGACATGAACTAGTATATGAAAAGCCAATTGGTGCGGGAAACATGGGACATGATTTTCGAGATCGAAAACCTTCAAATTAGAGTCATGAGGATCCACTGCTCCTATGGTTGATAATAATAACTTTCTTTGTTCTGGACAAGTTTGCAGCACTTCAAGAGCTGACATTGCCGAAGGTGACATAGCCAAATCTTCAACGATGTTATAGTTTTGAGGAGCCCTAGCAGGAGGATTAAAGGTTGACTTTCGAAGCATGCCCTTAGGAGGCAGACGAATTATCATATCAGGGTTTTGTTTTTCAATATGCAATGGTTCAAAAGGAGGAGTAGATGTGGAAGTTTGACTAGTTGGACTGGAATCATTTCCATCTTCAACAAGACTCTTTGACATGTAATCTTTGGATGTCGTTGCTACCATAACTTTGGAAGACATCATCATGATATTTGCTGATGTGGATGAGGAGGATTAGTCATGAGAAACCATTTTAATGTCTCGGGGAGGAAAAGGATCCTTCAAAACAGCGGGCGTGGGTAAACTTTTGACAAATTTGGAAACTTCGGAACGATGTGGGCACTCCTTGGTGTAATGATCTTCATCACAAATTAGGCAAGGATATCGAGGTTTATTCTTTTCACTAGACGGTTCATTCTTGTTTGATTTCTCCTTAGAACGAGTGTCTTGTTTAGCTTTTCCTTTTCCCTTTTTCTTATTTCCATATTTCTTACCCTTGACGATAGATGACTCTGCGACGTTAATTTCCGAAGTAATTTTGGGAGAAGGATGTTCTTCAGGTGAATCAGATAGAGCCAAAATCTGACTTTTCTTAGGATTTTTCTTTTTGTTCTTAGAGTTTTGGCTCATAAAACCAATCATGCCATTTGCAACATGTGATCCTGTAAGGGATGGATTAGTTTGACTAGGTTGGGGTAAATGTGGGATCTTTTCATACAAAGTACCAGACTGAGTATAAACAAGATCTAGGTATTGAGCATGAGAAATTACTTGCTCTTCAGTTACAACACCTCCTTTGGCCACATCTTCAATTATTACCAGTAACAAAAATTTTATGAACCATTCGACCAAAATCTGGTCTGGAATGTAAACTTTAACCAGGCGACACCTTCGTCTCCATTCATGAATGTGATCTAAGATATGGGTTGATGTTGACTGCTTCAAAGAAGTTAAAAGTTTGGTTCCATTATCATATTGAACGGGCAACTGAAAATGGGTCAAAAAAGTTGTAGCAAGGGTGTTAAATGTGTTGAAGGAAGTGCACGACAATTCTACATACCATTTGGCTGCCGAACCGGTTAAGGTCCATTGAAAAAGTCGTAATATAACAGAATCATCGATTGATGAGTTGGACATGCACCAAAGATAATAGGTCATAACATGGTTGGATGGATCTTCACCTGAATTAACTTCAAACTTAGGAATATCACTGGGAAAATTAGTAGGAATGGCTGGCCAAAATGGTAAATAAAGAAGTGGATCATTAGTTAACCGAGAGAGGTCAGGAAAATCCAAAGTTGCAATGAAGGGCAATTGGTGGTTAGGATCCTGAGATGGATACTGATAACCTTGAGGGATGAGCCCCGTACTGAGAGGAGGATACCAAATATATCTTGGAATAGCTTGAGCAGTTGGAATCTGCATATCTCCTAGATATCTAGGATGAGCCATACCGTATTACGGTTCTATAGGTTGCTGAAATGTATGACTTGGGTATGGTTGATTCTGAAAAGGGAGACTCTAACCCATTTGACCTTGAATGAACTGTCCTTGAAAGGGTTGATTTTGCAAAGGTTGACCTTGGAGAAATTGAGCTTGAAAAGGTGGACCTTGAACAAACTGACTTTGGGGTAAACCTTGGAAAGGTGGCCCTTGAAACGATAATTGCATATATGGGATGCTAGGCTGTAAAACAAGTATTTGGGGTATTGACAGAATTGTGGGAATGGATTGAACACTAGATACTTGAGGTAAATAATGAACAAGGGGATGCACCGCAATTTGTGATATAAGTGGGACAGTTACCTGCGAGACTCCTGGAATGGGAGTTTGAGGTGAATCTGAACCTGGGTTCTGAACAATCATTGGTATAGAAGAATGTACCAAGGTTTGAGGAGTACTTGAGACAGGATGTTGAAGTGGTTGCTGGGTAGGTGTCGATGGATTAACCTAGATAGTTGGTTGGGCTTGAAAAGGCATACCTTGAAAATGTATTTTTTGTATAGATTGTCCAATAGGTTGAACAAGTTGATACAAAGGCACTTGAGAAGCAACTAGAATTGACTGTTAATTTAACGAAGGGTTCCAGATTATATTCATTCCAGGGCAAGGCATTCCAATAGCGAGTTGAGGAACAATAGGATGACCAAAACCAGCTTGAGGCATTTGAGCATAATTAAGGTAATTCTCGACAGGGGGTTGCCCCCCAGCTATAGGGTAAGATCAACCAAAAGGTTGTCCTTCGGGTGGAGGATATGGTGGTTGCCCCCAGGTGGGTAATAACCACCTGTTGGGTTGGTTTGTGGATTACCAACATTACCAAAAATCATATTAATAAATTATTCAGATGTCAAACCTTCATTGGTAGGGTTAATTACACTAGTTGACATGTTTGAAGATGAGTTTGAGGAAGAAGCTCCTGAATAATCTCTCACAAGAGAGTGATATCCAGGTGGTAGAAAATCACCATACAACGTTGACTCCGAGAAGTAGAAAACATAGATGTGTATGATGAGGTACTTCTAGAAGCCATCATAGACCAGTCAAAACCTGGTACGGTAGAATAAGGAGTCATGTATCGCAGAATCCCTTGTCCTAAAAAGTTCAAGGGTGTAAAATACCAAGGGTCAGGGTGAAGAGATCTAAACAAAAGCTCTGAGATATCTATAGGTTCACTGGTAAAAACTATTGGTTCTTCCTCTTCGTCCAAAACAAGTTCTTCAATGGAAATGAGACCAGGAGGGAGACTATCAGTAATAATAAGTTTCACATGAGGTGAATGTGGGGGATTTGGAATATGCGCTATAGTAGATGTATAAGTCTCAGGCTTGCAAATATCAAACTCAAGTTCGTTAATATCTGGTTCAGAAATGGGATTTGTATATGAAATGTCTCCAGTATCTGATTCAGTTTGACAAAGTTTAGTAATTTGTAAATCAATTCCTTCTGGGTGTGATGTTAATTTCTAAGTTTGATCAAATTTAGTGTCTGTTACTTCAAGGCCTAAAATAGTAGATGTTATTGGTTTATTAACATCAAATTCCTCTTACATCAGAGTCTATAATAGTAGAAGTTTTAGTTTCTGCTGTAGTTCCAAATCTTGATGATTTAGATTTTTCGGCTTTAATATTTTCTAACTATCTCGGTGTATACTTAAGGGGGTCCCCGAGTATTCTACATGATTGTCTTGGTAATTCCGCCACAATGAAATTTTTTCAATTGATCAATTACACAATATCTAAATTACACCTAAAATCTCTAAAAAGTAAAAAAAAAACAACATAGAAAGTAACATGCGCTAAAAATCTAAGAGTTCAAACCATACAAACTGACTCTTTACAGAGATCAATAATTATTAGTTGGTGATGAAATCCAATATCACAATGATAAAGGTGAAAAGCTTTATATAAGTGAGTGTTTGGAACCAGTTACCCTGACAACGTGCTTAACGAAATAGTCTGGTGCACGTAACTCTGCTGTAAACCATCTCGAGCAAAGATTACCCTCCAAAAAGTCCAAGTGAGTCTAGTCAACATCTGTTCCAGGTACAACAAGACCTTCCCTCTGCCGTCACCTTAGGTAGATACCTAGGATTATAGTCACTAAGTTTACCAAATACAACAATTTTACTTGGGGGGATAGTCACAAATCAGATGTACATGTAAGGGCAGAGTAACAAGCCCAATCCCCTTGAAGGCTCCTGCACATGATCAATTGGAGGTTTACTTTCAAGTTACCCCTAGTACCTTTCCGTACCATTGTAATACGTTCAAATCACTATATCTAGGCCGATGAAGTGGGTACGATCACTTCACCAGATTCGACACGATCTTGTGCTTAACTCATGTACAAGAAGAGCTTCCCAGAGCAAAACAAAAATAATTGGATTTTCTCTCCCTAACTCAAGATTCTATTGTTCATTTGTAGCTTTGGAAAGTTTAATTCCTTCCTTATTCCAAAGCCCTACACTTAAGCTACTATAGGTGACAAGAGCCCTAAAAAATGTAAAATTCTAGATGAATTTTAATTAACACCATATTATTAAGTTGTTCTTTACTCAATAGGTGATGAAGGTGAAACTTATGATGTTATGACACGACTCAAAATCTTAATGCACTCAAAAATGCAATAGCAACTTTCAAATTCGATGAAATCCTATTTAGAGAAAAGAAAGAGTTTCTTTGATTTTTTAGAAATGAAATGCAAAAACTCACAACTTTTCCAATTTTTCTAAAGCAACCAATTTCACTATAATGTAATGAAAATGCAGTCAACAAACCAAATTCCAGATTTCCCTAAACATCAAATAAGCCAAAATACTCTTTATCTCTAATCACTCAAAACTTTCAAGCACACACAAATCAATCAAGAGAGTTGGAGAAAACACATTTTTCCCTATGAATGCTTTGATTTAATGATAATAACAATGTAATTGCAAGAATTTTCCAAGATGAAAGCAACAATTTCCTTTATCAAGCAAAAATGACCACAATTCCTTCACAAAAGCACTAGGTCTCAAGAAACCCTAATTTGCAATTCAAAATGAGTTTGACTACAAATAAGCAACAACTAAGGCTTAACTAGTGTATTTGACAGAACAAAATAAGAATATCATAAGAAAAAGGACAATCTATCTTGTTTTGATCAATCAACAAATCAACGAGGCAAAACCCTAAGTAATTTCTTCAAAAAGACCTAATTCTCAAAAATCATTAACAAAGAAATCAATTGAGTTCAAAAGAGACACAACACAGTCCAAACAAAAATAATGACACTTCTAGAAAAGCAAAATCAAGTCTGGGTTGAAGCAAAAGCTATATTTTAAAAAATTCTCAAGGCCTGCGTGGTTTATAGTGGAAAACAGAGCACATGCACTTTGTTGCTAAGGAAAAATAGGCGTAGAACTGCACTCTGTAAGCAAAAATAAATGATGTAGGGGTAAAAATCTTAAGAAAAAATAAAAATTCAAAAATTCAATGACAGACCAAAAAGGTAATTAATTTATAAAGACTCAGGCCTTGACAAATCAGAAGAATCAGAAAGAAAAAGTAAGGAAAAATACGATAACAGAGACTTTCCCCAGTAGAGTCACCAGTTTGTTACACCAAAAAAATACCTCTTGTGGACAAGAGAGATCTCCCTATATCATTGACGGAAACTAGAAACAAGAGAGACAATTGAACTTACCCTTTCACTAAGTTGAACTTGTTTGAATTATAAGAACTTCTGCTAATGGATGAGCCTCTTACCTATTTCACAAAATGCTCGATGAAGATCCCTTGTTGTGATTCGATGCATCTCTTCAATTCTTGATAAGACCTGCAAACATCGATGATAAAAGGATAAAAAACACACACGAAATAATAATCCAAACAACTTAACCTAATGATCAAGGAGATCAGGAATTGAATTTGCCTCAATAAACATTATAAACAATTGTAAACAATTCATTATTCTAATAAGACAAATCAATGGGAGAAAGTGTTCATTTTTATTAATCAAAGATTAAGAGGAGCCTTACAAACTTCACCTTGATGCCATGAGGTCGCTCCCAAATGCCTTCAATCTCCTCCTTAGATTACAAGCTTTCCAATCTCAAACCAACAACATAAGTTTGTCTTCTCTGAGTTCTGACCTCTTCAATCCCTCTACCCTCTAGTCATTTTATAGGCCAAGAGGAAGAAGTTTCAGATACAAAGAGGAGGGTGAGACTCCTCCATTGAGGGATTAGGTTACCATGAGAAAAGGGATTAATATGCATCATCTTAGGGTTATAGTTCGAATAGTCATCACCTGGAAGCTTTTAGTTGGGTAATATTGGACCAACTATGTTTCTAGAATGTACTTTTTTTTTTTACTTTCTTGAATTCACCTGTGCAGGTTTGTAGTGGCAGATAGAGTGAAAATATGTGCTGTTCTCAGAGTTAATTCCAGTGAATGCACGGGAAACTCTAGAAAAATCAGCACATGTGGAACTTAACAAGGTGTGACAACTATTTTCCCCAAATTTCTCATCCACTTCAAAATATTTTGGGTTGTTTTACTTTTGAGCGAGCTGGTTCAAACATGTTCACGAAGGGTAAAAAGATCCATAAACTTATCAAGTGTCTTGGCGACAAATTGGCATGTAGTAGTAATAGAAGACAAAACAAATGGAAGCTTAAGAATGAAGAAGAAGAACCCATAATTGCTCCTCACTCTTATTTTTATAATCACAACTTTACCCTTCATCTTCCCAACCTTTCAGGTTCTTGGAAGGACTAACCATCACATCAAAGGGAAATATTCACCCAAGGCATATTTTTGCTCTTAAATCAAGTTTTCCCCCTCCCCAAGGCATCATAATCTGTTGGCTATCCCCCTTTTTTAGCTCTAACATTTTTATAAATAAAAATAAATATTACATCATATAATAGTGTTCAACATCATATCATTACACAATTTGGGTAAGTGAAAGGAGTGTCACAATACCCTCCCCCTTTAAGGAACACTATCCTCAATGTCCTATTATTTGTAGAACCATTCTAAGAAATAGAATGAATATGCCACTTTCAGATTAGCAACATTTTCTATGTCATTAGTTGCCACTTCAAGCAATGTTATTCATTTTTCACGGTCTAGTTACCTCAAAACCTCTATGTATTCCAGCACATTCCTGCATGGTTATTCATTTCTTCACAAAGATTCCACATGGAACAAGTTCAACTCATTGTTTTCTTAGACACAACCAATGAATTCATGGCTCCAATGAGTTTGTACATGAATCTTTGAAAGCTAATTTATTCAAGTCTCCCCTTCCTTGTAGTCACACACCTTCCAAGTTCAGGCATCCCCTTCTCTGCCTCCCCAATCCCTTAAGCAATCCATTCCTTGGAAACGATTACTCTTAGAAGAAGATTACCGAGACTTATGGAGTCTTACAACCAAGGCATCCCTCTAGCTTTCTCTAAATAACACAACACATTTGTCATAACATAACTCATGGTGATCAATGTATGTCATATGGTTCTTGTGTAACCATAATGGCCTTGTCCCTATAATTTTCAACTTCATAGCTGTCATCTATCCTTCATGTATAGATCATCATCTCACTTTTATCACGAGCATACAGTTTCCACGAGATTAATTGTAATAATTTAAATCAAGTATTTTTCCTATTTCTTTTCTTTTCCAAACTTGCTTCATATAGGAATAAGATTTCATAAATATGAGATTCTTCTCATGATGTTTGACTCTTGCATATGATAGTACTCAACCTTCATTATCATAACCAAGGCCATTTCAACTGCAATCTATACTTTCAATAAATAAAATAGTGGTAAGTGTTCATACATAAAAAATTTCATTGCAAGATTTATAATATCCCGTGAAGCGATATCAGAATTATTATACACATAATAATTCAATCACTTTCAATCGATTTAAAAATAATTTGAAATGAAGATAATATTTCACTATTTATTTGCATCACAATCATTCCAAGCATTCCATAATGCATTCAAACATTTATTCCAACAACCAATGGGTAAAAATTGAAAGCTAAATATTTCTAAATTCATGATCAATTAGCTTCCACTTTTCTTTGTAGGATGAGGGATTCATGCCACTCGTTCCAATACTCAACAATTCCTCAAAATTATTAGAAGCTATTTCTTTTCATGACATCCAATCCTTCAATTGATTGTCTCATACATGCATGCATGCATTCAATGCACCAATCACATGTACCATAATGATTCATAATATGAGTGTCATGACCAAATCATGCCATATTAAATCATGGATGCATCACAAATATTCTAGCAATATTTAAAAACTGAAGGCTTCTTGCCTTTGTCATAACCCACTAGGTATTAATGACAAACTTGCTTTCATATATCAACATTTCCATGCAATTTTCACATTAACTAGGGAAAACTAATCCTTCAATTACATGTTGCTTACCAAAAAGCTCAACATTATATGATAGATTCACTTGTATCAAGCTTAGAAACTATTGGGCCAATATGATGGACTCATGAACATAGTTGAGGTCCTTATATTTGCTTCATATATCCCACATTTTCATGCATTAACAAACATATTTTATCTCATGAGTGTATTATTCATTCATTTAATTTTTTTTCAACATATCACCTCAATGCATGCATACATTATTAAGACTTTTCTAAATATTTTTTTGCTAAAAAATTTCTATCTTAACCATACTCCTTCTTAGGAATCCATGCAATACATAGATTGATTTGAAAAACAAAAGATATCAAATTTAGCTGAATGGAATTCTTACCCAATTCCTTGACCTTGTTACCTTTTCTTGCTACTTTCCCTACTTACTTGGCTACCATCACATGCATTCTTAGCTGATATATTTTCAAGGAGTTCAACTGGCTTCTTAGCATACTTGATGTTAAAACATTTAACAACCCCTGAAATGATCTCAACCACACATATTAGGCATAACCCTATCATTTCATCTTCTCTCACACAAGTTTCAATGAATATTCATAAAGGACATTTGCACAATGTATCCAATTTGCACATTCAAACCATGCCTTCAATCATGTACCCAAACATGTGCATATACATCTTGTGATTCACTTGATATACTTTCACATATTCCATGCCATTCATACACATTTATTTTTTAAATTATATTTTCAGTGTCTCTTGTTTTCAATCATTCATATGAAAAGTCTCATAATCATAATCATAAGCACACTATTTTCTTTCATGTGGTAGTTAACAAAAAGGTATCACTCTTGCACACTTGTCATATCAACATTCCATGTGACATAAAATTCATTAGATAACCTTATTGTATTACCTAAAACATATCAGGTACATGTTTCTATTTTCTTACAATTCAAACATTCATATTATTTTCATATATAAAATATATTAGACACCATAATTTTCAGTTAAGGGAAACTCCTTTCTTAATCCATTTTCATAGTTGTGACTTCACTGTCCATCTAGTTCATATTGACACAGTAAATCCCTACTTAATTGAACCTTTATCCACATATTCCCTCTAATGAAAATCCAAATTTCTTCCTTATAGCAACTATGGGGTCCCTCCCCCTATATTTTCTCTTAGCCATAGGCTTTACTGCTCCTATGTTATTCAACAATGGATCATTCTCAGGCCTACAAATACATTGTCTTACCAATATCCAAGTATGATACATAACCAATATTGAACACAAGTAATGTCAAGATACCAACCTCAACGACCTCCAACCAATAGTCTCACACCCCTCCATCATCCCACTCGAGCCTAGGTAGTGTAACCCCTTCTCTGATCACAGTAGTCCCTTGAACTATGCCACTATCCTTCTAGGGTCTCTAACTTGGGTTTGCCAAGGATGTCTCAAAGCCTTAAGGATCATAGGAGTTTAATATACTTTTTGGGCTCAAGATACTCTCCAAAGCCCATATATAAACACTTCTCCCTACACTCTTCCCTCTAGGGCTCCAACCTTACACAAAGAAACACAAGGATAAGTGCACTCACAACACTATCACAACTTGCATATTAACATGCATAGGTGCCTTTTGTACCAATATATCATCAACACCTTATCTTCCATAGCCTTGATTCCACAAGACTACATGCAACACCTTCATGGGATTCTCAATCATGCTATCAACCTGTTCTTGGTTACATGTTCACCATTAACCACTATTATTCATCTGAATCATGTTATGACAACAAAGTACTCTGCTTATTTATTCATGCACATCCATTACTCTATGCACATAGTAAATATTCATGCATCTAGCATATGATTATTGAATATCTATTCAATAAAAATATTTCATCTCTTGCATTTTTTTATGCCTATGTTATTATTCATCAACATATAACAACTTCTCAAAATATTAAAGAAGAGTACTAAGACTAGCAAGATATAAGTCAATATATCTCCTCTCATAGTTATGGCTTCATCACTCATCCATAAAATTTCGCAACTATGTTGGGCTGCTCTGAGGGATCTACCCAACATCCTACATGTTTATCTTGCTACATAAAACTCAAGTCAGTCGTCAAGTAACATATATGTATTCATATATATATATATAGAAAAATAATTTCACATAAGTACACATCCATGCATAGATATTAATTTAAAACCTAAATTATTTCCTATACTCTAGCTGTTGGGCCTTGGAATTGTTATAATTCTTCAACTTATTTCCTTAGTTTATAGTTAGTTTTTCAAATCTTTTGAGGGAAGATTACAATAATTTGAATGCTACAGAGTTCTAGAATGGATTAATATCTATTTTTTATTTATTTATTTTTATTTTTATTTTACCTCATTAGTGAATCAATTTGAATCTTGAAGATGTCATTAAATCACGATTTGGGTTGATATTTGGACAAGAAATATTCGATGCTGATTGATGTTCCTTGAATAGCTGAGGAAGGTCGAGCCATAAGGAAATTGTTTGGATGCACGAGATGGTTGAAAAGAGGATCATGACTTGCTATTATAAGGAAGATGTTGAATATTTCATAGCCTGAATTAAAGCATCTTGAGAATCTCCCGATTCTCAAGATAGCTTTACCATTTCGAATTTAGAATTATTTTGTAATATAAAAAGTAGGATTGAACTCCAGTAAAGTAGTTTATTATCTTCGTTAATTGTAAGAAGAGACTGAAAAGACAAATTTCTCTAAGTTTTTAGAGACTTATCTTGTAATTTACTATTGCATGTTAATGAAGATTTCCATGATTCAATTTTAATCTAGTGCATTGAGTTGACTACAAGACGGTTCTATTCCAATGACTGTGGGCCTAGTACTGGGATGAATACTGCCTTCCTCTGTATTATTATTACATCTTACTTTCAACTTTTGAATGATTAATCATTTCTTAGATCAAATCAATGTTTGCGCGATTTATTGTTACTGTTTACAAGCAATCGTAGTGAATAACGCTATACGAGATTTCCTTTATAGAATTATCTTTTGTTATTGTTTTCTGCAACAAGTGTGAATTGTTGGCTTCAAAGATTTAGCATTTTTCTGATAATTCATTTTAGTTCCTTAATCATAGTTATCGTTCCCTAATAAACAAATTGAATTTCTTTATGATTTCTGCATAGGGACTTCACAATTTATTTAAGCTATCAGGTTGATTGTAGTTTAGAGGTTGAAAGTGATTATTCTTTCAGTAAAGATTTTGCTTTTCCTGTCATTTCTCAGTCCCTGCTTCTTATTAGTCTCACTAAAAAACAAGGTAATTTGAGCACTACCATTGCACCAACTGTGCGGACAACCTTGTAATAAAAAGAGGAAACCCTAGGTTGACAATCTAATGTGTAGAGGTTTAAGTTAATTCTTTAGGAATAACTTAGTTCCCAACATTTTGGTGCCACTACCGGGGAGGTTTTCAAAGAAGTGTTTAGATGTATCCCTGTGGGATTGGGTATTAAATAAGGAATGTAAGAACCTACGCACATGTACCTAACCTGAAACAAACCCACAATCTACCAAACTTGAATCTCTTACGACCTATGTTGCAAGGAAAGCACTGAAATCCCTGACTTGAATAGCGTTGTGAGACCCATTAAACGATCGAACATTAGCCAAAATCCTCCTCCTGAGGTAGTACCTTTTGATCACATAATCCCTGAAGGTTATTGGCAGATTTTCGACCAGATGGCGAATGCAACACCACAAACACAAACCTCGACCATAGAGTACCCTATAGTCGATACACTAGCTAATGCACCAATGAAAGCCATTCCATTACAAAATATCCCAAATTTTCATGGAATGAATTATGAAGACCCTGATGCATTCTTGTTTGAGTTCAATGTCCTATGTCGAGGTTATGATTATACCATTGATTCGAAAAATTTGAAATTGCTTCCTTCTACATTGAAGGGATAAACTTTGCATTGGTTTACGGGACTAGGAGGCGGTACTATAAATTCATGGGATGAAATGAAAAATGCTTTCCTTACCAAATATCAGGATTATTGCAAATTTGGGGACTTAAGAGAGGAAAATTTTAAAATGATGGGAAACTATGATGAGACTTTAGAAGAATACGTTGAAATATTTCAATATAACTTGAAAAGATCACCTTACACCACTTTACCCAGAGAAGTGTTGAAAATTTCTTTAATCAAGGGCATGAAATATGAGTGGATAGAAACATTTATTTTAATGGGGCAAGGTGATATTGCCAAGGAATATTATGATAACATTATTAAACTGTGTATCAGATGCTCATGAGGAAGTACACGAACCAAATCTAGAATTCAAGATCCTTTCAGCAGGACTACAGGAAGAGGTGTAACTCGAGCAGAGATTAGTAATCTTTGAGAAGATTTTAAAACTGATATTTTGAGCACATTAACTACACAGTTGGATTTCCTACAAGTCAAGCAAAAACAAGACAAATCAGAGCAAGCTTTGGCTATTTTTTGTCCTTGTTTTCGGAAGAAGCACATCCGCAGAGAGTGTCCACTAGAGATGATTGAAACATGCACTATTTGCACTAAATATCATTCGACAGAGAAATGTCCCTCACTCCTTGGATTAAAAGTTGTATTCAAAGAAGCTACGAAAGATCCAGAGCCAATTCAGATCGTGAAGCCAAACCTATTGAGTGTAATGAGTTGTGGCTGAGATTTGGATGATTTATCTTCCCAAAATATAATAAAGTCAACCAAGACCAGGAAGATAATAAAAATCCCATCAAAGAGAAACTTTTAATAGAATGTATTTCTCCGAATGTAGCTGTTCTTGAGACAGAGGCACTTGATGTGTCGAATAAACAACAAGACCTTGTTAAACCTATAGTTGCTACTCATTCATTCCTTGAAAGACACACAATGATGAAACCACCAATCTATTCTGACTTTGATCTTGTAGGGGAATTAAAATATTTATGCATAAAAATCCCAGTTCTCTAGGATATACGAGATGTTCCAATTTATGCTAAAACGATTAAAGAATTGTGTGTCAAAAAGCCTGGGAGGAAACCCAAAGGCCCACATACAATCCATGTATTAGAGACACTCTATGATCTTATCTTAGGGAAACAAATACTTGTCAAATATGATGACCTTGGGAGTCTAGTAGTTACTGTTCAAATTCAGGGTCACAATTTCCCAGATACGCTGGTGGACTTAGGAGCTGCTATAAAATTTTTGACTAAAGAAACCTGTGGTATCCTTGGGATCACAACCTTAAAATTGACTTCTACTATGTTGGATCTAGCTCACAGATTGGTAGTCAAACCAGAGGGCACTCTGGAATATGTTATCATTTTTGTAGATTCTTAGGAGTACCCAGTGGACTTTTTGGTTATCAATCCTAGAAATAGATTGGATGGGCATCCTCTGATATTAGGGAGACCATGGATGGAAACTGTAGATGCATATATAGGATGTCAGACAGGGAATATGAAAATTACAAAAGGAATTAATGTAAAAAGTATTGTCTTATACCCACTTGCTAAACCTAACCTACTTATAAAATTTTTTACCAATTATTTCCGCCCAAATATCAGGAGGAAAACCTGCATTCTCCTCTTACCTTAGATGAAGCTCTTGCATTTAAAATCAAAATCGAGGATGATATAATTAATGGATTTATTAACAAACCTTCTGCTATTGGGAATCCAACATGTCAAATGCTAAAATCCATGCTTGATAATGAAGCCCAGGAAGATCCACTAGAAGTTTTGAATAATGACCATATACCTATGACTGTTGTCCATAATAGAATTCCCATTGAAATTGAACCTAGTAAAAGTTTCAATCTTAATGTCAATTTGAATGATCAACAATGTAAAAATTTAATTCATATTCTCCATAAATATAAGCAGGCTTTTTCTTGGGAATATTTTGACATGAAGGGCATCGATCCACAACTATGTACCCATCACATTTATATAGAAAAATATGCTCATGTTATTCGACAACCTCAGAGAATATTAAATCCACACCTTAGGGATGTAGTAAAACAAGAGTTGCAAAATCTCCTAGATGTTAATTTTATATATCCTATTTCAGACAGCCAATGGGTTTCACCATTAGTTGTCATCCCTAAGAAAAATGGTAAATGGAGAATTTGTGTGGACTATAGAGAACTGAATAAGGCTACGCAGAAAGACCATTCCCCCCTTCCATTTGTAGATCAGGTCCTTGACACTCTTGCTGGAAAAAAAATCTTCTTGTTTTTGGATGGTTTTAGTGGTTATAATCAAATTCAAAGTACTCCCGAAGAATAGGATAAGACCACATTTACCTTCCCTTGGGAAACAATTGCATATAGAGTTTTACCATTTGGACTATGTAATGCACCAACCACCTTCTAGAGGGAATTTTTGAGTATATTTTTTGATTTAATTAGTGAAGGAATTGAGTTGTACATGGATTATTTTACTCCATATGGTAACGAGTTTGACCAGGCCTTACAAAATTTAGAAAATTTCTTGAACGATGCATTGCTACCAGATTATGCCTTAGCCATGAAAAATGTCATATGATGATGACTGAAGGTGTAGTTATGGGATATCACATTTCTGCTACAGGTATTCAAATGGATCCAACAAATATTGAGGTAATTCTTACATTGCCTACTCCTTGTACACTTACTGAGGTACATAGTTTCCTTGGATATGCTAGTTATTATCACAAATTTATAGCAAAATTTTCAAATATAGCAACACCACTATATGTTTTGATAGGAAATGTTGAATTCAAATGGACTGACAAATGTGATGTTGCTTTTGTAGAACTTAAAAAGCTGGTCTCAACAACCCCTGTGTTAAGAGGGCCAAACTGGAATTTACCTTTCCACATTTCATCAGACACATCAAACAAAACGATAGGGGTTGTCCTTGGATAGGAGTAAGACAAAAGGCATTATGCCATTGATTATATTAGCAAGGATCTGACACCGACAGAGCTAAATTATACAGTGACAGAAAGAGAGTTTTTAGCTATTGTATATTCTATTAATAAATTTTGTTACTATATAACAGGATATCCAGTCTTCCTATATATTGATCATTCTACCATTAGATATCTAGCTAATAAACCTATTACCAATGGTTGAATAAATCGATGGTTGTTGTTATTGCAGGAGTTCGACATTACTATAAAGGATCACCCAGGAAAGGAAAATTTCGTTGCAGATTTTCTATCTAGAGTACCTAAAACAACTGACCCTTTACCAGTGGAAGATCAATTTCTATACAAACACCTGTTTACTGTAACAATCAAGACACCATGGTATATTAATGTGGCCAATTACCTGGAAGTAGGAAAACTTCCGGCGCATTTTCCACCCCGGGCTAAGAAACTTATTGTTCAGCGCAATGCATGATTCTCCTAGATAGATGGCTACCTCTTTCATATAGGGTCTGACCTTCAAATCTAGAGATGCATCAGAGAAGATGAGATTTACAACATTCTCAGGGCCTATCATGACGGACCCTATGGTGGAAATTTTGCTGATCGTAGGAGTGGGCATAAAGTACTCCAGATGGGATATTATTGGCCCACGATATTTAAAGATGCAAAGAAGTATGTCTGGAGCTATGATAACTGTTAGAGAATGGGTCACCCCATTAAAGTTGACGAGATTACCCTGTAGTCACAATTTGTAATAGAACCCTTTGAAAGATGGACATTGGATTTCGTAGGCCCCTTTAACCCACCATTGAATCAAAACCAATCTATAATCAAGTCTATAATTTCGCTGTACTGAACCAGTCTATAATCAAGTCATCGTGGGAGATTTGGAATAAATCTTTCTTTGATAATCCAATCTTGATCATACTTTGGGGTTGGAACGAGGACTCAGAGGGATACCACATGACAAAATTTCAGACCTTGGAGATGCTAAATTACAGAGATACAACAGATTCAATATCGAGCTCCTACAAAGCGACAAAAGGTGTCTAGTCTTTTTAAAATTTTGCATAAGTTTGTTTTGAAAAATTAGTTTGAAGGAATTCAAAGGACATAGTGAAGCATAATTATCATTAATTGATGCCCCAAAGAAAGAAAATGGAAACACTTAGTAAGAAACTTGAAATATTTACCATGACTCATGAAGAAGAGGAAGAAATGGAACATGATATATCAAAATTACGAGACCAGGTGCAACAAATTTCACTCTCACAAAAAGTAAAAGAAGCTAAGATGGATGGTTTAAATAAAGACATGGAAGCTAAGATGAATGGCGTGGAAGCTAAGATGGATGGCATGGAATCTAAGATGGATGGTATAGAAGAAAAACTTAAAGGCAACATGGAAGATTTGAAGATAGATTTGACAAAGTTGTTACAAGAAATGCTTACTAATGGCAAAAGGGTAGTAAAGGAAACTAATGATGAGAACAAAAGAAACATTAATCATGTTTTCATAGTCTATAATGTTGGATTGAAGACCCACCATGTTCCAAATATAGATATGAGGAAGTTTGATGGCAAGGATCCTGTAACATGGATGCTACAAATGGAGCAATATTTTGATCTCCATAATGTGCAAAACACACAAAAGGTACACATCACAACTTTATATTTGGAACCCAATTAGTTTGTATGGTATCGATGACTTTGCTCTCGTAAAAAAATTGTCACTTGGGAAATTTTTACAGAAGAAATGATAGCACATTATGGGGATACAAAATGTAACACTTTTGTTAGCCAATTGATAAATCTCAAACAAAAGTGTTCAATAGTGGAGCACATTGAGGAATTCCAAAAATTGAACATAAGGGCAAAAAATATTCCAGAGGAGCATATGACTAATGTTTTCATAGGGACATTAAAGGATAACATTCAACATGAGGGTCGCCTTTGGGAACCTGATTCATTGGATAAGGCATTCAGGTTGGAAAGAAAAATTGAAAGAAAAAATATGACAACAAGGAAGCCTACCACTCACAACTATAAATATCGAAGTGTTGTTGCCCCTAGCCTTCCACAACCTACAAAAATTGGAAGAAAAAAGAGAAAAAGGGCTTTGTTACAATTGTGATAGCAAATACCCTATAGGTCATAAGTGTGTTGAGAAGAAATTATTTTACATATATTGTGAAGAGGAGGAAGAAAAGGAACAAGAAACGTCAAAACAAGAGGATATGCACAAGGAACAAACCCTAGAGAAAGAAGAAATGAATCCGACCATATCTTGTAATGCATTGGCTGGAATTACCACTCCTCAAACTCTCAATATAGAAGGACATATCAAGAAGAAAAAGGTAATAGTGTTGATTGATTCGGGCAATACCCATAATTTTATTCATTGTAAGATAGCCAAGGAATTGAATTGCTTCCTATATCCAACACTAGAGTTTCAAGTGATGGTTGCGAATGGAGGAACCATAAATTTCTCTAGAAAGTGCCATAATATCAAGCTATCCATGGGAGAATATGTATTGAATAGTCCAATGCTTTCCATTCCAATGGGTGGTGCTGATGTTGTACTAGGAGTCCAATGGATACAATCTTTGGGTATGATAGCTTTTGATTTTCGAGAACTTTTCTTGATTTTTTTTTCAAAATGAAAGGAATTTGAATTAACGGGTATCACAGGGAAACCGAGAAAGATAATCAGCTCTAATGACATGAAAAAGTTTCTAAATAAATAACAACGAGGCGTAATTGCACAATTATGTTCACTAGAGGTTACCACATCGAAATCGTCTATTTCTCCAGATCTTCAAAAAGTCTTGGACAATCATTCCAACGTATTTGAGGGCCTCCCACCTCTTCATGATCATGATCATGCTATTCATTTGATTCCAGGAAGTGTTCCTCCAAACATTAGGCCTTACAGATATCCCTATGCCTAAAAGAGTGAAATTGAACGTATGGTTGCAGAAATGCTAGAGGATGGTATAATTCAACCTAGTCAAAGTTCTTTCTCTGCTCCAGTAGTATTGGTGCACAATGAGGATGGATCATGGTGCATGTGTCCAGATTATAGGAAGCTCAACAAGCTCACTATTAAACATAAATGTACCATTCTTATCATTGATGAATTATTGGATTAATTGCATGGATCAATTTACTTCACCAAGTTGGATCTTCGTTCATGATTTCATTAAATCAGAATGAAGACTGAAGACATTCCAAAAACAACATTTAGAACTCATGAGGTTCATTATGAATTTTTTTTCATTCCTTTTGGCATTACTAATGCACCTTCTACATTTCAAGGTTTGATGAATTCCATTTTCAAACCCTTAGAAAAATTATGTTAGTAGTTTTTGATGATATACTAATCTACAACAAGTCTTGGAAGGATCATGTTCAACATGTTGACAGGGTGCTCAAACTATTGGAGGAGAAACAATTATATGCAGAAACCTCCAAATTTTTCTTTGGAATACAAGAGGTGGAATATTTGGGTCATATTGTATCTCATGAAGGTGTTAAGGTAGACCCTAGCAAAATTAAAGCCATTAAGGAATGGAAAATATCTGCATCCATAAAGCATCTGCGAGGATTTCTTGGGTTGACAGGGTATTATTGCAAGTTTGTTAAGAATTATGGGAGAATAGAAGCACCTCTAACAACATTATTGAAGAAAGATGCATTTTCTTGGACTCCAAATGCAACAAATTCCTTTGAACATCTTAAAGAGGCAATGTGCCAATCATGGTCTTAGCCATGCCAAACTTCACAAAAACCTTTATTGTGGAATGTGATGCCTCAGGAAATGGAATTGGTGTTGTTTTAATGCAAGAAGAAAGACCCATTTCTTTCAAAAGTCTTCCAATCAATTGAAAGTATTTACACAAAGCTATTTATGAGAAGGAAATGTTGTCAATACTACATGCACGTAAGAAACGATGACCTTACCTAATGGGAAGACACTTCAAGATAAAAACGGATCATGATAGTTTTAAATAATTTTTAGAACAAAGATTATCTTTGGAAAAGTAGCAAAAATGGATCACAAAGATGTTGGGTTATGACTTTGAAATCATATACAAAAAAGGGAAGCAAAATGTTGTTGCAGATGCACTCTCAAGAAAGGATGAGGATGTGGAAGCATTGATTTGCGCCATTTCTATTATCCAACTAGATTGGATAAAAAAATCAAGGGATGAATGGAAGAATGACGAAGAAGTGTGGGCACTCATTCAAAATTTACTACAATATCCTAGTACATCTGATGCATTTAGATGGAAAAATGATTTGTTATGGTACAATGATCACTTATACCTTTGCAAGAATTTCCAACTCAAACAAAAGATTCTTATGGAATTGCACACCTCTCCCTTAGGAGGGCACTCATGATTTTTAAAACTTACCACAAGGTTAAGAAGGAATTTTTTTTGGGATGACCTTAAATCTGATATTCAAAAGTTTGTGGTAGAATGTTTGGTTTGCCAACAAAATAAAGTTGAAACAATTAAGAACCCAAGTGTATTACAACCTTTATCCATTCCAAGTCAACGTTGGGAAGAGGTTTCAATGGATTTTATCACAGGTTTACCCAAGTGCCAAGGAAAGAGTGTCATCATAGTGGTAGTTGATAAACTTACCAAGTATGCACACTTTTGTGCATTATCTCATCCCTTTAAAGCTAGTATAATTGCTACTGAATTTATGGAAACCATTCAAAAGCTACATGGAATCCCAAAGATTATTGTAAGTGACAGAGATCCCATTCTCACTGAAATTTTTTGGACATAATTATTTTCTTGTCTGGGTACTCAATTAGCTCATAGCTAACCTGATCATCCTCAATCTGATGGGAAAAATAAGATAGTGAACCTCTCGCTGAATGGTGGTATAAAAATTCCTTCCATATTGTAGTAAAGATGACCCCATTATCATCCACCATACATCACATCATATTTAAGAGAAATTCTAAGGTTCAAGCAGTGGAAGATCACATCGAGCATCAATGAAAAGTTCTCCAACTCTTAAAGGATAACCTCACTTTGGCACATAATAGAATGAAACAACAGGCAGATCAATATCATAGTGAAAGAAGTTTTGATGTAGGTCACTGGGTATTTCTACAGCTACAACCATATAAACAAATGTTCCTCAAGCAAGCTAAGAAGGATAGTAAATTATCACCAAAGTATTATGGTCTGTACAAGGTGCTACAAAATATTGGTACTATGGCATACAAATTGTAGCTTTCTGTAGCTTCCCTAGTGCACCCAGTTTTCCATGTTTCATTCTTAAAGAAGGTTATAGGTGACAAGATCCCAGTTCAAACAATATTGCCAGAACTTGATGAGGAAGGAAAAATCATATTGAAACCTGAAGCAATCACAGAAACAAGAACTCAAAAAATACAAAATTGATCAATTCCAGAGTATCTGATCAAGTGGAAGAACTTACGTGCTGAAGATTCCACATGGGAGCATGAGATGAGGATGAGAATGTTATACAGAAGCATCCAGAACTACTCAAGCATTGAGGAGAACACTTTTATGAAGGAGAGGGGCATGTTAGGTCCCTATAATACTAGTGTATTCCCTTATTATTATTGTCATTGTATCCCCTTATTGTTATTGTTGTGCCCATGTTGTCCCCATATTTTTATTATTGTGCCCCATAGAAGTGCACTATTTTTTATTGTTGTGCCCTTACATTATTATTGTTATGTCGGCTCTGACTATATTATGACCTCTCAGACTCATATATATAGAAAGGAGGTCTTGTCATTTGTATCATCCAAGAATTGTTCATTTGTGTAATGTAAAGGAGGTTGCCCCCTTGAAGAGGCTGATTTTGAAGTCATTGATCTATGTTTTCTTCTATTTTGTGAGTTGTTTGGATAACAAAAACAATATCGACAAATCACCAGAACTGTGTATCTATACTTCCCGAAGACTTATGGGTCTATTGAACAACGTGGCATAATACTACTGGCTATTCACCATACCACCTTTTTTTCGGTAAGGAGCCCATTTTTCCTATTGAATTCGAGTTTAATACTCTCAAGACTGCAAGAGAAGTTGGATTGGATTTCCCAAAAGCACATAAATAACGTTTACAATAAATTAATGAACTGGACGAGATGCACTTATCGACCCTGCAACATACAACTGTTATTAAAAACAAAGGGCCAAATGGCATGATCACCTTATTAAAAAGAAAACTTTTCAAAAAGCCGACTGGGTGTTGTTGTATGATTTCAAGTTTCAAGATTTTCCAGGAAAACTTCAGATGAGATGGTTAGGACCATATGAGATTACCGAAGTCTATGAAAGTAGTTCAGTGTCCTTGAATACCATTGATGGTTCTTGCATCTCTTTCTTTCTAATGGGCATCAACTCTACCTATATCATCAAATGCTTACACAAGATTCTTTTTGCCATCATATAAGTAATTATTCTAATTTGCAGATCATAGCTGATTGGAGAGGTTACCCCGCAGCTACATCTAGTTGATTTTTTTCAAAACTCCTTTCATTTGGTACATAATGTATATATTTTCATGAAACTTATGTTTTGTAACAAAAAATAAAAAATAAAAATAAATAAATAATAATAATAATAATAATAATAATAATAATAATAATAATAATAACAATAACAACAACAATAATAATAATGAAATAAGGGGAAAGAGTTGTTATTCCTTTTATCACAATTGTTGTTCCTTTGGTCACATCCGTTCTTCCCTTAGTTGCAGTCATTATTCCCTTTCATAACAACTTGTTGTTCCCTTTTATCACAATTTTTGTTCCTTTGGTCGCAACTTGTTGTTCCCTCACTTCTATTCCCTTAGTCACAATCGTTGTTCCATTTCATAACAGCTTGTTGCTCCATTTTATCATAGGTATTGTTCCTTTGGTCACAACTGCTATCCCTTCACCGCTTTTCCCAGTAGTTGCAGTTTCTATTCCCTTTCGTCACAACTTTCTGTCTCATTTTATCATAGTCGCCGTTCCTTTGGTCACAACTACTATTCCTTCACTGCTGTTCCCATTAGTTGCAGCCACTGTCCCTTTTCGTCACAATTCACTGTTCCCTTTGGTCGCAGATGATATTCCCTTTGGACACAATTGTTGTTCCCTTAGTCACAACTGTTGTTCCCTTATGATTGTTATTTTCTTAGTTATAACCAATTTTGTTGTGAAAATATTCTGATTTTGAAGCACTTTTCTGATACCACGGCGACAAAATTATGTCGTTCCAATGATGACCATAAGAGAATATTTTATTTGAATTTTCAACTTCATAAAAAATTTAACAATCCTGATATTGTAAGTACATAAACAATTCATAATATATCTCTTCAATTACCACCAAAGGAGTTTCTTTTTCTTCCTTATAATCCTGTGATCTCCTTAACAAATAAAATTTTGGGAAGAAAATAGCAAACTAAAAGGGTAATTATTACAATAATTTTTACGCCATCCCTAACACTTAAGAAGTTGATGTGCCACCCCATTCACTAATATCTTATCATAACAATGTGAGAAAACTATTAATGAATCAAATTAAAAGAAGAAAATTGTACCAAAAGGGTAGGAGATCTCATTACGAGCTAACCTACCATGACGATAGGACTTAATAAGGAAACATTACCATTCTAGTCACCAAGCTAGGGTAATGGCCTTAGACACTTCAGTCAAAGGATATGAGGTTCATCACAAGCCGACTTGTTTGTCTCATTGAGATCTGGTGAATGTCATTGTTACCAGCTGGTCACCACGCCAGAACAATTTCCTCTTGGCAATAATCAACAAAATTAATTTATGAATCCTTATTAGTAGAATGGGATACTGTCATATCAACGAGGTAAAAGGCAACCCTATCGAGGCTATGGACACTTTCTGGCAGCAGAGGCCATGCCTGTGGTATTGGAGTATATTCGAAATCACCTTATAAACAATTTTCTATTTTTATTCCATTTTTAATAATAAAGGAGGATCACCGGACCATTAGGGAAATTTATTACATCAGGAAGGTGGTAATGTCGAGTATGTGTGAACAATAATTTATTCTAATATATCAGGAATGCAATTCTAAAAAGTTTCCAAGTCTATCTTTAACTTCTTTTTCTCCAACATAATCTTTTGGTGCGAGTCTGTCTTAGCCATGATTGGAGCTTCAATTCTATCTCCATGCTTTGGTTCTCGTGAATATTTAGTCACATCAGTGCATCTCAACTTTCAATGCAGTCTATAATCATGTCACATGTCTCCATTGCTATCTTCATGTTTTGACGATCGTCCATTATGGAAATTAATTTGTTCTTGTCTGGTTAATTATGCCTGTTGTCCACCACATGATTAAAGGTTGTGGTTGACCTTTAATTTTATTGGGGGGGGGGGGTGAAGAACCACACATATGATAAGACGTTTAATTTATTGCAGTAACTTTGTTTTGCATGTGTTAACTCTTTCATTCATTTACTACCACACATATGATAATACATTTAATTTACTGCAATAACTCTGTTTTGTATGTTAACTCTTATATTCATTTACTTGTAATTGCTAAACATTGTTACTCCTTACACTTGTTACCTGATAAAATTTGTTGAACACAACTCCAGATCACTCCCTGAGAAATAGTCGAGATGGGTGGTCATTCAATTCACAATGAACCAATGTAATTGAGAGTTTTCGAACATGTACACATTATTTTGGAGCGAGTAGGTTGAACATAATATATTTCCCGATTATAGGATTTGACAATGTAATTGTTCTGGAATTCATACAGAATTTGAGCAATGGGATAACCACATTTAAGGGCAGGTAAGTGTAGGTTAATGAAGAAATCCTATCGGAAGTTACAAGCCTTCCTATGGAAGGCGAAAAGTGGGTTGAAAAACATACCCTGTTGCAAAGTGCAACATTGATGTTCACAGACCCCAAAGAAGAATTGATTAGGAAAGGCAAAGGGTATAACCCTGCTTCATTTCCAGAACCTTGGAAGGAATTGGCAGGGGTTATGCAAAGATATATCACTTGTGACGGTCGATACGACGTGGTCAGACCTCGACACTTGAATTTGATGGTGGTACTAAAGCAAAAGGTAACTCTAAAATTACCTTACTTTTTGAATGAAATTCTGCATGAGATTGTTGGAATATTTAATAAGTCCAAAGACCAAGCTTTAGTGGTAAGCCACCATAGTCTCATAAAACTAATAGTTGTCAGAGAACTGAGCTAAGTACACCTAAGTTGGGAAGAATTTGTGGGAAACTCTGAGGTCCCACTGGGAATTGGAATACCTATTGTAGAACCTGAGCGGCTAGTAGAGAATGAGGAGGCCAACATGGAGGGGAAGAAACTACACAGGAACAGGCCCAGAATTCAGCTCCACAACAACTAACCAAGGCAGAAAAGAGAGAAACTTCCCTTCTGGCCTCTTTACCTACTAAACGAAGAAGGTCGTCCAGACTGGCCAAAATAATGAGTCCCTTGGATCCTATTGTACAAGAAATGGAATAAAGTGGGTCCCAAAGACTTCCTGACATATAAGAAAATCACCAAGAAGCTTCCTCCCAAGCATATGAAATGGAAATAGCCCAAGTATTGGAAGGATTAGGAAATTTTTTTAGTTTTATAAATTTCAAGGAAGCCACGGGCTGTTTGGAAAAGCCACCAGAAAAAACCCTGCCACCTAATTTTCCTATTTCTCTTTCCAATTAAGAAATTATTGTCATTCTGGAGCCCTTAGGAGACCCTGAAGATACCTCTCTTCAAGAGAATTCTATAGACTCCATTGCAACCATCATGGAACCATGTTCTCCCTCGGAAGAAACAACTCTACAATCTCTTGTGGGACAAGAGGATTGATGTTGATTTTTTTACTATACCTCAGATTGATGAAGGCTTTATAGAACCTGTAACTATTACCTCAGCCAAGGAAGTAGTCAATGAAATGCCCGAGTTTATTGCTACCACTCCCTCTTCTTCAGATGTCCAGACCAAAAATATTGTTGGAAAAAGAGGAAGGAAAATCAGCCATGAAGCAGAGTTGCTAAAAAGAGAAAATAGGAAACTGCAAAGAAACATGCAGCAGCTCAAGAAGTGGTTGAGAAATAGCAAGGCTCATAGGTACCACAAAGAAAAGAAAGAAAACCGATCAATTGAGACTCAAACGGAAAACCTTGTTTCCTCCACAGAGACTCAGACATAATAAACTCTTGCTTTTTTCACAAGAACATAGACTGACCCAAATATATTAAGCATTAATGTGATGATTGTTGAAGTGAGTGCTCAAACAAAATTATTAGTTCCTATTGACATGAGCACTCAAACAAAGCCTGCACCTCCTTATACTCCTCTAATTGTAGATGCTACAATTTGGATTTTAAACAAGAATATGGAAGAACAATAGGAAACTTTGACGCGGAATCGAGGAGAGGTGGTGCACCAAAAAGAGCATCAGGAACTGTTGTAGAAATTAAAAGCATTGATGATCACTGAAGATGAAACCTATGCTAAATTAAGAGCAATAGACAAAATGGTGAACTGTAAAAAGTTATCTTGAAAAAACCCAAGAACAGACAAAGGAAGTCTGTTCCATCTAATCTGATTTCTTGTCCTATAGATTCCCAACCAAAAACTATGATTTTTTTATTGGAACTATATGTTTTACTAAAGATTAAGGCTGTTCGGTCTGGCCAACCTTATGAATTCAATAATGTTTCCAATTTTGTTAAGTATTTCCATCAACAAGATGATAACACAGAGATTTTCTTGTGTGAATTGTATATGCACAATTTCTTTTTGGAGGAACAAATAGATGAAAAACCCGTTCCTTTAACTATAGATGTACAATTTCAAGAATTTATTTTATTTTCCAGAATTCAAAAAAAGTGGTCCAAAACTTATAACACATTCCAATGAAGGGAGAACGACCTTGACCTTTGGGTCAGAGGGGAGCCAAAAATCCCTCTGCGTACACTTGTTAAACACAAGAGGTTTATGGAGTGTCCTGGCGTTGTTACTACCTTGGCACATATCCATAATAATGTCTTATAGTTAGGGTTGGAATATCTTGGGGATATTAGAGTGGAAGCTTTACGAGCTGCTGAATAGAGATGGAAAATGTCATCTAATGAAATCAAGAACAAAGAACCCTTCAGTTTCAAGAATTTCCAAGTTGCAATATGTAGGGTACAAGATTATGTTCATATGGTCCTAGAAGAGGGCCCCAACTAGCTTGGATGTTAGTATAGATGCCCCATAATTTGGTACCCTCTGGATGACTATAAAGCTGAGTATGAGCTAACAAAAGTAGGTAAGTTTGTAGCATTCCAAGAAGTCAGAAGTAGGAATGGATTCAGACACTATGAAGAGCATCCTTACTCGGCTTACTCTCTAACCTTACTTCATGTCAACCATCTCTTTGCATGAGGTCATGCAAAAAGGTAAGCCTGGGGGTGATGTTGGGCCTTGGAATTGGTATAATTATTCACCTTATTTCCTTAGTTTATAGTTAGTTTTTCAAATCTTTCGAGCACAAATTATAATAATTTGAATGCTACAGAGTTCTAGAATGGATTAATAACTATTTTTTTATTTTACCTCATTAGTGAATCGATTTGAATCTTGAAGATGCCATTAACTCACGATTTGGGTTGATATTTGGACATGAAATATTCGATGTTGATTGTTGTTCCTTGAATAGATGAGGAAGGTCGAGCTGTAAGCAAATAATTTGGACTATTTTTGACCTAATGACCATGGATTAATGTCTTATACACACAAGATGGTTGAAAAGAGGCTAATGACTTGCTATTCTAAGGAAGACGTTGCAGATTTCACAACTTGAATTAAAGTATCTTGAAAATCTCTTGATTCTTAGGATAACTTTACCATTTCGAGTTTACAATTATTTTGTAATATAAAATGTAGGATTGAACTCCAGTAAAGTAGTTAATTATCCCTATTAATTGTAATATGAGACTAAAGAGACAAATTGCTTTGAGTTTTTACAGAATTCTCTTGTAATTTACTGTTGCATGTTAATGAAGATTTTAGCGATTCAATTTTAATCTAGTGCATTGAGTTAACTACAAGACGGTTCAATTTTGGTGACCGTGGACCTAGTCTTGGGATGAGTACTATCTTCCTATGTATTATTATCGACATCTTACTTTAAGCTTTTGAATGATTAATTGGTTCTTAGATCAAATCACTATTTGCCAGATTTACTATTATTGTTTACAAGCAATTGTAGCAAATAATGTTAAACAAAATTTCCTTTATATAAGTATCATTTTCTATTGTTTTCCGCAGCAAGTGTGAATTTCGAGCTTCGAAGATCTAGAATTTTTCTGATAAATGCATTTTAGTTCCTTTATCATAGTTATTTTTCCCTAGGAAACAACTTGAATTGCTTTATGATTTCTGCATAGGGACTTCACAATTTATTTATGTTATCAGATTGATTGTAGTTTAGAGGTAGAAAGTGAGTATGGTTTCAGTAAAGCTTTTGTTGTTCCTTTCATTTCTCAATATCTGCTTCTTATTAGTCTCACTCAAAACAAGGTAATCTAAGCACTACCCTTGCACCAACTGTGCAGACAACCTTGCAATAAAAAGACGAAATCCTAGGTTGCCAATCTAATGTGTAGAGGTCTTTAGGAACAACTTAGTACCCAACACTAGCCCATCAAGGTTAAGTGGTGAAACTTAGCTCTGATACCACTGTTATATATCCATTTCACTCAATGACTTACACAGGTTATGGGGCACCCAAAATTTTCTTTTTCTTTTAACCAACATGACAATAAGATTTTATACCACTTAGTCACATACCCCTACTAAATTTATCCTAACCACACTTGCAAAAACTTTATTTTCATCTCTCATACATTTTTTGAAACACTTTTCATGTAAACCTTTATTCAAATACCATGTGTTAACGCCAGAAAATCATACACATGTTCGCACAAATCATAATACACTGAAATATGTCCTGCAAAATGCACAAGTAAACATTTTCCAGCTAAATACATCATGAAGTTTAAAGAATTAAATTTATCCTAAGGTCCAAAGTTTATAATGTTAAAAAATAATTGATGTCACACAAAAATTTCTTCGATAAACGTGCATGTGTGGAATATCCTTCAAAATCCTCGCGGTTGTAGAAAAGGATGACTCAGTGATTCAAGACCACTCCACACACTTGGGGCTGATTCTTTGACATGAGCTAAGTTCAGTATAGTTGAATTTGAGTCGCCTTGAAGATATGCAACCCTCAATGGAATCATCTTGTCTTACTCATGTGTCATTATCATGCATGAACCAAGCGGAGGAAGATGGATTCAAAAAATTATATATAAACAAGCCATGAGAGAGCCAAAAGATGAGACTTTGTTATGCTGGCCAAATTTCTATTAGAGCAAACCACCATTCCATTGTTGAAGCCAAAGAAGGGAAGGGCACTAGCATGTTGGCCATATTGATTCTAAGCAATCCATCATCCTAGTGAGAAAAGAGGAATCCACCACTGGAGAGTCTTCATACTTTGAGAGAGAGGAGAAACTTGAAAAGAGATTGAAGAAAAGAAACCCCCTTGCTAAGGATTTTTGATCACCATAGCTCAAAGAATTCTCTTCAAGTGTCTAAGATTCATCTATTGTATTCAATATCTACTATTAGCAGTCAATAAAGGGAGATTTTTCGATTATTTTATTGATTTGTTTGCACCATTTGATAAATGGTTGTGTATATACCTCTTTGTTTAGTTTATGTTTATGTATGCATTTTTTCCACTATTTACGATGTTGTGTTTATTTAATTCTATCCACTAACAACACCAATTCTGCCTGTAATCATTTGTAGGGAACAATCAAATTCTAAGGAGGTGTCTTTTGGTACATGATTGCCACAAAAATGCTACCACAGGAATGATGACCATACCATTGTCTTTTCATGAATCTAAAGATTGTTTTTGCAGGACCTTCTCTCTGCACAACCATCCTACAAGGAACTCAACACCTCTCTGGAACTTTTACAGACCTCAAAGACATGTTCTATGCTTGCAGAAGTGAAAATTTTCTTTTTCTTTCTCATCCACACAACTTTTTCTCTGACAGACGTGCGCACGTGTCTGTGTGTGGCTAAACTCATGCGATCACAAGAAAGGAAAAAGGAGCCTTTTATTTTCTCTTTTCTCAGGTGATTGGAAGCCTTTAGTGAATTGCCTTCACCTCAAAATTTTGTACTTTCTGTTTAAGTATCCATGGTTGCTTTACTAACCTCAATTAGCGGAGAAATTAGAGTATTTTTCATTTTGGATTTGCAATACACACATAGCTTAATTAGGGAGAAAAGTAAGGGGCCAAATTCCATATATATTTTTCAATTTTTTTTGCTAAATTTTTTTGCAAATCACATAGCTTAAATAGTAAAGAAGTAAGTGTCCCATCATCCACAAATCTTACTACTATGAAAAACTTTTATTTCTTCAGTTTTGGGACTAGGAGCAAATGTTATTAGAGAAAGTAAGTAATCTATGCTTTCCTTGCATCTCTTAGATGAACCTGGGCTTGCATATGAAAACTTTCTTAAAAGCATTTAAATTTCCATCTCCCTTTTTAAAATCCACATAGTTTAATAGGAAAAGAGTAGGTGGCCCATAATCAACACTTAATGAAATTAGAAGGATATTGTAAATGATCACCACATATCCACATATTATCACTTTGTATGCACACTTGCATCACACACTAAGCTTCCATACGATTTGTACTCAAGGGCATCCAGTTGGCAGAGCTTTGGGTATTTAGTTTATTTTTTCTTACATAATCACTCCATAAGTGAATTAAGACTCCTTAAAAACAACCATAACTTGAACCAACTAAATTTTCCCCACAGGGGCTGCCAAAAAATTTGTATTTTAGATTAGGAACGTTGGGGGTAGGCATCCCATAAGCTGCCATGGTCATGTTACACCTTGTCACACGGAATAAGTCGATCTTGCGGACAAGATAGACCTTCCTAGAATCTAAAGAAGACCTAATGACAAGCAAACCAATCAGACACTATCTTTCTCTAAATATGCTTTTATAAACAAAGGCAAAGAAGTGTTTTTAGCCCTACCTTAGGTCCAACGCAAGTTTGTGGAAGCCTCGCTCCTTCGATCCAAATGAGCTCCTTTGTCGCGAATCTGCAAACACAAACAAGCAAACAAATTAAATAGCACCTGAAAAGCCAATATCATAAAACATATTTAACATGAAAGTCAAGGAATTCATGAAACAAATAACATGAGACACTTGTTGAGAAAAATGAGTTTGATTGTATTAATTCAAAAGAAGAAGAACTTTACAACCTGTGCCTTGATGTTATACAAGCTCCTCCTAGGGTCCAGCAAGAAGTCTCCTCTACTTTGACAAGTTTCACTCTCTTCCCAATGAAGCCCAAAAGGTATGTGATCTCACCTCTTAAGCTCAACTAGGAAGACTTAATTTCACCAGCATTTACCCTAAAAAATGTTCAGCTTCTAACCTCCCTAGCAACCAGCCCAATGCCTGAATTTATAGTGCAATGGAGGGAAGTTACTAGGTCCTCCTTCAAAGGGATAAAGCCCTCCTTCAAAGGGATAGCTCCTCTCATCAAGGGATTAGCTCCTTCTCTTTTGGGATGCATGAACCACCTAAGAGCAGCCAATCCACGCCAAAATTCCTTCTAGAATCATCTAGAATTAACCCAAAGTGAGTTTTTAAGAATAAACTTGCGCCTTTTTGACTTTCACAGGGGTCCGCACCCACACCTTTAGGGACAGAGCAGGCAGGTCCGCAGTTTTTGTAAACAGAAGGTGTGGGACCGCAGGCAATAGTGAGAGAAAGTGTGGAACCAGAGTTTTATTGATTTTCAATGTCTTTCTTCTCAATTTCAAAGCTTGACTTGAAGAGCTGAGGTCTGAGACTTGCTTAGGAGGACAGTACAAGTGATGATAGACCGATACTGACTGCAAATAATCATGGTGACGATATTTTTGTGTAATAGATTGCCCCCTAAAGTGCGAAGTCTGTAGTAGATGAGGATTTCATTTATCATTTAGGAAGAGTGAAGTACTTTATCATTTTGAGGATCATCTTGTGGAGCATGAGATCATATCATTGCTGAGGTAGGCATTCCCATACTTAGATCAAAACTGACTTAGAAAACTAACTACTGCTCTGATATAGGAATGATCTTGTAATACATCACAAGTATAGACTCATGTGGACACAGTATGGACACAGCCATCTGTTTATGAATAGTCCATTATATAATGAATACAAAATTCCTTGCAGCCTAGATTGTGGAAACTAGATCCAGGGTCTTCATTTCTACTTCCCGAAACAGTACGATTCTATCCATGCGAATGAATGTGTTGATGTCGAACATGGTAGAAACCACTTGATTACCAGTCAATGATGTAAACTGTTAACAAGTGTGAGAGAAACCACCAGTGATGTCAATGGCTCTCAAAGTACCCAGTACAATCCATGAGATGTGAATAAATGTGTTGATGTCGAACATGTCACGGAATCCTTTGATCGAAGGTCTATGATGCAACCTGTCGTCAAAGGCGAGAAACCTGCCATTGAGGCATGCAGATCCCAAGGTACTGACGATTTCTAGATAATGAGTTGAAGTCGATAGAAAGCAATCCGTCGCAGGCAAGCCCACAACACGAAATCATAGATCAAGTTGAAGAAATTTAGTTGCAAGGACTGACTCAAGGATGGTCAAGATGGATGATAGATATTTTGCAGATGAATGGCTTATTGGCAGTGACCTCTTGAACACATAATGACACGACAGATGGCTTGGTGACAATTGACCCAAAGTTAATACCCAGAAACCAGCTGAAGACTTTCAATGTGGTTCGATCAACTGTTAGGCAAAGGATTTCCCAACCCAGGTGAATAAAAGTGTCGTGTTCAAGAGTGGTTACAAAGTATGACAAACAGGCTCATTTTTCTCTCTTTTCCCCCACCATTTCTGGCAAGTACCTCTTTATTTTTGACAAGCTTGAGGAGGATAACATTTTCTTGATTATAAGCTCATCCTTCGGATGAGTCCAACTTAGTTTAAATTCAAACCCTAAGAAGGAGTGGTTTGTTCCTGTTTGTAATTGAACAGGTCCTTTACTGTGAAATTTTAACGAGTCCAGTATAGGAGAAACTCGGCGTTTTTCAATTTTAGAGAGTCTGAAAAACCTAAGAAGACTCTAGGGCTGACCTTTTTCGTAAATTTGTGTCTCCCAAGCCCGAAAAAGTATAAAATAATACTTGAGAGAACCGCTTGATCTTTTACGACCAAGGAGTACTTTTCGTAATTAGTGCCCTTGATCCGAAAAAGTAAAAAAAGCGATCAACGACATGTCGTTTTATAACCAATATCGAATTTGAAACGACAAGAATCCGACAATCTTTTCATGTTTTTATGGTCAGAAAAGAGCTGTAAGTGGACCGTCTTTTAATTCTGTTTTAACGAGTTTAAAAGAAAAATGCGGTGATCTTTTCATGTTTTAGGAGTCAGAAAAGAGCTTAAAGGTGACTCTAAATGTTTTTTCGTCGAAAATGATAGATTTCGCCTGAATAATCCGTTATCCTGAACAAAAACACAAACATTACTCATACCTGTTTGAAATGGATAAAAATGTTGCAAAAATACCTTTCCAAAGTGAAACATAAACAAATTTGCAATTTATTTACTCAAAAAACTTATAAAAAGGGCCTTCATCAATTCATTTTTACCGTTTGAGTTTTGGGTGAGAAAATAGTGCTTTTGTTTAGAAAACTTCCCGTGAAGATTGCGGAAAATCCAACCATCGGAATCGAATGACGTCTTCTCCAGGTAATCCACATCATCCTACTCTTCATTTTTAACTGTTTCATTTCTTGTTTTAGGCTTTCATTTCATTTTTTGGAGGGTTTTTAGGCTTAAAACCCGCGCGCGGGGGCCCGCAGGTGTACCACTGCTGGCTCGCGGACCCCGACTTTTTCTCCATTGGGAAAAAGTCAGGGGTCCGCACCTTCCATGTAGACAAGGTGCGGACCCACGCACTGTGTCTAACCCGGAGGGTGCGGTCCCCGCCGCAAGGGTTTTTAACCCAAAATTTCTCAAAATTGGCCCAAACAAAATAATTTCTAGGCGTGAACGAGAGCATGAGGACGTGGATGCTGCCGCATGGAATCATCAACCTTCGCTTGATGCTTTGAAGGCGTGCGACTTGTACAAATTCTGGGCCATTCCTGGCATGAGGGCTCAGGTGGATTTCTTATAGTGGCTGGTTGACAGATGGAGCATACAGGACTAGTGCTTCTTCATTGGTGGCCATCAGCTCGAAATCGAGCCGGTAGACATATATTTCTTGACTGGTTTGCCTACGAGAGGTGAAGACTTGACTCTATTCGGGGCTAGGCCAGGTGGCCAGTCTGTCGATAGCCTTCGGCTAAAGTTCTGCAACAGCCAGGCTAGAGACAAAGGGATAGACATAAAAACCATATCCCTTCCTGAACTCATGGTGATCGCGTTTACTATCACTAGACTTTGCGGGAGTGCCGCATTACATATTGCCACCGGAACCCAGATGTGTATGGCAGTCGATTGATTTTGAGGCACCATCTTCAATTGGTACGATGCTGTGTTGGCCAATGTGAAAGGCCAACTGACCAGGGCCAAGGACGGACAACTAAAGACCTTTGGTTATGGGGTTTTGGTTGTGAGTTTTGGTCTGGAGAGGGTTCCCATGTTGATCCTGCAGCACCTTACTGTTGGAGCTGGGCTTCCTCGAGAGCCCAAACTGATGCGATGGGTCACAGTTATGGCTTGTCATCCGGATGAGAGGACAGAGGTTGCTCGATTCAAACCTGAGTATTTCCAATGGTTGGAAAACCAGGTTTTTTCTATTCAGGACTTCCCTTTTGTTGGGGTAGATTTTCGTGGTGACCCAGACATGGCTCTTCCACCAGGAGAGCAGTGGGATGACTCAGGTAAAATTATTTTCAACATTTTTCCTATTTAATTTTTTTTTATTATTTTTCTATCGTCCAAAACTGATAGAAAAAGTTTCAAATGCAGATGTGGGTCCACAGCGACTAGCTGCTCTCCGGCCTTACGAGAGGAAACAACCAGTTGCAGCTACGCCAGCCCCATAGGACGAATCAGCAGAGGTTTTGGCCGAGTTGGAGGGTCATCTCGAGCGCTTGACAAGAGATATTCCAGAGACCACTATAGATGACATTCCTCGTCGACTTCAGTGCTATGTAATTGGGGTCCCAGGACCTTTTAGGAGGTTCCTTTGCAAGGTGGCCCGTACAGTGGTTTCTTATCGATATCATCACCAGTGGCAGGATGATCGCCTATTGTGGGCACATATGACATTTTTGTTTTTTGTACTTATCATTTTTGCCGATCATAAGGTGTTTTTCGACCTATGATCGAGGACAATGTATTTTTTGACACACTCCTATCTATATCTATATCTATATCTATATCTATATCTATATCTATATCTATATATATCTATCTATCTATATATATATATATATATATATATATATATATATATATATATATATATATATATATATCACTATTACCGACTTATCTTGTAAATCATGTTATGGAATGGTTTTAAATTTACATATATGATTATTGCAAATGTCTACTTAACATTCGAGAAGCAATTGCATCTGCTAATGTATTTAAAGATCTTGGAATATGCTGATATTCAATATAATCAAATTCACGTTCCAAGAGACGCACTCTCAAAAATAATCTTAATAACACTGGATTTCTAATGGCATACACTCTATTAAGCTGTAATACAATGAGTTCAGAATCTAACCTCACTATCAAACTCCGAATCCCAAATGAAATAGATTCAGATAATAACTCAATCACTGCACTATACTCAGCAATGTTGTTCGTTGTTTGAACGAGGCTTACCCCATGCATAGATACTAACTCGTCAGAGGGTGAATAGATAACCCAAGCTGCGGAAGAAATGTTCCGTGTATTACGACAAGCACCATCAACGAAACCAATGTATGTTTGGAGAGGCATCGACATCTGCAATATCAAGAGTAAAACCAAGATAAGCAGGAATAATGATGAAAAAACACTCTCTAAGCTTAAGCACACTGTTTAAACTAAAACACACCAGCTAGAAAGAAAAGCTATCCTAACTAAAATATCTCCACACCCATTCTTTAAGCATAATACCTCTTCAGGTAAAGACCATTTATGGGTTTACCCAAAGAGTCCCCGTCAAAGTCTACCAATTCATATGCCCCTTTTGCTAGCTTTCGCTTGACAACATAGGGACCATGCCACATAGGAACGAATTTTCCAGCGCCTAATTTATCATTAGCTCAAGATCATAAACTAAAACTAGATCTCCTTTCGAAAAATTTCGAGGGGTCACATTTCGATCATACTGAGCTTTCATACGTTTTGCATGAGTCTCGATCGCCAATGCAGCATCACGTCAATTCTCATCTAATTGCGCCAAGTATAACAAACACTTTTCCTCTTCGGAAGTGGCTGGAAGTAATTCGATGGCCATTTGCAGTGACAGGATTTCGCATTCAATGGGTAACACAGCTTCTAGACCATAGACTAGTTAGAAAGGAGTGAACCCTGTTGATGTTTTTACTGAAGTTCGGTATGCCCAAAGCACTGAAAATAGCATGTTATGCCAATTCGACCGATGAATCCCAATGATTCGTCCGATCATGATGACTAAAACTTTGTTGATGGATTCAACCAGACCATTAGCTTGTGGATAATAAGGGGTTGAACTATCATGACGCAAACCAAACTGGCCTGTAAGTTCGGTCATCATAACGTTTCGAAAATGATGCCCATTGCTAGTGATTATCGCTTGTGGGACACCAAACCTAGCAATTATATGATTGAACACGAAAATTACAGCTGTCTTGCCGTCTACCTCAAATGTAGGCATCACCTCGGCCCACTTGGTAAAATAATCTACTGCAAGGATGATATATGCATGCCCCCCGGCCGAGTGAGGGTTACATGTAATAAAATCGATACCCCATTTGGAAAAAGGACCAACGGAAATTATAGGGTGGAGAGGAGCAGGTGGAGCGCGCATCTTTCGATAACAAATTTGGCAGTTGTGGCATTTTCGGACCGCGGTAATACAATCTTTAAACAAAGACGACCAGAAGTAGCCAGCGCGCAATATATTTTGGGCTGTGGCATACCCAGCCATATGACCGCCACACGCTCCAGAGTGACAGTCATTTAGAACCCTTTCAGCTTCTTCGTGAGTTAAGCAACGTCGAAAAACAGAGTCCACCCCACAGCGGTAAAGAGTATCTCCAATAATCCTGAATTGTTGGGACTGGAATCATATTTTTCGACATTCTGACCTTGAAATTTCTGGCCGAAAGGATTGGTCCTGGAGATAAATGATGATATCCCCATACCACAGATCTAAAGTGCTGATTAGAAACAAGGATTCGTCCGCAATGGGCTCCTCCGCCATAGTTTCCGTGTCAGCACGCGGGAAGTCACACATTAACTCCGCAAAAACTAAAGATTTCTTAGACTTAGATTTCTCAAATTCCAAGTCGAACTCCTGCAGGATAACAATCCATTTAGAGTACTTACCCCCTCGCAATTGCTTGGTAAAAATGTAGATCATAGGGTTGCAATCCAAAATTACTGTAGTTTTACGTAGTAAAATGTAGTGACGAAAACGTTGGACAGCTTGAACAGCTGCTAATGCCAATTTCTCCACATGTGAGTATTTTAACTCAGTTGGATTTAAAGTTCAACTAAGGTAATATATCACATGTTCAGTTCCAAATTCATCTTCCTGAACTAAGACCATTCCAATGGTGGAATGAGAGGTGGCGAGATACAAGAAGTAATCCTGGTTGTAGTTGGGAGGATGCAATAACAGTGCATGGGTCAAAGCGTGTTTGAGTGCATCAAAAGATTTCTGAGCTATCTCATACCAATAGAATGGAGTATTCTGTTTCAACAACCGGGTAAAACCCTTTGTAACCTTGGCGTAGTTAGGAATGAATCGTCGTAAAAAGTTTGCTTTCCCTTGCAAACTTTGGAGTTGGTGAAGACTCGAAGGAGGAGGCAATTTGACAATAGCTTCGACCTTCGAGGGATCGACGCGAATGTCGACTTTCGAAACTACAAACCCCAGACACCGACCCGTTTCTATACAGAAAACACATTTGTTCATTCAACCGAATCCGATAATGCCTACACCTCATAAAGATTGCTCGTAAATGGACGAGGTGATCAGCTCGATGTAATGAATGAGCAGGCAAGTCATCGAGATAGGGTTGCACAATGTGCTTGATGTCATGAAACGCATAAGACATGGCCCTTTGAAAAGTTGCTTCGGCATTCTTGAGCCCAAAAGGTAACTTTCAATAAGCAAATGTCCCCCATGGACAAATGAAAGCCATTTTTTGTTGATCGGCAGGTAGAATGTTGATTTGATTGTATCCGGAAAAACCATCCATGAAGGAGAATATTTCGCTGCCGGCACAATCATCAATGATTTGATCGATATAGGGAGTTGGGTAATTGTCCTTTGGACAGGCTCGATTAATGTCCCTATAATCGATGCATATACTTATTGTTCCTTGCTTTTTGTTAATCGGAACAATATTCGATACCCAATCCGTTAACGGGATCGGATAAATGAAACCTACTTTGAGTAATTTTTCAACTTCTGCTTTAATTGCAGCAGCTTTTCTTGGGTGAATCTGACGCAAACGTTTCCGGACGGGTTTAGCGTCTGGGTAAGTCTTGATCTCATGAACAACAATCGCGGGATCAATTCCTGGCATTTCCTCATAGGACCAGGCAAACACGTCGTAGAATTCTTGAAATAGGGCCTTATATATTTGAATTTCGTCATCTATACACGAGGCACCTATATGAATGTTCTCAACAATTCCAGGCTTAACCAAAATGTCAATAGGAATAGTTTGAGAGATGTTTCCCAAATTTAACTCTGAATCAAGATGTTTCTTTGGATTCTGAGGTTCCTCGACATATTCAGTCATAAAAATTGATGAAAAATCATTTTCAAAACGATCATTCTCGGGTAAAAACGAAGATCTGTGATGGAGATCTTCCCATGGTAAATCATCTACACATAGGATTTCACGATTTTTCTCATCAGAGTGAACAAGTTCAGAAAACGTGATTAAATTCGAGCTTGATGTGAAAAGTGATTCCTCACGGACCACATTCATGAAGTCAATTTCGGTTGAAGATGGGTCGGTAAATGATTGCACGGCCTCATACGCAATTTCATATGGACTTAAAGGCATGACATCACCAAATGATTCTATCTCAGATTCAGAAGGAATGATCCAAAGATCATCATAAACAATGGTGTCTGATGTAATCATATGAATGGTTTCAAATGTAAACGATGCGTTGATCGGAGGAAAAGGAAAAGTTCCCAGTAAACCGACATCTTTAACTAGTCCTACTCCAACATCCTTATACGGGATAGTCGTTTTACCGACATGCTGAATACTTTCAGAAGAGGCTGGGTCAGATGAAAAGTAAGCCAGCTGGTCTATTGTTACAATCTTTCCATTATGAGGAAACTTTATAACCCGAAAGACCGATGAAACGACCGCTGTCATAGCGTAAGACCAACTTCGACCTAAGAGAAGGTTGTAATCTAGAGGGGCATCAACCACCTCCACATCTAGATTAACGGTTTTTCCTTCAACCCCTATAGGCAAATCCTATAGAATGCCAAAAGGATGAAACCCACGGCCATCAAAGGCCTTTAGAATCGTCGGGGATTGATTTAGCGAAGGAGAACCAAGCAATCTCCAACACTGTATCGACATAATACATGTTGAGGCTCCCTCATCAATTACAGTCTGATGAATAGGCCTATTTTTGACTATCACTGGAATCTGGAAAGCCATTTGATGAGGTAAGCGTGGTGTACTATTTTCTAGATCGAAAATTATTAGGTTCGAGTCCTGAAAGTCAACAGCTCCTATAGCTGACAAAAGTAATTTACGCTGTGCTGGACATGATTGCAACACTTCCAAAGCCGACATTGCTGAGGGTGAAACAACTAAATCCTCAACAATGTTATAGTTCTGGGCCGCTCTCGCATGTGGATTGAAAGCTGACTTTCGAAATATACCCTTGGCGGGCGGTTTGATTACCAAGTCTGGATTAGGTTTCTCGATTTGTAGTGGATCGGAACCGGGAGCTGAGATTGATGGATTAGAATGAGAAGATTTTGCTTCTTTACCATCAACAGGACTTTTACTACCATAATCATGCGATCGAGTCGCAATCCTAACATGGGACATCATCAGGATGGGTTCCTCATTGGCACTCGAGGAAGTACCTATCATCTTATTGTCTTGAGCTGGAAAAGGATCCTTCAAAACAACAGGTGTTTGGGAACCTTTGAAAATCTTTGCAACCTCTGCACGATGAGGGCAGTCTCTTGTAAAATGTTCATCATCACAAATGAGACAAGGATAGCGAGGTTTGCGCTTTTCATCATTGGATTCCGATTTTTCATGTTTCTCCATTGAATTTTTATCCATTTTATTCTTCTTCTTTCCTTTCTTCTTCCCACCGGATTTTGATTTGGCTGTAGATGACTCTACAACGTGAATATCGACGAAAATATCCGCAGAAGAATCTCCTGTCGGGGAATCAGGCAAGGTTATGATAGGAGAAGAATTCTTGGAAGACTTCTTCTTACTTTTAGTGTTAACCGTACCAATCATACCATCAGCAGCATGAGATCCCGAAGGAGCTGCATCGATTTGATTTTGCTTGGGAAGATCGGGGATTTTCTCGTGTAATGTACCTGACTGAGTATAGACCAAGTCAAGGTACTGTGCTTGAGCAATTACTTGCTCCTCAGTAACAACTCCGGCTTTAGCTACATCTTCAGTGATCTTTGGCAACAAAGATTTTACAAACCACTCAGCCAAGATCTGATCCGGAATAAAAACCTTCACTAAATACCGTCAGCATCTCCACTCATGAATATGATCTGAAATGTAAGTGGACGTCGATTGTTTTAACGAAGTTAACAATTCCGTGCCATTGTCATATCTGACTGGCAACTGAAAATGAGTTAAAAACGAGGTAGCTAACTGACTAAAATTATAAAAAGTGCCTCACGGTAACTCAATGTACCACTTGGACGCAAGACCAATTAGAGTGCGCTGGAAAAGTCTTCGATGGATTGAATCATCTGAAATGGAGTTAGACGCACACCAGAGGTGATAAGTCATCACATGGTTCGACGGGTCCTCTCCTGATTTGCCTTCGAACTTAGGAATATCACTAGGCAACTTATTCGACATTGGCGGCCAAAACGGAAGATAATTAATGGGATCGTTCGTTAGGCGCGACAAATCAGGCAAATCCAAAGTTGCGATAAACGGTAACTGATGATTAGGGTCCCTAGAACTCTGGGTCATGAGACCAGCCCCAGGAGGAGGATATCCAGGATAACTAGGAATAGGAATTGCATTTGGGATATTGTATCCTCCTGGAAAACCAGGATTAACTGGACCGTACTGGGGTTGCTGAGGTTGTTGGTAAGTGTACCCAGGGTATGGTTGATACTGATAGACTGGCTGCTGCACAGCAGGATCGAATTGGTACTGTCCCTGGTACAATTGATAAGTAAATTGTGGTTGACTTGTGACAACCGTACTTGAACCAGGTTGTCCTACAGGCATCTGAACCGAAGTTTGAATCATAGATCCAGACGGTGGTAAAGATGTTTGAGGAGTTGATACAGGAACAGTAGAAACCGGAGCTGTCGATACTCCAGAAGTAGGTGGGGTAGATTTAACAGATGTTGCGGCAGTTGCAACAGGCGTTTGAGGCGGAGTACGAGGCGTACTAGGCCCAGGCTGAGAAACTACCGAAGGTACAGAAGTTTGAATATTAGACTGGACTGGTTGCTGGGGTGTACCAAAAACTAAGGGTTGTCCAGTTTGAGATGACAACTATACATTTGGCTACAACACCTGTTGAGTTTGCGATGGATCCCACACTAAATTCATTCCGGGGTACAGACCCATAACAGGTTGAGAATATTGAGGACCATAACCGGGTTGAGGGTAGGATTGATAATTCAAAGGTACATTTCCCATTCCTTGAACATATGATTGATCGGAGGGTGGTTGGAAACCTTGGTTCGAGTAGTGACCTTGGGGTTGATACCCTTGAGGCACGTACTGATATTGGGGTACCTTGAGGTTGCCTCCCAGGCGATAATTGAGGTTTCCCCCCAGGCGGTAACTGGCCACCTTGAGGTTGAGGATTGGGAATAGAACCTGACATCATGAGAATATCTTCTACGCTCAACGGCTTAGTACCATTGCTTCTAGTTAATAACCCTTGTTCAATGGGTTGAGGAGATGCTCCAGAAAAAGTACCAGAAAGTGACTGATACCCAGAGGGAATAGAAGGACCGCCGTACAAAAAGGATTCAGGCGATTGAGTAAACATGGACGACTGTCTTGACATATTTAACGGAGGATAATAACCTCTAGGTGTTGGGTGATAAGGAACACGAGGTGGTGAAAAACATAACCCTGGGCTTTCTAAGAAATTAGTCAAAGAAAGATACCAAGTACTGCTCCTAGGTGGACTGTAAAAAATTGATTCACGCTCCCTTAGCTCAATAATAGGTTGATTTTCAGGGATAGGGATGCCTACTTCTTCTTCCGGAGTAGCAAGTTCTTCGATAGCTATAAGTCCAGAAGGAAGATCTTGGGTGATTACTCTTTCTACCCTAGGTGAACCAGGACCACTAGAAGCTGGAGAAGAAAACCCAGATGTCAGAGTAGCAACAAATTCACTTTTAGGTTCAGATATTTCAGGTTACTCACCTATATCACTAGTAGATGAAAAGCTACCAGTAACTTTGGAAACAGACACTGTTTGTGGATTATAATCTGCTACTAAAGCTTGAAAATCAGGATCTACTACCAAAGAAGACTCTCCTTCTTCAGTTGACCCAACTCTACTGTCTTTAGGAGTTACGAGGACCTTTAAACCTTCAAGCTAGCTCGGTGAAAACTCAGGAGGTTGGCCCCGAAGTCTACGGGACTTCCTCCGTAATTCAGCCACGGTTAAAAACTTTTAACTACTTCACACACAAACAAAGTAAAATCTCAGTGAAAACCACCTAAAGCCTCTAAAGAACCAAACAAATTTGAATCACACGCCTAAAGAATCTAGGAGATCAAACACACACAAACAGTAACTTTCCGTACTGAAAACACTAGTTGGTGATGAAATCCAACGTCGCAGAGTTCAATACAGAAATGGCGGTTGGAACAGTTACCCCGGCAACCTGCTTAATGAATAGACTGGCACAAATTCCTCCACTTAACCGTCTCGAGTGAAGAGAACCCCCCAGAAAATCCAAGTGAGTCTAGCCGACGTTTGCTCCAGGTACAGTGGGATCTTCCCACCACTGTCACCTCAGGAAGAATCCTAAAGAATATGGCCACTAAGGTTACCAACTGAAACAAATATACCTGGGGGAACAGTCTACGATCCGATATGCACGCAAGGGCAGAGTAGCAAGCTCAATCCCCTTGAAGGCTCCTTGACATAATCCAAGGTTTACCAACAAGTGACCCCAAGCTCCTTGACAATGGTTAATCCGAGGTTTACCGTTTTTAATACATGAATATCTGGCGTCGTTCCCAATGAGGAAGGATTGATTCCCACACTGGTTCAGACACGATCTCGTGCTTCTCCTTTAAGAGGAGCTTTCCCAGAGCATAAATGCAACAATTGGATTTCTTCCCTACCACAAGATACAACTACTTGTTTGTTTTTACTGTCTTGGAGAGTTAATTACTCTCCTACTCCAATACACTAGCCTAAGTTAAGTTGGTGTATCAGAGCCCTAGAAATAAAAATGTTGCTAGATGAATTTTACTTTAAGCGTTATTTTTTATTGTTTTTGTTTAAGTCAAAAGGTGTGGAGATGAAACTCGTGGTATGAAGACTTGACTCAAAATCACTAAAATGCACCTAAGATGATTTAAGCAATCTTTTCTCTTCGATGAACTTCTAGCTAGGAAAGAGTTTGAGAATGCAAAATACTTTGTAAACACAAATCTTTCTTAACAAAAAAATTAAAAGAAGAGCTTTTGTCCTTTCCAATGCACTCAAAACGAGACAACTAGTTATTTCACAAAAATTTCCCTTTTTCATTTCAAAGCACTCAACCACTACAAAAAACAAACTTTTTTCCAAAAGAGATTTTTATTTTTTATAAAGGACTCAAAACTATGCAAAGAACTAACTTTGAGATCTATAAACTATAAAAACCTATTTGAAGTCAAAGCTTACAAGATGTATTTTTTAAGGATGTTTTACTTAGCTAGATGTAAGCTAAGGACCAATTTATGCAGAATCACAAATCAGTCAAAAACAACCAATTTTGTTTTCTTTTTAAAAATGAAAATCCAAACTTTTAAACACAAGCTTTTCGAAGTTTTGTAAAGAGAAAACACAAAGTGGATTCCTCAACAAGGGTAGATTTCATAAATGGTCAGACTCATAAGAAGGCTGGTAGACACCAAGGTTATCTGAGGTCCCTACAGCTTCTAAGCTCAGAGCTACTACAAGACCAAAACGAAAAACAAACCCAACAAGCAAAACTCCTAGGAATTTCACCTAAAACCCTAACACTAATGAATTCAACCTAAGGAAAGCTTCTGACAGGTTATATGTAGGTCTGGGCAGTGGATAATAACTTCTAAACAAAAACTAAGCTGACTAATAGAGGAAATCTTAGGTTTTTCAAAATTTTGACAGGGTCCGCAGGCCCACAGTTAACACAGGTGCGGTACCGCTCTGTGCTAAAAGCAAAGGTGCAGGTAGGTACTCACTGTGTCAAAAGGCTAGGGTGTGGTCCTCTCCAAAAGCTCTGAAAAATGAAAAATAACCCTGGATCTACAAACTCTACCCAATTCTACACACAACAGGCCAAAAACAGAAACAAAAACACAGTTTCTCAGGTCAAAGTAAAAACAAGGAAAAAATCAAGTTCCCAGCAGAGTCGCCATTTTGTCACATGGAATAAGTCGATCTTGCAGACAAGATAGACCTTCCTAGAATCTAAAGAAGACCTAATGACAAGCAAACCAATCAGATACTATCTTTCTCTAAATATGCTTTTATAAACAAAGGCAAACAAGTGTTTTTAGGCCTACCTTAGGTCCAACGCAAGTTTGTGGAAGCCTCGCTCCTTCGATCCAAATGAGCTCCTTTGTCGCGAATCTACAAACACAAACAAGCAAACAAATTAAATAGCACCTGAAAAGCCAATATCATAAAACATATTTAACATGAAAGTCAAGGAATTCATGAAACAAATAACATGAGACACTTGTTGAGAAAAATGAGTTTGATTGTATTAATTCAAAAGAAGAAGAACTTTACAACCCGTGCCTTGACGCTGTACAAGCTCCTCCTAGGGTCCAGCAAGAAGTCTCCTCTACTTTGACAAGTTTCACTCTCTTCCCAATGAAGCCCGAAAGGTATGTGATCTCTCCTCTTAAGCTCAACTAGGAAGACTTAATTTCACCAGCATTTACGCTCAAAAATGTTCAGCTTCTAACCTCCCTAGCAACCAGCCCAATGCCTGAATTTATAGTGTAATGGAGGGAAGTTACTAGGTCCACCTTCAAAGGGATAAAGCCCTCCTTCAAAGGGATAGCTCCTCTCATCAAGGGATTAGCTCCTTCTCATTTGGGATGCATGAACCACCTAAGAGTGGCCAATCCACGTCAAAATTCCTTCTAGAATCATCTAGAATTAACCCAAAGTGAGTTTTTTAGAATAAACTTGCGCCTTTTTGACTTTCATAGGGGACAAAGCGGGCAGGTCCGCAGTTTTTGTAAACAGAAGGTGCGGGACCGCAGGCAATAGTGAGAGAAAGTGCGGAACCAGAGTTTTATTGATTTTCAATGTCTTTCTTCTCAATTTCAAAGCTTGACTTGAAGAGTTGAGGTCTAAGACTTGCTTAGGAGGACAATGTTAGCACTTGAGATTTCACCTCAGGCTGAGAAAGGTAAACTTCAAGGCAACATCAAACCACTTAGCCTTGTAGCTAGCCCTACGGGGCAGGAGAGGGCTCTCTCCGGTCTATCTCATTAAAGATCTTCAATGGGCGAGATGACCAATAGGAAAACACTGATTTTAGGCTAGTAAACTGATAAAAAGGTTTAAATTTGGGATTTTTAAAGTTTTGGTGGAAAATTGGGGAATGGCAATTTCAGGTGCGGGGATTGGACACAGTTTTCGCAGGGGGTTCTTTGGGGCGAGGTAGGAAATAGTATTGATGCTTTTGATAGAGATGGATGGATGAGAATGACCGATGAGGAGTTAAGGAGAGCAAGCAATAACCTTGAATTCCCCTTAAACAGTTGAAAACATTGATATTAAGCAAACTTAAAAGCAGAGCATGACAGTCATGAGTTCTACTTTAACACTTCATTTGCCTAATTTGCAGAAGGAAAAGTAAGGAAATGATTCAAATAACACACTTACAAGTACAAAGAGAAACACATCATCAATACAAGTGACCACAAGAATCCCAAAAAGGACTGCAAAACCTGGTCTTCCTTTGCCAAAAATTGCAGAGATACAGTGAATAATACAATAAGAGCTTCTCCCTCAAGAGTCCAACCTTCCAACCCGTGAAAATGACTAAGAAAATACATAATATAGGCAAGCTAACACCTTTCCTTGCCTCTAGGGGTCGAGCTCATCCTTCTAGGAGCTGTTTCAACCAATTCTAAACTAAGCACTGAAAACTAGGCAATCAAACCAACTTGCCTCTATAAGTTAGGAAACCAATTCATTCATTACATTTTACCTATCTGATGAATGAATCTTCTAGAAGAGATAAATAAGTGCCTAAACATCATAAAATTACATCATTTACAACAAGGAGGATGAAAATCAACTCCCAAAAAGTCAAATCTAGTCAAAACTGCGTTTTGCTGAGCTGTAGGTTGATTTCTTGTGCAAACTGCCTGATGGGTCGCGCGCAATTCCTGGACGGGTCGCGCGCCTTTGGAGGCACTTTTGAGGCACTTCCAGGTGTCCAAATGAGGAAAAAGTGGGCTTGTTGGAAAGGTCTAGATGTCTACTTTCCAACCCAAGTGGAATTTCTGAATTTGGTTGTCATTGGCCCCTCCAAAATTGCAATCTCCCAAGACTGCTTCCTGTGTGTCAAAAATGTGGCAGAAAGTCATTTTTTGCTTGTTTTTTGACTTTCTGGAGGCCCAAAACTTGGTGAAATTTCTTAGTAATGGCTGAGCGAGTGTAACTTTCCATGAAAAATCCCGAAATGCTGAGTTTTCCCAAAATGGAGTTGCCAAACGAAAGGGTCGCGCGTGGCACGCGACCCATCGGTGAAGAAAACCTGTTTTTTGCCAGAAAAATAAAAAATGACCCAAAATGCTCAAATTTTTTTGAAATTTGTGCTGGATTTGAGTTATTTAGTATCATGCTCCTTCAAAGAAGCCTCAGCCAAGATATGGAGGGGGTCGGACCTTTTCCTTTGTTTTTGTGCTTTGACCAACCGTCTTTGGAGCACTTTCATTCTTGCCTTGCATACATGCATCCGCGCCCAATAATGATTTTTCATGTTCTTGAGCAAATCCTTATCTTGGTTGGCCTTGGCCAACAACCTCTCCAAATGAGCATTGACCCGGAGAAGCATAGCCTCTCGCTCAACGGGTACCAAATCACCGGGTCTCTTGCGCGCCAAGTTGTGGTCTTCATGGATCCTCCGCAACTCATCAAGAGTGTGCTCCTCTCTAAAATGGTGACCACTCTTACCACCCCTGTGAGGCCTCCTTTGTATCTCAACTTCTAGTGTTGACTCACGGTCATCACTTTTCTCATAGTCGGTTTCGGTTTCTGACATGGTTTCAAGAGCAAAGTGGCTGAAATGTACTGCTGCTTCTGCTCAAGTGACCTGCTGTTTTACCGTGTTTGAAATGCTGCTTCAAGGGGACAAATAACACAAGGGAGATGTTAGGGAAGGGAGACTTCTAAGGGGAATTAGGGAAAATACATGAAAAGGGAATTAAGGGAAGGAATCATGACATATACAACATCATACCATTATCATTTGCAAAGTTTTTATGAGAAACAGGGTTTAGGATTGGATTCTTGATTTTTAGGAATAGGGGTAGGGTTTTAGGGCTTTTGGTATTTTTGGTAGAGAGATTGAGTAAAAATTATGAGGGAGGTGGAAAACGGATGTAGGGAAAAAGTGGGGGTGAAAAGGATAACCTTGAAAACAACAAGACAAACCCTAGCTCAACCTACACTTTGACCTTCTTGAGCAAATATGCATTGGATTCATTATTTCAAAATGATGACTTTAAAATACATTCTCATGCTTTTCAAGGCTTTGGAAAACAATGTATTCTAATGATGAGAGGCCTACCTGCAACCTTGAAGCAATTCGGGGTTATTTAGCAGCAAAAGGGCAAAACACAGGTCAAACCTAGAAAATTGCCAAGTTGTGGCTAGAAACTAGGGTTTGTGCAAAAATGAGGATTTTGGGGGATCTTAGTGATGGGAAGCATTTGATAAGGTACTTTAAGGATAGGGGAAGGTGTATGAACATCTGGATACAAGTTTTGCTAATGATTTGACCATTCAAGAGAAATTATCTTTCAAAACCCTAGGAGAGGGAAATGACCTTGCCTAGGTGCAACTGAAGCATGAACAAGGTGTAAAATGACTCATTAGACACTGACATGATAATGAAAACCCTATGAATGATGATAAACTCAGCTGAATGGTGACATGGACCAACATTTGGACAATTTTAGAAGGAGTGAAAGCAAACCCTAGACCTAATGCCTAGTGACCAAATTTTGCTTGAAAACTCTTTGAAATGACAAAATTTGACTTGGAAACTCTGAGACCACTTTGTAAGAGCATATTTGATCACTGGAGGAAGGCTGGAAAGACTGACACTAACAGAAAGTACAAGTGATGATAGACCCATACTGACTGCAAATAATCATGGTGACGATATTTTTGTGTAACACACCTTTGAAAGATAGGTATTGAATTTCTAGGGATATTCAAATCCTTCAATCATCCCATGGAAAAGAACCCGAGCATGGAAGATACTCGATTCAGAGGGGGTTCGACTTAGGTCTAGTATGTGCGGTACTATTTAGGGCTACCTAACCCATCTAGTGCTCGGTACTGATAACTAAATACTAAGAATCTAAAGACTCGAATTTTCGCGTGGGACGAAGGTATTTTAGTGGCCAAAATCTAGGGCATACTTTCCCTATAGGTGACGATGCATGCAACACTTGAGCCTGATTTCCATTAGCTTGGTTGATTCTTTGGCTGTTGGAAGGCATCACCAGTTCTTTCAATACATTGCCCTAGGATCCATCAGAATATGTCTTCACAAGGCCCAATTAATTTTAGAGTGGTAAGGACAATTAGGTCTACATAGGATTTGTCATCAATGCAACAAACAAAAACCTTTTTTCTTGTTTGCTTGATCACATATATTAATTATAAAAGGAAAGTATTCATTTATATTTTCACTTTGTTTTATGTATGTGATATTATTGCATTGATACTTATGTCCTTATCTCACCATACAATAAGTAGCACACACTTTAGATTGACACCATAGGGGACCCCACGACTCCCTATCGATATAGACATTTTTTAAACATCCCCCCATTATTGGGAGTTGTGCCAAGACTCCCGCTATTTAGGCATAGAGGACGGAACGCAACCAACATTATTGGATCTTCTTTTATTGGTGTATCTTTTCTTAGGACCCCTCCCTGTCAAAGAAGACCCCTAACCACCCCATAAAGGTCCCCATGTGCTACCACTTTGGGGAGCCCACACACCACTCCTCTAGATAACCCGCGAGACACCCATCAAGGTAGTTCTCATGGAACTTCCCCACAGAGGACCCCTGTGCACATCGCTGTCCAAAATTTTTTCACGATGGAAGTAAACTCGCAAATCCCATTTTTAGCTACGTTAAACCTACCAAATTTAAGCAAGTTAACCAATGACCCAATCGCCTATGGCTAGAATTTGCCAGCTATGCCCACCAAGCTCCCTTCTGACATTCCAAAATTCGAAGGGAAACATGGTGAAGACCCAGGAAACCATGTCATGCATTTTCACCCATGGTTTTCATCTAATATTATCATTGATGATACTATTATATTACGACTATTTCAATACACCCTGAATCGGCCTGCAGTGAAATTGTACGTCGACCATCTGTCTGCGTCGCACAGAAAATTTAGCTCACTAGCTACTGTTTTCCTCACCTTCTTCCAGCTCCCGGTCCTCCATGAGTCGGGTTTGGAACTCCTCACGCACTTTAAACAAACACCCACTACCCACATCTCAAATCATATAAATGAATGGTGGGAACGCCTCAGCCTATGCAAAACTTAGTTTGAAGGTAAAGTCCTCTTGGACTTATTCTTGAGATCCCTCACATATGAAATATCTAAGGATGTCGTAAATTCATGCCCACATACTGAGGAAGAATCCATTAGAAAATCTCAACAGTTAGAGCTTATTTACTCCCAGTCCTGGTATATCTATCATGTGCTTCCAGAGGCCCTGAGCCTACAAACTTATAAAGAGACCCCAAGAACATCCAATGTTGCTGATGGATTGATTGGGTCCATCAACCAAAACCTACTCAACAACACCTACCAGTATCCTGAATATTCGTTCAATGGCCAACCATTTAATGCTACACAAAGCACACCACCATTGCAACATACATGATACTACCCTAATAAACCAACACCTATGCAGAATATAGTCAGTAGGTTTAATCAAAATCATCCCCTTCAAGGGGGATCATATCCTCCTCCATAGGGAAACCAATACTCGTCTATGAATATGGACGTAATGTCCTCTTCCTAGACTCCATACAATAACCAGGGACAAGGAAACACATATTCTCCTTTCCCCAAAAAATAACAGAATAATCCACCAACGCAAAATAATGGAAGGATAAATCTAGTGCAACATTCTCTTGCTACATAGCAATAGTCAGAGGAGCAGCTGAATCCAACTAACCCCCCGAATATTTCTAAGAGAAAATGAAACATTAAGCCAAAGGGAGAACCTGAATAGGGGGGCGACAACCAACAACAACCCCAAGGGCACAAGGAAGGGGTAACCCTAACCATAATCAAAACCAGGGATCGACCAACAATAACCCACAAAAACTAGAAAACAAGTCTACGGACTAATCATTCATGTGCTATCTGTGGGGAATACGGTCATTATACCCACCACTCTCCTCAAATTCCCGACTTAAAAATGATACAATATAGTAGGGGAAAACGAGGTCAAAAAAATGCAGTAATGCAAGACCCCTTCCCCCATTAGGGAGTGGTTAACACTCAGCAACAATCACCCCACTCTCATCCATCTAGAGGGAACCCCCATAACAATCCTAATCATGACATTTTCATGACAGGAGAAGATATCCTCCTGCAAAAATGAAATCAAAGTTATGAATCTCCCCCAAAGCCCAATCCATCCACCTTGACCACAAAAATACCTACAGGGTCGTTGACCATTCCTCGACCTTCTATAGAATCTATGCCCAAAATGGTCAAAGGACCATTACGACACATAAGACATAACTCAAAAGCTGCTCATAGATTCAATGTAGTCGACGACTTAGAACAATTACCATCAACTATGTCAGCATTATAGGTCCTACAAACATGCCCAACCCAAGGAAAGCCTTACTTCCTTCTCTAGGCGCAATCGACCCATCCGATTCTTGCTTAATGGTCTTTGACTTGAATAAATCTACTCCATGGCTACCATCAACTGTTTCTTTCCAAATTCTAGTCTCAGTAAAAAACATTAACATTGTTCATCATCGAGGAAGGGGGCTCCACATGTATCATGTCCAAATTTGTTTGGCAGAAACTAGGTTCCCCCGAACTCAAGCCTTCTGACATTAGACTTAGAGTGTGCGAAGAATGTCCTTCTACTCCCGTTGGCCTATAACCTTGCGTGCTAGTTAAGTTGGTTGGGAAAAATGTGTTATTGGACATGAAAGTACTAGACACCCAGTTGGATTATAACATCCTACTAGGCTGAAGCTATATGTACGAGATGCTAGCATTCACCTCATCGGTGTTCAGAATAATGATGTTCCCCCATGATGGAAAAATCATTACTATTGATCAAATCACATACTATGAGAAGGAAACCTTACCCACACCTGACAGTGTGTTACCCTTAGTCTCGTCTTCTCACGAGTTGATCACTACTTACACTGAGCTCAACCCTGGCCAGTTTAAGCCATCAACACTCTAAGGGACATTCCTAGGAGACCCTCCGGTGCTACAAGAACTTTTCCCAAACACTGGAGCATCGGTGTGCATGATGACCTCATCAAAGACTCCCCAAAATCAAGAACTAGTTCTGGATACTAACAACAATGTTGTTACCAATCCAACCTTTTACCTAATCCCATCACTCATTCGCACTTCTTATATCCCCAACCTAGTTTTGTCTCACAACAAGTTATCACAACACTCTTGTTTCCCGATATAGCTCTCACAATATTGGTATGGTATTTGGCTCCATAGGCTACGCCAGCAAGCACATGTGTCACTGCAATAGGGGTCAATCCTATTCCTCCTCAAGACAATGTGACACCCCAAAAAATTCCTACTTAGGTAGCACCCACAACAAAAGTAGTGCCTACACCAACACTAGTCAGTGCAAAGACAAGGGATATTAAAAAGGTAAAAAGGCAGAAGCTTCAAACACTCCCTCCTCTAGGGTCCCTCAACCCTGCTACTTGTGTGAAATAGTAGGGCACCCCACCAATAGGTGCCCTGAGTTAAAAGAGCTCAAATATCTTCTAGATGCCCCGAAAGATCTAATGAACCATCCTCCCCCTGTCAGATAAAATAACACACCCATGTGTCTTAAGGCATTACGCACCAACCACACATGCACCATCTGCGCAAAGTATGGGCATTATAATCATCATTTCCCTGAAATTCCTCGATATCGGGATGTGTTAGGTGCGCTCACCCAATCTAATACCCCATTACTCTCCACAAAGGATGGCTCCAAAAACATTTTTTATGTCGTAAGGGAAGAAGCTTCTTGCTCCTATCCCTCATTTGGTCCATCAACCTCCCGCCATGATCGAAGGCAACCTAAACCAGTAACCACAATTCCAACACCCATTTTTGCATTGTGCCACTTACAGATCATTTGATCAACCAATGCCTCGAATTAAGGGAATTTAACCGATTATATATGTTACCCCAAGTCACTCAAAGCACAAGACCCAGGTACAGGCGTCACACTTGTTAGAGTTGTTCAGGAAATCACCATGTGCGACATTGCCTCCATCTTTCTTGATTCTGTTCCTTGTTAGGATTCATGCGGCGATTCATCGCTGAGAATTTTGAATTAGTAAGATCAAATACTGAACCATCAAACCATTCACCACCATTCAGGAATGAAGCATCTAGGTTTGTTCTATGTGTGTTTGAGGAGAAACAACAACCAACAACAAGGCAGGGCCCCCGTCATTTCATCTCCCATCACCACCATCAATCCATATTGGATATTCCATCTTGTAATAATGAATCAACATCCCATACTATGAGAAATACCACCTCCCATACTATCTACTAGGTTGGTTCCGAATCGATATGTGGAATCTGTAGCAATACCTATCATAGCATTGAGGCATGCCGTATGTTACACACATTTCGAGAACTTGGGATTCAATTTCAACGTCCTATCGAGGAGGATAATTGTTCCCCTTGTACGTCGACAAGAATGAAAGAACTTCCTCCCACACACCCTCAACCCACCATAACCGAAATTTTTCCAACACCCAATGCTGACGACTTGCATACATCATCAGTAGGAGCCACGATTCGTGTTGTTTGCTCATCATTTTTTGGTGTCGACACCAAAAAATCCACATCAACAGTGGTAACATCACCAATGGTGCATAACCATCCAATCTACAATTTTCAACCTCTTGGTTCTACGACATCAACCAATGAATCATATTCTTGCTTGTCGACTAACACAACCAACTTTAAACCTCAACTTGATGACCTGGCGCAACCCAAGTCAATACTAGATAATATTTTTCACTTAGATGAAGATATTCTAGAAGCCATTACGGAAGCCTGGGACATCCATTGACAAAACTAGAAGAGACGCAGGGATCAATACCACACCATCTTCATCATGGAACTCTCCGTTCCAGTAAATGGAAAAACTCATTTTTTGGGCCTATCACACACTCATAAATTCATGTTAGGTGCTCTAGTTTTTATTATTATTATTATTATTATTATTTAAATTCATAGCATTCAATCAGTCACATATTATATATGTATTAAACAGATTCTTTCACTTGGGGTATTGGTCGTGTATATTGCAGGTACATGACACATGATCCGCGTCAACCAACACCCCGACAGGAAAATAAAAAAGCAGGTATCATTTTCCACTTAGCATGATAGGCTTCCTCCTAATATTTGCATATCCTAACATCATTTCTCCCAAATGCACCATATGGTCCCTCATCTCGACCATGTTTATCACCATTTCACCTTGGAATATGATAAACATCCGCGTTGGTCGTTAGAGCCCTCCCACTCATGGCTTGCTTTATGTTTGTAGACCTTTCTTCACCAACAAGAGCCATGACCACTTACTCAGGCCCAAGAACCACTCCACTTACCTACCTTGAAGTTTGACCTCATTATTCTACACTCATTGTAGATGCACCCCCATTTCCTGGGCCATCCCTAGTACTTTGCGACATATCAAGACGGATGCACCTATGCGTCACCAACCCAAAATGAAGACAAACAAATGGGGTCCCCACCCTTGGAAAAAAGCACCACACCTCCATACAAGTCACCATCATTATGGGGCACCCATCTCTGTGGTTGTACATCCAAATCACCCTCATATTCTTTGGCAAGTGTACAAATATTTTTTTTAGGAAAGAAACTCCCACCCGCATTTTTTTCTATTCATGTCTTTTACCCGGTGACAGTTTTCAGTCACCCTTGGTCGGAGCTTGCACCTCACCAACAATCATTTTCCATTTTCACGCCCGTTAGAACATACTTACACCCACCCTGGAAATCCTACCGACTCTAGGGCCATCACCATCAGTAAACATGTTTTCTCCACCGCCATTTCCACAAAATCTCCGACCTCGGGCCAGTTGTCCATATCCTCTTATATCATTAGATATCACTATCATGCCTTATCTAACCCACATTATTATAGTATGTTTACATATATTGATTCCTCGACCCAGCATGTCGGGTGGTTAACACTACTTTCCTGTCGACTTCAACATTTGTATTCTAGGATGGAGGAAGTACCTTGGATACTCCCCCCTTGTACGGATATCCTCGGGTGGCACAATGGGAATCAATATTGCCCACATATGTCATCGGTCCCCTTGAAATTTGACACTAATACAAGCTTTCATGTCAAGGTGGTGTTGTACTTAGTTACCATTGTAGTTCTTTCATTTAGTCGAAGACCCCCACATCACTAAAAACCTCATCCAAAAATTCTTACACCATGATATTGGGGAGGTACCCGAAGTCAAAGACCTATGCATACTACAACACCTCATTCAACAATGCTTCACCTTTGTTATGCATCGGGGAACCAAATTCAATCTATTTGGCTAGGAAGCGCCCTTGAGGGCGTCAACGATTATCATCATCAGCTATCATCATGTCAACCACCATAACGTTGAATAGACAAGAGCATTCTTTGTCCGATTATAATAATTTAAGATTAGTCATCATAACGAGCATGGGACATGTCCACCTCGTATAAGCACATTTTTTCACACTTTAGGTTTTCACCATAGCATGGTTACCATTTATACTCAATTAAGGGGTTTCTCTACTCATCTCCATAACAAGTTATCCTCTCTCAAAAAGTAGATCAAACTCTCTGTCAGAAAAGAAAACATGATGTATTTCAGCTATACGTTTGCTCCTGACCTCAAACATTAGGGGGAAACTGTTAACACAAAAAAAATCATACACATGTTGGCACAATCCAGAAGACACTAAAAGGTGTCCAACAGAATGAACAAGTGAACATTTTCCAACTAAATACATCATGAAGTTTAAAGAATTAAATTTCTCCTAATGTTCAAAATTTATAATGTTAAAAAAAATTGATTTCATGTGACTATTTCTTCGATAAATGCGCGTGCGTGAAATATCCTTCATAAGCTGTGCGGTTGCAAAAAAGAATGACTCAATGGCCAAAATTTGGGGCATCCTTTCCTTATAGGTGACGATGTAGGAAGCAATTGAGCCTCATTACCATTACCTTGGTTGATTCTTCAGCTTCTAGAAGGCATCACCAATTCTTTAGGGACGTTTCCCTAAGACCCATAAGAAGATATCTTCACAAGGCCTAGTTACTTTGAGAGTTGTAAGGAAAATTAGATCTACATAGGATATTTCATCATACACAACAAATAAAAACCTTTCTTCTTGTTTGCTTAATCACATAGCTTAATTATAAAAGGAAAATAACCATTTATACTTTTGCTTTGTTTTATGTATGTGATATCATTGTATTGATACTTATCTCCTTCCCTCACCATACAAAAAGTAGCACACACTTTAGATTGACACCATAGGGGACCCCATGACTCCCCGTTGATCTAGACATTTTTTAAACCTCCCCCATTGTTGGGAGGTGTTCCAGGACTCCCGCCATTTAGGGGTAGAGGACGTCATGCAACCACCATTATTGGATCTTCTTTTATTGGTGCATTTTTGGTTAGGACCCCTCCTTGTCAAAGCACACCCCTAACCACCCCATAAGGGTCCCCATGTGCTACCCCTTTGGAGAGCCCACACATCACTCCTTCGGATAGTCCGCGAGACACCCATCAAGGTAGTTCTCATGGAGCTTCCCCATAGACGACCCCTGTGCATATAACTATCCAAAATTGTTTCACAATGGAAGTAAACTCGCAATTGACATAATCGTCCATGGCCAGAATTGGCCAGCTGTGCCCACCAAGCTCCCTTTGGACATTCCAAAATTCAAAGGGAAATAGGGTGAAGACCCAAGAAACCATATCATGAATTTTCACCTGTGGTGTTCGCCTAATGGTATTAATGATGATACTATTAGATTACGACTACTCAAACACACCCTGAATGGCCCTGCAGTGAAATTGTACATCGACCAATCCTCTGCGTCGCACTAAAACTTTAGCTCACTAGCTACCACTTTCCTCACCTTCTTGCAGCTCCTAGTCCTCGATGATTTGGGTTTGGAACTCCTCACCCACTTCAAACAAACACCTACTACCCACATCTCAGATCATAAACATGAATTGCAGAAACTCCACAGCCTGTGCAAAATCCAGTTTGAAGGTAAAGTCCTCTTGGACTTATTATTGTGATCCCTCACATCTGAAATCTCTAAGGACGTGTCAAATTCATCCTAGTAGACCAAGGAAGAAGCCATTAGCAAAGCTCAACAGTTGGAGCTTATTTACACCCAATCTTGGCACATCTATCATGTGCTTCCAGATACCCTGCGCCTGCAAACTTATAAAGAGATCCTAGGCCCATCCAATGTTGTTGATGGATTGATTGGGTCCATCACCCAAAACAAACTTAACAACACCTACCCATATCCCGAATATTCGTTTAATGGTCAATCATTTGACGTTGTACAAAATACACCAGCATTGTGACATACATGATAATACCCCAATCAACCCACACATATGCAAATTGCAAAATATAGTCAGTAGTGTTAACCAAAATCATCCCCTTCAGAGGGGATCATATCCTCCCCCATAGGGAAACCAATACTCCTCTACAAATATGGATGTAATTTCCTCTTCCCAGAATCCATACATTAACTGGGGACAAAGAAACTAATATTATCCTTTCCTTGCACAATAACAGAAAAACCCACCAATGCAAAATAATTCAAGGGTAAATCTAGTGCACCCTTCTCTTGCTTCATAGCAACAGTCTGAGGAGCAGCTCAATCCAGCTAACCCCCTGAATATTTCTAAGAGAAGACCAAAACGTAAGCCAAAGGGAGAACCCAAATAGGGGGGAATCAACCAACAACAACTGCAAGGGCACAGGGAAGGGGAAACCCTAACCAGAATCAAAACCAGGGATCGACCAACAATAACCCATAGAAACAAGGCAAGAACACAAGTCTATGGACTAATCATTCATGTGCTATCTGTGGGGAATACGGTCATTATACCCACCAATATCCTGAACTTATAGACGTAAAAAGGATACAAGATAGTATGGGGAAAGGAGGTCAACAAAATGCAATAATGCAAGACCCCTTCCCCCATCAAGGAGTAGTTAACACTCAACAACAATCACCCTAGTTTCAACCATCTGGAGGGAAACCCCATAACAATACTAATCATGAAATTTTCATGACAGGAGAAGATGACCTCCTAAAAACACGAAATAAAAGTTATGAATCTCTCCCAGAGCCCAATCCATCCACCTCAACAACAACAATACTTATAGGGCCGTTGACCATTCCTCGACCTTCTATAGAATCTGTGCCCAAAATGGTCAAAGGAACTTTACGACACATTATACATAACTCAAAATATTCTCATAGCTACAACATAGTTGACAACTTAGTACAATCAATATTAGCTATGTCAGCATTAGAGGTCTTGTCAACATGCCCAACTCAAAGAAAAGCATGACTTTCTTCTCTAGGAATAATCGACCCATCCGATTCTCGCATAATGGTCTTTGACTTGGATGAGGCTAATCTAAGACTACCATCAACTGTTTCTTTCCAAATTCTAGTCTTAGTAAAAAGCATAAACATTGATTATTGTATTGTCGAGGAAGGGGCCTCCACATGTATCATGCCCAAATCTGTTTGGCAGAAATTGAGATCCCTAGAACTCAAGCCTTCTAAAATTACGCTTAGAGCGTACGACGAATTCCCTTCTGCTCCCGTTGGCCTATAAGCGTGCATGCTAGTTAGGTTCGCTGGGAAAACTATGTTAATAGACATCAAAGTACTATATGCCCAGTTGGATTAAAACATCCTACTAGGCCGAAGCTATATGTATCAGATGCTAGCAGCCACCTCATCAGTGTTCAGAATAATGATGTTCCCCCACGATGGAAAAATCATTACTATCAATCAAATCACATACTATGAGAAGGCAACCTTACCCACACCTGACGGTGTGTTACCCTTAGTATCGTCTTCTCCCGAGTCGATCATTACTTACACTAATCTCAACCTTGGCCAATTTAAGCTATAAACACTCCTAGGGAAATTCCTAGGAGACCCTCCAGTGCTACAAGAACTTTTCCCAAACACCGGAGCATCTGTGTGCATGATGACCTCACCAAACACCACCCAAAATCAAGAGCCAGTTCTGGATACTAACAACAATTTTGTTACCAATCCAACCTTCTTACCTAATTCCATCACTCATTTTCCCTTCTTATATCCCCCACTTGGTTTTGTCTCGCACCAAG